>JAKVDI010000002.1:50000-1521867 GCA_022836835.1 Pythium insidiosum
AACAAACACACCCACACCATTCACACCACGGCGTAGACGTCAAAACAAACACTACAAACCCTTCCAACACATCACCACACACACACACGCACACACACACGCACACACACACATGCGCGCGCGCGCGACCACCGCTCGTGGACGTTGACACACCCCTCAGACTACAGCGTAGCGCTGTATCTCTTTGGACTCGTTCGTTTTGGTGCTTTGTCTACCGCGCTCACCCGTACGAAAACGGCACGTGCGAGTCGCATCGACATGAATCGCGTCCTCATGGTTGCATGGTTGCATGGTTGCATATGCCGCCATGGCTAGCGTCCGTCTGTGAGGCAAGCAATCTCGGAGCCAACCAGATGATGAGATGATGGTAGAGCGTCTGCGTGTACAGACAGTACCAGGTCCAGGTCCAGGTCCAGGTCCAGGTACTATATCACGTATCACGTATCACGTATCCCATATCCCGTATCCCGTATCCCGTATCCAGTATCCATCAGCGCGCGTGTAGCGGGTATCATGTGACGCTGGGCTCGAAGCCACCCGGACAAGTGACAAGTCAAGTTGTTGGTAGATCAAGTGTTGTTGTTGTTGTTGGTATGCCGTGGCAATGAGTCAAGTAGTAGGCGGTAAGTGGTTGAACGTTGCGTGGATTGGATTGGATGTTGGTGGACGGGCCTGGAAACGTTGGCATTTTGTAGTGATAGGTAGCATGAAGGCGTGATGTCGGTAGTGTGTTTAGTGTGTGGTGTTCGCAGAATGTATAGTGTGTGTTTGGTTGGGTTGGAATGTGTAGCAAAAAGATAGGAATTGCTCCCTGCCAGGATCGAACTGGCGACCTTCAGATTATGAGACTGACGCTCTACCAACTGAGCCAAAGGAGCGCCATAGCCCCCATACCACGCCGCTTCTCTCTCCCGCTCGCCAACATACCGCACACACACGCGCCCAAAACACCAACAAACACACCCACACCATTCACACCACGGCGTAGACGTCAAAACAAACACTACAAACCCTTCCAACACATCACCACACACACACGCACACACACACGCACACACACACATGCGCGCGCGCGCGACCACCGCTCGTGGACGTTGACACACCCCTCAGACTACAGCGTAGCGCTGTATCTCTTTGGACTCGTTCGTTTTGGTGCTTTGTCTACCGCGCTCACCCGTACGAAAACGGCACGTGCGAGTCGCATCGACATGAATCGCGTCCTCATGGTTGCATGGTTGCATGGTTGCATATGCCGCCATGGCTAGCGTCCGTCTGTGAGGCAAGCAATCTCGGAGCCAACCAGATGATGAGATGATGGTAGAGCGTCTGCGTGTACAGACAGTACCAGGTCCAGGTCCAGGTCCAGGTCCAGGTACTATATCACGTATCACGTATCACGTATCACGTATCCCATATCCCGTATCCCGTATCCAGTATCAGCGCGCGTGTAGCGGGTATCATGTGACGCTGGGCTCGAAGCCACCCGGACAAGTGACAAGTCAAGTTGTTGGTAGATCAAGTGTTGTTGTTGTTGTTGGTATGCCGTGGCAATGAGTCAAGTAGTAGGCGGTAAGTGGTTGAACGTTGCGTGGATTGGATTGGATGTTGGTGGACGGGCCTGGAAACGTTGGCATTTTGTAGTGATAGGTAGCATGAAGGCGTGATGTCGGTAGTGTGTTTAGTGTGTGGTGTTCGCAGAATGTATAGTGTGTGTTTGGTTGGGTTGGAATGTGTAGCAAAAAGATAGGAATTGCTCCCTGCCAGGATCGAACTGGCGACCTTCAGATTATGAGACTGACGCTCTACCAACTGAGCCAAAGGAGCGCCATAGCCCCCATACCACGCCGCTTCTCTCTCCCGCTCGCCAACATACCGCACACACACGCGCCCAAAACACCAACAAACACACCCACACCATTCACACCACGGCGTAGACGTCAAAACAAACACTACAAACCCTTCCAACACATCACCACACACACACGCACACACACGCACACACACACATGCGCGCGCGCGCGACCACCGCTCGTGGACGTTGACACACCCCTCAGACTACAGCGTAGCGCTGTATCTCTTTGGACTCGTTCGTTTTGGTGCTTTGTCTACCGCGCTCACCCGTACGAAAACGGCACGTGCGAGTCGCATCGACATGAATCGCGTCCTCATGGTTGCATGGTTGCATGGTTGCATATGCCGCCATGGCTAGCGTCCGTCTGTGAGGCAAGCAATCTCGGAGCCAACCAGATGATGAGATGATGGTAGAGCGTCTGCGTGTACAGACAGTACCAGGTCCAGGTCCAGGTCCAGGTCCAGGTACTATATCACGTATCACGTATCACGTATCCCATATCCCGTATCCCGTATCCCGTATCCAGTATCAGCGCGCGTGTAGCGGGTATCATGTGACGCTGGGCTCGAAGCCACCCGGACAAGTGACAAGTCAAGTTGTTGGTAGATCAAGTGTTGTTGTTGTTGTTGGTATGCCGTGGCAATGAGTCAAGTAGTAGGCGGTAAGTGGTTGAACGTTGCGTGGATTGGATTGGATGTTGGTGGACGGGCCTGGAAACGTTGGCATTTTGTAGTGATAGGTAGCATGAAGGCGTGATGTCGGTAGTGTGTTTAGTGTGTGGTGTTCGCAGAATGTATAGTGTGTGTTTGGTTGGGTTGGAATGTGTAGCAAAAAGATAGGAATTGCTCCCTGCCAGGATCGAACTGGCGACCTTCAGATTATGAGACTGACGCTCTACCAACTGAGCCAAAGGAGCGCCATAGCCCCCATACCACGCCGCTTCTCTCTCCCGCTCGCCAACATACCGCACACACACGCGCCCAAAACACCAACAAACACACCCACACCATTCACACCACGGCGTAGACGTCAAAACAAACACTACAAACCCTTCCAACACATCACCACACACACACGCACACACACACGCACACACACACATGCGCGCGCGCGCGACCACCGCTCGTGGACGTTGACACACCCCTCAGACTACAGCGTAGCGCTGTATCTCTTTGGACTCGTTCGTTTTGGTGCTTTGTCTACCGCGCTCACCCGTACGAAAACGGCACGTGCGAGTCGCATCGACATGAATCGCGTCCTCATGGTTGCATGGTTGCATGGTTGCATATGCCGCCATGGCTAGCGTCCGTCTGTGAGGCAAGCAATCTCGGAGCCAACCAGATGATGAGATGATGGTAGAGCGTCTGCGTGTACAGACAGTACCAGGTCCAGGTCCAGGTCCAGGTCCAGGTACTATATCACGTATCACGTATCACGTATCCCATATCCCGTATCCCGTATCCCGTATCCAGTATCAGCGCGCGTGTAGCGGGTATCATGTGACGCTGGGCTCGAAGCCACCCGGACAAGTGACAAGTCAAGTTGTTGGTAGATCAAGTGTTGTTGTTGTTGTTGGTATGCCGTGGCAATGAGTCAAGTAGTAGGCGGTAAGTGGTTGAACGTTGCGTGGATTGGATTGGATGTTGGTGGACGGGCCTGGAAACGTTGGCATTTTGTAGTGATAGGTAGCATGAAGGCGTGATGTCGGTAGTGTGTTTAGTGTGTGGTGTTCGCAGAATGTATAGTGTGTGTTTGGTTGGGTTGGAATGTGTAGCAAAAAGATAGGAATTGCTCCCTGCCAGGATCGAACTGGCGACCTTCAGATTATGAGACTGACGCTCTACCAACTGAGCCAAAGGAGCGCCATAGCCCCCATACCACGCCGCTTCTCTCTCCCGCTCGCCAACATACCGCACACACACGCGCCCAAAACACCAACAAACACACCCACACCATTCACACCACGGCGTAGACGTCAAAACAAACACTACAAACCCTTCCAACACATCACCACACACACACGCACACACACACGCACACACACACATGCGCGCGCGCGCGACCACCGCTCGTGGACGTTGACACACCCCTCAGACTACAGCGTAGCGCTGTATCTCTTTGGACTCGTTCGTTTTGGTGCTTTGTCTACCGCGCTCACCCGTACGAAAACGGCACGTGCGAGTCGCATCGACATGAATCGCGTCCTCATGGTTGCATGGTTGCATGGTTGCATATGCCGCCATGGCTAGCGTCCGTCTGTGAGGCAAGCAATCTCGGAGCCAACCAGATGATGAGATGATGGTAGAGCGTCTGCGTGTACAGACAGTACCAGGTCCAGGTCCAGGTCCAGGTACTATATCACGTATCACGTATCACGTATCACGTATCCCATATCCCGTATCCCGTATCCCGTATCCAGTATCAGCGCGCGTGTAGCGGGTATCATGTGACGCTGGGCTCGAAGCCACCCGGACAAGTGACAAGTCAAGTTGTTGGTAGATCAAGTGTTGTTGTTGTTGTTGGTATGCCGTGGCAATGAGTCAAGTAGTAGGCGGTAAGTGGTTGAACGTTGCGTGGATTGGATTGGATGTTGGTGGACGGGCCTGGAAACGTTGGCATTTTGTAGTGATAGGTAGCATGAAGGCGTGATGTCGGTAGTGTGTTTAGTGTGTGGTGTTCGCAGAATGTATAGTGTGTGTTTGGTTGGGTTGGAATGTGTAGCAAAAAGATAGGAATTGCTCCCTGCCAGGATCGAACTGGCGACCTTCAGATTATGAGACTGACGCTCTACCAACTGAGCCAAAGGAGCGCCATAGCCCCCATACCACGCCGCTTCTCTCTCCCGCTCGCCAACATACCGCACACACACGCGCCCAAAACACCAACAAACACACCCACACCATTCACACCACGGCGTAGACGTCAAAACAAACACTACAAACCCTTCCAACACATCACCACACACACACGCACCACACACGCACACACACACATGCGCGCGCGCGCGACCACCGCTCGTGGACGTTGACACACCCCTCAGACTACAGCGTAGCGCTGTATCTCTTTGGACTCGTTCGTTTTGGTGCTTTGTCTACCGCGCTCACCCGTACGAAAACGGCACGTGCGAGTCGCATCGACATGAATCGCGTCCTCATGGTTGCATGGTTGCATGGTTGCATATGCCGCCATGGCTAGCGTCCGTCTGTGAGGCAAGCAATCTCGGAGCCAACCAGATGATGAGATGATGGTAGAGCGTCTGCGTGTACAGACAGTACCAGGTCCAGGTCCAGGTCCAGGTCCAGGTACTATATCACGTATCACGTATCACGTATCCCATATCCCGTATCCCGTATCCCGTATCCAGTATCAGCGCGCGTGTAGCGGGTATCATGTGACGCTGGGCTCGAAGCCACCCGGACAAGTGACAAGTCAAGTTGTTGGTAGATCAAGTGTTGTTGTTGTTGTTGGTATGCCGTGGCAATGAGTCAAGTAGTAGGCGGTAAGTGGTTGAACGTTGCGTGGATTGGATTGGATGTTGGTGGACGGGCCTGGAAACGTTGGCATTTTGTAGTGATAGGTAGCATGAAGGCGTGATGTCGGTAGTGTGTTTAGTGTGTGGTGTTCGCAGAATGTATAGTGTGTGTTTGGTTGGGTTGGAATGTGTAGCAAAAAGATAGGAATTGCTCCCTGCCAGGATCGAACTGGCGACCTTCAGATTATGAGACTGACGCTCTACCAACTGAGCCAAAGGAGCGCCATAGCCCCCATACCACGCCGCTTCTCTCTCCCGCTCGCCAACATACCGCACACACACGCGCCCAAAACACCAACAAACACACCCACACCATTCACACCACGGCGTAGACGTCAAAACAAACACTACAAACCCTTCCAACACATCACCACACACACACGCACACACACACGCACACACACACATGCGCGCGCGCGCGACCACCGCTCGTGGACGTTGACACACCCCTCAGACTACAGCGTAGCGCTGTATCTCTTTGGACTCGTTCGTTTTGGTGCTTTGTCTACCGCGCTCACCCGTACGAAAACGGCACGTGCGAGTCGCATCGACATGAATCGCGTCCTCATGGTTGCATGGTTGCATGGTTGCATATGCCGCCATGGCTAGCGTCCGTCTGTGAGGCAAGCAATCTCGGAGCCAACCAGATGATGAGATGATGGTAGAGCGTCTGCGTGTACAGACAGTACCAGGTCCAGGTCCAGGTCCAGGTCCAGGTACTATATCACGTATCACGTATCACGTATCCCATATCCCGTATCCCGTATCCCGTATCCAGTATCAGCGCGCGTGTAGCGGGTATCATGTGACGCTGGGCTCGAAGCCACCCGGACAAGTGACAAGTCAAGTTGTTGGTAGATCAAGTGTTGTTGTTGTTGTTGGTATGCCGTGGCAATGAGTCAAGTAGTAGGCGGTAAGTGGTTGAACGTTGCGTGGATTGGATTGGATGTTGGTGGACGGGCCTGGAAACGTTGGCATTTTGTAGTGATAGGTAGCATGAAGGCGTGATGTCGGTAGTGTGTTTAGTGTGTGGTGTTCGCAGAATGTATAGTGTGTGTTTGGTTGGGTTGGAATGTGTAGCAAAAAGATAGGAATTGCTCCCTGCCAGGATCGAACTGGCGACCTTCAGATTATGAGACTGACGCTCTACCAACTGAGCCAAAGGAGCGCCATAGCCCCCATACCACGCCGCTTCTCTCTCCCGCTCGCCAACATACCGCACACACACGCGCCCAAAACACCAACAAACACACCCACACCATTCACACCACGGCGTAGACGTCAAAACAAACACTACAAACCCTTCCAACACATCACCACACACACACGCACACACACACGCACACACACACATGCGCGCGCGCGCGACCACCGCTCGTGGACGTTGACACACCCCTCAGACTACAGCGTAGCGCTGTATCTCTTTGGACTCGTTCGTTTTGGTGCTTTGTCTACCGCGCTCACCCGTACGAAAACGGCACGTGCGAGTCGCATCGACATGAATCGCGTCCTCATGGTTGCATGGTTGCATGGTTGCATATGCCGCCATGGCTAGCGTCCGTCTGTGAGGCAAGCAATCTCGGAGCCAACCAGATGATGAGATGATGGTAGAGCGTCTGCGTGTACAGACAGTACCAGGTCCAGGTCCAGGTCCAGGTCCAGGTACTATATCACGTATCACGTATCACGTATCCCATATCCCGTATCCCGTATCCCGTATCCAGTATCAGCGCGCGTGTAGCGGGTATCATGTGACGCTGGGCTCGAAGCCACCCGGACAAGTGACAAGTCAAGTTGTTGGTAGATCAAGTGTTGTTGTTGTTGTTGGTATGCCGTGGCAATGAGTCAAGTAGTAGGCGGTAAGTGGTTGAACGTTGCGTGGATTGGATTGGATGTTGGTGGACGGGCCTGGAAACGTTGGCATTTTGTAGTGATAGGTAGCATGAAGGCGTGATGTCGGTAGTGTGTTTAGTGTGTGGTGTTCGCAGAATGTATAGTGTGTGTTTGGTTGGGTTGGAATGTGTAGCAAAAAGATAGGAATTGCTCCCTGCCAGGATCGAACTGGCGACCTTCAGATTATGAGACTGACGCTCTACCAACTGAGCCAAAGGAGCGCCATAGCCCCCATACCACGCCGCTTCTCTCTCCCGCTCGCCAACATACCGCACACACACGCGCCCAAAACACCAACAAACACACCCACACCATTCACACCACGGCGTAGACGTCAAAACAAACACTACAAACCCTTCCAACACATCACCACACACACACGCACACACACACGCACACACACACATGCGCGCGCGCGCGACCACCGCTCGTGGACGTTGACACACCCCTCAGACTACAGCGTAGCGCTGTATCTCTTTGGACTCGTTCGTTTTGGTGCTTTGTCTACCGCGCTCACCCGTACGAAAACGGCACGTGCGAGTCGCATCGACATGAATCGCGTCCTCATGGTTGCATGGTTGCATGGTTGCATATGCCGCCATGGCTAGCGTCCGTCTGTGAGGCAAGCAATCTCGGAGCCAACCAGATGATGAGATGATGGTAGAGCGTCTGCGTGTACAGACAGTACCAGGTCCAGGTCCAGGTCCAGGTCCAGGTACTATATCACGTATCACGTATCACGTATCCCATATCCCGTATCCCGTATCCCGTATCCAGTATCAGCGCGCGTGTAGCGGGTATCATGTGACGCTGGGCTCGAAGCCACCCGGACAAGTGACAAGTCAAGTTGTTGGTAGATCAAGTGTTGTTGTTGTTGTTGGTATGCCGTGGCAATGAGTCAAGTAGTAGGCGGTAAGTGGTTGAACGTTGCGTGGATTGGATTGGATGTTGGTGGACGGGCCTGGAAACGTTGGCATTTTGTAGTGATAGGTAGCATGAAGGCGTGATGTCGGTAGTGTGTTTAGTGTGTGGTGTTCGCAGAATGTATAGTGTGTGTTTGGTTGGGTTGGAATGTGTAGCAAAAAGATAGGAATTGCTCCCTGCCAGGATCGAACTGGCGACCTTCAGATTATGAGACTGACGCTCTACCAACTGAGCCAAAGGAGCGCCATAGCCCCCATACCACGCCGCTTCTCTCTCCCGCTCGCCAACATACCGCACACACACGCGCCCAAAACACCAACAAACACACCCACACCATTCACACCACGGCGTAGACGTCAAAACAAACACTACAAACCCTTCCAACACATCACCACACACACACGCACACACACACGCACACACACACATGCGCGCGCGCGCGACCACCGCTCGTGGACGTTGACACACCCCTCAGACTACAGCGTAGCGCTGTATCTCTTTGGACTCGTTCGTTTTGGTGCTTTGTCTACCGCGCTCACCCGTACGAAAACGGCACGTGCGAGTCGCATCGACATGAATCGCGTCCTCATGGTTGCATGGTTGCATGGTTGCATATGCCGCCATGGCTAGCGTCCGTCTGTGAGGCAAGCAATCTCGGAGCCAACCAGATGATGAGATGATGGTAGAGCGTCTGCGTGTACAGACAGTACCAGGTCCAGGTCCAGGTCCAGGTCCAGGTACTATATCACGTATCACGTATCACGTATCACGTATCCCATATCCCGTATCCCGTATCCCGTATCCAGTATCAGCGCGCGTGTAGCGGGTATCATGTGACGCTGGGCTCGAAGCCACCCGGACAAGTGACAAGTCAAGTTGTTGGTAGATCAAGTGTTGTTGTTGTTGTTGGTATGCCGTGGCAATGAGTCAAGTAGTAGGCGGTAAGTGGTTGAACGTTGCGTGGATTGGATTGGATGTTGGTGGACGGGCCTGGAAACGTTGGCATTTTGTAGTGATAGGTAGCATGAAGGCGTGATGTCGGTAGTGTGTTTAGTGTGTGGTGTTCGCAGAATGTATAGTGTGTGTTTGGTTGGGTTGGAATGTGTAGCAAAAAGATAGAAATTGCTCCCTGCCAGGATCGAACTGGCGACCTTCAGATTATGAGACTGACGCTCTACCAACTGAGCCAAAGGAGCGACGGGGTCCCCCGGTCTAGTGGAAGACCGCCCGTCCAGCGTGGGGAAGGTCACGGGATCGATCTCTCCCGTGACCACAAGGAAGACTGTGGGTTCAAGCCCCACACGCTGAAGCACCAGCTTGCGACCGACCTGTACAAGCCAAGCAACCCAGCACATTAACTTAACACAGTAGTAGTTTCGGTAGTTATATCTTAGTCATAGCCGAGAAGGTATAAGCGGTATTGACGTAAGGTATAAATATACGCATCTTCAACTGAGCCAAAGGAGCGCCATAGCCCCCATACCACGCCGCTTCTCTCTCCCGCTCGCCAACATACCGCACACACACGCGCCCAAAACACCAACAAACACACCCACACCATTCACACCACGGCGTAGACGTCAAAACAAACACTACAAACCCTTCCAACACATCACCACACACACACGCACACACACACGCACACACACACATGCGCGCGCGCGCGACCACCGCTCGTGGACGTTGACACACCCCTCAGACTACAGCGTAGCGCTGTATCTCTTTGGACTCGTTCGTTTTGGTGCTTTGTCTACCGCGCTCACCCGTACGAAAACGGCACGTGCGAGTCGCATCGACATGAATCGCGTCCTCATGGTTGCATGGTTGCATGGTTGCATATGCCGCCATGGCTAGCGTCCGTCTGTGAGGCAAGCAATCTCGGAGCCAACCAGATGATGAGATGATGGTAGAGCGTCTGCGTGTACAGACAGTACCAGGTCCAGGTCCAGGTCCAGGTCCAGGTACTATATCACGTATCACGTATCACGTATCCCATATCCCGTATCCCGTATCCCGTATCCAGTATCAGCGCGCGTGTAGCGGGTATCATGTGACGCTGGGCTCGAAGCCACCCGGACAAGTGACAAGTCAAGTTGTTGGTAGATCAAGTGTTGTTGTTGTTGTTGGTATGCCGTGGCAATGAGTCAAGTAGTAGGCGGTAAGTGGTTGAACGTTGCGTGGATTGGATTGGATGTTGGTGGACGGGCCTGGAAACGTTGGCATTTTGTAGTGATAGGTAGCATGAAGGCGTGATGTCGGTAGTGTGTTTAGTGTGTGGTGTTCGCAGAATGTATAGTGTGTGTTTGGTTGGGTTGGAATGTGTAGCAAAAAGATAGAAATTGCTCCCTGCCAGGATCGAACTGGCGACCTTCAGATTATGAGACTGACGCTCTACCAACTGAGCCAAAGGAGCGCCATAGCCCCCATACCACGCCGCTTCTCTCTCCCGCTCGCCAACATACCGCACACACACGCGCCCAAAACACCAACAAACACACCCACACCATTCACACCACGGCGTAGACGTCAAAACAAACACTACAAACCCTTCCAACACATCACCACACACACACGCACACACACACACGCACACACACACATGCGCGCGCGCGCGACCACCGCTCGTGGACGTTGACACACCCCTCAGACTACAGCGTAGCGCTGTATCTCTTTGGACTCGTTCGTTTTGGTGCTTTGTCTACCGCGCTCACCCGTACGAAAACGGCACGTGCGAGTCGCATCGACATGAATCGCGTCCTCATGGTTGCATGGTTGCATGGTTGCATATGCCGCCATGGCTAGCGTCCGTCTGTGAGGCAAGCAATCTCGGAGCCAACCAGATGATGAGATGATGGTAGAGCGTCTGCGTGTACAGACAGTACCAGGTCCAGGTCCAGGTCCAGGTCCAGGTACTATATCACGTATCACGTATCACGTATCCCATATCCCGTATCCCGTATCCCGTATCCAGTATCAGCGCGCGTGTAGCGGGTATCATGTGACGCTGGGCTCGAAGCCACCCGGACAAGTGACAAGTCAAGTTGTTGGTAGATCAAGTGTTGTTGTTGTTGTTGGTATGCCGTGGCAATGAGTCAAGTAGTAGGCGGTAAGTGGTTGAACGTTGCGTGGATTGGATTGGATGTTGGTGGACGGGCCTGGAAACGTTGGCATTTTGTAGTGATAGGTAGCATGAAGGCGTGATGTCGGTAGTGTGTTTAGTGTGTGGTGTTCGCAGAATGTATAGTGTGTGTTTGGTTGGGTTGGAATGTGTAGCAAAAAGATAGGAATTGCTCCCTGCCAGGATCGAACTGGCGACCTTCAGATTATGAGACTGACGCTCTACCAACTGAGCCAAAGGAGCGCCATAGCCCCATACCACGCCGCTTCTCTCTCCGCTCGCCAACATACCGCACACACACGCGCCCAAAACACCAACAAACACACCCACACCATTCACACCACGGCGTAGACGTCAAAACAAACACTACAAACCCTTCCAACACATCACCACACACACACGCACACACACACGCACACACACACATGCGCGCGCGCGCGACCACCGCTCGTGGACGTTGACACACCCCTCAGACTACAGCGTAGCGCTGTATCTCTTTGGACTCGTTCGTTTTGGTGCTTTGTCTACCGCGCTCACCCGTACGAAAACGGCACGTGCGAGTCGCATCGACATGAATCGCGTCCTCATGGTTGCATGGTTGCATGGTTGCATATGCCGCCATGGCTAGCGTCCGTCTGTGAGGCAAGCAATCTCGGAGCCAACCAGATGATGAGATGATGGTAGAGCGTCTGCGTGTACAGACAGTACCAGGTCCAGGTCCAGGTCCAGGTCCAGGTACTATATCACGTATCACGTATCACGTATCCCATATCCCGTATCCCGTATCCCGTATCCAGTATCAGCGCGCGTGTAGCGGGTATCATGTGACGCTGGGCTCGAAGCCACCCGGACAAGTGACAAGTCAAGTTGTTGGTAGATCAAGTGTTGTTGTTGTTGTTGGTATGCCGTGGCAATGAGTCAAGTAGTAGGCGGTAAGTGGTTGAACGTTGCGTGGATTGGATTGGATGTTGGTGGACGGGCCTGGAAACGTTGGCATTTTGTAGTGATAGGTAGCATGAAGGCGTGATGTCGGTAGTGTGTTTAGTGTGTGGTGTTCGCAGAATGTATAGTGTGTGTTTGGTTGGGTTGGAATGTGTAGCAAAAAGATAGAAATTGCTCCCTGCCAGGATCGAACTGGCGGCCTTCAGATTATGAGACTGACGCTCTACCAACTGAGCCAAAGGAGCGCCATAGCCCCCATACCACGCCGCTTCTCTCTCCCGCTCGCCAACATACCGCACACACACGCGCCCAAAACACCAACAAACACACCCACACCATTCACACCACGGCGTAGACGTCAAAACAAACACTACAAACCCTTCCAACACATCACCACACACACACGCACACACACACGCACACACACACATGCGCGCGCGCGCGACCACCGCTCGTGGACGTTGACACACCCCTCAGACTACAGCGTAGCGCTGTATCTCTTTGGACTCGTTCGTTTTGGTGCTTTGTCTACCGCGCTCACCCGTACGAAAACGGCACGTGCGAGTCGCATCGACATGAATCGCGTCCTCATGGTTGCATGGTTGCATGGTTGCATATGCCGCCATGGCTAGCGTCCGTCTGTGAGGCAAGCAATCTCGGAGCCAACCAGATGATGAGATGATGGTAGAGCGTCTGCGTGTACAGACAGTACCAGGTCCAGGTCCAGGTCCAGGTCCAGGTACTATATCACGTATCACGTATCACGTATCCCATATCCCGTATCCCGTATCCCGTATCCAGTATCAGCGCGCGTGTAGCGGGTATCATGTGACGCTGGGCTCGAAGCCACCCGGACAAGTGACAAGTCAAGTTGTTGGTAGATCAAGTGTTGTTGTTGTTGTTGGTATGCCGTGGCAATGAGTCAAGTAGTAGGCGGTAAGTGGTTGAACGTTGCGTGGATTGGATTGGATGTTGGTGGACGGGCCTGGAAACGTTGGCATTTTGTAGTGATAGGTAGCATGAAGGCGTGATGTCGGTAGTGTGTTTAGTGTGTGGTGTTCGCAGAATGTATAGTGTGTGTTTGGTTGGGTTGGAATGTGTAGCAAAAAGATAGGAATTGCTCCCTGCCAGGATCGAACTGGCGACCTTCAGATTATGAGACTGACGCTCTACCAACTGAGCCAAAGGAGCGCCATAGCCCCCATACCACGCCGCTTCTCTCTCCCGCTCGCCAACATACCGCACACACACGCGCCCAAAACACCAACAAACACACCCACACCATTCACACCACGGCGTAGACGTCAAAACAAACACTACAAACCCTTCCAACACATCACCACACACACACGCACACACACACGCACACACACACATGCGCGCGCGCGCGACCACCGCTCGTGGACGTTGACACACCCCTCAGACTACAGCGTAGCGCTGTATCTCTTTGGACTCGTTCGTTTTGGTGCTTTGTCTACCGCGCTCACCCGTACGAAAACGGCACGTGCGAGTCGCATCGACATGAATCGCGTCCTCATGGTTGCATGGTTGCATGGTTGCATATGCCGCCATGGCTAGCGTCCGTCTGTGAGGCAAGCAATCTCGGAGCCAACCAGATGATGAGATGATGGTAGAGCGTCTGCGTGTACAGACAGTACCAGGTCCAGGTCCAGGTCCAGGTCCAGGTACTATATCACGTATCACGTATCACGTATCACGTATCCCATATCCCGTATCCGTATCCCGTATCCAGTATCAGCGCGCGTGTAGCGGGTATCATGTGACGCTGGGCTCGAAGCCACCCGGACAAGTGACAAGTCAAGTTGTTGGTAGATCAAGTGTTGTTGTTGTTGTTGGTATGCCGTGGCAATGAGTCAAGTAGTAGGCGGTAAGTGGTTGAACGTTGCGTGGATTGGATTGGATGTTGGTGGACGGGCCTGGAAACGTTGGCATTTTGTAGTGATAGGTAGCATGAAGGCGTGATGTCGGTAGTGTGTTTAGTGTGTGGTGTTCGCAGAATGTATAGTGTGTGTTTGGTTGGGTTGGAATGTGTAGCAAAAAGATAGAAATTGCTCCCTGCCAGGATCGAACTGGCGACCTTCAGATTATGAGACTGACGCTCTACCAACTGAGCCAAAGGAGCGCCATAGCCCCCATACCACGCCGCTTCTCTCTCCCGCTCGCCAACATACCGCACACACACGCGCCCAAAACACCAACAAACACACCCACACCATTCACACCACGGCGTAGACGTCAAAACAAACACTACAAACCCTTCCAACACATCACCACACACACACGCACACACACACGCACACACACACATGCGCGCGCGCGCGACCACCGCTCGTGGACGTTGACACACCCCTCAGACTACAGCGTAGCGCTGTATCTCTTTGGACTCGTTCGTTTTGGTGCTTTGTCTACCGCGCTCACCCGTACGAAAACGGCACGTGCGAGTCGCATCGACATGAATCGCGTCCTCATGGTTGCATGGTTGCATGGTTGCATATGCCGCCATGGCTAGCGTCCGTCTGTGAGGCAAGCAATCTCGGAGCCAACCAGATGATGAGATGATGGTAGAGCGTCTGCGTGTACAGACAGTACCAGGTCCAGGTCCAGGTCCAGGTCCAGGTACTATATCACGTATCACGTATCACGTATCACGTATCCCATATCCCGCATCCCGTATCCCGTATCCAGTATCAGCGCGCGTGTAGCGGGTATCATGTGACGCTGGGCTCGAAGCCACCCGGACAAGTGACAAGTCAAGTTGTTGGTAGATCAAGTGTTGTTGTTGTTGTTGGTATGCCGTGGCAATGAGTCAAGTAGTAGGCGGTAAGTGGTTGAACGTTGCGTGGATTGGATTGGATGTTGGTGGACGGGCCTGGAAACGTTGGCATTTTGTAGTGATAGGTAGCATGAAGGCGTGATGTCGGTAGTGTGTTTAGTGTGTGGTGTTCGCAGAATGTATAGTGTGTGTTTGGTTGGGTTGGAATGTGTAGCAAAAAGATAGAAATTGCTCCCTGCCAGGATCGAACTGGCGACCTTCAGATTATGAGACTGACGCTCTACCAACTGAGCCAAAGGAGCGACGGGGTCCCCCGGTCTAGTGGAAGACCGCCCGTCCAGCGTGGGGAAGGTCACGGGATCGATCTCTCCCGTGACCACAAGGAAGACTGTGGGTTCAAGCCCCACACGCTGAAGCACCAGCTTGCGACCGACCTGTACAAGCCAAGCAACCCAGCACATTAACTTAACACAGTAGTAGTTTCGGTAGTTATATCTTAGTCATAGCCGAGAAGGTATAAGCGGTATTGACGTAAGGTATAAATATACGCATCTTCAACTGAGCCAAAGGAGCGCCATAGCCCCCATACCACGCCGCTTCTCTCTCCCGCTCGCCAACATACCGCACACACACGCGCCCAAAACACCAACAAACACACCCACACCATTCACACCACGGCGTAGACGTCAAAACAAACACTACAAACCCTTCCAACACATCACCACACACACACGCACACACACACGCACACACACACATGCGCGCGCGCGCGACCACCGCTCGTGGACGTTGACACACCCCTCAGACTACAGCGTAGCGCTGTATCTCTTTGGACTCGTTCGTTTTGGTGCTTTGTCTACCGCGCTCACCCGTACGAAAACGGCACGTGCGAGTCGCATCGACATGAATCGCGTCCTCATGGTTGCATGGTTGCATGGTTGCATATGCCGCCATGGCTAGCGTCCGTCTGTGAGGCAAGCAATCTCGGAGCCAACCAGATGATGAGATGATGGTAGAGCGTCTGCGTGTACAGACAGTACCAGGTCCAGGTCCAGGTCCAGGTCCAGGTACTATATCACGTATCACGTATCACGTATCCCATATCCCGTATCCCGTATCCCGTATCCAGTATCAGCGCGCGTGTAGCGGGTATCATGTGACGCTGGGCTCGAAGCCACCCGGACAAGTGACAAGTCAAGTTGTTGGTAGATCAAGTGTTGTTGTTGTTGTTGGTATGCCGTGGCAATGAGTCAAGTAGTAGGCGGTAAGTGGTTGAACGTTGCGTGGATTGGATTGGATGTTGGTGGACGGGCCTGGAAACGTTGGCATTTTGTAGTGATAGGTAGCATGAAGGCGTGATGTCGGTAGTGTGTTTAGTGTGTGGTGTTCGCAGAATGTATAGTGTGTGTTTGGTTGGGTTGGAATGTGTAGCAAAAAGATAGAAATTGCTCCCTGCCAGGATCGAACTGGCGACCTTCAGATTATGAGACTGACGCTCTACCAACTGAGCCAAAGGAGCGCCATAGCCCCCATACCACGCCGCTTCTCTCTCCCGCTCGCCAACATACCGCACACACACGCGCCCAAAACACCAACAAACACACCCACACCATTCACACCACGGCGTAGACGTCAAAACAAACACTACAAACCCTTCCAACACATCACCACACACACACGCACACACACACGCACACACACACATGCGCGCGCGCGCGACCACCGCTCGTGGACGTTGACACACCCCTCAGACTACAGCGTAGCGCTGTATCTCTTTGGACTCGTTCGTTTTGGTGCTTTGTCTACCGCGCTCACCCGTACGAAAACGGCACGTGCGAGTCGCATCGACATGAATCGCGTCCTCATGGTTGCATGGTTGCATGGTTGCATATGCCGCCATGGCTAGCGTCCGTCTGTGAGGCAAGCAATCTCGGAGCCAACCAGATGATGAGATGATGGTAGAGCGTCTGCGTGTACAGACAGTACCAGGTCCAGGTCCAGGTCCAGGTCCAGGTACTATATCACGTATCACGTATCACGTATCCCATATCCCGTATCCCGTATCCCGTATCCAGTATCAGCGCGCGTGTAGCGGGTATCATGTGACGCTGGGCTCGAAGCCACCCGGACAAGTGACAAGTCAAGTTGTTGGTAGATCAAGTGTTGTTGTTGTTGTTGGTATGCCGTGGCAATGAGTCAAGTAGTAGGCGGTAAGTGGTTGAACGTTGCGTGGATTGGATTGGATGTTGGTGGACGGGCCTGGAAACGTTGGCATTTTGTAGTGATAGGTAGCATGAAGGCGTGATGTCGGTAGTGTGTTTAGTGTGTGGTGTTCGCAGAATGTATAGTGTGTGTTTGGTTGGGTTGGAATGTGTAGCAAAAAGATAGAAATTGCTCCCTGCCAGGATCGAACTGGCGACCTTCAGATTATGAGACTGACGCTCTACCAACTGAGCCAAAGGAGCGACGGGGTCCCCGGTCTAGTGGAAGACCGCCCGTCCAGCGTGGGAAGGTCACGGGATCGATCTCTCCCGTGACCACAAGGAAGACTGTGGGTTCGAGCCCCACACGCTGAAGCACCAGCTTGCGACCGACCTGTACAAGCCAAGCAACCCAGCACATTAACTTAACACAGTAGTAGTTTCGGTAGTTTATATCTTAGTCATAGCCGAGAAGGTATAAGCGGTATTGACGTAAGGTATAAATATACGCATCTTCAACTGAGCCAAAGGAGCGCCATAGCCCCCATACCACGCCGCTTCTCTCTCCCGCTCGCCAACATACCGCACACACACGCGCCCAAAACACCAACAAACACACCCACACCATTCACACCACGGCGTAGACGTCAAAACAAACACTACAAACCCTTCCAACACATCACCACACACACACGCACACACACACGCACACACACACATGCGCGCGCGCGCGACCACCGCTCGTGGACGTTGACACACCCCTCAGACTACAGCGTAGCGCTGTATCTCTTTGGACTCGTTCGTTTTGGTGCTTTGTCTACCGCGCTCACCCGTACGAAAACGGCACGTGCGAGTCGCATCGACATGAATCGCGTCCTCATGGTTGCATGGTTGCATGGTTGCATATGCCGCCATGGCTAGCGTCCGTCTGTGAGGCAAGCAATCTCGGAGCCAACCAGATGATGAGATGATGGTAGAGCGTCTGCGTGTACAGACAGTACCAGGTCCAGGTCCAGGTCCAGGTCCAGGTACTATATCACGTATCACGTATCACGTATCCCATATCCCGTATCCGTATCCCGTATCCAGTATCAGCGCGCGTGTAGCGGGTATCATGTGACGCTGGGCTCGAAGCCACCCGGACAAGTGACAAGTCAAGTTGTTGGTAGATCAAGTGTTGTTGTTGTTGTTGGTATGCCGTGGCAATGAGTCAAGTAGTAGGCGGTAAGTGGTTGAACGTTGCGTGGATTGGATTGGATGTTGGTGGACGGGCCTGGAAACGTTGGCATTTTGTAGTGATAGGTAGCATGAAGGCGTGATGTCGGTAGTGTGTTTAGTGTGTGGTGTTCGCAGAATGTATAGTGTGTGTTTGGTTGGGTTGGAATGTGTAGCAAAAAGATAGAAATTGCTCCCTGCCAGGATCGAACTGGCGGCCTTCAGATTATGAGACTGACGCTCTACCAACTGAGCCAAAGGAGCGTAAAATTTGCGGTCGAAGCAGTTCATAGATCTTGATCTCCCAAAAGCGTCGACTGATTGCCTGTAGATTCTGGTGGAATCCTTGCGTTTCTGGAACAATCTCTCGGATGGAAAAGTTAGAACTTACCAACACAGTTGTCTTGGCGAGTTGCGGTGACTTGTACTTTTGATCAATGGGAAATCCGGCTTCGTCACAGATGGTCTTGATAAAGTTGATGCTCAATTTTTCGACGGCTTCGTGGTCTAGGTCTTCAAGCATCACATGGGTATGTTCCTTTGGATCATATAGATCAAAGTATCGGTTGAAGAGATTCTTCTTGTACAGTTTCGGATACAGGAACTTCAAGATGGCGGTTTTGCCTGTACCCGGATAACCCATCACCCACAGGTGCGGATTTCCTTCATGACAAGCTTCAACTTGGCGCTGCTTCATCGTTGATTTCAGTTTTTCTCCGTACATCAAACTGTACTTTGGAAACCGTTCGAATACTTGTTCGTCCGTTTTGCCGTCTTCATACATGGTTCGCATCATTAGCAAGCACTCGTCGAGTGTTCGCTTCTTCTCTTCTTCCGAGGGACCAGCTCGTTGACGCTTGACGTCTTTTGGCAGTTCTCCCATTTCAAAACAGAATAGGTTTCGTGGATCGACTTTGCTGAATTCCTTGATATGGTGGTTGCGCCATCCGGAGTAAGGCAGATCTCGGTTCCTCGGTACCAAATAATAGCCGTTTCCGTGTTTGACGTTCCAATTCTTAAGGATCGCTCGCTTGGAAATTCGATCGTGAAAGATGGCTGCGACGTGACATGTCGGATCTGGTAGTCGTCTTGGTAGCTTCTCGTCCCGACCTCGACTCCTCCAACAAGGATGTACTTGAGGCGCCCGGACTGCCAGTGGCTGTCGATGGCGTCGAGGAGAGTTTGCAGGTCGTTATCGGTTTGGACGTTGAATCTCCCATCCCACTGTCGATCTTCGGTATGAAACGGAACTTGCTTGACGGTTGCTGCGCTTGGCATGGTAAAAACCAAAGTGAGACTCAAGGCCGTTGGCCAAGCACTAGAATCCTCTCGTAGAGAACGCACTGGTGGATCGTTGGACCAGATACGAATCTCCCACTAAGTACGAATTACCAACCAATGGTTGAGCGACACCTGGTAAAGGTGTCACTTTCCAATTTGCCATGGACCCGACAAGGCACTACGATACCCAAGCCCTCTTCGTTTACGATCACGTTCTCTCCGACCGAAGCTATGCCTACGATCGCGATCGTGTGGCTATTGCTATCCGTCACGTGGATCGCGCAATCCTGTGGCTTTCCGCGTCTTGGCATCGTTGCTTCTCTGATGTCCAACTTTCTCCGCGCTGAAGTCGATGCTTACGAAGTGTTGACTCGTTTTTTGGCGCAGCAGAATCAGTGGCTCCGTGCTCGTCTCGCTGTGCAAGCCGATACGATTCGCGCTATGCTCATTCAAGCGCGTGGTGCGGAACTTCAAGCCGAAGAGCTTGTTGAGCTCGAAGAACAACAACGTCGCGACCAATCGGAGATTGACGCGTTGCGTGACTTGCTTCAAGCTGAAACCCAAGAAAACGCTCTTCTCCGTGAAGAAATTGACCGTCTTCGACGTGCCAACATCCGATTGGAGGAGCAGCTTCTCGATTACGATTCAGATCGTACCATCATCTCTATCCGTGACTCTGATACAGAATCAGAAATTTTCATGGAATAGATTCAGATTCAGAATCAGAATCAGATAAACCTACCATATAAGGTTTAACTACCCTATCACAATAAAGAGAACGCGTGCGTTCTTCTTTTTGTGTATAGGTAGGTGGGGGTAGGTAGAAATAGGTTTTTACCATGCCAAGCGCAGCAACCGTCAAGCAAGTTCCGTTTCATACCGAAGATCGACAGTGGGATGGGAGATTCAACGTCCAAACCGATAACGACCTGCAAACTCTCCTCGACGCCATCGACAGCCACTGGCAGTCCGGGCGCCTCAAGTACATCCTTGTTGGAGGAGTCGAGGTCGGGACGAGAAGCTACCAAGACGACTACCAGATCCGACATGTCCACGTCGCAGCCATCTTTCACGATCGAATTTCCAAGCGAGCGATCCTTAAGAATTGGAACGTCAAACACGGAAACGGCTATTATTTGGTACCGAGGAACCGAGATCTGCCTTACTCCGGATGGCGCAACCACCATATCAAGGAATTCAGCAAAGTCGATCCCACGAAACCTATTCTGTTTGAAATGGGAGAACTGCCAAAAGACTCAAGCGTCAACGAGCTGGTCCCTCGGAAGAAGAGAAGAAGCGAACACTCGACGAGTGCTTGCTAATGATGCGAACCATGTATGAAGACGGCAAAACGGACGAACAAGTATTCGAACGGTTTCCAAAGTACAGTTTGATGTACGGAGAAAAACTGAAATCAACGATGAAGCAGCGCCAAGTTGAAGCTTGTCATGAAGGAAATCCGCACCTGTGGGTGATGGGTTATCCGGGTACAGGCAAAACCGCCATCTTGAAGTTCCTGTATCCGAAACTGTACAAGAAGAATCTCTTCAACCGATACTTTGATCTATATGATCCAAAGGAACATACCCATGTGATGCTTGAAGACCTAGACCACGAAGCCGTCGAAAAATTGAGCATCAACTTTATCAAGACCATCTGTGACGAAGCCGGATTTCCCATTGATCAAAAGTACAAGTCACCGCAACTCGCCAAGTCAACTGTGTTGGTAAGTTCTAACTTTTCCATCCGAGAGATTGTTCCAGAAACGCAAGGATTCCACCAGAATCTACAGGCAATCAGTCGACGCTTTTGGGAGATCAAGATCTATGAACTGCTTCGACTTCTTCACCTTAAAATGGTGCCGAAAGATGAACTCTCCAGGCTCAAGCGCGAAGGAAACACTGATGTGTCCAAACTGTTCATGGATTGGGACTATCTCGGAGACGCACCGACTGGAAGGCCGATTAAAACGTCGGAGGAGTATCAGCAGATCCTACGAGACTACTTCTATGCACTCACGGCGTGAGCCCTCTTAGAGAGGAAGAACTAGGACTAAGTCCGTAATGCATCACTTTCGTTTTTTTCATCCAAGTGTCAAGATGATCCAAGCGCGAAACAACCGACAAGGACTAGCCATCGCAGGCTCGTCGTTGCCCTGGCTCGTGCAATGGTTGCAAGCAAGACTGGAACGAATGACCGACGACCAAATCGCTCAATTGGCCAATCAGTGTGATGAGAGATGCGGAACAAGGCGTAGAAGCAGTGCGCCAAGGAATCATCCAATGGGGACGTGACAACGGTTTATCGGGTAACCAACTCATGCAAACCGCACGCAGCGTCAGCAACGGCATTGTGGAATTTGCGCAGAACGTCTCAGGTTGGAACGACAGCGAAGAACTACCAGATCTAAGCGACCTAATTCCGAGTCAAGGTGACAACGCACAAGTAGGAGAACGACGTGATCGAGAAGGAAACCGAGTCAATAACAACCAGTTGGAAAACGGACGAAGCAACAGCGGAAGTGGCAGTATGAATGGAAGCAGTAGCAACAGTGGCAGCGGAAGTCACGACGACGAACCAATGGAAATGGTGACACGTCAAGCTGGTGGTATGGGAAATCCAGTCTCCAAAGAAACACCAATCAGCAACTATCCAACGCTAACCTACGGCATCCAGAACACGCATACAACGATTCTACCATGGCGAGGACAATGCTGTATGATCAACTTGCAACACAACCAAGGCAACAAACTGGAAATCCGAATGAACTCCATATACGACTTTTTTATGCAGTCCACGTTTTTTGCGCTCCATCATTTACAATGTTGTGCTTGATCATTCCCGGCTTCCAGCGTCCTCGAATCACTCCAAAGTTCGGTTCACGTCCCCGAGGATCATTGCAATGCACATATTGCCATTGGATGTTTTCGAAGTTTTTCGCTTCGATGAGTGGACAGATTGGCATGATATTTCCCACTGGTCCTTGTTCTGCCGAATAGCTGTCGTATTGAATGGCGACCTCCACGCCTGAGTACAGCGTCGGATTGGTGTTGATCATTTTGATACTCCACTCACATCCCAATACGGTGTAGTGTGTATAAATGCCGGCAAAGTAGTCACGCCACTGCGGTCGCTCGATAGTGCTTCCCACGTTGTCTGGTGCCAAGTATGGTTGTCCTCCAGCGTTCGCCACGGTGCCAGTTGTTCCTGGTACAATGAATTGTCGGATGCAAGCTGGTGTTTCACTTCCCACGATGGTTGTACTTTGTGTTTGTACGATTGGCGCCATAATAAAGTCGTATATGGAGTTCATTCGGATTTCCAGTTTGTTGCCTTGGTTGTGTTGCAAGTTGATCATACAGCATTGTCTCGCCATGGTAGAATCGTTGTATGCGTGTTCTGGATGCCGTAGGTTAGCGTTGGATAGTTGCTGATTGGTGTTTCTTTGGAGACTGGATTTCCATACCACCAGCTTGACGTGTCACCATTTCCATTGGTTCGTCGTCGTGACTTCGCTGCCACTGTTGCTACTGCTTCCATTCATACTGCCACTTCCGCTGTTGCTTCGTCCGTTTTCCAACTGGTTGTTATTGACTCGGTTTCCTTCTCGATCACGTCGTTCTCCTACTTGTGCGTTGTCACCTTGACTCGGAATTAGGTCGCTTAGATCTGGTAGTTCTTCGCTGTCGTTCCAACCTGAGACGTTCTGCGCAAATTCCACAATGCCGTTGCTGACGCTGCGTGCGGTTTGCATGAGTTGGTTACCCGATAAACCGTTGTCACGTCCCCATTGGATGATTCCTTGGCGCACTGCTTCTACGCCTTGTTCCGCATCTCTCATCACCTGATTGGCCAATTGAGCGATTTGGTCGTCGGTCATTCGTTCCAGTCTTGCTTGCAACCATTGCACGAGCCAGGGCAACGACGAGCCTGCGATGGCTAGTCCTTGTCGGTTGTTTCGCGCTTGGATCATCTTGACACTTGGATGAAAAAACGAAAGTGATGCATTACGGACTTAGTCCTAGTTCTTCCTCTCTAATAGAGGGCTCACGCCGTGAGTGCATAGAAGTAGTCTCGTAGGATCTGCTGATACTCCTCCGACGTTTTAATCGGCCTTCCAGTCGGTGCGTCTCCGAGATAGTCCCAATCCATGAACAGTTTGGACACATCAGTGTTTCCTTCGCGCTTGAGCCTGGAGAGTTCATCTTTCGGCACCATTTTAAGGTGAAGAAGTCGAAGCAGTTCATAGATCTTGATCTCCCAAAAGCGTCGACTGATTGCCTGTAGATTCTGGTGGAATCCTTGCGTTTCTGGAACAATCTCTCGGATGGACAAGTTAGAACTTACCAACACAGTTGTCTTGGCGAGTTGCGGTGACTTGTACTTTTGATCAATGGGAAATCCGGCTTCGTCACAGATGGTCTTGATAAAGTTGATGCTCAATTTTCGACGGCTTCGTGTCTAGGTCTTCAAGCATCACATGGGTATGTTCCTTTGGATCATATAGATCAAAGTATCGGTTGAAGAGATCTTCTTTGTACAGTTTCGGATACAGGAACTTCAAGATGGCGGTTTTGCCTGTACCGGATAACCCATCACCCACAGGTGCGGATTTCCTTCATGACAAGCTTCAACTTGGCGCTGCTTCATCGTTGATTTCAGTTTTTCTCCGTACATCAAACTGTACTTTGGAAACCGTTCGAATACTTGTTCGTCCGTTTTGCCGTCTTCATACATGGTTTCGCATCATTAGCAAGCACTCGTCGAGTGTTCGCTTCTTCTCTTCTTCGAGGGACCAGCTCGTTGACGCTTGACGTCTTTGGCAGTTCTCCCATTTCAAACAGAATAGGTTTCGTGGGATCGACTTTGCTGAATTCCTTGATATGGTGGTTGCGCCATCCGGAGTAAGGCAGATCTCGGTTCCTCGGTACCAAATAATAGCCGTTTCCGTGTTTGACGTTCCAATTCTTAAGGATCGCTCGCTTGGAAATTCGATCGTGAAAGATGGCTGCGACGTGGACATGTCGGATCTGGTAGTCGTCTTGGTAGCTTCTCGTCCCGACCTCGACTCCTCAACAAGGATGTACTTGAGGCCGGACTGCAGTGGCTGTCGATGGCGTCGAGGAGAGTTTGCAGGTCGTATCGGTTTGGACGTTGAATCTCCATCCCACTGTCGATCTTCGGTATGAAACGGAACTTGCTTGACGGTTGCTGCGCTTGGCATGGTAAAAAACAAAGTGAGACTCAAGGCCGTTGGCCAAGCACTAGAATCCTCTCGTAGAGGAACGCACTGGTGGATCGTTGGACAGATACGAATCTCCCCTAAGTACGAATTACCAACCAATGGTTTGAGCGACACCTGGTAAAGGTGTCACTTTCCAATTTGCCATGACCCGACAAGGCACTACGATACCCAAGCCCTCTTCGTTTACGATCACGTTCTCTCCGACCGAAGCTATGCCTACGATCGCGATCGTGTGGCTATTGCTATCCGTCACGTGGATCGCCGCAATCCTGTGGCTTTCCCGCGTCTTGGCATCGTTGCTTCTCTGATGTCCAAACTTCTCCGCGCTGAAGTCGATGCTTACGAAGTGTTGACTCGTTTTTTGGCGCAGCAGAATCAGTGGCTCCGTGCTCGTCTCGCTGTGCAAGCCGATACGATTCGCGCTATGCTCATTCAAGCGCGTGGTGCGGAACTTCAAGCCGAAGAGCTTGTTGAGCTCGAAGAACAACAACGTCGCGACCAATCGGAGATTGACGCGTTGCGTGACTTGCTTCAAGCTGAAACCCAAGAAAACGCTCTTCTCCGTGAAGAAATTGACCGTCTTCGACGTGCCAACATCCGATTGGAGGAGCAGCTTCTCGATTACGATTCAGATCGTACCATCATCTCTATCCGTGACTCTGATACAGAATCAGAAATTTTCATGGAATAGATTCAGATTCAGAATGAGAATCAGATAAACCTACCATATAAGGTTTAACTACCCTATCACAATAAAGAGAACGCGTGCGTTCTTCTTTTTGTGTATAGGTAGGTGGGGGTAGGTAGAAATAAAAAAAATTTTTGGACTCCATAGAGAGATAAAGCTCATGGCCGAACGGCCATGAGCGTTTTCTTGGGTTTCAGCTTGAAGCAAGTCACGCAACGCGTCAATCTCCGATTGGTCGCGACGTTGTTGTTCTTCGAGCTCAACAAGCTCTTCGGCTTGAAGTTCCGCACCACGCGCTTGAATGAGCATAGCGCGAATCGTATCGGCTTGCACAGCGAGACGAGCACGGAGCCACTGATTCTGCTGCGCCAAAAAACGAGTCAACACTTCGTAAGCATCGACTTCAGCGCGGAGAAAGTTGGACATCAGAGAAGCAACGATGCCAAGACGCGGGAAAGCCACAGGATTGCGGCGATCCACGTGACGGATAGCAATAGCCACACGATCGCGATCGTAGGCATAGCTTCGGTCGGAGAGAACGTGATCGTAAACGAAGAAGAGGCTTGGGTATCGTAGTGCCTTGTCGGGTCCATGGCAAATTGGAAAGTGACACCTTTACCAGGTGTCGCTCAACCATTGGTTGGTAATTCGTACTTAGTGGGAGATTCGTATTGGTCCAACGATCCACCAGTGCGTTCCTCTACGAGAGGATTCTAGTGCTTGGCCAACGGCCTTGAGTCTCACTTTGGTTTTTACCATGCCAAGCGCAGCAACCGTCAAGCAGTTCCGTTTCATACCGAAGATCGACAGTGGGATGGGAGATTCAACGTCCAAACGATAACGACCTGCAAACTCTCCTCGACGCCATCGACAGCCACTGGCAGTCCGGGCGCCTCAAGTACATCCTTGTTGGAGGAGTCGAGGTCGGGACGAGAAGCTACCAAGACGACTACCAGATCCGACATGTCCACGTCGCAGCCATCTTTCACGATCGAATTTCCAAGCGAGCGATCCTTAAGAATTGGAACGTCAAACACGGAAACGGCTATTATTTGGTACCGAGGAACCGAGATCTGCCTTACTCCGGATGGCGCAACCACCATATCAAGGAATTCAGCAAAGTCGATCCCACGAAACCTATTCTGTTTGAAATGGGAGAACTGCCAAAAGACGTCAAGCGTCAACGAGCTGGTCCCTCGGAAGAAGAGAAGAAGCGAACACTCGACGAGTGCTTGCTAATGATGCGAACCATGTATGAAGACGGCAAAACGGACGAACAAGTTTCGAACGGTTTCCAAAGTACAGTTTGATGTACGGAGAAAAACTGAAATCAACGATGAAGCAGCGCCAAGTTGAAGCTTGTCATGAAGGAAATCCGCACCTGTGGGTGATGGGTTATCCGGGTACAGGCAAAACCGCCATCTTGAAGTTCCTGTATCCGAAACTGTACAAGAAGAATCTCTTCAACCGATACTTTGATCTATATGATCCAAAGGAACATACCCATGTGATGCTTGAAGACCTAGACCACGAAGCCGTCGAAAATTGAGCATCAACTTTATCAAGACCATCTGTGACGAAGCCGGATTTCCCATTGATCAAAAGTACAAGTCACCGCAACTCGCCAAGACAACTGTGTTGGTAAGTTCTAACTTTTCCATCCGAGAGATTGTTCCAGAAACGCAAGGATTCCACCAGAATCTACAGGCAATCAGTCGACGCTTTTGGGAGATCAAGATCTATGAACTGCTTCGACTTCTTCACCTTAAAATGGTGCCGAAAGATGAACTCTCCAGGCTCAAGCGCGAAGGAAACACTGATGTGTCCAAACTGTTCATGGATTGGGACTATCTCGGAGACGCACCGACTGGAAGGCCGATCAAAACGTCGGAGGAGTATCAGCATCTACGAGACTACTTCTATGCACTCACGGCGTGAGCCCTCTATTAGAGAGGAAGAACTAGGACTAAGTCCGTAATGCATCACTTTCGTTTTTTCATCCAAGTGTCAAGATGATCCAAGCGCGAAACAACCGACAAGGACTAGCCATCGCAGGCTCGTCGTTGCCCTGGCTCGTGCAATGGTTGCAAGCAAGACTGGAACGAATGACCGAGACCAAATCGCTCAATTGGCCAATCAGGTGATGAGAGATGCGGAACAAGGCGTAGAAGCAGTGCGCCAAGGAATCATCCAATGGGGACGTGACAACGGTTTATCGGTGGTCCAACTCATGCAAACGCACGCAGCGTCAGCAACGGCATTGTGGAATTTGCGCAGAACGTCTCAGGTTGGAACGACAGCGAAGAACTACCAGATCTAAGCGACCTAATTCCGAGTCAAGGTGACAACGCACAAGTAGGAGAACGACGTGATCGAGAAGGAAACCGAGTCAATAACAACCATTGGAAAACGGACGAAGCAACAGCGGAAGTGGCAGTATGAATGGAAGCAGTAGCAACAGTGGCAGCGGAAGTCACGACGACGAACCAATGGAAATGGTGACACGTCAAGGTGGTATGGGAAATCCAGTCTCCAAAGAAACACCAATCAGCAACTATCCAACGCTAACCTACGGCATCCAGAACACGCATACAACGATTACCATGGCGAGGACAATGCTGTATGATCAACTTGCAACACAACCAAGGCAACAAACTGGAAATCCGAATGAACTCCATATACGACTTTTTTATGCAGTCCACGTTTTTTGCGCTCCATCATTTCAATGTTGTGCTTGATCATTCCCGGCTTCCAGCGTCCTCGAATCACTCCAAAGTTCGGTTCACGTCCCGAGGATCATTGCAATGCAATATTGCCATTGGATGTTTTTGAAGTTTTTCGCTTCGATGAGTGGACAGATTGGCATGATATTTCCACTGGTCCTTGTTCTGCCGAATAGCTGTCGTATTGAATGGCGACCTCCACGCCTGAGTACAGCGTCGGATTGGTGTTGATCATTTTGATACTCCACTACACATCCCAATACGGTGTAGTGTGTATAAATGCCGGCAAAGTAGTCACGCCACTGCGGTCGCTCGATAGAGCTTCCACGTTGTCTGGTGCAGTATGGTTGTCCTCCAGCGTTCGCCACGGTGCCAGTTGTTCCTGGTACAATGAATTGTCGGATGCAAGCTGGTGTTTCACTTCCACGATGGTTGTACTTTGTGTTTGTACGATTGGCGTCATAATAAGTCGTATTTGGAGTTCATTCGGATTTCCAGTTTGTTTGCCTTGGTTGTGTTGCAAGTTGATCATACAGCATTGTCCTCGCCATGGTAGAATCGTTGTATGAGTGTTCTGGATGCCGTAGGTTAGCGTTGGATAGTTGCTGATTGGTGTTTCTTTGGAGACTGGATTTCCCATACCACCAGCTTGACGTGTCACCATTTCCATTGGTTCGTCGTCGTGACTTCCGCTGCCACTGTTGCTACTGCTTCCATTCATACTGCCACTTCCGCTGTTGCTTCGTCGTTTTCCAACTGGTTGTTATTGACTCGGTTTCCTCTCGATCACGTCGTTCTCCTACTTGTGCGTTGTCACCTTGACTCGGAATTAGGTCGCTTAGATCTGGTAGTTCTTCGCTGTCGTTCCAACCTGAGACGTTCTGCGCAAATTCCACAATGCCGTTGCTGACGCTGCGTGCGGTTTGCATGAGTTGGTTACCGATAAACCGTTGTCACGTCCCCATTGGATGATTCCTTGGCGACTGCTTCTACGCCTGTTCCGCATCTCTCATCACCTGATTGGCCAATTGAGCGATTTGGTCGTCGGTCATTCGTTCCAGTCTTGCTTGCAACCATTGCACGAGCCAGGGCAACGACGAGCCTGCGATGGCTAGTCCTTGTCGGTTGTTTCGCGCTTGGATCATCTTGACACTTGGATGAAAAAACGAAAGTGATGCATTACGGACTTAGTCCTAGTTCTTCTCTTCTAATAGAGGCTCACGCCGTGAGTGCATAGAAGTAGTCTCGTAGGATCTGCTGATACTCCTCCGACGTTTTGATCGGCCTTCCAGTCGGTGCGTCTCCGAGATAGTCCAATCCATGAACAGTTTGGACACATCAGTGTTTCCTTCGCGCTTGAGCTGGAGAGTTCATCTTTCGGCACCATTTTAAGGTGAAGAAGTCGAAGCAGTTCATAGATCTTGATCTCCCAAAAGCGTCGACTGATTGCCTGTAGATTCTGGTGGAATCCTTGCGTTTCTGGAACAATCTCTCGGATGGAAAAGTTAGAACTTACCAACACAGTTGTCTTGGCGAGTTGCGGTGACTTGTACTTTTGATCAATGGGAAATCCGGCTTCGTCACAGATGGTCTTGATAAAGTTGATGCTCAATTTTTTCGACGGCTTCGTGGTCTAGGTCTTCAAGCATCACATGGGTATGTTCCTTTGGATCATATTAGATCAAAGTATCGGTTGAAGAGATTCTTCTTGTACAGTTTCGGATACAGGAACTTCAAGATGGCGGTTTTGCCTGTACCGGATAACCCATCACCCACAGGTGCGGATTTCCTTCATGACAAGCTTCAACTTGGCGCTGCTTCATCGTTGATTTCAGTTTTTCTCCGTACATCAAACTGTACTTTGGAAACCGTTTCGAATACTTGTTCGTCCGTTTTGCCGTCTTCATACATGGTTCGCATCATTAGCAAGCACTCGTCGAGTGTTCGCTTCTTCTCTTCTTCCGAGGGACCAGCTCGTTGACGCTTGACGTCTTTTGGCAGTTCTCCCATTTCAAACAGAATAGGTTTCGTGGATCGACTTTGCTGAATTCCTTGATATGGTGGTTGCGCCATCCGGAGTAAGGCAGATCTCGGTTCCTCGGTACCAAATAATAGCCGTTTCCGTGTTTGACGTTCCAATTCTTAAGGATCGCTCGCTTGGAAATTCGATCGTGAAAGATGGCTGCGACGTGGACATGTCGGATCTGGTAGTCGTCTTGGTAGCTTCTCGTCCCGACCTCGACTCCTCCAACAAGGATGTACTTGAGGCGCCCGGACTGCCAGTGGCTGTCGATGGCGTCGAGGAGAGTTTGCAGGTCGTTATCGGTTTGGACGTTGAATCTCCCATCCCACTGTCGATCTTCGGTATGAAACGGAACTTGCTTGACGGTTGCTGCGCTTGGCATGGTAAAAACCAAAGTGAGACTCAAGGCCGTTGGCCAAGCACTAGAATCCTCTCGTAGAGGAACGCACTGGTGGATCGTTGGACCAGATACGAATCTCCCACTAAGTACGAATTACCAACCAATGGTTGAGCGACACCTGGTAAAGGTGTCACTTTCCAATTTGCCATGGACCCGACAAGGCACTACGATACCCAAGCCCTCTTCGTTTACGATCACGTTCTCTCCGACCGAAGCTATGCCTACGATCGCGATCGTGTGGCTATTGCTATCCGTCACGTGGATCGCCGCAATCCTGTGGCTTTCCCGCGTCTTGGCATCGTTGCTTCTCTGATGTCCAACTTTCTCCGCGCTGAAGTCGATGCTTACGAAGTGTTGACTCGTTTTTTTGGCGCAGCAGAATCAGTGGCTCCGTGCTCGTCTCGCTGTGCAAGCCGATACGATTCGCGCTATGCTCATTCAAGCGCGTGGTGCGGAACTTCAAGCCGAAGAGCTTGTTGAGCTCGAAGAACAACAACGTCGCGACCAATCGGAGATTGACGCGTTGCGTGACTTGCTTCAAGCTGAAACCCAAGAAAACGCTCTTCTCCGTGAAGAAATTGACCGTCTTCGACGTGCCAACATCCGATTGGAGGAGCAGCTTCTCGATTACGATTCAGATCGTACCATCATCTCTATCCGTGACTCTGATACAGAATCAGAAATTTTCATGGAATAGATTCAGATTCAGAATCAGAATCAGATAAACCTACCATATAAGGTTTAACTACCCTATCACAATAAAGAGAACGCGTGCGTTCTTCTTTTTGTGTATAGGTAGGTGGGGGTAGGTAGAAATAAAAAAAATTTTTGGACTCCTAGTAGAGTTAATAGCTCATGGCCGTTCGGCCATGAGCTTTATCTCTCTATGGAGTCCAAAATTTTTTCGCTCAGCGAAATTTTTTAAGATATACACGCCTGTTTGTCGTGTCTCTTATGTATTGGAAACGACCTCGAGAGCGCGCGGTGGAATGGAAGTCAAATTTTCTGAACCAAAATTCAGAAAATTTGACTTCCATTCCACCGCGCGCTCTCGAGGTCGTTCGTAATTGCATGAGCTAGCTCATGCAATTGGCGCGAAGCGCCTACCTTTACCTACCTACCATACCTACCAAGATCTAAAAGATATACACGCCTGTTTGTCGTGTCTCTTATGTATTGGAAAACTACCATAAAAGTTTGGTAACCTAAACTAGTAGGTTCCTGCGGTAAACGCTGCGGTTGGTCCTGGAAACTGGCGTACCATGTCGGTGGTTGTATTTCCGACCCGTAGTGCGGTGTTGGTTGCGTTGTTGGTACTGTTTGGATAGACGAATTGTTCCTTCGGATCCTTGAATTGCACGATGTACTTGAGCTCGATGATACAGTTGATCCACGTCTTGGTGGCAACCTCAGTATTGTTTGCGCTTCCGATCAAGTTGGTTTCTGCTTTGTAGAAGTGTAACGCCAGTGTATCAGTGTTGGTTGGAATGCCACTTGCTGCCCCGCCACATGCAGTCCACGTTTTTTGCGCTCCATCATTTACAATGTTGTGCTTGATCATTCCCGGCTTCCAGCGTCCTCGAATCACTCCAAAGTTCGGTTCACGTCCCCGAGGATCATTGCAATGCACATATTGCCATTGGATGTTTTTGAAGTTTTTCGCTTCGATGAGTGGACAGATTGGCATGATATTTCCCACTGGTCCTTGTTCTGCCGAATAGCTGTCGTATTGAATGGCGACCTCCACGCCTGAGTACAGCGTCGGATTGGTGTTGATCATTTTGATACTCCACTCACATCCCAATACGGTGTAGTGTGTATAAATGCCGGCAAAGTAGTCACGCCACTGCGGTCGCTCGATAGTGCTTCCCACGTTGTCTGGTGCCAAGTATGGTTGTCCTCCAGCGTTCGCCACGGTGCCAGTTGTTCCTGGTACAATGAATTGTCGGATGCAAGCTGGTGTTTCACTTCCCACGATGGTTGTACTTTGTGTTTGTACGATTGGCGTCATAATAAAGTCGTATATGGAGTTCATTCGGATTTCCAGTTTGTTGCCTTGGTTGTGTTGCAAGTTGATCATACAGCATTGTCCTCGCCATGGTAGAATCGTTGTATGCGTGTTCTGGATGCCGTAGGTTAGCGTTGGATAGTTGCTGATTGGTGTTTCTTTGGAGACTGGATTTCCCATACCACCAGCTTGACGTGTCACCATTTCCATTGGTTCGTCGTCGTGACTTCCGCTGCCACTGTTGCTACTGCTTCCATTCATACTGCCACTTCCGCTGTTGCTTCGTCCGTTTTCCAACTGGTTGTTATTGACTCGGTTTCCTTCTCGATCACGTCGTTCTCCTACTTGTGCGTTGTCACCTTGACTCGGAATTAGGTCGCTTAGATCTGGTAGTTCTTCGCTGTCGTTCCAACCTGAGACGTTCTGCGCAAATTCCACAATGCCGTTGCTGACGCTGCGTGCGGTTTGCATGAGTTGGTTACCCGATAAACCGTTGTCACGTCCCCATTGGATGATTCCTTGGCGCACTGCTTCTACGCCTTGTTCCGCATCTCTCATCACCTGATTGGCCAATTGAGCGATTTGGTCGTCGGTCATTCGTTCCAGTCTTGCTTGCAACCATTGCACGAGCCAGGGCAACGACGAGCCTGCGATGGCTAGTCCTTGTCGGTTGTTTCGCGCTTGGATCATCTTGACACTTGGATGAAAAAACGAAAGTGATGCATTACGGACTTAGTCCTAGTTCTTCCTCTCTAATAGAGGGCTCACGCCGTGAGTGCATAGAAGTAGTCTCGTAGGATCTGCTGATACTCCTCCGACGTTTTAATCGGCCTTCCAGTCGGTGCGTCTCCCACCTACCTATACACAAAAAGAAGAACGCACGCGTTCTCTTTTTTGTGATAGGGTAGTTAAACCTTATATGGTAGGTTTATCTGATTCTGATTCTGAATCTGAATCTATTCCATGAAAATTTCTGATTCTGTATCAGAGTCACGGATAGAGATGATGGTACGATCTGAATCGTAATCGAGAAGCTGCTCCTCCAATCGGATGTTGGCACGTCGAAGACGGTCAATTTCTTCACGGAGAAGAGCGTTTTCTTGGGTTTCAGCTTGAAGCAAGTCACGCAACGCGTCAATCTCCGATTGGTCGCGACGTTGTTGTTCTTCGAGCTCAACAAGCTCTTCGGCTTGAAGTTCCGCACCACGCGCTTGAATGAGCATAGCGCGAATCGTATCGGCTTGCACAGCGAGACGAGCACGGAGCCACTGATTCTGCTGCGCCAAAAAACGAGTCAACACTTCGTAAGCATCGACTTCAGCGCGGAGAAAGTTGGACATCAGAGAAGCAACGATGCCAAGACGCGGGAAAGCCACAGGATTGCGGCGATCCACGTGACGGATAGCAATAGCCACACGATCGCGATCGTAGGCATAGCTTCGGTCGGAGAGAACGTGATCGTAAACGAAGAGGGCTTGGGTATCGTAGTGCCTTGTCGGGTCCATGGCAAATTGGAAAGTGACACCTTTACCAGGTGTCGCTCAACCATTGGTTGGTAATTCGTACTTAGTGGGAGATTCGTATCTGGTCCAACGATCCACCAGTGCGTTCCTCTACGAGAGGATTCTAGTGCTTGGCCAACGGCCTTGAGTCTCACTTTGGTTTTTACCATGCCAAGCGCAGCAACCGTCAAGCAAGTTCCGTTTCATACCGAAGATCGACAGTGGGATGGGAGATTCAACGTCCAAACCGATAACGACCTGCAAACTCTCCTCGACGCCATCGACAGCCACTGGCAGTCCGGGCGCCTCAAGTACATCCTTGTTGGAGGAGTCGAGGTCGGGACGAGAAGCTACCAAGACGACTACCAGATCCGACATGTCCACGTCGCAGCCATCTTTCACGATCGAATTTCCAAGCGAGCGATCCTTAAGAATTGGAACGTCAAACACGGAAACGGCTATTATTTGGTACCGAGGAACCGAGATCTGCCTTACTCCGGATGGCGCAACCACCATATCAAGGAATTCAGCAAAGTCGATCCCACGAAACCTATTCTGTTTGAAATGGGAGAACTGCCAAAAGACGTCAAGCGTCAACGAGCTGGTCCCTCGGAAGAAGAGAAGAAGCGAACACTCGACGAGTGCTTGCTAATGATGCGAACCATGTATGAAGACGGCAAAACGGACGAACAAGTATTCGAACGGTTTCCAAAGTACAGTTTGATGTACGGAGAAAAACTGAAATCAACGATGAAGCAGCGCCAAGTTGAAGCTTGTCATGAAGGAAATCCGCACCTGTGGGTGATGGGTTATCCGGGTACAGGCAAAACCGCCATCTTGAAGTTCCTGTATCCGAAACTGTACAAGAAGAATCTCTTCAACCGATACTTTGATCTATATGATCCAAAGGAACATACCCATGTGATGCTTGAAGACCTAGACCACGAAGCCGTCGAAAAATTGAGCATCAACTTTATCAAGACCATCTGTGACGAAGCCGGATTTCCCATTGATCAAAAGTACAAGTCACCGCAACTCGCCAAGACAACTGTGTTGGTAAGTTCTAACTTTTCCATCCGAGAGATTGTTCCAGAAACGCAAGGATTCCACCAGAATCTACAGGCAATCAGTCGACGCTTTTGGGAATCAAGATCTATGAACTGCTTCGACTTCTTCACCTTAAAATGGTGCCGAAAGATGAACTCTCCAGGCTCAAGCGCGAAGGAAACACTGATGTGTCCAAACTGTTCATGGATTGGGACTATCTCGGAGACGCACCGACTGGAAGGCCGATAAAACGTCGGAGGAGTATCAGCAATCTACGAGACTACTTCTATGCACTCACGGCGTGAGCCCTCTATTAGAGAGGAAGAACTAGGACTAAGTCCGTAATGCATCACTTTCGTTTTTTCATCCAAGTGTCAAGATGCTCCAAGCGCGAAACAACCGACAAGGACTAGCCATCGCAGGCTCGTCGCTGCCCTGGCTCGTGCAATGGTTGCAAGCAAGACTGGAACGAATGACCGAAGACCAAATCGCCAATTGGCCAATCAGGTGATGAGAGATGCAGAACAAGGCGTAGAAGCAGTGCGCCAAGGAATTATCCAATGGGGTCGTGACAACGGTTTATCGGGTGGCCAACTCATGCAAACGCGCAGCAGCGTCAGCAACGGCATTGTGGAATTTGCGCAGAACGTCTCAGGTTGGAACGACAGCGAAGAACTACCAGATCTAAGCGACCTGATTCCAAGTCAAGGTGACAACGCACAAGTAGGAGAACGTCGTGATCGAGAAGGAAACCGAGTCAATAACAACCAATTGGAAAACGGACGAAGCAGCAGCGGAAGTGGCAGTATGATGGAAGCGGTAGCAACAGCGGCAGCGGAAGTCACGACGACGAACCGATGGAATGGTGACACGTCAAGGGTGGTATGGGAAATCCAGTCTCCAAGAAACACCAATCAGCAACTATCCAACGCTAACCTACGGCATCCAGAACACGCATACAACAATTCTACCATGGCGAGGACAATGCTGTATGATCAACTTGCAACACAACCAAGGCAACAAACTCGAAATCCGAATGAACTCGATATACGACTTTATTATGACGCCAATCGCGCAAACACAAATACAACCATCTCGGAAGTGAAACACCAACTTGCATCCGACAATTCATCGTACCAGGAACAAATGGCACCGTCGCGACGCTGGAGGACAACCATACTTGCACCAGACGGCGTGGGAAGCACTATCGAGCGACCACAATGGCGTGACTACTTTGCCGGCATTTATACACACTACACCGTATTGGGATGTGAGTGGAGTATCAAAATGATCAACACCAATCCAACGCTGTTCTCAGGCGTGGAAGTCGCCATTCAATACGACAGCTATTCGGCAGAACAAGGACCAGTGGGAAATATCATGCCAATCTGTCCACTCATCGAAGCGAAAAACTTCAAAACATCCAATGGCAATATGTGCATTGCAATGATCCTCGGGGACGTGAACCGAACTTTGGAGTGATTAGAGGCTGGAAGCCGGGAATGATCAAGCACAACATTGTGAATGATGGAGCGCAAAAAACGTGGACTGCATGTGGCGGGGCAGCAAGTGGCATTCCAACACAGATACACTGGCGTTACACTTCTACAAAGCAGAAACCAACTTGATCGGAAGCGCAAACAATACTGAGGTTGCCACCAAGACATGGATCAACTGTATCATCGAGCTCAAGTACATCGTGCAATTCAAGGATCCGAAGGAACAATTCGTCTATCCAAACAGTACCAACAACGCAACCACCGCACTACGGGTCGGAAATACAACCACCGACATGGTACGCCAGTTCCAGGACCAACCGCAGCGTTTACCGCAGGAACCTACTAGTTTAGGTTACCAAACTTTTATGGTAGTTTTCCAATACATAAGAGACACGACAAACAGGCGTGTATATCTTTTAGATCTTGGTAGGTATGGTAGGTAGGTAAAGGTAGGCGCTTCGCGCCAATTGCATGAGCTAGCTCATGCAATTACGAACGACCTCGAGAGCGCGCGGTGGAATGGAAGTCAAATTTTCTGAATTTTGGTTCAGAAAATTTGACTTCCATTCCACCGCGCGCTCTCGAGGTCGTTTCCAATACATAAGAGACACGACAAACAGGCGTGTATATCTTAAAAAATTTTGGACTCCTAGTAGAGTTAATAGCTCATGGCCGTTCGGCCATGAGCTTTATCTCTCTATGGAGTCCAAAATTTCAAAAAATTTCGCTGAGCGAAAAAATTTTGGACTCCATAGAGAGATAAAGCTCATGGCCGAACGGCCATGAGCTATTAACTCTACTAGGAGTCCAAAATTTTTTTTTATTTCTACCTACCCCCACCTACCTATACACAAAAAGAAGAACGCACGCGTTCTCTTTATTGTGATAGGGTAGTTAAACCTTATATGGTAGGTTTATCTGATTCTGATTCTGAATCTGAATCTATTCCATGAAAATTTCTGATTCTGTATCAGAGTCACGGATAGAGATGATGGTACGATCTGAATCGTAATCGAGAAGCTGCTCCTCCAATCGGATGTTGGCACGTCGAAGACGGTCAATTTCTTCACGGAGAAGAGCGTTTTCTTGGGTTTCAGCTTGAAGCAAGTCACGCAACGCGTCAATCTCCGATTGGTCGCGACGTTGTTGTTCTTCGAGCTCAACAAGCTCTTCGGCTTGAAGTTCCGCACCACGCGCTTGAATGAGCATAGCGCGAATCGTATCGGCTTGCACAGCGAGACGAGCACGGAGCCACTGATTCTGCTGCGCCAAAAAACGAGTCAACACTTCGTAAGCATCGACTTCAGCGCGGAGAAAGTTGGACATCAGAGAAGCAACGATGCCAAGACGCGGGAAAGCCACAGGATTGCGGCGATCCACGTGACGGATAGCAATAGCCACACGATCGCGATCGTAGGCATAGCTTCGGTCGGAGAGAACGTGATCGTAAACGAAGAGGGGCTTGGGTATCGTAGTGCCTTGTCGGGTCCATGGCAAATTGGAAAGTGACACCTTTACCAGGTGTCGCTCAACCATTGGTTGGTAATTCGTACTTAGTGGGAGATTCGTATCTGGTCCAACGATCCACCAGTGCGTTCCTCTACGAGAGGATTCTAGTGCTTGGCCAACGGCCTTGAGTCTCACTTTGGTTTTTACCATGCCAAGCGCAGCAACCGTCAAGCAAGTTCCGTTTCATACCGAAGATCGACAGTGGGATGGGAGATTCAACGTCCAAACCGATAACGACCTGCAAACTCTCCTCGACGCCATCGACAGCCACTGGCAGTCCGGGCGCCTCAAGTACATCCTTGTTGGAGGAGTCGAGGTCGGGACGAGAAGCTACCAAGACGACTACCAGATCCGACATGTCCACGTCGCAGCCATCTTTCACGATCGAATTTCCAAGCGAGCGATCCTTAAGAATTGGAACGTCAAACACGGAAACGGCTATTATTTGGTACCGAGGAACCGAGATCTGCCTTACTCCGGATGGCGCAACCACCATATCAAGGAATTCAGCAAAGTCGATCCCACGAAACCTATTCTGTTTGAAATGGGAGAACTGCCAAAAGACGTCAAGCGTCAACGAGCTGGTCCCTCGGAAGAAGAGAAGAAGCGAACACTCGACGAGTGCTTGCTAATGATGCGAACCATGTATGAAGACGGCAAAACGGACGAACAAGTATTCGAACGGTTTCCAAAGTACAGTTTGATGTACGGAGAAAAACTGAAATCAACGATGAAGCAGCGCCAAGTTGAAGCTTGTCATGAAGGAAATCCGCACCTGTGGGTGATGGGTTATCCGGGTACAGGCAAAACCGCCATCTTGAAGTTCCTGTATCCGAAACTGTACAAGAAGAATCTCTTCAACCGATACTTTGATCTATATGATCCAAAGGAACATACCCATGTGATGCTTGAAGACCTAGACCACGAAGCCGTCGAAAAATTGAGCATCAACTTTATCAAGACCATCTGTGACGAAGCCGGATTTCCCATTGATCAAAAGTACAAGTCACCGCAACTCGCCAAGACAACTGTGTTGGTAAGTTCTAACTTTTCCATCCGAGAGATTGTTCCAGAAACGCAAGGATTCCACCAGAATCTACAGGCAATCAGTCGACGCTTTTGGGAGATCAAGATCTATGAACCGCTTGAAGGTCTTACCTTCAAGTGCCTCGCGTCGAACGAAATTGTACAGACTACATCAGACTGAGACTGAGCCAAAGGAGCGCCATAGCCCCCATACCACGCCGCTTCTCTCTCCCGCTCGCCAACATACCGCACACACACGCGCCCAAAACACCAACAAACACACCCACACCATTCACACCACGGCGTAGACGTCAAAACAAACACTACAAACCCTTCCAACACATCACCACACACACACGCACACACACACGCACACACACACATGCGCGCGCGCGCGACCACCGCTCGTGGACGTTGACACACCCCTCAGACTACAGCGTAGCGCTGTATCTCTTTGGACTCGTTCGTTTTGGTGCTTTGTCTACCGCGCTCACCCGTACGAAAACGGCACGTGCGAGTCGCATCGACATGAATCGCGTCCTCATGGTTGCATGGTTGCATGGTTGCATATGCCGCCATGGCTAGCGTCCGTCTGTGAGGCAAGCAATCTCGGAGCCAACCAGATGATGAGATGATGGTAGAGCGTCTGCGTGTACAGACAGTACCAGGTCCAGGTCCAGGTCCAGGTCCAGGTACTATATCACGTATCACGTATCACGTATCACGTATCCCATATCCCGTATCCCGTATCCCGTATCCAGTATCAGCGCGCGTGTAGCGGGTATCATGTGACGCTGGGCTCGAAGCCACCCGGACAAGTGACAAGTCAAGTTGTTGGTAGATCAAGTGTTGTTGTTGTTGTTGGTATGCCGTGGCAATGAGTCAAGTAGTAGGCGGTAAGTGGTTGAACGTTGCGTGGATTGGATTGGATGTTGGTGGACGGGCCTGGAAACGTTGGCATTTTGTAGTGATAGGTAGCATGAAGGCGTGATGTCGGTAGTGTGTTTAGTGTGTGGTGTTCGCAGAATGTATAGTGTGTGTTTGGTTGGGTTGGAATGTGTAGCAAAAAGATAGGAATTGCTCCCTGCCAGGATCGAACTGGCGACCTTCAGATTATGAGACTGACGCTCTACCAACTGAGCCAAAGGAGCGCCATAGCCCCCATACCACGCCGCTTCTCTCTCCCGCTCGCCAACATACCGCACACACACGCGCCCAAAACACCAACAAACACACCCACACCATTCACACCACGGCGTAGACGTCAAAACAAACACTACAAACCCTTCCAACACATCACCACACACACACGCACACACACACAGCACACACACATGCGCGCGCGCGCGACCACCGCTCGTGGACGTTGACACACCCCTCAGACTACAGCGTAGCGCTGTATCTCTTTGGACTCGTTCGTTTTGGTGCTTTGTCTACCGCGCTCACCCGTACGAAAACGGCACGTGCGAGTCGCATCGACATGAATCGCGTCCTCATGGTTGCATGGTTGCATGGTTGCATATGCCGCCATGGCTAGCGTCCGTCTGCGAGGCAAGCAATCTCGGAGCCAACCAGATGATGAGATGATGGTAGAGCGTCTGCGTGTACAGACAGTACCAGGTCCAGGTCCAGGTCCAGGTCCAGGTACTATACACGTCACGTATCACGTATCACGTATCCCATATCCCGTATCCCGTATCCCGTATCCAGTATCAGCGCGCGTGTAGCGGGTATCATGTGACGCTGGGCTCGAAGCCACCCGGACAAGTGACAAGTCAAGTTGTTGGTAGATCAAGTGTTGTTGTTGTTGTTGTTGGTATGCCGTGGCAATGAGTCAAGTAGTAGGCGGTAAGTGGTTGAACGTTGCGTGGATTGGATTGGATGTTGGTGCACGGGCCTGGAAACGTTGGCATTTTGTAGTGATAGGTAGCATGAAGGCGTGATGTCGGTAGTGTGTTTAGTGTGTGGTGTTCGCAGAATGTATAGTGTGTGTTTGGTTGGGTTGGAATGTGTAGCAAAAAGATAGGAATTGCTCCCTGCCAGGATCGAACTGGCGACCTTCAGATTATGAGACTGACGCTCTACCAACTGAGCCAAAGGAGCGCCATAGCCCCCATACCACGCCGCTTCTCTCTCCCGCTCGCCAACATACCGCACACACACGCGCCCAAAACACCAACAAACACACCCACACCATTCACACCACGGCGTAGACGTCAAAACAAACACTACAAACCCTTCCAACACATCACCACACACACACGCACACACACACGCACACACACACATGCGCGCGCGCGCGACCACCGCTCGTGGACGTTGACACACCCCTCAGACTACAGCGTAGCGCTGTATCTCTTTGGACTCGTTCGTTTTGGTGCTTTGTCTACCGCGCTCACCCGTACGAAAACGGCACGTGCGAGTCGCATCGACATGAATCGCGTCCTCATGGTTGCATGGTTGCATGGTTGCATATGCCGCCATGGCTAGCGTCCGTCTGTGAGGCAAGCAATCTCGGAGCCAACCAGATGATGAGATGATGGTAGAGCGTCTGCGTGTACAGACAGTACCAGGTCCAGGTCCAGGTCCAGGTCCAGGTACTATATCACGTATCACGTATCACGTATCCCATATCCCGTATCCCGTATCCCGTATCCCGTATCCAGTATCAGCGCGCGTGTAGCGGGTATCATGTGACGCTGGGCTCGAAGCCACCCGGACAAGTGACAAGTCAAGTTGTTGGTAGATCAAGTGTTGTTGTTGTTGTTGGTATGCCGTGGCAATGAGTCAAGTAGTAGGCGGTAAGTGGTTGAACGTTGCGTGGATTGGATTGGATGTTGGTGGACGGGCCTGGAAACGTTGGCATTTTGTAGTGATAGGTAGCATGAAGGCGTGATGTCGGTAGTGTGTTTAGTGTGTGGTGTTCGCAGAATGTATAGTGTGTGTTTGGTTGGGTTGGAATGTGTAGCAAAAAGATAGGAATTGCTCCCTGCCAGGATCGAACTGGCGACCTTCAGATTATGAGACTGACGCTCTACCAACTGAGCCAAAGGAGCGCCATAGCCCCCATACCACGCCGCTTCTCTCTCCCGCTCGCCAACATACCGCACACACACGCGCCCAAAACACCAACAAACACACCCACACCATTCACACCACGGCGTAGACGTCAAAACAAACACTACAAACCCTTCCAACACATCACCACACACACACGCACACACACACGCACACACACACATGCGCGCGCGCGCGACCACCGCTCGTGGACGTTGACACACCCCTCAGACTACAGCGTAGCGCTGTATCTCTTTGGACTCGTTCGTTTTGGTGCTTTGTCTACCGCGCTCACCCGTACGAAAACGGCACGTGCGAGTCGCATCGACATGAATCGCGTCCTCATGGTTGCATGGTTGCATGGTTGCATATGCCGCCATGGCTAGCGTCCGTCTGTGAGGCAAGCAATCTCGGAGCCAACCAGATGATGAGATGATGGTAGAGCGTCTGCGTGTACAGACAGTACCAGGTCCAGGTCCAGGTCCAGGTCCAGGTACTATATCACGTATCACGTATCACGTATCCCATATCCCGTATCCCGTATCCCGTATCCCGTATCCAGTATCAGCGCGCGTGTAGCGGGTATCATGTGACGCTGGGCTCGAAGCCACCCGGACAAGTGACAAGTCAAGTTGTTGGTAGATCAAGTGTTGTTGTTGTTGGTATGCCGTGGCAATGAGTCAAGTAGTAGGCGGTAAGTGGTTGAACGTTGCGTGGATTGGATTGGATGTTGGTGGACGGGCCTGGAAACGTTGGCATTTTGTAGTGATAGGTAGCATGAAGGCGTGATGTCGGTAGTGTGTTTAGTGTGTGGTGTTCGCAGAATGTATAGTGTGTGTTTGGTTGGGTTGGAATGTGTAGCAAAAAGATAGGAATTGCTCCCTGCCAGGATCGAACTGGCGACCTTCAGATTATGAGACTGACGCTCTACCAACTGAGCCAAAGGAGCGCCATAGCCCCCATACCACGCCGCTTCTCTCTCCCGCTCGCCAACATACCGCACACACACGCGCCCAAAACACCAACAAACACACCCACACCATTCACACCACGGCGTAGACGTCAAAACAAACACTACAAACCCTTCCAACACATCACCACACACACACGCACACACACACGCACACACACACATGCGCGCGCGCGCGACCACCGCTCGTGGACGTTGACACACCCCTCAGACTACAGCGTAGCGCTGTATCTCTTTGGACTCGTTCGTTTTGGTGCTTTGTCTACCGCGCTCACCCGTACGAAAACGGCACGTGCGAGTCGCATCGACATGAATCGCGTCCTCATGGTTGCATGGTTGCATGGTTGCATATGCCGCCATGGCTAGCGTCCGTCTGTGAGGCAAGCAATCTCGGAGCCAACCAGATGATGAGATGATGGTAGAGCGTCTGCGTGTACAGACAGTACCAGGTCCAGGTCCAGGTCCAGGTCCAGGTACTATATCACGTATCACGTATCACGTATCCCATATCCCGTATCCCGTATCCCGTATCCCGTATCCAGTATCAGCGCGCGTGTAGCGGGTATCATGTGACGCTGGGCTCGAAGCCACCCGGACAAGTGACAAGTCAAGTTGTTGGTAGATCAAGTGTTGTTGTTGTTGTTGGTATGCCGTGGCAATGAGTCAAGTAGTAGGCGGTAAGTGGTTGAACGTTGCGTGGATTGGATTGGATGTTGGTGGACGGGCCTGGAAACGTTGGCATTTTGTAGTGATAGGTAGCATGAAGGCGTGATGTCGGTAGTGTGTTTAGTGTGTGGTGTTCGCAGAATGTATAGTGTGTGTTTGGTTGGGTTGGAATGTGTAGCAAAAAGATAGGAATTGCTCCCTGCCAGGATCGAACTGGCGACCTTCAGATTATGAGACTGACGCTCTACCAACTGAGCCAAAGGAGCGCCATAGCCCCCATACCACGCCGCTTCTCTCTCCCGCTCGCCAACATACCGCACACACACGCGCCCAAAACACCAACAAACACACCCACACCATTCACACCACGGCGTAGACGTCAAAACAAACACTACAAACCCTTCCAACACATCACCACACACACACGCACACACACACGCACACACACACATGCGCGCGCGCGCGACCACCGCTCGTGGACGTTGACACACCCCTCAGACTACAGCGTAGCGCTGTATCTCTTTGGACTCGTTCGTTTTGGTGCTTTGTCTACCGCGCTCACCCGTACGAAAACGGCACGTGCGAGTCGCATCGACATGAATCGCGTCCTCATGGTTGCATGGTTGCATGGTTGCATATGCCGCCATGGCTAGCGTCCGTCTGTGAGGCAAGCAATCTCGGAGCCAACCAGATGATGAGATGATGGTAGAGCGTCTGCGTGTACAGACAGTACCAGGTCCAGGTCCAGGTCCAGGTCCAGGTACTATATCACGTATCACGTATCACGTATCCCATATCCCGTATCCCGTATCCCGTATCCAGTATCAGCGCGCGTGTAGCGGGTATCATGTGACGCTGGGCTCGAAGCCACCCGGACAAGTGACAAGTCAAGTTGTTGGTAGATCAAGTGTTGTTGTTGTTGTTGGTATGCCGTGGCAATGAGTCAAGTAGTAGGCGGTAAGTGGTTGAACGTTGCGTGGATTGGATTGGATGTTGGTGGACGGGCCTGGAAACGTTGGCATTTTGTAGTGATAGGTAGCATGAAGGCGTGATGTCGGTAGTGTGTTTAGTGTGTGGTGTTCGCAGAATGTATAGTGTGTGTTTGGTTGGGTTGGAATGTGTAGCAAAAAGATAGGAATTGCTCCCTGCCAGGATCGAACTGGCGACCTTCAGATTATGAGACTGACGCTCTACCAACTGAGCCAAAGGAGCGCCATAGCCCCCATACCACGCCGCTTCTCTCTCCCGCTCGCCAACATACCGCACACACACGCGCCCAAAACACCAACAAACACACCCACACCATTCACACCACGGCGTAGACGTCAAAACAAACACTACAAACCCTTCCAACACATCACCACACACACACGCACACACACACGCACACACACACATGCGCGCGCGCGCGACCACCGCTCGTGGACGTTGACACACCCCTCAGACTACAGCGTAGCGCTGTATCTCTTTGGACTCGTTCGTTTTGGTGCTTTGTCTACCGCGCTCACCCGTACGAAAACGGCACGTGCGAGTCGCATCGACATGAATCGCGTCCTCATGGTTGCATGGTTGCATGGTTGCATATGCCGCCATGGCTAGCGTCCGTCTGTGAGGCAAGCAATCTCGGAGCCAACCAGATGATGAGATGATGGTAGAGCGTCTGCGTGTACAGACAGTACCAGGTCCAGGTCCAGGTCCAGGTCCAGGTACTATATCACGTATCACGTATCACGTATCCCATATCCCGTATCCCGTATCCCGTATCCAGTATCAGCGCGCGTGTAGCGGGTATCATGTGACGCTGGGCTCGAAGCCACCCGGACAAGTGACAAGTCAAGTTGTTGGTAGATCAAGTGTTGTTGTTGTTGTTGGTATGCCGTGGCAATGAGTCAAGTAGTAGGCGGTAAGTGGTTGAACGTTGCGTGGATTGGATTGGATGTTGGTGGACGGGCCTGGAAACGTTGGCATTTTGTAGTGATAGGTAGCATGAAGGCGTGATGTCGGTAGTGTGTTTAGTGTGTGGTGTTCGCAGAATGTATAGTGTGTGTTTGGTTGGGTTGGAATGTGTAGCAAAAAGATAGGAATTGCTCCCTGCCAGGATCGAACTGGCGACCTTCAGATTATGAGACTGACGCTCTACCAACTGAGCCAAAGGAGCGCCATAGCCCCCATACCACGCCGCTTCTCTCTCCCGCTCGCCAACATACCGCACACACACGCGCCCAAAACACCAACAAACACACCCACACCATTCACACCACGGCGTAGACGTCAAAACAAACACTACAAACCCTTCCAACACATCACCACACACACACGCACACACACACGCACACACACACATGCGCGCGCGCGCGACCACCGCTCGTGGACGTTGACACACCCCTCAGACTACAGCGTAGCGCTGTATCTCTTTGGACTCGTTCGTTTTGGTGCTTTGTCTACCGCGCTCACCCGTACGAAAACGGCACGTGCGAGTCGCATCGACATGAATCGCGTCCTCATGGTTGCATGGTTGCATGGTTGCATATGCCGCCATGGCTAGCGTCCGTCTGTGAGGCAAGCAATCTCGGAGCCAACCAGATGATGAGATGATGGTAGAGCGTCTGCGTGTACAGACAGTACCAGGTCCAGGTCCAGGTCCAGGTCCAGGTACTATATCACGTATCACGTATCACGTATCCCATATCCCGTATCCCGTATCCCGTATCCAGTATCAGCGCGCGTGTAGCGGGTATCATGTGACGCTGGGCTCGAAGCCACCCGGACAAGTGACAAGTCAAGTTGTTGGTAGATCAAGTGTTGTTGTTGTTGTTGGTATGCCGTGGCAATGAGTCAAGTAGTAGGCGGTAAGTGGTTGAACGTTGCGTGGATTGGATTGGATGTTGGTGGACGGGCCTGGAAACGTTGGCATTTTGTAGTGATAGGTAGCATGAAGGCGTGATGTCGGTAGTGTGTTTAGTGTGTGGTGTTCGCAGAATGTATAGTGTGTGTTTGGTTGGGTTGGAATGTGTAGCAAAAAGATAGAATTGCTCCCTGCCAGGATCGAACTGGCGACCTTCAGATTATGAGACTGACGCTCTACCAACTGAGCCAAAGGAGCGCCATAGCCCCCATACCACGCCGCTTCTCTCTCCCGCTCGCCAACATACCGCACACACACGCGCCCAAAACACCAACAAACACACCCACACCATTCACACCACGGCGTAGACGTCAAAACAAACACTACAAACCCTTCCAACACATCACCACACACACACGCACACACACACGCACACACACACATGCGCGCGCGCGCGACCACCGCTCGTGGACGTTGACACACCCCTCAGACTACAGCGTAGCGCTGTATCTCTTTGGACTCGTTCGTTTTGGTGCTTTGTCTACCGCGCTCACCCGTACGAAAACGGCACGTGCGAGTCGCATCGACATGAATCGCGTCCTCATGGTTGCATGGTTGCATGGTTGCATATGCCGCCATGGCTAGCGTCCGTCTGTGAGGCAAGCAATCTCGGAGCCAACCAGATGATGAGATGATGGTAGAGCGTCTGCGTGTACAGACAGTACCAGGTCCAGGTCCAGGTCCAGGTCCAGGTACTATATCACGTATCACGTATCACGTATCACGTATCCCATATCCCGTATCCCGTATCCCGTATCCAGTATCAGCGCGCGTGTAGCGGGTATCATGTGACGCTGGGCTCGAAGCCACCCGGACAAGTGACAAGTCAAGTTGTTGGTAGATCAAGTGTTGTTGTTGTTGTTGGTATGCCGTGGCAATGAGTCAAGTAGTAGGCGGTAAGTGGTTGAACGTTGCGTGGATTGGATTGGATGTTGGTGGACGGGCCTGGAAACGTTGGCATTTTGTAGTGATAGGTAGCATGAAGGCGTGATGTCGGTAGTGTGTTTAGTGTGTGGTGTTCGCAGAATGTATAGTGTGTGTTTGGTTGGGTTGGAATGTGTAGCAAAAAGATAGGAATTGCTCCCTGCCAGGATCGAACTGGCGACCTTCAGATTATGAGACTGACGCTCTACCAACTGAGCCAAAGGAGCGCCATAGCCCCCATACCACGCCGCTTCTCTCTCCCGCTCGCCAACATACCGCACACACACGCGCCCAAAACACCAACAAACACACCCACACCATTCACACCACGGCGTAGACGTCAAAACAAACACTACAAACCCTTCCAACACATCACCACACACACACGCACACACACACGCACACACACACATGCGCGCGCGCGCGACCACCGCTCGTGGACGTTGACACACCCCTCAGACTACAGCGTAGCGCTGTATCTCTTTGGACTCGTTCGTTTTGGTGCTTTGTCTACCGCGCTCACCCGTACGAAAACGGCACGTGCGAGTCGCATCGACATGAATCGCGTCCTCATGGTTGCATGGTTGCATGGTTGCATATGCCGCCATGGCTAGCGTCCGTCTGTGAGGCAAGCAATCTCGGAGCCAACCAGATGATGAGATGATGGTAGAGCGTCTGCGTGTACAGACAGTACCAGGTCCAGGTCCAGGTCCAGGTCCAGGTACTATATCACGTATCACGTATCACGTATCCCATATCCCGTATCCCGTATCCCGTATCCAGTATCAGCGCGCGTGTAGCGGGTATCATGTGACGCTGGGCTCGAAGCCACCCGGACAAGTGACAAGTCAAGTTGTTGGTAGATCAAGTGTTGTTGTTGTTGTTGGTATGCCGTGGCAATGAGTCAAGTAGTAGGCGGTAAGTGGTTGAACGTTGCGTGGATTGGATTGGATGTTGGTGGACGGGCCTGGAAACGTTGGCATTTTGTAGTGATAGGTAGCATGAAGGCGTGATGTCGGTAGTGTGTTTAGTGTGTGGTGTTCGCAGAATGTATAGTGTGTGTTTGGTTGGGTTGGAATGTGTAGCAAAAAGATAGGAATTGCTCCCTGCCAGGATCGAACTGGCGACCTTCAGATTATGAGACTGACGCTCTACCAACTGAGCCAAAGGAGCGCCATAGCCCCCATACCACGCCGCTTCTCTCTCCCGCTCGCCAACATACCGCACACACACGCGCCCAAAACACCAACAAACACACCCACACCATTCACACCACGGCGTAGACGTCAAAACAAACACTACAAACCCTTCCAACACATCACCACACACACACGCACACACACACGCACACACACACATGCGCGCGCGCGCGACCACCGCTCGTGGACGTTGACACACCCCTCAGACTACAGCGTAGCGCTGTATCTCTTTGGACTCGTTCGTTTTGGTGCTTTGTCTACCGCGCTCACCCGTACGAAAACGGCACGTGCGAGTCGCATCGACATGAATCGCGTCCTCATGGTTGCATGGTTGCATGGTTGCATATGCCGCCATGGCTAGCGTCCGTCTGTGAGGCAAGCAATCTCGGAGCCAACCAGATGATGAGATGATGGTAGAGCGTCTGCGTGTACAGACAGTACCAGGTCCAGGTCCAGGTCCAGGTACTATATCACGTATCACGTATCACGTATCCCATATCCCGTATCCCGTATCCCGTATCCCGTATCCAGTATCAGCGCGCGTGTAGCGGGTATCATGTGACGCTGGGCTCGAAGCCACCCGGACAAGTGACAAGTCAAGTTGTTGGTAGATCAAGTGTTGTTGTTGTTGTTGGTATGCCGTGGCAATGAGTCAAGTAGTAGGCGGTAAGTGGTTGAACGTTGCGTGGATTGGATTGGATGTTGGTGGACGGGCCTGGAAACGTTGGCATTTTGTAGTGATAGGTAGCATGAAGGCGTGATGTCGGTAGTGTGTTTAGTGTGTGGTGTTCGCAGAATGTATAGTGTGTGTTTGGTTGGGTTGGAATGTGTAGCAAAAAGATAGGAATTGCTCCCTGCCAGGATCGAACTGGCGACCTTCAGATTATGAGACTGACGCTCTACCAACTGAGCCAAAGGAGCGCCATAGCCCCCATACCACGCCGCTTCTCTCTCCCGCTCGCCAACATACCGCACACACACGCGCCCAAAACACCAACAAACACACCCACACCATTCACACCACGGCGTAGACGTCAAAACAAACACTACAAACCCTTCCAACACATCACCACACACACACGCACACACACACGCACACACACACATGCGCGCGCGCGCGACCACCGCTCGTGGACGTTGACACACCCCTCAGACTACAGCGTAGCGCTGTATCTCTTTGGACTCGTTCGTTTTGGTGCTTTGTCTACCGCGCTCACCCGTACGAAAACGGCACGTGCGAGTCGCATCGACATGAATCGCGTCCTCATGGTTGCATGGTTGCATGGTTGCATATGCCGCCATGGCTAGCGTCCGTCTGTGAGGCAAGCAATCTCGGAGCCAACCAGATGATGAGATGATGGTAGAGCGTCTGCGTGTACAGACAGTACCAGGTCCAGGTCCAGGTCCAGGTCCAGGTACTATATCACGTATCACGTATCACGTATCCCATATCCCGTATCCCGTATCCCGTATCCCGTATCCAGTATCAGCGCGCGTGTAGCGGGTATCATGTGACGCTGGGCTCGAAGCCACCCGGACAAGTGACAAGTCAAGTTGTTGGTAGATCAAGTGTTGTTGTTGTTGTTGGTATGCCGTGGCAATGAGTCAAGTAGTAGGCGGTAAGTGGTTGAACGTTGCGTGGATTGGATTGGATGTTGGTGGACGGGCCTGGAAACGTTGGCATTTTGTAGTGATAGGTAGCATGAAGGCGTGATGTCGGTAGTGTGTTTAGTGTGTGGTGTTCGCAGAATGTATAGTGTGTGTTTGGTTGGGTTGGAATGTGTAGCAAAAAGATAGGAATTGCTCCCTGCCAGGATCGAACTGGCGACCTTCAGATTATGAGACTGACGCTCTACCAACTGAGCCAAAGGAGCGCCATAGCCCCCATACCACGCCGCTTCTCTCTCCCGCTCGCCAACATACCGCACACACACGCGCCCAAAACACCAACAAACACACCCACACCATTCACACCACGGCGTAGACGTCAAAACAAACACTACAAACCCTTCCAACACATCACCACACACACACGCACACACACACGCACACACACACATGCGCGCGCGCGCGACCACCGCTCGTGGACGTTGACACACCCCTCAGACTACAGCGTAGCGCTGTATCTCTTTGGACTCGTTCGTTTTGGTGCTTTGTCTACCGCGCTCACCCGTACGAAAACGGCACGTGCGAGTCGCATCGACATGAATCGCGTCCTCATGGTTGCATGGTTGCATGGTTGCATATGCCGCCATGGCTAGCGTCCGTCTGTGAGGCAAGCAATCTCGGAGCCAACCAGATGATGAGATGATGGTAGAGCGTCTGCGTGTACAGACAGTACCAGGTCCAGGTCCAGGTCCAGGTCCAGGTACTATATCACGTATCACGTATCACGTATCCCATATCCCGTATCCCGTATCCCGTATCCATCCAGTATCAGCGCGCGTGTAGCGGGTATCATGTGACGCTGGGCTCGAAGCCACCCGGACAAGTGACAAGTCAAGTTGTTGGTAGATCAAGTGTTGTTGTTGTTGTTGGTATGCCGTGGCAATGAGTCAAGTAGTAGGCGGTAAGTGGTTGAACGTTGCGTGGATTGGATTGGATGTTGGTGGACGGGCCTGGAAACGTTGGCATTTTGTAGTGATAGGTAGCATGAAGGCGTGATGTCGGTAGTGTGTTTAGTGTGTGGTGTTCGCAGAATGTATAGTGTGTGTTTGGTTGGGTTGGAATGTGTAGCAAAAAGATAGGAATTGCTCCCTGCCAGGATCGAACTGGCGACCTTCAGATTATGAGACTGACGCTCTACCAACTGAGCCAAAGGAGCGCCATAGCCCCCATACCACGCCGCTTCTCTCTCCCGCTCGCCAACATACCGCACACACACGCGCCCAAAACACCAACAAACACACCCACACCATTCACACCACGGCGTAGACGTCAAAACAAACACTACAAACCCTTCCAACACATCACCACACACACGCACACACACACGCACACACACACATGCGCGCGCGCGCGACCACCGCTCGTGGACGTTGACACACCCCTCAGACTACAGCGTAGCGCTGTATCTCTTTGGACTCGTTCGTTTTGGTGCTTTGTCTACCGCGCTCACCCGTACGAAAACGGCACGTGCGAGTCGCATCGATCGACATGAATCGCGTCCTCATGGTTGCATGGTTGCATGGTTGCATATGCCGCCATGGCTAGCGTCCGTCTGTGAGGCAAGCAATCTCGGAGCCAACCAGATGATGAGATGATGGTAGAGCGTCTGCGTGTACAGACAGTACCAGGTCCAGGTCCAGGTCCAGGTCCAGGTACTATATCACGTATCACGTATCACGTATCCCATATCCGTATCCCGTATCCCGTATCCAGTATCAGCGCGCGTGTAGCGGGTATCATGTGACGCTGGGCTCGAAGCCACCCGGACAAGTGACAAGTCAAGTTGTTGGTAGATCAAGTGTTGTTGTTGTTGTTGGTATGCCGTGGCAATGAGTCAAGTAGTAGGCGGTAAGTGGTTGAACGTTGCGTGGATTGGATTGGATGTTGGTGGACGGGCCTGGAAACGTTGGCATTTTGTAGTGATAGGTAGCATGAAGGCGTGATGTCGGTAGTGTGTTTAGTGTGTGGTGTTCGCAGAATGTATAGTGTGTGTTTGGTTGGGTTGGAATGTGTAGCAAAAAGATAGGAATTGCTCCCTGCCAGGATCGAACTGGCGACCTTCAGATTATGAGACTGACGCTCTACCAACTGAGCCAAAGGAGCGCCATAGCCCCCATACCACGCCGCTTCTCTCTCCCGCTCGCCAACATACCGCACACACACGCGCCCAAAACACCAACAAACACACCCACACCATTCACACCACGGCGTAGACGTCAAAACAAACACTACAAACCCTTCCAACACATCACCACACACACCGCACACACACACGCACACACACACATGCGCGCGCGCGCGACCACCGCTCGTGGACGTTGACACACCCCTCAGACTACAGCGTAGCGCTGTATCTCTTTGGACTCGTTCGTTTTGGTGCTTTGTCTACCGCGCTCACCCGTACGAAAACGGCACGTGCGAGTCGCATCGACATGAATCGCGTCCTCATGGTTGCATGGTTGCATGGTTGCATATGCCGCCATGGCTAGCGTCCGTCTGTGAGGCAAGCAATCTCGGAGCCAACCAGATGATGAGATGATGGTAGAGCGTCTGCGTGTACAGACAGTACCAGGTCCAGGTCCAGGTCCAGGTACTATATCACGTATCACGTATCACGTATCCCATATCCCGTATCCCGTATCCCGTATCCAGTATCAGCGCGCGTGTAGCGGGTATCATGTGACGCTGGGCTCGAAGCCACCCGGACAAGTGACAAGTCAAGTTGTTGGTAGATCAAGTGTTGTTGTTGTTGTTGGTATGCCGTGGCAATGAGTCAAGTAGTAGGCGGTAAGTGGTTGAACGTTGCGTGGATTGGATTGGATGTTGGTGGACGGGCCTGGAAACGTTGGCATTTTGTAGTGATAGGTAGCATGAAGGCGTGATGTCGGTAGTGTGTTTAGTGTGTGGTGTTCGCAGAATGTATAGTGTGTGTTTGGTTGGGTTGGAATGTGTAGCAAAAAGATAGGAATTGCTCCCTGCCAGGATCGAACTGGCGACCTTCAGATTATGAGACTGACGCTCTACCAACTGAGCCAAAGGAGCGCCATAGCCCCCATACCACGCCGCTTCTCTCTCCCGCTCGCCAACATACCGCACACACACGCGCCCAAAACACCAACAAACACACCCACACCATTCACACCACGGCGTAGACGTCAAAACAAACACTACAAACCCTTCCAACACATCACCACACACACACGCACACACACACGCACACACACACATGCGCGCGCGCGCGACCACCGCTCGTGGACGTTGACACACCCCTCAGACTACAGCGTAGCGCTGTATCTCTTTGGACGTTCGTTTTGGTGCTTTGTCTACGCGCTCACCCGTACGAAAACGGCACGTGCGAGTCGCATCGACATGAATCGCGTCCTCATGGTTGCATGGTTGCATGGTTGCATATGCCGCCATGGCTAGCGTCCGTCTGTGAGGCAAGCAATCTCGGAGCCAACCAGATGATGAGATGATGGTAGAGCGTCTGCGTGTACAGACAGTACCAGGTCCAGGTCCAGGTCCAGGTACTATATCACGTATCACGTATCACGTATCCATATCCGTATCCCGTATCCCGTATCCCGTATCCAGTATCAGCGCGCGTGTAGCGGGTATCATGTGACGCTGGGCTCGAAGCCACCCGGACAAGTGACAGTCAAGTTGTTGGTAGATCAAGTGTTGTTGTTGTTGTTGGTATGCCGTGGCAATGAGTCAAGTAGTAGGCGGTAAGTGGTTGAACGTTGCGTGGATTGGATTGGATGTTGGTGGACGGGCCTGGAAACGTTGGCATTTTGTAGTGATAGGTAGCATGAAGGCGTGATGTCGGTAGTGTGTTTAGTGTGTGGTGTTCGCAGAATGTATAGTGTGTGTTTGGTTGGGTTGGAATGTGTAGCAAAAAGATAGGAATTGCCGCCTTCAATCGAGAACGGAACAGCGTGTCGAGCGTCGTCACCGTTTCTTTATACGACTCCAGCGTCTGGAAGCGCCGAGCGGTCTCTCGGATGTAGTGCAGCATGTCAGCGTTGGGAATCACGCGAGACTGCGGTCCACTGGCGTCGTACACGCACAGCGCTTGAGTCGGCCACAACCATCGCAGCAGCGCCTGGTCGGGATCACGATAAACAGAGAGAGAGAGAGCATTCAATGACGAATGTAACAGGGTGTGCTGTTACACGAGAGTGATGTGTGTGTGACACATAACTCTGGTGCACTTGCACCGTGCGGCACACGCAGGGGATCCCAGGGTTAATTATCCGCAATACAGTCAGTCTGCATTTTGCAAGATAGAGATTAGTCTCTTTGCCATTTCTGGCTGTGGAGTTGCTTCCTCCGTGCTTTCAGTCACGTGCCCCGTGACAACGAACAACAAGTGGCAGCGTGGTTCTGTTGGCTCGCTTATGTTGCGCCAGTGATGTTGCTGGTGCGATTCAACCGCAGACAAACAAACCCAACCAATGTCAGCCCCCTCATAGTTCCCTTTGACTTTTTTTTTTTGCATATGGCCATCTTCTGTAAGATAAGATATTGTGGCGAAAAAAATGTTTTGTTTTGCCTACACATGCCTGACATGATCTTACTTAATCGGTTGGTTTGCCGAAGCTTTCTCCACCACCACGGAGATTGTTGATTCCCAGGAAGCAAGAACAATCGCGAACACACCTGACAATCCTCTCAGCTCGCCTACTCGTTGCTGGATCCACCATGACCTCAAAAAGTAACTGCAAGTTCTTCTTCTCTGAAGGCGGCAACAACCAGTTCAGATTCAAAGATTGCGGCACGACGCGCAAGCAAGCTCCCAACACCGGGTACTCCAACCTGCACCAACTACCTGATAACTAATTTCACTGGGTACCGAATGAATATATTGTGTGACACATACCGTATTTGTCATGTTAAAGGTTCGGACTTGTTATAGGCACGCGCCCTCTATTCGGGTGGTTTTGGTGGAGGTAACCTAACACAATACATCGTCACACAGAGGAAATAGAAATTTTGCAGTCCCTCGACGTGTGGCTCTCACATCACCAAGATGGCGGGCCCCGGCCAGATCTCAATCAAGGGAAAGCAGAAGAGCACCAAGAAGTACCAGCGTCGCCAGTTCACCTATGCGGAACGCTGCGACGTTCTCGTGTTCGCTGCTAACCACACAATCCGTCAGCACCAACGTTTTTGAGAGGTCACAGGATGTGACTCGTAAAAGGCACAGGCCCTCTAATATGGTCAACTATTGTGAGGTTACCCTGTACCTGTAACATGACCAATGCGGTAAATTCATCACATTCAGTGCTATCAGCTGATGAGAACCCGAAAGTTCAAGTGCCACTTCGTGGCGGCGCATCTCCCTGGAGACGAGGGGGAATACAAGCCAGTAGAAAGAAAAATGATTGCAACACAGAATGGAACCATTTAGGAGTGACCTAAGACAACTTGAACTGCTTTCCCCTGCTAGTAGTTTTGGTTTGTTTTTGGTTGTCTCTTAGTCTTGCGTTCATTCTGTCGGTAATGGTTTTCGCCTTTGAAATTTAGGACAGTGCTTTAGGACCGTTTTCGTATACTTCACAGATCGTAGGACCGTTTAGGACATTTTAGGAAATAAATAAAATTGGACAAGCTATCCAACACCGCCCCAGCGCCTCGTGTACACGTAGTATCAGTTGAAGCAGGAAAAACCTCGCAGGCAACCTCTCGTTTTTCCCTCGTACCCCTCGAGTCTCCTCCCGAGCGCAGCCTCCGCCAGCTCAACAGAGTTGGCGCGCGTGCTACAAGTAGGTTTGCGTGTGTGCTAGCGTGTGAAGAGCAGTGTGTGTTGGTTCGCCGGTGTGGCAGCTGGTGTGTGTGCTGGACGGACGATCGAGACCAACTCCGTCGCAGCCTCTGAATACATGTCTTCGTAGTGCAGTCATACCCTAGCGGTGAAGCGCCTGAAACGACACAGGAAACTCTCCCGCCGAGATCCCGTTGAAAAGGACCGAGTCAAAGGGTACACAACGTGATGTATCGGCCAGCGTATTGAGCTAGGACACCAGCTCTACGCGCGTCGTACTTTGATTTTCTACATTGCTTGCGTAGCGCCACCCCTTCGCTACTACCAGCCACCAGACGCCTAGCTATACGCGCGAGAGCGGAGGTCTCCGCCCGTGAGGCGTCGTTCCGACCTCCGAGCACCTTTACAATGCCGCTTTCGAAGTGCGGCGCCTTCACGATGTTCGCTGCTGTGACCGCCGGGTACTTGCCTGTCGCAGGGAAAAGCTGTCTCCATTAGCTCCTTTATGCTTCTTTGGCTGACCGGCTCGAGGCTTGAATACTTGCGTGCGCACTTCTTCTCACAGAACGCGAGCTCATGGTGGTCCACGACCATCCAATCCGACCACTGATATGCGTTCATTGCGCGCGGGTCCACAGTGACACGCACGAAGTCGAGCATGTTGCACGGCTGGCGAACTAGCATGGCGTACTCGTCCATGAATACATCACGGTGAGTGCGGTGGAGATGGTCCATAACGTTCGTATAGCCACCGTTCGTAGGCTTCGCGCGGCTGCTGCTGTACAGGCGGCAATGGTAGCGGTTGTAGCGGTCGACAAAGAGGACGTCACAGAGCTGGCGCGGGGTCGGAAGCGGAGCGGCGCGGGTGGATGTGGTGGCGGTTGTCTGTGAGTGTTTGGGGTGGCGTGGTGTGGAGATGAGAAGTGAGCTTTTGTGTGTGTGTTGTTCGGGTGTGGAGAGCACGGCAGGAAAACGAAGCCGTGATGCCGTGTGTCTATGCAGCCCCGTGCGGTGCAGATCCACCTTGAACACGTCGCAGGCATGCCGCGCTGGACACTGCAGCACGCACAGATATTTGGACGTGATTGGAGTGCCGGGAAATAAATGATTTTGACTTATTCTATAGGATTCATTGACTGGTCAATGGTTTTTTTAGACAGTCTGGTGGTACCTGACTGGTACACCCTGAATCCTGACGGCTGGCGAGCCAACGCCGGCTCGCCGACCCTGCCAGAGCTGGGGGGAGGGGGGTGCAACTCCCCCTACCCATCAAGAAACATTTATCATTCTGCGACCGGGCTGCCATCAAAGCGGTCATGTGACCACATTGAGCTATATGTTGACCGTGAAACGGCAGCGGCATTGGCTTGGCTCAAGCTTATCGCCCTCAAGCATCTACCTCTCATGTTTCTTATACTCCCGTGATGCGTAAAAGCGTCCCTTTTGACAGCATGTGTCGTTTGAGAAACGCACTTTCTGCATTGTCGGACCGGCGGTCTTCCTGCCGGTCCGACAATGCAGAAAGTGCGTTTCTCAAACGAGAAGGGCCAGTGTTTGCGCTCCTCTTCGACGGCTTCATAGAGGGCGCTGAGAATGCTCTGCGCATCTTCATTGTGACGGGAAGTGGTCAACACCCAATCGGCTTCTCCAGCTTTGAAGATGAGGGCTCGATGACGGGTAGTGAGCATATTGAGTTCCTGGAGTGGATCCTCGATCACTACAAGCTACAAGCCGCGAATTGGGTCTGCATCGTCGCTGACAAATAGCCACCAATCGAGACGAACTGAGATCGCCATGATTTGATGTGCAGCCTATCGCCTTAACCTCGCCATTCGAGTCTGGTTGAGTGAAGATCTAGGGTTGGGAAAATGAAAAACATAAAATAACTCTTCTTTGATGCGTAAGATCAGGACTATGAAGCGCGGAGTGCGGCTACGTGAGGCAGGGTCAAACCTGCTGTTGTCCATGAGCTGCGTTGACTACTACTGGTTGTTGAAGAAGATTCGTCCTTATCGCCACGTGCTTAAAGATAACGCCACAGATGGTCACGTATGTCTCGACGATGACACCAACGATCAAGTCTTGAGCACGGACGTCATCACCTCCGTTCCTGTCGTCGATTTGATCCCTTCGCTTGGTGAGAATGCTCAAGCTATGGCGATGCTCGCCGACATGGAAGCGATGGTTGCGATGACTCGAGCAATCCAGTCATCTGCAAAGATCTTGGCTGACGTTTGTTATTTGTTTGACGAGTGGATTGCCGACGTTCCAGTAATGAAGCGACGGCTTCCGCCGACAGCAGCCTTTGCGGAAAATCCTGGTTATCAGTCGGCAATAGACAAGATTCAAGAAGGCAGAGAAGAGCGAGTCTCGCGTGCTGAGAAACCCACCGTTTAGCGGCTTCAGCGCGTGAGAGTGAGAGAAATATAGGGCGTGGAAAACGGAAACGGGATGCGGTGGGTATTGGGACGGTCTTGATGAAGCAAGAAAAAAGCGTAGGCGCCTTCAGTCGCGCTACGTTGCCGCGGAGTGATAAAGGCGCTGCTTGCAATCTGTTTTTAGAGGATCAGCACTCGCCTTAACGTTCTCAGTGTCCATAGTTGTCGTCAGTGTCCATAGTTACGGATAGGGTACAGAATCGGACCGATTGATATGACAGACAAAAAGATATGACACGTAAGTTCTTATCCGTCTGAGTCCACAATGGGTTTTATTTTGCATACATGACGTTATGGCCAATGAAACGGTACTGGTGTCTTCGCGCCAAAAGTGCGCCATTCGTCATGGCGGCAACTGACGATGCGGACCTCGTCCGCATGCTCCGGTGGCGCTGCGAATCCGACGGAGAGAACCACACGATGATGGAACATCTGGCACTGATGCCACGGGAGAATGTCAAGTTGACGTGAGCTCTGCTGAACGTTGTACAGTTCAGTCAGATGCGGACGACGAGGAGAGAACCCTGCAGCAAGTGGCGATGGACGTTGCGAGTGGGAGGCGCCGTGTGTACACCAACTTCTTCAAGTTGCAGGTGGTGCGGAAGGTTCGGGCTGGGGGCTCCATAACAGCCCTTGCCCGTCAGTACAGTGTCCGTTGCCAGTATAGTATCCACGCGTGGCTCAAGAAGGAGCCTGGCCTCGAAGCCGCGTGCAAACAGCGCAAGGGAGGTCGTCTTTCCATGGGTGGTCAAGGGCGCCCGGTCGCATTGCGAGTGGGAGGCGCCGTGTGTACACCAACTTCTTCAAGTTGCAGGTGGTGCGGAAGGTTCGGGCTGGGGGCTCCATAACAGCCCTTGCCCGTCAGTACAGTGTCCGTTGCCAGTATAGTATCCACGCGTGGCTCAAGAAGGAGCCTGGCCTCGAAGCCGCGTGCAAACAGCGCAAGGGAGGTCGTCTTTCCATGGGTGGTCAAGGGCGCCCGGTCACATTTCCGCACGAGGATGACGTACGCCAATTTATCAAAGATATGCGGAGAGAAGACGTCGCGCTCAAGACGTCCCATGTTGTCCAGTTCATCAAGGAAGAATATGAGTGGTGGTGCGAGACATATTTGGACTCAAACAAACCAGAGAGCATTCACCGACTAGTTCGGCGTATTGTTCGTCGTAATGGCTTCTCATTTCGTCAGCCATCGCGAACGGTGTTGTCCGCTGAGCAATTGATCGAAGAACAAGTCGCCTACGCCAACTCCGTTGGTGCTGCGGTGCGAGCGACGTACAAACGGGGGTGCATACTGAATGCCGACGAGACCGGCGTCTATTACGATGATGCGCCAGGTTTGATCATTGCCAAGCGTGGTGCACGAGGAAGTACCAAGGTGCGTGGCGCCAAGATCTCAGCCCGTGTCACTGTGCTACTCATCATCGCAGCAGACGGCTCCAAGCTGCCACCGCTGATCATCTACCTGGTGGAAGCATTGAAGATGAGTTTGGTGGCTACCCTGCTGGAGCTACGTACGCGGTGCAGCGAAATGCATGGATGGACAACGACGTATGGCAAGCCTCCGTGATCGGTGACCTCTTGACCCGCTACTGTTCGGAGAAGTTTCGTGAGCCTCTGGCTCTCTACGTGGACAACTTCAAGACGCACGTGTGCGATGCGTCATTGAATGGGTTTGCTGATCTGGGCACTGAGGTGATTCCACTACCAACCAACACTACGTCGGTGCTCCAGCCCCTTGACGTTGGTGTCATGGGGCCGTTCAAGATGCGCCTAGGATCAATCGCCCTCTCGGCAGAGTTGCGTGGTGTTCACAATGGTGGCACGCTGCCACTGAGAGAGCGCCTGCTGATAATGCGGAAGCAAACAGCTCACCAGAAGAGGATTGCTCTGGCAGAGAAGGTGATCGAAGCATGGAGCAGCATCACTCCAGAGACCGTCAAGAGCGCATGGCAAAGTCTAAGTTGTATGTAGATGATGACGATGACCAACAGTATATACAGAGCGTGCGTTGAATGATAAAAGGCAGGGGACGTCAGCAGCCGCGGCTACTGTGGGGGAACCCCGGCACCCACAGTGAAGCATAGCTCCCTTAACTCGCCTTTTGGCAGCAGTGGGATTTGAACCCACGCCATCACAGTCATGTGATTTGTCTGTCGTGCCCGTTGACTGACTCGTAGACAGCTGCCGTCCGACCGGAGTCTGATTGGTCAAATACATCTTGTCACAACTTTTTGTCGGATGCCGCGAAACGAGGTTTATGGTCCGCCATAAACAACGATGAAAAACCTATTGTCACATCAATCGGTCCGATTCTGTACTAAAAGATACATGTCCCAAAAGAGTGTGGGATGCTCAATGAGGGGAGGGACCAGCTCCAAAGTGGGGTTAGTTCGTGTGAACGGCTCAAAAGAGGGATCTCCCCTTCCATAAAATATATTCTTTTTGGCGGGTGTTATTTTCCATGATTCGGACAAGAAACAGGCGCTCCAAAAATGCGACTCCTCCATGTTTCCTCCATCACCAATACATGACCCAGAACCCATTCTTGGGTCCTGCCTAATCTGTTGCAAGATACGAGAAATATATCGAAAGGTCGCGGTAACTTTGATTGTAAGTTTCATCCGAATATAACCTACCTAATTGTACAGCATGCTACTTTATAAAAGTCCAGTCATGGAAGCCCTGATGTGTCCAGGATATGTCCGAGTTTCAGGTTATTTTTCAGCGACTAGATCGATTGTGTGTAGCAGCCTATGGGCGACTGCTCTAGTCTGGAATTATGGATGCTGTGACTCGTCCAGGTGCTTTCCATGACTGAAATTCAACAGCAAAACTTACTGACTTCTTCACTGACATTCTGCGTCTTCGGGCGGACGCCTTCGAGCATGTAGCGGAGCAGCTCGAATCGGCGTACTCCCAATCCGTAGTCGGTCATGTCGGTCGAGACATTCGTATCCACTTGTCTCCAGATATTGAAACAAACGAAGAGGCCGCAGCTGTAAGAGTCGAACTGGATCGGCGAGTTCAGGGAGACGACGGAAAACGTCCTCGACCAACTGTGACGAGTGTCAGCTGGCACCTCCCAGCGGATAACTGACCTCGCGACATCACACCGAAACGCACAGTCCGATGCTGTCAGCAGATTCTGTCGCAAAGAGCCTTGATGAGTGCGTCGTTGATCCAAAGTGGCGGCCTCAAGTAGTAGAACATGTTGTACTGATGGAGCCAGCGAGAGTGTAGTAGGGAACTTGCGTTCGACAATGTCAGCCATCATCCTCACGTTGTCTTGCATGTCCGCTGGCACAGCACCATGTCGGTCTTCGTCCACAGGCAGAACACGAGTCCTCGACTGGACATCGCCTTGAGCTCACAGATCATCTGCATGACTTCAATGGATTCGCGAGTGCACGATTCGATCCCACTGATCGATATCATTTCAACCTGGCGAGAGTCGAGTAATCGTTTCAGAGTTACCTCACCGAGCTCTGTCTTTGCGTCTTGAGATGTTCTGAACACGACTCGCTACTGTTTCTCATCCGACTGTCTGACTTTCTCGTCCAACTTGGGCCGCTCTGTCTTCGCTGCAACTGGATTCAGACGAATCGTGGGCAGGTACTGCCCACATATCCTTACAGCTGTTCCAGTTTACTTACGTACTCGTAGAAATTATGGAAACCCACGCGATCACACAAATCTTTGAGCTGAGTCATGACCGAGTCATAGGCCTCGCTGTCGCGCGTACAACACTGCGTGGACCAGATTATCGATCGCAGTGTGATCTTGAGATGCAATCTTGCCGAACTCGGGCTTCTGCGACATGACGTGGAATGTACAGATCAAAACTCGGGCGTCTGGAAAGTGAGATTGCAACACTCGGATCTCGTTCAAATCTTTGTCAAATTGGGGACCTTGAGTTGCTTCTCTGCATCAGGATTGACCTGTTTGAAGTGCTGTATGACACGGTCCATGTGCCAATCCCCGTTTGTCTCGAGCAGAGACTGCTGCATGGGAAGCCTTCACCATACTCGTTCATCACCATCAACGTGCAAAAAGCTGGCAGTTGTATCTACGCACAAACATGGAAGGATCACGTCGAAATCACTTCGGACAACATATTATGGAGTCGTAAATCTTGGAACGCTTCGTGCCACACTCGATCATCGTATCCACCACAGCCTGAACTGTCGGATCTTTGATGCCCCGAGAGCTAGGATACGTTTGGAAGATATCCTTCGAAACTCGGTGGTTGTGATTGGAGGTTCCATGCATAACCTCCAGATGCCAGCCGGATTCGCTCGGAGCAACCTGAACTACGAAGCGATACGGGCAGCCAGTGTACCGGATGTGCTGACGTCTTGATACGCAGCGCTCCGACACACGGATCACCTGAACCGTCGCGTCTTCGTATTCCTTCTTGTATGCCCACCACGCATCCCAATCCTTGTGGAAACGCTGCCGAGCCTCGACATTGACCCCACCATCCACTTTCTCGGCCATACCAGGACGGATCACGGATGCGTCACGGACCACGCTGCCGTCGCTGGATTATCCGCGGCATCACTTGCATCGTCTTCTTGCCCTTCCGATGCGACTGATCCACTGCCCCCACTTCCTTCCGACTGACGCGCCTTACTGCCATCATGATCGTCGCCGTCGTCAGGGTCGAACAAAGCTTGCAGCTGACGATGCGCCTCACGGCTTGCCCGTTCCTCTGCTTTGCGCGTTCGGGTAACGTACCGAACCGCAGGCTTCGCTTGGATGCGTTGGTTACGTCGTAGATGAGCGTCATAAGTCGTTCTCGCGTGCCGCGGGCTGCCATTAGAGCTACCGCGTGCGCTCGTTGCAGGACTAGACATCACCGAAGACACACTCAACCTGTTAGTGTGAGCCCTGTCAGAGAGGCGATCCTGGGGGCTTGACTACTCCCGTAAATTTCATTTCGTAAATTACTTTGGGTTTCTTTCATTGTTTCCTTACTTCGGTCATGGATGAGTCACACCGTTAATCATGGGGCAGTCGTGGATCCCGAATATGGAAGACAATGGCACCGTAATATAATTAAAACGGCCGCATTTTGGGAATTCCCCTTGTTTTTGGCCGGGCTGGAATCGATAATTTTTGACCTCTTATCGGTTTCCAGAAAATCACTTTTCTTTTCTCTGGAAGCGCTTTTTTTGTTGATGTTGCTGGTTACACCATTTGCGCAACATAAAGAAGTGCCTGCCAGCTCCCACCCACCACACACAGACACACAGAGAAAGGTGCGGCGCCGCGTTGACCGACTGCTCGTGCCCAGAAGAAGAAGAAGAAAGGAAGATCTCGCTCGGCCACCGTCGTCGCATTCCCCACACGCAGCGATCACCATGATGCAGGCTCCAGTTATGGTTCTCAGTACGTCGTGGAAGTCGTCGCTTCGTCCGGCGACCACGTGGTGCTCATCCTTCTTCTCTCGCTTCCTGCAGACACAAATACGCGCCGGGAGACCGGACGCACCGCACAGCTCGGCAACATCGAGGCCGCCAAGGTATGCGAGACAATCACGCTGTCACACATACAGAGGTCCCCGTGCTCACGTCTGACACTCACGTGTGCGCTGTGCAGGCTGTCTCTGATATTGTGCGCACGACGCTGGGGCCGCGCTCGATGCTCAAGATGCTGCTCGACCCGATGGGCGGCATCGTCATGACGAACGACGGCAACGCCATTCTCCGCGAGGTCGATGTGTCGCATCCCGCGGCCAAGAGCATGATCGAACTCAGCCGCGCGCAGGATGAGGAGGTCGGCGACGGCACCACGTCCGTGATCATTATCGGTGCGTGTTTTTGTTGTCTACTTTCGAGTCGCTCGCATGCGATTATTGACAGGAGAGTGCTTTGTTTTGCTTGTGGCGTAGCTGGTGAGTTGCTGGTCGTGGCGGAGCCGTTCCTGTCGCATCAGGTGCACCCGACTGTGATCATCCGCGGTTTCCACCGCGCACTCGAGGCGTCGCTCGACATCGCCAAGAAGATGGCGAACGTGATCGACGTGCAGAACCGCGACCAGATGCGTCAGTTGATCCAGTCGTCGGTCGGCACCAAGTTCTCGCCGCGTATCGGAAACCTCGTGAGCGATCTCGCGCTGCAGGCGGTGCTCACGGTTGTTCGCACGACGCCGTCCGGCAAGAAGGAGGTGGATGTCAAGCGCTACGCCAAGGTCGAGAAGATCCCGGGTGGAGAGCTTGAGGACTCGCGCGTGCTCTCGGGCGTGATGTTCAACAAGGACGTGACGCACTCGAAGATGCGTCGCCGCATCGAGAACCCTCGTGTGCTTCTGCTCGATTGCCCCCTGGAGTACAAGAAGGGCGAAAGCCAGACGAACGTGGAGCTCACGAACGAGCAGGACTGGAACACGCTGTTGCGCATGGAGGAGGAGTACATTGAGAACCTCTGCGCTCAGATCGTCGCAATGAAGCCCGACATTGTCATCACGGAGAAGGGTGTGTCGGACCTCGCGCAGCACTACTTTGTCAAGGCCAACATCACGGCGTTCCGCCGTCTTCGCAAGACGGACAACAACCGTGTCGCGCGTGCCACGGGTGCCACGATCGTCAGCCGTGCGGACGAGATCCAGGAGTCAGACATCGGTACCAAGTGCGGTCTTTTCGAGGTTCGCAAGATCGGCGATGAGTACTTCGCGTTTTTCGAGGAGTGCAAGGATCCTGGCGCCTGCAGCATTCTGCTGCGCGGTGGCAGCAAGGACGTGCTGAACGAGATCGAGCGCAACCTCCAGGACGCCATGCAGGTGGCACGGAACGTGGTGTTTGAGCCCAAGCTGCTGCCGGGCGGTGGTGCGACGGAGATGCGCATCGCACACGAGCTCAAGAAGCGGGCTGAGGAAATTGAGGGCGTGGAGCAGTTCCCGTTCCGTGCTGTTGGTGAGGCGCTCGAGGTGATTCCTCGCACATTGCTGCAAAACTGTGGTGCCGACGTTGTGCGCGTGATGACGGCGCTGCGAGCAAAGCAGGCGGAAAGCGAGGAGGCGTACGGTGTCGACGGTGTGACCGGAAAGGTGACCAAGTCGACTGACCTGGGCGTCTGGGAGCCTTTTGAGGTCAAGACGCAGTCGATCAAGACGGCAGTCGAGGCGGCGTGCATGCTGCTGCGTATCGACGACATCGTGTCGGGTCTCGCCAAGAAGAAGCAGTATTAGTGTCGGGACACAGTCCCTCTCTCTCTTTGGTGCGATGAATGACATATATCCGAGGCTCTGGCATATATCTGAGGAGCCGCTTCAATACAATACAAAAACATATCTCTAAACGTGCTGTCGCCGATGCTGCTCAAGTGCTGTCGTCGTGTTCCCTGTGCCGTGAAAGGTCACATAGAATACTCGGACAGTCACTCGGACGCTGTCGGTCGCTGCATACGCTGTTTGCGCGAGTCGAGCGCTGCAGCACTCCAGGCGTTTTGTGATGGCGATCGATCGAAAGCTTCGCTTGTTGCTGGAGCACGCTCGACTGCCGGCCACGAAGTCGCTGCCTGAGCACGGCGAGACGCCGGAAGCTGCTGCTAGCCAGCGAGTCTCTTGTCGGGAGATCCTCTCGCGACTGGAGCGACTTCGCGACCAAGACGCTGTTGCCAGTGTCTGGCTGCCTGGGGATGTACATCTCTTGGAACTACTCACGCTCACAGGGGAGGTCGCCGTCGAGCAGCGCGACTTCGAGGTGGCTGCGCAGTGCGTCGAGTGGTTTTTCAGCGAGGCCCTCGCGAAGAATCAGGTACGAAAATGCGAATCGTAGAGCCAACACATTCCGTTGTATTTGACCGGGCACGGGTTAGTTTTTCTGCAGGATGCTGCTCGTGCGGGCCCACGTCTCGGCTCAAGCCGCCGTTTCTGTCGTCAGCGGTGCACGGCTTCGTCATGTGCTGAACGCGCTGCGCTTCGTGCTTCACGTGCTACCGATAGCGACGGACGCGCGGCGTCGTCCGCATTACGACTTCCTTGTGTACAACGCGTCTGTCACGTTTTGGCAGATCGCGCGGCCCTTGATGAAGCAGTCGACGTTTCAGTTCCTTGTGCCGTCGCTCTCGAGCGTGATCGACGCTCTGCGAGCGGTCGGCGAGCGTGACGTGATGTGGCTTTGGCGGCTGCAACTCACGCTGGTCCACGCGCAGCTCGACGGAAAGCAGTTTCCACAAGCAGCCAAGACAATCAACGAGCTAGTGGACACGCAGCTCACACCGCTGGTCATGGGGACCGCCGCGGCGAGCGAGAACGTGGAGCCACGACAGCTCAAGGCGCTGTACGAGGAAGCGTTAAGGCTTCAGGTTCACGTGGGCTCCATGAAGGACGCTGAGTGCCAGAAAATCATTCCCAACGTGAAGAAGACGCTGCCCCCCAGCAATCGGCGCGCAGGGCTGCTGCTCAAGCTGCAGGTGATCAAGTCGAGTGCATTCACGGGCACACTGGACGCCGCGTTGATTGAGCTCTTCCAAGAGGCGACGAGTCTCGGGCCCTCGTTTGCCATTGACAAGACAACAGACGAAGAGCTTGTGGCGCATGTTCACTCGACATCGGACCCGCACGCGATTGACGCCGAAGTCGTGCTTGAAACGGGGGTTCTCGCAGCATTTGGGGCCACGGAACCGCGGCTCGCGACGTGCTGCGACGTTGTTCTGCAGGCACGAGGGAAAAACATGGATCCTCGCTTTCGCGTGCTGCACCAGGTGCTCAAAGCGATCGTCACGGCGCTCAGCCCGCCGTCGTTAAGCGCGAGTCGCAGACTTCGCCACGAAGAACGACAAGCGCTCCTGGTGGCGCGACGCGCCGAAGGCATTCGAGCACTGGAGCGAGCGTTTGTCGCGTGCAAACGACAGCAAGACGCCAACATGCTCGAGTCGGTTTGTTTGTACGCTTGGAATCTTGCGCTGCCGTTGTTGCAGCCCAGGACACGGCCACAACTCATGCGCCTCTTCTCGATGGCTGCCAGTAGTCTGGATGAGTGCCAATCACTGGCGCTTGGTTTACGTGTGCGGCTGCTGCTGGAGGTCGCAAAGTTGGAGGCAGGCGCAGACTTTGTTGCCAAAGCGCAGGCGAGTTCTTCGCAGGCGCTCGCGCTTGACTATGGCACGATACCGTCACCTTCAGTGACAGCGCCAACACTTGATGAGCTTTGTCGTCAGGAGAATAAGTGGATCCGCCGCGCATTGGATGTTCATTTGGTGCCGTTAAAGAAACGACTGGACACGAAACTCTCAACCGAGGACCCCGTGACGCTTGACCAACAGCTCGCGGCGGCTGTGGAGCAACTGAGAGACAGCAAGGATGCGACGCAACGGCGCCGTCTACTCGGACGCGCGATCGAGACGCTAGACGCTGTAGTGGCGTCGCTGCCATCGCGTGTTGCGGACAACTCCAACTGGTTTTCGAGTATCGAAGCGCTCGAGGTGTTACTCCACATCAACACGCTGAGTGTCGTCGCGTGGAAACAGCTGAAAGACGCCGCTGCAACGCGCTCGCTCGTGAACACTGCGCTACACTCGTTCTTTCCATCACCTGACGCGGGTGGCGCGCGACAGCACAGCGAAGGGAGCGTGTTCCTCGACAAAAGCGTTCAGCAAATGGAGATCGATCTCCGCTTTCGCCTCGTGGACGTGCTTGCAGCCGAGATGCAGACGATTGCTCAGCAGCACGACGCCGCCGTCGTGGCCCAGCGCGACGTCAAAACCAGATCAACTCCAGGGACTGCAAGTCGCAAACTCGTCCGGGTCAAACGCGATGACGAGCTCGACACGATCGCAGTACTCTCGTTCGCTCGTGAGGCGTTCATTTTTGGTACCAAGATTCCGTCGTTCGATACACTGAATCGCAGCGACTTGACGGAGCAAGAGCAGGTGCAGGTCAACGAGCGTTGTGCGGCACTTGAGATTCGACTGTCTCAGCTCAAGCGCGACGTCATTCAACAGCTCACGACCGCGCTGCAGGTCGCGGCGCGGATCGACTGGCCGTTCGTGATCGAGAACACCGCAGTGTACATCTGGAACTATCATTTCCATGTCTTCCGGCACGTCGTTGGCTATGGTGCTACGACTGCTCTTGCTGCTGCCTCAACCATTCTTCCAGAGACAGTCACGGCTCTTGAAGCCGCCGTCGCTGCACTGGACGCGATCGCCACGAATAATCCAACGGAAGGGAACGCGGAGCTGTTGGCAAGTGCAGCGCTTGGGCTCGCACTGGTCCACGAGAAACTTGGTCGACTTGATAAGGTGAGCGCCATCGCCGAGTCGTTCATCAAGCGCAAGCCAACGACGGCGACGTCTTCTACCGTTGGTCTGCCGTGCGTCGTGTCCGTTCCAGTGCTGCATCTCAAGCGGTTCGCAGAGCTTAAGGCGCGGGTGCAGCTCCAACAAAACGCCAAGGAGCTACTTCCTGTGGATTCGACGCCGCAGCTGAAGGCGATCTCATTTCTTGAGGCGATGGAGTGGGCGCTGCTGCAGACCTCCGCACCGACGTTCGCGTCGCTGCCCCCACCGCAGCAGACGCAGCTCTTCGACAAGGCGCAAGCATTCTTCCAGAAAGCGATGAGCGTGTGGCAACCATCAGCCGCAGACGCGTTGGCGACGTTCCGAGTCGATGGTCTCCCGCTGGAAGAACAGCAGCAACTGCTCGAGCTGTACGTGGAGATCTGGGTGCGCCTCGGTTGTGGTGCGTTCCGGTTCCGCAACACCAAGATGGCGATTGACTGCAGCGATCACGCGCTTGTGCCAATCACAACGCTGCTGGACACTGCCGAGCAGACCGTGTGGATCACGCTGTCGACGTGGCGGTGGCTGGCGCTCGCTCAGCTGCTCCGCGGCCGAGCAATCTTGACGCTGGTGAGTGGAGAAACTGCGGCGTGGACCTTGATCGACGCTGTGCTCCGCCACGTCGGTCACGCAGCTGAGTACGCGATGCGCGTCGGTGCGACGTCAATCACACAGCGCGCAGCGGAAGTGGCGTGGAACACAGTACTCACTGCGATGACGGCGCTCGAGGAGGAGCGCGCGTCCGGAGAACGCTCTGACAGCGCCGACGAAGAAAGCGAGTGGCGCCGACTGTTGCCGGGATTGCGCCAGATACTGCAGCAACTTGACGTTGCTCACCGACAAGGTAGCAGCGCACGGAACTCGACAGGGCGTTTTGTCGGAGACTTTGCGCTGTTGGTACTGGACGTTTGCGAGAAAGCAAAGGAGTGGCAGACTGGAGTCGAGATCGCGGACGCCGTGCTGAATCATACAGACGACGACGAGCACACTCGCATTCCCGATGAGCTGCTGAAGGATATCTCGTCATTTCAAGCCATTGCGTCTGCGAGCCAAACAAGCAAGCAACCGGATGCTACCACGACGACTGCGTCGGCTGCAATACCACCAGTGCCGACGCCTGGGCGCTCGCAGCACGATCAGGATCCTCTTGTCGCTGCGATGATCGCAAGGCGAATCGCGTTCTCATCTCGGCGGAATCCAGCAGCACAACTGAAGGCACTCAACACCGCGTTCAAAGAGCTGAGTGATCGACCGGAGGAGCAAGCAGTCGTCGTGATGGAGATAGCCGAGTGGCTTCACGCGCACCAGTTTCCTATGATAGAGGTGGAAGCTCATCTTGACGCGGCGTTGCGTTTGCTCACACGACCTCCGGCTGCGAGTCGAGGCCCGTCGACGTCTGGAAGCCGCCAGGTCTCTCGTGGGACTCACTCCGAGTCGTCTGCGGCGTCAACGATGGGAAGCGACGTCGTCTACTCGAAGCTCTGGCTCGCAGAGAAGCTCATTCGGTGGTTTGTGATGCGGGCGTCCGTTGCAGCGACGATGGAGAGCCGTTGGTCTTTTGCTCGTCACGCACTGGAGCAAGTGTTGATCGCATGGCAAAGCATTCTGGACCTCGCAAACGAACAGGATCTTCAGCAACGCTATGAGCAGGAGCAGGCAGCAGGAGGCACGATCGGCTACGACGAGTGGGTTCTCGACAAATCGACCAAGTTTGCACAGCTCTGTCCGCGCACAAGTGATGGCTGGGGGTCATTCTTCCGGCAGTTGGAGACGAGCACGACACAGCGTTTCTATATGCCCTGGGCAGCGTCATTGATGGACGCATTGACGAAGATGCCGAACGTGCGGTTCGTCAGTCATCCTGTCTTGACGCTTCACGTGCTTGAGCAGCTTCTTGAGCTGCTGTCATCAATGGGTCACAAGGAGTTGCTGCTGCCGCCGCTCTGTCTCCACCAGGTTATCTACTTTGCGCACGCGCCGACCAAGAGTCTGACCGTCGAGATCTGGATTGATCTGACGCTGCATCTCGCGCTCGAGCGTCTTCGTCTCTCTGTCTGTAGTATCGCGCTCCAGAAAGCCCTGGAGGCGGTTCAGAGTCGCGCGCAGTTGGTCCTGAAGGAGCTGCAGCAACAGCAGCTGCCACCAGTCGACGATGACGAGGACGCGTCTAGCAGCGCTGCATCTCGGACGACGTCCTTGCGCCGCCGCTCGGTGCTTCAACTCTCAGCAGCGAATGTCACCGAAAAAGCAGCCGAATGTGTGACGTTGCTGCTGCGTCTCGGATTCGTGAGACAAGCAAAGATCATGCTCATGATGCTGGAGAGTATCGCAGCGCGAGCGAGCGAGTCGGCGTCGTCTTCGGGAACAAAGCATCCACTTCAATCTGCCTGCGGTCTGTTGCGATCGCGAGTACTCGAGCTTGAAGGACAGCGCAGCGATGCACTGCAGTGCCTACAGCAAGTGCTCAGTGTTTCTCGTCTTGACATTTCCACATTTGTGGCGCAGACCATTCGCGAATGTGAGTTAATGGAGGACTTGAAGGAGGCGAATCATCGGCTGGTAACAGCGGAGAAACGCGTTGCTGCTGCGTTGCTCGCGTCCACTGAGACGCCGTTGCTTCAGCCGCCTTCCCACGCGACTGTCAAATACCTCACGACATTGCATCATCCACTCGGAAGTGCTGCCTCAGCGTCGACTCCGCCTTCTACCAACTCATCCAGCACCTCCAGCACCAGCGCAGCCACGCCTCCACCGCCCTCGGTCGATCTCGACGGTGTCGTGGCCATCGCGGCGCTCAAGATTGCTCGAGCACGGGTCCAGCTTCAGCGAGTGAGTGACGAGTTCTCGGGTGCTTCTTCGCTGGACCATGCGATGGCAATCTTCCGCGAGGCCATGGAAATGCTGGTGCTCGTAGACGCCAAGTACGTACTCGCGACCCATTGCGTGACGTTTGCGTCGGCGATCTTGCGACAACAGGATCCACCAGTTTCATCATCCACTGAGCACGCGCAGCTCGTCGCTCGGACACTTTTTTCTCAAGCTGCGAGTCTGTTGGACGATGTTCGATCTCGTGCGATGACGATATCTGACTTGCCAGAGACGAATTCCGGTGATGTGGTCGTCCCGTTGGATCGCGAGATCGCGCGTGTCAAGCTCGAGCTCGCGGAGCTGGAGCTCGCGTTCGAGCGATCACCACCCGTCGTCACAGCAATGGAGATGACGTGGTACGTGTTCGACCGAGACTCGCGTCGCAACGTCGTGGACAAGTGGCTCGACCTAACGGGGCCCCAGACACGCATCGCGCGGCACGGCAACGCGTCGCGCGCGTTCGCTCTCGCGAGTGTGTGTGAGAACCTGCTGCGTTTGTTCCCCGAGTCGCTGGTGGACAAGGCGATGGCCACCGCGCTACAGGCGCAGTGCCGTCGCGTGCAGTGGTACCACGACGAGACCGACCGCGAGCGAACCGCTGCGCTGCTGTCGCTCCTGTGGACCAAGTACACGTCCGAGTCAGCGACGCACGCGACGTGGGTAACGTGTGCGTCAACCGTCACCGCCTCGAGTGTGAGCGACGCAGAGACGACTTCGCCAGCGGCGCTTCTCATCCCTCGATTGGATGCGCTCGCCGCTGCCGTGGAGACACAAGTGGCTCGCGCGATGGAGAATCGGCACGTGAGCGTCGTCCGCCGTTGCGCCTATGAGCTGGTGCAGTTATACGCTTGTCGACGTCCTGCAGACAGTGCGAAGAGCCTGCTGTTGTATCAGAGCGCAGTCATGAGTGAGGACCACATGCAGTCACTCGTCACGCGCTGCCTTCCGTCCAATCACGCGGTGTCTCTCCATTGGAAGCGCATGAAAGCGCTTGAGTCGGCGTCGACTGACGCAGCGCAGCACAGTCTTCCCTTCCAGTTATCGCGACTCTATCTCGAGCAGCAGTCGGAGCTATACAAGCGTATGGCGGTCGTGACTCCGATCGACGCGATACTGGCGGCGCTCCCTACGAGCGTACGTCTGCTGTGTCTGCAGCTATCACCTGATCGATGCTTTCTCTACGTCTGTCTTGTGAGCAACGACAGCTCAGCAGTGATGGCTCGTATGGAGTGCACAGAGGCGAAGCTGAGCTTGCTGGGCGACTTGAAGCATCGAGTCGACGCGTGGCGTCGAGAGGTCGCCAAAGTGACGACGTCAAGCGAGCCGCCAGCGTCGTCGGATATCGCCGAGTTCATTGGTACAGGTGACGCAGACGCAAACGCGTCGTCGGACACACTGGAAGCCGAGTTTAACGGCATCGTTCGAGACATGAACGAGTTCTTTGCGCCGCTGTGGAGCCACTCTACGATGTCGTCTGCGCTGCAAACTGAGCTGCCAGGAAATCTGCTTGTGCTGCTTGTCGACCGCGCGCTCGAGTTCCTTCCACTGGGAGCGTTGGAGCCACTGGACATTGCTGACGGCATCACTCGGGACTTCTCTGTGCACATGCTGCACCATCGACTCACAGCGGTGAAAGCTCAGCCGCTCCGCCGAGAAGACATCCGCGTGTCTATCGATCCTCGCCGTGAGGACACGGGACTGGGTGACCAGACGCTCACGTCTGTGGGTGCCCAGCTATGCAAGAAGCCTGGCGCTCCGCTGGCCGCGTGGCGCGACCTCGTCGACCACGGACAGCCGCCGACACCGACAGACTGGCAGCTCGCGGTGATGGGGCGTCGCGCCGGTGGTGTGTGCTACGTTGGGCCCAATCGCGTCGTCGGATCGCTGTTGCCGCTGCAGACGCTCGCAGCCATGAACCTCTCGACGTCCTGCCACGTGCTGCTGCTGCTTGATCGCGCCGAGAATGCGGTCACTGCGCGCCGCCAAAGCAAGATCGATAGTGACAAGGCGCGCTGGCAGGTCGAGCTGGAGGATGACCCATACGCGTGTGCGCTGCTGTGCTCGCTCTGCGGAGTCAACGCGCTTGTCATAAACCAATGGACGTCGACATTTCACAGTGCGCGACGGCTCGCGAGCGCAGTGCTCGGCGGTATCTCGCGCGGCCAGTCGATCGCGAAAGCCGTGCGCCGCTACCCAGACAACGTCACGCCGGCAGGAACAAGCGCTGTCGTAGCGACAGGCGCGCGCAAGGCCTCGGCGGCGGCGGCAGCGGCAGCTACCGAGACTGTGAAGCCGCGACTGAAGAGCAGCATCCGCTTCAATACTGTCGTGTATGGTCTCGGGCATTTGACACTCAAGGGGTCCGAATAAGACTAAGCTAATAGCTGAGCTAACAAATTGGGTTACGCAAGTGGTTACGAATATCCACGTCATTGTGGACACTTTGCATTGGAACACCATGCGACCTGAAGTCGCCTTCGGTGCAGCGCTGGCGGTGCGCCTCGCTCTCATAGCGTACGGCTCATTTCAGGACGCGTATCTCCCAGTGAAGTACACCGACGTCGATTATGATGTCTACACGGACGCTGCGCGAGAGGTCGCTGACGGCAACTCCCCATTCGACCGCACGACGTACCGCTACACTCCTGTGCTGTGAGTTTGATTGTTCATTTGGTCCATGTTTCCATGTCTTTCGGTGTTCTGATGGTGGGTTCACTTGAAAACAGAGCGTACATGCTTCTGCCGAACATCTACGTGCATGAAGCGTTCGGCAAGCTATTGTTTGTGGCTGCGGATCTGCTCGTTGGCTGGCTTTTGGTCGATCTACTTCGTCTTCGAGGGCTGTCGAGCCAAGGTACTGCAAGGTTTGCTCGCGAAAAACATGAACGCATCATCGGTTGCTGATTTCTCTTGTGTGGCTGTAGCGGCAGTGCGATATGCTTGCGTGTGGCTGTTCCATCCGTTTTCGATCAACATCTCCACACGTGGCAATGCCGACTCGATCGTCGTTCTGCTTGTGCTGCTCTCCCTCGTGTTGATCATGCGGAAGCATGTCGTGTTGTCAGCTATTGCGTACGTCTATTTTGCATCTTCTCCTCTTTCCGTCACTTCTTGATGGTCTCTACTGGTTATACGCAGCTACGGCGCAGCAGTGCACTTCAAAATCTATCCGATTGTCTACGCCCTCGCATTCCTCGTGGTACGCGCAGCCTTCGACTCGTGTTATCACTGTTTTGTCAATGCTGATATCTTGTTTCCTAGTTTTTGAACGGTGACTTCAACACGACAAATGCAAGATGGTCGACATCCTGTCAGTCATCGGCTTGTGTGTGGCGCCGACTGGCTGGTCAAATAAACAGAGATCGCATTCTATTCGGACTCGTCAGTGGTGGTCTCTTTCTCGCTCTGATTGCGTTGTTCTGGCACATGTACGATGGAGGGTGTCTGCATGTGTGCTCATTTTCTGTCCGCTGACTGTTGACGCTCGCGATCGTGTTCAGCTACGGGTTCCAATTTCTCTACGAGGCGTACTTGTACCATTTTTCGCGCACTGACAACCGCCACAATTTCTCCGTTTACTTTTACGATTTGTATCTTCGGTAGGTGCCCAGCGTCGATGATACAGAGAACTGAGAAAGTCTTGGTGCTCACTGGGCGCTGTCTGTGATGCGCAGGTACAACACACCGTCTGGGTTCAGCGTCGGCGTGCTCGCTTTCCTCCCTCAGCTGTTGTCCCTTGTCACGATTTCGTTTGTCTACGGCCGAGACCTCAGTTTTGCTCTGTTTGCACTGACGATGGTCTTCGTCATCTTCAACAAAGTCTGTACCGCGCAGGTACGTTGCACCTACAGTGCGTGGCAGTCTGGGGACTCTATCAGTTGACCCTCGTTCGTTTGCCGATGAACAGTACTTCCTGTGGTACACATGCTTCCTGCCGCTCATTCTACCGACGACTACTCTTCGTCTTCGCTGGAGGGGACTGGCGCTCGTTTTCGCGTGGCTTGGCAGCGAGTTGCACTGGCTGTACTGGGCCTTTCACCTCGAAATGAAGGGCGAGAATACGTTCCTGCCGCTGTGGTTTGCCGGCGTGCTGTTCTTCGCGGTCAACGTTGGCGTGCTGGCAACGTTAATGCGCCATCACGAATTCGCACCGCTATTTCACAGCGGTGAAATTGTTCGTTTGGTGCCCACATCAGTGGAGAAGCACAAATTGACGTAGCTAGATGGTGAATTTGGCAAGGCAGGATGATACATACATAACAAGATTTTTATAGTGGCGGGACGCCCTATAGCTTGGACACTGCTAGTCAGGTCGACGGCTCGCCGTCGTCTTCATTTGCCTCCAAGCGTAGCTTGTGGTTGCGGACGACTTGGTCCGCGATCGTGTTCGCCTCCTTCACGGCATTCTCATAGCACTCCTGCTTGTCGTGCGTGGCCAAACACTGGATCGCAACGTGATGAGCATCATCGAAGCCGCACATCGCAAAGATCTTGCTCAGGAACGGGACGATAAAGTCCTCGTTCGGCGGAGGCGCCTTACCACCAGACGAGGTGATAATGATCAGCGGGCGCCCGCGGAAGTAAGGTCCGCTTGGGCCGTTGGCATCGGCGTTCTTGAAAGTCAAGCCTGGCTGCACAATACAGTCGATGTACTGCTTCAGCACGTACGGCACACTGAAGTTCCAGACAGGCACAGTGATGATCAGGAAATCCGCTCGCAGCATTTGCTCGGCGAGTGCTTGAATCGGTCGAAACGCCGCAATATCCCCCTCATCTTGACTGTTGTTGCGCGCTCGCCACACCTTTTGCATGGTCTCGCGATCAAACTTGGGAAGCTGATCGCTCCACACATCGAGTTCTTCGATGTTGAGGACGTCTTCTGGTCGCTGTGGCTTGCACGTGCCATTTTGCATATGGCGGTGGTAGTGATGCGTCAGGTGGTCGACCATCGCGGTCGCGACGCGTGCAGTCACCGAGTCGTGCGTGATGCTTGCATTGATATGGAGCACCGTTTGCTTCTACGACGGCGTCACCACATACGTGTGAGCCTTCTTCAACATAGAGAGAGGTGACTTGTGGAGCAGCCATTCCGTACCTGTTCGTCCAGCGCCATTGGGAAGTCTTGGTACTTCAAGTGGTGGTGGTAGTGGTCGTGATCGGGCAGGGAAGATTGAGATCTGACGCCGTCCAGCGTTGCTTGAGCTCGCCGTCGAAATCGGCGGTGCTGCGTATCTGTTCGGTGCGTGTTTCTGGCAAGTGAAGCCAAGAGGTGACGCGCAAGAGTCGCTTGAATCTGCGAGTTCATCCGCATGACGTGCATGACGCCACAAAGATGCGCACTGGTTACGCAGAACTTCAACTTGACTGTTCCGCAAGGACGCGATCCCCTCACATAATGTGGTGCAATGTGTACCACATCGCATTCACACCGATGGAACATAGCCATACGGTGTGAGTGATGGTCTCTGATGCATGCTGAACCGGTGTGTTCGTTGGACGGCGGCAATTTGGCGCGAGACGTGGATACCTGCTGACTTTGCCTGCGCGGCATTCGTCTCCTTGACGTGATCGCTGCGATGCCGAAGCCAGGAAACACCGCGCTATCGGCGCTCATCCAGCAGGCGCCGATGTATACCATCGAGAGGCCCGAGGAACTCGTCAAGTTTGTTGATGACAAGGAGACGATGCACTACTTCTCTGAGCGTGCGCGTCTGGCGACGATCGTCGGTATCGACACGGTATGTGCATAATGATCGCATGCAGCGAATAGCATCTCGCTGATCGCTGGTACGAAAACGCTGTAGGAGACACGCCCACAGTTTCGCGATAAGCATCGCTCGCATCGCTGCAGTTTGCTTCAGATCGCTCTGCGCCTGCGCGACACGAAGGAAGAGGTCTTCATCCTCGACCTTCTCAAACTCAAGCCACACATGTACAACAAAACGCTGCTGGGTTTATTCTTGTCCCAGAGCGTGATCAAGCTTGGACAGAGCCTCTTGGGGGATCTGAAGGTGCGAGGTTGTCACGTTGTCGTCTCACAGGGCTGCTTCGAACTAATCCACCTGCGATCACAGGAACTCGCGTCGTCGTACCCAGGCGCCTCGTGCTTTCGGGTTGCGAAAGCCGTCGTGGAAGTTAATGACATGTCGATCAGTTTGATGGGTGCGCATCAGGCGCTGAGCCTGCAAAAGCTCGTCTTCTTGTATCTCGGCAAGCGGCTCACCAAGACTCAGCAGATGTCGAATTGGAACCGCCGTCCACTGACGACGAGCCAGATCCATTACGCTGCATGTGACGCGCTCGTCTTGATTCACCTGTACGATGTGTTACTTGAGCGCCTGAAAGCCAACAAGCCCCATTTCAACGTCGACTCGATTTCAAACGTGTTGGATGTGCACATCGACCTCCCACCGAAGTGCCAGCTGTGCTTTCAGTACTTTGACAACAAGCGAGGCCTCAAGGAGCATCGGAGAGAGTGCAACAAGGGTGTCCGCTCCCTGTCCGTCTGTTCGTCTTGCGGTGAGATGCTTTTCGTCGAGGCAAATATGCTGGCGGAACACAAAAAGCAGTGCGGTGATGGCGACGAAGCACCGAGTGATGAGACGTCGACCGAGTCAAGCACGCCACCAGTCTCTCGGAAGCGACCGTGCAGTGCCAGCACTGCGGATGATGCACCGACATGTGAAGCCCAAGGAAACGCGACCGCCGTGTCAAACAAGGACAAGCGTCGGAAACGAAAGCGCATCGCCATCAACGAAAAGGAGGCGGCAGCATCGGCAACGACGTCAGCAACACGCACCCGCAAGATGAGCGAAGGCACACTGTTCGCCGCCGACGACATTTGGAAAGAGATCAGCGATGAGCAGGTGGATAATCTATCGTCATAGATGCTGTCGCTGGATCGGACGATGCGTCAGTGCCAATCAATGTTCAAAGCAGGCGGATCGCGACCGCAATTCCTTGTTGCCCACTGCTGAGATGAGCCACATCTTGAGGCCCCTCATTTCGCAACGTTGAACAGGCACGAACATGTGCCCAGGACCAATCAGGAATCGCCCCAAGATCACTTCCAAGTTGGAAGCTCCAACGCTCGCTGCATGCGCCTCGCAGAATGTGAAGGCGTTGTCTTCGTTCTGCAGCATGATCACGAGCGATGGAGCGGTTCGTGGTGACCAGCAGTGCCAAGTCGACGCCTCGTCACATCCCCGTCATCAGGCTTGACTTTGTCTCGTGACAGCGCCACAGACGACAGCGTCATCTGTGCGGCGTTCCAACCGGCTTGGATCCACGCCACCGACTCGTGTGATTGGCTGAAATCGCTGCCTCTCATCTCGCAACCTCGTTCTGGTCGGTTTTTGTCGGTGCGCGCTCGGCTTCAGAGTCTGACTGTCGTTCCACGCCACCATTTGGCTCGCGACGCTCGCGGCAGCTGGCGACCATCAAGCCAGAACGGGAAAGCCGCCTCCGTCTTCCTCCTCCTGCCTGTGTTCCTCCGCAGTGTGCTGCGCTCCTTCGCCGGTTGCTGATCGATCCGCACAGTCGAGAGTCGCGTTCCTTCATTGCATCATTTGGCGGAACGTCGGAGATCCGCATCGTCGCCGAGAGATGACGGCACCACAACGCATGGAGACCGACGGCATCGCGCTGCTGCCGCTGATCGACAGCCACCGCGCGTCGGATGGCATCGTCTACGAGCTCGTGATCGAGGGCATGATGTGCCAGAAGAACTGCGGCACGACGGTGCAGAACGCCTTGAAGGGCGTGCCTGGTGTCGATAAAGCTGTCGTGACGTTTGCGACGCACTCGGCGCGCGTGACGTGTGCACCGGAAGCCGGTGTGACCCCGGATGAGCTCATCGATGCCGTTGAATCCGTCGGATTCGGCGCGATGCTGAAGGCGCCTGCCGGTGGCTCAACCAGCTCGGATCCGCTGGTGATTGAATTGCTGGTGGAAGGCATGATGTGTCAGAAAAATTGTGGCACGACGGTGCAAAACGCACTGAAGAGTGTCGATGGCGTCGCCAGCGCTGAAGTGGTCTTCGATAAGCGGAAAGCGACGGTGACGTTGACGCACGAAGGCAGCACGACGCTCGAAGAGCTCGTTGATATGGTGGATATCGTCGGCTTTGTCGCGTCCGCATACGACCCCGAGAAAGCCATGAAGATCATCATGGAAGACAAGAAAGCGAAGCAACTCGCGCAAGAAACTGCAGATAGTGGATTGAGCGAACTCACCAGTGTCGACAAACCTCGTGCATTTTTCAAGGTTGAGGGCATGAGCTGCGCTGCCTGCGTCAAGGCGATTGAAGACCATTTGCGCAAGATGGATGGTGTGCTTGACTGCCGCGTTGGTTTGATCAGCCAGAAAGCGGAAATCGTTTTCAATCGCGCAGTGATTCGTGACGAGCAGGTTGAACTGAAGAACTGTATCGAGGATGCAGGATACAAAGCCACATTCTCTCATGTGGTCGAGTCCGGTGACGACGATTCCATCGAGCTTCGGTTTACTGTTACTGGTATGAGCTGCGCTGCGTGCGTTGGAAAGGTTGAACACGCGGTGGGAAAGCTTCCGGGTGTGGTGAAAGTCCAAGTCAACCTCCCCCTTCACAAAGCGCATGTATATATTCAGCAACTGTCGACGACTGGTGCGCGCGATATCATCGAATGCATCGTTTCACTCGGCTACCACGCTGAAATCAACACTGGAAACACGGATCAAGAAGCCCTGAGCCGAAGCGAAGTCGAACAGTGGCGAGCGTTGCTGACAACCGCGCTCTTCTTTTCGTTACCGGCGACAATGATTCACATGATCCTTGGCAACTTCGCGTTTTTCCATCATTTCCTCATGACGCCAGTAATCAACGGTATTAACCTCAAGATGATGCTGATGTTTCTGTTGGCAACACCTGTCCAGTTCGGTGTCGGGAAGCGGTACTATGTCGCTGCCTGGAAAGGTCTCAAGCATGGCATGATGGGAATGGACTTCCTCATCATCACGGGAACATCAGCGTCGTACTTCTACAGTCTCTGTTCGTTTATCGCTTCTGGTCTTGATGCCGATTTCCATGGTCACCACTTCTTTGAATCGTCGACGATGCTTCTCACATTCGTGACGCTTGGAAAGTACATGGAGTCTTTGGCGAAGGGAAAGACAGCAGATGCCTTGGCGGAGCTTGCCAAGCTTCAACCGAAGACCGCTTTGCTCATCGTTCCTGGAGAGTCCGATCGGGAGATCGCTATTGAGCTGGTTCAGCGCGGAGACTTCCTCCGTGTTGTCCCAGGTGCCAACATTCCAACTGATGGCGTCGTGAAGTCCGGAACAAGCTCTTGCGACGAGTCCATGTTGACGGGCGAAAGCATGCCTGTGTCGAAGGGCCCGGGTGATCACGTCTTTGGCTCGACGATCAACCAACAGGGCACCCTTGTCATTGAGTCGAGTTGTTTCGGTGGCGAAAGCAACACATTGGCTCAGATCTGCAGTCTCATCGAAGAAGCTCAACTTCACAAGGCACCCATTCAGGCATACGCGGACAAGCTGGCGTCAATTTTCGCCCCCTTCGTGCTTACCATTTCCTTGGTTACGTTCACATCGTGGTATTTACTGTTGGCGACAAACTCGATCCCATCTGAGTGGAAGTTAAATCTTGGCCTCAAAAGCGCCGAAGGTCATGGTCACGATTTCTACATCTCGATTCTATTCGGCATTTCGGTGGTTGTGATCGCGTGCCCATGCGCACTTGGTCTGGCGACTCCGACCGCTGTGATGGTTGGATGCGGTGTTGGTGCCAAGAAGGGAGTCCTCATCAAGGGCGGTCGCGCACTTGAGCTGGCCAGACATGTCGACACAATCGTGTTCGACAAGACAGGAACGCTAACTGTTGGCCATCCTTCGGTTACAGATGTTGTGGTTGCCGACAGGAGCTACACTCCGCAGGACCTGTTGTACTATGGTGGCTCTATCGAGTGCGTTAGCGAACACGTGTTGGCGAAGGCAATCGTGCTGGCTGCAACAGAACAGGAGAAGGTGCATCTGAATGAACCATCCCAGGTCCACGTGCTTCCGGGCCGAGGAATCGAAGGTGATGTTCTCCTACGCAAAACCTCATCGATTATGGAAAGCGCGCACGTCCTGGTCGGTAATACTGAGTATCTTGAAGAGAAAAATATCGAGATTCCGAGCAAAATTCGCACCCATATGCACGATCTCGAGATGGAGGGCAAAACGGTTGTGTGCGTATGCGTCGACAGCAAGCTTATTGGCATTGTTGGTCTTGCCGACACTCCTCGTCCAGAATCGCGTATGGTGGTTCAGTACCTGAAGAGCATGGGGCTTGACGTGTGGCTCATCACAGGCGACAACATTCGCACGGCAAGTGCGATTGCTCGACTAATGGGTATCGACCACGTGAAGGCTATTGCGCTGCCAGGCGAGAAGGCTGCTCAAATCAAGGCACTCCAGGCGCGCGTCTCGCCACTTACCAAGAAACCTCGTGTGGTCTGCATGGTGGGAGATGGTATCAACGATGCACCTGCACTTGCCCAGGCAGATGTTGGTATGGCGATCGGAGCCGGCACTCAAATTGCGAAGGCTGAAGCCGACATGATCTTGGTGAAGAGCAATTTGACGGATGTGGTCGTTGCGCTGGATCTTGCCCGAGTCGTCTTCAACCGAATCAAGCTCAACTTCTTTTTCTCCATCTCGTACAACATGATCGGCATCCCGCTGGCGGCTGGTGTGTTTTTCCCGATTCTCCACTCCACAATGCCCCCGGCATGTGCCGGTTTGGCGATGGCGTTTTCGTCTGTGTCGGTTGTTGTGTCGTCGCTGCTGCTGAAGAAGTACGAACCCCCGCAGCTCGAAGGAGCTAAGGCTCACGAGGGCAAGTTTGAGCAGGATAGCAAGGTCGTCGAGCTGAAGAACCTGGTTCGACAGCACCTCAACTCTGGCGGCGCGAAGCCAACGTATGCTCGGCTTCCAAACGAAGAAGACCATTAGTTTGCGTTGGCAACACTATTGAAGCAGTTGTACTATGTAATCTATTCCGTTTTGTGTCACATCTATCCGAAAACGATCGTTGGATCCTTCGCGATCGACGAAAGTGGTGTCACTTTGTCGTGTTTCTGCCGCTGTAAGCGCTTCGCCCCACTTTCGATCGGCTCTCCGCTGTCCAGACTGGTCTCACTTGCGTCCTCGTCGCTGCAATCAACATTCTCACTCACCAAGACGTCGAGGGACGAAAACCGGTGCAACGCAGAACTCAATTTGTTTTCTTCATCGCAGAATTCGGCAAGTAATTTCAGCCGTGCCGTCGCCCACCGAGATCGATCTTTCCGCTCATGTCGCAGTTGTTCTTTGTGTGGAGCAAACTTTGAGAGCCACCACTCACTTGTCAGCAGCTCAACAGTACTCACCTTGCAGATCTTGTAATTGATCGACAGCGATGTTCTTCTCATCCGTCATGTCCTGCAGAACAATGTGTCTTTACTCCCAGAGCAAACGGCAAGTCGACTGGAGCTCACTTACGGCGAGAGCAACTTTCAGCGCAGAGATTTCACTCTGCAGCGCTTTTTCTCGCTTTCTGAGCTCCTTGGCCACCTGAATAAAATCCGCGCAGTTTGATCTCCTCAAACTATAACTTCCATGAGTGTAAGGCGAGGTAGCACGGACCTCTTCCACGTGAAAACGACTCCGATCGCGAACAACGAGGTCTTTTTGCACATTCTCCAGCTTGTTTTCCTTCTCCAGCAGCGCGACTCGCAGTATCTCGTTTTTTGCTTTGAGCCTGTCAACTTTCGCGTCACTTTCGGAGACTTGCTCTTGCAATTGCTTCGTGGCGACCGCTTCACTCGTTCTCTGTGCTGCAAGCTGTGTCTCGAGCTCTTGGACCCGCTTCTTCAGTTGCGCATTGAGGTCAAGTTGAGCGTGATAGCTTTCCCTCGTGGTTTCGTGTCGCGCTTTGGAGTCTGTAAGAGCTCGATCGCAGTCCTCTATCATGGTCGTCTGGCGCACCGTTGTGGCGAAGAGCTGCTGAACCTGCTGCTCGAGTCGCTGGATTTCTTCCGTTAGTTTCGTTTTCTCTGCATGAAGAGCTCGTATGGAAGTCGCCTGACGCTCGCTATCTGCCATAGCTTCCTTCTTCATTTGCTCGACTCGACATCTCCACTCAGTTTCGATACGCCTGCAGTTCTCGATCTCTTTCTCGTGCTTGGCGATCAGCTGCTCGACGCGATGTTGATGAGCGCTTTGTGCTTTCTCTAGTTGCGTGCCATGGCGGTCTGTTTCAGCAGCCATTTGCTCGATCTGAAGCTGAAGTTGGTCCCGTTCGCGCTCAAGCATTGCGGTGCGTTCCTGTGTGACGTGTAATTCTTCTTTTCGCTCTTCACTCAACGTCTCCAAACTTCGTATTCGCTCCTCAAGCAGTTTGAAACTTTGCAATAGACCCACGTTTTCCTGTTCCACACCACGCAGTGTAGAGACCTCACGTCGCAGTTTCTCATTCTCCTTGCTTCGCTCCGACAGCAGCATCTCGAGACGTTCGTTCGTCAGCTGAAGCTGTTCCACGTGCGCTCGCTGCGCCCGAAGCCGATCGACTGACGCTTTGATATGCTGCAGCTCAGACTTGGAGTCCAGCTCCGGCAGTTCTGGAAGACGCGTCTGTAGTTGCTTGGTGAAAAGGACGCCAGTAGATCGTTCTATGAGTCGTGCTGGCGAGTCAGTCGTTTTCTGTCGTTGACGCTCGTAAGGCGATGGCGTCGCTGCTGCTGGCTCCTCATCAGTGTCGTGTTCAGTGCCTTCGTTATTGCTTCTGCTCTTGTCGCTGAAATGATCGTCTGCAGTGTCGGCTCCGTCGACGCTGTTGATGTCGCTGCTGTGTGTCAACCGGAGCGATGGCATCGATAGCTCACGGACTGAGCTCGACACAGACACCGAGCTCATCGAGGAGGGACGCCGTCTTGGTGCTGCTATTCTCCTCATTCTCCGGTCGTCATCGGTAGTTCTCGCTCGTTGGATTAATGTTGATTTGTCTTGCCTGGTCTTCTCTGCTGCGATGGATCCGACTGTCGTCAAACGATGAGCGATCGATCTAGACGTCGTCTTGGTCGTCATCGTTCTTGCTGTGGCGTGCATCGTCGTCGCTGACGCCGTTGTCTTCGATGGGCTTCCACCATTTCGCTCGTGTCGCGACGGAGATCGCTGGCGCCGCATTTTTTGCATCGAGAAGTTTGGTAAGGGCTCCTACTGACTGAACCTGCCTGAGACGCTTCGCACAAAACCGCTGCATCGTTCGTTCGTGAAACGACGCCCAAAGACGAGAGTGCGAGAGAGAACCCGTTCAACACAAGAAGATCCATTCAGTATTCTCGACCACACGAGTCGCCGTAAAGATAGTGTGTCTCATAAATGTGAAGGGCGGCAATGCATGGCCGTCCGCATATGAGAGAGGTGGTGGTAATCGCTTTGACAATGACAGCGGTCCACGATCTGTCTGTCTTCCATGCTTCCTTCCTCGCTGACGAGTGAGGACGTTTACAGGTTGAGCGCAATGTTGAGTGCCTTGTCGATCGTCTCGACCTGCGACTGGTCAGGGAAGCGAGCGTGCGTGATGCCCTCGAGCTTCTGCAGCACGCGCACGACCTGGCAGCTATAGCCAAACTCGTTGTCGTACCAGACGTAGAGCACGACCTTGTTGCCGTTCACGATCGTGGCCTTGCCGTCGACGGTACCCGCGGCGCGGCTGCCGACGAAATCGCTCGACGCGACTTCTGCCGACTTCACGTAGTCGATCTGGTTCTGCAGCGACGAGTTGAGTGAGATCTTGGAGAGGTAACCGTTGAGGTCCTTGACGGTCAGGTCCTTCGTCTTCTCAGGATCGAGGTGCAGGTTCAGGATAGCGAGCGACACGTTCGGCGTCGGCACGCGGATCGCATTCGCGGTGAGTTTGCCCTTGAGCGACGGCAGACACTTGACAACCGCAGACGCTGCGCCCGTCTCCGTGATGACCATGTTGAGGACAGCACTGCGACCACGACGCTCCTTCATGTGGTAGTTGTCGATCAGGTTCTGGTCGTTCGTAAACGAATGCACCGTCTCAATGTGGCCGTCGACGATGCCGTACTTCTGCTCCAGCGCCATGAGCATCGGCGCAATTGCGTTCGTCGTACAGGACGCCGCCGAGAAGATCTGCTGCTCGGGGCGGATCTGGTCGTCGTTCACGCCCGCGACAATGGTCGGAATCTATGGAGAGATGCACAGGATTAGCTAGCGCTCAACAGAAAGATGGTAACGCCAACAATGCGATGAGACGTACGTTTCCCTTGGCGGGAGCCGTAAGGATGACCTTGGCAACACCAGGCGACTTGAGGTGCAGCGACAGACCGGCTTCGTCGCGCCACTTGCCCGTGTTGTCGATCACGACAGCGTTCTGAATGCCGTACTTGGTGTAGTCACACTTGTCGGGTCCGTCCGAGTAGATAATCTGGATGAGGTTGCCGTTCGCGATGATGGCGTTGGCCTCCTCGTTGAAGCTGATGGTGCCGTGGAAAGGACCGTGCACCGAGTCTCGGCGCAGCAGCGACGCGCGCTTCTTGAGCTCCTCCTTCGTGCCTTTGCGGACGACGATGGCGCGCAGCATGAGCTTCACGCCAGGTCCGCTCTTCTCGATCAGCAGGCGCGCCAACAGACGACCGATGCGACCAAAGCCGTAGAGCACGACGTCGCTCGGTTTGTTCATGGTCTTCAGCAGACCCTTCACATCCAGCGGTGCGAGCTTGGCGTCCAGGAACTCGCCAAGCGCCTTGAGCTTGGCATCACGCTCAGCGGGCACCGCGGCCTTGATGGCCTCGACCTGGTCCTCGACCAGCAGCAACGTCCGGCCAATGTCGATTCGCAGGTCGTGCGCGTGCTCCGTGTGGTGCACGACGGCGTCGAGCACGATGAGCGTGTCGTTGGTGCTCATGCGCTTGCCGACGTACTTGCAGACAAAGCTGTGCTGCTTGATGATCTCGACGCTGTTCTTGTGCACGAGTCCCTTGCCAAAGAGCGTCGTGATCACGTTGCGCTGGCGGTAGAGGCGGCCGATGAGCGGCACCATGAGGTCGGCGGCGTCCTCCTGGTGCTTCCACTCCTCGAGCTCGCGCTCGCAGAGGTCGTGGAGCTGCTCAGCGCTAAGCGACGTCATGTGTGCAAGGGGGGAGGGGGGGCAGCGACAGCAGAGAGCGATGTGCGGGGCACTCGGCGGATGAAGGAATGACTGAAGGCGGCGCGATGGCGACGAGGAGGCGCGTCAGATCTTTTGGGTGTGTGGACCGCCAATATGGAGCTGACGCCGAGGCGTCACGGACTCGGGAATGGACGAGTTTCAGCCAATCATCGATCGAGAATCAGGCAACTTCAACACGTCAGTCGTACTTAGGCGGGGAAATGCCAACGTGACGGGCGGCCGCGACGCCGATGGGGCTGATGGTGATGGGGACGCAGCGCGGGAGTGGCGTGGATGGCTGCGTGCGTGGCCGCGGCGTCCTGTCAAACGAGTGGAGACGGTTCGAGAAGCGCAGGAGTGACGTCAGTCATGTGGCGTCTGCGACTCGGCGTGCGTCGGCACCGAAGAACGGCGGTGCCGTACGGTATGCACAGTGGATAGAGGCGAGGCGCCGACGGCGATCATGAGGTCTGGGCGGCGTAAACGCGTGCCTGGCTCACAGCACGTTCGGATTCTTCGTGTGCATCAACGCAGGCGCGATCGCGGGGACAGCGATTGCGCCCAGTAGCGAAGCAGTTGGACGCACATGTGTGTACGACTGGAGTCCGATGACGTATTTGCCAACGGTATTGGAGCGTATTCGCAACTCGCCATTCGAACAGGCATTCACGATCGACAGCCAAGATACTGTCGCGCTACTTGCTGCCGATATCGATGTGAATGACCAGTTAAAGAGCGATTGTTTCCTCGTCAGTTGGGACGTTGGGACTGAGCGAGGTTTCAAGCCTCAACCCATTTTTAAAGCTGAAACCTCTCAATGTCTGGAGCAGTCTTGAGTTGCATTGCATTGCAGTAAAGCCACCAAGCACAGCGGCTGCTTGTTTGAGGCAGCTCATCTGCACGCGATATGGAGGACGCTGGTGCGAGCTCCCGAGATGCAGGCTCCGATGACCCAGTCGCTCGCTTGGGGAAGGATCTGTTGAGCGCTGAGTGGGGCGACGCCGACAACAATGCACAAGACAATGGCGGTGGCGTCTCAGCGTGGAAGCAGCGCTTTGGGGGAGGCAAAGCGGCCAGTAGCACTGACGACCCTTCGAATGGCAACGATGATGGCGATGACGTCGAGAGCGGTGGGCACTATACGTGGAAGCGCTCCGATGGACGGCCCAGTCAGGCCGCAAACAATGACGACAACGACGTCGACGATGATGAAGACAATGAAGATCCTTCTACGGATCCCACTCGAGGTGGCGCGAGCACGAACGGAGGCGGTCGAGCGATTCCATCGGGTATCGATGACCTGCCATTGTTCGCGGACGAGAAAAACAAGGCTCTGCACCAAAAGATCCGTGCAAAGGAGAAGCGTTTCCAAGAGGTTAAGAGTGAGATATCGGAAAATGCGTCGCGTGTGGAGATTATGTCCGAACACCTGAAGAACGTCAAGCAAGAGCTACTCCACACACAAGAGCTGCACGGTGCAAAACTGAAAGAGATCTCGAGCGAGGAGCACATGAAGCAACTTGCCGAACGGGAGATTGGTCGTGTCGCCCAGGAGATGCGAAAGTTGGATAGCGAGTGCCACGATCTCGAGAACAAGTTGAACACGATTCAAAACTTTATCTTCAAAGGAAATGAAGAAATGGACAAGTTCAAGCTTCAGATGAACTGGAACCAGGACGAAATGGAGCAATGGACGATGGCAGCGAAGCAGAAAGAGGAAGATGCTATGGCTCTGGAGCGGTATCGACGGGCTGACGAATCCAAGATCAAGGAGCTCACTCTTGAAATCGAGAAACTGACCAAGCAACTGCAGCAACACCGCCGTAATGTTGAAGACGAGGCAACTGAAACACAGGCAAAGCAGATCGAGCTCGACAAAACCGCAGAGGAGTTTCGTCAACTTCACGATGAGCGACGCAAACTCGTTCAGCAGTGGCAGGAGACAATCGAAACGATGAAGAGACGAGATGAAGAGATTGCAGCTGCGAGTGAGCAATACGCTCTTGCTCGCCAGGCACTTCAGCAGAAGAAGGACATGCTCAGTGAACACAAGAACCGCTTGAAGTTGCAAGAGCAGGAAAACGTCGAAGCACAGAACAAGATCAGCGCGAAAGAGCGACAGCAATCGAAGGTTCAGCAGGAGTTGCAGCAGACCATGGCGCGACTGCAAGAATTCAAAGATCAGGTGGAGATACTGAAGAACCAACTTGCGAGCGCCGTAACTCATCTCAACCAACAGCGAACATACAATGCCAACAAGAATGACCATCTTGAAAACATGAAGCAAGAGCTAGAGGCTGCTCGTGCCCGCTATAAAGCAACTCGCAAGGCTCTCGAAGCTTGCCAGAACTCTACAGCCGATGCTGAGACACTGGCGAAGCAGGCCGAAGAAGACCTCACAGCCATGGAAAACGAACTCAAACGCGTTGAAAAGGAGATTACTCTCCATAAGGAGCAAATGTTCCGAAAGAGCCAGCAACTCTTCACGCTTCGACAACGTGAAGCAGGTCTCATTGCGGAGATCTCAGGAGCGAAGGCTTCAAGCCAAAACTTGCGAACAAAGATCAAACTTCTCGAGCAACAAGCGCTTCGGCAGCAGGAGTTAGTTTATAATGGCGAATTTCAGATTCAGCAGATGGAGCGGAAGGTTGCTCGCGCGAGTGGAGAGCGAAGTGCTGAGGAAACAAAGGTGCTCCAAGCACAAATTCAAGTTCTTCAGATGGAGCTTGATCGAGTCAAAGCGGAGCAAAGTATGCTCAGCGCGCAATGCAAGAAGCTGGAGGAGGAGAAACGTGCACAGGAGCGTGTGAAGAAAGCTCTCGTGAAGCAAAAAGAGGAGGTCGACGCTAGAATCGCAGAAGTGGAGCTCGCCAACGAAAGCCTCGGAAACTCCCTGAAGTCAACGTTGAAAGAGAAGGAAGAACTTCTCGTTCAGCACGATTTACAGCTATTGGAAGTGAAGCGACTCAAGGAAATCCTCAACATGCGAGCGGATGAAGTCTTCTCACTTGAGAACCGAGATTTTCAACTGAAGAAAAGCATGGAAGAACGCAAGAAAGAGATCGCAATGCATCGTGAGATGCAACGAGCCACGATCAAATGCATTGAGGAGGAGCGCCATAAGGTTTCAGTTGAACTCGCGGAGCGTGAGAACCGTGTCAAGAAACTCCAAGCAAAGTTTGAGACTCTGTGCAAAATGAGTGGGTATGGAAGTGAGGATGCCAACGGTGAAGAGCGAAGTCAGGCATACTATCTTATCAAAGCTGCTCAGCGCCGAGAAGAGCTTCAAAGAGAAGGCGACGAGCTGGACGACAAGATTCGTGTCGCCGAGAAAGAAGTCCGCGCTCTTAAGAAGGCATTGGACCATCTTGATGACCGGAACTCCGAGTATCGGAAGAGTTTCCATCGTGCCGATATGAACAGCGACGACGCCCAGCGGATGAGTGCTCTGGAAGAAGAAGTGAAGCAAGCAGAAGACACGTTCTTCAAGAAGAAGAAAGAGCTCGCCCGCATTGAGATGGACCTCGAAAGTGAGACAAACCGGCTCCGTGAGATTGAAACACAAAAGCAATTCGCACGCGAGAACGTTCTTCAGCTCGAGAGTGCATTCCAACAGGTTGAACGAGAGGTCCAAAATGAAAGAGGAAAATGGGCAAAGGTCGTCAAGAAGCTCGAGAAGCAATTGAAGGAGCACCAGAAAGCGAATGGAGGCAGCTATGCGACGTCTGTTGTGAACGGGAAGACTCGCGAGCACGTGGTTCTGGATACGTACAATCTCAAGGAGATCAGCAACAGCCTCCTCTACACTCTAGGTCAACTTGCCAATGAGTTTCCGGAGATCAGCGATGCCTTGCAAGCTGCTGTGAAGGAGCAGGGACTGCATATTCCCTCCATGCCACCCGGTCGTATCGCAGCAGCGCGCACGAACCAGGCACTAGCCAACGCCGTAGCAGGTGACTATGGGTTGCCTCGACCGATGTCGGCTCGAAGCGACAAGAGGTACGGCTGTTGTATTGTTTGTCCTCGTGATCTCTTCTCTGTGACGTGGTCGTTTGTTGATTAGCGATCGATCTGTTCGAAGTTCAGGGAGCACAGGGTCTCAGCGCAGCACAGGCAGCAATGGGAGCAGTGGGTCACGAGTCGCTGCTCCGATCAAGAACGTGCGCATCGGGTTCTAATCACGAACAATGTCCAAGTCAATGAAACAGCTCTGTATTTGTGTGTGTTGAATCTGGCGGAGTGTACGCTGTTGCGCAGTCATCGATTAGTTGTACTTCTTCCAGACCGCAGCGGCCGCGAGACCGACAGTGGAGATCACCGCGACGTGAAGCCAAGCCGAGACAGTGAAAAACGGGCACGACGTAAGATCGTGGTACGGCTTCTTCTCCGGGAAGCGCATGGGGCAGCCACCCTTGGACGTGATCTCACGGAGACGCGCCATCTCGATCGCGGTCTGCGCCCACTCGATGCCGTGGTTGTGGCCGTTGGCGGTGAGGCCAGCACGCTCCTTGGCCTGCTCCTCCGTCAGCACCGTGAGCACACCAAAGAGCACCGGCACACCGGACTCGAGCTGCACGCGCATGATGCCTTGCGTCACAGCCTCGCAAATGTACTCAAAGTGCATGGTGCCGCCCTTGATCAGGCAGCCGACGCACACGACGGCGTCGATCTTCTGCGAGGCGATGACGCGGCTCGCGGCGTACGGAAGCTCATACGAGCCCGAGACCTCGAGCACGACGATGTCTTCGTCGCGGACGCCCGACTTGAGCAGCTCCTGACGACAGCCCTTGACGAGCGCCGAGACGACCTCCTCATTCCACTTGGCGTGCACGATGGCGACGCGCAGGCCCGTGCCGTCGGTCTTGCGGGTGCTGAGCGCAGCGAGCGCGTTCTTCTTGATCTGCCCGGTCATCTTGGATTGTTGTCGCTTGGTGGTCGCGTCCTGTTGTGTGCGGTGGGGACAGCTCCAGTGTCGCTGCGTTTTTTTTCTGGGTCTTGGCTCACCACCGTAAAAACCGTAACCCCAAAAACGGATGACGGTATCCACGCGGTGATTGGACAGAGCAAATCACGTGCATGAAGGCGATTGGACAATGTATAAACAGTGATTACGTTGTTTTTACACATCTGTTTTTCTTGTCCGATTCGTCAACAGTCCACGAATCGGGAGGTGGGTTTATTCGATTTCAAAGGATGGTGAGTTGGGGAAACTGCTGAAACTCAAACTCAAATGGTGAACTTGCATTTCGCGACGTCCTCGCTGATCCACCAGAGTCTCGTGGCGAACTCCTCTGAGTAGCTCAACGCTGATGACGTCTCTTTCACTGGAGCAGCTCCCCACAAGTTGCTGAAGCCATTCGGTCCGTAGTAGTCGCCGCTTTGCACGGATCTGGACGTCGCTGCGAAGAGAATCGGGATCGCGCCTTGAGCTGCAGACTGGAAGATCGGTAGAACGTCCATCAGCTTGCACAATGGTAGCTGAATGAATCGCGGGAGATAACCGAGCAAGGCGCGAGGTGCCAGTTCGGTTGATGAGACTCCGGGATGAGCAGCGACGGACAGCACCTCGCCAACCATATCGTTGGCGCGAAGGCGTCGGTCCAGCTCATACGTGAACAACAGATTAGCTAGCTTGGATACGCTTGGATACTCCGTACTCGTTGAAGTAGAACCACTTGCCAGTCGTCGAGGTCACGATCTTGGTGAAATCTGGCCGCGCCAAGCGGTGTCCGACGCTGCTCACGTTGACGATCCGCGCTCCATGCGTGCGTTTGATCACGTCAAACAGCAGGTGGGTCAGATAGAAATGCCCCAAATGGTTCACGGCGAACTGCATCTCCATGCCGTCCTTGTTGTGCGTCTCCGCGGGATACATGAGCCCGGCATTGTTGACCAAGACGTCGAGGCGATCGTACTTGCTTTTGAAAGCAGCCGCGAAGCTTTCCACACTGGCGAGGGAGCTTAGGTCGAGCTGCATGAACTCCACGCGGGCAGTCGGCACTTGTAGCTTGATTTGACCCAGCGCCTTGTCTGCGCGTTCGCGACTTCGACACGCCAAGACGACAGTCGCGTCGTTGCGAGCGAGCTCGAGTGCCGTGTGGAACCCGATGCCAGAGTTGGCGCCCGTCACGATGACCACTTTGTCGAGCATCGAGGGGATCATCCTGACGTTCCATTGCGCTGTAGCAAGCGCCGTCGTCGCTTCCGGTGGTGGCGCCGCGGTCGTCATGTTGACCAGCGATGATGTCGAGTGCGCGAATCGAGTCGACGGAGGCTCGCAAATCCAAAGAAAAGATGTGGACTACACCGTTTTTCTCTCAGTGTTTATGTTGAAGAAGGGATTCTTTTCGCTCAAATGTAAATTACCCGCCGCTCTTCAACTTGGCTTGGCGTCATCCAACGTGGAACGAATGCTTGAGTAGCTCCTCGCTCCGGCTCCATAGCTGCCGTGCGTCGCGCCGAGAATGGCTCCCAGCAGAAGATTGCTCGAGCGTAGGGTGTCCCCAGCACGCTCCCCAGCCGTCGGGTCCGTAGAAGTCGCCACTTTGTGCCTTCTCGCTGGTGGCTGCAAACAGCGACGGGAGTGCGGCCATCTCGGGGGACTGGAAGATGGGCGTCACGCCCAGCAACTTGTGGACCCATCCTTGGGCGAACGTCGGCAGTACGTGCGCGTACATGGCACTTGATGCCATCTTGGTCAGTGCGACACCTGGATGGGATGCCAAGACCTTGATGCTGTTCAGCCCCGCGGCCTTGACACGCCGGTGGAGCTCATAGGTGAACAGGAGGTTAGCCAGCTTGGACGCGCCGTAGTCCGGCATCACTGCTGCGGTGGTCTCGATGGGAGCGAGTCCAATCGTCGCGAAGTCCGCCGATGCGATACGGTGGATCATGCTGCTCACGTTCACAATGCGGGCTTCTGGGCTGCGCTTGAGAAGGTCAAACATCAGCGCAGTCAAGAAGAAATGACCGAGGTGGTTGACGCCGAAGTGGGTTTCAAAGCCGTCCTTCGTGTGGCTTTCCTCGGGGTGCAAGACGCCTGCATTGTTGATGAGGATGTCGAGTCGGCCAAAGCGCAGGCGATACTCTCTAGCAAACGCACGAATGGACGCCAGGTTGGCGAGATCAAGCTGCAGGAAGTACACTTTGTCGCTCTCGCTCGTCTCGCGGATGGTCTGCTCGGCGACGAGGCCTCGTGGGTCGTCCCGACACGCAAGAATAACAGTCGCGCCTTTCGTGGCGAGTGCTGTGGCTGTGGCATACCCGACTCCACTGTCCGCGCCCGTGATGACGACCACTTTACCGTGTTGCAGCGGCATGCTCTCGACGTCCCATTCTTCTGGGCTCATTTGTCTGGGTGGGGGGTTACCGAAGGAAGAGGCCAAGTTCGAGAATGATAGAGCTGAGCGGCGTCGTCTGCAGGACGAGGCTGGATCTGTTTGAACGAGGATCCGTTTCTCTGGCGACGAGACGGCGCGGCACATCCTTGACGTTCGGTGGCGGGCCGCGACTGGTCAACTCCTCCACCAGCTTCCGCTTGCGCAAGCTCCACCGAATTTGTCTGTCGGTCTATATGATCAGCAAGTGGTCACTTCAACGACGTGCTCCACCGAGACACAGATGTTGACGAAATAGCGGGAATGCTCTCAAGAAGATATCAACGAAGTCCAGAACCCATCGCCATCTCAACCGCTTAGAGGTGGCTCTTTTTGTATTCCACAGACACATGAGTACGTGCAATCACCTCACGATTCCTCGTCTTGACTGACGGAGAAGTTTGTTTGGAGAAGCTGCTCGCTGCGACTCCATAACTGCCGCGCGTCTTGTGCAGACTGGCTGCGCTCTGACGGAGTCTCTTTGACTGGGTAGCCCCAACAACTTCCCCAACCGTCAGGGCCGTAGAAGTCCCCACTGTCGACAGACTCGGCGGTCGCTGCAAAGAGCGTGGGCAGAGCACCCTGCTCAACGGACTGAAAGATTGGAAGCCACGAGAAGATCCACTGGAGGCCGCTTTGAAGCCATTGCGGAAGCCGATGGGCGTGTATCGCACTGGGTGTGATGTTGGTGAGAGTCACGCCAGGATGACACGCGAGCGCCTTCACGTTGGTGACTCCGCTCGCACGAAGCCGACGATCAAGCTCAAACGTGAACAGCAAGTTCGCCAACTTTGAAACGCTATAGTCGTTGATATACGTCGAGCCGACAGAGTCGTATCCAACGTGGGAGAAGTCGCTGACCTCGGCCGCTCGATGGCTGAGGCTGCTGACGGTCACGACTCGAGCGTCACGACTTCTCTCAAGCAAATCGAAGAGCAGCGACGTCAAAAGAAAGTGCCCGAGATGATTAACCCCAAAATGGCTCTCGAATCCATCGACCGTCTTGGATTGCTCGGGATGCATGACACCGGCGTTGTTGATGAGCACGTCGACACAATCGAAGCGTTCGTGCATGGCGCGAGAGAAAGCGCGGATAGTCTCGATGTTCCCCACATCCAGCAACATGAATTCGACTGCCGTATTGCCGCTGCCATCGCGTATCTTGTGTGCAGCTGCTTGGCCTCGCTGTGGGTCGCGACACGCGAGAATGACGTGGGCACCGTTGCCAGCGAGCGCAGCTGCCGTCGCGAAGCCAATGCCCGAGTTCGCGCCCGTCACGACCGCGACTCTGCCTGCTTGCGACGGCATGCAGGCGGCCTCCCAGCGATCTGAAGTCATGGTCGATCGTATTCTGCGCAGCGAACGCGGACTGGATCGCTCACGGACGACGGCGACACGTCGTGCAATGATCAATCATCCTCGTTGCGCTATCCTCTTTCGATGTGTGTGACATGTGGATGATGGGCTCATAACGGTGCCTTCTTTTATGTGTGTACACACAAATGTGTGTAAGATATTAGTGTCCGGGACACCATTGTATGCGGTGGATCCATTCCAAGCCATGAAAGGTCGCAGCGTGATCGCCTCATGCGCGCATCCTCGTCTCTCTGTGTGGACCCGCCTGTTCGTCCGCGGCTGCTTCATGGCCATGGACACAATCACCAGCGGCCATGACGCAGGCGCAGACGCAGACGTAGCGTCGTGTCACTACGTCGCGATGGACAGCAGTCTCGCGAAGAAGGTCGCGTGTAGCTCTTCGCCGCGCCATTCGGTGACAGCGCATTCCGTTTGGACCCCCGAGTCGATCGCGATCCCTGTGACGTACCTCTGCTCGGGACTGCTACTGAGCTTTCCGCAAGCGTACGTCGAGGTCTTCCCGCGCACACTGCAAGCGTCCGATGCGCAGCTCGCGACGATCAAGGTCGTGCGCTTCCTGCCATGGTCCATTAAGGTGCTCTTTGGCGTGCTGCCTGACAACTTTCCCATTCGCCAGCAACGTTTCAAGCCCTATATCCTGTTAGGATACGGCATGAGCTCGCTGTTCCACATGCTGCTCGCACTCTACACGGAATCGCTCACGATCGTCTCGTTCGCGGTGCTCCTGCTCGGCGCCATGGTCGGCATCGTGCTTTCCGACGTCATGAGCGACGCGCTGGTCGCGAGCCGCGTGCTGCAGAAGCAAGAGGCGTATGCTGGGCAAGTGCAGTCCACGGTCTATCTCTGTCGATACTTCAGCGAGATGCTCGGCTACTGGGGAGGCGCCGTGCTGAGCAACCCCAGCGACTGGGGCTTCGGGGTCTCTATGAGCCAGCTCTTCGCGTTTCTCACGCTGCTGCCGGTACTCACCGTCGTCCCCTGCGTCTACCTGCTGGACGAACCCGCGACGACGCACGTCTCTTCGTGGCGGCACCAGCTCGAGACGCTGTGGGAGATGCTGCAGCGGCGCGCGACGTGGCAGCCGATCTCGTTTCTCGCGCTCTTCAACGTCATGCTGCTGCACAACGCGGCGTGGGGCAACTACCTCGGCGTCGCGTACCACTTTGACGCGTTCCAGTACGGCGCGTTGTCGGCGATCGCAGCGTCCGTGACGTTCGCGTCGGTCGCGCTGTACCGCGTGTGGATCATGCCGCACTTCTCGAGTCCGTGGCACCACGTGTACCTCATCACGGGCTGCATCGTCTCGCTTTTCTCAGCGCTCAACGTGCTGCTGGTGTTTCGCGTCAACGTCGCCGTCGGCGTGCCGGCGTTCTGGTTCGCAGTCGGCGACTCGGCGGTCATCTCGTTCGCCAAGGGATTCCAGCAGCTTCCGCTCGCGACCATGCTCGTCGCAGTCTGTCCGCCGCACCAAGAGGGCGTCGCGTTCGCGCTGCTCACGAGCATCGTCAACCTCTCTCACGCCTTCGCGCACACGATCTCCAACATGCTGCTGCGCATTTGGCCCGTGGAGCTCGCGGACCTCGAGCGCGGCGAATTTGATGGCGTCTGGCGGCTCACCCTGCTCACGAGCGCCGTCTCATTGCTGCCGCTGCTCGTGCTCAAGCGCCTGCTGCCGCGTGGACCCGCGGAGCAGAACGAGATGAAGCACGAGCTGTCACCGCGGGGCGCCAAGATCGTCATCACGTTGTACGCCGTCGGCTTCGTGTGGGTCGTCGCGCTCAGCTTGCTCGCTGTCGCCGAGCCCTGCAACCCGCTCGTCGGGGGCCACGGCTGTCCGCCGGCGGAAGCTCCTCAGCTCTTGCGACCGTAGGCGCAGCTCACTGCAACGCGCGCTGGACGAGACCGATGAGTGCCTCCAGCTGCGCCTTGTGCGTGGCGCCACACGCTGTATCGCTTGACGCCTCGACTGCGTCTGCAATGGGAGCAGCTTGAGCATCCACCGGTGCATCCACGTTGCCGGCATCGGTACGAGCCGACGCCTCTCGTGACTGATGCTTCTGTTGCCTCGCGGTCGTCAGCATCGTAAGTGTCACCAACGCAGTGACGCTGTTGCGGCGGTCGCTCCGCAGCGCGAGCGTCGTCTCTTGAGCCGGTAGCGACAACCAGCTCTCTAATCGTTCAATAAGCATCGCCTTCCCAGCCTTCCACGCTAGAAACGCCTCCAGCAAGCGCTGTTCCGCCGCCAGTTGTGTGCTGACGGGCTCTGCGAGCCATGGATGTGACAGAATCTCTGTCATCGCCAGTCGCTTCGCGGGATCAATGACGAGAATGCCGTGCAACAGACTCTGTGCTGGCTTAGAGATCGATGGCGCGACCGTCAGTGGCGTGCTGCGAATGTTACTGTAGAGCTGATGCAGTGTCGCGCCTTGGAAAGGGAATCGCCCGCAGAGCAGCAGATAGAGAATGATCCCGAGACTCCAGACATCGACGCTGCGACCATCATAGGTCTTGCAGGCCACGACCTCTGGCGCCATGTACGAAGGTGTGCCACAGAAGTTCTTGACGCCCAGTGCGGTCTGAGAGCGCGGCGGAACCGCGCGCCCTGTCGTCGTGATGGTCTCCTTGAGCGAGAATTCGAGCTGACTAAAACCGAAGTCGATGACTTTGGGGCGCAGCTCGTCGTCCAGGAGCACGTTCTCGAGCTTGAGATCACGGTGGATGACGTTCTGCAGGTGCAGCGCTGCGATCGCAGAGCAAAGCGCGGCGAAGATGCGGCGCGCGGCTCGCTCCGGAAGTCGCTGTTGCGGTTGCCGCTTGAGCAAATCGATGAGGCTGCCACCGCTCGCAAGCTCCATGACGACATGGAGCTGCGTCGGCGTTTCGAACGCCTCGATGAACTGGATGAGCCCGGGGTGCGGCTGTAGCGACGCCATGAGACGCACTTCCTGTCGCACCCGCTTCCACTCGAGCGCGTCGCAGTCGACTGGACGATGAGAGGATGACGAGGACGAGGACGGCACACTGAGGCGCCGTTGCGTCGCTGTGCTTGGCGGTGCACAGCACACGGATGCCCCCTTCTCACGGTAGTAGGTTTTGATGGCAACACTGTGGTCTGTGATGCGATGGCGAGCGAGCTGAACGCGGCCAAATGTGCCTTTCCCGATCACTTTGCCCACCGAGTACCACGCAAGCGCACCCGTCGGAGACCGCGTGGAGGTGATGGACGGCGTCGACTCCAATACCTCGTCGACCACGAGCGCCTCGAGCTCGAGTCGCTCCACTGACTGCATCCGTTGGAAGCGTTCGTCGATCGCCTGCAACGAACGTATCATCGCTTCCGTCGCGAGTGTCTCTTCTTCAGCGCTAAAGACGGAAATGTTTGGGATTGATGGCCGGTCCCCAGCACTATGGCGGCTCAGGAGATGACGACGCACATCGTTCAGGGTGGAGATGGTCGCCGAGATGTCCTTTCGTTTTGCAGTGGTCGCTTTGTCTGCGGTAGGAAACGGAAGTTCGAGTGAGCTCTCGAGGGCGCCTTGCAGTCGAGTCTTTCTCATCACAAATACTGGCATCGAGGCGGCGACGTCCGTTGCCTTTCGCGTGGCGTCGGGGCGTTCAGCCTGGAGAACAGGCATCGCTGTCTCGCGGACTGGAGACTGACGTGACACACGTCTACCTTCAGCACTAGGCGTGAGGAGAGGCTCTGAGGTCAGAGAGATCTCTGAGACTGTAGCCATCTCAACATCTATTTGTAGCCATTCCTAGACTGAGTAGATTCATCATCATATCACATGTCACACGTGTTCCAGTAACCGCTTCGCCTTTGCCAGTGAGCAGCTACACTTCAGCTCCGAGCAGCTACACGTTTCCCAGTTGGAATCGATGGATCCACCGCAACACTCAGCTCCTGTCGCTAGCGCTGTGAGCGAAGCGCTAAGCGCCGTAAGCGCACGTCCGCGTCATGCGCCCAGCGACGCGGAGGCGTCCTCGTCCTCTTCTACTGCCAGTGCACGGCACTCAAAGCCGTCTCGTCAGCCGCCGGGAGGCATCACGCCCTTTGCGTTCCGAGCAGCAACTCCGTTTAACCCAGCGCCAGCAGTCTCGAGCTCCCCCCAGCCGAGATCGCCGTCTCCCGCGAGTCCTCCACGACACACCGCGGTCACTATCCAGCAAGAGACGCCAGCGCTTCGAGTTGGCTCTGGATCTCGACTGCCGTTTGTGGCGACGGCACTTGCGTCGAGACCAATGGCGTCCTTCGCTCGATCTGGCCATGGACTCGCAGCGGCGCTTCGGACTCCACCGCTTGACGCAGCGAGCGCTGCTCCGTCGTCGCCTTCCGAGCCGAAAGAAGCGGGTCACTCGGGTGTTCGCCGACGCAAATCGTCGGGAGATCCGACTCGCCTTCAACAACCTCCTGCAAACGCACCAGTAGCAACGGTGCCAGGCATTGGCCTTTCGACCGTCGGCAACAAGGCGTCGCCTGTTGGGAAAGCGACAGCAGCGTTGGGGACGCCACTGCCGCAGCATGCGCCAGCATCCGCACCGTTCATGTCGTCCGTCTTTCTTCGTCGCAAGCAGCAACACCAGCAATACGCAGCGCATAGAGCATCACAGCCAGTCAACACGACACCTGCAACAGCAGCGATGGCGCCTGTGCTCTTCTTCCAGGACACAGACAGTCAGACGTCATCCAAGGGAGCAGCAGTGGGGCCACCGATTCCCAAGGCAGCGACCACGTCCACTGACGGCAGCCGCAAGAGCAGCTCCGACGTCACAAGCAACGATGGAGACAGTCACGAGCGTCGACGCTCGAGTGCGCGGCGTCATCCCACAGGCATCGAGAAGCTCGGAGAGCTCTCTCGCGAGGAGGACGAGTACGACTTTGCGATTCTGTTGAAGCCCGTGAAGTACGGCGACACGAATGGTCTTTACGTCGTGAACGAAGGCGACGGCGACGACGACAAGGACGGAGACGGAGATGGAGATGGAGACGAGGAGACTGCGGCTGGCGAGTCAAAGAAGACGACGGGGCTGCGCAGGCGATCGACTGTGCTTTTCGGTGGCGCGACGGTCGCCGACAGCTCTGCTGCTGCTGCTGTTGGACAGCGCGCTGGTGGTGGCGCTGGTGGTGGTGTCGTGAAGATGAGCGGGCGAGAACTGATAGTGCAGCGGGTCGCGCGCACGGGGCTCGTGGTCAAGCGGCTGCTGTCGCTCGACGGACGACAGACGCTGCTCAAGGTGAAGGCGCCGCAGCGCGTGCTCGAGATTGGCGCTGAGCGCATGAAGCTGCGCAAGCTTCGGCGCTTTGACCAGATCTGGATGGAGTTTGCGTGCGAGCTGCGCGAGACCTTCGCTGACTTCGATGCGGCCCTGGGTGGTGTGCGCTTCATCGACAGCGAGAAGCAAAGCATCGTGCACATGTTGCTGACGACGGACGTCGCGGCGCACGGTGCGGGGCTCAACGAGTTTTGCCCGCTCAAGTCCAAGTACGTGCTCAAGATGTTCCCGCTGCACAAGCACCGCGACCTCGTCACGCTTCGTCGCCACTGGGTCGCGTACTGGCGCTACGACGCCACACAAACGGAGATGGCAACGGACGTTGAACGAGGAGAGCGACGCACAGTTGCTGCCGCACGCCGAGGCTCCACTCAAGAGGAGGAGGACGAGGAGGAGGAGCAGGAGGACGAGGAGGCGGACGCAGCGGCGTCGCCCGAGTACATCGCGTCGTGTCCTCAGCGCATGCAGCGTCTGGTGACGCACGCGCTGTCGCAACCGATCGACCGCGTGGCGCAGTATTACGGCGAGCGCGTGGCGTTCTACTTTGCGTGGACCGAGTTGTACACGCGCTGGCTCATCGTGCCGAGCGTCGCGGGCGCGCTGCTGTTCGTGCTGCAGGTGCAAAGCAAGACGCTGGACCACCCACTCGCGGCGGTCTACGCTGTGTTCATGGCGCTGTGGACCTCGGCGTTCCTCCTCGCGTGGCGTCGCCGCGCCGCGACGCTCGCGTACCACTGGGGCACGCTGGGCTTCGAGGACGCCGAGATCACGCGGCCTGAGTTCAAGGGCGACCCCGCGCTCAGCGCCGGCGCCGTCAAGCGGTACCCGGCGTGGAAGCGGTACGCCAAGTACGCGGTGACGATCCCGAGCGTCGCGACGTGCATCGGCGCCGTGCTCGCGCTCACGTTTCTGGCGTTCACGACGCGCGATCGGCTCGAGCAGCAGTCGATCGCGGTGCGCACGCGCGCCAAGGACGTGGCGCACGACATCGCGCGTGACCTCGAGCGCGGGCTCTCGCTCGAGAACCTGCAGCGGCTCACGGCGCTCGGCATGAGCTGGGACTTTTGGTTTTACTTTCTGCTGACGCCCGTGCTCTACGGACTGCTCATCCCGGCGCTGGACCTGATGTTCACGCGGCTCGCGCGCGCGTTGACCAACTGGGAGAACCACGAGACCGAGACGCGGCACCAGAGCCACCTCATCCTCAAGGTCTTCTCGTTCCGCTTCGTGCACGTCTTCGCGTCGCTCTACTACTACGCGTTCGCGCGCGGCTCGCGCGACGACAGTCTGCTGCGCGTCGCCGTGCAGCTCGCGAGCTTCATGGTCTCGGACCAGCTCTGGCGCAACGCCATGCAGACGCTGTACCCGTTCGTGATGCGGCGCTGCGCCGCGCGGCGCAAGAAGCGCGACGCCAATGAGCAGTTCCAGCACTCGGCCGTGTTCCACGCCGCCGAGGCTGCCGACCAGATCAACCAGACAGACAGCGGCGGCGCCGTCGGCCGGATGCAGATGATGACGCAGCGCAACGCGGTGATCCACGAGCAGTGCGTGCGGCTCGAGCAGGCGTCGGACCGCGCGTGGGAGGAAGCTGAGCTCGAGCCATACGACACGTTCGAGGACTACACCGAGATGCTCATCCAGTTCGGGTACGTCACGTTCTTCTCGCTCGCGTTCCCGCTCGCGCCGCTGCTCGCGCTCTGCAACAACGTGCTTGAGCTGCGCATGGACGCCTTCAAGCTTTGCCACGCCAAGCAGCGCCCGATCGCGCGCAAGGCGAGCGGCATCGGCGTCTGGCTCGACGTGCTGCAGCTCATGAGCGTGCTCGCGGTGCTCACCAACTGCCTGCACATCGCGTTCACGACGTCGCTCGTCGAGCGACTCGTGCCGTCTCTCGCGGGCTCGGGCGCCAGCAAGGTCTGGGTCGTCTTCGCGGTTGAGCACTTGCTGCTGGCGCTCAAGGCTTGGATGACGGTCGTCGTGCCAGCGATGCCCAGCGCCGTCAAGCACAGCGTGCGCCGCGAGCGTGAGCACGCCAAGCTCGAGAGCGCTCGCGCCATGGCGTCCAAGATCCATCTCCAGCAACAGCAGCAACGACAGAGCGTGAGTGACAGCAACGATGCCGTGGATTCCTCTTCTACTGCTACTGCAACGACTACTACTGCCACTACAAGTGCTACAACATGAGCGATGGATGGATCGCAAGCTGTGACTCGTTCTTTCTATCATTATATGCTCCACTTTCTGTCTCTTTCTCTTGCTCTCTCGCTTTCTTTCTTTCTCTCTGTGTGTGCGTCTTGCGCTCTCTACCGCCCCGAACACAGCGGACAAATGTACTTCTCGTTGGACTCGGACAGCGCTGCGAGCGCGTCGGCTGAGAGCGACGTGTCACACGCTGCGTGCACCCACATCTCGCACGAGTCGCAGCACACAAACGGACTCGGGTCGTCCTCCTCGTACACCACGTTGCACACCGGACAGTACTGTCCCTTGGCACGCAGCTCGCGCTCGCGGGCGCTTTCCTTCTTCGTCGGGCGCACGCGTTTCCGCGACGCAGGCGTCGTCGGCGCCGTCGGATTCTCTGCTGTCGTGGCTGCTGTCGCTGTTGCAGTGGAAGCTGAAGAAGACGATGGAGCGGCGCGTGATCTGGAGGAGCGAGAGGACGACGACGGCGTCGATGGCGTCGCGTTGGCAGTTGCAGCGTCGTTGCTCTTGCGCTTCTTGGACGCAGAAGAGGACGACGACGACGAGGACGCCGCGCGTTTGGAGGCGGACGTTGATGTGGCCGCACGCTTGGACGAGCGCGGCGCCTCGGGCGTTCCGGCGACGTCCTGCGGCTCGATCTTGAGCTTGATCATCGAGTCGGGCTCGACTGCCGGTGTCGTGTCGGTGGTTGCGGGCGGTAGCAGCTCTTCCTTCACTTCCATGGATCGATCGGCGTAGACGAATCCGTCCATCTGCCGCTGCGGTGGCGACGGCATGATCACGCTGCTGGCGGCGTCGTCTTCGTCCGAGTCCGAGTCGTCCCAGTCGCGCCTGGAAGAGGAGCTCTTCTTCTTCTTTTTCTTCTTCTTCTTCTTGTCCTTCTTCGAGCGCTTCTCCTTTCGAGACGAGTGCGCGAGCTCCTCGCTCTCATAGTTTAAGACGTCGCTATGCGCGTCGCCGTTCGACGCGGCGTCCTCGCGCTTCACGTCGACGACGCTCGACGGTAGCGACGACTCCGGCGTCAAGTCCATCGGCTCCGCCGAGTCCTCCGAGTCGGCGCCGGCCACCAATGACGATGAAGACGACGACGTCGTGAGCCGCTTGAGCTTCTTCTTGAGCTGCTGCTGAAGCTTCTTGAGCTGTCGGGCTTCCGCGGCGGCGCGCGCAGCCGCCTCCTTTGCTTTCCGAGCTTTCTCGGCCTTGACTTTGTCAAAGACGTCGCGACGCTCCGTCTTGTAGTAGCACTGCAGACACACGTCGTCCTCCTCGTCGACGGCGCCACTCGTGTCCTGTGTAGGCGGTGGTTCCTGTTGGGGCAGCAACGGTGTTGCTGTAGTTGCTGTGACGTTGACACTAGACGCTGCCGAGACGTCGTCGCGCCGTCGTCGCGGCCGCTTGCGCCACAGCGCGCTGCGCTGCGTCTGGCACTCGGCGCACACGAGCGCTGCGGTCGGCAGATCGATGACGACGCCGCTCATACCGACGACCTTCTTCTTGTGGCTGCTACCGCTGCCGCCGCTGCTGCTGTTGCTGTACCTCGATGGCTTGGTCGACGGCTTGAGCGCAAACTCCTTTGGCGGCCATGGACGGTCCCGAACAAACACGGCGACGGCGCCGCCAGAGGTGTCATCGGCGGTGGCGAGCGTGTCGCTGTCCGCGGCGACGGCAGCCTGCAGCCGCTGCTTGCGCGCAGGTACAAAGGCCGCCGGACTGATCGTCGGCGCGACGGCAGTCGAGAACGAGAACTCGTCGGGCGTGTGGAACCCCCAGCGCGCGTTGCGCTCGGCGAAGCACTGGCGCCGCAGCATCTCGAGCTCCACGTCCATGCGGAGCGTCATCTCGCTCAGCGCCGACGGCTTCGGGGCGCTGTCTGTCGGGGCCGCGAGCTGTCCGGTCGAGCGATAAAACGACACGAGCGCGTGGCGGACGTCGTCGCGCGTCGAGATCTCGCCGTGCAGCGTCACGTCCGTCGACGGCGCCGAGCCGACGGCGTCCACGCGCCAGCTCGCGGTGTGCGACGGCAGCAGCGGCAGTCCGTCCATGCTCTGCGGCACCATGGAGGCCGCAGAGACGCTCGGCGGAGCGACAGCGCTGCTGGAGCCGACGACGACGGCCACTGCTCCTGTAGCTGCTGCTGCTGCCGATCTGGATGTCGATGTCGCCGGCGTCGAGGGGCGAACGAGGGGAGCGCTCGCAGACGTCGCCGCGCGGGCCGCGAGCACGGAGCGCACGGCGGCCGCCGACATGGCGGCGACGCGCGACGCCGTCGAGCTGGCGGCGTTCCCAGCGGACGACGAGGCCATCGACGCTGCGGCCGTCGCCGCGGAGGAAGGGACGGGCGCAAGGGAGGGGGCGGACCCTGCGGGCGCCACGAGGGCTGTGGGCGGCGCCGCGGCCGACGGGGCGAGCGCGGCGTCCACAGGCGTCGGCGCGGGTTTCAACGGGGCATGGGGCGTCGAGGGAGCGGCCGACGGGAGTCGCAAAGTGGCCGGACCCGAGGACTGGGGACTGGGCCCATTCATTTCCAAGGACACTCGCACAGACAGGAGGCTGGCTGGCTGGGCACCGCTCCGCTCAGGGGCTCCGCTCAGCTCAGGCGCCTGCACCAAACCAAACGAACGAACCGAGGGGGTCCGTCCCTCCGTCTGCACTCTTTTGCTCCCCTCCCCCAAAAAGGGGGCGGGGGGGGGAGGGGGGGAGTTATGTGTAGGTGGAGGTTTCTAACAGATTGTGGAAAAGCGCTTTTTGGTGGGGAGGGTAACCCTTGGGGAGGTAACCTGGGTTCGAAGTTGCAGCTTGAGGGCACCCACTGGGTGTGGGGGAGAGCGTTTGAGAGAGAGCGAGAGAATTTCGAGGATCTCGAAGACACATCGACCTACACAGTCACACACACAGACACACACACATTTTATACGGAGGAATTGGAAGATGGCCGACGCCGCAGCACAGCAGGAGACGCCGCGCCAGGAGGAGGACACGCGCAAGGTGAACCTCGTGTCCATGGATGGCGACAGCTTCGAGGTCTCGCGCAGCATCGCGTCCATGTCGGAGCTGGTCAAGACGCTGATCTCCGGTGGGTGGAGGCGCATGGCGCTGCAGCCATCAGTGGCGTCGACTGGAATGGTGATTCTCATGCGAGAGTGCGTGTGTGGTTGGTGATCTTAGACGAACAGGACGATGACGAGGTGCAGGAGATCCCGCTGCCCAACGTCAAGAGCAGCGTGCTGTCCAAGGTGATCGAGTTTTGCAGCCATCACCACAACAACCCCATGCGCGAGATTGAGAAGGTGGGTTGAGCTGGCTGCGTGGTGTCATTCAAGTGAACAAAAGGAACTGACCGAGGTCATTATATGCTGTCTTGCAACGCAGCCCCTCAAGAGCGCCGACATGCACGACGTGGTCTCGGACTGGGACGCCAACTTTGTCGACGTGGAGCAGGACCTGCTCTTTGAGCTCATCCTGGCCGCCAACTACATGGACATCAAGAGTCTGCTGGACCTCGCGTGCGCCAAGGTGGCCAGCATGATCAAGGGCAAGACGCCGCAGGAGATTCGCGAGACGTTCAACATTGTGAATGACTTTACGCCGGAGGAGGAAAGCCAGATTCGCGAGGAGAACAAGTGGTGCGAAGAGGCATAAGCGCTGGATGCATCCGCGACGCGATCCGTCACGCAGATGCGAGTCAATACTAGTAGTAATCACTTTGCTTTCGTTGTTCACTCTTCTCTTTTTTTCCTGTCATTCTACGACTGTACCATGCAACATGTCCCTACAGAGGAACTAACTACTAGAGATGGCTGAAGAAGAGATGTTTCATCCTATATTATGCAGCTTCCACGGAAAGCGATGAAGGAAGCAGCAAACTCAACCGGATGGACCGCTGGTATAAACGTTCGCTATTGCAATCGCATGTAAGATCTGACCGCACGGAAGAGAGAGCGAAGACAGATCCGTCGCAAGTAGGATTGCATTGTTGACTCCACAGACACACACACACATTCCTGTACACAGTTAGTTGCGCGTGGCACGCTAGATGGAACGGAGAGGGACGCCGCTTGCTGAGGCTTTGATTGCTCCGTTCGGCTCACAGTCAATTGGACAAGTGGAACGAGCGGAATGCAGGGAGCACAGGATCAGCGCAGCACTCGAGACCTGAGCCGTTGAGATGACTGGTCTTGAGAGCCTCAACAGGTGCTGTTCCAGATAATGCGCCACACGATCGTGTGGGTCCGCCAAGTGTGTTTGTGAATATATATTGGAAAGCAATGGTGTATTTCAGGAATGGAGCATCGAAACACCAAACCAGTCTGTCGATGGATGGAAGCATGAAAGTTGTGGTGCTGCTGTTCCTACGCTAGTGTTGGTTCGCAGTGAACTCCCTGCTGCGTGTCTTCCGGTGCGAGTGGACGTGGTAGGTTCCATGCCGAATCCGTTTATCTCATCTGCGTGAAACTTGATCCTGCAAAACCTTGTCCTCCAAAACCACCACCGCTGCCGAATCCTCCGTTTGCCGAGCCAAAACCACTGCTCGTGTTGGCACCGAACCCACTTCCGCCTTGCTGGGCACCAAATCCACCAAAGGTTGCTTGACCAGAGAAGGATCCAAAGCCACTTCCAGTTGCAGCAGCGCCAGACGACGCTGACGGTGCACTGAACGAGCCAAAACCGGGAGTTGCTGCAGTGCCACCGAGACGAGATGACGCACCAAAGCTGGGCGCGGCCGAGGCTGCGCCACCTCCCAGTGCTGACGCCGAGCCGAATGCGGGAGCACCAGTTGTACCACCAAGAGGAGACGGGGCTCCGAATGCACTTCCTCCGCCGAAAGGACTGCCGCCCGCTGCTGGCGCGCCAAACGCGCTCGGTTGAGTGGGCACGCCCGTCACATATTTTTGCTCCAGCATCTTGAACAGTTTTTCCTCGTTGCCCTTGTACTTTTCCAACGTCGAGTCGACGTCCTTCAGCTTGTCGGGATTATATTGCTGGTAGAACTTGACGAGTCGATCGCGATGAGCAGAACTTTGCGTCAGCCCGAATCCAGTGGAACCTCCTCCTAGTTGAGACGCAGACTGGAAGGCTGGAGACGAGCTCGCTGCTCCTCCGAAGGCAGGAGGTGTCGCTGTCCCAGTCGTGAATGATCCCGAGCCAATGGAACGGAACGAGTTCCCCTCGACAGGCGAAGTCACAAACGGAGACTGAGCTGGTGATGCAGAGCCGCTTGCCTTCGCCCCAAAACCAATTTGATTCGTTGATCCGAACGACGGTGCGCTTTGTGTTCCACCAAGACTGATTGAAGAAAATGCGCCGGCGTTACCAAAAGGACTCGAGCCGGGTGATTTGGGAGGAAGCACTGGGCTTTGGGCAACAGCTCCGAGCGGGTTAGCGGTCTTGTACTTGATAGACAGGTTCTGGAAAAGCTTTGCCTCATTCCCCTTGTACTTGGCAAGCGTCGAGTCAACATCGCCCAGCTTGGTTGGGTTATGCTGTTGATAGAACTCCACTAGCTTCTGTCGGTAATCAATACCACCCCCAGAAGACTGTGGCTTTTGTCCCCCGAAACCTCCGAAGCTCGGCCCGGCGCTTGGTTGAGATTGATTCTTGTTGGAGCTCGACGACGCTCCAAGATTGAAGGTGCTCTTTCCAAACGGACTAGCTGAGGGAGTTGGTCCAGCTGGCGACTTCGGAAATGCAAACGATACCTTGTTCACCGGGGCTGCAGGGACTGAGGGTCCAGCACTTGGCTTCGGTGGCACAGGACCACCGTCAAGGAACTTCTTCACGGTGTCTTCAGTGGAACCAGGGACATACTTGTCAAAGAGTCGAGAAAACATCTCTTTTTCTTTGCCCTTGAAATCAGTCACAGTTTTGTCCACATGAGCAAGCTTCGCAGGATTATGAACCTCATAGAATTTTTGAAGGCGCTCTTTGTAGTCAACATTCATGAGTGTGCCGCGCGTCGGGGAGTCCTCCTTCGATGTGTTCGTTGGACGGGTCTTCTCAGGAATTGTGAACGACACTGATGGCTTTGCCTTCAGAGTGTTCTGGGGTCCATTGTTGTTTGCTTTGCTTTCCATCACTTTGTCATGCTTCAAAGAAAATGGCTTCACAGACGGAGGGTCAAACTTGGATTTGGCAGACTCATCGCCCACAGCCTTGTCAGCTGCTGAGGCGAAAGTGAGCTTCTTTTTCGCGTCAGAAGTTGGTTTAGGATCGAGCGAATTGATACTTGGTCTCTCAGGTGCAAATGTTACTGCAGGTTTTTGTTTCGGAGGGGGTTGGATGAGTGTGGGAGCTTGATTAGACGCCTTCTGCTCTGCAAGTGCGAACAGCTTCGACGATACAGACGGCTCTTGGGGAGCCGTTACCTGTGGCGGCTTCGAGATCCGCGGCGGAGCCTTGGTCACAGAAACAGGAGAAGCAACTGTAAGCTGTGATTTGGGCATCAACCGACTGAAAGCCTTGGTTCGAGGAGACGTCGCTTCTGGAGACTGGCTCAGTTTTCGACGTGTCGCGAAAACATCTCTAGGAGTGACAACGTTCTTGCAAAGGTCCAGGAAGTGTCGCCTGACATTAGCCGTTCGGGATTCCGACTCGACAAGCATATCCATTACGTCTTGTTTGCTTGATGCTCTCGGTTGGGCAGGCAACTGGCGGACGTCGTTGTTCGTTGTGGATTGATTTTTCAGATTGAGAGCCTCCACTTGCTGAGCTAGGTGACAAACCATGTTGTACTGGAGCTTCGACGTATCGTACGTATGCTTCAGTGTTCGAAACAAGTGAGCCGAGGAAATATTCGCCCCCGATGGCAGTCCGGTTATCGAGTTGGTTGTACCGTCGAGGTGTTCATCGAGCTGGTTACATGATCGCTCGAGTGCGCGGAGCTTCGACAGCAACGACTGGCGAGCATCAATCGATCGCTGGTCAAGCGGCTGATCTTCCAGTAGCTTTAACAGTTTTTCATCCTTGAAGCTCGCGAGAATCTCACGGCTATATTCAAGCTGCTCGTGCACATCACCATCACTGCCAATGACAAACAGAACGTCTTTTTCGACACTGTCGCGCGATTCATCGAGCTTGTTCACATCAGTTGACAGCTTAGCGACGTCTTCTTGCAGTCTCTTGAGCTGAGACGTGAACTTGGTGTTGAAAGCTTGATCTAATGACAAAATGGAGGTCGATGTAGCTTTCGTGCGCTGTATCGAGCGATCAAATTCGACTATCAGTTTCCAGAGCTGGGCCTCAAAAGCAGAACTTGGTTTTGCGATGCGTGCTGGAGTCTCCACCTTCTTCTCTGCAGGTCCCGATCCACTGGTTTGTGGCAAGTGTGTCGTTTTCTTTGTAGCTGCCACTGGAGCAGTGTTAAAATGGCCCGAGGTGGGTTGCTGTGATGCCCCACTGAGCACTGGGGCCGAACCGAACAAGGATCCCTGTAACTTCGTAGTCGTCGGATTCTCTGGTTGACCAGTACCCTTGGTTGACCCAGACGATGAGCTCGCTGTCGCCATGGCTCCGAACGAAAAGCCGCTGGCCTTTGGCACAACCCCAAAAGGAGAAGGTGCAGATTTGGAGCTCGCATCCGTCCCAGTGGGAGATGCGAACAAACTGGGTTTCGACGAATCTGTAGCACCCACTGACGAGCTCACAGTTCCAGTCTGGGCCGTCGGTAGGGAAGCATTGAAAGCAGAGAAAGACATGAAGCCTCCAGAACCTGGTTTAGACGCACCAGCTGGATTGGAGCCAACAGATCCGAATCCACCGAAAGAAGGTGGTTTCGGCTTGCTCGACGTGTCCGGCGGGTAACCTGGCGCTGCAGGCGGCTTCGGCTTGCTCGATGTATCTGGCGGGTAACCAGGCGCTGCAGGTGGCTTCGGCTTGCTCGACGTGTCCGGCGGGTAACCAGGCGCTGCAGGTGGCTTCGGCCTGCTCGACGTGTCAGGCGGGTAACCAGGCGCTGCAGGTGGCTTCGGCCTGCTCGACGTGTCAGGCGGGTAACCAGGCGCTGCAGGTGGCTTCGGCTTGCTCGACGTGTCCGGCGGGTAACCTGGCGCTGCAGGCGGCTTCGGCTTGCTCGATGTATCTGGCGGGTAACCAGGCGCTGCAGGTGGCTTCGGCTTGCTCGATGTATCTGGCGGGTAACCAGGTGCTGCAGGTGGCTTCGGCTTGCTCGATGTATCTGGCGGGTAACCAGGTGCTGCAGGTGGCTTCGGCTTGCTCGATGTATCTGGCGGGTAACCAGGCGCTGCAGGTGGCTTCGGCTTGCTCGATGTATCTGGCGGGTAACCAGGCGCTGCAGGCGGCTTCGGCTTGCTCGATGTATCTGGCGGGTAACCAGGCGATGCAAGTGGCGTCGGGTTCGTCGGAGCATCAGGTTTTTCTTTTGACACTTGCACCACAGGCGGCTTCGGAGCGATACCAAATGAGAAACCACCTGGTTTAGTTGCGGAGGATAATGATGGAATCGTGTTGGTGTTTGATTTGGACTCCAATTGGCTTCCAATAGCTGTCGACGGGGCTGTGTCATTGGGCTTGTTCGTGATTCCGAATGTAAAACCACCGGTTGCGGTTGTTGAAGGAGGCGGGATAGAGGAGGTCACCGAGATACCGAACTGGAAATTCGCTTTTCCTTGCGATGGTAGACTGAACGTTGGTCCCGTCGATTTCGATGCTGGTGCATTTGGATTAGGTGCTTCGCATGCAGCACACGCCCGCGCTGAAGCATCCGGATTTGAAATCATGCAGACTTCACACTTCCATTCACCTTCCTTCATTTGAAACTTGTCAAAAACGCTTGGCTTGTTGACACTTGAACTTTCTGAGGATTTGGGTACTGTCTCCTCCTCCTCATCGTCACTGTCCTCCTCGGCAAATAGCCAATCCAGATACCATTCAATGAAAGTATCCACCGCAAGAGAGCCGTCGACGCTGATTTGATCGAACACATCGCCATGCTCATCCTCATCGAAGGTTGTACCAAGTGCCTTGAACAAAGCCGGAAACTGTTCCTTCACCAGGCTTCCTGAAGGGGCAACCTTCGTGAATGCTGCGCGAGCTTTCTCCTCTTCTTCTTTACGCTCAGCCTCCTCATCATCGCTTTCACCGTCGGAGTCGGCAAATGTGTTGTCTGCATCCTTACCATAAGCAGATTCGGTGACCGAGCCAGCGCCAGTTGACTTCGTGTCTTTCGATCCTTCAGTCTTCGTGTCCGGTGCCGTGTCGCTTTGTGTTGCATCAGGCTTGGTTGAAGAAATACCGAACGAGAACCCGCCAGTCGATTTCAGGCCGCCAACATTTTCTGCGCCAGTGCCCTCTGGTTTTCCGAGCCCGACTCCGGTCGCTTGAGCCGAGCCGAATGAGAAGCCCTTTCCGGTTGCTGGAGCTGCTGGCACGGTTCCCGATGGGAGACCAAACGAAAATCCTGTCGACGTAGGCTTGGTGTTACCATCAGTTGATGGAATGCCGAACCCAAATCCAGTCGATACAGGCTTGGTACTTCCATCACTCGATGAAATGCCGAACTTGAAGTTGGACGTCGCAGGCACTGAAGCTGTGGTTTGGCTTAAAAAACCAGTCACATTTGTAGCACCTTTGAAGTTCGGATTAGGTGACTCACATGAAGCACACTTTGCCTGATCCTTTCCAGTATTCTGGACGAGGCAAACATCGCAACGCCACGCACCCTCCTTCATTCGGAACTTGTCAAGAATAGACGCCGTGTTTGGATTCGGCGATGAAGTGACGACCGGAGAATCGTCTTCATCATCGGACTCAAGGTCACCGCAGACCCACTCAGCGTACCAGTTCACGAATGCGTCGCGCTGAATGTTCCCGTCTTCATCGGCAAGAGCGGATGCAAAGTGAACGTGCGTTTCTTCACAAAATGTGGTTCCCAGTGCTTCCAAAAGATCTTTGAACTTGATTGTCGCAACGTAACCATTTCCATCATTGTCAAGTTGATCGAACGCCTCTCGCGCGTTCTCTCGTTCTTCTTCCAAAATCTCTTCAATGTCCTCGTCACTTGAATCTTCTGATGCGGGAATGTTCTCAACGTCAGAGCTTGAATCAACAGAGCGAGATGGAGGTGTCACGTTGCTTTGATTAGCAACAGCCGGGTGACGTCGTTTCGACTGAGCCGAGAAAGCTAATGGCGACGTCACAAATTCGAGCTTCTCCGCCACCGACAAGTCAACGAACGAGAAGCTCAAGAGCAAACCATCCGTAGTCGCACACGTCAGAATTGGGGATGGTGGATACTTGCCGTCATCCACAATCACATCGTCACTTGCGTTGAGATTGAGAAAGATCCCCACCGGATATGTTTCTTCGTCGTCTGCCGTCATTGGCAGTCGAGCTTGATACTTCTCCGACGGTTTCCAAACTTCCCATTCACCACTATCTGGATCAGCAACCAGGAGCTCGATGTCGGCACTTAGAGAGCATCCAACAAAGAACATGCGCCTGTATGCACATCAGCAACCAACAACATATCAGATCAATCGTTGTTTTCTCCAACTCATACAAGATCCACGATTACCAGTCGGGCAGAAAAGTTGAGTAGTACTCGTGCTTCCGATTCTCCACGTCGCAAAATGCAACCACTTGGTCAAGTTCCACGCATGCGCCAGCCTCGTATATGCACAAGCATGCCTCTGTCTCGTCGTACTCAACATTGAACTTCTTGTAGCCAACGAGAATGAGATCATCTTCAGCCCATTTTACATGATGAGCTACAATGGCAAGAGACTTTAAGTTCATCGTTCGATCACTTTCAGCAACTAGAGATCCATATCACTGACCTTCAAAGCCTTCGTCACAGCAGTCAGGTCGCTCGATAGTTCGCTCGTGTTCGAGTGTTGACAATCCAAATACGTCAACGGTTGCCTCTGTGGTCCCAATTGCAAACTGCTCTCCTGTTGGGCTCCAACACACCGCTGCAGCCGAGCCTGCCGGTCGCACTGAATCTTGCGAGCCATCCGTTCGGCAAACGACAACCCGTTTATCAGACGTCACGACTGCCAGCGTGAGCTCCTCAGTTTCTGCAACCGAGCGCCATGCAATCTGCTCGACCTTCAACCCTTCAAAGGTTTGGTATGGTTCTGGAGAAGACTGCAGTGTTCCGTTTGAGCAAACATGTGAGTCGATGCACTCCGCTTACATATCGTCGCATGGCAAACCTACCGAATTGATGATTGTTGCGACCTCGAAAAGAGCAAGGTTGCTTCCATACGCCACAGCGAGGTGGAGCTCGTCGTGAGAGAGCGAGATCTGATGCGCGACGCCAGCGAGCGACACTGTCTTGTGGATCTTCACTGCATCAATCTCGACGTGCGACGCGCCGTGGCCTTGATCGATGGCTTCAACCTTGCGCTTGAGGTACGCACGGCACTCTGTCTGGATATCCTTCTCCAGAGACATGACGAAACCCTCTGGGGACGCCGCGAATGTCGCGCCATACTTGTTGCCGTGGGCGACCAACTGAAACATGGCGATGCCGCGGGCGAACGCGTCCGTCGACAGCGGAGACGGACATGCGAGCCGCAGGCGACCAGCGTCGACCATGCGGACGTGCTCTGTCTCCCTCTCCATCTTCGCAGAGCTGCGCTCCCACCAATGAACGTAGAGAAACGGGAGATGGCGCGCGGCAAGCGCTTCCTTGGGTTTCCGTTCGTCCTTGCTTCGCGATGGCGATCGATTGAGCCTCCTCCGACCAAAGGATAACAACCCGGGTACCCCAGAGTGATGGTCTTTTGCAGTAAAGACCCCATACTGGGAGATTGGGTGGTTGGGTATTTTGGAGCAGCCACCACTGTAGCCATCTTTGCGATCACTTCAGATCGATGCGTGAACCGCCAAAACGGTCGCTCACTTGCTCTCGCGTTCTACATTTTCGTTGAACGATGGCCTTGCTGGATGCGTAGCAAGCTGGGCGACGCGGCAACAAACTAAGAGTGCACGGCCAGAAGAAGTAGGTATGTTGAAGCGACAAGGTGCGTTGGTGATTGAGTCTATCAATCAGGAGAGAGGAACTCCATGCGCTGCACTGCACAATGATCCCGTCGTTTGAATGGGAGTTGGAATGGCTGCGTTGCCTATGGATTTGGTGTTGGCAGTGCAAATGGACATCCAGATTTCAAATTGGACAGCGCTTGAGGTCTATTTTCACCTCGATCTGGCCGGCATTCATTCCGCCTCCACGACGGGCTGCAGCCTGCAGGCGGCCAGCTGCCATCGCGGCCCTCGCTCTGCGTTGTCATCGCCAATGGAGCAGACCACAGGCCGTGGCACAGGCAGAGCGCGATGATTGCGACATCTTCAGCTCATGGGTCAAGTCGGCGGAGCTCCATGATGTTGGCAGCAAGCGACGCGCGGAGGATGGGTGCGCCCGCCGCTTTGATGCTTTCGGCGGTCCTACGCCCTAACCCTGGAGGGCAGGGTGAAACGACTTTATCGTCCAATCAGCATCGTTCCAGTGGGAATGTCACGCCGTCCAGTGCTGATCCACTTGGAAACGCGGGATGGATTGGTCCTGTCGCTCCCCTCGATCGGCCAATCGGGTGGCTCCATTCAGCAACCAAAGCTCTCCGAGTGACTGGCGCCGAATGAGAACGGCCTCGGTCGCATGGCATCAAGGTGCCACCGCTGCTGCTGGGAGCAAGCGCCTCGCGGCGGAGCAACAGCGTGAGCATCTGCAGCAGCAGGACCCGGAGCAGGAGCAGGAGGAGGAGCCGCAGTCGCAGTCGCAGTGGCGAGAGCTGGCTGCGCGAGACTGGATCGCGTCGACGCTGTCGTTGTCCGGTTCTCGGACGAGGCCAACGCTTCGCGAGCTGTTCTTCGATCTCACAATCCGAAACGAGCGCGAGCGCACACGTCGCCGGTGTCCCACCACGAAAGAAGACAACATGGTCTGCAACGCTGAGGCGACCGTGCGCGCGCCGACCGGCGTGCCGCACGTCGAGCCCCATTACGCCGAGATCACGCTGACGGAGAGCAAGTCGATCCAGGAGGTCTCGGTGCACATCGCCGACGCGTCGGCGAAGAACACGTCGAGCCACGCTCCGGCAAAGCACGGCGAGACCAGTGGAGAGCGTCCCCCGCAGAGTATCTGGCTGTTGGCGTACTGTTTCCTGGGCATCATGGTGTCGTTCACGCTGAACGGTATCGTGCTGGAGAAGATGACGACGCATCGTGTGCTCGGCGAGATGTCGCTGACGTTTGTGTTTTGCTTCTTCTACTCGGTGGTGGCGCTGCTGCTGCGTCACATCAACAAGGAGAAGCCGTCGACGATGCCCCAGAGCAAGCTCATGATTGTCGGTCTTCTCGCTTTTGGCTCCACGATCTCGTCCATGATCGCGCTGCGATACGTCACGTTCATCACGCGCATCTTGGGCAAGTCGTGCAAGTCCATCCCGGTCATGATCGTCGGCCTCTTTCTCGGCAAGAGCTACGCGCTCAAGAAGTATCTTTCGGTGTTGGTGTTGTCGGCTGGCGTTGCGGTCTTTCTGGTCGGTACTGCACACGAGAAGCAGCACCGCGCGTCGCAGTCCAACGACGATCGCCATCATTCCCATGATGCTGACGGCCGCACACCCAACATTCTGCTGGGTTTCTCTCTGCTTGTGGTGTCGCTGCTGTTTGATGGCGCGACGGGAGCGCTTGAAGATCGGTTCCTAGAGAAGTATCACATCGGAGCCTTTGATCTGATGTACGTCGTCAACATTTGGAAGTGCGTCTTCGCTGCCGTCGGAATGGTCTTTATGGGTGAGCTTCCCACCTTTGTTGAGAAGGCGATACCAGCGCTTCCGAATCTCATCCTCCTCAGTGCGACGGGTGCCCTTGGTCAGGCTTTCATCTTCTTCACCATCAGCAAGTTTGGTGCGTTGACGACATCCATCATTGGCACCTGCCGTAAAGTGCTCAGCATCGTTCTCTCGGTCATTCTCTTTGGCCACGTGCTGTCGGCTGAGCAGTTTATTGGTCTCGCGATCGCCTTCGTTGGCATCGGCCTGAACTGGGCAAAGTGTGCGTGGTGCTCGCGCAAGCCGGGCCAGACGGAGCGACCGAAGGATATCGAAGCCGAGGAATTGTTGGAGGCGAGTGACGAGACTGTGTCCTCGGAAGACGAGGATGAGGCGATGCTCCCTGCATCTGCGGACGCACCAGACCTTGTCTCAATGAAACCTCGTGAGGAGATCCTGCACTCCAAGGATGTCGAGCGAGGCCTGGAGCTCGTGAACATGTGGCATCGTCATCATGACCCCGCGGCGTCAGGCTCAGGGGCTCCGACGGCTGCACAGGCAGTGTGAGGGAGAGAGATTCACGCTAGATGCCACCACCTATTTAGTATACAGTTCTTCTGTTCGGAGCAATGTCTCGAGAGATGTATTTTGCAAGAATATAAACCCAGTCTGTGAACTCCCAAGCCTCCCGCATCTCTTCATACCGTTGTGTATATCCATTCCTTGCATGGCTATGCAGAATACCTTCAAACTGTAAGCATGCTCGGAATTTCTCTCCTTCAGGAGAGTGTGGGTGCATCGCACGAAGCGCAAGAGTGAGGGCGAAGGGATCACCAGCAGGCTTTGTCTCCCGCCAGAATCAATTTGGAGACGTCATGCAGCATGGTCCAGTCAGCTTCTCATACTGTTGACTGTCTACGTGAGTTCTTCCGCGAGGACGCCGTGCGATGGAAACTCACTATCACAAATCGATCACACAGCAAGAGTTTACGCAGACAAATAATTGTTTAAAATCAATGTGCCGCGGGTGCTGCCGCTGACGCGGCCGCAGCCGCTTGCTTGTCTGCCTGCTTCTTCTTCTTGGTGTGCTCTGCGATACGATCTTTCAATTCCTTGAGCTCGAGCTCGGCTTGCAGCAGCTTGTTCTTGGTGTCGTCAATTTCGTCACTCACGAGGCTGTTTGCCTGCGCCAGCGTCTTGAGAATAGCCGCATCCGAGTACACAGGAAAGTGCTCTTGCATCGGGTGTGGCGGTGCTTCTCGCTCTGGACCAGCCATGAGCTTCTTGTACAGAAACTCCGTCGGCTCATTGAAGACAAGCTCATCGTAAAACTCACTCACGACCGGCTGTGACACGAGCATCAAAAGCAAGTCAGCTCAGCAATCCCAGACAACTCACACCACTATAATATTATCTACCTTCTTCGTGCTCGCGGGTTGGTTGCCAGGCGGATAGAGCACCAGCATGTGAATGATGTCCACGGGCTTTTCGCTTGGATCGTGGAAGTGAATCTGAATGCGAGTCTCAAATTCACCCCATCCATACTCCGTCACCTCATACGGTGGCTCTGTCAGCACTGTTTAAGGATGACGCATACGAATGATGAGGTCGATGAATTCGTGGTCGTATATGCCGAGATCCTCTCAACACGCTCTCACCTCGAACAGGGTTGGCAAAGCTGGCGTGCAGCGTGATGACCACCTTGCTGACGATGTAGGACAGATCCTCGTTGTCTGCGCCGCGCAGGTAGATGGACCATCGATGCGTCTTGGTCTCCTCTGCCTTCCGACCGAGATACGTCGCGATCGATCCATACACGATCGGCTTCGCGATCACCACATTGCGTTGCCGAACGTCCGACATGGTGGTGATGAACAACAGGATGGCTGCAGTTGTGACCACTCCAACTAGGTTTTATTTGGTATTCAAACCATAACCGAATGGGTTTTATGGTTTGTTCCTTTTGAATTTCGCGACAAAACTCAAAACATAACCCAATCGGGATGGCGTCAAAACGGAAACTCGACGATGCGCGCGAGGACAAGCGGACTGCAGGTGTTGACACGTGACGGAAGACGACACTAGTGATGGAATCATGACGTCATTGTGTGCCATGTCGACTGGTAGCAGAAGCGGACGACAAGGTCGATGTGCAGACGTTCTTTGTGCGCGACTGCGATGCCGCTGCCAAGGTACTCGATCGACATCGTGAATGAGCGATGCGACTGCTGTGTATTGACGAGCGTTCGATTAGCAACTGGTAGATCACGCGAAGCGCCGTTGCGACGAACTACGGAAGGAGTTTGCCAAGTCGAAAGACGCGATTTTGAATGAGATCCTCGCGCAAAAGGAGAATCTGCCAGCAGATGAAGAGGAAGACGGTCTGGCCATCAATGCGCCTCTGCGCTATGATCGAGACCCGTTGTCTAAACTGTCTTTGCTGTGGTACTAACAACAGAAGAGGAGCCCCCACTGGCGTACGATGTGATTGTTCAGTGCGCAGATGGCCCCTACAAGGGCAATAGCTACATTCTTCACATGGATCTGGTATGGCGTCGAGCGAATTGCGCGATGATGTACTGGACTGAAGGCACTGATAGTGGACGTGCGGTGAGCGCAGGAGCAACACCCGACCTGCCTGATTGGTCGGTCAACGGGCAAAAAGTTTCGCGTTCCTCACGGCTTGAGTTTCCCAAAGGACTCGGAGCTGTCCACCACGCACGGCCAGGTATTTCTTCCTCATCCCCTCATTGCTACTTCGTTACTATAAGCTGACGCTGAGCAATGATGTAGCTTCGTCTGGAGCCAGATGGGCGTTTGCTGTACACTGATCTCGATAGCACCAACGGGTCGTACGTCAACGATGATCTCGTTCCACCTCAAGAACCTGTCTCGCTCAGTCTCACAGAGCCCATTCAACTCGCGGTCGGCGGTGGAGAGCTCGTATTGTCCATCGTGAAGCGCCCTCGTTGAGCAGACATATTCCAGTAAAGTACCATCAAATCTCACACACCAATGCATTGATCTGTCCGTGTGGTGACTCATTTTGTATTGATTCATTGGGGGTTGGCACCTGAAGATGGCGCGTCGTCGGATCACCGCATCAGTCCAGTCGACCACGTGGCGTCATCCGCCATCCTCGGAAAAGAGTGCCCTTCACTACTAGCTTACTGTCGGCCCTGGATCTTCTCCTTGATATCCTCGACGACCTTGTCGGCCTTGTCCAGCTTCGCCTGGGCGTCGCTGTCGCCCTTGAACGCGAGCTGGCACGTCGTCCAGCTCGATCCCGCACCGGCACCGGCACCGAAGCCCGTCAGCACACCGCGCGCGCCACCCGTTCCTGCACACGACAGCCCATGCATGGTCGATTAGTATGGATGGCCTCAATCATTTGAGCGAAAATGTGGCCTTGAGGTATCACGTACGTGCCAGCACGACGGACGTGAGACCGCCCGCGACGAGACCGGCGGTGAAGTGGAGCGCAAAGTTCTCTAAGCACTTGTCCCACTTCTCCGAGATGCGGTACTCGGACGGGATCTTGCTGGCGTCGCTGCTGCTGCTGCTGGAGCTCATGGTGCTGATGCTTCTGGTCCCTTCTCCTCGTGCGAGTGCGTTGTGTGGTTTTTCGGACGTGCACGATGTGCTTGTGATCGCAAAGACAAGGTAGAAAATACCGGTATACCGGTTAATACCGTCTAACACTCCTTTTCAGCCAATGAACGTCCACTATTCGTTGACCTGTGTGTGCAGCCATTCGTGAGTCACAACTGACATCCCATCACACCCACCACAGAGTGCGACCACAATGGAGGACGAGCGCGCTGTGTTGCTGGGTGTCGTCCAGGAGAAGACGCCCGTCGACGGCTCGTCGCCGACAGTGTGCAAAGCTGGCGGACGGCCCGCGTGGTACAGCGCCAGCCCCGTTGTCGACCCAGCGAGCCTGGTGTGCCCCAAGTGTAAGGCATCATTGTACCTCGTCGCACAGGTCGGTTGTTCTCAGTTCAATATGGAGTCGATGGCGCCACGGTGGTCACTCATGTCGTTTTCACGATACAATTGTAGGTCTATGCGCCTGTCGAATCGGATAGAACGCTGTATATCTTTGGCTGCAACTCTGCAGAGTGCACAGAGACCACTGGCAGGTAACACAGCAGCTCATCATCACTGGTATTTCGTGTTTGTCACATATCCGATTCTCACTTGCGCTTGGTTATTCAGTTGGCGGGTGTTTCGAGATCAAGCGTCTCAGCCTACAGCTTCATCATCGATCGTGGCACCGGTCGAGCTCAAAGCGGAGGAGAAGACGGCAGCCGCCGCCAGTGGATGGGCGGCAAGTGGAGACGATGACAGCGATTGGAGCGATGACGATGATGACGACGATGGAGCTCAGGCAGCTGCATCCTCTGGAGCTGCGACGAATGCTCTCGGCGATTTGGAGCTGCTGTTACAACAGCGCGATGCCGCTATGTTCAGTGCACCAACGCAGGTGGCGGCTCCAGTGAAGCCAGCAGCCACCATCAAAGCAGACGACACATATAGCAGTCCATCCAACTCGTCTCCGGCGTTCCCAGCGCTGTTCATCGATGTTATCGACGAACCGTATGAGGACTTCAAGACTGAGAGCGACTACTCACATGAAAACGAGCTGCTGCAACAGTACATGCGGCAGGAAGAGGAAGACAAGTCCACCGACGTCAACGACCTGCGCCGCATCATCGCCAATGCCAAGAAGAGCGACGGTTCTGTCTCTGGCTCGGCAGCTGCGAGCTCTGGTGAGTCGTACGAGCGAACGCCGGCACAGCAGAAGCACTTCATGCGTTTCCAGAAGCGCATCAATCGCTGCCCACTTCAAGTGCTGCGTTACGACTATGGTGGCGAGCCGCTTTGGCCGACACCGATGCCGCGTGGTCTCAAGATTCCGCGTTGTGCATGCGGACAAGAGCGCGCGTTTGAGCTGCAGCTGACGCCGACCATCAACTACTTTCTCAAGGTCGACGAGTTCGCTGCCAAGCAGCTTCAAATCGTCGCGAGCTCCGCGGACGCGACACCGACGACGGCGTCCACGGGCGGCGGCATGGACTGGTCCAGCGTCGTCGTGTACTCGTGTCCGCTGAGCTGCGCGTACAGCAGTGAGGAACACGTCATCGTGCTGCCTGCGTCCTCGCAATAGAGATAGAGAGATCCCTTCGTCTTGTGCGCATTGCTGTCACATGTCGCAGGCATGGATGGATGTCACTCAAGCGAGTGATGGTGTCATGCACCGTGGCAACCTCCAATCGTTTCATCCCAAATTGACATCCGTAGCTTCGTGATCCAAGCACCACCAGCTATCGCCATCTCTCTCTCTCTCTCTAGCTCGCTCGCTCGCTCCAGTTGTCTACCGCACGCGATTATCCAGATGATGTGGCAGCGCTGCCGTCAGCTGAGTCGCCTCCGCGCCACGCGGGCGCTCGCGACGCACACGCAGACGCCACGCGCCGTCGTCGCGACGCAGCAGCGACATCAGCATCAGCATCAGCAGCAGAAGAAGCGCGTGGCAGCGTCAGCGTCAGCGGCAGCCCCGTTCTCGTCTCCGTCGAGACGCAGCGCGCACAGCAAGACGGACGCTCAGCACGATCGCGACGCGTCGCATCTCGTCTGCAGCAAGTGCAACTCGCCGCTGAGCAAGACGCGCGATCTCGTCTTCTTCAAGTGGTACGTCTGACCGACTGTCATGGACGGCCGAAGAGACGGCGACTCGCAGAAGGAGTGACGGGGGGTGCATTTGCATTGCATTGCGTATCGAACAGGCGAACGGGCATCCACTTGTCGTGCGTGACGGAGGAGACGCTGCAGCAGCTTCGCGCAGAGCCTCACGTTGACCACGAGGATCACGCGTGGAAGAAGCAGAAGCTGCACTGCCTGAGGTGTGACAACGCGGTTGGCACGCTCGCCCGCGTGTACACGACCGATCAGATTCTCTTCAAGGCTCGCAGCGTCGCCGTTCAGATGCCAGAGCATTTATCGCCGATGATCTCATTGTCGGGATATCCGTCGTCGCTGCTCACGTTCTCGATGTGGTCCGAGTTCCTATTGATGCTCGAGTCTCAACCCGATCTCAAGCAGAAACTCCAGATCCGTCGAGTACGTTTTCGTGTTTTGGCTTGGGTTCCGTTTCGCGCATGTCACTAACTCGCATCATCGTGACACAGCTCGACAACGTGCGCGAGTTCAGCGTTGAGAAGAAGGAGCTCAACACACAACTGCTTCTTGCTGGAGACTTGCGATCGCTCCTGCGTATCGTCGACGAACGGGTGCGTTGCGCTGGCTGGTCCGATGCTGTTCGCTCTTGAGAATCCTCAAAACGTCTTACGATACCTGTTCTGTGATCAGCTGAGTGAGATGAACCATGTCAACCTCATGACAGCACTCCATCGCGTGTCGATCCTCAATGCACAGCAACACAAATCAGTACGTCTTGCAGTGACCCCACACCAACTGTAACCTGGTAGTTATGACCCTTTGATTCAGCGTCAGGCAGCTCCTCTTCCTCGCTTTCGCGTCGCGTCGGAAGCCCCCGAAGACGAGCTTGTGGAGCTGACGTCACACATTATCAATCCTCGAGCGGATGCTGCAGCGGCGGCTGTGAACAAAGAGCGGTGCGTAGGCGTGCTGCGTCACGTTGCATCGAAACAAATTTTCTTGGTATTGAAGCATTCGACGCCCTCCCCATTTAACAGGCTCTGGAAGCTCGTCGATGCCGTGGATCAACTCGTCAACTTCAGTGGCAGCTCGTTGAACAGCGTGGTCACGCTCACGACGCTCGCGTCAGCTTTGTGGAGACTCAAGATCGGACGCCCCTCCATTCTTGGGTTCGTCCAACTCTGGTGGTCTCTCGTCGGAGTACCACAATGCTAATTGCGTTCTTTGTTGTGTGATGCTCAGTCCGCTCGCGGTGTACGCACGCCGCCAAATGACGCATCCTGATGGTCGCCCCGTGAAACCGTACGAGGCGTCACTGCTGGCGACCGCTATCGCTCACCTCACACCGAAAGAATCCCGCCAAGAACCGTGGCTGCGAGACGTGCTGAACGCGGCTGCTGACATCGTGCTGCAAGACCAGACTGCGATCAATGATCCAACGACATTCGACGACGTCTGTGGGCAGTTGTTGCAGTCGTTCACGTTCACCGATCATTTCCACGAGGAGCTCTCTCGCCAGGCGTTCGAACGACTGAATCGTGGCATTCTTGACGAAGAAGACCATCGCGCCGTCGAGCGATCCCGTGGCCGAGCGTACTTGGTGCACCTGGACAATCTGCTGGCACACCGCGGCGAGGAATATCTGCTGCGACCGGGGCCGATTCTCGATGGCTGCAGGGCTGCGTTCGATGCCCGGCAAAAGCGAGCGAAACACGCATCATTCCGGATGCGTCATCTGGTTGTGAAGACACTGGAGGGCATGCAGGTCGACCCAGAGTCACTGTACACGTTTGAAGACCTTGGATACATTGTGGATGTCGCGTTGGCTCGGCAACGCATCGCCATCGAGATCCACAATGAAGACTCGTACCTCGCAGTCGATGAGCGTGACCGTCGTGCCGCCCACAGCCTGCGTCGCGGCGAAGATGGCGACGCCAATGATGACGATGATGTCGACATTCAAGCGGTCGAGCGGATGCGAGTGATGCCGTTCATTGATGCGAAGACGCGTCATCTCGAGCGTCAAGGATGGATCGTTGTGCAGCTGCCAAGTCAGGAGTTTCAGAAGCTCAGGACGGATGACGATCGCCGCGAGTATCTGAGCGTGCTGATCGAGATCGCGACGTACTCGCGTGCGGCAGCCATTGAGGCAGCGAAAGAAGAAGAGGAGCTGCGAGAACTCGAGGAAAAGTAAAATCATCGATGCATGAATAGACTGCGAGTTACGTTCTTGAATACTTTCTCTAGAGCGAGCGAAGAAGCGCAAATCCGTGTTGTGGTGGGGACGAAGCTCTACTCGGACTTGGACTTCTTCTTCTTCTTCTTCTTGTCCTTCTTTTCACTAGGCTCGGACTCCTGCTCATCGGCGACGACAGGCTTCTCTTCCTCTTCGCTCTTGCTTTTCTTCTCCTTTTTGGACTTCTTCTTCTTCTTTTCGACGGTCGCGTCCTCTTCCTCCACGGACTCGACGTCCTCGTCCGCCAGTTTCCGCTTCTTGGACTTCACGGCCTGCGTCGTCTCCTCGCTCTGCTCCTCCGCGTCGTCCGCGTCCCGCCGCTTGGACTTCTTCTTCTGCTTCTTCTCTTTCTTGGAGCTGGACTCGCTGCCCTCCACAGTGTCCTCCGAGTCGCTTTCTGTCGACACCTTGCGCTTCTTCTCCTTCTTGCTCTTCTTCTCTTTCTTGCTCTTCTTCTCCTTCTTCTTCGCCTTCTTGTCCTCCGCGCTCGCGCTCACATCCTCCTCGTCGTCGCTGGCCGTCGCGCTCGGCTCCTCTTCGTCGTCCTCCTTAAAGTGCTTGTGCTGGTAGCCACCCTCGCCCTCGCGCACGAACATGGAGTAGAGTCCATTGTCCGGCAGACCGTCGACGCGCTTGCCGTTCTTGCGACGGATGCCGCCGGCGCCGAAGCCGAGACCACCGACCTTGCCGCCAGGGCGCAGCTTGGACAGCGTCTCATGCAGCTGGATGAGCTTGTGGTCCTCCATGATACGAGTACTGCAGCAGTCCTGACGAGATGGAGATCAAGCAATCAGAGAAAGAGCTCCTCTGGCTTCGACGACTAACAGCAATGTCGATGTCGTTTCGTGCAGGTGTCGAATGATTGGCGGTCAATGTGAAGCGAGTGCCCTCCTTTGTGTGACATCAACTCGATTCAGTGGCTAAATCATTATTTGAGAAACTCAATCCGCCCAGACCCACAGACCCATCCATCCATCCATCATCCACACAGACGGGCGCGTGTTGGTGCGTTGGCGGCTGGTCCAAGATGTAGTGTCCATGCAGCGTTGAGCGCATAAAGCACCGGGACATTCTCTCGATGGTGGCGCAACACACAAGCCACCAGCGATGACGTGATTTTGGTGTCGCCCTTGTACCGGCGTCACCGCGTGGGTTTGAGACACACACGACTCGACATGTTTAGAAAAACCAATTGGAGTTAATGTTTACTGCAGTTGTTGTCAAGCAAACGTTTGTAGCCGACGCAATCAGGCATCACACGAGCCAACCCAAGATGATCGGAGACATCTCAAGAGAGAGAGCGCATCGCCTCCAGACAAGTGAAGTAGGTGATGAAGGAGAGCCGCGAAGCGGTGATCCCAGACAACGCGAAGGAGCGTCGGGACGGTGGTGGGTTGTTTTCTTTTCTCGACTTCCTCCCTTTTTCCATGGGTAGGTTGTGTGTGTGGCATCGTGGTCATTTCACTGAACTTTGTTATATCAGTACATTTCCACGTCACTCTCTCTCTCTCTCTCTCTGACTCCCAGCTTGTGTGACCGTCGTGATTCACGAACGCGAAGGGTCAGGTGCCACGTTTGGAAGTCTGTGCCAGATGCCGACCTGTTGTTCACTTTAAACATCAAAAAAGGGTGATAGACCGTTCTCACCTGTATCCTACCAACGTCTAATAAACGTGTATTGATATTTCACGTTGGTTTCCTTGTTGTGTAACGGTGTACCCCACGTTTCCCCGGTCACGTGCGTTGCCTCTTCTCTCGTCGGCGGTCGATCGATGGGAAGGAACGAACACACATGCGCTCAACTCAATCGACTGCTCGCCATTCCATTCGCGCACCGGCATCCAAGCAAACGACTCCTGAGAGCGAGAGAGCGAGCGACGACCTCCGTCCGTCCGTCCGTCCTCTTGCTTACGTGAGCTCATCGCCCCCTTCACTGCGCCGCCGCGTAAGCCGTTGACGCCGCCCTCCCGGTGCTGCAGAGACCGACTGCGCGCGCGTCCTTCTTCTCCGTCTCATTCCATCTCTCGCCTCGCACCCGTCGCGTCGTCCCAAGACCCAACGCAATGGCCAACGAACCGCTTGCCGTGACGCCCCCTCTTGGGAGCGCGGGGGCCCGCAGTCCCGCGGATCCGTATCATCAGCACGAGCGCGCGTCCTTCGCGGTCGAGAAGTCGATCGCCGGCACGACGCACGCCAAGGAAGCCGAGGAGTTTGAGCTCGAGGACGCGCTGCATGGACCGAAGCGAAAGCGCTTTTTCTGCTGGCAGTTGACCAAGAAGAAGTGGATCGCGGCGTGGGTGGTGTCGCTGCTGGTCGTGCTCGTCGCCGCGCTGTTGATCGTGTTCTTCGCGGTCATTCCGTCCATGTTCCAGAGCTTCGCCAACAAGGTCGAGCTGCACGTCAACTACTTGGACCTCAAGACGCTGTCGGCGGATCCCGCGTCCCGCGAGGTCGACGTGGAGCTGAGTGTGCGCATCAAGCACGACGGCTCGCGTGAGGCGCGCATCGATGAAGCGATGGTCAAGATGTTCTACGGCGGCAAGTACTTTGGCACCCTGCGTCTCCCCGAGCAGCACCTCCTCAAGAACCAGAAGGAGTTTGATCTGCTCATCCGTGACACCGCCATCGTCGAGGATATCGAAGTGTTCAACCAACTCGCTGTCGGAGCCATCACGAAGCAGTCGATCTCGATTGAAGCCAAGGCCGAAGTCAAGGCGCATGCCGCTGGCCTCTCGTACGGCGGACTGAAACTCAACCGAGAGCTTGATGTCAAGGTGCTCGACAATTTCCGTGATCCGGCGCCGATCGTGAACCAGATCGCGCTCAAGGCCTGCGAGCGGGACGCGTACAAGCTTCAGATCAACGCGACGATCGATAACGACTCTCAGCTCGGTCTGGACGGTATTGGTCAGCTCAACATGTCGGTCTACTACCAGCAGGGCTATCTCGGCTCTGCTGTGTCGCAGGATGCCAAGCGTGGACTGCCGCGCGGTGTGAATGTCATGATGTTTGACGTGACAGTCTCTAAGGAGCCGAAGACAATGAGCGTCATGCTGCAGATGCTCACGGGTCTGCTCGGTCTCAATGCGCAGTTCTACATCACTGGTGACAACCCGTACGCCACGCGTGCTGTCTTGCTGCAAGGAGCGCTGCGCTCGCTCAACATGAGCATCCTGTACAAGGACGGTCTGAGCAAGGTCAAACTGAACCCGGAGTGCGACCTGCTCTCGCTTCTCTCGGGTGGCTCAGCATAGTTGTCAAGATACTGTGAGGTGCTGATGCCATGTGTCTGCGCTCAGGTATCCCTGGGTGCGTGTTGCCTCCTACTCCAGAGTTCTCGAAAGTTTTTTTTTTTTTGACGACAAATAGAGCTGCTGGATTGTGAATGTACATGCATAGAGGAGAACGCTATCGTGACTCGCCGTCGGTACGTTGGCGAGTGTCAAGTACGCTCTCGTCAGTGTCCAACACCCGCACTCGTCCTCCTCCGCCTTCTCGAAAGCTCTGATCGACGATCCTCTGACGATCGACTGTCGCACGCGCTTGTCTGCGTGACCGAAGAGATCAGCTCGATGCTATTCTTGCTGATCCAATCGCGATCGTCTCACGGGGATTCTGATCGCCATGTCTCCGTGTTCTGCCAACCGCTTTCTCAGCAAAACGAAACACGCTTCATCTGGTTCACCACCAGCCAACGTCCATTTACATCTAAGCCGCGCAGGAAGTGATCAATTGGATTGGATTCGCCATGACGTCGCTGTTCTCCATGTCGTCTCCACGCCGGGACAGTCGCCACGCGAGCGAGACCGCAGTGACGCCGCACTCACTGTCTCCGGGTTCGTCGCCACGCAAGAAGTCGATCTCGATCCGCAGCTTTCTGTTTGGAGACGTCGAAGATTCAAGCACAACCGTCTCAAGCACTCACAACACGACGAGCCATGTGACGCCGTTGGATATCAAGCCGGTACCAGAGCCAGCAGCAAAGCCTGCGTCGACCGTCTCACCTCCACCAGCGCCTCGCCGCGGCAACCGACGCGACAGCCTCGTGCGCTCGTCATCTCATCCCAGTGGTGCTCTGCCCATGCGACCTCCAGGGTCCTCGCCAACTGCGACGCTCAAGCCGACAACGGCGCCAGTGACGCCGACGCCGAGTCTTCGCAGCGTGGTCTTCGGGTCCTGCTCTGACGTGCTCTCTGTTGTCGCTCTCGAGTTGTTTGAGAGGATCAAGACCAGCGGCGTGTACTCGTGGGACTCGGCGGCGGTCAGCGTGGACTGCACGACAGTGCGCAAGGCCAAGCTGCTCTTCGTGCAGCTCCTGGAGAAAGCACAGCGTGGGCGTGGTGAGTGGCAGGGGTTCTCCAGTGACTCCAGACGACGGAGCAATGTTGGCTCGTGTGAGGCAGAGACAACTGCCAAGGATGTGCTGTCGGCTGCGCTTCAAGGGCTCAGCAGTGACGAGGTGCTCGCCGTGTTGCACGAGCTGATGGACGTCTGCTTCCGCAGTCTCCGAGGTGCCGTCATCTCCTCCAGTGTATACACAGCGCACAAGACCAAGCTCCAGAGCGTCGCAGGTGCCGTCGAAGGCGCGATACCGTGTCCTGCTGCGCTACATACGCTCTTGGAATTGCGAACGCTGCTTCGTGACGCTGGTCGAGATGAGCAGTTCTTGCTGCTGCGTCTGCTTTGCCTTTGGCACGCGATGGCTGTCACCGCGACAAGCACGGATCTTCACCGTATCGTGGACGAGCACCACCACGTCGTCTTCAGTGAGAGCTCAGAGATCGAGTTCATGGTGAGTGGGTGTTGATAGACTTTTCGGGGTCTCATTTCGGCTGACGAGCCCAGTATCTGTGACATGCAGACCACGCGAGGAGCGCCGACAAGACCCGACCCGCTCGCGCGGGAGTTGCTGTTGCTGTTGATTCACTACCGTGACGTCCTCTTCGGTGACTTGGAAGTGCGTACTTTCGCCTGCGTTTTGATCTGATGGTGATCGTTGCGCACTGACAAGTGCGTTCTGCCTGTACTCAGTTCTATTCCACACGCGCAGAAATGCAGTTCCCGTCAGCAGCTTCGATGGAGGATGCGGCAGCGCCATCGGTGTGCAGCGTATCCAGCCCTGCGCTGTCCCCTTTGCTGTCTCACGAAGTCCGTGTCCCGGAACCGCCTTCCCAAGTGTCTTCCGCTCCCTCGTCGCCTGTGTCTTCGACGGCGCCGCCGTCACCATTGACTCCACTTCCCAAGCACCTCAGCGTCAAGATCCCGATCCGAATGCTGAGTTCGTCGCCCCAGAAGCGCAAACTTCATAGACATGGACTCGCTCGTGAGCGCGAGTGGGTCGACAGCGATACCGACAGCAACTACTCTACGTCGTCGCGGCCGACACCATCGCCGGCGAGGCATCGCCACTGCCACAGTCACCGTCGCACGGAGAAAGCGCTGACGCCCAACAAACTCGAGACAGTCGCCTTTTCGAGGGTTTCTCTGGACACTGCTTCGTCACCGCCGAAGCCGCAGCGAGCCATGGTCGACGCCGCGACGAATCCGAGTCCTCCACTGTCGCCTGCGTCGTCCCGCTCAAGTCTCTCGCAGTGCAACGACAGCGCTCGCGCTCACGAGCTGCCCAAGTCCAAGAGCTCCGTGGTGACAGTGTCCATCGCAGCGACATCGATCTGCACGTTGGCGACGCTCGCGCTTCTCGCGTTTCGACGAGCTGCTCGATCGTGATGCCAATCGATAGATCAATTGTGTGCAGTTCTGTATTGAATGAAGACTGCTATCAAAGCAGAGAAAGAAGCAATGGGACATGGCATGAACCGTCATCTCGAGATTACTTTCCGCCGTTGGACTCTTTTGCGTTTAACAGCAGCTGCCGCCAACAAATAAACCGGCACTCACTCCTTCTGTCTGAGCTCAGCGTCTGTTGCCGACTGACTCGCGCTCGCAGGCTCCGTCTCACGCGTGGAATAGAGCGGAGCTCAGTGTGCGTCCTCAGTTATTTTCTGCGGCTGCTGGCCTCGCGATCTGACGTCCGCCCGACACTTCACTCGCTCGACTGGAGTGGAGTCTCTATCCTTCGTTCCAGCAGTCAAAGATTCGTATCGAAGGCGGTGATGCAAGCTCTTCTGGCTTTGCTCGCCGAAGCGGTGCTCATCAGCATGACCAGCGCCCAGTCCTCCGTGTCCTCCTCAGCACCGGTCTGCGCGAGCGCTGCGTTCCAAGCGCTGACGCCGTCGCATCTCGGCGCCAGTCCGCTGCTCGTGCGCTCGCTCGTGCAGGGCGACCAGATCTGCATCGAGTTCTCGGCCGACTCCGCCGGCACCGCCAGCTCTGCCGGATGGATCGCCGTCGGTCTCTCGCGGTCGGCGTCCATGGTGAACTCGCCCGAGAGCAACGTGATGCTGCTACAGCGGTCTATTGGACGTCCCGAGTCGTTCGTGATCTCGTCGTATTCGTCGTCGGGCGTCGTCAAGGAGCCCGACCAGTCCTTCTTCACGGTGCACGAGTCGTCCACCGCGACGTCGTCTGGTCCGCTGCGGTTCTCGTATCAGCGGTCGCTGGCCGGTGGATCGCAGTACGACGTGCCGATCCGCACGGACGGCGGCAGCGTGGACGTGATCTGGGCGTTCGGCGCGTCGTGGCCGATCTCGGGCCACCGCAGCGGCACGCGCGGCACCGAGATGTACAACTTTGCGACGGGCGTGAGCGCGGCGTCGGCGTCCGAGTACTGCGAGGAACACAACTGTCCGGCGATCATCGGTGCGGTGGCGTTCGGCGCGATGCTGGTGGGCGGCGTCGTGGTGTCGCTGCTGCTGCGCCGCACGGGTGTGGGCCACGTGCTGCTGCAGAAGACGCTTGTGGGACCGCCTGTGAAGCAGACGACGAACGCGCCGATCGCGAGTCCCGTGGTGATGGTGCTGCAGAACCTGGCGGACCTGAAGCTGGGCGAGGTGCTCGTGATGCTGGCGTTTGTCGGTGCGATCGTCGTGCTCGTCACCATGAGCAGCGGCGCCTCGCAGCAGACTGTCTCTGGACGCGTCACGTTATTGCTCTTCATGTTCCTGCTGCTGCCGGTGTCCCGAGGGCACTTTATCGAGTACATCTTCCGCAGCTCGTTCGATCGCGTGATCAAGTTCCACCGCTGGCTCGGCATGGCGCTCTCCGTTGCCACGCTCGTGCATTTCCTTCAGGCCACTCAGGTCGTCTCGGTCACCTCCACAACGAAATATCGCCGCGCGACGCCACTCTTCGGCTTCATCGCGTTCGTCTCGTTCATGACGATGGCTGCGACGGCGAACGAGGTGGTTCGGCGCAAGCTTTTCGAGCTGTTCTACGTGACGCACCGCGTGCTGTCGGTCGTCGGCATCGTGTTCACGATTCTACACGTGTCGACTGCTGAGCTCGCACTCGCGATCCCGCTCAAGTTCTATCTCTTGGGTCTATTCATTCGATGGTGGCGCGCGTATCGCTTGCAGGGCCAAGCTACCGTCTCGGTGAACAGCCACTCGATGACGACGACGCTGGTGCTCACGTCGACCGAGAAGACGCGCAAGCTCGCGCAGACAATGCGGCCGTGCTCGTACTTCTGGGTGCGCGTGCCGACGGTCTCGGGCGTGCAGTGGCACCCGTTCTCCGCGATCGTGGCGCCGTCGGGCGACTCGATCGGCTTCTGCATCCGCGCAGGCAGCAAGGCGTCGTCGTTCACGCGGCAGCTGTACGAAGTGGGCACGTCGGCGCACTCACTGTCGGTGAATCTGTGCGGTCCGTACGGTCGGATCTCGGTGGAGCTGGACGAGTATGACGTGGTGCTGCTGGTGGCGGGCGGTGTGGGCGTGACGCCGCTGCTGAGCGCTGTGAACCAACGTCGCTTGGGTGGCCGATCGTCCAAGTCCGCGTCCAAGGCGACGGAGTGGCACGTGCTGTGGTCGGTGCGTTCTCGCGAGGATCTGCTGATGGCGGGTCCCTTGATGGCGACGACGCAAGCGGCGAGTCATTCGCAGCAGCAGCAGTCTCATGGCGTCGGGAGCAGCAGTGTCCAGGAGCCGTATCAGGAGCTGAGTGACAACGATGGCGGCTCGCTGCACGTGTCGTGGACGATGCACTGTTCGATGGAGAAGGACGGCGGTGTGGTGACCCGTGAGAACGGCGAGGAGCTGCACTACCGCGGCGGCATGGCCGTGCTCGAGGAGCACATCAACTCGAGTCGGTTCATGGGTCGTCGTGTGGCGGTGCTGGCGTGTGGGCCACCGACGATGGTGGTGGAGGCTCAGTCGTTGGCGCGTCAGTGCGGATTCGACTTCCACAAGGAGGTGTTCAACTGGTGACGATGAAGACAGACAGATAGGGAAGCACATACGAGTGTGATCTGAAGTGTAATCAATCTATGACTTTGTGAAGAATGCGGATATGCCGCATAGCGACATGAGTAGCTCTGCAGTGGAGCGCTGTCAAGTTGAAAAGCTAGAACTTGTACCTTGTAGAACACAGTGTTCACAGAGGCTTCTGGGAAGCGGTTCTGAACCAAACATGTACGATGAATTGGTTCGTGTGTCGTCCGATGGACACCAAGAGGCCAAGTGATGAGATTCTGGAAGCGTCATAGGGTGGGTCTGCCAACTGTGTCTAGTCTGTCGGTGTCTTGATGAAGTGGGACGACTTGTTTGTTGATGCTGTACCAGCTTCTCCGCGGGTTCTTTCCGGACCGCGACAGCCTCAGGGCTCCCGGAGCTTCATGCGAGGCGTTCTCTCTATCTTGAGTTGGCCAACGCCTTCGTGTGACACAGTGGCGATCTCTCGTTCGGGCGTCATCAGGACTCTTGGCGCACGACGTGAATGCTCGAACGATTGCCGTCTCAGAAAGCGTTCAAGGTACACGAGTCTGTTTGTTATGGCTTACTCGTCTGTGAAGCGTATCGCATCCATGTGGATCACGAGCGAGAGCGCCTCCTCAAGCACCTCTTTGCTGTGGTAAATGGGCAGAATAATGCGGTTAAAGTGCCTGTCTGCACGGGGATACGCGGTCTCAGGATACGCCACTGCTTTGAGCGTAAACTGGCATATTTGACCGTCGCAGCTCGTGAGCGCCTGGAAGCCCTGCTCGGGCACGTGCGCCGAGCCAGTCGTGAACTGCAACAGGCGCGCGCGCTCTTCGTTGCTGAACGCCTCGACAATCTCCCAAAACCAGCCGAGCAACTCCTCTGGTAGCTCGTCTGAGACGTGAGTGTTCGCCTTCCAGTCGTCAACGTCGATCGACGGCACGCCGCAGAGCACGAACTCGAGCTCTTGGCAGTCAAACACGAGGATGATTTCCTGCGGGATGACCTCGAAGACGCCGGCCATGAAGTGCTGCAGCTGCTCGGCAAACGCATCGAGCATGAGGTATCGCAGCCGGAGGGGAATGTAGTCGAGCTTGTTGTGGTCCGTGACAGGAATGTTGCGGCCATTCTCTTTGAGATCGACCACCTCGACGTCGCCGCTGAGCTTGCGGTTCGTGACACTGAAGTCGAGGCACAACGCGTCCACGCCGTCGTTCTCCTCCATCCACTTCAGCGAGCGGTACGTCTCCACGTCGATTAACTCGAGGTCGGCGAGCGAGATTGGTGAACCGAGCAGGTGCTTAAGCAGCGGCAGCGCTAAGTGCTGCTTCATGAGCTGCCCCTCGAGTAGCGCGCGTCCGAGCAGTCGCCCCGCGCCGCGGAAGTACAGCAGGTGGTCCTCCGTCGCCTCGACCGAGTTCGGGTTGATCACTTTTGCCCGCGAGCCGATGTGCGCGCACTGAAAGAGCCCAATGGTCTCATCGTAGGTCGCCTCGGTCATGAGCGCGAACCACTCGCGCTCGAGGTCACCAGTGTCGGTCGCAACTTCGTCAATAAACTTGATGGACATCGGCATGTGGATGTGCTCCATCTGTACGCCCAGTATCTGCTCCATGGACTCGACCAGGATGTTTTCACGGTGCACGCGCATCTGGAGGCACCCATGTTCCAACGGCGGGATAAGCACTGACGCCCTCTCGAGGAACCAGGCGTGCTTGTCCTTGAACGGGAGCGCCGACACCCGCTTCAATGTCTTCATGTCCTCCTCCGAGATCTCGTAACCGAGCGACGCCACGCGCACGTCCGAGTCGCAATAATCCTTGAATTTCATGCGACCCTCGGGATGACGAGGCGTCTGCACCAACCGTGACACGAACGCCAGTGGATGCTGGCGCACGAGCTCGCGTGGACTCGTTGACGGCGCCACTGCCTGCCCCTCCTGTGGAGATGCCGACGGTTTGCTGTCGATGTCCACGACGACTGGGTCGGGACTCGTAGTGGGCCACGAGCTCATGGACACTCCGGCCGACGTCCGAGACGCCTCTCCGTCCTTTTCAGCCTTGTCGCTGACGGAGAACGGCAGCGAGAGCTCATGCTTGGCGTCATAGCGTTCACCATCGGCTGCCGAGCAAGTGGGGACGTTCACATTGTCCTGTACGTTCACCTTTGCATTGTGCTCCGATAAAAGACGAGCGATGTCCGCGCGACCAGACCGAGCCGCTACTTCAAGCGGTGTGGCGCCGGCCTACACGAAAGAACATTGGTGCAGGTGAGCCTCCCTCCAGCGTCGATCTCTGCGTCGTCGTTGTCTCACGTACCCAATCTCTTGCATTCAAGTCTGCTCCCTTGTCCAGCAGAAGGTGGACGACGTCCGCTCGACCATATTCTGCAGCAACATGCAGTGGCGTCTGGCCCAACTGCACACACACACATACACAGAGAGAGAGAGAGAGAGAGAGAGATGTCAGTCGAAGGCAGCCGAGGCGTGCAGTCCTCAGAGAGAGGAGACAAACCGTACCTCGTCTCCCATGCAGACGCCGACGCCACCATCATCCAGCAGCGCACGCACACGACGGACGTCGCCTACTCGAATGGCGTCGAACAATTCGACTCGCGTCTGCGACTCCATCGTTCTCTTCTCACGGACTGAGTTGGTGCTGATTTCCTTTTCGTGCGTGGGTTCCAGCATTACTCAGGTGGTTCTCAGCTCTGAGCCTTCATTCTGATGACGTATGTACTGAGTTACATCACAAAAATTGGGAACAGGATGAATGCTCAGACGCCATGTCAAGCCCTGACTCCCAACTGAGCGGCATCGGTTTCGTGAGCTGCATGTAGACGCCACGTTCGCATGACAAGACGAAGCCACGAGTGGCCCAACCCCACAAGCAACGTTTTCAACAATGTACGTACCATCATCGACACGCCAGTCGTCCTCAACTCTACCTGATCAAGACACTGACAGACTAGACACAGTTGGCAGACCCGCCCTATGAAGCTTCCAGAATCTCATCACTTGGCCTTTTGATGTCCATCGGACGACACACGAACCAATTCATCCTACATGTTTGGTTCAGAACCGCTTCCCAGAAGCCTCTGTGAACACTCTGTTCGACGAGGTACAAGTTCTAGCTTTTCAACTTGACAGCGCTCCACTGCAGAGCTACTCATGTCGCTATGCGCATATCCGCATTCTTCACAAAGTCATAGATTGATTACACTAAAGATCACACTCATATGTGCTTCCCTATCTGTCTGTCTTCATCGTCACCAGTTGAACACCTCCTTGTGGAAGTCGAATCCGCACTGACGCGCCAACGACTGAGCCTCCACCACCATCGTCGGTGGCCCACACGCCAGCACCGCCACACGACGACCCATGAACCGACTCGAGTTGATGTGCTCCTCGAGCACGGCCATGCCGCCGCGGTAGTGCAGCTCCTCGCCGTTCTCACGGGTCACCACACCGCCGTCCTTCTCCATCGAACAGTGCATCGTCCACGACACGTGCAGCGAGCCGCCATCGTTGTCACTCAGCTCCTGATACGGCTCCTGGACACTGCTGCTCCCGACGCCATGAGACTGCTGCTGCTGCGAATGACTCGCCGCTTGCGTCGTCGCCATCAAGGGACCCGCCATCAGCAGATCCTCGCGAGAACGCACCGACCACAGCACGTGCCACTCCGTCTCCTTGGACGCAGACTTGGACGATCGGCCACCCAAGCGACGCTGGTTCACGGCGCTCAGCAGCGGCGTCACGCCCACACCGCCCGCCACCAGCAGCACCACGTCATACTCGTCCAGCTCCACCGAGATCCGACCGTACGGACCGCACAGATTCACCGCCAGTGAGTGCGCCGACGTGCCCACTTCGTACAGCTGCCGCGTGAACGACGACGCCTTGCTGCCTGCGCGGATGCAGAAGCCGATCGAGTCGCCCGACGGCGCCACGATCGCGGAGAACGGGTGCCACTGCACGCCCGAGACCGTCGGCACGCGCACCCAGAAGTACGAGCACGGCCGCATCGTCTGCGCGAGCTTGCGCGTCTTCTCGGTCGACGTGAGCACCAGCGTCGTCGTCATCGAGTGGCTGTTCACCGAGACCGTCGCCTGCTGCGTCATGGTCATCGTGCGGAACCAGCGCATGAGCAGGCTGATGCCGTAGAACGCAAGTGGTACAGCGACCGCCGGACCAACGACCTTGGGAACGTGGAGAATGGCGAAGACGAAGCCCACAAGCGAGAGCACGCGATGCACAAAGTAGAAGACCTCGAAGAACGAGCGACGCACGAATTCGTTTGCGGTGACGCCGATGCCGATGAAGCTGAGGAACGCGATGAAGCCGTAGAGTGGAACGACCTCGCCGTATTTCGTCGAGGAGGTCGCCGTCACGACGCTGAGCGCTTGAATGAGATGGACAAGCGTGGCGATCGACAGCGCCATGCCGAGCCAGCGGTGGAACTTGACGATGCGCTCGAACGACGTGCGAAAGAGCTCGGGCCACAGCGGGATTCTCGACACCGGTAGGATGAGGAACATCAGGATCAACAGCGCCACTCGTCCGGAGGTAACTTGATTCGACGCGGTGCTGCTCATGGCGACCAGCACGACGATCGCACCGACAAACGCCAGCATCACGAGCACCTCGCCCAGCTTCAGGTCCGCCAGGTTCTGCAGCACCATCACCACGGGACTCGCGATCGGCGCGTTCGTCGTCTGCTTCACAGGCGGTCCCACAAGCGTCTTCTGCAGCAGCACGTGGCCCACACCCGTGCGGCGCAGCAGCAGCGACACCACGACGCCGCCCACCAGCATCGCGCCGAACGCCACCGCACCGATGATCGCCGGACAGTTGTGTTCCTCGCAGTACTCGGACGCCGACGCCGCGCTCACGCCCGTCGCAAAGTTGTACGTCTCAGTGCCGCGCGTTCCGCTGCGGTGGCCCGAGATCGGCCACGACGTGCCGAACGCCCAGATCACGTCCACGCTACCGCCGTCCGTGCGGATCGGCACGTCGTACTGCGATCCACCGGCCAGCGACCGCTGGTACGAGAACCGCAGTGGACCAGACGACGTCGCGGTGGACGACTCGTGCACCGTGAAGAAGGACTGGTCGGGCTCCTTGACGACGCCCGACGACGAATACGACGAGATCACAAACGACTCGGGACGTCCAATAGACCGCTGTAGCAGCATCACGTTGCTCTCGGGTGAGTTCACCATGGACGCCGACCGCGAGAGACCGACGGCGATCCAGCCCGCAGTGCTGGCGGTGCCGGCGGCGTCGGCCGAGAACTCGATGCAGATCTGGTCGCCCTGCACGAGCGAGCGCACGAGCAGCGGACTGGCGCCGAGACGCGACGGCGTCAGCGCTTGGAACGCAGCGCTCGCGCAGACCGGCGCTGAGGAGGACGCAGAGGACTGTGCACTCACCCCGATGGTCGCGAGGCTGGTGCTGGCAGCAGCTGCAAGCGATAGCAGCGCCTTGTAGAGGATCATGATGTCGCTGTCGTTGCTTGTTGCTTAGAGAGGAGGGTGGGGAGAGAGAAGGAAGATTGCGGAATGATCACTGTCGACTTCGGACACTGCAGTCGGTTTCTTTTGGTGGTGTGTTGGTTGTTTGTTGCGTCTGGAGTTGAGCTCCTCGTCTTTGTGTCTCTACCTCTGAGAACGCATGGTCTGTCAACAATTGCCCCCACATGGGGGACGATGTGTAGTGTGGATAGTGTCATGTGTACCCGTGAAAACGAATGCTCGCTGTCTCACGCTTGCGAAATCCCCGTTGCTGACGTCGGACGTCGGGCGACACAAGTCTCAAGAGACACAAAGAGAGGGAGATGGATGCACTACTAAGCTGGAGGTGAGTCGGTTTGGGTGCTGCCCACATGTTGCGGTCCACGACTGAACCGCTCGCTGGGACATGCGACTGATGGCTGAGAGGAACTGATGCGAGGCGAGGCCGCACCCCCGAAACTACCAATGTACGAACCGTCAGGACCCAGAAGGGTTCAGCTCAGTCGCGACACTGCAGCGCCCATTGGAAAGGAAGAAACGGAAAGGAACGGACGTTGGACTCTGCTACCGACCCGAACGGGTGCAGTCATTCGTCTGCGCGGTTGGAAATGGTCACGACCCGACGCCGGACACCGATGCCGACCGGAATGAATCCAACAATGCTGTTGATGGGTTGCGTAAGACCGTAAGACTTGAGCTCAAGCCACCTCCAACAGCATTGATGTTGGTCGTCATGTTTAAATCGCACGTAGATGAAGCTGATAGGACCTATAGTCTCCTCCTCACTCGATGTAGTCAAAATCGTCTTTAATGCCGAGCCACTTGTCGACCTGACCATAAAGAGTTGTATCATCATCCATGAGCAAAATCGGATGAGGAGGGAGAAATGCAATGGAGAGACCGCACCTCGGAAGACGAACAGCCTCGCTTCTGCGCGACCCAAGATCGCAGCGTGAAGACGTTGTCCGTCCAGCGATCTGCACCCACTTTGGCGACTTGAACCGATTTTTCTGACGAGTAAACAATGATAATGATCAGCACTCACGCACCCACCGAGAGTATTACACACATGCGCGTGACGACAATACCCAGTTTCTCCAGCACCTCGGGGTCGTTGTCGGCGAGATGCTGAATCTTGGCCTTGAGGTCTTTGACAGTGGCTTGCAGCTCGGATAAACGCTGCAATTTCGCGACGCGATCGTCCTGTTATCGAGACAAAGAATTAGTTGTTTACATCGTCGTGCCGGATTTGGGGTCATTGATCTTCCGCACCGAGTCGCTTCGCATCGCTTTCTGCGTCTCAATCGATTGACTGACATTGTCCAGACGCTCTCGTGCCGTCGCATGACGCTGCTGAAGCTCGGTCAATTTCCGCTTGCGTTGCTGCGAGAGTTTGCTCGGAAACGACCAGAAGTAGTTGCCCGAGCCGATCTGTGGTGAACAAGTGAATGATCCACACCACCGACATCAACTCCACCATATAAGCACTGCACCTTGTCAAAGTCGACGAGCGCGTCATCCACGAGCGCCTGGTTGACATCTTTCACGGTCTGCAACACTGGTGCGATGTCGCTACTATCAGTCACGCAACTCCACTCAAGACACCAGCGAGCGTGATGCAACGTACCGACACCTGCCTTTGCGCCGAGCTTCTCGATCTCCTTGAGGTTGTAGACCTCCTTGGATTCGTGGTAGATCTTGAGGATGCGCTCGCGCTTCTCCTCGAGCGACACTCCCTTCCGTCGCTTTGACATGCTTGCGCTTATGCTCGTGATCGAGAGTCATCCCCATGGACACCTAAAGTTAACGTAAGAGCAAGTCTCGAACCTACTGATTTATCACGTGGTTTACTTTAAAGAGACCCATGTTTCATAAATTGCTAGAAACGGATTGTGAATATGCTGCATTGCAATGGTTCACAATATTATTGTCCGTACGTCGCGTTGTCTTGGACTTCGTTCGACGCTCCGATGAGAGCGGCGGCGCGCTCAAATGTCGCTTTCGCCGACAGCACCAGATCATCAAGCGATGCGTCGTTTTGGATGACGAGGTGCGCCTTTTCCACTTTCTCCTGCGCAGCGTAGTCGTCCACCGAATTCTTTTCAGCCGATCAACGCAGAAAGACATCAATCAGGATGCTTTGTACGTACGTGGAGTTTCATCTGGGACTGAATGCGCTTCTTCGCGTCTTCCTCGCTCAAGTTATCGCGTTGTACGAGTCGGTTGAGCTCGTTGGATTCCGAGCACGCGACGACCACGATCGGATAACAAAACTTCTCAAGAATCTTGGTCTCAAACAGCAGCGGGGCGTCGAAGACCACGAGGCGTTTGCCACCGATGAAGCGGTGGTAGAAGAGCTGCGCGAACATCTCCCACAGAATGTATTTCTGCAAGGCATGGACGAGTCATTTTCATTGTTAGAACCAGCACCACAATGAGACGATGAATACATGACGCGAGCACAAGTACGTACATGCGTGCAGCCGTTCAAGACCTGGCGCTTGGCAGGATCACTAAAGATAATGGATCCCAGCTTCGCACGGTTGATGGTCTTGTCCTCGTTCAAGACCTCTGTGCCGAACTTCTTGACGATCTCATTGTACGCGCCGCGTCCTGGCATCACGACCTCACGCGCAATGACGTCGGCGTCAACGATGACGGCGCCGCTGGTCTTGAAGATGTGGGACACCGTGCTCTTTCCCGTGGCAATGCCTCCGGTGAGTCCGACGCCAACGAGTGACCCGCCGATGCGCTGACCGAGCAGGATCGATCCCACCAACAGGAGCGTCCTAGGCAGCATCGCCTGAGCGAACGCAGAGTTAGCATTGGGTGCATGGAATGATGAATCAATTCGCGACCTACCAGCGGCGGAGCAACATACGGCAGAGCAGACATTAGCCATGGCTTGAGCGCATGCAGCGTTGACAGCGAGGGCACGTAGAGCACCGGTTTGGGCAAGTACGGTGCGACGGTGAGCAGCCAGTGACCCCACGAGTAGAGCGCAGACGCGTTGGGGAAACATACCAAAGGGTATGGCGCTAGCGTGAAGACCCAGCGCGCCCACGAGTCAACGCGTCGCTTCTCCTTGAGGAAGCCCGTGCAGACCCCGACGACGAGCCCCGCGATCGGCGCGAGCACCCGCATGCCGCTGACGAATGATGATGCCAGTCGTGCGTGGAGGTCAAAGTGACATGCATTTTCCACCCACGATGCATATTCATCCAATCATAAACATAGAAGAAAGTGTTTTAGCCAATCGAAATGGGAAGAGCCGTCAGGTGGTGCATCCCGTCGGCATCCAAAATCCGAAATCCGAACGAATCCCAGCTGGAGCGACGCGAGTGGCGGGAAGAGTCTCCAGCAGCAGCGGGCGACGATGGAGCAGCAGCAGTTCACGCAGCGACGCGAAGGCGCTGGAAGCAGCATGCGCGTCTTCTGGGTGCTCATGGAGTCCTCGGCGCTGCTGGACTTCTTGGAGCCCCGCGACGTCATCCAGGCGCTGCATGCCTGCTACGAGAAGCTGCTCGACCAGCCGATCGTGCTGTACCAGTGGATCGAGCGCCGTCTGCGGCCACACTGGAGCGGGCTGCCGCGCACGTCGCCGCCACGCGAGTACCTGCACGCTCGCGTTCTTCTGCGATCGCTCGAGCTGTTGCACCATGCCACCTCGTGTACGTAGTTCTCCCTAGTCACTCACCCACTGCGCGACGTCCTCCTCACGCTCGCTCGCTGTGTCTCTCAGTTGACTTTGAGGTGCGCTTGGACGACACGCGCTGCGGCTCCAAGCTGCGGCTCCGAGAGACCGACGTCGGCTCGTGGTGTCGCACGACCGCATACGGCACTGTCATGGCGAGTCGCAGCTGCCTGCCAGACGGCGTGAGCTACTGGGAGTGCCAGGGCGTCACGATGGGATGCTACGTCGGCATCGCGCAGGAGCTCGATACGGCGTTCATGGAGCGCTACGGGTTTCACTTTGGCCGCCACTTTGACCCGCGACAGGACACGCTGCTAGGCAAGAAAGCACGAGCGTGTGATGTGCTGCCAGCAATCATGTACGGGCAGACCGGAGAGATCACGACGGGCGAGTTCCGGGGCCCGCGGCTCGCGCTGCCCGCGGGTCTGCGCTCCATGCTCGCGTCGCCGATCACGCCGACCGACGTCGTCGGCATTTGCGTGGACCTGTGGCAGCTGCAGCTCGTTTTCTTCCTCAATGGTACAGTGCAGGCCCGCATACCGCTTCCGTCCGACCGACGCTACGTCCCCGTGTTCAGCTGCCTTTCGATGGCCTCGAGTCTCTTTGTCCACCGACGCGCGACGCCACCATGGAATGTGTTGTACAACGCTCAGTCTTTTCACGAGGAAGCGCAGTATCTTGCGATCCGACATGCACCAAAAGCGAACGCCCCGACATCAGCAGATGTCCCAATGGCGTGGTAAGTACTTGGTCACCGTGCTCTTCACGCAGTCGCACCCTGCAGCGTGACGACGATCTTGCGCTCGTGGCCGCCTCCCCAGCCGCCCGAGTTGCGGTGCTCGCAAAGGTAGATGCCTGGCCGCGGAAGGAAGAAGAAGGCTACTGCTCAGAAACGAATCCGGTTGTACAATACAAATAAACGCAGTGCTGTGTACCTTGCCACGTGCCGAGATTGAACTTGCCGTTCGTGATGGGAATGTTGATCGAAGCGCCGATGAGCGTGGACTTGATATGCGCGGGCATGTCATCTGTTGAGACGCGTATGAGCCTCTATTGCGCTCAATCTTGGGCGCAGAGCAAGAACTCACCGTCGCCTTCCATCGTATGCTTGAAGAACTCCCTACCATACCAAACAACCTGTCAGCGACTGCAGATCGACAGCGAGATCGACAATGCTTGTGCCTACTTGTTCCACGACTCGGGGACGATGCGGTTGAGCGCGCCTTCCATGTCCGTGCTACATTGTTCGTCTGGATTCAGCAAAATGCTCGTGGAGACCGAGACAGTTAGGGTCAAGGTGACGCACCGGACGTCTGGGTCACAGTTCTCGTTCAGTGAGAGCGAGGCCGACGTGTGCTTGATGAAGAGGTTGGCCATGCCGACCTTGATGTGCTTGAGCTCTGGCAACTGGTGGCACGAGCGTGTCGTCAGACAAAGTACGCCAGACCACGAAGCGCTATCAACCACACCTGCTTGACGATGTCATGCGTCACCACTGACGCATCGAGCAAATCACAAGCGGCCCGAAGTCAGATCACTAGTCGGTCTGCATACAAAGAAGCTCGGTTGAGCACGCACAATGGAAGCCACGGTTCGGCGCCGTGAGGCGAATCTCCTTCTGGAACCACGTCGTCATTGCTGTGAACCAGGAAACCAACTTTAATGGAGAGAACTGATGGAGCTCGTCACCGAGCGAAACCATCGATTGGTCCAAAATGACCAAAATCCCACTTGATTGGCCAACACCAGTTGTGTTGTGTGACATGTGAGCGGTAACCTCTTCGTGAACGGCGCTGCACGCGGTCTCGCCACGCGGGGATCTGCGTCTGCAGATTCATGCAGTCGCGACGATGAGCAGAAGGAAACGTTGCGCCATCCCGCGAGGACCTCTCTCGTTCAGCATGTACAGCATCTCGGACGTTGGACGACTCTCACTCTCTCATTACCAGTTAAACACTTCCTTGTGAAAGTCGAACCGACACAGACGCGCCAGAAACTGCGCCTCCACCACCATTGTCTGCGGTCCGCAAGCCAGCACAGCCACGCGCCGACCCACAAAGCGGCTCGAGTTAATATGTTCCTCCAGCGCTACTTTGCCGCCGTGGTAGTGTAGCTCCTCGCCGTTCTCACGGGTCACCACGCCGCCATACTTCTCCTCCATGCAATACATCGTCCACGACACATGTAGCGCGTCGCTGTCGTCGTCGCCTAGTATCAGGTACGGGTCCTGCAAGCTGCTTCTCTTCCCAACGTCACGAGGCTGCTGCTGGCGCTGCTGCGAACGCCTCGCCGCTTGCGTCGTCGCCATCAAGGGACCCGCCATCAGCAAATCCTCGCGAGAACGCACCGACCACAGCACGTGCCACTCCGTCGCCTTGGACGCGGACTTGGACGATCGGCCACCCAAGCGACGTTGGTTCACGGCGCTCAGCAGCGGCGTCACGCCCACACCGCCCGCCACCAGCAGCACCACGTCATACTCGTCCAGCTCCACCGAGATCCGACCGTACGGACCGCACAGATTCACCGCCAGCGAGTGCGCCGACGTGCCCACTTCGTACAGCTGCCGCGTGAACGACGACGCCTTGCTGCCTGCGCGGATGCAGAAGCCGATCGAGTCGCCCGACGGCGCCACAATCGCGGAGAACGGGTGCCACTGCACGCCCGAGACCGTCGGCACGCGCACCCAGAAGTACGAGCACGGCCGCATTGTCTGCGCGAGCTTGCGCGTCTTCTCGGTCGACGTGAGCACCAGCGTCGTCGTCATCGAGTGGCTGTTCACCGAGACCGTCGCCTGCTGCGTCATGGTCATCGTGCGGAACCAGCGCATGAGCAGGCTGATGCCGTAGAACGCAAGTGGTACAGCGACCGCCGGACCAACGACCTTGGGAACGTGGAGAATGGCGAAGACGAAGCCCACAAGCGAGAGCACGCGATGCACATAGTAGAAGACCTCGTAGAACGAGCGACGCACGAATTCGTTTGCGGTGACGCCGATGCCGATGAAGCTGAGGAACGCGATGAAGCCGTAGAGTGGAACGACCTCGCCGTATTTCGTCGAGGAGGTCGCCGTCACGACGCTGAGCGCTTGAATGAGATGGACAAGCGTCGCAATCGACAGCGCCATACCGAGCCAGCGGTGGAACTTGACAATGCGCTCGAACGACGTGCGAAAGAGCTCGGGCCACAGCGGGATTCTCGACACCGGCAGGATGAGGAACATGAGGATCAACAGCGCCACTCGTCCCGAGGTAACTTGATTCGACGCGGTGCTGCTCATAGCAACGAGCGCGACGATCGCACCGACAAACGCCAGCATCACCAGCACCTCGCCCAGCTTCAGGTCCGCCAGGTTCTGCAGCACCATCACCACGGGACTCGCGATCGGCGCGTTCGTCGTCTGCTTCACGGGCGGTCCCACAAGCGTCTTCTGCAGCAGCACGTGGCCCACACCCGTGCGGCGCAGCAGCAGCGACACCACGACGCCGCCCACCAGCATCGCGCCGAACGCCACCGCACCGATGATCGCCGGACAGTTGTGTTCCTCGCAGTACTCGGACGCCGACGCCGCGCTCACGCCCGTCGCAAAGTTGTACGTCTCGGTGCCGCGCGTGCCGCTGCGGTGGCTCGAGATCGGCCACGACGCGCCGAACGCCCAGATCACGTCCACGCTGCCGCCGTCCGCGCGGATCGGCACGTCGTACTGCGATCCACCAGCCAGCGACCGCTGGTACGAGAACCGCAGCGGACCAGACGACGTCGCGGTGGACGACTCGTGCACCGTGAAGAAGGACTGGTCCGGCTCCTTGACGACGCCCGACGACGAGTACGACGAGATCACGAACGACTCGGGACGTCCAACAGACCGCTGCAGCAGCATGACGTTGCTCTCGGGCGAGTTCACCATGGACGCCGACCGCGAGAGACCGACGGCGATCCATCCGGCAGAGCTGGCGGTGCCGGCGGCGTCGGCCGAGAACTCGATGCAGATCTGGTCGCCCTGCACGAGCGAGCGCACGAGCAGCGGACTGGCGCCGAGACGCGACGGCGTCAGCGCTTGGAATGCAGCGCTCGCGCAGACCGGTGCAGCAGCAGCTTCGTTGGAGGATGAAGAAGACGATGACGACGAAGACGACTCCGCGCTCCCAGCCTTCGCGACGCCCAAGGCAGCGGCGGCGACGATCGATCGCAGCATCCGGAGAAGGCTCATCGCCGAGAGCTTGCGCGCGTGGAAGATAGTGGAGTGATCGCCGTCGATTTGGGGGCAGTCGGTGCCTCGTCAGTGGTGCGACACGACTCGTGCTACCCGTCCATGTCGACTTGATCTAGTCGAACCGCATGGTCTGTCAACGAATGTCAAATGGCGCTCCGTCTATGGCCATCTAGGAACGAGAGGTCATTGCAGTGCTGATCGATGGGACATGGCGTCACCCCACATCGAGGTCGTGACTGGTTGCCACGAGCTGCAACCAGAGAGGAAGGATGCGCTGCGTCGAGCTGCAGCCTCCTCAAAAGAAGCGATTGAGTCGAAGCAGCCGTTGAATCGTCTGACGTTGGGACATGCGCCTGACCGACTTCAGGACCGACGGACGGACGGACGGATGGACGGACTGTTGTCAGACGAATGCCATCGTCCATTTGCACTGAGCAGCCACGCGCTGTCAAATGGGATTCACTTGCACCACCCAACAGCAACCTGTGGGAGCGATGCGGTCGCTGCCTCCCTCCCTCCCTCGTCGCTTGACAGGATGTTCCATGACGACATGATATTCATGACGCGTTCCTTGTCTCTCTATCTACAACTAAATACTTGGTCAACTCAGCACGGTCGACGGGCGGTTCTCAAGACCGACGCCGCCGAGCCGTTGAAAGTGCTGCTCATAGTATCGGTCCATCAGAAGTGCTTGCAGTCGGAGGTCGCGGCGACGCTCGGCGAAGTGCAGCGACAGACCGCCGACACGCGCGCCGAACTGAAGCAGCAGCTGCGTGACCTCGTAGTTGCCCAGCAGCGACGCAGCGTCCATCGGGTACGTGCCGTTGTGCTTGGGGAGATGCGTGTTCGCGCCCGCCATGAGCAGCGCGCGCACGACCTGTGTGTGGCCCTTCTGGCTCGCAACAAACAGCGGCGTCGTGCCGTTCTTGGTCTGCAGGTCCATGTCGGCGCCGTGGTGCAGGAAGAACTGCACCATCTCGTGGTGACCTTCCTCGCTCGCGATGTACAGCGGCGTGAGTCCCGAGCGCGTCTGGTCGTCGATGCACGAGCCCTCACGCAGCAGCACCTCGGCCACGCGGATGTGGCCCATGCGCGCTGCGATGTGCAGCGCCGTCGAGAGGTCGTCCATGCGCGCGTGGATGTTGACCGAGTACCGCACGAGCAGCTCGACGATGCGCTCCTTGCCTTCCTGTGCAGCGATGTAGAGGCACGAGACGCCGCCGTTCGGCCGACGAAAGTTGGGGTTCGCGCCGCGGTTGAGCAGCAGCTCGACGATCTCGTCGTGGCCCATTTGACACGCGAGGTACAGCGGCGACACGCTGTTGTCCATGAGCACGTTCGTGTCGAGCTTGGTGAGCTCGAGAATGTCGCGCGCGATCGCTACGTGGCCACGCTCGCACGCTAGGAACAGCGACTGCACATGGTGTGGCCGAGGGGCGGCGGTCAGCGACGCGCGACGGCGGCGACTCGTCATCGGGAGCTTGCTTTCGTGCGTGCGCTCTGCTGCCAGCAGCCGCAGCACGGACGCATGGTTGCCGTTCTTGGCGGCGACGCAAAGCGCCGTCGCGCCACCGATGACTGGGCAAGTCGGAGTCGCGTTGTACGCTAGCAGCAGCTCAACGACGTCCTCCCAGTTCATCTCCGATGCGATGTAGAGCGGCGTCGCGAGGCACCGCGTGCGCTTGTTGATGTCGGCACCGGCGTCCAGCAGCAGCCGCGCGACGTCCGTGAGTCCGTTGGTCACCGCGATGCAAAGCGCGGACGCGCCGTCCTTGTCCGTGGCTTCGACGTCCGAGCGCCCGTGCGCGACGAGCGCAGGGATGATGTTAGTAAGACCGTTCTCGCACGCGTACAGCAGCGCCGACATGAGGTCTGCCCGTCGCAGTGGCACGTCCAGCAGCGCCCGCGCACCGAGCGCGAACAGCGAGCGGTGCAGCACGGAGACCGGTCGACCGCTGGCTTCTTCCTCCCGTCGCCAGCGGGAGACACGGCACGCGAATTGCTCGAGCAGAGCGTCAATGTGCGGCAGGTCGCTCATCTCATTCGAGACGAGGAAGAGCAGCTCGTCGACGAGGTCTTCCCAGCCGAGTAGCCGCAGGCAGTCGAGGTGCGCGGGCGTGTGCGTAGCGTGGATCGTCTGGAGCGACGGGAACACGTGCTCGAGGCCGTGCACGACGCTGAACGGGATGCGCGTGTCCGTGACGTCGAGCGTCGTGAGCGACGGGTGGCGACCCGTGATCTGCTCGTGCGAGAACGAGCCCGTGATCTGCTTGCAGTGGCGGATCGAGATAGACTGCAGCCGCTGCGACTGCGCGTTGAGGATCGAGAGCAGCCCGAAATCGGTGACGTCGATGCAGTCGTCGATCACGATGTGCTCGAGGTGCGACCAGAAGCACGACGTGAGCACGAGCAGGTCGCGGTCATTCAGCGAGCGCTGCCCGGACATGTCGATGCGTCGCACGGTGCTGTAGTTGTGGATAACCGAGAGGAACGCGCGATCGATCGTCGCGCTCGTGAGCGGGGACTGGCTCGACATGTCGAGCGTGTCGAGCGCCAGTGTCTGGATCAGCTTCATCCATGACCGGCAGCAGCTCTTGATGCGCTGGTGCTCGGCGACGTTCAGGAACGAAAACACGAGTCGGATAAGCCCTTCCTCGCGCAGCGCGACCTCGAGGTCGCATGTGCGGCGTCGCAGCCGCCGCGTCGACGCGTTGTGGCCGAGACGCGCAGCGACCACGGTCGTCGACGCTTGATGCGAGTCCCAGTCCTGTGGCTGCTGCGTGGCCACGGAAGCCGCGAGCTCCTGCAGCTTCTGAGGGGATGGCACACGCAGCAGACACGACGGAGTGCTCGAGAGCAGCAGCGCGAGCGGCTCATCGGGGCGTCCTTCGTCGGCGCTGGGCGTCGCCACGTGATCGAATGAGCGCTTCATGGGAGGGCGCAGCGCGAGACGAGACGAGACGTGGCGTCGGAGAGACGTTGCAACGCAGAAACTGGTCTGGGTTGGGGAGTCGGCCACGCCTCGCGCGTCGGTGTGGATGCGGTCGAGTTCTCAGATCGCTCTGATGCCTTTCTCTCTCTTTCTCTCTCTCTCTCTCTCGCTGCTGCTGTTGTTTGTGTCAATCTGTCCGTCGTCCTGCGACCCCGAGGGCGCAATTGAGCGGGACACCAGACGGTGCGTCTTGTCGTCCCCCGGTGTCGATCTATTACGGACAGATGCCGCTGGCTCCGCTACCTCGAGACTCGGCATGGTCATCTGCTCCTAAGACTCGGGGCGCGGCGCACTCTGGAGCCGAGCGGCGAGAGGCAACGGCGGAATATAAATGGACCAGCGAGCGAGCGAGTCAAGCGCGAGTCCGAGTCCGAATCCAAAATCCCCCGCGTCCCTGACAAATGCCAGACTTGCACTAGCACCGGGTGTGTCTGGGGGGACGCGGGCGGCACAGAAGCCGAGTGCTCGCCAAGAATTGCCTCTCGTTGAAATTAATCGATTGACCAGATCGCAGGCGTGTCGCCAGACGGAGCCAGGGCGCGCCACAACCATCTACGACGTCTACAGCTTGAGCTCGAAGTGCTGCCCCGTGAGACGGCGGAAGTGGTCGTAGTACGCGACTGCATCAGCGTGTTGCTTCCTCGAGAGACTGAGTAGCGCGATGCGCTGTGTGACCGCCGCGTCGTCCGGCACGAGCCCGAGCGCGAGCTTGTAGTGCACGAGCGCCTCCGCTGTCTTGCCGAGGCTCTCGTACACCTTGGCGGCGTTGCGGTGAACGCTCGGCTCCTGAGGCGCGAGCGCTGTGGCCTTGAGGCAGAACGGCAGCGCCTCGTCGTATCGTCCCTTGCGCGCGAGCAGCACCGACATGTTGACGTGTGCCCACGGGAACGTCGGCCAGTGCTGGATGATCTGCTCAAAGTGCTGGCGTGCGTCGTCCCATTTGCCTTGATCCAGGAGCGCGAGTCCAAGCTCGTTCCAGACCTTGGGTCCTCCTTCTTTCGTCAGCGTCGCGATGCGCGCGTGTCGAGCGTGCTGCTCGTGGTCACCCATCGATCGGAAGAGCACCGCGAGATGGTGGTGCGGCTCGGGATCCAGCGGATTCTCATCGATCTTCTGTTGAAAGTAGGCGATCGCCTCCTGTCGCTTCATCCTCGTCGGCTCTTCCTTGATGGGAGAGAGCTTGTCACTGCAGTACTTGAAATAGCCAGACAGGCAGCGCCCGGTCAATCAATCGCCCGGTCTCTCACTCTTCTGTCCATCATCGACTGCATGTGATGGAGAGAGCGCTGGATATTGAGCTCACTATGCCACTCTTCCTCTTCCTTCTCTTCTTCATCTTCGTCTTCTCCCTCTCTCTCTCTCTCTCTCTCTCTCTCTCTCTGTCTCCCCAATGAACACCACGACCATCATCAGCTGTGGTGGCAACGAAATGAAGCCATTTTGAAGAAAGTACCGTGTACTGAGATAACATTTTCCTCCCATACGCATGAAGAATAGTGTGTACCACATCATTCTGTAGCCACAAACCGTGAAATTCAAAATTGGCGTCGTCGCTTGTTTCCCTCCCTTTCTTACTTACTGAGTGACAGCAACAATGGCTCGCCGCTCGAAGCGCGTCGTCGATGACGAGGAGGACGAAGGACACGAGCTAGCGCTGCAGGAGAGCGATGGAGCTGCGGTTGCTGCTAATGCTGCCACTGACACGGCTGCGGATGCGCCATCGACGCCTCCGCCCGCTGCGTCGTCGTCATCGGCGGCTGCGAAACGCAAGCGGGAGGACGGTCCGCCGACGAATGAAGAGGCCGAGCTCGCGCGACGACGGCGGCGGCGACAGTCGCTTGTCTTTCAGCAGCGCCGCAAGTCGCTGACGCTACACAGCGGCGGCAACAGCGAAGACAAGTCGAATCGCCAGTACATTAGTGATATGTATCAGACCGTCATTAAGATGTCGTCGGAAAACGTACGTGAAGACACCATGAGCGAGAAACCACAAGAGCGCAAGCGAGAGACACACACAGAGAGAGAGAGAGAGAGATTGATGTTGTTTGTGAATGTTGTGCGCAGAAAATCAACGTCAAGAACTCGTGGTCCCTGCATCTCATCGATCACATGCAGGATATCCTCCATCAGTCCCCACAGTGAGTGGCTCATGTGTGGCAACTATCTTCAGACGAATCGCATGTGACTGTGTGAGTTTAATACCAGAAAAGGAAAAGCAACGGCTGCTGGGGATGCAGATCAAGCTGACACTGCCACATCATCGTCCGAAGCATTCAACTTTCAGAAAGCGAGTTGCACGTTGGACGCCAGTGTCAAGATCTATTCGTATCGTGTCGATGACACGTGGACGTCGTCCTACAAGATCCTGGAGAACCTCTCGCGAAGCGGCAATCAGAAGAAACGCGGAGGTAACGCTCGTGTGTATCTACTACAGAAAACGATGCAGTGCTCTGATGATGCAGCCCTGGTTCCGCAGAGGATGGTCACGACGAGGATGCTGGATCTCAAGACGAGGGCGATGGCGAGGACGACGGCGCAGATGACGACACGAAGAAAACGGCAAAGAAGAAAAAGTCGCGCTCAGCAGGTGCAGCGAAGACGATTGAGAAGAACCTGAACAACATCACTCTCAAGCAGTATGAGGTCGAATTCGAACCTGATCCGCTGTTCCACAAGGTACGGGGATGAACGGAGCCCATTTCATCCTGGATACTAAAGTGTTGTTGGATCTAGATGTCCCAGACATTCGATGAAGGCGGAGCAAAGGGCATGCTTCTCGCCAATCTGGGAGTGTACGACGGCGTCAAACTACTTCTCAACTCGAACGACGTCAAGTTATCGACTCGTCAGCTCATCAAGCCTCCTAATGAGGCTGAGGGTGGATCTGAAGGCGGGGAGTCAGAGTCATCGGATGACTCAAAGATCGACCTTTCGACACTGGGCAAACTGCCGTCTCTCTCCCGAGATGTCACTGTACGTGGCTTCGTTTCTGTGTTCACAGACTGCACTCTGATCCGACCTCATGTGCTTTGTTTCGGCCCAACAGAAGATGAAGCTGTGCCCAGGTATGAGTCGACTCTACGATCAGATAGAGACGCTTCGGTCCAGCTCTCCTTATCCTCGCAAAGTTATCCTTCGTGAGTCACTGCTTCCTCCAATTCCGTCACGTGCTCTTTTCTACACGCCGACAGAGACGCCGCCGTCTCAATCTCAAACGTCCGATGCACCAGATAGCGAAGCTGTGGACCAAACCAAGGATGAGGATCAGACTGCAGCCAATGATGTTGCTCTTGTGAACGAAGACGCTATCGTGAACGAAGATGTTGACAACGGTGACGACGACGACGACGACGAGGATGATAATTTTGTCGATCCTGAGTACGAGTTTGATGGAGGTGACCATGTGGATGTTGAGCTCTCCAACACCGATCCTGACAAGCAGGGCGATGTGGAAACGTTGCCGGCAGTGGACGACCAAGCGCCAAGCTCGCAGATGGAGGTTGACCAGACTGGACATGAAGCTAATCGAGATGAGGATGAAGATGCTACTATGACGACTATCGTCGATCCAGTCTCACAAATTGACATCGCTCCAGCTCCAGAAATCAAGACAGCAGCGGATTACTTCCGCATGCAAGTAAACAATTCGGCGATCAAGCAAGAAGAAGAATCCGCGTACGCTATGCTCATCGAAACAGCACTTATGCGATCCGTAGCCGCGGATGGGATTGAAACAGAGGACTCGGGTGATTACTCGTACTTCGACAGTAAGGTTCTGAAGAACTGGTCTGGGCCATCTCACTGGAAGAAGGCTGTCTGGAAGCGAGCATTGGTCAAATTGCCAACCAACCACGATGAATCCGCGGATATTAAACCATCCACCGAGCGTTCAGGAAGGCAGAACCAGAAGCAGCGACCGCAAAGCGCATCTGGTGAAAAGAAATCCTATCTGTTGGATTTTACATCGTCGGAGCGCCCAGACTTCGAAAAACTTCTGGCCCCACCGCGCTCAGCAACGAGCATTGAGCTATCGAGGCTTGTCGTCCAGCGTCAAATGCAAAAGTCAGCTGAGTTGGTATTTCCGGTTGATGCTCACATCAAGACACAACAGTTCTTCTCTCACTTCATGAAACCCAGACTCCGTATTTTCCATCGACGAACAACGAGTAAGGATCAGGGAGAACATTCTGGTATTCCTGCTGGATTCCCAGTGCGGGTGGAGGAAGGCACCAACGAATCCTATCCAGATTTCAGTGCAGACTTTGATGGAGGCGACTTCGGAGGAGGAAGCGACAGTGACGGTGACGGAGCCGAGGAAAATGAACCGGAAGACGAGGACTACTCTACGCAGACGCTTATCTCTGCCGAGCGGGTTGTGGAAAAGATTGATGTTCACTACGAGCGTGTTGCAAAACGAGTCGATGTGAAGAAATTGAAGACTTCGATCTGGAGTCACCTGGAAAATGACTCGGGAATTCTTGGAGCCAAAGCAGCAGATGCCTCAAGCCCTCCAACAACAACTCCGGATGAAGTTGTACCAGCCGGTGAAGACGTCGCGCATAACGATGAATCAGGGACCCCATCGACAACGACGTTCGAAAATGTCGTGCACAGTGTCTCCGACTCGGTAAGTTTCGGATCTTGGAGCCATACATGCTGAATTTTAATCGCTGACGTCGGTCGGCACTGTTCCCTTGCAGGTGCCTTCGAATGTTACTGTGTCCTTCTATTTCATCTGCATGCTGCACCTCGCGAACGAAAAGGGTCTGAAATTAATCGGTCAGGAAGATATGAGCAATTTCGAAATCATCAAGGACGAGGGAGTTGGATCTACCTCCAAGAAGAGAACACGCCCCAACACGTGAGGCGGCGGCTGTATTCGACATCCATAATATAGTGTTTTTAGTGGCGAGATGCACACAGTTTCTCTGTCCGCTCTCCCTACAATCGCCATCCCCGTTTGAGTGCGTCCGGATCCGCATCACCTGCTCGATGTTCTTCGCTATCGTCGCTGAGAAGCCTCACGCGCTCTGGTGGTACGTCAGGACCACTTCCGGTGCCGCTGTTTCTCTTGTTCTTCACGCTCGAGCCATGAGGCTTGAAGGGCGTCGGGAGAACGACCGGCATGACCTCATTGAAGTCTCGCATCGCGTCTTCGATCGCGAGATGATCCGCCAGGATGCTCTTGCGCTGCGATGTAGGTTGGCCGACGTACGGCTCGTAAGGAAACGCGTGGTGGTGTGCGATGGCGACAAAGCTCATCTCGAAGCAGATCAGTAGATTCTGAATCCCCGTCGTCACGTTCTCAACGCTCCACGATCCGATCTCGTGGATAATCTCGAAGCGCGACAGGAACGCGAGCACCACGCTCTGCCAGAACGATAGGAATAACACGGCCTTGATGCACAGGAACTTGGGTACGGGGTTGTACGGCTTGAGGTGCGTGCCGAGCGCCAGGTAGAAGAGCACGAGGTAGTAGAACGCGTAGGAGATGGAGCCGTTGACGATCAGACTGGTGTACAAGTACCCCTTCGTAGGGCTAAAGTTGCCTTGATCGTACGCGCCATTGATCTGCAGCACGATCGCAAACAGCGCCATCAACGGCTTGAGCACGACGAACTGCATGGTCGCCATCTTGCAGTCGCGCAGGAAGTCGGGGCCCATCCGAATGGGTTTGCACCACTTGTTAAATGGCCACGGGTGCTCCAGGTCGGGCAGGGAGTGAAGAATCTACGCGATGATAGAGTCAGATCGAACACAATGAAGGACACATGTGGGGGATGACGACGACGAACCTGAACGACGCGCTCGTTGCTGCCGTCGCCCAAGTACGCGACCATCAGTGCGAGGAAGAGATAGATGACATAGCCTTCATACGAATCGCGCATGAGGTCGAGATACAGCGCGGCGTCCTACATGAAGATAGAGACATATAGAGGAAGTACACTCACAGCTGTGTACGACAGCCATCATTATCTGTGAAATACGCACCTTGAAGCGGAGCGACAGCCACGAGTCAGTCGCGTAGATCGGCACCATCCAGAGAATACCCACAATCTATGACGTTGTCATTGTCAGAGTCGACAGGTAGAGAGAGAGATAGACAGAGAGAGAGAGAGAGAGAGAGAGAGAGAGAGAGAGAGAGAGAGAGAGAGAGAGAGAGAGAGAGCGACTTGGTTCTTCACCTTGCTCTGCACGATGGGCTTGGTAAAGTGACGAATGTGGCCACGAATGAGCTTCACAGAGGCGACGACCGCCACGGCGACGAACACCCCTGCAGCGATCCATACGATGTACTGCATGTTGGCCTCCGCATCCTCCACCTCTTGGTCGTGGAACTCCATGCGCATGATCGCTACACTGCGTTCTTCTGTGGCTTCCAGTTCCCAATTCCAAACTTGGTGTGGATCAGATCTCTTCCGCAGCCAACACCAGCAGGGTATCAGATCCAGACTCAGACATACTTCCTTTTTGTCAATTCGAGTGTAGCCATATTGGATTTGCGAGAGAGTTAGACAAAGAGAAAGAAAGAGAGAGAGAGAGGTTGGCATCGAGGGTGGCTGCGCTGAAGATCCACCGTACTTCAGTCAGCACAGCGAATGTCTCGATCTCAGTGCGGCATCACTGTGTCTCCACTTGTGTTTGTAGCATCATCGCACACGGTGGTTGAAGTCGTACTCGCACTACTGCCTTGTCGCCATGAAATCGACGAGGACCACCAATATCTAGTAGCTCGCACTGGCAGCACTGGCAGCATTCTAGCTACGCGCACTTCATTGCCTTGCCACTCATCGTTACCAACGGACCTATGACTCTACATGCCCCGAGGCATCGATGTCTCGCTCACTCGTGTCATCAGCATCTCGAACACATCAATAAATAGCTCTCTTGCACTCACACTAACACCGCAACATCAACAGCAAAATGAGCACCACCAGCCACCGCATGAGCGTCTCCAAGACGCGACCGGGCTCAAGTCCAAAGCTCTTCTGGCGAGAACGCGTCACCCGCGCGTTGCGTCTCGGGCGTCGCCTCGTGACAGTCGCGGCCGCGATCTACTACGCGATCGTCGCCATCAGCGCTGGATACCACTCGGTCCGCGTGCTGCGTGGCGTCGTGACGCCGTGGGATGAAGTCCCGTACACACACGCGCTCATCATGTCGCACTTGGGCCACGGGTCAATCCGTGAGAGTCCCTTGCTCGCCAAGCTACAACTCGAAACGACGAGCGTCAACAGCACCGTCTACCTGCAGAGCGAGGACGAGTTCTCCTTCGACGGCTGCCCCGCAGTAAAGGACTTCAACGCGTGGATGTATAGCGACGCGTTCCTGCGGCGGCAGTTCGAGCTGCTGGTCGCCGACACCTCGTACAACTGGACATTTCTCGCGACAAGCGAGCTGCTCGCGCCGGTCGTTGACTGTACGTCGACGTCGATCGTGTCTGGTGACCACACTACAACGCGCGTCTTCTACCTGTTGCGCGACACTGCGAGTATCGGTACTGTCTCCCTCTTGACGTTCTCGCTGTCGGTACAGGACTACGTGCAGCACGAGCGTAACCAACGCGGCTCCTGTGGCCTCCTCGTTGTCACGGTCTTTGACGACTTTCGTCGCGTCGACGCCACTCAATACCACTTCGCCATGCGACTCGGGTATCCGTTCGAGGCGGCTCGCTTCCAGCCGAATACGCTGTTGCAGACCACCGACACGGGCATGTGGATGCTCGAGAGCGTGCCGCGCGAGTCCGAGGAGCCGACCAAGGTCGTGGAGACCGCATGCCGAACGGGGTTCTACGACACAGCAGAGGCGAGCCAAGGCAACATCAAGAACTTGGTCTGGAGGTTGGATTCTGATTCGCGTACCGCCGTCGAGACGTGGCCGTGGACTGGCACGACGATCCTCATCGACTCGTGGGCGTGGGTGCACGGCATCCACTTCGTGTTCGCGGCGGACATGCTCGTCAGCCTCGCGATTCTGGGCTGCGTCGTGTACCACAACGCGCGTACTCGCAGGCTTTGGCTGGGAGACGCGTTCACGTCTGTGTCATCGACCGTGCTGCTGCGCGGCGTCGCGGTGCTCGTGACGTGGTACATCAACGGCTTCTGGACGCTCGTCGAGTTCTGTCTGCAGGAAGGCAACGCGTTCGCGGGCTGGCAGCGCATCAACGCGTTCCCAGAAATCATCCATGCCGACTTCATGGTCATCTATCTCAGTCTCGCAGCGCTGCTTGGCCACGCCACGAGGGAGCGCATCGATCCCGCGCTCGCCGTGGTGCTCTTCGAGATCGGGTTTACGCTGCGCCAGCACATCGCAATGTGGTTCCCTGGGATACGCGCGATCACAGCAGCGACTGCTGAGCACGACTACTTGCTCGCGATCTTCGCTGTGCCCCCAAAGCTCTCTTCTGTGTCACCGTTCCGTGTTTGGACCACGCACCCGGTGATCCACAAGACCGCCAAGTTCATCTTCGCAGCGATTCTGCCGAGCTTTGTGAGCTTAATATTGCTCGTGCTGTACATACCGCTGCGCAAACTCTACTTCAGGGTTCATCCAGATGTTATACGCAGGGCATCTCGATACTCTGGTCCCCGGAGCAAGACTCCATCGACCACGGCGTCGTCGTCGGCAGCGTCCGACGGGAGCGCACTCTCGCAGTTGAGCTGGAAACGCTCGCTGACCGTCTTTGAGATCGCGACGGGCGCTCCGCTGCAGCACCGCGTCGGCCTCGTGTCCGACTATGACAACTGCATCTTCATCAAGGGAATCAAGTACGCGAGCGCTGACGGCATCTACTGCAACGGCTTCGTCATCGTGCACGGCAGGTTTCTCGCGCGCACCGACGACCTGCTCTCGATCCTCGTGATGATCGTCACGCGTGTACGCTTCCGCAGCGTGTACATCTACGACGTAACGGGCTTCACCGTGCAACAGACCGCACGACTCGTGTACCCGCAGACCATGACGCTCACGGAGCTCTTCGACCTGCGCATCAGTGTGCTGTCCTGAGCATGATGGCTACATTCGTTAACTTAATGGATCCAATAGATCCTGTTGGAATGATGGTAAATCGAGACGGAATGTAGGTAGACCTTGTTTTGGGCATCAAAATCAAACTGTGGTTGGGTAGCTAGCTCTCTTGCGTTTCTCCGGTTTCCTGCCAACAAGCAATCAATCCAATCCAACGCACCATGTTTGCCGTTCGACGAGCGGCGCTTGCGTCGCGATATGCAGCGCTGCCTCGCGCGCCACCGACGGCTGCGTGTCTGCAGCCGCGAGCGATGTCGCTGCTGCTTCGTTCTGCGCAAGTCTCGAGTCTCGCGAACGACAGCCAGAACTTTGTCCTCTCCACACGACGCCCGGCTCCAACGCCAAGCGCGATGCGTTCTTCCCATGGCGACCTGTTGCGGCCCGTGAAAGTGCTGCCTGTGACGCAGCTTCAGCTGCGTATGTTCTCTCGGCGACCACGCAGCCCGTGGGACGATGTGCATTCGCAATGGCAGATTGGTGGTCGACGAGCTGGCTGGCTGGACGCCGTCAAGACTGGCGCTCTGGTCGCAATCGGAGCCGGTGCTGTCGTCGCGGCAGCGTCAGGTATGTTGACTGCATGGTAGTTTTCGTCTCTAGCTGACACTCATGCGTGCGTCGTGGGCGTGGCGTGTGCGTGTAGTTGGCTTCGGGTTTATCATCTTCGGCGCAGCAGGCTACGGCATCTACTCACTCTACAGCCGTTTCATTGCGCCCTATCGTTCGCATGGCTACTCCAGCGGCAGCTCTTTCAGCTCGATTCAAGATGATATCGATCGCATTTTCCGGCAGAACAAAGGCCCTCGTTACCAGGCGTCGCGAGCGCCCGGTGCCGAGGACCGCGACGTCGACGCCTTGCTCAGCGGTCTGCCGCTGGTCGTCCGAGGATTCGCGAAGGCGGCGATGTCGCTTGTCGGTAGCGCGATGAAGAGCTCGATGGCGCGCGCAGGAGAACTGCGCCGCGTCGCGAACGAGCGTCTGCAGTCGCATCCGCGAGTGGTGGCGCAGTTTGGCAGCGGCGTCACGGTCTCGACGCCGCAAAACTGGATGGAAAGCAGTACGTCTCGACTGTTTCAGTGAGTGGAAGGGCTGTATTGCAACCAGAGCTAATGATGTGTTGCCGTTGGCAGCGGTCAACGGTGTCGGACGCGTGGAAGCCGTGTTTCCCGTGGTTGCGAACGGCTTTGGGCGTGCGCAAGTCGTGGCCAAAGCGTCTGTCGGCAGCGATGGATCCCTGCAGCTCCAGTCGCTCAAGTGTACGCCCATCGTTTGCAACGTTGACAGACGAAGTATCAACTAACTGATGTGCGTGTTCCACAGACCGCAACTTTCAAACCGGTGAGGAGTTTGATCTGATGCAGCACAGTGGATCGACGAGCACTGGCACACGCAGGAAGACGGTCGTCGACGCCGAGTATGTCGACCTTGACGACCGTCGCTAGCGCAAAAGCAGTAGTACTACAGCAGCAGTCCTCTCAGTCGGCATTCCATGTAACGACCCCGTTCCTGTCATATCGTTTTGTGTTTTACTGTGCTTGTGTGAGCAATCGAGGACTCTCTCTCTCTCTTCTCTCTAGCTTTGCACGAGTCGCTTGGCGATCGGGAACGACCCAAGGTGCTTGACGACGCACACGCTGTCGCAGAGCTTCGCGACGGCGGCGCTGACGTTGCTGTCCTCAAAGTGACCGTCAATCTCGAGGAAAAAGTCGTAGCCGTCGCCTTCCTGGCGGTAGATCGACTCCAAACACGACAGGTTCACACCGTGCGACTTCCAAACCTCGAGCGCGCTAAGCAGCGAGCCGACCTCGTGCTTGATCTCCATGCTCAGACACGACTTGTCGTGGCCGCTCGACGGCGGGCAGCGCTTCGCGATGACCAGGAAGCGCAGCGTGTTGCTGCTCGAGTTCGCCACGCTTTGCGTTGGCTTCCACGTCGCCGTCGCGAGCGCGTTCGAGCCCTCGACGATCTCGAGTCCGTGCGCGCGCGCAGCTCCCGCCGTCGTGATCGCCACCTCGACTGCATCGCTTGAGGTGTCGCCGTGACTCGCTTTCTGCGCGGCCTCAGTCACGTTCGCGACCGTCACGAGCTTCGCCGTCGGCCAGCACTGCTCGACATGCGTCAGCAGCCCGCCGTCCGTGTCGCTCGGCACGTACACCGTCGTGACGTCGCCCTGCTTGACCTTGTCCTTGGACTTGGCCGCGAACGTGAACGACTTGGTCAGCACGACCTCGGCCGCGACCTTGAGCGAGCTGCGCAGCAGCTGCGCCTGCGTCTCCTTGACCATGCCCAACTGCGAGTCTTCGATCGGGACGACGCCAAACGCCGCGCGGTTCGCTGCAACGTCGCCAAACACTTTGCTCACACTGTCGCGCGCCACGAAATGGTCCTTGCTCGCGATCGCGTCGTTCCACCGCGGGTTCGCGTCGCCCGTGAAATGCGCGAGCGCCGCGAGCCAGCAGAACGATCCCTCGACGCCCGCGACCGAGATCGACGGGTGCGCGAGGCGCTGCAGCAGGTACATCACCTGCACTTCCTTGGTCAGCGGCATCACAAAGTCGCGGTAGAGGTCCGAGATGAGCTGCGGGTCGACCTTGCACTCGTTTGCTGCGGCCGTCGACTGGCTGCCTTCCTGCACGTCCTGGCCGTACGTCGAGGCCTTGAGCTGCACGCGGCGCAGCACCTTCTCCTCCACAGCCATGTTGGTCAGCGCCGCCATGATGCCCTCCGCGTCGTTCGCCAGGATGAGCTGCGTGTAGCGCTCGCGCTCGGCCTGGAACTTGGCCTCTGCGATGAACTTGCCAAAGTGGATGCGCTTGCTCAGCGCCTGCAGCACCGCGATGTCGGCGGTCGCCGTCGAGCCGTAGGACGTCGCGTCGCTCGTGTCGTCCGTGAGCCCCGGGAGAATCTTCTCGAGGTAGACGCTCATGATCTGGTCGTTGATGTTGATGCGGTTCGGGTGCAGCACCTGCGGGTAGTTGAGGTTGGGCAGGATCGGCTCCGGCAGCAGGTGCGGGTAGAACGCGTTCTCGTCCGGCGACGTGTAGCGCCGCGTCAGCGCATGCAGCTTCTCGGTCTCGCTAAACATAAAGTCCTACACGCCAGCGCGCAGAGTGTGAGTGCCATTGGGATGATGCTCCACCGTTTTGATGGGCCTTGTGGACGCACCAGGAAGCTGCCCTTGAACGCGTCGTACTTGCCCTTGAGGCCACCGAACGCGACGCTGCCACTGCGATTATGATCCATGCACATCACATCGATCAGTCCGTCTCAAGCATCGGGGGCATCCTCGGCGGCAGCGAGTACGTACGGCGCATCGCGTGGGATGTAGACAGCCTGGTTTCTCGCAAACTGCGCGCGCTCGATGAGCGCAAAGATGATGGTCTCTTCCTGTCTGCGGGGAGATCTCGTCAGTGCACGGGGATCCGATGGACACGCAGCAGCTCCGAAGGCGCGTACCGGATGAGCACGTTGCGGAAGTCGTCCAGACGCACGGGTCGCATGGGATCGCTGAAGACGACGGCGTGGGAGCTGTGGACAGAGGAGGCGGCAGTGGCAGTGGCCATGGTGCGCGAGCAGTCCATTGACGTGGAAGTTGCGCTTGATGCTTGGGCGCGCGAGCCGGCAAACAGTGGGTGCTCGCTCGGCGTTGCGCAAACGCTTTCGATTGGTCGATATTGGATCTGGGTCGTGGATACGTAACGTTGATTGGCTGTAAACGGAGTAGCACCCCCCACCAGAAGAACTTTTGGAGGACTTTGCATGCGCACATGTCGCAGGCCGAGTTAACTTATGAGACAATAGGTACCTCTTTGGGTACCATTGGTATCAACTGTCAGCGTAGTGTAGTGGTTATCACGTCTCCTTTACACGGAGAAGGTCGCCGGTTCGATCCCGGCCGTTGATAGACTTTTCGCCTCGGTGGCGAGAAAATCCATATTTTAGGATCAATATGGGTTGTGACATGTGTCCGTATTTACTAGGAATCCATAGCAGAGCATGTCGACAGGAGTGAGACAACGAGAGCATGGTGGTGAGCATCGGAAGCGAAATGGTTCTTTTGTATTGAGCGCAGCGCCTCTTTGTCTCTTTCTCTCTGTGTGTATTTGGACCCAGATCAAGCTCTAGCGATGACTCTCACTCTATCTCGGTCTCTAGTAACGGCGCTGCTTCATTCTGTAGGCGATCATCGATGACACAGCATGAGCAGGCACTATGTCTGGCTGTCGAGAACGATGAGAAGCTCACGTACCGGAACTTGTGCGCCGGGAATCCCGTGGGGTCTTCTCGGATGAGGTCTTGCGTCTCCTGGTACGTCTCCGGGAGCGGGAGACCGCGCTGCACGCGCTTCGAGAGCCACTGGTGCAGCGCGCTCATCTGCTCGTACTGGCGGATCATGTTGTTGATCTCCTCCGCCGACTGTTTTGATCGTTCAGAACACGTCAGAGAGAACGATACGAGGGCCACCACAAATTCTAATCGTGCGCTGCTTACGTGTCCGCACTTCTCCGTGATCTTGCGCTTGACCTTGCCGTTGATCAGGTACGGGTTCTCGCGGAACTGCGGCTGTACAAGTCACCAAGACGCACACGTGTCAGCAGCAAGTGATTGAACGCAAAGCACGCTCTATACGAACCTCAATCGCCTCGAGAATCGACATGAACGCCTTCATCTGCTGCACAGCAGTCTGTAATCACCATGATATCGATCGTTAGTGAAAAGGAAAAATGTCATCATCTCTATGACTGCATGGTTGCCTTTTCGCACTGTGCCGTACCATCTCGTTCACGCCAGGGATCATGCCCTTCCAGCCGTTGAGACCACTGGCATCCGCGTTTTTCTAGTCAGTCATGCACACATCGTGTCGTGTCAGAGATTAAAGCCGTGCATCCGAGCAGCTCTCTGTATGGACTGACAGAGACGCACCTTGAGCTGCTCGTGGAACGTGTTCAAGTCAAACTTGCTGCTGGACGCGAGGTCCTGGATCTGCTGACGGTACGCCTCCGCTGTAAACGCCCACGAGTGAGCACCACCGACTCCACACCGCATCGCAGCGGGCGATCAGCACAGTACCCTGCTTCTCGTCATTGCGGTCCTGCATCTTCTGCGTGACCGTGTCGCGAATGCTCGAAAAGACGCCGAACGAGCGCGTCTGCGAGCGCAGCGGGCGCTGCACCAGCGCGCTCGTCGTCGGCAGCGAGCGACGCAGCGCAGCCGCAGCACCCACTCGCGCGATCATCGCCGCACGCATCGTCACCGTCGTCGCCATCGTTGTTTGCCTCGTATCTGTGACCGGATGATCGATGATGGTGGCGCTCACAGTCACACAGACCACACGACTCAGCCACAACACTAAGTACGCATATAGGAACAGCTGCGTACTTAGAATGACCTTCACTCACAATCAAATGTACCCATTCCGAATGACCGCGCTTCTGTTGCGTGCCTCCGATGTTTTCTTCCTTGCTTCTTCAAGCGGTGCAGCGTGAACGAACGCGAGTGGAGGATGGCGACGACGCCACTGACGAACCTCATTTTCCAATTTACACAGCGATGACTTGGACAGCAAAGCTCGACGACGCTCCGTTCGAGGGTCCGGAGCTGCCGTTTGGCCCGTCGGAATTGGCGGCGACGACCAAGGTCATCGAATGCCTCGCTCGCTATCCGCAGATCATGAGCGCTTCTTGGCTTCGCCCTCTGCGCAAGGCATTGATACCTCTAGCTGAATCGCTCGTCAATCGAACGATCAAGGACCAGGAGAAGATCAATCGGACTGCGCTCCAACAAGCGACGGCGCTCGCGATTGATCAGATGCGCAAGCGCGACCTTGCATCCAGAGAGAAGTGTCTACTTCGCCAGGAGCGACACAAGCGACTCAAGCTTCTCACTCAAGACGAGGCGATGAAATCGATTCCGCTGGTACCCGACGGCGCAGTGGACGAAAGCTTGGAGGCGGCATTGCCGACGTCGTCCGAGGCAGCGCTCCCACCGTGCCAAAAGCTGCATTTCGCGATCAAATGCTACATCTGCAAGTCATACTTTACGCAGCTTCACCACTTTTACCACAACCTCTGTCCGAGTACGTGCAGCGTCTACAGTGTGCTGACGGGGAGTCGTCGTTATCTTAATTTTTGGACTCGTCTCTAGGCTGTTCGGAATTCAATTATGCCAAGCGCTCGCAAAGTGCAAATCTCTCGGACAGAATCGTCCTCGTCACTGGTGCACGCGTCAAGATCGGTAGTGTACATTCACTTCTCCATGGTCTACAATGCATCGTGCTCATGGATTTATGACTCTTGGTTCAGGTTACCACACGACACTCAAGCTTTTGCTTGCCGGAGCGACTGTATTGGCGACCTCTCGCTTTCCCCTTGACACCGCCCAACGCTTTGCTCAGCACCCGCAGTACGAGAGCTTCAAGCATCGACTCCACATCTTTGGCCTCGACCTTCGGTACGTTCATCGAGCGGATCAAAGCCGCGACAGATCGCTCATTCAACCTGTTCTGTTGTAGTGACGTGGTGTATCTCCACGCGTTCTTGGATTTCATCGCTGTCTCATACCCTCGTCTCGACGCCATCATTCACAACGCCTGTCAAACGATCCGTCGGCCACCACAGTATTACCGCAATCTCGTCTGCAACGAGCTCTCGCTACAGGATGAGCAGCAGCGTTTGGTCACGTTACACCAGCATTTTCGCCTGACGTCCTCGGTCCAATATTCCGCTGTGGCTCCTCAGATCTCTCCGACGGAGGTCTCGAGTGTCTCCCACTCAAGTTTCCACCACAAGTGGTCGCAGCTGCCGTGTGCCCTGAAGTCGCAGATCCCGCTTGTCTTGGAGGACTCGAGCGAGGACACGACCGCGTTCCCTGTCGGATTAGTCGACGTCAACGGGCAGCAGATCGACCTGCGCGAGAAAAACTCGTGGCTGCTTCGACTCGGCGAGATCGAGACCCCCGAGGTCGCGGAGGTCTTCACGATCAACGCGATGGCGCCGTTCATCATCAACAACCGCCTGCTGCCGATGCTCGAGCGAAAGGAACAAGGCACCTTTGCGTTTGTCATCAACGTGAGCGCCATGGAGGGAAAGTTCTACCGCAAGAAGAAGCCCATGCACCCACACACCAACAGTACGTTGACTTGAGGTTTTCATTTTGAGATGTCTTGACGAGACTAAAGAGTTTTTTTTGTTGAATTCTAGTGGCGAAGGCGGCGCTCAACATGATGACCCGCACGTGTGCTGCCGACCTCGCAGAGCGCGGCATCTTCATGAACTCAGTCGACACTGGCTGGATTAACGACGAGAATCCGCTGCACGTGGCGCATCGCTGGGCGATGCGCGACAACTTTCAGACTCCGCTGGACGAGATCGACGCTGCTGCCCGCATATTGGACCCGATCTTCTCAGCGCTGAACGGCGCACAACCCGTCTTCGGTTGTTTTCTGAAAGACTACACAGAGACCGAGTGGTGACCTGCGAGGGAAGGAAAGCAAGAGAGAGAGAGAGAGAGAGAGGACTGTGTTTGCTGTCAAAAGGCATTGATATCCATTGCATTGACTACGAGATCCTAACCTAACTTTTTTTTGTTTTTGTACCTTTTTCCTGCTTTTTGTGGTCTTTGTGTGCGTTTTCTGCTTTTTCTGGTATGCAAAATGTGAATAATACGAAACGAACTCCCCAGAGCCCCAGACAATTCCTAACAATTCCAGCATTTCTCTCCAAAAAGGAGATACATGCGGCATTGCTTTCATCGTCCGTCAGCCTCAAGGAGAGCTCGTCAACGACGAGGACAAGGGGCGATGGCGCGAGGTCCAAGCTCAGGATGCTCGCGTCATCGCCTGCGAGAGAGAGAGAGAGAGAGAGCAGGAGGACGAGGACGACGTGGACGAGGAAGACGCGAGTGAGCTTCTCTTTCATCTCTTCCGATTGATTACGCGGTTATAATCAACTGCTGAAAAGAGATGGGTCTTCTTCTTCTTCGTCTTCCAAAGCAAGCCAGCTCGCTGATTCTCTCTCTCCCGTCAGGCTTGACAACGAGGCGTCCTCCAACACCGCGCCACCCATGCCATCACGAGATGCGGCTTACGACTGGTGCGCCTCCAAGACCTGGATGGCCTCCTGGATCTTGGCCTCGAGCGCCTCGGGGCTCTCGAGCAGGTGGAGCAGCTCGCCGTTGTCCATCTCGAGAAGCATACCCGTGATCTTGCCGGCCAGCTCAGGCTGCTGGCGGTGGATGAGCGGGTAGAGGCGCTCACCGATCATGTTCTTCTGCGTCTCGGGCGAGGCGGCGGCGAGAGCAGCCGACGTCAGCGGCTCAAGGTGCGGCACACCAGGCTGCACAGGGGCGGCCGGCGGCATGACACCAGGAGCCGGGGCACCAGGAGCAACACCCTCCGGGCGCGGCTGGTTGCGCACGTTAGCCGTGTACTTGAAGTTGCGGCGGTTCACCGGGGCACCAGCCTGCGGGCCGGCCGGGCCAGGGCCCTGGCGGCGACCACGCGGCTGGCCACGCGGCTGCATCGGCATGCCGTAGGCAGGCATGTAACCCGGGCCAGGGGCAGGCGCACCCGGGGCACGCGCGCCGTACGGGAGCGGGCCACGCGGGTGCATACCACGCGGCATCATCTGCTGCGGGTACACGAAGCCCTGGCGAGCCTGGGGCGGGAGCTGGTTCGGCTGCGCGTAGAACATCGGGGCGGCGCCGTACATCGGGGGCTGGCCCATCGGGATGCCACGGCCCATGAGACCGGCACGCTGGGCGTGCTGCGCCTCGAGCTGGGCGCGGCGGACCTCCTTGCGCTGAGCAAGAGCGACGTAGACCGGCTTGCCCGAGATGAGCTTGCCGTTCATCTCAGCGACCGCCTTGTTCGCCTCCTCCGGCGTCGAGAAGCACACGAAGCCAAAGCCGCGCGAGACACCGGCCGTATCGCGCATGATACGCGACGACGTGATGGTGCCGAAGCTGCCGAAGGCCTCACGGAGCTCCTCATCCGTCAGCTGGTCATCGAGGTTCTTGACGTAGAGGTTGACGCCCTGGTACTTGCTGAGGCGCTCCATCTTGAGCTGCTCGAACTTGTTGCGCAGCTCACGCTCACGCTCCGAGCGCTTCTGGGCGCGGCCCACGTAGAGCTCGACATCCGAGCCATCCGGGTTCTTGTAGACCTTGCCGTTCAGGGCCTCGACGGCCTTGTGGGCACCCTCCGACTTCTCGAAGTTGACGAAGCCAAAGCCCTTGTGGTGCTCGGCGCCAGCGTCCTTCATGACGACGAGGCTCACGACCGTGCCAAACGGCTCAAACTCCTTGCGCATCTCCTCCTCGGTCCACTGCTGCGGGATGTTCTTGACGTAGCAGTTGGTCCACTCATCGACATCCGGGCGCTCCTGGCGCTTCTGGAAGTGGCCGACGTACACCTCCGTACCGGCGATGAGCATGCCGTTGATCTTGGCAATGGCCTCGTTGGCGGCCTCCGCCGTCTCGTAGTGCACGTAGCCGTAGCCCTTCGAGTTGCCGTTGATGTCAATGGCGACCTTGCACGACAGGATGTTGCCAAAGAGCGAGAACGTGTCGTAGAGCGCCTTGTTGTCGATCGACGTGTCGAGGTTCTTCACGAAGATGTTGCCGACGCCCGACTTGCGGAGCGACGGATCGCGCTGCGACCACATGATGCGGCACGGCACGCCCTTGATGCTCGTGAAGTTCATCGTGTCGAGCGCGCGCTCCGCGTCCGCCACGTTGTGGAAGTTCACGTACGCGTAGCCCAACGAGCGGCGCGTCACCGCGTCACGGCAGACGCGGATCGACGCCACGGGACCAACGGCATTGAAGATCTCGAACAGCAGCGCCTGCAGCAAGGGGGGAGGATCAGATCGGCCACGTCAGAGACTGGATACCCACACGCGTGGGGGGCGATAGCGCTGCCTCGTACCTCCGTCACGTCCGGGTGGATGTCGCCGACGTAGAGCGAAGCCGTGTGGAACGGCTGGGCGGCACCCGAGGTGGCCGGGGTCGCCGCGGGGGCGCTGGTGGGGGAGGTCGCCGAGTTGGCCATGCCTGCGCGCGCACGAAGGGGTACGCCATAACCAATGGTGAGTCCACATGCATCCACACATCCACAGACGTCCGCAGACGTCCGTCCACATTGCGGACCGCGCACATACTTGTTGGTCTTTTTTGTTGGAGGAGAGTGCAAGAAAGCGAGGGCCGCTTTTTTGCCTACTTTTTTTTTCTTTTTACCGGAAGAGAAGAAAAAAAGAGAGAATGACTCGCGGCCGCACCAACGTTGGCGTAGCCAATGACGATTGGCTCGGACCGCACGCCCGTGGGGCACATCGGAGGCCGCCGCGACGTGGGCGAGACGGAAGCGGAAAGTTACAATCGGGGTACGCGAAGTTTTCTGACGCAAGCGAATAAATTACGGCGGACAGAGACCCGGGGGAGGGCTAGGGGAGGCGGACGCGCGGTTTGAAACGCGAGACCCAAAAGCGAACAGTGGCGGCAGCCAATCTCCACCAGTCAAATGCGACCACGCCCACCACCCATTTGGCGGCCATGATCCACACGATGGATCGCGGGATTGGATGAAATGCGGACGTCGGCCACGATCCGCACGCATCCGCATGCGATTGGACAATAATGCGTCCACAACGAGGTGTTCTTGAGGTGCATTGAAGAGACACGAATGGATCCACCCGTTGACACGCGAACAGACGCGAGACACGGTCCGCCGCGAGCCACAACATGGCGGCCCCAACCTCTGGAGTCAGTCCTCAAGGTGCTGTGTATGAGGAGGAAAGAGACGCGTGGTGGCGTGGTGGACTGTTCATAAGGACCATTGATAGGTGGTGGGTAACTGGGCGATCACCTTTTGGACTGGTAGCCGTTCAACCAGTCGATGGTCTAGAGAGACCTATTACGGATCATCACAGTTGATGTTGCTCACGTTGAGGACAGTGTGTTCGCTTCCTCTGGCTTAGCAATCGTCGGCTCCGTTGTCTATCACCATTCAGAAAGCTTTGAGATAAAAGCTCCACGTCGAGCAACTCGACCAGTGCATTTTCGGATAGATTCCGATATGAGGCATCTGAATCACGACGATGTTGAGTTGCAAGCATCAAGACTGAGACTGGAAGAGGAAAGTGATGACATGCATCAAATAGGGCCAAAAGCTCAGTGACCATTCTTCATGACTGGCGTAGCGCGATGAGTTTGTTGCGTCTGAGGAGAATATATCTTGAGCGTAGAGAGATGATGTGACGTTCCCATCCACCTCCCTTCACAGGTGACAGCGCACGAACGCCTCTCGATATGCTCATGCGACAGCCATGACATGTTGTATGGTTTCGATCGTCTTGTCATATTCTATCCAGCAAGCTCATGCGGCGAAAGTGTTTCAATACACTCAGACTGTAGAGCACTTTATCCGCTCGATGATCTTGTGAACGAGGTCGCCTGCAATGGCGTCCAGCTCTTGCTCTATCTCATCCCTGCCAATACATCCGTTTGAATGCGTTATTGCACCGGCAATGGGCAGCGGAATGACGTCTCCGCGGGCTTGAAGTGTGTCGTGGAATCGCCGAAACTTGCCCTGAAATACCATCAACAAACACGTTCAGCTCGCCTGAAGTCACCGAATACTCTGTCAGCGAAAGGCAGCAAACCTTCATGTGGTCTGCACCAACGGTGCACACTGGTTTCCCAGACAGAATGGCTTCGGTCGTCATCGAGACTGAATCGGGGGTCGTCACGATCACGGACGCGTGGTGAAGTAGCGCGAGATACGGATTCAGCCCTTCACCATTCCAGATGAAGAGCTCATGCGAAGCGTCCAGCGCGCTTGTCAGTCGCTCTTCAATCATGCGTTTCACCTGCCCACACAATCAACCATGTGAGAAAGCGTTGCACGATAAAAGCATCCCTCTCTTCCTCACTGTATCGTGAATCTCATACCGTTTCTGGTGTGCGTCTTGAAAACGTGACAAGCAGAGATGATGTTTTCGTGCCGTGTTGACCTCGCACCAGATTGAGAACACTCACAATCATCTCTTCCACCACGTGGGTGTCAAAGCTGAACCCTCTGCACGGCCCTCCGACCAGCCAGACCGCGCGTCTGTCTTTTCCTTGCAAATACGGCTTCAACGCAGCTTCCCACTTGAGGCCTTCCTCCGTCACCTCGTTGTGATCCAGCAGGCTGACTGTGCCTGTCGTGAGAAGAAGATTGTCGGGCACTGTGGCGCCTTCTGAGACATCGTGTTGAGGGGTGATGACCGCATCGAAGAGGCTAAGCGGCGTCCGTGGGTGCTGGATCTGAACGTTGAAGACATTGTCGGCTGCGCATCGACTGGCTGTCGGCTGTGACCATGTCATCCGCATCGCTGCGCACAACGACACCGTCGTTCGTCCGCAGCCGATCACGACTGCAATCGAATCCTCCGCGCATCTCAGCTGTTCAAGCTGAGCCCGCTGGGCTGCCGATACATTGTAGCCTGCGAAAGGATCCCCCGTGATGCGCGCTGCGGCAAGCTGCGCCACTGGCGGCAGCCGACTCAGCATTGACCACTCGTTCATGGGAACCCGAAGCAGCGAAGCGCCGCCATCATGGACCACTTCTGGATGCGCACGCGCAAGGTGACGCTGGAGACGAGCTGCTAGAGCGAGTCCTTGCTTTTCGGCTCCAGCAGCGCCATTGCCAAGCACCAGGATGCGGACGGCGGTGGAACGCATCTCTTTACCTGGACATCGTCGAAAAGCTCAGCCCGCCATCATCAGATCAGATGCGTCTGATCCATCTGAGTCATGAGGATGATTGCAGTCCATGATGGTGAGGACGCGTTCAAAAAACACAACACGCACAGAAAATGGAAATGGAAAGAGCTGAGATGCATTATGTAGGCTTGACCTGAAAGACACAGGAGCCATTTCATGCAGAGACAGACGCTGGCTTGATCATGCAAATGCAGGAACAGACGCTAAGTTGATCATGACAAGCAGCTTACTCGTCATCGTCATCCGACTCCTCATCGGCGTTCTCGAGCCACTCGATGAACGGCTGCAGAAGCGCCGCGAGGGAGGCAGCCTGATCGTCCGAGATCTCCCAGTGCGCGTGGTCCTTGCGAGCAGTCGGCCACGCCACGAGCGTCTCCTCGTCGAGCAGGTCCTCATCGTAGAGCAGCTTGAGGACGACAGGGAATCGCTTGAGAAGCTCCGGGTGCTGAACGGCGCAGAAGTGCTCCGTCAACGCAATGAGCTGGTACTGCGCGTGCGTACCATCGACGATCTTCTCCAGCACGGGTCCGTACTTGGCCACCTGGTTGCTCGACAGGATCTGGTTCGTGAACGCGGCACGGAAGAAAATCACGAGACGATCGTTGATCGGAAGAGCGGCGTTCGTCTGCTGACGGCACAGCTCGTCAAAGATCTGCGACTCCGAGTGGTTCTCGCTCAAGTAGCGCTGGAGGTTGCTGACAGCCGACTCGATCGCGTTCTCGTCATCGACCTCGAGGTTGTCGAACGTTGCGACAACATCGTCGTCTTCGTCGTCATCGTCGCTCGACTTGCTGTTCTCAGCAGCCGCATGCGCAGCGGCTTCGATGGCTTCAGCCTCCGCGGCACGCGCAGCGACGGCCTCAGGCGAGAGATCCGTGTGCCACACGACCTCATCGTCATCATCGTCGTCGTCCTCCGTCTTGTCCTTGCTCTTCTTCTTCTCCTTCTTCTCCTTCTTTTCCTTTCCCTCCTTCTTCTCCTTCTTTTCCTTCTTCTCCTTTTTCTCCTTCTTTTCCTTTTTCTCCTTCTTCTCCTTCTTCTCCTTGGCGGTTTCCTCTTCCTCCGGCTCCGAGCCATCCGCCTTCTTCTTCTTCTTGTCCTTGTCCTTCTTCTTGTCCTTCTCGTCGCCGTTCTTCTTGGCCTCACGCTTCGCAGCGGCGTGCTCCTTGAGGATGAAGGTCGTAAGCTTGTGGTTCATGTCCACCGGCTCAACCGCACCACAGGCGTAGCACTTGTGGTAGATCATCTGGCCCTTGAACTTGTACTTGCTCTCCGGGAGACGGCAGGCCGGGCACAGCACGAAACCCTCAATGTACTTGGACAGGTGCTGCTGCATCATGCCAGGGTCGAACGCGCCGTTCACGATCGCACGGTCGTTCTTCTCATCGTACTTGGACTGCGCACCAAGCTCACAGCCAAAGAACTTGCACACCTCGGCAGTCGAGCGGTGCAGCGCGGTGGCAATGTCCGAGCAGTTGACGACAAGCGTCTTGATACCGTTGCCGCGGCCTTCAATCTTGGCCTGCAGACGCGGCATCTTGTAGCGATACTCGGGGTCATCGACAGGCTGCGTGCCGGCAATGTTCATGTACGACATGGTTGCTTGCTGGTCCTCGAACGAAAGATTGCTGGGCGGTGTTTTTCCTGAACTGTATCTGGTCGGTCGTAATCACCTGCTATTACGACTTGAGCTGCGTCTTCCGCTTATCAAGTTGCTGATGACGACCTCTTTTCTTCCACGTTGACTCCCGCGTTTCCAACTGAAGCCAAATAATCGACGGAATTTTCAAACGCATGCACTGCGGAGCCGCTCGGGGGAGTGGGGCTGAGAAGGAAGCGTTCAACGGGGCGGAACACGACGAACGACGCGAAGACGGCGGGCGGACGGCGCGGGCGCTTGGCGGGCAGGCAGACAGGCACGCAGAAAGGGAAGCGAGCGAGCGTCTGGCTGCGCGAGGAGGGGCGGAGCTCGATGGCGGTGGCGAGAAGATCGGGCGGGCGGCGCGCGGTCTCTCACTCGGTTTCGAAAGTGTGAGGTGGCCGAGCCTTCGGGTCTCGGACTCGGTTGCGGTCTCTGGCGTTGGGGTTTGTTGGTTGCGTTTGTTGGTGGCTGATGGGGTCGCTCCAACTCAAGAGAAAAAAATGGCTGTTTTTGGACCAACACCGGTCGCACGGCGTCAGCCGTCCCTTTGCGGGCTGGGGATTCGGTCAAAATGGTGGGACAGGTCGCCCCTCCCTTGCGGTTTTCCATATGTGGTCCACACGTCGCGAGTAGCGTCCCTGTCTCTCCCACGGATTAAGCTTCATTCACACTTTGGCTCAGGCGTGTGGACCAATCACAGCATTTCCTCAGTCCACTGAGTCTGAGACCGACAATGGCCATTGAGTTAGTTAGTTAGTTGAGAGTCGACCCATCAACAAGACGAGAACGACCATGAACGTCTGGGTGTCTGCGAGCGATGGCGACATGGACGCCGTGAAGCAGTTCCTCGCGAACGGAGGAAACGTCAACATCAAGGATGAGTTTGGATACACCCCGCTGTAAGCGCTGCGTACAACACTTCGTGGTCCGCTTTCGTGCGACTCATTTGTTTCTCAACTGCCAGTCAGGCTGCCGTGAGCTACAACCACCTTGAGCTCGTCCACTTTCTCATCGCCAACGGCGCTTCCGTGACTCTCGGTAAGATGCCTCGTCTTTTTGTATCGAGGATCCAGCCGTGATCAAAGCGACTGTCTGCCCTGCAGCGGACAACGACTTGGATACGCCACTCCACCGCGCCGAGACTGTCGACTGTGCCAAGCTGTTGCTCCAGCACGGTGCCGAACTTAACGCGCGTAACTCGGAAGGACGAACGGTGGGTCAATCTACGAATCGCTCGATGAGTGATGATTGTGAAGTCTGAATTTATTAAATGCCGTTTGACAGCCCTTTGATGCCGCCATTGAAGATGAACACGAGGAGCTCATGGCGATGTACGAGTCACTTGGCGCTGAGAAGTCGGACCTGCCAGCGGATGAAGAGGAGCCTCAGCAGTGGGACATTGCGATGCCATAGAGTATCCATAACTACGCATTGTCATCCCTTCCATTCGCTCGTTGTGTCGTGTTGCGTCTGCTGTCGGGGTCAATCCATCTACCTACCACTACTGATCGTAACCATGGTGCTTGTCATCATCCACACGGGTTACGGTTTTCATTTGGTGTCGGAGTGATGGTCAATCAGCGGCAAGCTCGAAATTCAAACTATTTCCAGTTTTCAAACGGGCACATTTCTTCAGGCTCTAGCCAGCCCCAGCCACGATGCCGACGCGCAAGGTCGATCTGCACGCGCCGGCGGTGCGTCTCCCAGGCGCAGAGGAGGTCTACAGGCGCTTCTGCGCGACGCCGCTGCGTCTCAAGAAGCCGCGAGTGCCTTGCGCGTCGCCGGATGCCACGCAGTGTCCGCTGGCTGCACAGCAACCGCCGGTGCGACGATCGCCAGCGCGTCCGCAACAGCAACGATTGACAGGTGAACAGGCTCCCAGTCAAGGCGCGTCAGCAACATCACCACAGCAGAAACAAGTGCAGACTCAGACCTCGACAGTCTCGGTGGATGACAACCAGAAACGGCCCCTGGATGAGGCCGAGTCTGTGGACGGCCGGGAGACAACGACGACACGCGACGTTGCGCCGCTCAAACGACAGCGCACAACGACCGAGAACAAAGAGAACATCGATGTCAACATTCGCGTCGACGCTCCAGTGGCTGAGGCTCAGGTATCTGCGGCTATCGTTCGTGTCGATCCCGTGGACGTCTGTCCAACGCTTGAGGATCCCGCGATCGCTGCGCCATCGCCACGAGCGACGCCACGCACGCCAATCAAGCAGCTTTCCGAGCCGACACCAACGAATCGGCGACGCCGTCAAGCTCCAAAAAGAGATACACAACCTCAGGGTCAGCGCCGGAGTCGACGTCTGCTCGAACGCGGTCAGTGCGAAGAGGGTCACGAGCTTCAAGATCCAGCTCAGCCAGCGCCACCCATCAACTGCGTCGAGCCAACCGAAGAAAGCGTTGTGGATGCACCCACTGCCACGATCGAAGAAGCGTCCACCACGATACTGTTTAACTTCGAAACCGAGTTTGTGGAGCCCTTTAACACTTCCAAGACAACAAGTGGAGACGTGTTTGCTGAATGGTTTCGCGCCCTCGGCCGAGATGCAGCCGCTACAAGTGGTCAATGGCACGATGTGCTGACAAGTCTACATTTTATTTGCATGCGAATCTCCATGTGCGAGAGCTTGGCGAGGAAGCAAACCGAGGACGACTCAGCTACGGCATCAACGGGAAAGAGCGTTCGTTTTCGTCACTTCGACTTGTCGTCTCTTAACTTGGATTACTCGGAGAACTCAACAGCGGCGACGGTTGAAGCAATGCTGGCTCACTATGAGGACATGCGAGCATGTGCAATGGCAATCACCAGCACTCCTGAGGCGACCTCAGTTCTCAGTGTCGCTGTCGCCGTTCTTAAAACCACGGACTTGTTTGCTGCTCAACTCAGCGGTTCTCAGACTGAGTTCGAAGCTTGCCGAAGATATTTTGCCCACGAATTCTTCAACTTGTCCCAGTCTGCATCAACGGCAGGGGAATTCCTCGACCACCAATTTTCAGTGCTGTCGTCGTCTTTGATTCGGTATCGTCTTCGCGTACTCTTTCTCCCCTTTGATCCGCAAGGCCTTGTTGATGAATTCGATCATGGCTCAACCATTACGGCGTACGACCACCAAGACTTCGGTGCTGCAATCCATTGTGCGCTCAAACATGTGTGGATTGGTCAACCAGTCGTGGAAACTGTTATACGAATCGTGGATCATGCTGAAAAGGGTCCGGACGCGTCTTGGCCAAGTGAAAAAGCCATCGAGACGTTAAAAGATGTCCTGGAACTGGAAGATGTTGACATGATCCAGCAGTACGTCGGTGCAAGTCGATTCTTGGTATTGAGCCTCGAGAAATGCATATTGGACGACGAGAATACCGACGAAGATACGCTGGAGGAAGTCTCCAGCATTGAGCGACTGTGCGCCCAGGCCAAAAGGTGAGCATGAATTTGTGTCGTACTTAGTAAACAGGGGGTATCTAACGCGTGTGATGACTGCATCAAATAGGCTTGGTTTCCAAGACGAGGCTCATCTGTTTCCAATTGCGTCAGTGTCTAGACTCTATCGAGACCTTCAGTTGCGCGAGAGTACGCTGAAGAACCTTGAAATGATCGTTGCCTCCCTCAACATCAGTCGCTTCGGTGAGTTCGACGTTGTGTGAGGTTGCATTTTCCTGTGAGACTCACTTGCAATTTCCGTGTCCAGTCGAAATGCCATGTTTTGAGTGCAACGAGCTGATCTCAAGTGAGCAGCAAGCTGAGTCAATCACATGCATGTCGTGTGACGGTGCCTTTCATCTGGCATGTCTCCATCTTCCCGCCAGCTTCGCACAGTTTGCAGGCCAATATACTTGTCCTCGCTGCTTTATCGGCTCGCGATGAAACCCAAATCCCCACCACAACTAGAATACGCTACGTGCATCCGTCAATGCGACATTATATTTGCTAATGAGTAAACACAAGATTGGGGGCTGCATCTGCACTAACAGTTTGTGAAGGCAGCAGAATCGATATGCACATCTCCAGCAACTCGGAGTAAAACAAAAAAAACACAGTCAGCCTAGAAGTGCTCGAACTACAGGTTGAGCAGCTTGCTGAGTTTCGGGCGCGGACCAGGTTTTCGCTTGACATTCGGGTCGACCGCGAACAAGTCGTCAAGACGGATCTTGAGCGATGTGTCCAGCTGCAACGCTGCAGCGTCGAGCGGCCACGGCACAAAGCCAACCTCGTAACACTGGGAGTAGTGTTCAACCGAGAACAGGCGCGCGTCATAAAGTGAGTCTACGCGTCGGCGATTCAGCTCGGCAGCGTGCACGCCGTGCACACAGGGAAAGCGACGGTCTTGCCACCCAAGGCACGTGCACTCCCAGTCGAGCAGGTTCACGTGCCGCCACGAGTCCTGCGTCACGGGAGTGATCTGTGCCAGCGAGCGCACCATGTACGTCCCGTTGGAGCACGGCACGGACTGCATACAAATCATTCACGATGGTTCTGTCAGTATCTCCCCCGTCGTCACCACGTCATCCACTCAGTCATACCTCGCAACGCTGGCTGCCCTGCAGCGTCTGCTCCAGTTGCGTGAATCGCGTTGGCACGAGTTCATGCGACGGACGCTGCTCCACCGCCTTGCGGCGCGCGTGGAAGTTCTCCGCGATCTTCATAAAGTACCGGTTGAACACCTCAAGAGGTTCATAGCTGCGCGCAGGAATGTCGCCAAACCACTGGCGAAGCAGTCGAATCGCTGAAGGGAACGGCGCATGCACAGGCACCATGAGTTTCGGACCCTTCATCGCGAGCGCGTCGGTCGCGCCAGCGGTTGCATCCGCGATGAGGTCCTCCGGAGCACTGAGGTCGGAGGACACGATGCCGAACGTCGGACGCTTAAAGGTCTCGAGAAACGCGTACTTGACCCAGCTCGATCGCGGGAGTGCGTCCAGGAACTGCACGCACGCCTCATTGGTGAGCGCAATGTCCACGCGAATGCGCTTGTACTCGACCTCGCTTTCACTACGCGCGAGCTCATAGATGCGCTGCTTCTTGTCTTCTGGCAGCGGGAACTTCTTGTGCAGCACGAGCTCCTCGTCGACGAGACGGCGCACGCAGAAATGGAGACACGCGTGCGGCCACACCGTCTGCACGGCAGCCTGCAGTCCGTTCGTCCGACCCGCGAAGACCGTGTACTCGTTCCAGTTGATCATCGTCGTGTTCGCGCGCGTCGTCGGGTCCTCTCCGGCCATCGCACCTGCGACGTTGTAGCCGTGCATCGTCAGGTTGTGGAGGAACCACATCCAGTTTTCATGCGTCTCGGCGTCCACGAGCGCCAGAGCAAAGACCACGACTTGATCGTTGTGGTCCTTCGTCGCCGCGTAGAGGTAGACGCCCGAGACCGCGTCGTCGTGCTCGTCGCCGACCATCTCGACCGCGAGGGGCGCCTTCGGCTCGACGTCGCGCCACAACGCGGGGCGCACGTGGTCGAGAGAGACAACTTTCTGGCAGTGGCGCAACGCGTGCATGGTCGTGCTGGGCAGCACCATGACGCGCTTGAAGACGCCGCGCTCGTCAACGTCAAACTGGAACTGCGTGCCGGGGTTCTTGGTCACGATGAGGTCGAGGTAGCTGCGCAGCTTCTGGAACGACGTGCGGATCGACTTGATGCCGGTGACTTGGATTTGGCGCTTGATGCGCGACGCCATCATGTGGTTGATCGAGTGTCCGCGGCTCAGCAAAATGCGCCGGATCATTTTGCCGTCGAGCTTGGACAGCGCCACGACCGACGGGTACTTGCAGAGCTCCTCGTTCACCATGCGGCACAGCACGTTCGTCGACAGCGTCGTGTTGCGCTGCGCTCGCACGCGCGGTACGTCCGCGGCTGCCGCCGCCGACGAGTCGCCTGTCGCTGCTCCGGCTCCACCGACAGCTTCGCCATCCAGTGGCGTCGTCGCCGCGTCATCTCCGTCGGTGGCGTCGTCGTCTGACTTCTTCTTCTTGCGAGACTTGCGCACCTCGACGATGGCGCCTGGGACACCGAGTCGCGAGCCGATAAACTTGTAGTGGTTGTGCAGCAGACACGCGCGCGTGACCTTCCACGACGGCCCGAGACCGAAGCCGTTGATGTAGAACGGACACTGCAGCGCCTCCGCCGGCGTCGTCGGGTCGAAGAACTGCTGGCCGTGCAGCTTCTTGCAGCGGTACTTGACGTTGCCGCCGCCGTCGGGCCGCGAGCTCGAGCCTGCGACGTACAGCTGGAAGCCGCGCTCCATCGCGAACTGCTTGCAGCGCTCCTGCAGCGCTTTCTGCGACGGAAACACGTCGGTTCCGCAGCCCGTGACCTTGGACCCACCGCGCTTCTCGTATGCGACGCCGTACTCGGTCGAGATGGCGTCTCGGCTGATCTCCTTGACCACGGCGTCCGACAGAAGACCGAGCCGCATCGCCTCCTGGATGTCGCTGTCTTCGAGTCGGTTGTAGTGCGTCGGTGCGGGCGGCGGCGGAGCGTTCGCAGCCGCGGCGGCCTCGGTCGCGAGCGCTGCGGCCTTGGCCATCGCGGCCTCTGCGGCCGCCGCCGCCGCCGCCTCTCGAAGCGTGAGACGGCGGCGCTTGCCGTTCTCATCGACGGTCGTCGGCAAGCGCAACGCCGCGGCGACTCCCGCAGCACCGGCGCCGGCAGCAGCAGCAGCAGCAGCAGCGCCACCACGACCTCGTCCTCCGCGGCCGCGCACCGCTGGAGCTCCTCGTGCGCCACCTCGTCCGCCGCCTCCGTTGAGCGCCATGGCCACATCGTCGACGTCCACTTCGTCCTGCAGGTGGCTGACAGCCACGACAGGCGACTGCAGCTCGTCCACCGTTCGCTTGCGCAGCACCGAGGCACCGTCGTCGCCGCCATCGTCGTCGTCGTGGCGCGGGGCGCCGTCGTCCACACCGTTGTCCACACTGTGGTGGTGGTGGTGGTGGTGGTGAGTAGCCACCTGCGTGTGGATGCCATGGTCCACACCAGGAGAGTGGTGGGGATGGTGATGATGATACTGAGTGGTGGGGTGGCTCGTGGCCGCATGAGCAGCCGTGGCTGCGGCCGCCACTGTCGCTGCCGTGACCGCCATCGAGGTCGCCTGCTGGGTCGGCGTCGGCGCCGACGTCGGGGCCGCCAGCGACGTCACGAGCGTCTCTGCGGCTGCGGCCGTGCGCTGTCCGCCATGGTCCTGGGCCGCGGGGACGTGGCCGTGGCCACCCGCGTCCACATCCACATCCGCATCCACACGAGCGTCCACGTCCACGTCCACAGCCGCGTCCGCCACCGTCGGGGTCGCGGTCGGAGTTCCCGCCATTTCTCGTTGCCCTCCTTCGTGTGTGTGACGCGCGCGCGATGAGAGGGAGAAACGTACTGAGCCGCGGGTCGTTTTGTTCAAATGCGCTCCCCCCACACACAAGCACGATACTGAGACAACGGAGAACGACCAGTTCCCAGTCTTCCCGCTGCTCGAGACTGGACCGCGGGGGATGGGCCGAGAGGGGGTTACGGCTCGGGGGTTACGGTCGCGCACCGGTAATGAAGCAGTACATCTGGGGCCGACCGTCAACTTTCGGAGTCCACAATCAGTAAGCACCGTGGTAAACTTTGTGCGAGCGTTAACTTTCGATGAACGTAGCTCCTCCGTTTCTGGTGTGTGGAGGACAATAATGGTGTTGCAACGCATGTGGATGCTGCGGGCGTCGCGCCGCGCGCTCTCTGTGTCGCTGCGGCGGCTAAGCACTGCGGCGCCAGAGCCTTCGTCTCGCACAACCGCCAACTCGGTGTCGTCGCTGCGGTCGGCATCGCCAGGCACCGTTCGGGTGCGTCGCGGCACGGACCACGCGGCGAAAGAGGTCGAGATGGACACGACGATCGCGCGCATCATGGGCTCTGACTGGGGCGACCGCCGCAAGCAGCCCGTGTCGTTTGCCATGCGCCTTTACTGGGGCATCTTCATCGTCGTGCTCGCGAACGGTGTCTACACGTACGTCACGGGACGCGATGGTACGTCTGTTTGAGTATGCGCCACACATTCGTCTACCTCGAACACTGACGGATTGGAGCTGTGGGGACCGACAGAGACATACGTCGTGGAGCAGGTGCAGAAGAAGGTGGACGAGCGCCTCGGTCGTGTCGAGACAAACGAGTTTGTGGTCATGGCTGCCAACCCGAAGCCAACTGCGGTGGTGGACGCTGCTCCAGCGACTGAGGAGACGGACGCGGGAAAGAAACCTGAGCTTGAAGCGGACTCAAAGATGGAGCCAGCACCTGCGGCGACAACGACTGCACCAGTGACTGCGACGACGCCTGCGACGGGTGTCAGCAGCAGTCCGCGTGCTGCGCCCGTATCGCTCTTGGGGTCCTCGTCGACGACCCCGATGCCGTTTTTCGTCGCCCCCGCGCGGCAGCCAACGAAAGCCGAGTACGAAGCGCAGCTGCAGCAGTTGCGTGCTCGACAGGCAGCATTGCGGGAGCAGCTACGCCGACCAAACGGAGCGTTCCAGTCGACAGAGCAGATTCAATTGGAGATCCAACAGATTGACTACCAGAAAGCTCAGCTCAAGCAGGTGATCAAGAAGCTTTAGCGATTACTCTCTCTCCCTCTCTCTCTCTCTCTTAATAGACAGCGACGCATTCAAGGCGACACGACTGCGATCGAGACAGCTCCGCCAGCAGCCACCGACTCCACGCGAAGGCCATGCGTGGCAAAGTACTCGACGCGCGTGAGCTCGAGTCGATTTTCCTGGTCGCCATGGCCTGCAGCACCAACACCACTATCAGATGAGCTTTTCTGCCACCAACTCGCACTCGTTGACGTACCCAGATTGCCGTGCTCTCCCCACCCACACGAATAAACTTGGTTGCGATCGGTAAGCACGAGCGCATGCTCACTTCCGCACGCAATCGACTTGACGGTCTCCGTGAACGGCAGCTTCGTTGGCGTGTGCGCTCCGTCGACGCCGCCAAGACCGAGTTGTCCATGTGAGCCTTTGCCCCAGGCGACCAGCGTGCCGTCTCGTTGAACGCAAAGCACAAAGTGCCATCCTGTATCGACCTGACGGGCAGTCAGCGGGTCGTCACTGTCACTGCTCATCATGACTGGCCGCGCAAGGAATCGCGCTTTCTCAGCGGCTGGGGAGACGCCCAGTTGCCCGTGACGATTGTTTCCGCACGTGAGCACAGCACCTGTCGAGCAGTCGTAGAGCACGGAGTGTTGCCACCCGCAGAGCACTCGGAAGGGACCTGACGTCGGCAACGAGTTGAGAATCGTTGGCTCACGTGCCGATAACTTTGACGGACCGAGTCCGAGCTCTCCGTGTCGCCCACTTCCCCACGCGAAGACAGAACCATCAGAGAGTGATAATAGCGAGTGCTTCCAACCACAGGAGACGCTCAGCACTGGTGCACAGCGTAGCGAACGAGGAATCTCTGCGTCATGAGGCTCACACGCTGGCGTGGACGTCGAGTCTGGTCGACCAAGTTGGTGGTGCTCGTTCGCTCCCCACGTCAACACGCGTGCTGTGGCGTCTGCTTGATTAGTGCCCACAACTGCGACCGTATGCGACCACCCGCAGGCGACGAGAGTGCAGCGTCTGGAATCCACCTGCTTCAATTGATAACCAAGTTAGCTGCTTCGATGAGCACTCGCTCCAAACGACAGCGACGCACCTTCGTTCCGTTATCGCTTAAGAGCGCTACTCTCACTGGCGCACACACAGCAGATTGATCGCCGCCGACGTCGACTGCAGTTCCGAGCTGCTGCTTTGCATTGTCTCCCCATAGATAAAGCTGTCCATCGTGTGTCATCCCTGTGTGTCGCTCGTTAAACTCATCTGCGCTTCTTGATAATGAAAGGCACTGCGGTCATACCTGCGCTATGACAGCCACCGGTGGATACATTAGAAGCGAGCAGCTACAAAGCACATCTCGCATTGTTATGGTCGTGAGCAGCGATGTCATGGTCCGATGCAACTACTCACTGGCACAGGAGGCTGTAGCTCACGCGGCAGTGCCTCGTCGTCATCGTTTCCCAGCCCCAGTTGACCAGAGCCGCCTGAGTGAAGAGATTTTGAATGAGGACACGCCTCTGGAGAGTGTAGGAATGGTCAGGTCACGCACCAGAGCCCCATACGAAGATGCGAGCCATGATGGTTACGACAGGCAAATGACTAATGACTGGGATGGCGAGCAGCTCCCTCGATCGAGTGACTATCAAATGGGTTACTTCATTATTTTGCTGGGGGTTGGAGCAATGGAAGCTGCGATCACTTTCGACTCTGTCGACGCGCCTCGTTCACCATGAGGCCGTAGAAGTGCTTGTAGTCCATGCACGCGAGGAGGTGCTCGACGAACCACGCGTACTTGTGCTCCTCGAAGAGCGCCGTGTAGTTGCCTTCCGCGATATCGCGGCATTCACGGAAGAACTCGTCGACTGTGGAGCCTTCCGACTCGACAAAGTCTGCTCTCACATCAGTAGTTACTCGTATGAGATCTTAGATATCGCACACACACACACACACACACGTACCAGATAGCTCTGCTTCGAAAAGCTCCAAGTACTTGTCATGAAGGTCCTTGTATCTACGTCAGTTCCCCAACATTCAAAAGCTCAGTCCCAGCCAGCGACTTTGGGGCTGTCGTCAGTGGAAATTCGCTCACTCGTGCTTGTGTTCGACATCTCCACCTTTCGCCTCAATCGCATCTCTGAACGTGTCAGCATTCTCTCTGCAACGGTCGTGTTGAGTGCCAAGATCGTATCGCTCTCTCTGAAGGCTAGACCTCCCACCTCGCGAAGTCATCAAATACGCGCTCAAACTTGGGCGACGCGCAGAACTCGGCAGCGCGTTGAATAATGTTCTTGGGCATCTTCACGTTCGCTAGGAGCCGCGAATTGCCTGCTGCCGCGTTGCTGCTGACAGTCTTCCGTAGCCACTGCGGTCGATCGAGCGAGCACTCGTGGACAGATCGCTCGTGTCCTTTCGTGCATTGCATTGCATGCATCCTAGTAACCAAAACAAGGTGTAACCTCTAACAGAGGGTTACCTGGTCTGATTCACGAACGCCGATTCAGATCTGAGTCGAGGCGAGGCGCTTGGCCCCAGCAGCTCCGCCACAACAACAGACAGACAGCGTGCACTGCAGACACCCGAGTCTATTGGCGCGGGCGTCTTCTCTTTCCTCTCTGCCAGCATGACGTCGCTCTTCGGGGGCCCCGCGACCAAGCCCAAGCAGAGCGCCATGGAGATCCTGCGCGTCTCCAAGCAGCTGCCCGTCCTCGCGGAGGGCGGCGCGACCGTCGCGTGGGGCGTCGGCTCGCCGCGGTGGCTCGCGGTCGACGACCCGGCGGTGCTCGCGCGCCCGCCAGCGCCGCTGTCGCTCAAGAAGGAGCTGTCGCAGCTCGTCGCAGCGTCGTTCGATGTCTACATGCGGTTGCAGCGCCACCGTGACAACAAGATGGGCCGCCTCGCGCCCGAGGAGATCGTCCGCGCGAGCCGCGAGTACCGCGAGGCGCTCACGACCTGCATCTTCGCGCTCGAGGACCGCCTGGACGCGGCTGACGACAACGATAACGACGCCATGAACGGCAGCATGAACGGTACCAGCAGCAGCAGCGACGCGGATCTCGTCGACGTGCTCAAGGTCTCGCTCGCCATGTGGCACCTCAGCGAGCTTCTCTTCCTGCAGCGCCGGCCGCGCGACGACAAGCGCCTCGCGTACGACGTCGCCGCGTGGCTTCAACAGCACTACGGCTCCGTGCGACTCGACGCGCTGGACGCCGCGGCGCAGCGTCTGCGGCAACAGGCGGCGGCGCAACGCGCAGTGAACGAGGACCCCGAGTACTGGTCGACGATCTACGGCCTCGTCATGATGGGCAGCGGCGCGCAGGCGTGGCAGCTCTTGGCGCAGCACCCAGCGTACCGCTCGCTCTTCTCAAGAACCACGTCGACCGCGTCGGCGGCGTCGGCGCGAGAGACGTTTGAGAGTCTTCAGCGCTTGCTGGTGTCACTGCCCGGCACGCCAGGCGTCGAGCCCATGGCGTGGCAGGACTGGCGCGAGGCGTGCCAGTACCTGCTCAACACAGACGGCTACTTGCGCAGCCACAGCGAGCTCAAGACGCTGCTGCTGGTCATGACCGCAGACGCGGCGACGCTGCGACGCCTGTCGTCGTCGTGGGACGAGCTCATGACCGCGCGCCTGTTCCTCGAGGAACCGAAAGCCGTCGCGCACCGGTACGAGTACCTCATGGCGAGCTGCGTGCAGGCGTTTTGCGCGGCAGGCGAGGACGCAGCGGCCTCGATGAACAACTTTGACTGCATCATCCTCGCGATGCTCGAGTACAACGTGCAAAGCGCGCTGCAGGACATCCACAGCCTCGGGTTCCACTGGATGGCGGCGCACCTCGCCGACCTCCTCACCAAGAGCGGCGTGCTCGCGGGCGACGACCGCGTGCAGGAGTTTGGCTGCTCGACGCTCGAGTTCTTCTCGCTGCACTACGCGCTGCACCTCGCGCCGTGCCGCGCAACGTGGCAGTTCACGACGGCGTTTCTCTCGGCCGCTTGCCCGGAGTACGGCGTGCTTGCGACGCGTTCGATCTTGAACCGCGAGCCGCTCGGCACTGACGCCAAGTGCCATCGCGTGCTCGCGGTCTGTCGCGGCAAGAAGGCGCTCGCGACCACGAGCCGCCACGTCGCCGTGCGCCGGTCCGAGGAATGCAAGGACGCGCAACGCTTCGCGGCCGCGCTGCAGTGGGCGGCCCGTGCGCAACAGCCCGACGAGTGCGACGCGATCACGGACGCCGTGCTGGACGAGTGTGAGCGCTCGGGTTCACTCGCGGCGCTGCATGAGGCGGTCGAGTACCTCGACGGACACCCCGAGCTCGCGACCACGCGCACGCTCGCGTGGTTCGTGACGTACCGCGAGCTGCAGCTCGTGCTGGACGACCGCGCGTCGCTGCTCGCGTCGATCAGCAGCGGCGCCAACGCAGACGACAATGAGACCAAGTGGGGCGCTGCTGATCTGCTCGACGACACGTACGACGCTGACGACCGTGAGCGCAGCGCTGTGCGGCAGCAGGTGCTGTTCGTGTCGCAGCAGGCCGCCGCACGGCTCCACACATTGCTGTCGTCGTCGCTCGCGCCGCGTCGCCTGCGCGCGCAGTTGCTGCGCCACACGGAGCTGCTGCTGCAAGACTCACCGACGCCATTCTCGAGCGAGCAACTCTGCGGCGTGCAGGCGTATCTGCGCGCGCTCGACCGATCGTTCGACCGCCACGACTTCTTCCGCAATCCCAGCCACGAGAAGCTCTCGCGCCGCGTCGCATCGCTGCTGTCGCGGCGTCTGTCCGAGTCGATTCTCGCCGAGCGCGGTGTGTCGAGTGTGCGCCCGGCGGCGCCGCGCGAGAGCGACCCGAAGAGCTTCGCCGCGTTGACTGCGCAGCTGAATCTGCTACCGTCGTCGCTTGTTGGCGGCGGAGACGACGCGATGGACGACGCGTAGGCGCCTCTCGTTTTTCACCGACTTCCCAACCTAGCGATCACGACAGTGTCGCGTCCGAGTGTGTGCTGTGACGACTCGTGCGAGCGCCTTCCGAGATGCGTAATATATCGTCCACGACTTGAAACACCGACGTGATCGTGGTGGAGGACGGCGACAGCGATCCGCCTCGTCGTCGCGTGGCAGCGAGCGCGCTGATGCCACTCGTCGACGACGCGGACGCTGACGCTGATCCTGATCCTGATGCTGCGACGCCGCTGCGTCGACGGAACATGACGTCGCCTCCGACCTGCTCTGCCTGCACTGTGACCTGATGATGATGGCCACGAATCCCACGTTAGCCTGCCTCACACACGTTCACACCCTCTCTCTCTCTCGATGTTGTAGATCCACTGCACTGCGACGTACGCTGAGCGTCGAGTTGAGTCGTGATCGCTCGAGCAGGAACGTGCGCTCGGTCGCTGGATGACCGGCAAACTCGCCGAGGTCCACGTGCACGACGCCGAGTCGCACGAACGCCGTTGTCATGGCGGAGCGACTTTCTTGGCGCACCGACAGCCGCAGCACGCACGGCTTCACGGTCTGTGTCGCCTTGCTGAGGCGCATGGCGACGCCCGAGAGCTCGAGCGAGGCGTCCCAGAGCACGAGATTGGAGCGCGTGACGTCCGCTGGCGGGATGACGCCGACGGTGGACGGAGCGCCTGTCGGCGCCCCTAGCAGCTTCCACTTGCAGTAGACGCGGGCGTTGGGCTGGTGCGGCACATTGGAGCAGCCGTGGACGGTGATGCGCACGTCAAAGACCACACGACGAGCGTCAGCGGTGGCTCGCGACATGGCGGGAAGCACGACACGGGTGCGATATGGAGAAAGAGAGGGACTGAGACCGAACGAAAGACGCTGGAGGTGGCTGGAGACACTGCGGATCCACGGTATCGACGGGAGGGAAGGAGCACCGCGCTTGTCTCAACGAACGCACGAGCCATTTTCAGAACGCGTCGATCGTCCACAGAGAGAGAGAGAGAGAGAGAGAGAGAGAGAGAGAGCGAGTGAGAAGCAGTCCAAAATAGTCGACGATGCTCTTTCATTGATCGCACGCATTGTTTTGTTATTGACTTGTTCGTGGCTCTTGATGACGCCGATCCTGCGACATGTGACGAAGAGCTCTCCTTTTTGGTTTGGCTACGCTTGGGATTCGTACTTTGGAGGGAACCACCACTTCCACTCATTGTTGTCGCAAAGCGAGATGTCGATGATGCGAGCGTTGCGGACGCTGCCGCAGGCGATGCAGCGGTCGTTTCGACCGCAGCAGCAGCAGCAGCGAGTGACGTCGTGGATCGAGGGCTGCGTAATGGCGTCGCCGTCGCGAGGGCTGCACTGCAGTCGCCTTGTGGCGACACCAAGCGACGATCAAGGCGCGAGCGACAGCCCCACGCAGCCGCCTCCGCCGCAGGGCGGCGTGCGACTTGCCAAGCTCATGGCGCAGCGAGGTGCGTCCCATACAGTCTACAGGTTTATAGTATAGGTGGCCATACAGAAGCTGACGGGTATCGGATCGTAGGAATGTGCTCGCGTCGTGAGGCGGAGACCTACATCCAAGGCGGCGTCGTGCTCGTGGACGGCGAGCGGGTGCGTGTTGATTGTTGCCGCTTCACTGTTCTCTACCACAATGCGACTGATGGGGGCGGCGCTCGCGTGACAGGTCAAGGGCGACTGGATGTTTGTGTCGCCGGACGCCGATGTGAGGCTGGACTACCCTGCACAGCGGCACCAGCGCCGCAAGGTCTCGATCGTGCTCAACAAACCGCTGGGCTACGTGTCGTCCCAGCCTGAGGGCGTCAAGGTGCCGGCGGTGAAGCTGCTGACCTTCGAGAACGAGTGCCGAGCCATGAGCAAAGAGCGCCCGAAAGACGCCATTGAGCCCGTGCAACTCGCGAAGATGGCGGTCTGCGGTCGGCTGGACGTCAACTCGACGGGACTGCTGCTGTTTACGCAGGACGGCACTCTGGCGAGCGCGATTCTCGACCCGAACAGAGGCATCGAGAAGGAGTATCTCGTGCGTGTGTCCGCGAAACTCGACGAGACCGATCCCGCGATCCAGCGACGACTCGAGAAGCTTCGCAAGGGCGTCACGTCGCCGGACGGTATCACGTATCGCGCCAAGAGCGTCGAGGTGCTCAACGAAAACCAGCTTCGATTCATTCTTACGGAGGGCAAAAACCGACATATCCGCCGCATGTGTGAACACGTTGGACTCGATGTCGTCGCGCTCAAGCGTGTGCGCATCGGAGAGATCAAACTGGGCGCGCTGCCGGTCGGACAGTGGCGGTATCTGCAGCAGACAGACCGACTGGAGGCCGCCCCAAAAGCCAAGGGACGTCGCGGTGTCAAGAAGCAGTAAAGGAATGCAAGCAAGCCGATGTGATCTGTAGTTGCCGACATGCGAGTCTCCGTGAGAATGGCGGAGCGATATACCGTGATCGAGATTCCTGTCTGACTGACCTTGAGATCGTCTGTGAACGTGACGCCTTCTTTCGAGAGTAACTCTCTCTTCTCGACGATGCATGGCGACGCTTCTCCGGTTGCGCCTGCAATGCATGCACATGCTCAGTCAGCACGTTGCTAGGTTGTTGCGTCGTGAGCTGAGGACGCAATTCAAACCTTTGAAGCCTCCGATGCCGAGCGATGCGGAGACCACGCGGTGGCAAGGAACCTGAGGCGCGAACGGATTTTTCTGTCGTGTATCATGAGCTTCAGAAGCAACTGCACGCGGATTTCATCGAAGACGTACTCGCAATGCTTGTCCAACCGGCCGAGGACCCGACTGGAGCGCCTTGGCGACGTCTCCATACGTGCTCACCTTGCCAGCAGGAATCTGAACATCAAAGGACGTATGTCTCTCATTTCTCGCTCGATCCATTCGATGGCAACAGAAACGAACGACGCACCGTAGAGATGAGCTCATACACCCGTTTCTCTGTGGAATCAACGACTGTCAGTCATGCGAGTCCACGTCATCTCTCACGCACTGCGTTCTGGTTTCTCACCAAATGCTGTGATGCGCTTGCCGCGCCATTCAACGTGCGTCGTCGTCGTCGTCGCTGCCTTCGTGCTCTTGGTGGCGGCTCTCGGGGCGCTTGCAGCCGTCGCTTTCTTGCTCTGATGGACGTGTCCAGCAGCTGCCGCTGCCGTCGATCGGGTGGATCGCATGATGAAGAGAGAGAGAGAGAGAGAGAGAGAGAACAGTGATGCGCTTCAATGCGTAATCTGGGAATGACAGTCTGTTGGTCAGGTTGGTGAGAGGTTGACGTTGTGTGGACCACCCGAATGGCTCCATTCCGCGCCAGATCTCATGACGAGATCACATGATGACGCGGGAGATCGATCCTGAGCAACTCGTTTGATCTTTAGCTTTGAAAATGCTCCGCTTGATGATGCTGAAGTACTGACGATACACGCGTGGGTACATCTGCAGGCTGTGAGGTGGGATGGAAGGACAGTGGGGCACGCGAGTGTGAGCAGCTTTTGACTCGTTTTTTCTAACGGTCGATTGTTTATTTCGTCTACATTGTCCAGACCCGTTGGCAGTTCAGTTGCTGATGACGAGCAGCACCAGTGCTCGCGCTGCGACGCGATCGCAGACGCTACGGAGATGCCAACTGGACGACTGAATAGCACGCTTATCGTCGAATGACCTCGACGTTGAGCTTGACATACTGCTTCTTGGACACGTCAGCCTTCGGGAGCTCATCGACCGGGGTATGTTCCTCGCCGGCCTCGGCAGCAGCAGTGGCCTGCGCAATCGCGACCTCCTTCTCGACCTCCTCATCGACACGGATCTTCACCGAGTGCGAGCCAAGCGTCTGTTTGACAGGGAGGGAGTTGTCAGATTGAAAACCCTCCAAGGATGCGAGACACGCGAATCCAGCAACAAACCTTGATGGGGTGCGTCAGATCAACGCGCGCCACACCGACAGTGATGCCGTACTGCTTGTCGAGCATGTCCGAAATCTCCTGCGCCCTGTGATGCACAAACATAACGTCAGTCAATGCGTCCTGCGATCCACGAAGAGGCGATCGCGATAACACGCACGTCACGCAGGTGTGCAGCGTCTGGTCAGCCTTGGTGGCCGTGTGGCGCTTGAAGTACACCGTGACCGTGGACAGACGGTTGATGATCTGCTTGAGCGTGCGCTCCTTCTCGGCGTCGACCTCGTTCGCCGACTCACGGTCGACCTTGTACTTGAGACGGTTCGCCTCCGTGGCGTACACCGCCAGCTTCTGCGGGTACAGGAAGTTGCGCGCGAAGCCAGCCTTCACGCTGACCTCATCGCCACGGTAGCCGAGGCTGGCGACGTCCTCCTTGAGCACCATGCTCACACGGTGGCTGATTCCGTCGTCGACATGCATCACGGTCAGCCATCACATTGAGACGGCAGCAAGAGACACATAGAGAATGAGAGATAGAGAAGTCAATGGCACGCACCCGAACGCACGGCTGAGAACCTTGGCGCCATCCTGCTTGCGCAGGCACGCGCGCATGTGCTTGGTCGTCGTCGCCAGCATTGCTCTTCGCTTCCCTGTCGATCACACGGTTGCCATTCAAAGAGAGAGCTCCTGGAGCGACCATCACTCTGAAAAACCCTCCGCCCAGCCACAAAACCCGCGTCTTCGGTCAATCCTGATAGCAATATTTGCACACCAGGAGGTACTATTTGAAGGTATTACCTTTGAGAGAAAAGCAGGTCGACCGAACAGCTCGCTCGCGCACGCTTGCAATCGCCGCCGGTCACGGTCATCGCCACCATGGACGAGTCGCCGGTCCTTCGCCGCCTCCGTGCGTCCAATGCATCGCTGATGAATGGAAACCTGTCGCTGCTGATGGAGATTCGCGAAACGGACACGAAGATCCACAATGAGTGGCGACGACTGCAGAGTCTCTGCGAGACACTGGAGCAGCGCGGGGTACCGGTGCCGGCGAGCTGTGCTGCACTCACGAGCCGCGCCGAGATGGAAGCACAAGAGGCAAACGGAAGCGTAAGCTCGTCACCAATCAAACCGCCGACTAGTCCCCTATGGAGCGGAATCAAGCGTCGTCGTGGATCGGACGAAGACGGCAGCACACAAGACAATGCTGGCGGCACAACAACAGGCCTCTCGATGACCGACGTGCTTAATGACGACTGAAGAACGTATGATCGGAAGGTTCATACACCAACGCACTGCAGAATGCGCAGATTTCGATGGACAAGAGAAGTATCGGCTCATTCGCACCAATACAAGGATCTAGCAACCGATGAGTGCCTCCGAAACTGGAGCCAAGAGGTTTGTTCGGAAACATCAGTATCGGAACCGTACATCATCACCTGCATTGGAGCCTTCGCTGTACTCATGAATCGATAGCAGCGTGCCGAAGCATGAGGACTGCAGTGTATGTGTGTGAGCGTGGGGGGCGAGTGATCTGACAGCGAGATACAAGTGATCAAGCAATACTATCCCCCGCTTGCATGTTTTCGAACAATGGCGTGCTTCAGTGCACACACATCTTTCCTTCTGCAACGTACGGACTCCATGAACTTGCTCACAAGCGTCGCATGCATCCCAAAAACTCCCCACGCTCGATCAAAAATGCCTTCGCGACAAATAACGATCTCGACCTCTCGCATTCACCACGCGAGGACCGGATCCAGCGCTCGAAACGCTCCGATCGACAGAGCACGTCTAGTGAACTTGGAGTTACCTTGTACCTAGCGTAGTGGTAATCCCTGCGCCTCGGAATCGATTGTGATCATCATCGCTACTTGACCTCCATCGTCTCCAACATGCCGCCACTTCAACTTGCACGGATTGACCTGTTCACGTCAGCATCTGTGAACAGCTCCACGTGCAGCCATGTCGAGGTTTTTTACATTCCATATCACTTATTTCAGTAAACGTGATCCTTCCCTCAGCGTTTTTCCAAGTGCACGAAACGACACTTGAGGTTTTACCTGTCATTTCGGATCACCTTCATTTCAAGGTTTTATTGCGGCTGTGTCCCTTTCCCTTCCCCTCCCGTCCGATCTTCTCGACGTTGTCGGCGTGAGGAGCTACGCGAGCCAAAAGCTCACGCCGACCTGGGTGGGGCACTCGGCAATTTCGCGCCCGTCGACCAAGCCGTCTCTCTCTCTCTCTCTCTGTATCTCTCCATCATGCTGCACGCTCGTCGCTCCGTGCTCTCGCAGAACGTGCGCTCCTTCAGCGCGCAGGTCGCCAAGAAGGGCGAGAAGCGTGTCGTCGTGGTCGACGGTGTGCGTCTCCCGTTCGCCAAGTCGGGCACGATCTACAAGGACGTGATGGCCTACGACATGCTGCGTGACGCCTACAAGGGCGTGCTCGTCAAGGCCGCGCTTGACCCCAGCAAGATTGACTATGTGCTCGCTGGTACGGTCATCCAGGAGGTGCGCACGTCCAACATTGCGCGTGAGGCCGCGCTCGGTGCCGGTATCCCCAAGCACGTGCCGGCGCACACGGTGACGCAGGCGTGTATCTCGTCGAGTCAGGCCATCACGACGGGCGCTGAGAAGATTCTCGCCGGCAAGGCGGACATTGTGCTCGCCGGTGGTGTCGAGACGTTCTCGGATGTGCCGATCCGCTTCTCGCGCCCGGTGCGCCAGCGCCTCATTGGTCTCCAGAAGGCCATGAAGGGCGGTGTGCCGGCCATCCTCAAGCTCATGTCGGGCCTCAAGCTCGGCGACCTCGCCCCGGAGGCCCCGGCCATCCAGAACTTCCACACCCGTGAGATCATGGGTCAGTCGAGCGACCGTCTCGCCACGCGCTTCGGCGTCACGCGCCAGGAGATGGATGAGTACACGATCGACGCTCACCAGAAGGCCGCCAAGGCCCACGCTGAGGGCAAGTACAAGGGTGAGATCATGCCGTACAAGGGTTCGACCGAGGAGAACGGTATCAACACCGAGTCGACGCTCGAGAAGATCTCGAAGCTGAAGCCCGCTTTCATCAAGCCGCACGGCACGCACACGGCCGCCAACTCGTCGTTCCTGACGGACGGCGCGGCTGCCACGATCATCATGTCCGAGCAGAAGGCTCTGGAGCTTGGCTACAAGCCCAAGTCGGTCCTCAAGGACTGGGAGTACGTTGCTGTGGACCCGTTTGAGGATCTGCTGCTCGGCCCTGCCTTTGGCATTCAGAAGATCCTCGCCAAGAACAACCTCAAGCTGGACGACATTGACTACTTTGAGATCCACGAGGCGTTCGCCGGCCAGGTGCTCGCCAACCTGAACGCGCTTGCGTCCGAGAAGGCGTGCAAGGAGCTCTTTGGCATGGACAAGGCCGTCGGCCGCGTCGACCGCAACAAGCTCAACACGTGGGGCGGTTCGCTGACGCTCGGTCACCCGTTCGGTGCCACGGGCAGCCGATTAGTGAACACGGCGTCGAACAAGCTGCAGAAGGAGGGCGGCAAGTACGCTCTGATCGCCGCTTGCGCCGACAGTGGTCTCGCCTACGTCGGTCTCGTCGAGAAGTACGAGAACTAGGCTCGATCAGTCGCTTCTCAGTATCGGTCGAAGGGAACTCGCTACGTTGACTACTCGCTTATCGTGATGAAATACACCTGAACTTGCATGTCGCTGTACTTGATGATTCTATTGTGTGTGTGTGTATGTGCGGAGCTGTGGTGAGGCAGGAACGACAGAGCGAGAGACGCAAGCGAAGAGCGAGAGCGAGAGCGAGAGGATAGATAGATTTCGATTCAAGCAGCAGTTACACGGAAAGAAAAGAGAGCGAGCGGATGCGAGAGTGGCCGAGCGCGTGTGCATTGCTTACACGAGCAGCACGGCGTTGATGCAGCCGTCGTTCTCGGGCACGTTCGTGACCTGCGCGTACTTGCCCCACACGACCTTGCCGGACGTGGTCACGAGGCCGAGCTCCGACACGTTCACCTCGATGATCGTACCCTTGGTGATCACGCCGAGTTGTGTGTACAGCGCGCTCTGTGGGTTCTTCTTGACGCCGATGATGTCGAGCTGGAACGTCGTCTGGAGCTCCGGGTGCGTCACGTGCGCCTTCTTGAAGCGCATCGCGCTCGGGCGAATGAAGCGCTCGTACTTCGGCGGCTTACGCGTAAAGTTCTCACCGACAAACGTCGCCTTGGTGATCATGCGCTTCCACGCCTTGTTGCGGCGCTTGCCCGATCGCAGCACCTTGAACATCTCGTCATCGGCGATCGGCTTGACCTTGGGGATCGGCACGTCCCACTTGCCGGCCTTCTCCTTTCGCTTCTGCTTGACCGTGTTGCTGAGCACCTTGGCGCGCGACACGCCCTCACGGTCCAACAGGTACGACGGCACGGCGCCATCGGGGATGTTCTCGTCGTTGCCGTGCTTGTTCGTGCGCTCCTGGTGCAGCGCGAGCGTCTTCTTCATCGCGGCCTTCTCCTTGAAGCGCTTCTGGTTGTACAGCTTGGCGCGCAGACCGTGCACCTTCTGCGCGAACTGCGAGCGGCGATGCACCTCACGCGCTTCCTTCTTGCGCTTGCGCTCGGCGGCGTCCATGCGCACGCCATGGCGCTTCTTGTGCATCTCCATGTGCTCATGCTGCGGCATCTTGCTTCAATGTCGTCGTCACGCGCGAGCGAGGATCCGGTTGGTTGTTCGTGAGGTGGGATCGAGACGGCACTCGATCGATCTCTGTCTTCGCGTCGAGAGAGAGAGAGAGATAGCGAGAGAGAGATGAAGGAAGAGCTACAGAGAGAGAGAGAGAGCGAGAGGTGGCTCCGTCGTCTCTTGGTGGCTTTTCACGTGACTCGAGACGCCGACAACCAACGTCGCCAATCACAATCGGACCAGTGCGGTCCAGTCAATTGGCTGCTCTGAAGCGCCAGATGAGCAACCTTCGTGCAACATTACTATCCACAGACAATAAATTACCAATATATTGTGCGTGTTTGGGTGACCACCTTGTTTTGGAAATCATTCGTGTAACCATGGTGACCCAGCCAGAGGGTTACGCTCGGGTCAGGAGCTAGATCATCAGCCATCGTCCATCATGCGAGTGGCTCCTCTCGTTCGCGTGCTGCAGCGCGCAGCATCGACATCTGCGAGACGTTCGCTGCCTCAGGCGTCGATCCGACGCAATGTCCATGCGACAGCGTCCGCTGGCTCTGCGCTTGGCGGCATCGACGGCGTCAATCCGTTCCACGTGTCCTCGAAGCAGCTCCAACCGGGTACGCCAGTCAGTCAGTCAGTCGGCCTTGGTCGCTCGAGTGTGAATGCGTGCAGTGTCGTTATCATGCACGACACGGCGCATGTGCGCTCGCTCTCTCTCTCCATTGTATTTACTGTCTATTGACGTGTGTCCTTGCAGGCATCCCTCGCAGCGAGTTCCGTCAGCGACGCGAGCAGCTCCTGGAGAATCTGCCCGAGAACACGGCTCTCATTGTACGTGTACTCTTCCCCATTCACGATCGACTGGACGCACGCCGTTAAACTGTGCGACACTATATATTTCACATGGGGAATGCTACGAATGTAGGTGCACGCAGCGACGACCAAGTACATGACGCACGACATCCCGTACGAGTTCCGCCAGAACTCCAACTTCATGTACCTCACGGGACTGGAGGAGCCGGACGCGCTCGCCGTGTTCCTCAAGACGGCGCAGACGTCGTCTTTCGTGCTCTTTGTGCGCCCGCGTGACGCCCACAGGTGCGAGGCTCTCGAGCTTCTATCGTTGCTTCTACTTTCTCTGACTCGCTTCATGGCAGTGAGCAATGGGATGGTGCTCGTGTCGGTGTCGACGGCGCCAAGGAGCGCTACGGCGCCGACGACGCGTTCCAGCTGAGCGACATGGACAAGCAGATGGCGACGTTGCTGGGCGGCATGCAACAGGTTTTCGTGCTGTCGCCGGAGCAAGGGCGCTACCCGAACGAGTTTCTCCGCGCGACGCAGCCGTTCCACGACAAGTTCTTTGCTGGCGACGTGTTGGTCGAGCAGCTTCGCCTCATCAAGTCTGAGAACGAGCTGAACCGCATGCGCTACGCGGGCGACATCGCAGTCGGCGGCTTCCTCGAGATGATGACCAAGACGCGCGCTGGGATGACGGAGCTCGCGCTGGCCGCCGAGTTTGAGGCGCACTCGAAGCGCAACGGCGCCTTGTGGACGTCGTTCCCTTGCGTCGTCGGCTCGGGCGCCAACGCCGCCGTGATCCACTATCTTTCCAAGCGCAACGTGCTGCAGCCGACGGATCTCGTGCTCGTCGACTCGGGCTGCGAGGTGCCTGGGTACTACGTGAGCGATATCACACGCACGTGGCCAGTGACCAGCAGCGCGGCGCTGTCGGCGGCTCAGCGCGATCTTTATGAGCTCACGCTGGACGTGCAGAAGCAGTGCCTCACGCACCTGCAGCAGCAGCTCTCGACGGGGCAAAGCATCACGCTGGACCAGCTGCACGCGTTCGCGTCCCACGAGCTGACGAGGGGGCTGCGGTCGTTCGGGATCCTCAGTGCGACGTCGACGACGCGCGACCTGCACCGCTATAACCCGACGCACATCGGACACTACCTCGGTATGGACGTGCACGACACGTCGCACATCTCGCGGTCGGTGCCGCTGCGACCAGGCATGGTCATCACGGTCGAGCCAGGCGTGTACCTGCCACAGCATGACGCCTCGCTGCCCAAGGAGTTCCGTGGCATTGGCATCCGCATCGAAGACGACGTCATCGTACGTAGTAGTTGACATTTTTTGTTTGTTTGTGAACGGCATTGACTAACGACTTGACCCTCTGCACCAGATCAAGGACGGCGGCATCGAGATCACGACGTCGCGCCTCCCGAAGGAGCTCACGGATATCGATGCGTTGCGTGAGTGAGGCATCACCGCAGGGGAGACAGACAGATCGAATAGAGACACGACAGATAAACAAATCTCACTGCAGTTGGAACTGAAATGACTCACGTTTGCCGGTTTAGCTCGCGACTCGAATCGATGTCGGACGGCTTGGTGCTCCACTCGAGCAGCACTCGGTGGTGGAACGAGTCGAATTCGGCGACCTGTTGACGCAGCGCCGCAAAGCGAGCCGCACGACTTGTAGGGGAGAGGTCGGTGAGGATAAAGTCCTCCACGGTTCGTCTGCTGGGCGACGGAATCGTGCTGGCGCGCTGCTTCCGCTGTGCTGTTGAGCTCTGCTGCTGCTGCTGCTGCTCCAGCTGCTCGTGCTGACGTTGCTGATGAGAAACGCTGCCGTTGAACGCCAAGGTGTTGATTGGAGGTGGCTCTGCGCATGGCTCCGCCTTGATGACTGGCGACAGCTGCGCGTCAGCAGCTTCTCGATCGCTGGAGGGAGGAGGCAAGGACCGCTTAAGGCGCTTGGAGGTGATGACCGTTGTCACAGTTGGAAGCTGCGCGCCAATCTCTCCGACAGTCGTGGTCGCGTTCACGATGAGACAGCGCATGTGTGCCTCTGACTCGGCCAGCGGAATGACAAGCACGAGCAGACCGGAGGAGAGCGTGCCCACCCCAGCCTAATAACGAAAGGACCAGACCACAAGGGACAGACAGACAGACAGACAGACACAGAGTCAGTGCGCTTTTGACTATCAACGACATGGACAAGATTGACTCACTCGCTCTCGCTGCCGCAGGTACTCGCGCATCTCTCGAAACGCCTTCTGCTCTGCTTCTGGGGACTCGGGCGATGGCTGGACGACGCATTGCGGTGGCTACACGACAACGGAGCAAATGGCGTCGTCAGTCTGTCCGTCTACGACGAGGAGCTCGCTCGTCCGACGTCACACAATCCACACAGACATGTTGTCGGCAGCACGCGATCATACGGTCGACTTCACCGAGCTGCAGCCGCTTGGAGATACAGATCTCGCTCTGCCTGCGCGTCAAGCACACACAGCAGCGCATGAGTGCTTCGTTGACGTCGACACTATCGACGATACAGAGCGTCAAGAACCACAAACCCGAGCAGCGCCATTTCATCGACGCGAACGCGGAGACGGCGCAGCGACAGCGGCAGCGCGGCACGCGGCACGATATCCACCTGGAACGAGGTGTCAGACGCTTTGCGCATGCGGAAGCGCACCGCTTGCTGCATTCCCTGCGGCGGCGGTGCTGCTGCTGCTGCCGCCGCTGCGGTCCACGGCGCCATGCGCTCCATCTTCCTGCAGGGCCATCGCCTTTGCTTTGCAGCAGAGCCACGTTGCTGTATGATTGGCTAAAAACACGGATGTGCGCGTCACGGATTCGCTGATCTAGGTATCAGATACCTGATTCTGAGCCAATCCCAACCGTTCCCTCCAAGAAAGGCAAGCCCCAAGCCAAGCCAAGGCACTGTCACTCACTCGATCGCTCGATCGATCGAGCATCATCATCTCATGACGACAGCAAGCGCCACGGACGAGAGCGCACGGCTCGCGCGCATTGAGCGGCTCGCGCCGGACGTCGTGAACCGCATCGCAGCTGGGGAGGTCATCCACCGCCCGGCGAACGCGCTGAAGGAGCTGCTGGAGAACAGTCTCGACGCGAACGCGACGCAGATCTCGGTGACGGTCGGCCAGGGCGGGCTCAAGCTGCTGCAGATCCAGGACAACGGCAAGGGCATCCACCGCGAGGACCTCGCGATCGTCTGCGAGCGCTTCACGACCAGCAAGCTCCGCGTGTTTGAGGATCTGCGCGCGATCAGCTCGTTCGGGTTCCGAGGCGAGGCGCTCGCGAGTATCTCGCACGTGGCGCACGTCTCCATCACGAGCAAGACCGCGTCGCAGCCATGCGCATACAAGTACGTGCGCACTCGCTTTGCCTTCTTTTCCCTTTGTTTCCATCGAGACGCCTCATCGATGGGATCCTTTAAACTCGCTGGATATAGAGCGCACTACCGCGATGGCAAGCTCATCGCCAAGCAACCGGGCGGCTCCGCTGATCCCGTGCCTTGCGCTGGCAAAAACGGCACGACGATCGTCGTCGAGGATCTCTTCTACAACCTCTCGACGCGGCGGCAGGCGCTCAAGAACGCCAGTGAGCAATACCAGCGCATCGTGGACGTCGTACAGCGCTACGCAGTGCACTTTGGCGACCGCGGCGTCGGATTTGTCTGCAAAAAGGTGCGTTGACCTGGCGAACTATTGGTTAAACGCGGTTTGACGTTGTGTGTGTGTGTGTGTTTCTGATAATGTAGCATCGCGAGGTGTCCTGCGATGTCACGACGCTGCACGCAACATCGCAGCTCGACGTGATCCGCCAGATCTTTGGCAGCAAAGTATCAAACGAGCTGCTCGAGTTCTCGTACCATCACGAACCGACGTCGCTTCAGCGCGATCTCGAGTTTTCGGCTCACGCGTGGGTCAGCAACGCCAACTACAGGTACTAACGGGAATCTTCGCGAAGGCTTGTCGACGGTACTGATCACAGCGCGTTGCTGGCAGCCTCAAGTCGAGTAACTTTATCCTGTTTATCAACGACCGACTGGTCGACTGTGCACCGCTGAAGCGGGCTTGCGAGTACGTGTATTCGCTGTATCTCCCCAAACACACGCATCCGTTTGTGTACATGAGTCTGCAGATGCCACCGCACAATTTGGACGTGAACGTGCATCCAACGAAACGCGAGGTGCACTTTTTGTATGAAGAAGTGATCGTCGAGACGCTGGCAAAGCAGTTGGAGCTGCACCTGAAAGGCAGCAACCAGAGCCGCGTGTTTACGGTGCAGCCGATCTCGAATATGGTGGTGAAAAGCGAGACCAAAGGCAAAGACAGAAACAGCGCTGCACTGGTTGATGCACCACGGTTTCAACAGCAAGCGGTAACAGACAGCGAAGATGAAGAAGAAGAAGAAGAAGAAGCAGATGAGGAAGAAGACGAAGTAGGTGATGATAATGATGTTGCACGAGAAGAAAGACGGCAACGAGTGGTCACAAGAGAGCAGAGCCAGAAGAGGAGGCGAGAAGATGCGATGGAGGACTCGGTTCATGATGCGGACGAATCGTCAGCACGTGACGATGACGGCGATACACGAGCGGCATCGCAGTCCATTGAGATCGATCTCAGTCAAAAGTCGACGCCCAACTCCAAAAAGTACAATCCTTCCAAAGTACGTGGGTCAGCAAGTGAGTGGAGTGGTCCATTTGTTTGCTTAGTGTTTGATGGTGAACCATAGGTTCCTCAAAAGCTCGTGCGAACGGATCATCGCTCGAGCACGATCGACAAGTTCTTCTTCCTGGAGTCACAGCGAAGCTCTCAGCTGTCTCAGTCTCAGGTGGCAGACGCCAGTGCTAGTAGCAGCACTAGTCAGCAGGAGGTCGCTGACATGTCCCGAGAGCAGCTCTCAGACGTTGATGACGACCGACCCCGCATCAAGAAGAGACGACGACTGTCCCAGCGCGTTGATGATGATGACGGTAAGCGAGCTGTCCTCGCATTCTCCCATGCAGGAAACGTATCTAACAGATCATGAGATAGAGCCCGAGTCGGAAGACAGTGCGGCGAGTCCCGAGCCACGACGGGAGAGCGTCGTGCCTGCGACACAAAGCCCGCAGATGCTCACGAGTGTGCAGAACGTGCTCCATCGGATCGCGGCGCGGAAGAGCAACGCACTAGCAAAGGTAAGATGCTTGACTCTTTTAATGCAAGGGGCGACTCTCTCATGCCACAGCTCTTGTTGTTCTGCTCACCAGCTCTTTCGGGAGCACAGCTTCGTGGGCGTCGTGAACCGCGCACACTCGCTCGTGCAGTATCGCACCAAGCTCTATCTCGTGCGGCACCAGGACGTCGCGTACCATCTCTTCTACGAGAAGATCTTCCAGCAGTTTGGCTCACTGGAGAGTCTGCAGGTCCCGAACCCGTTGCCAGTTTACGATCTCGTGCTGGAGGCACTCGAGAATCCGCGGAACGGCTACGACGACGAGGACGGACCCAAGGAGCAGCTTGCGAAGGAGATCCAGGAGCTCATGGCCGCCAATGGTCCGATGCTCGCCGAGTACTTTGCGTTGGACATCGATTCACAGGGCTGCATCCGAACGCTGCCTCGCCTCTTGGTGGATCACGAGCCATCGTTGCACTCGCTGCCCGAGTTTGTGTTCCGCCTCGCGACGGACGTGAACTGGGAAGAAGAGCAGCCGTGCTTCGAGGGCGTCGCGCAGGCGCTCGCGCAATGGTACAGCGAGCTCTGGTACCCGCTGCAGCCCGAGCAAAGCGCGCTCGTGCTGGAGCACGTCGTGTTCCCCGCCACGAAGGCCAGCAACAACGCGTCGCTGGCGTTTTCTCCGCCGCACGAGCTCAACGACACCTCGGTTCTCCGTCCCATCGCGTGCCTCACCAAGCTCTACCGCATCTTTGAGCGATGCTAACACTGCAAGCAATACCACCCTCCATTCGGCGAGAGCCAGCGCGCTGTGTGAGTGTTGACAAAAGGATCGGTCGCCGCCGTCGTCGTCGTCGTCGTCGTGCTTGCGTCGACCGCCGTCGCCCCCATCTCGACCACCAACAAACACCACGGCCCACATCCTCCGCCCAAGTGCAGGTGTCGCAGCCAGCGGGCGCCATGCCTGCATGCTTCACTCCTTTTTTCCTGCAGTGAGTCACGGCGCGCGCCTGCCTGCTGGAGCGCCGCATCGCCGCCATCTGGAGGCGGGAGTGGCCATGGCGATCCGAATGGAAGGGACTTCAAGCAGCGGCGCTTCGCTAATCAGGGTGGCGGCCACCCCTTTTTAGGGGTGGGCGGATCGGTGGTGGATCCGCTCCGCTCGTGGCGGGCGTCCGATTTTAGGGTGGGTCTTTGGGTGTTCTGGTCCTCTCCCAGCCTCGGCGGTGGAGCCTTTTTTGCTGTGGCATCATCAGCACAGGTGGCGTCGCTTTGGTCACAACGTCCGAACGTCCAGACACTCGCGCGCGCTCGCTCATTCAGTCACGCACGGCGACCGACCGACCGCTCTGCGCGTGCGTCCCCACGAGTGAGCTCGCTTTCTCTCTCTCTCTCTCTCTCTCTCTCTCTCTCTCTCGTTCTCGCTCCGATTGACCTCCTCGCATCCACCGAGCCCGTCCTTCCACTCGGTGCCACGGACTAAACAGGGGATCGACAGCGACTAACGACCCAACCAAACCCGAACGCCCGACGAGAGTGAGTCCATCCGACCCGAACGACAGACAAAGGGGGAAACAAACGAGCGCAGCGCCATGATGAACAATGGCGGCAAGTTGCCGTCCGTCGGCGCGGGCGCTGGGCGCGTGAACTCGGTCACCTTCGACAAGTCGGTCACGGGCGGCGAATCCAGCGGCAGCGACAGCGGGCGCAGCAGCGGTGGCGGCGCGGCGCCTCGCGGCCTGCACGCCGCACTCCCTCAGCACCACCAGCACCAGCACCAACATCCCCACGCGTACGCGCTGAACGCGCGCCAGCCCCCGCAGCCCCAGCTCCATCACCAGCACCCACACCAGCATCTCCACCTTCACCAGCAGCAACAGCAGCAGCAGCAACAACAACAACAGCAACAACAACAACCGCGACTCCCGCACATGCACCCGCAGCAGCAACAGTACATGCCGCCCAACACAAACGCGGGTCCTGGTGTGTACCACCACGTGGGGCCACGCGGCCATCCTGCGCCGCCCGCAGCGCTCGTGACGGCCTCGGCGCCGCCCCCCGCGACGGCGGCTGGTGGCGCGAGTCGCTCCAACTCGGTGCTGCGCAAGATCATGCAGCAGACGATCGGCGAGCACTTTGAGTTTGCGACGCTGCCCAAAGTTCAGGCGTTCGTGCAGTCAGTGGAGACCTATTGTGCGACGACCGAGAGCCTCGCGAGTCTCGGCAAGTCGCTGTACACGTCGACGGCGGTCGTCTTCGTCGTGGACGAGATGATGCGCATCATCCTATGGAACGATGCGGCCATTAAGTCGTTTGGGTTTTCGCGGGAGGAGATGGCGGGACGACAACTTACCAAGGACGTCCCGTTCCTCGTACCAGCGGCAACCGTATCGATTCTCACGGATGCGCTCGCACGCTGTCTCCAGAACGTGCCTGCGCTTGGGATTATCCTCGAGTTTATGAAGCGCGATGGATCGACTGTCCCGCTGTTGGCCAACTGCACACCGCTTTTGTCGAACCCTGTGGGGCCAGGCATGCTCGTGCTCGCGCAGCACATTGGCCCAGTCATCGAGTATACTCAGCAGGGCGTGGTCGGCGAGTCAACACCTTCTACCTCGCTCACGGCGCGCAGCGAGCCGTCGTCTCGAGGCTCTGAAGCTGGAGTCGTTGGTGTCGCGTCTGTACCGCCCCCAGCAGCCCCCAAGACCGTTCAGATTGTGCATCCGTCCACAGGTCCAGCGCCAGCAGCTTCGTCGTCCTCGAATGCGACGAAAATCCCGGGTTGGAGCGACATTGCACCCCATTACACGATCGAATGTGTGCTGGGACAGGGTAGTTATGGACAGGTCGTGCGATGTAAGCACCTCCCGACAGGAGAGGTCGTCGCTATCAAGAAGATCCAGAACGTGTTCTCCGACCCCATCGATGCCAAGCGGATTCTTCGTGAGCTGTGCATCGTTCGTCAGCTTCGACACCCGAACATAGTGCAGATCCGCGAGATCATCGCACCACGGGATATTCGCTCGTTCACGGATTTGTTTGTCGTGTTCGAGTACCTGCCGTCTGATCTGGAGAAGCTGTTGCACTCACCACAGTTCCTTACGGCTGAGCACCTTCGGTGGCTGTTGCTCGATCTGCTCAAGGCACTCAAGTACATGCACTCGGCGGAGATTGTCCATCGTGACCTCAAGCCAGCGAACGTGTTGCTGAATCTGTCTCCTGTCGCGATCAAGATCTGCGATTTCGGTCTTGCGCGCGGACTGTCGTCCAAACTCTCGTCGAGTCGCAAGCGAAAACGCACCGCCAATGGTAGCGCGTCATCTGATGTCCCTGGCGCCGAAGATGATCGAACGCTGGAAGGCACTGGTGTGCACCCACGTACACCAGGTAATCGCATCAAACGCCAGCTGACCGAGCACGTCGTGACGCGATGGTACCGCGCGCCCGAGATCATCTTCCGTGACCACGACTACTCTGCAGCAATCGACGTGTGGTCGGTACGTGGCACCAAACGATCCGCATATTTGCTTTTGATGTGGGCATTGAGTTTGGTTCATATGGTCTTTAGGTTGGCTGTATATTTGCAGAGCTGCTCAGCATGCAGAAGAGCAGTGTGCCGTCGCACTACCAGCGAGAACCACTGTTCCCGGGCGTGTCGTGCTTCCCGCTGAGTCCTGGCGCCGGCCAAACTGCGCTTCCACAGGACAGCCGCGACCAGCTGAACACGATTCTCGACGTGCTGGGAACCATGTCGGAAGACGACATTGCAGACATCGCTGACCCTGACGTCCAGACGTATCTTCGCAGTCTGCCGCCGCGCGCGAAGAAGAACCTCCAAGAGATGTACCCTGGCGCGGAGCCTGAGGCCATCGAGCTGCTCGAGTGGATGCTGCAGATGAACCCGAAGAAGCGCGCGACGCTCGACGAGGCCCTGTCGCACAAGTACCTCGCCAGTATTCGCTCGCTTGAGGAGGAGATTGTGGCCCCAGGCACGATCACACTCGACTTCGATGAGAAAAAGATGGCGGTCGCAGAAATTCGTGAGCGAATGATTGAGGAGATCCGACACTATCACCCTGAGGCGGTCGCTGCCGCGTTCAAGCACTCGGGTCCCGCCGCCGGTGCACACAAGAAGACGAAGCAAGGGTAACTAGTCAAACGAAAGGTACAGGAAGGACCGCCCGGCTCGCCAACTCCCCCCTCCCCACACTCACACACTGCATGGATGTCCCCGCCGTCGCAGTACGTATACGACTGACCGTTGAAGGAAAATGCAATACAGAACTGAGAACCCGTTCTCTCTTTCTCCTTAACTCCCTCTCTGGCTTTAATCCAAGTTACCTGGCGACCATACCCCGCGCGACGCCACGCTCCTCTGTCTGCTGTGCAGCGAACGAGTTGAAGATCTGCTCGAGCGTGGTCTGCGATACAGCGTATTCGCGTAGATGCAGGTCTTCGCGGCCGCGCTCGATGCGGCGGAAGACGTCGCCCAGGCGCATGGCGTCAGCCTCGAGTCGGTAGCGGCAGAGATCGTTCTGCCGCTCGACGAGCGCCACGTTCTCGACCTCTGGAAAGCTCGTCTCGAGGAACGCATGCAGCGCGAGGAACCGCTCTTCGGCGATCCACCACGCGACGAAGAGCTCCGGTCGAAGCGCCGCCGCGTCGGCGCCACCAGCGTTGCTGTCGTTATTCACCAGCAGCGCGTGCAGCGCGAAACCTGTCGGGTGGCTCGCCGAGATCTTGGCGGCCCAGTCGGCGTGGCCCATGGCGGCGCAGGCGGCCGACAGCGACGCCATCGAGATCGAAGACGACAACGCGGCAGCGCTGGTACAAGCGGAGACCCGCTGCGCTACATCTGCGGGCGTCGGCGCCTCGAGCTTGAGCTCGAGCATGAGTCCGCGGCCGAAGCGGGTCTTGAGGTGTTGGATGCTGCCGAGGCAGCGCAGGCGGCCGCCGACCATGATGCCGACGCGCGAGCACAGCGCCTCGCACTCCTCCATGCTGTGCGTCGTGAGCACGATGGTCGTGCCGTCGTCGCGCTGCCGGCGCGCGAGCACGTTCCACATGAAGCGCCGGCTCACGGGGTCCATGCCCGTGGACGGCTCGTCGAGGAACACGATGGGCGGCGACCCGAGCAGCGCGATCGCGACCGAGAGCTTGCGCTTGTTGCCGCCGCTGAGCGTCCCCGCGAGCTTGTGCTCGAACGCCTCGAGGTTCATCTCGCGGAGCATGGCACGCACGGCGTCCTGCAGGCGGACAACGCCCTTGATGCGCGCAAACAGCTCGAGATGCTCGCGCACCGAGAGCAGCTCGAAGAGCGCGTCGAACTGCGGACAGTACCCGATGCGGCGCCGCACCGCGAGCTGCTGTGAGAGGATGTCGAGTCCGTCGAGCCGCGCGGTGCCGGACGACGGCAGCACGTCGCCCGTCAGCATCTTCATGGTCGTCGTCTTGCCGGCGCCGTTGATGCCGAGGTACCCGAAGCACTCGCCCCGCGCGAGCCCCAGCGACACGCCGCGCACGGCGATCTTGCGGCTCGCGTACACCTTGCGCAGCTCAGAAAGCACGACCATGTCGCTGCCATTGCCACTGCCTGCAGCGATACGCTGCGCCTCGCGGAGCACGTCCTCGTCGACGTCAATCGGCGGGTCGACGACGACGGGGTCCCTGACCACGAGCGCCTTGAGCCTGGGCACGCTGAGCACGACGTCAGCGACGATGGCGATCGCGAGGTAAAGCGCCGTGTCGATCGCGAGGTACAGCATCTCGTAGCCCATGACGTGCAGCGCGAACGGACTGAGGTCGTTGTCGCGCGTGAGGATGCCAATGTTGAAGCGGATCTCCTGGCGCGTGAGGTTGAGCAGCCCGTTGCCGAGACAGTAGAGCGGCGAGAAGCGCCAGAGGAACTTGAGGTGCGCGTTGAGCGCCTTGCTGTCGGCGTCGACGATGTCGAGCACGAACGACACGATCATGAGCACGACGCCCAGCAGAAAGTTGAGCAAAATGGTGTACGTCTGCGACGCCGCGGGGTCGCGCAGCAGGAACGTGAGGCAGTACGTGAACGGCGCGATCGCGAGTCCAAAGAGCGCGAAGAGCAGCACGACCGCGTTGAACGTCGTCGGGATCTCGCAGCTGTTGCAGTCGCGGCCCGTGAAGGTCGAGACGTCGAACGCCTGCACGAGCACGAGCGCCGCGACGAACGGCACGCCGTACGCGAGCAGGTCCCAGAGCCAGTTGGAGAGCCAAAACGCCGAGAGACTCACGCCCGAGACGAGCTGCTGGTGCTTGGCGTTGTGCTCGGGAACCTTTTCGCGCACGAGGTGCACCGCGATGGCGGCGGGAAAGAACGTGAACGCGATCACGATGAAGATGCACGCGGTGAACGCCAGGAACGAGTTGAACAGCGCGCGCATCGTCGTCGTGAACGGCAGCGGGTGCAGGTTCACGCGCAGCGTGACGTCGGCCGGCGCCGCGAGGAAGCGGTAGAGCGCCTGGTCGAGCTGCGCCTTGAGCACGATCGGCGCGTGCGTCGCGGTCGTGTTCACGAACGTGCTGTACGCGAACACGCGCTGCGTCGACGACGCGTGCACCAGGAACGCGCCGTACTGATCGCGTTGTGGCGGGCGATCGAGGAAGCCCCGCTGGAAGACAGCAGCGCCGAGGCGCAGGCAGTCGCCGGTGGTGTCGGAGGCGTTGAACGTCGGTGGCGCGTACTGCACGCCAAAGACCTCGACGCCGTTGCCCGTGTTGTTGAGAGAGGATGGTGTGATCGCGTCGACGACTGCGCCCGAGAACTGGTCCTGTAGCACGCGCTCACACCAGCCAGCGGACGCGTCTGTGCACTGGTAGGGCACTCGGGCAGCGCTACCCGCGCGGAAGAGCGTCTCGTCGACGCGCAGCTTGACGTCAGGACGCGTGATGGAGCTCGTCTTGAGCAGCGCGAGCCCTGCCGCGAGCAGCAGCACGGGCAGCAGCGCGCTGAAGAGCAGCACGCGTCGGTCGCGGCGCGCGAGCCGGAAGCGCTTGAGCAGCAGCGCCATGAGATGCACGCGGAACGTCGTCGTCAACATCGATGACGCAGGCGACGACGACACGAGCTGGAGCTTGGCGGGCGGTTTGTCGAGCGACGGCGTCACGAGCGATGGCTGGAGCGTGTGCTGCGCGCGAGGCTCCATCGCGCCGTTGTGGACGTCATCGCTGCTGTCGCTGGCCTCTGCGACCTTGATGAAGACCTCTTCGAGCGTTGTGACCGAGATGCCGTAGGACAGCACGCCACCGAGCGCCGCCTTGTCGTCGTCCAGCGCATCAAAGAGTGCGGGGAACTGCGCAGCGGCGTCCAGCGGCAGCTGGAACGCAAGCTCGGCGCCGACGTCGCTCAGCACGCGAGCACTCGGGACGTGCGTCATCACGAGCGCCGTGAGACGCGTGGAGATCGCGGCACCATTGCTATTGCCGCTGCCGCTGCCCCCACTGTGCACGACCGTGAGCGTGTAGCCCGCGCCAAAGCGGTTCTTGAGGAAGAGCGAGGACCCGCAGCAGCGCACGCGGCCCTCTGCGAGGATCGCGATGCGGTCGCCGAGGATGTCGGCCTCGTCCATAAAGTGCGTCGTCAGCACCATCACGCGGCCCGGTCGATTGTTGAGCAGAATCTCCCTTCACACACAGAGACACACAAGACATTGCAGCGTCAGTCGGAGTCTCTGTCTCTACGTCTCTCATGTCTCTCAGTGAGTCGATCCAACGTACCAGGTGCTGCGTCGACTGTATGGGTCCATGCCGGACGTTGGCTCGTCGAGGAACACGAGCGCGCTATCGCCGAGCAGCGAGATCGCGACCGAGAGCTTGCGCTTCATGCCGCCCGACAGCGCGCGGCTGAACGCGTGGCGCTTCTCCGTGAGTCCGACCTCGCGGATCTTGGCCGTGACGACGTCTCGCAGCGCGGCGTCGCGGTATCCCTTGACGCGCGCGAAGAACGTTAGGTGCTCCTCGACGCTCAGCTCCGGGTACAGCACGTCGTGCTGGAAGCAAAGCCCCAGGGACTGGCGGATCGCACGCATGTCGCGCGTGAATGAGCGTCCGCGGAAGAACGCGTCGCCGCTGGTCGGGGCGGTCACGCCCGTGAGCATCGCGATGAGCGTCGACTTGCCGGCGCCGTTGTGGCCGAGCAGGCACGTGATCTGGTCGCGGTACAGCGTCAGACTCACGCCCTTGACCGCGGTCTTGGTGCCACCCGGCACAGCGAACGTCTTGACGATCTCATGGATCACGAGCGCGTCGCCGCGACGCTCCTGCTCTGCGAGCTCGGCGCTCACGGGCTCGAGGTGTTCAAGATGCGGAGCCTGCCCGGCAGAGAGTGCGGGCGACGCACCCGTCGTGCCACTGGCAGTGGCGGACGGCACATCACGAGCGCTGTACGACACAACCTTGGCGCTGGTCGCACCGAGCACGCGGCGCCAGTAGCTGACGGAAAGCGGAAAGTACCAGACCTCGGTTGTGCCGTACTCCTTGGGCACGACCTTCTCGAGGTACGCACCGAGCAGCGAGTACAGCAGACTGTCGAAGAGCAGCATCGCGAGCGCGGCGTCGAAGCGGTAGTTGTCCGAGACGACGTGCACGTTGCTGCGCTGCAGCCCGACGCCCGTGGACTCGGCGGTCGCGAGGATCTGCACGGCGAACGCGAGCGCCACGGGCGCGAACACAGACGCCCGCAGCTTGCGCTGCAGCGGCGCTGCCGCCGAGAGCCCGCTCGAGAGGAAGTACATGAGGAAGAAGAGCACGATGCCCGCGAACGCGCCGGTGCGCGACCTCGAGAAAAGCGTGCTCACGAGAAACCCGAACGACAAGACGCTAAGGCTGAACAGGAAGAAGAACGCGAAGAGCAACCCGCTGTCGCTGTAGCGAAACAAGGCAAAGCTCGCGGCGATCGTTTGCAGCAGCGCGGCGACCACGAAGATCGCAATGTATGTGACGTACCATGCGAGCAGGATCTCGTGCTCGCGCACGCCGAGGATCTTCATGTACTCGCGCGCGCGCGTCTCCTTCTCTTGGATGAACACGACAAGCACACGCGACAGCGCGTAGAGGTTGGCCAGCACAAACACGAGCGCAAAGACGTCACGCACTTGGTCGTAAAACGGCGACGACAGGAACGACAGGATCGGAAACGGCAGCACGGCGCTGCCGAGCCACGGCTGCGGCGCCACGCGCAGAGGTGCGAGCAGTGTCGCCTTGTCACTCGCGTCCAGACTACGGAGCTCTTCGCGTACCACACGACGAATCTCGGTCTGTGCCGCACCGAGTCGCGACAGCACGTCTGTCACCGACGACGCGTTGAGCCCAGTAGCACCAGCGGTGGAGACGGACGACGGCACCGCTTGTCCGATGGACAGCGCGTTGAAAAGCGCCGAGCGGACGACGAGGTCGTTCTCGAGTGCCATGAGCAGCCGCGCGTCGGTCTCCGAGTCTGATGTCGCGACTGCCAGTGGCTGCCGACACTGCGTGGCGTCTGGGCGCCGCATGACCGAGTCCCAGCGCGGTCGGCAGTTGACGACGCGCGCCACGAGCGTCTGCAGCGTCATAAAGCCGCGCACAGCGTAGCGCGAGTAGATGTCGCGCTCGATGGACCGGCGGAAGGGATACTCCTTGTTGGGGCCAGCTGTCGTGCGCGGGACATCGCCGACGTTGCCGCCGCGGCGCTGCGTCGTCGCGTTCAGCCGCAGCGTGTACTCGATGGAGACGGGCTCGCCAAAGTCGCTTTCGCTGGACGGGAACTCATTGAACACGACGGCCGCAAAGATCTTGGGCGCGTCAATCGCGCGGCCGTACGAGATGTTGGTCACGTGCGCCAGTAGTGCGTCCTCCGACGCGAAGAACATGACGCTGTCGCGGAAGGACGGCACCATCACGCGGCCGACGCCCAGCACACTGCGCTTGGATAACGATGCGCGTGGGTACCACTGCGCGACGCTCTCCGCAAAGTACTGCCGTGTGAACGCCGTGTCCGGGATGATCGCGAGCTTGTAGGGCGTCACATGGTCGCGACACGCAGGCAGAATCGCTGACGGCGACGACAGATCGGTCGACACAAAGCCACGGAAGCCCGTGGCCGCGACACAAAGCGCGCGCGTAGCGTCTGTGAGGTTGGGTGTGTTACGGAGCTCTGTCACGCTGCGTAGCGCCAAGAGCAGCAGCAGTCCAGAGAGCGTCGTCTCGTGGAACACAAACTTGTCGGAGAGCACGGCACTGCCGTACGGAATCGCGAACTGTGAGGACGCGCGGAACCCCAGCGGGTCAAAGAGACTCGATGCCTGGCCGATGCTCGTTTGCTCGTCGACGGCAAGGATCTCACTCCAACCCGAAGGCACACGGACGTCGTCGGAGAGGGTCTTGAGGTAGTTCATGAGCACGATGAAGAGCGCCGGGAGCATGAGCTCCAGCAGCGTCGCGATCCAGTGGCGCTTCTTGAGCAACCAGTTCTTCCATAGCAGCGTCTGCAGGTGCGACCGTGGAGTCGGTCGACGTGATGACGTCTGCAGTCCATCCGATTTGCTTGTGGTCGCTGCGACTCCCTTTATCATTCGCGCTCTCTCTCGACGTTGGGAAAGAAATCAAAAGTGGGCTGTCGAGGAAGCGTGATCACAGGGACTCAGCGAGCCGACTGCCATGGTAGCCTTTTCCACATCGATAGATCGGGAGAACGATGCCTAGAGTGCTTTGCAGGCTCAGCCACCAAGTCACCGCGCACACAAATAGTGTAGCCATGTCGACGACACGCACGAGAATAGCTACACGATGAAGCGATTTAATTCGCTCAAACTCAGTTTCAAGTGCGTTGATTGGCTGAAAACGTGCTCAGAGCTGCTCAGAGCATGTCGCCCGGGAGCCTTGCTCGTGTGATGAAGACGCTCGAAGCAGAGAGGAACTTTGCTCTGTTGTGGTCGCTGCTGTCGTCCACGACACGCGGCTACTACGCGTCTGCGAAATGCCGACGACCACGACTCTGTCGGCGGATGAGCTCGAGCGCATTCTCGCGAGCGTCTCGCCACCAGCGCAGACTGATAGAGAGGCTCGACGCCAGGAGCTCAAGGCGAAATCAGAGCAGCGCACGTCACGATGGCCCAACACACTCGAGGCGATGCGACTGAAGAAGGATCGGTGGAAGAAAGACAAGGAGGAGCGCGAAGAGGCTGCGCGCAAGGTCATTGATGAGGAGGAAGCGAGGCTACAGCGCGAGGCTCGAACAAAGCAGATCGAGCGCGCCAACCGCTTGCTGAATGAGAACACGGACCGCATGAAGACACTCCGAAGTAAGCAGCTTTTGACGGACGTTGTGCACCACCGCAAGCTTCAGTTGCTCGAGAAGAAGATGCTTCAGGAGCAGGACGAAATGGTCAACTACGAGTACGATCGTCGTGTGTTGGAAGGCGTCTTAAAAGGACAGGAGGACGAGAAGAATGAGCGACAGAAGCAGCAGCAGAAGCTGCATGAGCTGGCCAAAATCCAGAAAGAGCAACTGGAGGAGTACAAGCAACGGTACATTGAGCGACTGCGAGAGGTGCGTGCGACAAAGCTCCGAGATAACACACATTATCTCCACTTCACGACGTCTGTGTGCGTGTCCATTCACAGGAGAAACGGGATGGCGAGATGATCAAACTGAAGAGCGAGCAAGAATTCAAGGAAGAACTCGAACAGGAGCGGCAGCGCCGAGTGCGGGCCAAGCTCGAGTGTGAGGAGACGCAGCTCGCGAACGCTCGGCTGAAGGCGCACAAAGAGGCGCTGCTGGAGCTTGAGCGGCAGGAAGATATCAAGCGCGAGGAACAGGAAAAGAAGAAAGCAGAGCGCTCTGCGAAACGCGACCAGATCGTGCGCGCCAAATTCGAGCGATCGCAGGCTCGAAAGCAGCGCATGATCGACCTCGCGTCCCAGAACCTGTTGCAGCTCGAGCAGCAAAACGAAACGCGACTCGAGAATCAATCGAAGGAGGTTCGCGCGAAGGAGGACAAGGAGCTCAAGGACCGAGCCGATCGACGTGCTGCCGAGAAAGAGGCGATCCACCGCAGTCGCCAGAGCCAGCTCGAGCACAAGAAGCAGCAGCAAGAAGCCGAGCGGCAGAGCGCGATTGAGGCCGTCAAGCAGTGGGAGCAGTATGGGCAGCGCGTCGAGAAGCAGATCGAGCAGGAAGAACTCGAGGTGCGACTGGAGAATCTGCGGTTCGCGGTGACGCAGAAGCAGCAGGCAGACGCGCGGCGCAAGTCGCTCATGGAGGAGCGCGCGGCGGAGCTCTTGATGGACAAGGAGGCTCGGGCGACGCTCGCGAAGGAGAACGAGCGCTTCCGAGAGACTGCACTTCAAGCGCTCGAAGACGCCAAAGCACAAGGCATTGAATCGCTGTACCCGCTCAAGAAGGCGCTTGTCGAGAAGCCCATCGATTTGCTCGCGGCCTCGGGCTTCCGCGTCTAGCAGCGGCCACGTCACACAGAATGAAATTGCACATTTTGGAAACATGGCTACATCAGAGAAACCCGGTTCTACCGATAGAATACCGGTATTCTTGCTGACTGCAACTTTCTTTTCTTGGTGGTGTCTTTCTTGAAGCCAGATTGACATGCACCTGGCAATTGGCCCACGGTCTCTTTCTTCATTTCTCTCTCTCTCTCTCTCTCTCTCTCTCTCTCTCTCTCTCTCTCTCTCTCTCTCTGTATCTCAGGAGAATGCGCTTATCGTCATCTCTCTCTCCATATCCCCAGGAGCAGGTCAGTGAGCTAGAGGCTGTCTTCGATGGCGTCGAAGGAGATCTCGGCATCAGCGTGCAAGTCAACGACGACGGCGCCGTCACCGTCAGTCAACTGCGGCGTCTTCGCGGCCACGCAGAGACCTCGTGCCCAATGCTGCAGCCAGGGGACGTGCTGGTTCGCGTGGACCAGGAGGACGTCTCGGAGGAGCCGTTCAAGGACGTCATGACGCGGCTGCGTCAGCCATCGACGACGACGCTCGAGTTTCTGCGGGTCGAACGGTTCGACGACGTCGCGGCGGCGGTCAACAAGTGGCGAAAGGCGCATCGAGACAATGAGCACGAAGGAGAGTTTGACGTGACGTTTGACGCACTGCAGCCCACGGGACTGCGCTTCACAGAAGGATATCTCATGGCCACGACGCTCAAGCTGGCGCACGTCGAGGCGACGTTGCTGGAGCAGTGCAGCGCTGTATCAAGCTCCAGACAGGACCGCAAGAGGCTTTCGTTGTCGTTGCTCGGCCAGTTGCTCGTGCGAGTAAATGACGACGCTGTGCTTGGAGAACCCGTGGACGACGTCATGGCGCTGCTTTACGACCGCGAGAGCTTTCCCAAGACACTGTGGCTCGCACAACCCGACGACTCACAACAAGACCTTCTCGTCGTGACGCTTACCAATTGCGAACAGCTCAAGTGGCTTTGCTTCGTGCCCGTTGAAATGATGCTGGAGGCGCCGGTCGTCAGCTACGCAGCACTCAGCGAGTCGTCATCAGCGCTTGGAGAACGCCAGGACGGTGTGCGAGAACAGCAGTATTTGATCGCGATTAACGGTGTTCCGACGCTTTGCGTCAGCAGTGGCTCGTTTCGCAGATCGAGTAATCGTGGCGACGACGTCACGACATCACAGGGTGTCTCCCACGTTCGCGCCATCTCGACTGCGCTGGAGCGATTGCTGCCCCGGCAACGCGTGCTGAGGTTCCGGGATCTCACTGAGTACCGACGAGAGGCGCTCGCACACCAACCGCTGTCCCCGTGGCAGCGTCGTTCGTCGACAGCATCATCTGCTGCGTCTTCACCACCGACGTCGTCGGCGTCATCGTCGTCGACCTCGTCGCCATCCAGCTCGTCATCTCCTCCGTACACGAAACACGTGCCTTCGGGATCGACAGCGCTTGTGGTCACGCTTGAACGAAGGCCACGCGACCTGCGTCGACTGCTGCTTCAGCTAAGTGAAAGCGCAGACAACGAGGCAGGAGTCAACTCAGGGGGCAACGACAGTCTCACAGCGCCCCAACAGCTCAAGCGCTACATCGGGATTCGCAATTGCGAAGGACGTCGATCGCATCGGGATCTCGTGCTCGACAATATTCGTGTGGTGACGATGCCTTCAAATCGATCGAAACCACTGGGCATCACGTTGGAGACAGACGTGCTCACTCATCGCACGGTCTTCAAAGGCTACATGCTGTATGTTTTGCATTGGGAGATGGCAGTAACAACGCGTTGGCACTGAGCTGTTGTGATGGATCGTTCGTTGATAGGCAAGACAGCCCAGCGATGTTGAGCGGTTGTGTCGAGGTCGGCGATACGCTCGTGGCGATCAATGACCGCCCCATCGAGGACATTCCGACCGACGAGCTCGTGCAGCTTCTACACAACGGACCCCTCGAGCCAAGCAAACGCCGTCTGCGTCTCCTCAAGCACCGACGGCAGTGTGCCGTGTCGTCAACCAAAGCATCACCTTCGACGACGTGGTCGCCGTTCGGAGTCGTGACGCGATGGTGGAGGTCGCACGAGTCCAGTGAGTGATAACGAGTCACCAAATCGTGTGATGGAGACATGAATGTGCATTGGTGTTTTCGTTTTTGCAACCATACGCAGAGAGAGCGCGACACACGCATCATGTGATACTTTGGAGTGCGGTGGTCTGCTGTTCTGCCAGTCGAACGCCTTCTTTGCGCAAGTTGTTGACGATACTACTCACCTGCATCACCAGAAGCTGCAAGGAAAACCCCCGAAAGAGCACACAAGTCAGCACCAAATATCAAGCTCCAGCCAATCAGTCCCTCAATGTGTTCGTACCCGCTGGCGATAGATGAGCGCCTTAAGCTCGAGTGCGGCCTTCGCGACATGCTCCCGCTTTGCGTCGTCAATTGTCTCCTCGGTTGCCATGATGTCAAGCACCGGCAGCAGCTTGTCTTTCAGCGCGACCTGCAGTCCGCGGAAGGCGTCGTTCTGTGCGAACTGTTCCCAGAGTTTCATGTCCGCCTGCGGCACCGAGAACGGCTTGGAGACCTCGACCTTGGTACGTAGCAGCGCCTCGCGACGCTTGTGCTCGCGGTAGCTCTTGTTGAACTGCGAACCGACGAGTGTGAGCGGCATCGCCGTGTAGCAAGCGCCGAACAACATGGCGATGACCGCGACGAGCTTGCCACTCGTCGAGACGGGCTCCATGTCGCCGTAGCCGACAGTCGCGAGTGTCACAATGACGAACCAGAATGCCGAGAAGAAGTCATCGAACGTCGAGATGTGTCCCTTGGAGTTGACGAGGTACCGCTTGCCAGGGATCGAGCCGATCAGCTCGTCGGGGTTCGTGACGTTGTAGCCGCCGACGATGCACAGGCGTCCATAGAAGCACTCTTGGCCTTTCTCGAGCTCGTACATGACAAACGAGAGAATCGTCGTGACAAGCACCAACATGAAGTACGGGATCGTGAGTCGCGTAGACGTCTTGGAGATCGATTCCCAAAGTACCTTTGTCACGGGAATGCGCTGCTGAATCTTGAAGATTCGGAAGACGCGCAGCAAGCGGAGAAACGTGAGGAAATCGGTCGAGCCTGGCGGAATGACGTAAATCGGCGTGACACTTGCGAAGAAGCGCCGCCCTTCGAACACGAAGAACGGGATGAACGACGCCATCTCAATGTACATGACTGGGTTGCGGAAGAACGCCTTGTAGTTGTCGCACACAAAGAGTTGCGCCGCGAACTCGAAGAGGTACGTGACGGTGAAAACGTACTCGAGCACAACGTACGCGTGGCTGAGCTCGAGAAACGTGACGTGGTGGTTGTCGCATTCCCAGCGCTTGCAGATGTTGAGTAGTCGAAACTCTTTCGCCAGCTTGTCGTTCGAGCGGAACGGGAAAATGGTCGACAGATTCGGATACAACGTGTCAAGCGGTACGGAGCCGTTGGACGCCGAGGTCAAGAGCGAGCTGGTTTTGGTCGTCGCGAACGTTGTGCTGTTGTCACAGCTCAGCCCGTTCTCCATCACGCTGCCCATGTTCTTGGGGTATCCGTAGCAGCTCGGGTCCGTCTTTTTCTCTTGCTGCGAGCACGCGAAGCGGAGCCGCTGCAGCGGTCGATCGATGCGGAAGCAGCCGGGGTCTTCGTCGGGCGACACGCCGTCGACCGTCTCGCAGTAGCGCTTAACTGCGCGCTCACAGAGCCACGTCGTCTCGCCGTACGTTTGAAGCTCGGGCATGGTCTGCAGCACGACGACGATCATGCTGAGCACAAGGCACGTGTTGATCCAGCGCGATAGGCAGCGTGCCGGTAGCGAGAACGACGGGTCGCTGAGCGTGCGGTGCAGCCACTGCTTGGGTGTGAGCTTTTCGTCTGTGTTGACGATCTCGCCCGAGATCATGTCCTTGACCATGATGCCGAGCTCCTCGCACTTGAGGAAGCACGCCTCAAGCTGGTGCTTGAGGTCCTCAGTGATCTCCTGGAGCTTGGTGATGCTTGGCGCAGCGGTCGTGGCCTCAGCGGCCAATGCCTGCACCATGAGCGACGCCTCGCCGCAGAGCGCAGCCAGCCGCAGGTAAAGCTTGTTGGGCGCGTTGTACTTGACGAGCACCTCGTGCTTTTGGTCGGGGTCGTTCTCAGCGACCGCGACGAGGTCGGCGCCGTGGCCCTGCTGCTGGTACTTGAGCACGTTCTCGGCGTGCTCCTTCCACGCGCGGTCAAACTCGGTACCGATAATCGCGAGCGGCATGGACAAGAAGAGCGTGCCAGACATGATGACCATGACCGCGAAGACGCGCGCCATCACGTTGCCCTTGGTCGGCGTGATGTCGCCGTAGCCGATGGTCGCGACCGTGACGACGACAAAGTACCCGCTCGAGAGCAAGTCGCTGAAGCCCGCTTTGCTGCGGTCGACGTTTGGGTCGACCATGTACATGACGACCGAGAAGAAGAGCACAATCTCCATGAAGAAGATGAGGGCGATCGAGATGGGCGCCAGACTCGCGCGGATCGCGCGCAGCAGGATGTACGTGCCCGAGTGGTTGCGCGCGAGCTTGAAGATGCGCAGCAGACGACAGAGCCGCAGGATCACGAAGCTCTTGTCTTCGCCAAACACGAGGTCGGTGTAGAACGGCAAGATCGCCGCGAAGTCGAACCAGTTGAAGAAGTCGCGCAGAAACGGCTTAAGTCGACGCTCCTTGAGGTACTCGTGCTCGTGCCACAGCGACGGCCAGATGATCATGCGCACGATCAGCTCCGTCGTGAAGATGATGGTGAACACGAGGTCCGAGATGTAGTAGTCCCCCTGCGACGGCAGCTCGGGGTAGTCGGGGAACGTGCTGTGGTGGTTCGGACCGTCGAGCGTCTGCAGGAACAACATGAAGCAGCTCGAGAACGCCGCTGCCGCGATGAAGAAGCTGTAGAGCGACGCCCACTTGGACGACTTGGGGTCGACCATGAACTCGAAGATCTTTTCAAAGTGCGCGAGCGTCGTCGTGTGCGCCCGCGCACCCGGCAGCTTGGTGCTCGAGATCGCCTCCATGTAGAACGTCGACGCGTTGAGCGCATCGAGCGTCGCCTCCGTCGAGCTGAACGTCGGCGAGATGGGGGTGTACACGGGCATGGTCTCTCTCTCTCTCTTTCTCGTGCGCGTGCGTACTCACTGGACAATCAGTTCACTCGTCGATTGACTGACGCCTCTGCGCTTGCGGTGGCTTCGGGCGTGAACGACGCGCCGCGTAGACAGCGGTGGCAGCGGCCGCAGGCAGCGCAGCGCACTGTGAAGCGCCGTCCGTTCGCTGTCTCGACCCGCCAGAGCTGCGATAGAAATACCATGCGCTCAATCGAAACTGACCGCGCGAAACGACCGACTGCCCTGGCAACATTGTGAACCTTTTCAGTATGTAGCCATATTGAGCAGACTCAGAGCTTCTCAGAAGTAATACTACCACCGTGAGGGATTTTTCTGGGATACTATCCCTCTGGGTCATTATTCAATGCCCACCTCCTGCCACAAGAATGTGCGTGGGAATTGTGCTCCCCTGGGTGATTAAATTCATGAAAACGGTGCTATCGATGACGCGCCTGCATCACAGGGGATGCGTCACCTGCGCCTGTGAAACCACCACGCCCCGTCACGAGGCAGCAAGTGCCCGACAGCGATGATGCCCACCCATTCTCTCCTGTCCAGACAGAGCGCGATGCTGTGCCGCTGGTTGCTGACCTTCTGACGACACGATATCCCTCGAATACACGCGTTAACATCCCCCGCCACCATGTTGCTTTTCCCAACGATGCCGCCGTTGCACTTGCAGCCGAGCGGGTGCCACTGCCTGAATGCGCATTTCGCTGCACCACCTGAATCCTCTCTAAATCATTAATCATCCCTCAATAACCGCCAATACCTACTAAAAGAACAATGGGTGCTTGGACCCAGCCATTACTCCCCCCGGAGGCACAACTCGTCGCTCGCTCTTGTCACAAGGATTGCTGCCGTACCGTGTAGCTCCTTGTCGTCGCCCACCAGCGAGCGCCCGCTCTCGCATCATTTCGGCATTTGCGCTCGAGCGCACGGGCATCTCTCTCTCTCTCTCTCTCTCTCTCTCCCTCTTCCTCTCTCTCTCCCTTCAAGCAGCAGCCATGGCGCGAGAGCTCAAGGTCGCGTACCAGGGCATGCCCGGCGCCTACTCGGAGAAGGCGACGCGGCAGCTGCTGGGCGCCGGCGCGCAGATCGTGGCGCAGGGCTTTCCGTCCTTCGAGGCGGCGTTCCGCGCCGTGGAAAGCGAGGAGGTCGACTTTGGCGTGCTGCCCATCGAGAACTCGCTCGGCGGCAGCATCCACGCGAACTACGACCTGCTGCTCAAGTACGGGCTTCACATCGTCGGCGAGTACGACCTGCGCGTCGAGCACTCGCTGCTCGCGCTGCCCGGCGTCAGCAAGGAGGACATCAAGACGGTCATCAGCCACCCGCAGGCGCTCGCGCAGTGCGCGCACACGATCGAGCAGATGGGCGCCACGCCGCGCGCCGAGTACGACACGGCGGGCAGCGCCAAGATGCTCGCGGACAACCAGTGGCGCGACACTGCCGCCATCGCGAGCGACCTCGCGGCCGAGTACTACGGACTGCAGGTGCTCGAGCGCAACGTCGAGGATGACTCGGGCAACTTTACGCGCTTCCTGCTGCTCGCCAAGCGCGAGGAGCTCGGACTCGAGCACGTGAAGCGCGCCGACGTCGAGTTCAAGACGTCCATCGTCTTCTCGTTCATCGACAGCAACGAGCGCGGCCAGCTGTACAAGGCGCTGTCAGCGTTCTCGCTGCGTGACATCGATCTCGCCAAGATGGAGAGCCGCCCGTGGGGATACTCGGCCGCGCAGCAGGTCCTCGCGGCTCACGGCGGCGACGCGCAGGACTTCTCGGCGCCCGACGAGGACGCGCTCACGCTCGACGCGTCGATGCAGCGCCGCAAGTACAAGTACCTCTTCTACGTCGACCTCATCGGACACCAGACCGACACGAACGTGGAGAACGCGCTGCGCCACCTGCGCGAGCTCTGCAAGTTTGTGCGCGTCTTTGGGTCGTACCCGACCAAGGGCCGACTGCTCGGCGACGTGCGCAGAAAGCTCGAGGCCATCGGCGCGTACCCTCCGACGGCGCCCGTGGTCTCGCCGTCGTCGTCAGCGACGCGCGGAGACGCTGCTCGTGGCGCCACGCGACTGAACGTCGGCATCTACGGGTTTGGCAACTTCGGTCAGTTCCTCGCCAAGACCATCAGCAAGTACCACACGGTGCGTGCGACGTCCCGCACCGACTACAGCGACGTCGCCACGTCGCTGGGCTGCAGCTTCTTCTCGTCGTCGACGCAACTCGAGGCGTTCTTTGAGGGACTCGACGTCGTCGTGCTGTGCATGAGCATCCTGTCGTTCGAGAGCGTCGTGAAGACGCTACCCAAGTACCTGCTTGAGCGCCTCGTGGTCATCGACGTGCTCTCGGTCAAGACGCACCCGAAGCAAATTCTGCAGCGCGAGCTGCCGGCGAGCAGCAGTATCCTCTGCACGCACCCGATGTTCGGCCCCGAGAGCGGCAAGTACTCGTGGCGCGGGCTGCCGATGATGTTTGAGCGTGTGCGCGTGGCGTCGGCGGAGCACGCACACGCGATGAACCAGTTCCTGCGCGTCTTCGAGCTCGAGCTGTGCCGCATGCTCGAGATGACCTGCGAGTCGCACGACGAGTTCGCGGCGAGTTCGCAGTTCCTGACGCACCTCACGGGCCGCATCCTAAGCGTGCAGGGCGTCAAGAACACGCCGATCGACACGCGCGGCTTCAAGAACCTCGTGCGTCTCGTCGAGGACACGTGCAAGGACTCGTTCGAGCTGTTCCAGGGACTTTACAAGTACAACCCCAACTCGGCGACGCAGATTCGCAAGTTTGAGGACTCGCTGCGCGAGGTGACGCAGCAGCTCACGCAGACGTCGACGACGGCGTCCTCGGCTGCGGAGCCGACGATGGCCGACAAGTACCCGCTGAACCCGCTGCTCAACAAGGTGTCGGCGGCCAAAACCGTCGTGATCCACGGTATCACCAAGCAGCTCGAGGCGGACGGCAAGAGCGTCTGGTCGCTGTGCGTCGGCGAGCCCGATTTCCTGCCCGACCCGCGCGTGCTGAACGCCGGCAAGGTCGGCTTTGAGAAGGGCGCAGTCAAGTACACGGACGTGAAGGGCACGATCGAGCTGCGCAAGGGCATCGCGGCGTACCTCGAGTCCTGCAAGGGCGTCAAGTACGACCCGATGACCGAGATTTTGGTCTCGAACGGCGCCAAGCAGGCTGTCTACCAGTCTCTGCTGGCGGTCTGCAAGCCCGGTGAGAAGGTGCTCATCCCGTCACCGTACTGGGTGAGCTACCCGGCGATCGTCAAGCTGGTGAACGCGGAGCCTGTCGTGCTGCGCACCAAGCTCGAGGAGAACTACCTGATCAACCCGGAGGCGCTCGAGAAGATGCTGACGGAGCATCCCGAGATCAAGGTGATCATTCTGTGTAACCCGAGCAACCCCGCGGGTACGCTGCACAGCCCCGAGCACCTCGAGCGCATCGCGGCGGTGCTGCGCAAGCCTGCGTTCCGTCACGTGCTCGTCCTGGCCGACGAGATCTACGAGCAGCTCGTGTACCAGGACGCTGACGTGCCGACGCGCTCGCACCAGTGCTTCGCGGCGCTGCCAGGCATGTACGAGCGCACGCTCGTGCTGAACGGGTTTTCCAAGTCGCACGCGATGCCAGGGCTGCGCATCGGATACCTCGCGGCGCCCAAGTACTTTGTCGACGTGTGTACCAAGCTGCAGGGCCAGTTCACGTCGTGCGCGAGCTCGATCGGACAGCTCGTCGCGACGGAGGCCATGGCGCTGGAAATGGAGTGCGTCGCGCAGCAGAAGCAGCGCATCGCCGGCGTGCTCACGGAGCTCGACGCCAAGCGACAGCTTGTGCTCACGCGGCTGCAGCGCATGCCCAAGCTGCGCTTTGCGCACCCGACGTGCGCGTTCTACGTCTTCCTCGACCTCTCGCAGTACTTTGAGGGACAGGTTGTGTTCAGCCCCGAGAGCAGCGAGACGCCGCTGCGCGACGCCGACGACTTTTGTGAGTACCTGCTGCGCCAGTTCCACGTCGCGCTCGTGCCTGGATCTGCGTTCGGCGAGCCGTTTGGGCTGCGCATTTCGTACGCGAGCTCGCTGGAGACGATCGAGAACGCGATGAACGGTCTCGAGAAGGCGCTCGCGTCGCTCACGCTGCAGTGAGCGCAGTAGAGCAAGCGAGCGCTGGTTTGCAGTGGCAGTAGAGTAGTGATCAAGTGAATGATGAATCAAAACCTGTTGTGCTGTGTCGTGGAAGTCGTGTACAGTGTATCGGTGGTTGTTGGGGGCGCCTGCAATTGTCTGTGTCGTGTCTAGGAAGAGAACGGTGTGGAGGAGATGCTGTGGCACGTCACAAGGTTGCAGACCGTGAAGAGAAAGAGCGAGAGCACGAGGTTGTCGATCTGCGTCGTCGCGGCTTCGAGCAGACTGGTAAGGAACATCCCAAACACAAACGCCACCAGCTACGCAGCACAGCACGACACAAACCACACAGTCAGTCACGCGCGAAGGACGCTCTAGCTCATGTTTTCTTCCTTTCTGTTGTACCTGTCGCACGGAGCCGTGTGCCATCGCTTGCCAGTGCAGGTCGTGCAGCGCCGGCGACGCAAAAAGCATCGAGAGCAGCACGGCCGCGGTGCCTTCCCAGGTCTTGCGCCCAAAGACCTTGCGCTTGCCCCACGTGGAGCCCACGGCGGCGCCCATGGCGTCTCCGATGCCGAGCGCAAGCACACCCGCGTTGCTGGCGAGCGCGTTCGTCGCGTCCCTGCGGTGCGCGAGCCAGAGTGGCAACGCGCAGCCGAGCAGCAGATACGTGTGCGTGAGGATGACGCGTCCGCCTTCGCGGTGGTCGATGAACGGCTTGACGAACGTCGCGATCGCCTGCCCAAACGGCGGCAACGACACCGCGCGGACGCACTCCACGAGACAAAATACAGCGAGCGCGACGCCGTAGCTCAGCGAGAGCATCGACGCGCTTTTGTAGAACGCGGGGACGAACATGAGGACGACGAGCGCGTGGAAAAGCTTGCGCGCGATGATCTGACGCAGCGCCAACGCACGTGAGATGACGGCGAACGCTGGCACGAAGACCACGAGGCACGCGCCCCAGAAGATCACGAGCTGCCAGCGCACGGCGTCCTCTAGAAGGAAGTCGAATAGCCAGAACACGGGATTCCACGTCTCAAGCAGCAGACTGGACCACGGGTACACGATGAGCACGAGCAAAGCGCCAACGATCCCGAGAAACCACAGCGACGCAGAGAGAGGCAGCGGCGGCGCCACAAGCTGCGGAGACGACGTCCCGTAGCGCAGCAACAGTGGAGACAGCGCGGCGCAGATGAGTAGAGCGCCCGTGACGCCGACTTGCAGCGCGAGGTCGTGTGGCGAACGAGACTGCGCGCTGTCGCTGACGTGCCACGCGACCCCCCAGTGCTGAGGGACGTCCACTAGACCACGCTCATCGAGCTGTCATCAAAGAATGAGCACGTGTGGCACTTGTAGAAAGCAGAGAGACGCAGCGTCGGGAGTGTCGCGTTGCGTACCTTCGTAAGCGTGACGAGAGCGAGATCGAAGACGCAGAAGCCGACGCCCTGCGCGACAATCAACGCCTCGCCAACAGTGAAGGAGCGCGGCAATGCGAGTCGTCCGAAGCGGAAGAGCACGCCAATGAGACAGCGGCAGACTGTAGGGAGAACAAATCGCAGACCTGAGGGTGTATATGCGTCAGGCACAAAATCTGTCGTTCGTGCAAAGGATGGATGGGTGACGAACCTGCTTCGACGCCTGATAGAGAGAACGCGATTGGGAGCGCGATGGCATCGACGACAATGACGGGAAGAACGCCAGCGGATCGGAAGAACGCGATCTTGAGGATCAGACTGAGGCCGACGGTCACGCTGATCCACGCGTAAAGCAGCGATGATCCTAGGAAAAAAAATCTTCAATATGGCATTGATGATGGTTGTTTGTGCATGTGATGCGATAGACGCACCCGAGAGCTGCTGTTGGTCATAGTATTGCGCGAGGAAGCGACCGAGAAAGACGAGCGGAGGGAGAATGACCCCAATGTTGAGCCCATCGTCGCGCTCTCGTCTGTTGCAGAGATTCACAGGATGTGAGAATCTTGCACGAGGTGCTCTATCGCCTGACGACATACCTCGATAGCTCCTGCATGCCTGCAGGCACTGGCGTGCGCACGAGAAGCGACCACGCCACTGCAGCGAGCGCAGCGCCATTCAGCGTCGTCAGCAGTCGCGGGAGCACGTCCACGAGCAACGCGGCGGTGCCCTCATCGGTCGACGGGTGCGCGACGACGCCACTCGAGAGCCACGTCGCCCACGCGACCACGACCAGCAGCAGCGCTGCCTCCACGAGCTGTGCGCGTCGCGCCTCCACGCGTTCCTTCCACCGCATCGAGATCGAGTGACAGCGAGAGGAGAGCGATGACAAGAGAGAGGGAATCGTGAGGTGGTGCTGCTTGTGTGTGTGCGCGCGTCACAGGAGCTGTTCATGCGCTCAGTGTCACTAATCCCTCATGATAGTGATGAGCCTTCTATTCAAACGCTACACAGTACTTCAATAGAGATGGATGGCGTCGTTTCGTGCTCGAAGATCGACCGAAGAGGTCTCTCTCCCTCTCTCTCTCTCTCTCTCGCTCTGTGCATCATGAGCGACGACGCCAAGCGCGAGACGCCCGATGACGACCTTGGAGAGCCAGATGTCAAGGTCATTCTGCTGGGCGACTCGGCCGTCGGCAAGTCCAAGCTCGTTGAGCGCTTCATGATGGACGAGTTCCAGCCACGCCAGGTCCGAGAGCTCTCTCTCTCTCGATCTCTCTCTCTGTCTATAGGCGTCGGTGTTGAACGGTGGACATGGATGTGTTCTCACGCGAACAGCTTTCGACCTTTGCGCTCACTCTCTTTCGGAAAGAAGTGGAGCTGGAAGATGAACGTGGAAAGCCGCAGATCGTCAAAGTCGGTACGCAACCAGTGATCGATTGAGTTTAAACGTCGAGCAATTGCGGATCGATTGCCATTTTCACCACCAGACTTTTGGGATACTGCGGGGCAAGAGCGATTCTCCAGCATGCATCCGTCGTACTACTACGGCGCACACGCGTGTATCCTCGTGAGTCAAATCTTTCTCTCTCTCTCTCTCTCTCTCTCTCTCTCTCTCTCTCTCTCTCTCTCTCTCTCTCTCTCTCTCTCTCTCTCTCTCTCTCGTTTGCTGAACAAAAAAAAATGGCTTCAGGTGTTTGACGTCACGCGCAAGACGACGTACCAGAACCTCGCAAACTGGTACAAGGAACTGCGCGAGTACTGCGAGAACATTCCATGTTTCCTCGTCGCCAACAAGATCGATGTCGATCTCGCAGTACGCCTTTATCGCGTGATGAGACGAAGCGGACGATGAATACGGCCTCACATTCTCATTCGAATGTTCCGATAGGTGACCAACAAAAAGTTTAAATTTGCCGAGACACACAACCTCGAATTCGAGTTTGTGTCGGCCGCCGACGGCACCAACGTCGTCAAGCTCTTCAAGCAGGCGGTCGCAGCGGCGTGCAAGTTCAAGGCCGATGGCGGAGATTTTATGGCCACAGTGCTCGATCTGCTCGGCGAGTCAAGTACGTTGTTTCTCAGCAGGACTGGTTGATCAGTGCATTGGTGGTCTCAGTGTTTGTTTGCTGCTGCAGAGTGATCAGAATCCAATGAACACGGATAGAATGAAAAAGCAATGTATCGTCTCTCTGTCTCTTGCTTGTGGAGACACGTAGTTTCCCAGCATCTCTTCTATCTCACCTGTGGCTGATAGTCGTCGAGCTTGTCGAGCAGCGTCTTGGAGTAGTGCGGCGAGTAGTACTCGACGATCTCGGGCGGGTAGCAGTTGTTGATCTCCATGATGTACTCCGTGAGCTTGCCACCGGCTGCTTCGCTTAGCGTCTGCAGGTACTCCAGTCCACCGTTCTGCACAAACGAGCGCCGTGCCTCCAGGTCATGCGGCAGCATCTGAGCAAACTGCTTGAGGATGTACTTCTGCACTTTCATCGGCGCCTCCCGCAGCAGCGGCTGCAGCGCTTGCAGGTGCGTGCACTTGGCGAGCGTGCTCTTGAGCGCGCGCTTGGACTTGGTCTTGAGATCGTCCGAGCTGTTCGGATGCACCATGCAAGCGAGCAGGTGGCGCAACACGTCGGCCTCAGCAACTGCGCGCGCGTGGTCGGGCGTGTGGCGGCCGATCTGCCCGAGCGTCCACGCACTGGCAGCCTTGATGTGGTCCTCTGGCTCAGAGATCAGCGCGTTCTTGACCGGCGTGATGCCCTTGGACGTGATCACAGCGAGCGCCAGAGTCTCAGAGAACGCCGAGATATATCCAATGGCCATGATTCCAGGGAGTTTGTTGTTGCCGTTCGCCTCGGCAACGTAATCGACGAGCGCCGAGGCTCCACCGGCGTTCACGATGAGCTTGGCGAGCTCGGGGGTGTGCTTGGCAATCTCTCGCACGCACGTGGCGGCGTTCTTGCGGACCGTGTGGTCGATGTCCTTGAGGTTGTACAGGATGTTGGGGAAGATCTCGGCCTCCACGACGATCTCGGCGAGATCGACCGAGTGCTTGGCGATCTGCGCGAGGCAGCTGCACACCTGGCGCTTGAGCTTTGCGTCTGGATGCTGAATGAGAGGCGCCAGGTACGCGACCGTGCCTGGGTCCACGACTGCCTGCGCGAGCTCGGGGGAGTGCTTGGCGATGTCACCTAGAGCAGATGCCGCGACCCGCTTCAGCGCGACCTCGGGCTCCTGAATGCACAGCACGAGCAGCGGCACAGCGCCTGCGTCGACGATGTGCTGTGCGAGCTCGCCTGTGTGCTGCGCGATGTACCCGATTGCCCACGCTGCTGCCTCTTTCACCGTCGGATCGAATTCTTCCAGACACGGCACGAGTGACTCAAGCGCACCCGAGTCCACAACGGCCTGTGCTAGTTCTGGTGAGTGCTTGGCTACTGCGCGTAACACAAACGCTGCTGCCTTCTTGTAAAATCGATTTTGCTCCGACAACGAGTACACGAGCTGCGGGAGAATCTCGTTGCCGACGACCGCCTCCGCGAGGTCATCGCTGTAGTTGGCGAGACGACCCAGCGCCAGCGCTGCGGACTGCTGGATGCTCGGCACGTTGTCGAGCAAGAGCGGGCGCAGCAACTGCATCACGCCTGCGTTTTGCATGACCTCAATGTTTTGCGGACGCGTCGCCGCCTCGGCGACGGCCTGGACGAACGTCACACGCGCCTTCTGATACACCTCGAAGTGTTGCAGCACCGACGTCGACGCCATCGTGAGGAGCCGTCCGCTGTCCCTGTGATTCAGACTTCGTCTGCTTGATGCAATGCGATGTTCTGCAAGTGCGCTCGCCAAAAGAAGAAGAAGAGCGCAGCACCGATGTGCTCGTCGCCGGCTCCAGCGCAACCAGCTATGGGGCTGTCGGAGCTCTTAAAATGGCTACACGCGGTCTCAGAGTCTGATCTGATACCAACGCGAAGTTATTTTTGGGCGATGAAAAAGGAGCGAGAGCTAAGCTAAGCTAAGATAATATACCAGTAAGACAAAAGACAGAATAACCTGGTGCCCCTGGCGAGTGTGATCCACCCAAACCCGTTGCGGGCACGAGGGAGCAAGCACAACCACATCAGCAGCAGTCAAGATGGTGATCTCGGGAAGCCGCTGGGGAGACGAGGACGACGGTGAGGCGCTTGGCATGCAGGGGAAATAGAGATGGAGCGATGACTGATGGTTCTCTCGCGAGCAGATCTGTTGCCGCCGCGCACGGAGAGCGAGCCGGATGCCAACGGTGTCCGCACGGTCGTCGAGTGGAAGTACAATGAGGCCGGTCAGAAGGTGAAGGTGACCAAGAAGGTGAAGAAGGTCACGGAGGTCACCAAGATCAGCAAGCGCATGCTCGAGCGTCGCGTACGTCTGTCCGCTACTTGGCTGAACTTGAGGAACAGCGGCTGACTGATTAACGCTCTTCTTTCTCACAGCAATGGGCCAAGTTCGGTGCGGCGCTTCACGGCGACAGCTCCAACGTCACGTACACGTCGTACGAAGAGGTCACGCTTGAGGATCCGAACGCCGACCAGGTGCTTCCTGGCGAGAAGAAGGAGGAGGAGAACATCTTTGCTGGTGTCAAGAACTCGTCGATCGTTGTGTGCCGTCACTGCGGTATGGTTGGCGATCACTGGACGCTCAAGTGTCCGTACAAGGACACGCCGATCGACGAGCTGCCGGCGGACCTCAGCACGCGTGGTGCTGGCGAGAGCGACAGCGCGGCGGCGGCTGCGCCGGCCGCGTCGGGCGGCTCGGCCCTCGACAGCGCGTTCGGCTCTGGCAAGTACGTGCCGCCGAGCCTGCGCAACCGCATGGGTGGCGCTGCTGGTGGCGAGTCGGAGCGCGAGTCGCAGGACGACCGCGACAGCGCGACGCTGCGTGTCACCAACATCTCGCCCGACACCCGCGAGGACGATCTCAAGGAGCTGTTCCGCGCGTTCGGCCCTGTGTCGCGCGTGTACCTCGCCAAGGACCGGGAGACGTTCCAGTCGCGTGGCTTCGCCTTCGTCAGCTTTATGTACCGCGAGGATGCGGAGCGTGCTCTGCAGAAGCTCCAGGGCTACGGCTACGATCACCTCATTCTGAAGCTCGAGTGGGCCAAGCCGTCCAACAAGCCGGCGAACCAGGAGCAGGATCCGGGCAGCATGAGCACGACGTTCCGATCGGGTTACGGCAAGGCGCTTCCGCAGAACGTGGCGCCGCCGCCGCGAAAGTAGACGTCTGCTACTATTGCCTAAGCATGCATCCACTAGGAAACGAATCCATTGCGTCATTTTGTACCTCTTTCTTTCATCCCCATGTCGTGAAGTGGTGGTGGTTCTGTTATATGGTGTGCACCACACGATATTTCTCGTTTTTGCCTGCCTCTTTTGCACTTTCGCAGGTGTTGTTGAAGAGGCCACAGAGCGAGACGCTGTTCTGTCGTTCTCGGGTTCTTTCCCAACAGACAGAGTGAGAGCGTAAAAAACGTCAACACCAACAGAGGCGAGAGAGCAGAGTGCAAAGAGCAAAGAGCAAAGAGCAGAGACCAGAGAACAAGAACTAAATCTCCTCGCTTGTATATCTCCCCCGAGAGCGCGATACCAGACAACAGTAATGGCGACGCAGCAGCATGCGCCGGCGTTCCCCAGCTTCCTCGCGTGGGTCGAGCGCGGCTCTGTGCTCGTGCGGCGCATGAACTCGGAGCGCATCGCGGAGGACCCGCGCCTGCGGCGCATTCTCCGCGGCGACGACAGCGCGGACGCCGAAGAGAAGACGCCAGTGCCAGGCGCCTCGAGTGACGACAGCGTCGTCGCCAGCGCAGAGAAAAATGGCGATGGCGTCAACGCTTCGGGCTCTGATCCTGATCAGGCGACGCGAGACAGCTTTGAGCAGGTCGAAGCCGCCACGGACGTCGATGACGTCAAGCAGCAAAGCGACAACTCGGCGTCACAGACCTTTCGGGTGCTGCTCTGGACGTATCGAGTGCACGCATCACTGCAGAACGCGCTGCAGTACGCTCTCTTCGCGAAGGCGTCGGACGACGGCTACTTTGTTCCCATCGCACCACGGTGAGTTGACTGTGCCGTATCTACCAACGTGAGCATGGATAGATGCCTCCTGACCACCTGATCAACCCCCATAGCGTGTTCTGCGTCGCGCCCGCATACCTCACGACGTTTACGAAGCTGTTTGACGCGCATGCGTCCACACGGCAATGGAATGGCGCTCTCAAGCTTCTCTCGCAGCTCGATACAATCATCGCCAAACGGTAGAGCACTCGATTGGTGCACAGCTTCTCAGCATGCGAATGACTGATGTCTGGTTCTCTTGACAGCTACGAAATGGGCGCTTGCGTCTTCGACTGTGGTCTCTTTGATGGAGTCAAGCGCCAGCATCACAAGCCGCTCGTAGATGACGAATTCTGTGGTACGACCAGTTGGTTTGGCTCGGCGCAAACGGAGATGTCCTAATCGCTTTAGTGAATCGCAGACGGTAGAGTTGCCTCCATCACGTACACCAGGGGTCCTGTGCCATCGATGCACGCGGCATTTGTTGTGGCATCGACTGTGGCGGCGTGGCTTGACCTTCAGGCCTCCAATGTCGCGATTCTTGTCGCCCCGAACAACGAGCAGATGAGCGTCTTCGCGACGTGTTGCGCCATGTACTGCACCGATGCAACGTCGTTTCCGACCAATTTTGCCAGAGAGTTGCTGGAAGTGTACGTGTTTTGCTCCTTTATCACCAAGAAGTTAATCTCTGACCCCATGGCGTCTGGAAACATGCAGCTACCAACAGCACATTCGTGGATCTGAGAGCTGGCCGACCAAGCTTTCGCGGACGTTTAGTGGGCTTGACGCCAAGAATGTCTACTACGCGGGCGGGAACGTTCCCAAGCCCCAGGCTCGCTTCGTCGCCGATTTCTCAGCGTTGCTGGAGATGCGTGATCATGCATTGTCTCAGTGTCTGGACGCTCCTGAAATTCGTGAGCGGCTTGAAAAGCTGACGGGGATCACAGTCGCTCCTGCACCACAGCAGCTTTACGTGCACGAGATTCGCCTGTTGACACCAGACGACAGTGCATCAAGGAGCACGACAACGGACCCTGACGCGTCCATTGCATGTGCGAGCGATGGTTCCATGGAGACGACTGCGACAGTCATGAAGCTACAACCGCCTGCTGCTGCGATTCGGTATCGCCCGTATTTCGTGTTCCAGAACGAGAAAGGTGTGCTCTTCTCCAGTCTCATTCACGGCGTACGCGATGTCAACCTCGCGGCTGACGGCCCACACGTCTTCAAGGTCCACAAGACGCTTGAGCAATGCAGCGAATTCGCCATCAAGATGTACCATTTACCGTTTGGACGACAGGGCGAGCTCGTCCTTGACGCTCGCTTGCATGCCACGCTGATGTTGCATGCAGCAACAAGATCAGCGACGAGTGAGAGGGAGAGCAGCCCCCAAGAGATCACGTTGTCGGTCGACAGCGGTGACTTTGATTGCATCTCTGCGTTTCACACGCTACCGAAGGGTTTTAAGATGCAGATGTGCTTCTCTCGAAGCGCGACAGCATTTCCACCTCCACCAACAACAACAACATCGGCAGCGCGTCTGGGGTCTGAATCTGACGACGATGACTCCACAGCAGCGGTGTTATCATCCTCGGCAGCAACGGTGACGAGTGCCCCACATCGAAGCTCATTCACAGCTGCCGCTGCAGGCAGAAGTGACCCTCTGGGGCACCGCAAATCGATTCGCTACGAAGGCCCAAGACTCGTATCGTTTGTACTCGGTCAGCGAGACGTTCGCACCGCGTTTGGGGACGTTGTTTTGCAACGCATCCACCTCTTTCGCCGCGTGACGTCAGCAGATATCGAACTCTTTCTGCTGTTCAGCGTCGAGATCCCTGGAATCGCGACGAGTTGTGCCATTCGGCTGCTGCCGTATCGCCTGCTTTTCCGTTACGTGCTACCAGACGAAGTCCGCGCGAAGATGTTGGCGATGGGAGCGACCGAGGAGTCGCTGAATGCAACAGCACCATCGTCATTTGACGTGGGCACAGGCATGACGTTTGACGAGGAGTACGCGCGCTGGCTGCAGCATATCTACGACACAGAGCTCAGTACGTGTGTTTGCCTACCTCTTTTTATTGATTGTTGGGGCTCATGAGTGATGGATGCACAGACAACCCGTCTGGTGTGATTGAAGGCGAGCTATCAGGCGCAACTCCCGTCGCCGATTTGGTTCCGAGCAACACGTATCGCACAGGTAACCCAGCACTGTGGATGTCTGTAACGCGCGAGTTGGCTTCACATCGTCGTGCGTTGCAGTGCGAGTACCTCTACAAGGACCATCGGAGTTTGCGGCTCCACCGCCGCCTCGACCAGGCAGGCCGCAACCCAAGATGTAAGTGGCGACCAACACGCTGTGTGCTGGTGATACCCCGCCTCACCGACTTGGGGGTATCTGTTTCTACAGACGTGGGGCTGCGACATCGCTCATTCAGCAGCTCCCGACGTACACATTCACTGGTCAACGCGAGCGTGAAGAAGACAATGACGGTCATGCGACTCCTGAGTACGTGTATCAACACTGTAATCATCGTTTCATGTGGAGCTCATGCGTTGCTTGTGGTCTGTTGCAGTTGCCTCGTGTGTCGCTGTGGCTTCGAGGTCGGTGACGAGGTCAAGTCGCTGCCGTGCTTCCACTCGTACCACTCGGAGTGCATCGACTCGTGGCTGTGCCTCAACAAGGTCTGTCCAGTGTGCCAGTTCAGCGTTGACCAAATAGAGACGACGCCGACGCTGCTCGGCTCATGACTTACGAGGGGACAGGGGATTAAAAGTTTACTGCTAATTAATACAAGGACCATGGCCTAGTGGTTGATAAAGAACGCCTGCAAGACGCCAATGGCGAGGCCGAGCCCACCTCCCATCAACACGAGCTTCCACTCGTCCTCCTCAAAGATGGGATGCAGCAGCTGCTCAAACTGCTCCGAGCTCAGCTCCTTCATCTTCTCTCGCAGCGTGACCTCGAGGTCCATCGCTTCGGTCGCGTAGTTCTCGATCTGCCGCAGGCTGTTGGGGAAGATGCCCACGATGTGGTCGGTCACATCTTGCTTGATGTTGGTGAACGTCTCTTCGCCGAGGCTCACTTTCATGATCTTCTCAGTTAGTGCAGTGCCCTCATTCACAGCGTTCTGCACGTTGTCGTAGACAAGCTCAAAGAGACGATCCGAGTACGGTCCCTTGAGGATCGCCTCGATGATATTGCGGGACGTGAGCACCTCCGAGGCCACGAGGCGGCCGTAGACCTCCGCGACTTCCTTCTGTCGCCGCAAGAAGAGTCCGTGCAGCGTGAAGCACAGAAACTTGCGCGGGTTCACGGGCTCAAAGATCATCTTGAGCGCGAGCCAGTTGGTGATGGTGCCGACGAGCAGACCGACGACCGGGAACACGACGATGCGGTCCGAGTAGACAAACCAGAGCCCCATTTGGCAAAGCCCAAAGAGGAAGCCCATCCACGCGCCCGAGTCGCGGATGAACGCGAGCTCGCGGTAGCCGCACGTGACAAACATGTTGACGAGAAGCTGCTTGTCGCGGCACATGTTCGTGACGACCATGTGCTCGAGGTCAAACACGTCCTCAATGTTGTTGCGCAGCTCGTCCATGAGCGCCTCAATGTGCACGGGCGCCTCTTCCTTGACTTTCTCGACAATTTCCTGCTTGATCTTGAGCGGGATCGCGGCCCAGAGATCGGGGTTGTACTTGAGCGCCATGTCCTCGATGATGTCGTGGATGATGTTGAACAGCACTGGCTCGAGTTCCTCGACGACGCGCGCGGGCTCGATACGCGCAAACACCTCCTTGACGCGCATGAGCTGCGTCGTCATCAGTCGGACTGCCTGGCGCGCCATCTTCTCGCCTTTGAAGGGGACGATGCCCTGCCAACCGAGCCCCGTGTTGGTGCCTGGGATGCGCAGGCACCCGACGTACTCGAGCGGATAGAACGTCATGTAGAGGGCGAGCCAAATGTGAACGTACGTGAACGCGACGCTCACGAGCGGAATTGAGCCGTACTTGATGAGATCATGCGAGGAAACACCGGCGTCCTCGAGTTTGTCCTTGAACACAGTGAAGCACAGTACAGTGGCGACGATGAACAGCACGAGAAAGATGGCAACGGGAATCGATGGCAGCTCGAGCATCGGTGGGAACTTGACCGGCGGAATGCGGCGCTGCTCGTTACCGCGCGCTGACCGTCGGGAGCGTCGCAAGGCCAGCGAGGATGACGACATCTCGGACGCGAGATCCGAGTCGTCCGCCATCGGAATGAAATCGGTGACGATCGTCAGCGCCTCGGATCGGTCCGACGCGTTGGCGACCTGCATCATGCCGAGCAGTGTGAACCGCAGACTCGTGGCGAGCTCCGGTGGCCGTAACGCCACCCACTGCGCCGCTGTGAAATGCACGAGCTCCTGCCCGGAGACGCCCTTCAGCTGTGCCATGAAGCAGCCAAAGCGCCCATTCTCGAAGCGCTTGAGCCACGCCTGCAGCTGCTTGGGCGTCCAGACTTCCGGGTTTACCAGCGGTCCCTCCTTTCGCATGCTGGTGCTGGTGTCGACGACTCAGGACGACGCAGAGGAAGAGAGAGAGAGAGAGAGAGAGAGAGAGAGACCCAGGGAAATGGGTGGAGACCTCTTGGATGACGTCTCTTGCCGGAATGGAGGCTGGACGCAGGAGCTACATGTCGCTGTTGGCGGCGGAGGGAGCCACCCTGGGAGGAGAGGCGACGTGTCAACGGGTGGATCTCCGACGATCACGGAATAGGGAAAACGGCAAGAGAAGAAGTAATCCCCCATTTTCCGCCAATGAGAATGGATTTAGACATAGATTAACCAATCGTTGTCGTGTGGTGAGAAAATGAAGAGGCGCTGCGTAATCTGCAAGTGGAGTAGGGTATGGTACGTAACCGGAATGCATGCTCACAACCTACAGACACTAGAAAATGCTCAACCTATAAATCATGAAAAGCGTTTTTTTCGCTCTCGCTTTCTCCAAGGATCATCCCTGGCCCCTCTTGAAGACAAAAAGGAAGAATCCAGAAGCAAGCGGATCGATCGATCGACCCATTGACGTGTTATCGACGAGGAGCATGGGCGTCATCGAGATTCACGGCGACGCCGACTGGAACACGCAGATGCGCAACGCCGGCGGCAAACTGGTGGTCGTCGACTTCTCTGCCACGTGGTGCGTCGCTTGTGGAGCAACGCTATATGACGCCAGCGTCTGACTGACGGATGGTCCCTCACTCCGTGCTTTCTGGGCAGGTGTGGCCCTTGCCAGTTCATCAAGCCCACGTACGAGCAGTACAGCCGTCAGTACAGCGACGTCGTCTTCCTCGGTGTCGATGAAGCGCAGAATCGCTCTCTCATCAGTGCGCTCGGTGGGTGCTCGCTTGCGTTGACGGCGTTGGTCTGTTCGAAACGACTGTGTGGGTTGACGACAACCTCTGTCATCTTTCTCTCTCGATCTCTGTAGGCGTGCGCGGTTTTCCGACGTTTCATTTCTATGTGAGCCAGCGCAAGGTGGACGAGTTGGTCGGCGCCGACGCGAACGCGCTGCGACAGAAGATTGAGCAGTGGCGCCAATCGGCGTTCAACCCGTTCGCGTCCCCTGGTATGACGCTCGGGGGCGGTGGCGCGCCAGTCAGCGACGCCGAGGCGCGCGAGGCGCGTCTTCGCCGCTTCAATAACGTCAACATGGTGCCACCTGCAGCAGCTGCTGCGACGCCGGCGGCGACACCGGCACCGGCCGCCAAGGACGACAGCAAGATGGTGTGCGACCCAGTCACGGGTCAGTGCAGTCTTCCCGACGCCACGGACAGCAAGGACGACATGCCGCCAGTCAATGAGGAGCTGCTGTCCCAGCTCATGGACATGGGTTTCGGCGAGATCCGCAGTCGCAAGGGACTCTTGGCGACCGATTCAGCGAGTCTCGAGGCGGCGATCAACTGGATCAGCGAGCATCAGGAAGATCCCGATATCGATGACCCCATCAAGTTTGTCGATATGTCGCAGGCGGGAAAAGCGCCTTTGACGGAAGAGGAGAAGGCCGCGAAGGTCGCAGCGCTTCAGGCCAAGATTGAGCAGCGCCGGAAAGAGAGGGAAGCCAAGGAGAAGCAGGAAGCCAAGGAGCGCGAGCTGGCGCGGCGCACGATGGGCCAGTCCATGCAAGAGGCTCGTGAGGAATATGAGGCGATTCAGCGCAAGCTCGCCGCAGAGAAGCTGAAGAAGGAACGCGAGGAAGCCAAGCGTGAGCGTGAGCGATTGAAGAAGCTGATCGAGCAGGACAAACTTGCCCGTCGTGCGCATGGTGGCAAGCTCGTGGGTCCGCCTGTCGACGTTGACAGCGCTGCCACGGGATCTGCGAGCGGCTCTGGTGACGATGCAGGTGAGAAAGCCAACTCGCTGTCCTCGCTCTCGCCGGAGGAGCAGGTCGTCGCGAATGTAGAGAAGCTGAAGAAGTATCGCGTCGGAGGAGACGGTCTGACCGCACTCAAGACGCTCAACGTGTACGTCAAGAACCTGATCGAGAAGCCGGATGAAGACAAGTTTCGCTCGATTAATCTGGAGAACGCTGCGTTCCGTAAGCGCGTCGCGAGCCTTGTCGGTGGCGTTGCCTTCCTCAAGGCGTTGGGCTATGAAAAGGACGAGCAAAGCGGTATGCTGAATCTTGCCGTGGAGAAGCGCGACGCAACGCTGCTCCAGCATGCACGCTCGACGCTTGAACGCGCGATCGCAGAGCTCTCGTAGTTAGCGATGAACGCAGTCGCCGGGCGGCAAAGCTGCGCATCGGTGTCCGATTACGCAGTGAAGAGAGGAAATACAGAGTGTGATGATGGATGGATGGATGAATGAATGGATCAAGCTAATGTCACCTTCACAGAGAAAATAAACGTCCAAAGAGCCCACGCGCTGCCGGTTTAGCGTCTGCAGCGTCGGCGTCGGCGTCGTCGCTAGCCGTCGCAGACTGCTTCTCTTGACTACCTCGCGACTTGAGCTCGTGCAGCGGCACGAACGGCCGTGTCGGCACAGGCGGTGAGATGACGTCGGTCTGGATCCCACTGACGATGATCGAGACGTGCACGGAGCCTTCGAGCGACTGGTCGTAGCACGTCCCAAAGATGATGTTGGCCTCCTCTGCGACTCGACTGCGGATGATCTCCATAATCTGGTCCACCTCGAACAGTGTCATGTCCTCTCCGCCGCGGATGGTCACGAGCAGACCCACCGCGCTTTCTGTCGGCAGATCGCCCAAGAGCGGATTCACGAGCGCCTGCTCCGCAGCTTTGGCGGCGCGATCGGGGCCGACGGCGACGCCAGAGCCCATGATCGCACGGCCAGCGCTCGTCAGAATAGTCTTGATGTCGGCAAAGTCGAGGTTGATGAGCCCCGGACGCACGATGAGATCGGTCACGCCCTTGACGCCTTCGAGCAGCACGTCGTCGGCGTACCGGAACGCCTCGAGCATCGTCGTGCTCTTGTTGGAAAGCGCGAGCAGGTTCTGGTTGGGGACGACGATCAGCGTGTCGACAAACTTGGCCAGTTCCTTGACGCCCGCGTCGGCGATGCGCGTGCGGTTCGGTCCCTCCGATCGGAACGGCGTGCTCACGACGCCGACGGTGAGGATACCCATCTCGCGCGCGATGCTGGCGATCACAGGCGCAGCGCCCGTGCACGTGCCGCCGCCCATGCCGCCCGTGATGAACAGCATGTTGCTGTCCTTCAGTGTTGCCTCAATCTCATCGCGCTGCATCTCGGCCGCAAGCTTGCCGAGTTGCGGCTTGGAGCCTGCGCCGAGACCCTTGGTCACCTCCTTGCCAAGCGTGATCTTGTGCGGCGCGAGCGAGCGGCCAAGCGCCTGCGAGTCCGTGTTGGCCACGATGAACTCGACGCCCTCGAGCTGCGACGCGATCATGTTGTTGACGGCGTTGCTTCCGGCGCCACCGAGCCCGATGACCGTGATCAGCGGCTTGCCGTGCTTGTACGCAGAGTACAGCGTCTTCTTGGCCGGCTTCTTCTTGGGCTCCGTGGCCATCGCGCTGGTCGTCGCTGCCGCGGCATTGGTCGACGACGGTGTCACGCGCGTGCTCGGCGACCGCGTCGGGCGCTGCTGCCGCTTGCGTCGCTCCTGCTGGGCTGGCGACGCACCGAGCGGCCGCGCGGGCGTCGCGCCATGCGCACCGTTGACCGCCACACGTCGATCGACCTGCACGTCGGAGCTGAACCCAGCGAGGAGAGCGCTGCGGCTCTTTGTCGACGCGACGGCGACGCGTCCTGCGCGCGTAGAGAGCAGACCCACTCGCGCACTCATCGCCAGCAGAGAAGCAGGGGAGAAGGAGATGGAGATGGAGAGAGAGACAGAGAGAGCGAGAGAGCGAGAGCGAGAGCGCTGGCGGAGATGAGATGAGGTGAGATGAGGCTGGCGCCGGTGGTCGGTCGCGTGATGGAAATCCGGCCGCGCAAAAGGACCACGAACACAGGCACCACAACCCCCTTCGAGTGGCCACCAACATTCCGAAGAGAATTGCGGGTCTCTGATTCGTTTAAAAGGATAGCTTGGTGGCATCGGATTGGCCAATATGAGCTCTGACGAGATGGATACGCCTGGCAGTGCCAACAGCAGCTCTAAGGTCCTGCTCTAGCTCCAGTTGGTCCACGACATCAACGTCGACACGAAAGATTCCTTCTGCCAGCAGCTTCTGAAGAGCGAGACGCTCATGCTCGCAGCGACCATTAGTGACGTGGGTGGCATGTGTGCTAGTATCTATCAGCGCGCTCTACGCTGTTTGCGGAGGTTCCATTTACTTTACTGATTTCGAGATGCCAATCTGTAGCTGTTCCACCTGCCGAGCGGACGACCCGAGCGAGCGAGCGAGAGCGAAAGAGTGAGTGAGTCAGTGAGTGAGCGACCCTCAAAGCTACAACGCGCACAATGAACGCACCAGCTGCAACGAGTTGTGAAGCGGCACGACCGTCTCGATCGTTGACGGCGACGCGATCTTGTCCTCGAGACACGACTGCGCGGGGTTCTCGGCCGTGTCGACGTACATCGCCTTGCTATCGAGCGGAGACCGCAGCGCAGCTCTCTGCGGCTCATCGCACATCGTGTGGATTGGCAGATCCTCTGTGCTTGAGCTCGGAACAACGTCCTCGGAATCCGACGCCGTCGATTGCTGCTCGGCAGGCTCGCTGGACTCGACGGAAGACGGTGGGTCACTCCCCATGTCGCCCACCCAGTCATCCAGTTTGTGCTCGGACACGGGCACGGGGTCGTTGTGTTCGTCATGAATCGCCTGCAGATACGCGAACCGACCGATCACACCAACACCGAGAATCTTCTCCGGGATAAAGTCACCGCACGCCTGCAAGCCACAGCGCCCACTCAGCCCACAGACAGCCACGCCAATTCCAAGCACCACGAGCGAGAAGACGTACAGAGTAGTTCTGCATCAGCAGCTTGGTGCACGTCTTGCCGTTGTTTTCCTGCAGAACGCGAACGGCTTCTCCAAAGTCCATCGTGTCGATCCGAATATCGTTCACAGCGACGATGTGGTTGTCCGGTCGGATATCGACCCACTCTATCTCGTTTTCGTTGACGACGATGCCAATACGCTTGAGCACGATCAACGGCTGATCGATAAACTCAAACTCGGGGATGCTCTCGACCTCGACGACGCGTTCGTACAGGAAGAGCTCGTACTGAAAGATCTCCCCGACAGATGCCTGCACGACAGCATTGCAACCACTCGCAACGACTTGACGCGCGATTTTGTTGATATCTACGGACACGAGATAGGAACCCAAAGTGTCAGCCAAATGCCAAAAAAAACGACTTCAGGCGACAGCGGGGCGAACCTGTCTTCACATAAACAAAGCGAATCGTGCTGGACGACGGGATTTCCTTCGTGCTGATGGTAATCTGCCCATGGGCGCCACTAGGTACGTGGTGATACGACCCCGTCTCGATCTCTGGTGAGTCCTCTGGGGATATTAGGACCTGAATGTAGTCCTTTGGAGAGTGGTTCTCAGGGGCGTCGAACTCGACTGATAGTACATGATCCATGAGCATACAGGCAAGTGAAACGATGGCAAATTCTAAACGCAATCTCGCACCTGTGACAAGCGATCCCTTCTCGACTTGGGCGCCCATGTCAAGCTGCACGATGCCACTCGGTCGAAACGCAAGCAACTTGATCGAATACGGCGACGTGTCTGTGATTTGGTCGAGGAGTTCCTTGAGCTCTTGTGCTTGAGCCGCCCAGTCGGGAGCTTGTCCGCGCATGAGGAAGTCCTAGATCACATTTCCACCGTACGTGTCATGGTTCGCTCAGAACAACGTGATCAACATTCCCAGTCACACCTGAGGAAGAAGTCCGTAATGATCGCGCATGGGATGGGCACCAGCATGAACGAGCATGCGGATCGCGACGGCGCTTTGAACGAAGCACGCATGGTGCAGCGCCGTCCAGCCGTTCTCGTCTGCGTGGTCGAGGTTGACCTGCTTCTTGAGCAGGAGATGCAGGATCTCGGCCTCTTTCGAGATCGGCTCGATACTCGCGTTGTCGCGCAGCTCTTCCACTTCCTCGGGCTCTTCACCGCTGTCATCGTCGCCATCCTCGTCGTCATCGTCATCGTCATCGTCATCGTCGTCATCGTCTTCGACATCATCGTGCAAACCAAAGAGACTCATGTCATCGTCCTCCGGGTCTTTCCTTCGCATCGCGGCGACAGCAATGAGCAGCGGCGTTCGGCCGCTTTCGTCTTTTCCTTCGAGCTCGGCTTCGGTCGCGACGGCCAGCAGGCGCTTGACGTTGTGCAGATCGCTGTACGCGCACGCGGTGTGTAGCGTCACCGTGTTGCCCATGGTCGGTTCCACCGCCTCTCCTTCTCTCTGTATCTCTGTCTCTCACTCTCTCTCTTTCTCTCTCTGTGTCTCACGCTCTGTGCACGTGCAACAACGCAGCGCCTCCGACGCCGACACCGATGCCGCCTGAAGACGTCCGATGTCGCTTGGGTCTCGGAAATATACACGACCGCTTGCTTCTTTTTTCAAGTTGGGCGCACAAAAGCCATAGTGCCACCTCGCAAGAGTGACCAAAACTGACCCAGGAAACGGGTATACGCCAGTATACATGACGTGGCAGCGGTCGACACATGCGACCATGAGAGGGGGGGTACAATTTGGAGTGTTGTTTCCTTTGCGACCATCACTCTTCAATCGGCGACAATGCGGACGCAAATGCCGCCACCATCTCGATGGCGAGTGCGACTGCTCTGTCTCCTCACGTGTATTGGGACGTACTGGAGCGCGAGCGGTCTCGTGCGTCTTCATGAGGTCTTTGCGCAAAGCGAATCGACCGGCTCTGGCTCCGGTACGGAGACCCTGCAGCAAGGATCGCCTACGACCACTCCCGCCTTCGACCGCCTTGTGGTCGTGCTCATCGACGCGCTCCGTGCTGACATGGTGCTGGGCGCAGACGCGCTCGGGGACGATCGAAGTCACCGAGAGGACCTCAGTCGCTTCATGCCGTACACGCGCCGACTCATTGATGAGGGTGAGGCGCTCGCGTACGTGGCGCACGCGGGGGTTCCCACGGTCACCATGCCTCGGCTGAAGGCGCTTTTGACTGGCAAGCCACCAGCCTTCATCGACATCTTGAAGAACTTCAACTCGGCTGCGCTTGTTGATGACAACCTCATGCGACGCTTCCAGGAAGCTGGGTCGCGCATGGTCTTTTATGGCGACGACACATGGTTGCGATTGTTCCCGTCGACATTTCAGCGAGAGGACGGCACATCCGGTTTCTTCACGCGCGACACCGTGGAAGTAGATGATAACGTGACGCGTCACCTTCGAGATGAGCTCGATCCGATGATGCGCGACCCGAAGAGCCAAGACTGGGACGTTCTTGTGTTGCATTACTTAGGACTGGATCATGTCGGACACTTGAGAGGTCCTCGATCGGCTTTGATGCAAGACAAGATGCAGGAAATGGACGCCATGATTCGTCAGGTCATTGAATCGGTGCGTGCACAAGACCAGCGGCGGCAACGCGATACGAATGCGTCTACACTTGTCGTTCTTTGCAGCGACCACGGGATGTCTGAAGTGGGCAATCACGGAGGTGCATCGGTCGAAGAGTCATCTGCTCTATTGGCTTTTGTGCATGGTAATCAGCGAGTGTTTTCGAGCAAGTCAGGGCGTGAGTTTGACCCGCATTCTCGACGCCAGCAAGTAGATCTTGTTCCAACGATCGCAGCTCTCTTTGGGCTTCCAATTCCTGTGCACAGTACGGGTTTACTCCTTGACGAAGTTGTGCGCATCTGCTCTACGGAGACAAATGCACTTTGTGAACTGGAGGCATGGCTCTTGAACTATGTTCAACTGAAGACTCTGGCGAGACTGAAACTACCAAAATCTCAAGCAGAAGAGCTGCTGCATTCATTGAGTGATGTGGAAGCGGCAGTCGAGACTCGACTGACGTCTAGAGTCACAGATTTGTCGGTCAAAGCTGAAGACACAATACTCCTGGATGAAATTCGTCGGGCTGCAGATCTTCTCCGCAGCCGTGTCACGGAGATTGACGGATCTGAGTACGACGAGGCATCGATAGTTGTTGGTGTTGCCGTAACGTTCGTGACCGTTGTTGCCTCGATGTTCGATATCTTCCGCCGCTCACGACGGCAAGCATCAGGTTTGGACATGGTTGTTCTGATTACCGGTGTGATGCAGATCGTCGCGCTCACATCCAGCAGCTCGATCGAAAATGAGCACGCAACGGTGTTTACGTCTGTAAACACAATATTGTTTGGAGTTATGCTGGACAGTATCCGCCGCAAGTATCCGTCGAAGTCAAAAGCTCTCGCTCTGGTCACTTTTCTCATTGTCTGTAATCGCTTGCTACGATCTCGTAACCAGATCATCAACTTTGGCCGACTGAATATGCTTGATGTCGATCCCAATGCAAATGGTAATGAGTTCGCAAACGACAACTCAATCTCGATCCTTTCGACAGCTCCTCTGGTTCCGCAGCTCTCCCCTCCAGTCGCCGTTGCCGTGATCGGAGTAGTCAAGCTATTGGATGTGTGGCATTCTGGCACGAGATTTTGTCGCCGCGAAGATGGCTTGATTGTGATCATGTTCGCTGTTGGCGTTACCTTCGCAGTTATTTGTGCGGCGATGGGTTATGCGAGTGTTGTGGCCGTTCAAGCACTTGGTGGGATCATTTCCCTGGACACAGCTGCCCGTTCTGTATACGCATGTGTTGGTGCCCTCGTCATGCTTGGCTTAGCAACTGGGAGAAGACAACTGCTCGCTTCGATTGAACTCTCGCTATGGCTATTGGTTTTGCTTGTTCAGCGTGATAGCAACATGCCGACTTTGTTGGTTCTGTGCCTGCAACTAGCATTTTTCCCAATGCTGGTTCGGCTTCTAAGAGCTGGTGGTCTAAGTTCTGCAGCGCTGGGTATTCTCACTTGGTGGCTTTCCTTGGCTGCATTTTTCGCGCTTGGCAACTCTCATCTTGTGACAACTGTGGATATCAGTCAATCGTATCATGGATTAGACGGCTACAATCAAGGCATCGTTGGCTTCTTGACCTTCGTAAATGTGCTCTCTGGTCCACTACTCTGTTTGATTTCGTTTGCGAAGGTCTTGACAACCATGAACACCAATGTCGCTGAAGAAAGCGATGCAGTCGTTGCACCCGCGCTTTTGTTCTACCAAGCAACTCGAATGATGGTGTACACGTGAGTGCCTTCATGTGCAATCGAAGTGTCTTTTCTTTATGTCTGATGTCGATTCCGAAACAGTGTTGTTGTGTATTTCATGAGATTTCATCTCTTCATCTGGAGCGTTTTTGCACCGAAGGTGAGCATTTCACGTCGGGGCTGAAGTTCTTGAAAGCTAACGAGTGATTTAGTTCTTGTACGAGGTCGTCAACACAGTCGTCGTCTGCTCTTTCGCATTTCTGGTGACATTGTAAGATCTGGTGATGGTAAATCGAATCGTTTTTGCAATGGTTCTGTCGGTCGTCTGATCCCACAGTTGTGTAACTAATGACGCGAAACCGTCACACATGCATTATAATCCACCAAAGGTCGTGACACTCCACTCACATCACACCGAAGCGGTTGCTCTCTGCAATATGGCAGGGCTTTTCCAGGGAGGCGACTATGTGGAGCTATTGAGCGCGCAGGGGAAGTCTCCTGCACAGACATGGAAGATGCAGGGGAAAATCATCAAATCGTTTGACAAACTCATCAAGGGTAATGCCTACCAAATGGATGGCAGCACCGACACGAAAATGCAACTACCAAAGAACTCGGCCGCGTCATCACTTGCGCTCACGCAGCGTTTTCTGATCTTTCAACTCTGTGTACCATGCACGCGATCCTTTTGTATCGAGATCGGATTTTCGGACTTCGACAAGATACGTCGACGGCTCATGTTTTCATCAGCGTTTCGAGAGACTGCGTTGACAGCGTTGCATGCTCAAATCCCGTTTGGTGGCAACTTGCCTCGCGATCAGTGGGTCAACTATGTGTTTGATCTCCAAGTGCTTGCAGAACATTACTTCCCGTCTGGTTCATTTCGTGCCATGGAAACACTGTGTATCAGTGGTAACTGCAGACTGAAGCGGATCTTCTCGATGAAAGACGCCCCACTTTGCGAGGAGCTTCAAGAAATGCGGCATGTGCACGCTGCCGAGGAAAATGGAAAACGTCAGCTTCAGGTGGCGTCGTATGCAGAAATGAAGCTGATACCTCGCCAGTTTTCTTTCACAGTTGGATCGTCCGTGCTTCCTGTTCCGACAGCATATTTTTCCATCGCCACCAATGACAGAGCTAAGCAGCCATCTCCACTTCGAGCCCAATCTCCGGCACCTCGTTCAGCACCGTCTGTTCGGAATGACCAACGTCAGAAAACAGCACAGTCAAGAGGAGGTGGTCCCGCGAAGGTGGGTTCAATGAAAGCGAGACAAGTCGAAATGAACCGACAACCGGAAACAAAACGCACCGACAAGTCGGCACGCTCTCCATCAAAGTCAGCACACTCTCCTCCAAACCCACGTCTTGGTCAGCCGCAATATGGGATCAGCTCAAGAGCGACAAGCAGTTCACGCTTCGCGAAAGTGCACCAAGAAGTGGATGAGACAGAGGTTGTCGAGCTGCCGCACCTCGACTCTGAGCGTGCAGAGTCGCCTGATGTACCATCAGTTTCCAAGACTGGAGCTGTCTGCAACTCAACGATTCACGAAGAGCGAAGACCAGTCGACCCCGAAAAGCAGTCAGACATGTTGGAAAGCACTATCATGTCGACCGATGGAAGACGTTCCGATTCTGGAGCAGAACGGAGAAGACACCGGCGTGAGATTATTGCTGCTATTCAGTCGAAACTTAATCGAATGGCAGAAGAAGTTGAGGCAGAGGATTCACATGATTTGGAGCTATTGCTGAAGCACACATCGCTCGACTCAATCGCGCACCTGAGACACAGCGCTTCGGAGTTCCCACGCTCACCTGAGCCTGTGCCTGTTATCGCTACTCGATCATCGCATTCAAGTGAGTATGCGAACGCATCAGCGACCAAGGAAAACAGCGATCAACGACAAGACGACGATGCACTGCAATCGCCAGAACCAATGGTCCTGCGGCGGATGTATGCTGTCAAGAAACCCGAGATATCATTTTCTTCATCAATATTCCAGTTCAGCCATGGACTGCTAGCAGGGCACACACCTACAGAAGGTGATCGCACAATAAATCGAGAGTCGCTTAGCAGCGAGGGAGCAGTTGTCGCTTCTGCTCGCGCCAATCTATTCGACTGGGACTCACTTTTGGACTCGTCGACGCATGATTCCCTGTCCCCAAGCCCTCAGCACGCTGTATCCCCAGCTTTGCAGCCACATTGCTCAAGAGTCTTTCAGCATGAGGCCACTCACAGCACTGACATTCCCATCAACACGAAGAACAGCCACAATGGTGTCCGACCAGCGGCTCTGCTGAGTGTTCGCTCGGAAACCACGGTGCACCGAAGTCGAGCGTACGAGTCCACGCTTGATGACAATGACCATCCGATGGATGCAGCGTCGGCGACAGGAGATTTGAACTCTTCTCACGATCCTCCAAGCATCACAATCAAGGGCAGGGAGAGTGTCGACGCGACCAACATTGATCAACAGGTAGCCCAGCCAACACCCACGCGAGCGGGCCTCGAGCTCGAAGAAAACACGCCGTGTCAAAAATGCGAGTCGCGTTGGAACAACACGAGCGATCTTGCCATGTCATTGGACTTGTAAGCTAACTGACAGATCCTATATGCGAGTGCTTACGAGTTTCTAATCGATCAAGTCAATGATGCGTGTAGCACAAGTGACATCATGGGCGCGCAGTCTAGTCCCAAGCCAACAAACTTAAGTGCTCGAGTGGATGAACCAGCCGTCGACCAGAGTTTTGATTTCGGTGCGTCAGAAGATGCGCTTAAGGCCACGCTGTGACAGTGGTGGGATACTCACACGCGGTTTCGTGCTATTGAAGGAGATTTAATGGTCGAGACGAATGACCCAATTGTGCCACACAGCGCAGGTGATACCAAGACCGAAAGCCGACATGATGGCGAGGATGAACGCGACAATACTCGACCACGAAAGTGTCTATCGCCACTCGCGTCGCTGACTCATCCGAACGAATCGCGCAAGTCGAGCATTGTGTCCTCACAAGCGAAGTCGCAACACCTGTCGTCCGAAACCCGGGGCGTGTTCTCTCCGGTTGTGTCGGACAAGCGGATCGCAAGTCTTCTCGAATCGACGGACTGGTCGCAGTTCCCACTTGCATCGATCGTTACATCCAAGACTCGACATGCGAAGGTAGAGCGTGGCATCGACCTTCGTCAAAGCAACCAGCAGGACGGAGACTCACGGGAGAAGCAAACAGTATCCAGGGAGCTCATCTACGACCCAATTTTACGGTGCTACTACGATCCGGTGGAACGCAAGTACTACGCACTCGCAAAGTAGGTCAGGGATTGAACGGTTTGCTGCAAAGAAGTAATATACTGCGTCTTAACTGTCTCTATCTACAATGACAAGCGATAACGCTCGTCGATGGTCTGAACTGCTACTTTCTATCGGGTTTCTTCAGGCATCATCAGTGCTTCCAAGCATTGATGCTATACTTCGTCGTACTCGGCTGGTATTCGGCACTTCTGCTTCAGCTGATACAATTGACGATTGACTGAGTCGCTTTTTGGTCGTCCACTCGCGCACAGCGTCCTTGATATTGTGTGGCTTGAATTCTTCTGTCAGTCCGAACCAGAACTCGCGATTCTGGAGCAGCGTCTTGTACGCGACCTGATCAACTTCGGTGATGATCTGAGCCCAAACACTGAACAAGGGTGCGACGATGAAATCAGCGAAACCGACTTGCATCTTCTTCAGCACGATAGTGTCTCGGTCCATGAAGGGAGATACTGCCAAGGAGAGCTGCTTCTCCATGTCGCCTTGCAAGAAAAACTCTTCAACAACGCGCTCAGTCCACCGCAACATGGTCTCCCGTTCCTTTGCTGGGTTCGAGACATCCGACGTGTGAAGAATCATCTTGAGCAACAATTTTTTATCTGCGAGACTCTTGATAGCGAGCTCTTCACCAGGAGCAGGCAAGATGTTGGCTTTAAAGAGAGCGACATCTTCAAAATGTCGCGCCATATCTGTCGCAAGCACCATCTGAATAATCATTTCACGGCCGTACTTAAAATCTTCAGGTGAAAGACGCCCCAAAATGTTGTGCTCTGGGTTCTTCATCACGAGAAACGACTGAGCCACATGAAAGTTTTCAAGTACTGCATGGTCATTGTACCGAAGCGCGATCTCGGATGCTGTCGAGATGTGAAAACTGTTGTTGAAACCGTCGTGTTTGAAATCGTGGATACCTGCTGCGATGAGAGCAAGCGCGCGATCGAGCGGTCGTAAGAATGGGACGAGCTCGGGCTGCACCAGAAAATAGTGAGTGGTCTGCATGACGTCAGCAGCGTGAATGGCATTGTGATACGGATTTGTTGCGACGTATCCGCTTTGAATTTCAGTGAGAAAAGAAACCAACGTGGTCATCTCGATTTGGAGTACCATGCCAGCCAAGTCGTGGAGAAGGTGGTAGCCGATTTGAACCAGCGGATGCCCACCTGTCAGCGCGTTAACTCGGAAAACATCAAACGTCCAAGTGTTGATTGTTGCGAGAACGGACTGAAGTTCAACCTCGGATGCCGGATCGAGTGCAGGCAGCAACTCCTTCATGGTCGTTCCACGCTTGAATGCTGTGAGTGTACTGCCAGCACCAATGCCAGTGTTACTTGGACGCCCAGTGTTCGCACCAGGTCCATTTCTATCGTTTCCGTTTTCATTGGCATCGTCTGTGAGCACCATATCGTCATCATTCACCTTCAGAATTTCACCGCGTAACCACTGCTGGGTGTCATCATCTACGTCTCCTCCCGCAACAACCTCCACGTTATAGAGCCGATTGTTTTTGATGACATCGATAGCGTAGTCAATATCATTTCGAGTGGATGACTTGAGCGCGGGGTGGTATCGGAGCTCATTGAGAAGGCGAAGAACTTGCTCGACTGGAGACGTGATGGGGTGACGGTGAGCGAGTTTCATTGTTTGTGATCGTTGCTTGAGGCGTTCGAACACGACAAGCACTCGCAAAATGCGAAGAACGACTCGTAACCGCAGAATGTTGATGAGCCACCGCGAGGAGGATCCACTTGCCGCCAAAATGCTGAGCGCAAATGAGATGACGATGACAATGGCGTCGAACAATGACCAGCCATTTTTCAGATACTCGAGGCCGTAGGCAAACACGTTCAACACGATCTCGATGAGCAGCATGGAGCCGAACGTGATGTCAGTCACGTCGATAATCTTTTTGTAATCTGCGAGCGTCGCTTCGTCTACGGCGATCTGGATGAGCACGAAAACGCCGTACAGCAGCACGATGATCACGAAGAAGAGCTCAACGTAGAGCTTACGCATGAAATCGCCGACCGCAACACGAAATCGGTGTCGTGGGCGAAGATTCGCCAAATGATCTCGGTTCTTGAGCACATCCGAGGCTGCTTTCCTTCGCCGCGTGGGTGCTGCCGCGTTCTCGGCTGGAGCGACTGCTCTCGACCGTCGCTCCCCGTATGGGTACCGTTTGAAGAAGCGAGACAGTGTGAGACGCTTCGGCTGGTAATTTCCAGGCATCGTGGCGTGGATCGGGGGACTATTCCCTATGGAAGGAGCGGCATTGGCGTCGTGCGTCATGCTCGTGGTAGACGTCGGACGGTCGTCTTGCGAAGGACCGCCCGTGGGGTCACGACGGCTGCGTGACGAATGCTAACGGAGGCACGGCGCTGTGCTCCGCGTCCCACGGAAGAGGCGCCGTCTTGAGGATGATGCGAGCGCTGTGCGACCGAAGTCCCGCCAACGATGCAGTGCGTGGCGTCCGCGATGCGTTCTAAATGCTCAGATATCGCGCTGGGTGTCGCTTGCTGGCTGTGTGCGTGGGTGTCTGGGCGGGCGAGCGCGGCGGGACTGTATTTTTGGCCGGCGCGCCAGGTCAGCCGACCCCACTTCCCTGTCGTTCTGACACCTGTGCCACGGCAGAGAACGAGGCACGAAATGACACATGAGGCACTGACCTCCAACCCCAGCGAGCCATCATGAACGCTCGTTTACCTCTTCGAGTCGTGCCCCCTCGACGCTGTCTCACGCGCACTCGACGCCCTTTGGCCCTGGAGTTCTGCCCAAATTAGCGCCCGCAGCGCATGCAGCCAACGCCTTTCCTCAGCACATACACGGCGACGAAGAGGAGAGGAGAGAGCGAGAAAGAAAGCGAGCCGCGTGAAGAGTCGCCTGGAGGCGTGTCGATCGGCGCCACTGAAACGCCCACAGAAGAACCGGTGTTTCGAACCGGTTTGACCAGGCACTGCCTCAAGCCCTTGCTGTCTGTGACGTGGCGCAGTGGCATGTTGGCACCGATCGCGACGCAAGCGAACGCAGCGCCGCCGTCATCGTGTAGGACGCCGTCCTCAGGAACAACATGAGGAGGTGGAGGCGGCAATCCATGCCCATGTGCTGCGGAGAGCGCCACATTTCCTGGGTTTTGTCATTAGTCGTCCTATCTTCAGTCATCATTACGTTTGGACTGGGCAGATAACTACACCGTCTTTTGAATGGATTCAAAGATTTCACTCGTGTTGCGGAACGTGCCGATCTGTGGCACTCGACACGATCCAACCTCCAACACACTAAACTTCCATTCGGCCCGTCACTCGATCTTCATGACCGCCGCTGACGCGCTTGCGCCCGAGCCATGGGGCGCGCTGCTGCAGGACAAATACGTGAACGCGCACGCCGTCGCGTGCTGTCCGACGATGGACCTGATCGCCATCGTCACGACAGATCGTGAGCTCGTCGTCCATGTGAGTGTCGAATGCGAGCGATGCTGAGGTTGCTGACAGCGCTGGCTAACCCAGTTCGTCGATGGGACCAGCGCACCGTGTCGTGGCAGAAGGCCATGCACGTGAAAGCGGCTGAGCTGGCGCTAACGATCGATACGATCGCGTGGAGTCCGGACGGCATGCGGCTCGCTGCTGGTGGCGACGAGGGAGAAATCGCGGTGTTTGACATCGCGACTGCGCAGCACGTGGAGCTCCGGACTCCAGACGCGGCAGCGGCGCACGCGTCGGCAATCGTAGACATCCATTGGATGCAACCTCTCACCAGTGCAGAAGCAGGAGCGGAGGCAGAAGATACGCGCCTTGATGCGTTCCGGTCTCGTCACTCGCGCCTCCAGCCACTTCGCACGACAAAGCTCGATGACAGTCAGTCTGCGAACGTGCTGTGGACAGCGGATCGGGATGGACGAATTCTAGCGTGGTGGCAAGGCGTTGTGCACGTCGCGACTATCGATATCGCTGATCATTTAGTCGCGACGCTGGAAGGTGAATGGCTACACTCGAGACGCGGACCTCCGTGCATCAAGACCATGCGGTGTGCTCCAGATCTCATGTCGCTCTACGTGCTCGTGGAAACTACTCATGTCGATCTCAAGACACCAGACCGAGAAGTGTCGATCGATCACTTGTTGCAGCTGAACCTGGAGAATATGTGTGCAAAGCAACGAAAACTGGAATCGATTGTTCGTGTTGCGCAAGTGATCAACAAAATTCTCGCTGATCTTAAAGTCGCAGCACGTCAAATTCATTCAGAGGTACACGAACTCACGTCGTGTTTTTGGTTTGTGAGTGAGCTCTGATGTTGTGGTATCACGTCGTAGTGGAAGAATGCGACACGAGTCTTCGAGCTCAAGATGAGTCTTCTCGGATCGCTTTACGAGAAGTATGGCAACGAAGAGCCCCCACAAGCAGATATGCTTGCTGTGATAGCAAGCGGGATCACCTCTCCAGCGTTAGCGCAATATTTCGCCCAGGACATTCAAGAAATGGTGAGTGAATCTCCATAAGGCTGACAGCATATATCATTTCCTCACGTGTTGAATGATGAAATCAGAGTGTCCATCGGATGCACAAGCTGTTCATGTCTGGATGTGATAATTTGCAGGCTTCCATGAGAGAAAGATTTCGGCCAGATATCCAGCGTATGATTTTTCACATCGCTGAGCTCAGAGGAATGGTGACATGGGGCCAAGATGAGCTACACGTCACATCGTCGATGGTCGGTACCGAGAATCTCGCGACTCTACTGCAGCAAGCCAGTTCACTACTTGTTGATTTGGAGCATCTGTACAAGGCTGTTGAGGACGCTCGACAAGACTTTGGAATGCTTTTTCGCTGGATACTCCAAAGAATTCGTGTGCACACAAACTCTACGGGAAATCGCACGATTTTTAGCACCAATTATTGGGGATCCAGCTCCTGTTTGCTGAATGAGCGTCGTTTCTGTGAGTTCATGGAACGAGCGTGTGATCGAGCTCGACAATTCCAAGAAGAACAAACGTCCAAGTTCAAGGTTGAGGTTTCATTTGCCAACCCTGTGTCAGCACAACTTTCCAAAGCATCACTGTCAAACACAGTTTCAGCTCTCGAGACAACGTGGACCACAGTCATGAAAGCAGTCAGTGAGTCAAGCTCAAGGTCTATCACTCCAAATCGCAGCCGGGGTAAGAGGTTTGATGCACCGGTCTGCTCGTGCAGAATTCATTTTCGGACGTGCCAGCTGGAGGATGACATTGCCGGAGACAGTGATTCATTCAATGCTGTCGACTGGAGTTTGTTATACTCGACATACAAACATTCACTCGGTGAGGTGGCCCAGACGATTTGTATCGTTGGGCTTGTCGTTGATGGCTGTGTAGCATTTCTCGTACTTGACAAGTCTGGGGAATCCATTGTCGTGGCCAAGCTCCCTGGAAGTGAACACATATGTCGATCAATCGACTTCTACGGTGGTCATGGAGTAGGCAAGGCGGAGCAAATCGTCGTTGCAGAAACAGCCACAGGTGAGTTGATCGATTAGTTCAAGCAACGTTGATTTCTCACCCCAACTTATATTCAGCACGAGAGTCACAAGCAAGAGTCAGATTTCTGTCATATGATGCGATTCTACGTGGCGCTAAAACCATTAGTAGAGACGAGACTGAAGTCCAGGTGCGCAGCAGCTTTATATTTTTGCACTGTGGCGCTCGGGAATGTGTGATGCTCACACCGCTACAATCTGCAGCTTCAGTCCATGCCGATGATGGATTTTGGCCCTTTCCGCGCTCGACCAGCACCCGGACAGCCAAACCCTGAAAAAATCTGGGTGACCGCGCAGGCGACTCGTGGCGTTGTATGCATCCTTGCTGGGAATCGCTTATCAGTCATTGATGCCGAAGATAATGATGGTGACGAAGATGCACATTCTTCTTGCGACGGGGAAGACTCCGACGTTAACGAGCAAGATCTATAAATCGGTTGTATCATGCTCTTGTGAACTTGCAATGCTCGATGGAACAGAATGTTGCGACTTCATAATTGATAGGCGCGGAGTAACATATCCTTCAACTTCGAGCAGTCTTCCCACAAGTGCATCAATTTCCTCGGGAACTGATGGATACCTTCGCAAAGGCGGGCGCTCGCTAGGAGGTGCGCGTTGCGGGAGAATGAAGGAGCTTCGGCGCTGTCCCTTTGCTTCGGATTGCGGAGGCATCTTGACGAATGAACGAGGTCTGGGAGGCACAGGCTCTCCGTCTCGTGTGGCAAGTGGTTGATCATTTATCTTTGACTCTGCCTGGCGATTCACGTGACGGTCAACAGTGGTGGTCTGCTGCAGCAACGTACCAGCTCCCTCAGCCAACTGAAGAATACTAGAGCGGCGGACGGCAGGGAATTGTGGCAGCTCGGACACTGCATCCGTAGCTTTTCCTTCGTCAATTTCTTCCTCAAGATCAGCTGGATCTTTGTCAAGAATCGGTGCTACGTGGCCGGAAACAAAGGATCTAGTGGAATTTCCGCTTGCAGGTGTAGCTCGGCCAGAAGATGATGAACTGATACCGTGCATGGCGCTGTATGGTTCGTCTCCTCGTCGCATTCGTCGAAGGACAAAGTCTCGCTCGTGTTCCGATAGACCCATTATTTCGTTTTTGTGCCAGTGGTGCAGAATTGTTTGCTGTTTGTTGATTGAGTGAAGGAAGAGCCCTCGCATTTCTTCGTACACATCAGGAAACACGTCGTGAATGTGGTCGAGACACGATCGCGGTAGCACATAAACTCCAGTAGGACGGCAAGCGAAAACGTTGTACTGGGCAACGGTGCGGGTCAAGACCTCTTTGTAGCCGAAGAACTCCCCTTCGTACAAGGTTGCAATCGTTCCGTCGTGATCGGGCACAGCATCCATCGTTCGCCCATTCGTCGCCATTTTGATCGTTCTCTTGTGCTCCGCAGCCTTGTGGTCATTTTGGGCAAGATCTGAGGGCTGCGGTACTCGCGCGGTGACCGTTCCACTCATCAGAAAGAAAATACCGTAGACCAGATTGCCGTGGTAGATGAGAAGATCACCCGAGAGGAAATACTGTGGTACAAGACGAGGCAAAAGCAATGTAAGGAACCACTTCGGTTTTTTGTCGAAGAATCGAATCTGCGCGAGGACATTTGCGTTCAAGTACAACGTCAGCTCTCCCCGCAGAGAGTGTGACAACGCGTCGAAGAGTCCCTGCTCGTGGAAAAGCGTCTTCTCGTTGTTGACATATCGGAGGTGTTCTTGGCATGCATTGACGAATTCTTTCGACACCCCGCGTTCCTTGATGTAGGCATTCACTCGTTGGCCAAGCTCATGCTCTCGATTCGTCAGACTGGTCGAGTTGCTCACGATTTCAATCACCGTACCAATCACATACGCGAACAATGTCGTACCGCCGATCATGACAATGATGGAGTACATGAGTTCCACTTCATTGACCGCGAAGATATCGCCAAATCCGACCGTCGTCATCGTGGTTGTGGCCCAGTATACGCTGGCAATGTAGCGGGAGATCAATGACTTCGGGTTGTCGAAGTGAATGCGTCCCCACCACGCATCTTTCGGTTCAGCGTCAGCCGAGATATAGTACCAGAAGCAGCCGACGTAATGTCCGATCGTCATCACCGGTACAAGAAGTCGCATCAGTCGTATTGAATCCGTCGACACGTCAAGTTCGGATATCCACTGTGCGTTCATCTTGAGCAGCCTTGATATGCGCACCAATCGAAGCAGTTTTACAAGCTTCACGGTGCGAATGAGTTTGAGAGAGCGGAACTTTGGAGTCGCGGTCACTGTCTCGACGATGAAATCGAAGGGGATCATCGACGCAAGATCAACAATGAACGACGTGCGAAGGTAATGTCGGCGAATCTCGTGGGGATCGACAATTTCAACGCCTGTGTCGTCGATATAGGTCGTGAAGAAGTTAAGCACCGTGTCGAAGAAGAAAAGTACGTCAGATGACCGATCTGTGGCACTCAAGAACATGGTGTCATCAACGTCAAACGAGATTCGGAACGGCACGCTGATCGCGGTCCACGCGACGATGACCGCCATGCACGTGTCCCAGAAGATACGACCTCGCGAGTAATGCCGGATCACTGACCAGTGCAGCCCGCCTTCTTCGATGGAGCCATTTTGAACTTTCTCAGTCGGTAGCTGCGCCTCAGCAGCCCCCTGCAACACGTTATTGTGCGACGTGGAGCGGCGATGGCGGTATTGAACAAACAACTCGAGTGAGGCTCGCCGAACAGTTTGCTCTTGCTTCTGAAGTGCACGTTTGCCTTTGCGCGCTGCGTCTGCGTATCGCTCAGCGATGAGATGCGCCAGATCATGGAGAAACTTGGACGCGACCGGACACTTCGGAAGGCTCATGACAAGATCAGCTGAATACAGCGCGTACACTTCTGTCTTGGCGTTGGACCGGAAGGTGTGGTGGTACCGTCTCCGTTCACCCACCAGATACTCGATGCCACAGATGTCACCCGATGTTAGTGATGCGGCAATCGAGTTTCCGCGCATGACCTCCATGGAGCCACTGATGATGAAGTAGATCTCCTCCCAGACACTCTCGGCTTCGACAAGTGTTTGTCCAGGACCTACAACAATCGGGCGAAGTCGTGGAATGATGAACACAAAGAACTCGACGGTTGTCACACCAAAGAAAGGAAAGCGCTGCACGAAGCCCTCCATGGACGCGGCGAGGATTTCATACTGCAGACTCTCTGGAAATTGATGAAGCAACTTGTCCTCATCGAAGACAGTGCGGTGACTCCAGTGGTATTCGAATTGCGAGACAACTCGCTGCCGTAATCGCCTTGGGATCAGCCGTTTGTGGAGAAACTCCTTGGTTTCCTGCAGCTTGAGGCCCATTGCGACGCCTCGCGGATTGTAGTTCTCGGTGAGCATTTGAATGTTGGCGATAATCAAGCCGACGCAGACCGACCCAACGCATTCGACGAAAACGGAGAACGCTCGCTCGCCGTCCGTGATCCCATAGATGTCTCCGTAACCGACCGACATCATCGTGTTCGCGACCCAGTAAAAGCAGACGAGGTACGGATACGAGATGCCATCGTCGCTCATGTAGGTCACCCAGTTGAGTCCCAGAGGGTCCCAGGTGTAAAACATATACCAGGCGCACGACAGCAGGTGAATGATGAAGATGATCATCGTGAGGCTCCGTAGTGTCTGGAGGACGTGCGCGTTCAACGCATCCATTTGTACACTCGCGACCGCGCGGCGAAGACGCAGAAGCCGCATGAGTTTCAGCAGTCGAACGAGCCGCACAGTTCGAAACAACTTGATGGAGAGAAGAGGAGGGTCTGTCCCATCGGACACCTGGAAAAGATTGTCAAAAGGAAACGTTGAGAGCGCATCGAAGATGAACCAGCTGCGGAAGTATCGCGATCGAATCTTGGAGAGATCATACACGAACGTGTCTTCGTCATAATACCCCGTGAAGAAGTTGAGGATGATATCGACGCCAAAGCTGGCGTCGAAGCCCCAGTTCAGAATCGACTCCCACTTGGCGGGTTCGACCGCAAAGCCGATGCGATACGGAATGACAATAACGCTGTAGCAAATGATGAAGCCGATCCACAGATCCCAACGCACTTTCCAGGGCGCGCGGGGCTTGATGACCCACCGGAGATTCAGCTGCTCCTCGGTCTGCGCGGAGGGCACAAAGTGGAACGGGCGGCGTCGAATGCGGCGGTTGCTCGTACGCTTGGCCAGTGCTCGCCCTGACGGTGTCAGCGGGGCGTCGCGAATGAGACGGCGGACTGTCGGGATGTGCTTCACGAGTGCTCGGGCGTTGTCCTCGACGACCTCGCGGAGATTTCGGCTGTCTCGAGCTGTATCCATGCGTTCGGACGAGCTGAGAATGGGGCCGACGCGACCAGATTTCCGCTTGAGCCCTATCGATCCGCCTCGCTCGCGTACAGATCGCCATGACCGGGACGCGCGTGTGTCTGCGACCTTGTTACTGCCCAAGAACTCGCCGAATTTTTTCATCGTGTCGGGCGCGTCTCGGAGGCAGTCAGCGCGAGCACGAGGACCGCCATCAAAGGGCAGGAGAAAGGCCTGCCGAGCGAGACCAAGCGACTCGGCCAGATGCCTGGCGCTACGACGAGGAGTTGGTTTCGACCGTGTTTGTCGGCTCGTGTGCAGCTTGCACTGGGACGGAGCGAGCCGAATAGGTATTTTTGTCTCATTCCGCAATGCTTTCGCATGACTGACGGCGCTATTCTGCGTGCTCACTGCCAGGACTCGGTCTCTCTCTCTCTCTTTCTCTCCCTCTCGCACGGGCGCGCACACCCACAGTCGCTCTCGCTTTGTCTCAACAGGGAAATAGTCAGTCACAAGACGGAGGGACGACGGGGCAAAGTGACGTCCACACAGCTCTTCCTCATCACTAGCATCATCACCGTCATCATCATCATCAAAGATCGTCATATAAACTCGACACCAAGCGACAAGAAAGCCTGAATTTTCTAGAACGGGAACTTCATGCCACCCATGCCGCCGAGGTTGGCGGCCATCTTGGTCATCTCGCTCAGCGCGCTCGGGTCCATGTTTTGCATCTGCTTCATCATGCGCATCATGTTCTGCGGGCCGCCCATCTGCGCCATCATCTTTGGGTCCATGGCCTTGCTCAGCTGCTGCATCACGGCGTTCGGGTTGCGCGCCATTTGCTTGCCCAGCGCCGCGTCGCCGGCCTTCATGAGCCCGCTCTTGCCCATGCGGCTCACGACCGTCGCGAACTGCTTGTGGCACTTGAGCAGGAAGTCGACCTCGACGAGCTGGCAGCCGGATCCCCGCGCGATGCGCTCCTGCCGCGACTGCGAGATCTGCACTTGGCCGTCGAGCTCGGCGTCCGTCATACTGTCCATCATAAAGAGGAACTTGCGCAGGCGCTTGGACGCCTCCTCCTCGCCACCGCCCATGTTGAGCATCTGCGTCATGCCCTGCGGCAACCCCGGGATCATGGACATGACCTTGCTCAGCGGTCCCATCTTCATGACGCTTTGGAACTGCTTGTACATGTCGCGCAGCGTGAACACGCCCTTGGAAAACTTCTGCACCATCTCCTCCTGGTTGTCGAGCATGCCGCTGTGCTTCACCTCCTCCATGAGCCCGCGGATGTCGCCCATGCCCATGAGACGACTCACAAAGCTCTGCGCGTTGAACGCCTCAAAGTCGGCAAAGTGCTCGCCCGTGCCGTAGAAGATGATGGGCGAACCGGTCGCGGCGACCGCACTGAGCGCACCGCCGCCCTTCGCGTGGCCGTCGAGCTTGGTGATGATCACGCTGCCGACGTCGACCGTGGACCGGAACGCCGACGCCTGGTCGTACACGGCCTGACCGATGGACGAGTCCATGACAAACACCACGTCGTCGGGCTGCACGGCCGCCGCGACCTCCTTCATCTCGGCAAACAGATCCGCCTCCTGCTTGTGGCGACCACTTGTATCGACAAGAATGAGCTCGTAGCCCTCGCGGCGAAACTGCGCGACGCCCTGCTCGGCGATGCGCACGGGGTCGGCCTCCGTGTAGCTGCCGTAAAACGGGATGCGCAGCTTCGTGGCGTTCTGCTTGAGCTGGTCGAAGGCGCCGGCGCGGAACGTGTCTGCGCAGACCATGCACGTCTTCCAGCCCTTGCGCTGGTAGTGGTGCGCGTACTTGGCGATGCTCGTGGTCTTGCCGCTGCCCTGCAGACCGACAAACATGACGACGTTGCTCGTGCCTTTCTTCATCTTGAAGGGCTTGGCCTCGGGCTCGAGCATCTGGATGAGCTGGTCGACGACCGCCTTCTGGATGAGGCGGCGGCGGTTCGCGAGCGCGCCCGAGTCCTCGAGGTTCACCGCGAGCTTGACGTTGTCGCGCAGCTGGCGCACGAGCTTGACCTGCACGTCGGACTCGAGCAGCGCGCCGCAGATCTCCTTGAGGATCTGGTTGAGCACCTCATCGTCCACGACCGTGAGGCGGTTGAGCTTCCCGAGCGCGCCCTGGAGCTTGGAGCCGAGGTCTGCGAGCACCATGATCGTCTTCCGTTCCGACTGTCGTCGCTGGCGTTGAAACCCACCGGCGGCGTCGGTCTCTCTGCCTTCTCTGGTGCCGACCGTGTACCTCCCCAGTTGGACTGGGGAGAGTGGTGGTCACGTTGGTGTGGACCACGTGAAAGTGGGGCGCTCGAACAACTTGCGGACAAGTCTCATGTTGCGGAAGCACAACACTGCTTTATACCACGGTACTGTGCGTCACCTTGGTCGACAAGATCCTCTCGTGGCGGCATCTACATGTAACATGTTAGTCTCGCGAGGCTGACGCTGAGATCGACATCTACATGGGTGCACCTGTGCTAAGCGCAAGTGCATTTCCATGTCTCTCTGTGTGTGTTTGGAGCACATGCTCTTTCGCGTACAGTATAGCACAACCCATCGGCGACCTGCCTCCCCTTGTCGGCCGTCATGTGCGACACACGCTTCATTCAACTGATGCGCAACATAAGACCGCCAATCTTTGGCGTTCGAGTCCCCCAGTGTCCTTCCTTCCTTCAAGCGCCTGGCGTCGTGAATGCTGCTGCGTCGTGTCGTCGCACTACATCCGCTCTCGTTCTCTGCTGCTGCTCATTCCCGAACGCGCGTGCTCCGCAACAACCGACTCCCAGTTCCGCTCTTCTTCCGCTCCAAAATGACGGACCGCGTGCAGCTCAGCGAGGACGAATGGAAGGCGCGCTTGACGCCCGTCGAGTATCAGATCCTGCGCCTCAAGGGCACGGAGCGCGCCGGCACCGGCAAGTACAACAAGCACTACGAGGAAGGCACGTACGTCTGTGCGGGCTGCAAGGCGCCGCTGTACACGTCCAAGACCAAGTTTGACTCGGGCTGCGGCTGGCCGGCGTTCTACGACGCCATCCCCGGCGCCATCAAGGCGGTGCAGGACGCCGACGGCCGCCGCACGGAGATTATGTGCGCGCGCTGCGACGGGTGCGTGTTTGCCTGTGCTGTGTTCTGTGTCTACTGTGCTGCCTGTTCTCTAATGTCTTGTGATGCTGCTGCAGCCACATGGGCCACGTCTTCAAGGGCGAAGGATTCCCGACGCCGACGGACGAGCGCCACTGCGTCAACAGCGTCTCCATCGTGTTCCACGCGGGCGAAACGCAGGAGTGAAACCCGATGGCGACGAAGCGAAGCGCGGGTGCTTTGTCTGTTGCCTTCGACTACGTCGCACACGCATACCCACAAACCATTCAACAAACAAAACACAATTCAATGTAGTGGCGTTGTCAAAGCAGCCGCTCGGCTTCAGTGTCGTCGTCGTCGTTATGTCCGCCGTGTCCGCCAAGTATGCGCTCAGCAGTGAGCTGCTCGATCTCGCGCGGATGGAGCTGATGCCGAGAGCGATCAAGGCGACGCGGATCCATCGGCAGCGGCCACTGCCACAACGGTCCGTCGCCAAAGACAGTGCGAAGGTTCCGTCGCCACCCGCGATTGTAGGGCGAGTGGCGCCCATAGATGTGGCACTCAATCGTACTAGCACCGAGCAGGATGAGCGTCGAGTGGATCGCGATGAACAGCAGCAGACTGAACGCCAGCGAGCCGGCCACGATGTACGCCACGAGTCCCGTCATGGACAGATCATCGGAGGACGAGGAAACGGAGGAGAATGCGGACGCCGCGCCAGTGCCGGTGCCGTCTTCGGCGATGGATCGACGGAACTTGCCAAAGAGCGAGACGATCACCTGGAGCAACGCGAGACACGCGTACCAGACGAACAGGTAGAAGAACTTGTAGTTGCCGGCGCCGACGCAGTTGGCGACCCACGGGCAGTGGTGATCTATGGCGCCAACATGAGATAGAGCGTGGATACGTAGAGCGTGAATACATGGCGAATGGCAAAGCGCTGCGTACAAGAGAGAGGAACGTACCCATGTTGACGACGCAGCGGTTGCAGAAGCTGCAGTGGTGCGTGCGCGGCGGCTTGGGCTGTTTGCAGCGCCGACATTGCGGCATCGACTCGAGCGACAGCGCGGGATCGCGAGCGCCATGCGACTCCATCGAGTCGTGCAACGCGTCGCGCAGGCGCTCGAGCACATGCTCCGTCACGTATCCAGGGTCTGTTCAGTGCGTTGAGTCAGTTCGGGGAATGAATGCACTTGTCCTCGCCGACAACGGGACAAACCGGTGAGCACGACGCGGGCGTAACACGCCAGCGTGAGCGCGATCCAGACATGCAGCAGAGCCACTTGAAGCGCCGGCCACAGCAACGCGCGCCGGTCGTCGCGCGCGGGAGCGACAAACATCGGCACCGCGTGTTCCGTCATGTAGACCGCGTACTCGACGCCCGTGATGGCGACCACGAGCACGACTGGAAGAACGGAGACCGTGCGGATGAACACACTGGGCGCACGAGGCAAACGAGATGGTTACAGCGTCGTGTAGAGACATAGAGAGCGCGAGAGAGAGGCCTACTTCTCATGCACACGGAGCATTATTGTCGGCTGCCGACGACAAGGGAACTCCTACTGCCATGCTCGAGGTGTTTTAACCCCGTTTCAACCGAAAACGACATGTATTGCAGTACATTTGTATTGTATTGTATTGTATTGTATTGTGTGGCCACGCGTCCAATAACTTATTGGGGACTGGAAAAGTCGCGGTCGGGCAAGAGCTTGGGCGCCAGCAGCGTCCACGAGAACAGCAGCATCGTGAGCCACTGCGCGACGATCTTGACCCACATGGAGACGCCGTTGGAGGAGCCGTCTGCCGAGTCCCAGTCCGTCAGCACCATCGCCATGTAGACGCCCGCGAGGCACATCATGCAGTAGAACTGCCATGGCTCGGGGGCCATGGCACCAGCACGAAACGTGGTGGTCGGCTTGTGCTGGGCCGCGTCTTCCGACGGGACCACGGCTGCGTTCGGCATGGTGAGGTCTGCGAACTCGGGCTGCTTTGTCGCGGTAGCTTTTGCTGTTGTGTTGCCATTGCCATCGTCCTTGGCAAACATGTCTGATGCTGCTGCTGACGTTCGCCAGCTTGTCCACGTCATCGAGAAGGCACCGATGATAGCGTTATACACGATGGCTCGCGAGGACTCGTGCGTTGCAGTTATCGATGGTGGGCTCCCGTTGCGCTCACACGCCTTGTGCGGGTTGCTTGTGAGTGCTTGCCAGCACATGAGCACGAGGTACACGGCAACAATGCAGGGGGGAAGTAAGCCGACATCCAGCCACTTGGAGACTGTCAAATGGCTCCTTAGTTTGGATGTACACGCTTGATGAGTACTCTGAGTACATACACGTACCACACACAATGAGGAAGAGAGCAGAGCATACTGTGGTGACAGTCGTGAATGCGACCCCAACGCCACACGATCCGTAATGATGATACTGACGACAAACATCGCACTGAATCAATACAGTGCTCTGCATGCATCAGCAATCGATTCTCCAGCACATACGAGGTATCCCAAGCCAGCGGCAGCGCCTATGAGGGCACACAGACTGATGCCCAGAAACGCGACCTTCCTAATGTGCAAAAGGAAACACATCAGCGAAACCATCCGTTTCCTTCGCGTTTACCATCGACGCACCAACCGAACACTGCGAGTGTGCTCATGCGCGTCGGATTCCGAGTATGAGCATCACTGGAGGCAGCGATGCGATCCAACAGGAGGTCTCGAATTTGGTCTGTTCATCGCGAGCGTTCCCATCTTCAGCTGTGTACACGTCCATTTACCTATGGGAGCACTTACAGGAGAAGTCGATGATGCTGACAATCTGGAACAGGATGAAGAACCCTGATACAACACGCGAGAAATGCGCGTAGCCGTCGAAGAAATCTAGGACGACTCGTCAATTTTCGCATGGAAACCCTCCTGATCTTCGAGGCAGACGTACTGCTTGGAATGAAAAAGGAGCCTATGAGCATGGCGAGGTAGATGGGGATCTCCACGAGCACGAGAATGAGGAACGCTCGACTTGGCTTCTTCGGGATGTACAGTCGACATAGCAGCGTGTGCAGAAAGAAGAAGACGGCGATGCTGAAACTCGCGCGGAACACGAGCTGGTTCCCTTGACACGACAGATTCTTGCTTTTGTTGCAACCACGAAACGTGCCAAACGTCCCAAGTGCATCTTGCGTGCAGATTCAAACATGAGAAGAATGAAAGAAGAGAGAGAGAGAGAGAGAGAGAGAGAGAGAGAGATTACCGTCGCCGAGACCCTTGAAAAGCACCGCGAAGATCGCGTTGCTGAAGAAGAGCGCAAGATACGTTGTGCGCGTCGCGTTCATACTGCCCACGCACGCACAGAGAGAGAGACAGAGAGAGAGAGAGAGCGATTGGTGCTGCGCTTCTTCCTTCTCGCTCTTTCAATGGTGGAGACACCAAGCGAACCCATTTTGGTCTCAGTGCAACTTGAACTAAAACAAAAACCCTCTACAATGCGGTAAAATACCCCAGATTCAGCATCACATAACGCAGGTGGTCTCCCTCGCCACCCAGTCATTGCTTTTGGGTCGGTGGTGTTTGTGGCGCAAGCGACTACGCGCAGCTACACTCGGTCGCACCAACGACATCAGGTGCGTGCGTCAAAATGTCTTTGCCGTCTCGCGGTCTCTGGCAATGACGAGACGCTCATGCTTTGCAGAGAAATACAGTAGATGACGGCAGAGCTTGCTCTTACGGTGGACGCGTCGGAGCGAGAGGAGGAGCAGGAGGAGGAGCAGGAGGAGGAGACCAGCGCAGAGCAGCGCGCGCGGACCGAGAACGTCGCGTTCACGACCGCGATCGCGCCGCCGTTCCCGCCGGTGCACAGCTCCTGGGCGGCGTTCGACGCGCAGCTCAAGTCCTACTCGCAGGCGACGTTCCAGCTGTACGTCGTGCGCACGACGACGTCTGTGCGGCGCCGCAACCTGCGCATCGCAGAGCTGTCGACCACCAGCGCAGCGTCTGCTTCGGTCTCCCCAGCGGACGCGAACCGGGGCGCAGACGCAAACGCAGACGCAGACGCCGATGCATCGAATGTGGAGGCCAGTCAGAGCGCGTCGGCGCCACCCGACCGCGCACTGATCCCGTCGACCTGGACGTGGTACTCCAAGACGCTGATGTGCACGCACGGCTGGAAGACGCGCAGTCGCGGCCTCGGCAAGCGGTGCATGGCGATGGTGCGCTCGACCGGTTGCCCCGTCAAGATGTGCGTCACGGTGCAGCGCGCGGCGCCCCCGGCAGCGAGCGAGTGGCAGATCGTCGTGACCAAGCACATCCGCAATCATAACCACCCGCTGAGCAAGGAGCTGTATCTCTTTTACACTGAGAATCGCCGCATCTACGACCCCGAGCTGCTCGCACTTGTCGGCGGCGGAGCAGACGCCGATCCGGACGACGACAGTGGCGGCCGTGAAGTTGACGCGTCGGTCGCGGTGACGTCTGTCGCCCAGGAACTTGGACCGAGTACGGCGCGTTTCCTCGCTGATGCGCTCGCGTTATCGGGAGGTGAAGACCACCCGTCGCCCGTGGTGTCGGTCACTGTGCCTCGGATCCCGAAGAAGGCGTTCGACTCGTGGGACGACTTCCAGCGCGTGTTGGAGCAGTACGCGACCAAGACGCAGCAGTGCTTCCGCATTCGCTCGACGGTCTCGGTGCTGGCCAAGAACGCCAAGCTCACGGGCGACGACGCCTCCGAGGCGACGGACGCCGTGCTGTTCCCAGAGGACAAGCGCTGGTACTCCAAGCTGCTCATCTGCTCGCTCGGTTGGAAACGCAAGTCGCGAAGCAAGTTGCTCCAGTATCAGCCGGCGCTCGCGGACGCGACAACCATCGATAACTCCAACGCGTGTCCCGCGATGATCATGGCGCGGCTGCAGCGCGATGTGTTTGACAAGTGGCGTATCGTCGTGAGTCGCCAGGTCGTCGTGCACAACCACGCGCTCGTCCCAGAGCAACGCGAGACGCCGACCAGCGCAGCTGAGAGCTCCAATCCCAATCCCACTGCCACAGCTCGAGAGTCGCTGCAAGCCATTGAATCCACCGAGGACAATAACACGGCTCTGGGATCGACGACGACGACCAGCGGCAGCGGCAGCGTGTTGACCGACCCGGCCATCGTTGTAGGCAACACGTTGCTGACGCCGGTGGCCAGCACATCATCAGAGCGCACGGGAGCGCTCAGCCACTTGCTCCATCCAGTTCAACAGTCGCCATGCGTGGACGCAGCGTCTCCAATGGCGACACCAGCGCCAGTGTCCCTGGAGATCCGAGTGCCTCGTGTTCAAACGCATCACGAGTCATGGGACGCGTTTCACGCGTGTCTCGAGGAATACTCAGCAGCGACGTTCCAGTCGTATCGAACGCGCACGACGAGCTCCGTCAAGGGGCGCAACCAGAAGCTACGGGACGCGCACGCTCGGTCAAACGGAGTCGCAGCAGCGAGGAGGAACGAAGACACCGACGAAGACGAGGACGCATCATCAATGCCATCGACTAGCGGCTGTCGGCTGATCCCAGAGGCGTTCAAATGGTATTCCAAGACGCTGACTTGTACTCACGGGTGGAAGGACCGACGGCGTGGTGCAGGGAAGCGATGCGTCACGATGTCGCGGTCGACTGCGTGTCCCGCCAAGATCTGTGCGACGATGCAGTACCTTGACGACGACCCCGACACTCCATCGAATGGCGCGTCACGTTGGCGCGTCGTCGTCACCAAGCACGTCGCGCACCACAATCACAACTTGTCGCACGAGCTGTACGAGCATTATCGGGGCAACCGACGCATCTACGACCCAGATCTGCTCACGATTGACGCGCCTCCAAGTCTTCTCGGACTCCCACAGCACCACGCGTCGCTCGCAAACTTGCTGTATCCGACGACATATCTTTCCTCCAGCAGTCCGCTCGACGCTGCGTCGCCGTCGGCGGATCACCCGCAAACTCGGTCGCAGCCGCCAGGTTCCGAGGCTCCTGCGGCTCTTCCAGACAGCGCATACGTCGCTGGCGCGGGACCTACTGCGTCTGCATTCATCAACAACGCAGCCCTCATGTCCATCCTGTCGATGACTACGTCGACACCGACGGCGTCCGATGCGGAAAGCGACATCGCTGTGGTTGAGCATTCGGAACTCGGTGAAAACGATACCGACAGTCGGAGAAGTGATCGCGGCATGCGTACCGCTTCGACCGCTTCTAGCTCCGCGCAGACAGCCTCGATGACCACATCAGGCGTATCGTATGCCAGCATCTCGTCGCTCTTGCTGTCCTCACCGCGCCCGTTCGACACTCCTCGGTCGTCGTCGTCACCAGCGCGAAGAACTCGAGACGAAGACAGCGATACCGCGGATCAGGACTCGGATGCGTCGAGGGCAAGAGCCAAGCGCGTACGGCTTTCCACAGCAGGAAGCGCCTCCGCCGCCACCACCAGAAGTCCGACACGTCGGGCGCTGACGAGCTATAGAGACGGAGACCGGGAGCTGCTGGTCGAAGCGCCGCGTCCATCGTTTGTGACGGCCGACCAGGCCGCTGTCGTGTGGTCGCCAACGAATCGCCTGGAGGTCGTCGCGATGGTCAAGGACGACGGAAGCCCCATGTGGCGCGCGCCTCCGATCCGGCGGCGGCACGCGACGTGGCAGGCGTTCACCGACCACCTCGCCATGTACTCGAGTGCGACGTTCCAGATCTACCGCGTGCGTACGACGTCATCGATCGCGCAGCGCAACGCTCGCGTCGCGCACCAGCTACAGCAGCAACAGGAGGACGGCATGGTGCCCGACTACTCGTCGTCCTCCGCGGTGTTCGCGCCGGCGTCGTACGAATGGTACGCCAAGACGTACCTCTGCACGCACGGCTGGAAGCAGCGCCGCCGCGGCAAGGGCCAGCGCGTGAGCCACCACCTGCGGTCGACGCAGTGTCCCGCCAAGATCTGCGCGACGCTGCAGCGGCACCCAGTCGCGGACGAGACGTGGAACGTCATCGTGACCAAGCAGGTGCTGGAGCATAACCACGAGGTGTCGCACACGGCGTTCCAGCGGTACTCGGAGAACCGCAAGGTGCGCGACCCGGAGCTGCTCGCGCAGGCGGAAGCCATGTGGAGAGACGGGCAGTCGCGACGCAAGATCTTTGAGTTTCTCAAGGAGCGCTCGCAGGCTGCGCTGCTCATGAAGGATATCCACAACCTGGTGCAGCGGTGGCAGCAAGTGGACCAGCAGCAGCAGCAGCAGGTACAACAACAGCAGCACCATCGAGAGTCCGTCGACGAAGAGAATGACAGCAACTGAAAGAGACTATGTGAATCGTAGCCATCTGAGAAGTTGCACGTCCACGCAAGAAAGATAAAGAGAGACACATGTGACCATCGACGGCCCGAACGAAATGCTGAAAAATACATTACTATTCGGACTATATTGTGAAAAAAGCGAATGTAGAGACCAACCGAGCGCGCCCGAAAGATGCTGTGCGATCCCTGTGGGTCGCCGGTCGGGAGGAGTCCCCCCACTATCCAAAACTAGGACATGACGGACATGCCCCTGCTTCTTTCTCTCCGTCCCCGCTCGTCTAGCCACCGTAGCACCACGTGAACACGTACGAAGACTGCTGCGACACGGCCGCGAGGCACGTCACGCGAGCCCACGAGCGAATCGATCGGCAGACGGTCGAGTCGACAGCGAGATAGCGAGCAACTTAGTTGCCCGTGGTGTCCTCCTTCTTCGAGATGATCTGCTCAATGCCGCAGGCCTTGAGGACCGTGAGGACGAGCTGCTTGCCGGCCTCGAAGTCAGCGCGGATCTCGGCACCGAAGTTGTCCGGGAAGTCGGGGAGCTTGACGTCCTCACGCGTCTCACCGCTGTCGTCCATGAGGCTGACGAAGTCATCATCCGTGATGTCGAGGAGCGTGTACTCCTTGCGCGACACGAACGGCACCGAGGTCGTGTGCGTCGACGGGACGATATCCTCGTACTTCTTGTTGTTGAAGATATCGAGCGCCGTGAAGTTACACTTGGCGTGACCGTGCTTGCCCGTCTTCGAGGTCGAGACGTTGACGACCTTGCACGGACGGCCCTTGATCATGATGAAGCCGTTCTTCTTGATCTGACCAGCCTCCATCGGGTAGGTCTCCGACGCACCGGCATCGGTCGACTCGAACGTGTAATCGTCAGACATGGTGATAGAAGAAGATGAAAGAAACTGTGGAGAGAGAACGAGAATGACGGCGCGTTAGACCCCCGGATCCGGATGCACGCGCGTTGGGTGGGTGTGTTTAGACGCACCGATGCTGGGGGAACTTCCAAATGACCGGCGCGATGCTGGTGGTTGGGAAGGGAGAGAGCGACCTCGAGTCCCCCGAATACAAGGCCGCGTGACCACCAACCAAATCAACTCGTCTCTCCCCTCCCCTCCGCTCTTTCATCCACTCGCTCGCGCTCGCTCTTGTGTTGTTGCCAGTCAACCCATCCGGTGTGTCCATCCTGTCAAAAACCACTTCCCCTGAGCATTTCTGCAACCCCTAGCCCACTTTCAACTTTAGAGGGACAGCTGTACGATGGCTGCCGCTGGATGTTGCACAGCGTAATTACGCGCATTCCGTCGTGAAGTAACATCAATGCAACCTCGTCACAACACTCCATCCAAGAGGCGTCATTTTGAAGTCGCTTGGAGTTGCAGCAACCGAACTCTATGCAATAATGAATGACGTGGCTGCGTTCAGAGACCTTATCATTTTGTGGCGCATAATGTAGTCGTGCATGGCTACCAATAACATGGTTTGTCAGTTCGACTACCTGCAGAGCTTCCACAAAGGCCAGCATCGACGATTTGTGTGGGCTACACTGACCTGAGCGCCAGTCTGAAGGCTGACGTTTGCCGGCGTGAAATGCCACTGCACATGGAGAAACGAAGTAGGTAGCTCTCGTGGGCATACAACTACTGTAGAACACCTGCGCGGGTCCTTAGCGTTGTCCGTGCCGCATTTTTCGAGCCAGCGTTGGATCATGTCATTGTCAGTTCAGCGCGTCTGTGGTCAAACGGAGTTTCACTCTGTCTAAACTCAGTGAGGAAAACCATCAACTCATTTTTGGCGGGTTTTTACCCATCCGATGAAAACACTGATGTGACATGTTGCGTCGATTTCCTCGTGTGGTGATTTCCTGAAGTAACGCCATCCCTTCGCCACTTCAACAGCGTTCAGGATCATCATGTCACCGTCATCACATCCCATTCCCCACGGCACGCTCCCTCATCTTCTCTGTCGCTCACGATGGCCGAGCCGCACCTCAAGACCGCAGGCGTCCCCAAGTATGCGCGCCACCAGGAGGACGTCAGCGTGAGCGCCATCACGCCGACCGCAGACGTCACGACCGAGTTCAAGCAGCTCAAGATGCGGCGCAAGTCGCGCTTCGTGCTCTTCCGCATCGAAGGCGCCGAGATCGTCGTCGACAGCACGGGGCCCCCGAACGCGACGTTCCGCGACTTTCTCAGCGCGCTTCCCGATCTCGAGTGCCGCTATGCGGTGTACGACCACGAGTATGTCACGCCCGACGGCCGCAAGTCCAGCAAGCTGTTCTTTGTGACTTGGTATGTTCTGGAGCTCGTGCCTGTGTTCATCGCCGCTCATGAGCGACGCTGACGGCGTGCTCTATCTCTAGGATTCCGCAAAGCTCGAACCCCAACTTCAAGATGGCCTACACGCACGCCAAGCCGACGATCCGCGCGGTGTGTGAGGGCTGCATCGACCTGAACGCCGTCATGAAGACGGAGATCGAGGAAGGCATGGGCGTCAACGACGGCGCCGGCTCCGACTCGGACAGCGAGTTCGACGACTAGACGACACTCCAGGAAACACCGACTCACTCGTTCATTACTGTCCACTTTCTTTCTTGAGTTGCTGGCGCTGGCGCTTGCGCATCGCCAGCATTTGCTTCTTGAGCGCCAGCTCTGCCTCGCGATCTTGACGCTTGCGCACGCGCTCGCGCTCTGCTTGTGCCTCTAGCTCCTCCTGTCGACGACGCTCGGCGGCAGCCTTTTCGCCTGCGCGCGTGTGCTTGATGTACATGAAGCGCGTGTACTCTTGAATCAGCGCATGCAGCAGACTGAGACCAGGGCCGTTGCGGCGCTCGAGCATGTCGTGTGCCCGCTCAATCTTCCGCAATGCGTAAGGGTCAAACGGTCGGACAACGTTCGTCGCCTCTTCAAGATACGCCAACGCTAATGGCGGTAAGCGAGACGCAGGCGTCGTGTCGCTGGCAGGAAGGCGAGTCACGCGTGTCGATGAGAGGGTGGTCAGTGGAGGCGGGTTGGCAGACCCTTCATCTGCTTGCACGGTAGCTTGGTCGGGTAGTGGCGTCTGGTCCTGGACATTCTTGTCGTCCGTCGCATCCGGTTCGCGAGCCTCTGCATTCGCGTTTGGTTCTGACGCAGACTCATGTATTGGTTTGTCGCTGCTGTCGCTGTCTTTCTTGTCGTCGCAAGAATCCTCTTTGCCGTTCACATCCGATACGGCTGTCGTCGTCTCCATCTTCTCATGAGATTCCGAGGCTTCCTGTTCCACGGAGGCGTCCGAGGCTTCCTGTTCCGCGGAGGCGTCGTTCCGATTGTCATCTTTCTCTGCGTCCTTCGCGCAGACCACGGCACTCGCATGATCTTCCGATTCCGAGTTCGACGTTTCGTGATCCTTCGTGTCTTCCTGTCGGACGTCTCCACGCTCCATCTCTTGAACGAGTTTGATCACCTGCGCGAGGCACGCGATCCACCGAGTCGTGCGTCGCACATTCACGCGATCCATCTTGGGAGGAATCGTACCGGCAGCACGCAGCACGTCCTTCTCCGTCGCCACTTTCCCCGAGTCGGTGGATGTCCCGTTGGTACGCTTGGAATTCTTGCTCCCACTGGTTGCTGTCGCCATCACCGTCGAAGTGGACTCGCTGCGATTCACTTTCACCACGTTCTTCAACGCCAACGCTTCAGCCGCTGGTGTGTCCATGTTCACGACACAACCACCAAACTCGTACGCGCTTCCTGGACGCTCATAGTCGACGCGACTCGCGTCCCTCCGATCTGCGAGAACAGCGCGCATGTCGATCGGACTACGGCAACGACCACACGAGACGGCGTCGGATACAGCGGGAAGTCCACCAGGTAACGCTACCTCGGTCCACACGCCATGTTGCACGAGTGGTACACTCTTTCCGTCTGGAGTCTTCTTCATCGCAGCCATTTCTTTCGTCGATCCGTGGACGGTGCATCCCCAGTGCTGCGCGTGTACATCTTGAGCATTGGAGCAGTAGAATATGTGTTGCCGAAGCTGAAATGGCTCCTCGCACACCGCACAGCGCTCGATCTGGCTGATGGGACCGGCATATTTTCGAATGAAGCGCACAGGATCGAAGGAATGCCGCAGTACACGACGAAGCTGCCTGCTTGAGATCATTTCAACAGGATCAGCGGTCGTAGCCTCGCGGTCCATAGAATGACTGTGCACCAAACGGAGCTGTGGTACGTGGTCCACGACGAGCTGCAGGATCCGGAGGTGCTTCATGCTGTACATCGGAGGTTCTTCCTTGCAGAGATTTCGATCCTTCTCGCAAGTGTCGACGAGGATGTCGATGATGTCTTGCAGCACCTGTTCGGCTGACGAGTACGTCTCGACGCGGCGCTTGATGGCTTGGAGGCGAGTCACAGCGTCGCGGGGCAACGCGGACGCCACAGGGCGCGTGACAATCTTCGCGACTAACACTCGGACGTCGTCGCGACATTGTCGATGTCGATCGCAGAAGGCGCGGCGCACAGGAAACGGTGTCTCTCGGTACTCGAGAAATCCGTTGCCTGGTTGTGAGGCACAGCGAGCGTGAAAGACGACGCTGCAGTGGAGACGTCGGCACTGAAGCCGAGTGCCTTCAGACGACGAGCAGAAGCAACACGGTTGTGACGGTAACAGCGAGCGCCAGTCGAATGGATCGAGGGACTGCCCATCTCTAGTCGAGTCGCTGGCTTTATCAGATGACGCCAGTTGTGTCCAGCGAGCACAGACGGCATGAGCCCACGCGTTGTCTTGTGCGGCAAGTACGCGACGCATAGCGGCATCAGCTGCTTGGACGCAGTAAACGCACGTTGCTTGATCTGCCGAATCACTGGCAGAGCTGACGCAGCGATCGCATGTCCACGTCTCCGGAGGACTCGCGGGGTCCGAAGGCAGACAGTAGCAGTGCCAATGCACACGCACGTCGCACTCGCGACAGCGGAGCAGCTCACGCTCGGTCCCTGTCGTACAGATGACACAGTGCGGCTGCTGCTCGATTGCTTCTGACAGCGCTGGCGCTGGTGCCGCGTGATCGTTTCCTTCATTCGTTCCGCTGGGAGGCTCAGCACCAGACCCATTCAGTAACGCTAGATCCGCTGCAGGAGCCGAGCTCGCGGCACCATTTTCCTCCACAGACTGACGTCTCCGCTTGTTGGGGCTCGTCCGCTCCGAGGCGGACGAGTCTTCTTTCGTCCGTTTTTCGACCATATCGACGCAGAAAAACCTGTCAGCGACTGGTACACGGCGACAGACAAGCGCTTTACGCGTCGATCGCCTGTGCGTTCCGCTCTGGTCGCTTCTTGTAGCGCACGCGCGCGTTCAATCCGCAGCGATGCGCTGGTCGCGTGGAGCTTTAGCGCCGAGTCGGGCGTTGTCTGGTGCCTCTCTCATCATTTGTGAACCACTCTGGGCACAGCGCCGACCCAAAAACCCAACAGACTGGTACACTGTGCCATGTTTGTGGTTACATGGCTACGGTTCCTCCAAAATGGCTACACAATTCGACCGAGTGTGTGACGTTTCTGCCGGTTGAGCCGCCTACGAAAAGTTACCGTTCGCGACGCGGCGGTTCTTGATGGTCTCGCTGTCGGGAGCGAAGCGGTAGCGCAGCGCGTTGTAGCGACACAGCGCGTCGTCGATGTTGATGTACGTGCCCTGCAGGTGGCGCACACCGCTCGACTCGAGCGAGAAGTGGTTGCGGCCGTGAAGAACTCTGTTCATGGAAAGGAGAAAGTTGTGTGAGTATTAAATCCACTGCAAGACTGAACGACTGAGCTCTCTCACCTTCTCTGGTTGAACAACACAGTATCGCCTTGCTGCAGCTTGAATTGGACCTTGAACGAACCACCCTCAACGAGGTCATGGAAGACACGGTAGGCGGCATAGTACGCCTGCACGTCGTCAAACGGCACACGAAGGGGCCCCTCAAATGGTGGGCTCCAATGAACCGCGATGACTTCCTCGCGATGGTTGAGCTGAATGTGCGGGCGCTGGTACTCCATCACTGCGGGGTTACTGCGGTTCAGGTGGTGCTTCTTGAACGTCGCAGGCACACGGCAGAACGTAAGGAAGTGGTCGGGGTGCTGCTGGCGGAACGCCTCCGCGACAGCAAACACGTCGACGAACGTCGACTCACCGCCCTGCACAGTCTCGTCGAATCGGAGCGCGTGCAGAAGCTGGAAACCAGGCGGCGACTCGTAGTACGCCAGGTCGAGATGGTGCTTGAGGTGGTGGTTCGTGTACGCGATATTGACCTGCCACAATATTCAGTGCTCCCATGTCATCAACGGTTCATTGTCGAAGATGATCCGTAATAGACAATTACGAACCGGGTTTTGCTCCGCGATAACGTCGAAGACGTCGCCGTAAAGGAACGAGTGCGACACGGGGGCCACACGTTCGGCCACCTTCTTCACCTGTCGGGGCTCCGACGGCGTGTCCTTGACGACTGTAAAGCCGTGCTCAACGACCTGATGCAGCATCTCGAGTAGTCCCTCATCGCTCTCCATCATTCGGTCGTACGCGATCTCTGGAATCGGCGCTCCTGGCAACAGCGGAATCGTCGCCATGTCGCGTGCGCGGCGATCGAGTGCCGCCGTGGAGTAGCAGTTCTCACGGAGCCACGTCCAAGGAAACGTGCTTTGATGCCCGTCCGGCCCCCACACGATCGTCAGAGTCTCGCCCTTGACTGCAGTGAAGAGAGAATCATTACAGGGCATTTCTTTTCGATCACGATCACTGAATTACGTACCAAACATATCACGAATCTCCAGGTCCTCGGCGACATCCGCGCTGTTCACGAGGCGCTGGCCCGTCTCATGCTGACACGCCGGGCAGAGGCACCACGAACGGAGATGCAGAAGATGGTACTTGCTGTTACGCCCGTCGCTCCACTTGAGCGCGATGTAGTCGCGATGCTGGACGTCCATGCTCAGCAGCTACGCACCATAACGTCAGAACACTCTGGCACCCAGCCCATTTCTATAGCACGGAGGTAATCTACATACCTTGGCCGAGGAATCGCTGCCGCGGTTGTCTTGATCGTTGCCCACATGCTCGCTGGTCGAGAATCCTCTCGCAAGAGAGACGACCGACTGCGCCGTCGCCGGTAACGTGCGACCAGCGACAAGCGAGCACGTCGGTCGGAGCGCTGTCGTCGCTCTGGCGGCTGTCAGAACCAACTTTCATCAGCGATGGACGACATGCGAGGGCGTTTGGCATGACCAAGTTCACCGACCGGACGCGCCTCGAGCGCTGGCGCTGGCGGCGGCGCGGGCGACGCTTCGGATCACACTGCGCTGCATGCTGCTCGCTGTTCTCCAGAGGGATCGAACCTGGCGGTGCTGCGGGCGTCGAAGCGGTCACTCTTCCGCCGTGGTGCCGACGTGAAAATGAAATGCTCCGCGCGTGTCGCGACTGCTGCCGTCAGCACGGAGAGCTCCAGGGCTTTCGTCGACAAGAGACGGCCAAAGTCTGGCCCAAGCCACGTCCATGATACGAACAGTTAACGGTTGGGATGGATTGTGTCGGTTAAGAACAGTCGGGCAACTTCAACGCCCGACGGCGGTCATGTGGCAGGTGCCTGCAGATCCGCGAGGCGGTTGAGGAACTGGTAGACCTCCTGCGTGTCGTGCAGCGTGAACGACGCGCCCGTGGACTTGCTGTGGTCGGTGACGATGATCCCGACGCCTATTGGTGGATTGATTGTGTGAGTGAGCTCATGGTGGCAACGGATTGTTCCATTTGACTGGGGGAAAAGTCTCACTTACCTTTACGGTTGGGCTTGGTACGGAAGACGTCAAACGCGTCTTCGTCGGTCGTGTCGTCGCCGATGTAAATGGTGAACACCTCTTCGTGTTCGTCGAGACCCAGCGCTTGCAGCAGCCAGACCAGCGCTTTGCCCTTGTTCCAGTCCATCTTGGGCTTGAACTCGTACACCATCTTCCCTTCGTTGCATCTACCAGAGGGCAACACCCAGCCATCTCAATCGCACGTAACTACTGAATGCTGGAACTGGATTCATCCTACCGCAGTTGTGGATGAAGCACGAGTGCATCTTGAGCGATTGTGGCGATCTGCTCGTGCTGAGAAGGGTCGACGTTTCTGAACACAGCCGAAACATGAGCGCCCAACCATCAGCTGACACCATGCTCGTGAGATAGCACACCTGTAGTGAAGCGAGACTGAGTAGATGTTGTCTTCGATCTCGGCGCCTCGGATCGCAGCCACCTGACGCAGCAGCGCGTCTCGAACCTGCTGTAGGTGCGCGAGAAACTCAACCGCGACTTGGTTCTTGATGGACGTGCCGTTCGGTCCGACGATGTCGAACCCGTGGCTGCCCGCGTAATACAGCTCTGGGATGTTCACAAACTGCTGGATCTTGCTGAGCGATCGTCCACTGATGACGCCCGTGATGTACTGCTGCTGCAGCCGCTGCAGTGTGTGCCGCATCTCGGGGGCGAGCCGCGCACTCGCAGGGTCGTTCACGATGGGCGTCAGCGTGCCGTCGTAATCGAGAAACACCACGAGGCGATGCCGACTTAGATCACCCGCCAGCAGGTCAAAGTTGGCGAGCGCGTTGGCGTGCGACACCGAGAGGCGACTGCGGCGAGAGGCGGATGGCATCGAGCTCGAGGCCGCCGTCTCGACCTCCGACGAGCCGTTCGTCGTCGCCATGGCGTGTGCCTATTGCCTCGAAGCCCGCGAGAGGGAGACTGCGGACGAGCGTCGACCGCCGAGCAGCAGCAGCGGCGGCGGCGGCAGCAGCTCTGGAGGCGCGAGCGTCGACGAGTTCCGCCCGTTGCAACTCGCGTCCGAGTCCCACAGAGATGCATTCAAAGCGTTATGGCGTGGACCACTTAAGTTGATGACTCGGAATGTTGGTCTCTACTTCAAGCTTCCCTTCCCAATAACCAACCTACGCAAGCATCATGATGGCGAGACGAGCGTCAAGGGGGCGACGTGTGTGTTTTCCCAGTTCACGATGGAGCTGAAGCACTCCACGAGGAACTGAGAGATCCGCGGGAAGAGCATGAGCGCCATGGAGCCGCACCACCTCGCTTCTGTGCCTTCAGCCACCGCCTTGAACTGCACCCTAAAGACAGACCAACGACGTCAGTGCGATCCCTCGTTTTCAGCAGACGATAGTCGGCGGACGTACCAGTAGAACGCGTCGAGCCATGCTTCACCGTCTTCAAGCGGCTGTCGAGCGCTAGGCACGGGCAAGGTCCTCGTTACGATCCAGTGGTCTTCACTGAGGCGCATGCGAAACACAGCGCACACTGATACCATGCGTGGGCCATGATTTCTCGCTTTCACCTCTTGACGAACCAGTACGACATCGTCATTCAGTCGTTGAAGCACGCAAAAACTAAAACGGGCACGTTCCTCGACTCTCGATTTCTCTCTGAGAGGGTCGTTGGTGAAGAAGTTCCACGTCGTTGTCATCATCGGTTCCGCCAAGCGACCTGGGAAGAACTTGGAGAAACTGAAGTTGAGCACACCATTGGCTTCGTCCAGTCGACGCCGGTCCCGCCACCCAAGGAACGTCATCCCGGACGACACGTAGTCGGTCGACAAATCAAACTTGGAGATCGTGTCAAAGCACTCGTGCATCACACGAAAGATCTCTTCCTCAGGCACACGATCATGCGGGGCGTCTGATCGGACACGCCACGACGCGGTGGTCCACTCTTGGCGACTCTTACAGAGCGTCTTCCGTAAAGAGGCGTGGGCTTGTTGGTGTTGGAGGAGCTTGTGCTTGAGGTCGTGCTGTTCTGCCAGTAGTCGTTGCGTGGTCTGCTTGAGTGTGAGGTATCTACCATGCATCTCACTTGCAGCTGTGCCGTTACTGTTGGCGACGAATTCCTCGGTCGCATTAGTGGAGGCAGATGGTTGTTGTTTGAGCAGCGCTGTGGCAAGTCGACCTAGCTCCTGGTCGAGATGCTTGGCCTCCTGCCGCATCGCGCGCAGAGTCGTCTGGCGCCGGCGCCGTGACTCTCGCTCGATCTTGGACCGACGAGCTCGACCGCTACGTCTTCGGCTATCATGCGTAAGCTCAGCTGTTGTGAACGACGCCTCCAGGACGATGGGTGTGTCAACTGAGCTGCTGTCGGAATTCGTGAGCTCGTCAAGAATCTGGCGAGCATCTTCATTCGAGAGCTCGATGAGCTCGAGCAACGTCATGGTTCGTTTGGAAATGACACGGTATGGACGCATCGCTTCCACGAAGAGCGCGCCACGCTCAGTGTCTGGTATCCCGACCAGTTCAAAGCGATCCTGTTGAACTGGTCGAGATGCAGAAAGTTGCGGCTGGCTTGGGCCAGCTTGGCTGGTTGTACAGTGTCATCGCTCGTGTCGAAGTCTCGTCGCGTGCGCGACAAATTGTCGCCAAGGCTTGGTGGGTTCATTTTACACACAGACAACCAGAGCCACAGACACAGAGATCAATAGTCCATCTCTCTGTCTCCATTGCACGTCTTTGGCAGACGGGCATGGACCAGCGAGACAACATTGCAACTCTTACGCGCTTGAAGGGCGCACCCGTCAATGGCCGCCATGTCAAGCGTGGCTGCCACCGTCCCATCAAGCACCTTGCTCACGTTCGATTGCTGCACCAGATTTTTTCGATGCATGAGTCATGCAGCATGGCCGCTTTCATGGAAGGAGTACCGTACTGTACCGTACTGTACAATGTGCAGTCGCTAGGATGTCGAACTTCGAGCATCTTCGACAGTCGAAGAAGCCCCTCAGTCTTGATGTGCAATGCGCGTTGCAATGTGCACATCACGACTGGAGAGATAGCTGCGCAACCTCGGAGACCACAACGAGTGGGTGACGATGGGGTTGACGGTGACCATTCGATGTGAGGCTCGGGTGCGTGGATGTGGTAGCTCCAGTTGCAGTTGCATTCGATAGGGCGGTGCAATTAGCGACGACTCGTCGTGTGCAGTCCGTCGCCCAGAACGAACATCGCGTCGCCATATCAAGACCAATCCGACGCTACACCGAGGGAACTTACGCAAAATGAATCTCGATTTCAGGCTACAGCACATGAAAGGATCACACTCTTCGTGATCAGCTAAGAGGACTGCGAGTCGAACATCGTCGGCATAACGCACGAATTCTCCCAGAACACAGCCGATTCGAAGGAGCCGATGAGCATGTCCGCGGTTGACATGTTCGGTGCAAGCGTTCCCATACCCTCGAACGACGCTTCTGTGCCATCGCCAATGCTTCGTAAGCGGAGCCTGTACAATCAAGCGCTCAGTCAGAAGTCACACACAGACATACCGATGCGGAGGCGCAACTGAACGGGTATGTACCAGAAGTTCATGTCTATCCATTTTTCCTGAGGCCCAAGCGATTCTGTTATGCTTTGAATAGGCAGCGAACGAACCCCAAGCTTCTCAGTATCGCCAACGCGAAGCCGAAAGATAACAAAGACAGTGATCATGCGTTCACAATCGCTACGCTCTGCCATTTGCTGCACCACGATCGTGTCAGTGTTGAGCGTTTGCACGACACGGAACGAGATGCGAGAGCACATGGACACCACCCCCCGCATCATGTGATGCTCGCTCTTGTAGAAGTCCCACGTCGTCGTCATCATCGACTCGGCCGAGCGGCCTGGAAAGAGTTTGGAGAAGCTGACTTGCACCTGGGCGCTGTCGTTGTAACGTCGATGTCGGTCTCGCCACCCAAGAAACGTCATCCCCGACGACACGAAATCGGTCGACAGCTCGAACGTGGACATCGTTTTCAGACACTCGTGCATGACACGAAAGATTTCCTCATGGGGCAGTCCCTTGTATAGGTGGTTCACGCGATCCTCCCACGAGACGCGACAGTCATTGGCGTCTTCATCGCTCAAAGCCACAAGTCGGCGCAACGCCGCAGTGCACTGTTGATAGGAGAGAAGTATCTGCTGCAGTTCATATTTCTCCGCCACGAGTCGCTGGGCCGCTTGCCGTAGCACGGAAATCTTGCTGGTGAATTGACCCTGTTTGCCAAGCACCAGTGCCTCTTCATTCGCGTCCGAGCTTTCCACGACTACCAGTTTCAGTCGACTGATGCGCTCTTCAAGTCGCTTCACCTCGGCTCGCATCTCGCGCCGCGTCATCTCTCGGCGGCGGCGCGAGCTTTTCTCGATGTCGTGGCGTCGCGTGCTGCGCTTGCGGGAGCCACACGCGGCGTCGTGCTTGGATGTGCCGTCGCGACTGCAGGCAGAGCCAACGAAGTTATCGTCATTGACTTCAGTGAGCACATCGAGAAGCTGGAGGAGATCCGCTTCCGCCAGATCATCGAGTGTTGTTGTTGTTGGTCGTGGTGGTGCTGCTGCTGTAGTTATCGTCGTCATGACAGGGGACGTTCGCCAAACAACGCCAAAGTTACTCTGTTGAGCGGTTGCTTGATGCATATGGCGCCTCTCCCTCGAGCAGAAGCACTAACGTTATGAAGCATGACATGAATCATGTCATGGATCATGTCATGATCCATGGGAGTGAACCCACGCCATGGGTTCACGAATCATTCCGGCCACGCGGTGCACATGCGCAAGATTCCGTGCTTGTGGCGTCATGACAGGGTGCCGCATGCCAACAAACGACAGAGACCGCTACTCCATGTGCTTGTCTCATCCGCTATCTACACTCGAACATGGTTCCAGTTGCAGTGTAAAGACAGAAAGAAACAAAGAGCAGCCAATGGATGCGTGATCTGGCCCATGCAGCACATGAATGCCGTAACGTACTGCAGCAAACTGCACAGCCACTCGGATTCCGTCCATTTGTTTCGTTCTGTATTCATTTTGGCGGTCGCTAGTCTCCCAAGATGATCATCGGGGTGACGCACTGGTTTTCCCAGCTCACAACGGAGCCGAACGACGTGACGAGAAACTCGGACATCGACGGGAAGTACTCTTTCGCCATAGATCCGCCCCACGTGGTCTCTGTGCCATCCGCGACCGACTTGAAGTGGATCCTGTGAGCAGAGACACCATTCATGAGTTCAGGTGTGGCTGTGCCTTCCGCCCAGGTCAAGAGCAATTGTACGCACCAGTAAAACATGTCAACCCACATCTCATCGGCTTGAAGTGATGGCTGCGCGCTCGCCATCGGAAACGTTCGCGTCACGATCATAAAGTCGTCCCCCACGCGAAGCCGAAACACGATCATGACTGACAGGATGCGGGGACCGTCTCTCGACTGAGCGGCCTGTTGCAGCAGCACGACGTCGTCATTCGGCCGCTGCAGGATGCGGAACGAGAAGCGGCCGTGTGCTTCGGCGGCCTCGGCCTTCAGACGCTCTCCGTCCGTGAAGAAGTCCCACGACGTCGTCATCATCGGTTCCGCCAAGCGGCCTGGAAAGAACTTGGAGAAACTAAAGTTGATCACGCCGCCAGCTTCATCGAGTCGGCGCCGGTCTCGCCACCCGAGAAACGTCATGCCTGACGTCACGTAGTCGGTCGATAACTCGAAGTTGGAGATCGTGTTGAAGCAGTCGTGCATGACCCGGAAGATGTCCTCGTCCGGCACCGTCTCGTAGTGGTGGTTGACGCGCGTTTGCCAGGACAGCTCGGCCCACTCCTCCCTGCTCTTGATCAGGATGGAGCGCAAGGAGGCGCTGAACTGCTGCTGAACGAGCAGCTTCTGCTTCAGATCGAACTCCTCTGCGAGAAGGTGCTTGATCACCAGAGTCAATGCGAGGTACTTGTCGCACAGATCACTGTGACTGTCAGGATCGCTGGTCGTCAGCGCCAGCGCCGTCGTCGCCCATTCAGGGACTGACTGCTCCAGTAACTCGGCGGCGAGTCGACCGAGCTGTCTGTCGAGTTGCTTGGCTTGTGCGCGCATCGACCGCAGTGTGGCTTGGCGGCGGCGACGCGACTCCTTCTCGATCATGGAGCGGCGAGCGCGGTGCTTGGAATCAGCCGGTAACGCGACTGTGCTTGCAGCGGTGTCGTCGTCTTGAGTGGAGCCCGAGTCGGTCAGGAAGCCCTCGATATCCGTCGCATCCTCCAGCAGGTGGCGGATGTCTTCGTCCGAGCTCGGGGAGCTGAATCATCGACATGGTGTTTGTTCATAAGTGACACAGCAGCGTCGACCGGCATGGAATGGACGAGCATGCGGATGAGGTACAGTGTACAGTATCAGCGTCGCTGATTCAGCGACCGAGCGCTGTGGCCCACAAGTTGGCGTATCCATCCATCCATCTCCGGCGTTCCGTTGTTGCTTGGGATCGTGGGCCGCAGAACTGCGGCGCAGATGCTTCGCTCACTTGAATGGCAACTGCAATCAGATGAGCGAGCGAACGAAGGAACGAAGGAACGAGCGAACGAGCGAACGAGCGAACGAGCGAACGAAGGAACGAGCGAATCTCCATCTTGGCTGCTGGCAGCCTGCTGCTGCGCTGTTGAACTGAGCTGGTCGAGTCGACCACGGGCTGATCGGGTGGGCGATGGGTGCACGTTGCGCTCTTGATTGGTGGGTTCACTTGCACGTGACCAGTCGTGTGCGGCCCAGAGGTCGCGTCAACTGTCCGTCTCATATCGCTGTGCCACGCAAGCATGCGCTTGCTGAAGCTGTGAGGATGGACCCATGACAACCAATCGTGTGGATGGCGTTTGTGCTGCGTTATTGAGTTGAAGCCATGTGCGCTCGCAGTGGGTTTGTGTGTGTTCGAGTGGTGGCTACTGGAGAGCGATCTCTCGAGTCTTCGACAAGCATAGTTTGGCATGGAGTTCTATCGTGTATCGAAGGTATGGCCACAGTGAACTAGCAATTGCTGGAGCCCACGAGGGTCATCGGTGGGAGGCACTCGCTCTCCCACAAGACGACATTGCTCAGTGACTCGATGAGGAACTGCGACATTGGTGGGCAGTGCTTGGGGGCCATCGAGCCGCCCCACGTAACTTCGGTGCCATCCGCGACGCTCTTGAATTGGGTCCTGCGAGTCAGCGCACATCATGTCAATAAAGGAAGTGCGGATTTGTTTACAGGCAGGTAGCAGCACGAACGTACCAGTAGAAGAGATCCACCCACGTCTCGTCCTCTTGAAGCGTCTGCTGGATGCTTGGCGACGGAATGGTTCTGGTCACAATGATGAAGGCGTCGCCGACGCGCAAGCGGAAGATGATGAACATCGACATCACGCGTGCCTGGACTGGTAATTGCGCGCACTGGTAAATAACCATGACGTCGTCGTTCGGCTGCTGTAGTACGTGGAACGAAAACTGCACGTTGTCACGCTCTGCCATCTTCATGAGACGCTTACTGTCCGTGAAATAGTTCCATGCCGTCAGCATCATCGGTTCCGCCAAGCGACCGGGGAAGAACTTGGAGAAGCTAAAGTTCAGCAGATCATTGGCTTGGTCCAGTCGACGCCGGTCCCGCCACCCGAGAAACGCCATCCCGGACGACACGTAGTCGGTCGACAGATCAAACTTGGAGATCGTCAGAAAGCACTCGTGCATCACTCGAAAGATCTCCTCTTCGGGAACATGGTCGCCAGGTGGGTCTGATCTGGACTGACCCGATGTGCTGTTCCACTCTTGGCGACTCGTGCAGAGTGTCTTCTGTAGCGACGCGTGGGTTTGTTGGTGCACGCGGAGCCTGTGCCTGAGGTCGTGCTGTTCTACGAGTAGCCGCTGCGTGGTCTGCTTGAGTGTGAGGTACCTGTCACACAGCTCACTTGCTGCTGTGTCGTTCCTGTTCCCGACAAGCGTATTCGTCGGGATTGTGAGTGCTGGTGGTTGTTCGTCTGGCAGCGCTGTCGCGAGTCGACCGAGTTGTTGGTCAAGACCATAGACTTGCTGTCGTATCAGGCGAAAAGTCGTCTGGTGTCGGCGCCGTGACTCTCTCTCGATCTCGGATCGGCGTCGTCGATCGCTGTCTCTTTGACCGGCTGGCGTTAGTTCACCTTGCAGCACGGTTGGGCTGGTTGGAAGTCCTCTCTCGTGTTCAAGCCTCATCACGTGTACGACAACTTGTTACCAGAGCCGCAGACACAAAGAACCAAAATCAATCTCTCGGTCTCCATCGCTTGTGTTTGGCAAACGGACATGGACCAGCGACTTGCACTGGGCCAGAGTCTGGCAGCGAGATAACATTGCATCTCTCACGGACTTGGGAGCGCACCTGCCATTGGCGGCCCCAATCGGGGCCAGTGGCGGGCGGCGGGTCGCCAGTTGCGGAGGTGGGCTGCCGCCGTCCATCCAGCACCTTGCTCACGTTCGATTACTGCACAGCATTTTGTTTCGATGTGTGACCGCTTTCATGGAAGGGGTACCGAAACAGTACAATGTACAGTCACCAGGATGTCAAACTTCGAGCTCCTCAGCCTTGATATGCAATGTGCGTTGCGCAACAAGGCTGCCGAGAGATCTACACGACTTCGGAGGCCACAACGAGTGGGTGACGATTGAGTTGACAGTGACCATTCTGTGAGTGGTTCGCGTGCGAGGATGTGGTGACCACGTTGTGGTGGCTCCAGTTGCACCTGCATTCGATAAGTTGGCGCATTTAGAGACGGCTCGTCGTGTGCAATCGCTCGCCCAGAGCGAACATGGTAGCGTATCGAAACACCAAGAGACTCGCGCAGAATGGGTCTCGATTCAAGGCGACCGTGCGTAAGAAAGTCTTTGACGGAGTTGCACTACGCTTAGTGACGACAACGCGCGGTCAGCTACGACGACTGCGAAAGGATCATCGTCGGCGTGACGCATGCGTTCTCCCAGAACACAGCCGCACCGAATGCACCGATGAGCATGTTCGAGATTGACACATTGGGTACAAGCCTCGTTGGCCCCTCGAATGATGCTTCAGTGCCGTCGCCAACGGCTTTAAAGCGAAGCCTGCTCCAGCAACAGGGCTCAGTCCCGCACACATTCAGAATTCAGGGCAAATGAAGCGCTCGTACCAGGAACTCATGTCGATCCACATCTCATTAGGCTCGAGGGATTCTGTAACACAATGCATAGGTAGCGAACAAACCACGAGCTTTAACGTATCGCCACCACGAAGCCGAGAGATGACGAAGACACCAATCATGCGTCCACAATCGCTACGCTCTGCCATTTGCTGCACCACGATCGTGTCAGTGTTGAGCGTTTGCACGACACGGAACGAGATGCGAGAGCACTTGGACGCCGCCTCCCGCGTCATGTGATACTCGCTCGTGTAGAAGTCCCACGTTGTTGCCATCATCGACTCGGCCGAACGGCCTGAAAAGAACTTGGAGAAGCTGAACTGCATCACGCCGGTGCCTTGGTCAAGTCGCTGCCGGTCCCGCCACCCAAGAAACGTCATCCCCGACGACACGAAATCGGTCGACAGCTCGAACGTGGACATCGTTTTCAGACACTCGTGCATGACACGAAAGATTTCCTCATGGGGCAGTCCCTTGTATAGGTGGTTCACGCGATCCTCCCACGAGACGCGACAGTCATTGGCGTCTTCATCGCTCAAAGCCACAAGTCGGCGCAACGCCGCAGTGCACTGTTGATACGAAAGAAGAATCTGCTGTAGTTCATATTTCTCCGCCACGAGTCGCTGGGCCGCTTGCCGTAGCACGGAAATCTTGCTGGTGAATTGACCCTGTTTGCCAAGCACCAGTGCCTCTTCATTCGCGTCCGAGCTTTCCACGACTACCAGTTTCAGTCGACTGATGCGCTCTTCAAGTCGCTTCACCTCGGCTCGCATCTCGCGCCGCGTCATCTCTCGGCGGCGGCGCGAGTTTTTCTCGATGTCGTAGCGTCGCGTGCTGCGCTTGCGGGAGCCACACGCGGCGTCGTGCTTGGATGTGCCGTCGCGACTGCAGGCAGAGCCAACGAAGTTATCGTCATTGACTTCAGTGAGCACATCGAGAAGCTGGAGGAGATCCGCTTCCGCCAGATCATCGAGTGTTGTTGTTGTTGGTCGTGGTGGTGCTGCTGCTGTAGTTATCGTCGTCATGACAGGGGACGTTCGCCAAACAACACCAAAGTTACTTTGGTGAGCGTTTGCTTGACACACGTGGCGCGGTTGCACGAGCAGCAGCATGGGAGTGAACCCACGCGATGGGTTCAGTTTCGACGCTGCACACGATTCAGAGTGTATGGCCGCTACACTGTTTGGAAGCTGATGGATGCGCCGAGCACGAGAACCCTCGATCAGTGATGGACCGTCACCATAGTGAATGGCGCCGCAGCTCCGACACACCACGATCATTCTTCTTTCCCAGGGATCTTCCCACGAAACCATCAAACAAAAAGCAGACGAAGGGGTGCACTACGCGTACCGACCGGACTTGACTTGATCTGGTGCGCGCAGCAGACACATAAGAGCAACTCTTCTTTACTCGGTTTGTATTTCGGCGGTCGCTAGTCTCCCAAGATGATCATCGGGGTGACGCACTGGTTTTCCCAGCTCACAACGGAGCCGAACGACGTGACGAGAAACTCGGACATCGACGGGAAGTACTCTTTCGCCATAGATCCGCCCCACGTGGTCTCTGTGCCATCCGCGACCGACTTGAAGTGGATCCTGTGAGCAGAGACACCATTCATGAGTTCAGGTGTGGCTGTGCCTTCCGCCCAGGTCAAGAGCAATTGTACGCACCAGTAAAACATGTCAACCCACATCTCATCGGCTTGAAGTGATGGCTGCGCGCTCGCCATCGGAAACGTTCGCGTCACGATCGTAAAGTCGTCCCCCACGCGAAGCCGAAACACGATCATGACTGACAGGATGCGGGGACCGTCTCTCGACTGAGCGGCCTGTTGCAGCAGCACGACGTCGTCATTCGGCCGCTGCAGGATGCGGAACGAGAAGCGGCCGTGTGCTTCGGCGGCCTCGGCCTTCAGACGCTCTCCGTCCGTGAAGAAGTCCCACGACGTCGTCATCATCGGTTCCGCCAAGCGGCCTGGAAAGAACTTGGAGAAACTAAAGTTGATCACGCCGCCAGCTTCATCGAGTCGGCGCCGGTCTCGCCACCCGAGAAACGTCATGCCTGACGTCACGTAGTCGGTCGATAACTCGAAGTTGGAGATCGTGTTGAAGCAGTCGTGCATGACCAAGATGTCCTCGTCCGGCACCGTCTCGTAGTGGTGGTTGACGCGCGTTTGCCAGGACAGCTCGGCCCACTCCTCCCTGCTCTTGATCAGGATGGAGCGCAAGGAGGCGCTGAACTGCTGCTGAACGAGCAGCTTCTGCTTCAGATCGAACTCCTCTGCGAGAAGGTGCTTGATCACCAGAGTCAATGCGAGGTACTTGTCGCACAGATCACTGTGACTGTCAGGATCGCTGGTCGTCAGCGCCAGCGCCGTCGTCGCCCATTCAGGGACTGACTGCTCCAGTAACTCGGCGGCGAGTCGACCGAGCTGTCTGTCGAGTTGCTTGGCTTGTGCGCGCATCGACCGCAGTGTGGCTTGGCGGCGGCGACGCGACTCCTTCTCGATCATGGAGCGGCGAGCGCGGTGCTTGGAATCAGCCGGTAACGCGACTGTGCTTGCAGCGGTGTCGTCGTCTTGAGTGGAGCCCGAGTCGGTCAGGAAGCCCTCGATATCCGTCGCATCCTCCAGCAGGTGGCGGATGTCTTCGTCCGAGAGCTCGGGGAGCTGAATCATCGACATGGTGTTTGTTCATAAGTGACACAGCAGCGTCGACCGGCATGGAATGGACGAGCATGCGGATGAGGTACAGTGTACAGTATCAGCGTCGCTGATTCAGCGACCGAGCGCTGTGGCCCACAAGTTGGCGTATCCATCCATCCATCTCCGGCGTTCCGTTGTTGCTTGGGATCGTGGGCCGCAGAACTGCGGCGCAGATGCTTCGCTCACTTGAATGGCAACTGCAATCAGATGAGCGAGCGAACGAAGGAACGAAGGAACGAGCGAACGAGCGAACGAGCGAACGAGCGAACGAAGGAACGAGCGAATCTCCATCTTGGCTGCTGGCAGCCTGCTGCTGCGCTGTTGAACTGAGCTGGTCGAGTCGACCACGGGCTGATCGGGTGGGCGATGGGTGCACGTTGCGCTCTTGATTGGTGGGTTCACTTGCACGTGACCAGTCGTGTGCGGCCCAGAGGTCGCGTCAACTGTCCGTCTCATATCGCTGTGCCACGCAAGCATGCGCTTGCTGAAGCTGTCTCTCTGTCTGTGTTGCCGAGCGATGGACCAAGGGCAACCAATCGTGTGGATGGCGTTTGTGCTGCGTTATTGAGTTGAAGCCATGTGCGCTCGCAGTGGGTTTGTGTGTGTTCGAGTGGTGGCTACTGGAGAGCGATCTCTCGAGTCTTCGACAAGCATAGTTTGGCATGGAGTTCTATCGTGTATCGAAGGTATGGCCACAGTGAACTAGCAATTGCTGGAGCCCACGAGGGTCATAGGTGGGAGGCACTCGCTCTCCCACAAGACGACATTGCTCAGTGACTCGATGAGGAACTGCGACATTGGTGGGCAGTGCTTGGGGGCCATCGAGCCGCCCCACGTAACTTCGGTGCCATCCGCGACGCTCTTGAATTGGGTCCTGCGAGTCAGCGCACATCATGTCAATAAAGGAAGTGCGAATTTGTTTACAGGCAGGTAGCAGCACGAACGTACCAGTAGAAGAGATCCACCCACGTCTCGTCCTCTTGAAGCGTCTGCTGGATGCTTGGTGACGGAATGGTTCTGGTCACAATGATGAAGGCGTCGCCGACGCGCAAGCGGAAGATGATGAACATCGACATCACGCGTGCCTGGACTGGTAATTGCGCGCACTGGTAAATAACCATGACGTCGTCGTTCGGCTGCTGTAGTACGTGGAACGAAAACTGCACGTTGTCACGCTCTGCCATCTTCATGAGACGCTTACTGTCCGTGAAATAGTTCCATGCCGTCAGCATCATCGGTTCCGCCAAGCGACCGGGGAAGAACTTGGAGAAGCTAAAGTTCAGCAGATCATTGGCTTGGTCCAGTCGACGCCGGTCCCGCCACCCGAGAAACGCCATCCCGGACGACACGTAGTCGGTCGACAGATCAAACTTGGAGATCGTCAGAAAGCACTCGTGCATCACTCGAAAGATCTCCTCTTCGGGAACATGGTCGCCAGGTGGGTCTGATCTGGACTGACCCGATGTGCTGTTCCACTCTTGGCGACTCGTGCAGAGTGTCTTCTGTAGCGACGCGTGGGTTTGTTGGTGCACGCGGAGCCTGTGCCTGAGGTCGTGCTGTTCTACGAGTAGCCGCTGCGTGGTCTGCTTGAGTGTGAGGTACCTGTCACACAGCTCACTTGCTGCTGTGTCGTTCCTGTTCCCGACAAGCGTATTCGTCGGGATTGTGAGTGCTGGTGGTTGTTCGTCTGGCAGCGCTGTCGCGAGTCGACCGAGTTGTTGGTCAAGACCATAGACTTGCTGTCGTATCAGGCGAAAAGTCGTCTGGTGTCGGCGCCGTGACTCTCTCTCGATCTCGGATCGGCGTCGTCGATCGCTGTCTCTTTGACCGGCTGGCGTTAGTTCACCTTGCAGCACGGTTGGGCTGGTTGGAAGTCCTCTCTCGTGTTCAAGCCTCATCACGTGTACGACAACTTGTTACCAGAGCCGCAGACACAAAGAACCAAAATCAATCTCTCGGTCTCCATCGCTTGTGTTTGGCAAACGGACATGGACCAGCGACTTGCACTGGGCCAGAGTCTGGCAGCGAGATAACATTGCATCTCTCACGGACTTGGGAGCGCACCTGCCATTGGCGGCCCCAATCGGGGCCAGTGGCGGGCGGCGGGTCGCCAGTTGCGGAGGTGGACTGCCGCCGTCCATCCAGCACCTTGCTCACGTTCGATTACTGCACAGCATTTTGTTTCGATGTGTGACCGCTTTCATGGAAGGGGTACCGAAACAGTACAATGTACAGTCACCAGGATGTCAAACTTCGAGCTCCTCAGCCTTGATATGCAATGTGCGTTGCGCAACAAGGCTGCCGAGAGATCTACACGACTTCGGAGGCCACAACGAGTGGGTGACGATTGAGTTGACAGTGACCATTCTGTGAGTGGTTCGCGTGCGAGGATGTGGTGACCACGTTGTGGTGGCTCCAGTTGCACCTGCATTCGATAAGTTGGCGCATTTAGAGACGGCTCGTCGTGTGCAATCGCTCGCCCAGAGCGAACATGGTAGCGTATCGAAACACCAAGAGACTCGCGCAGAATGGGTCTCGATTCAAGGCGACCGTGCGTAAGAAAGTCTTTGACGGAGTTGCACTACGCTTAGTGACGACAACGCGCGGTCAGCTACGACGACTGCGAAAGGATCATCGTCGGCGTGACGCATGCGTTCTCCCAGAACACAGCCGCACCGAATGCACCGATGAGCATGTTCGAGATTGACACATTGGGTACAAGCCTCGTTGGCCCCTCGAATGATGCTTCAGTGCCGTCGCCAACGGCTTTAAAGCGAAGCCTGCTCCAGCAACAGGGCTCAGTCCCGCACACATTCAGAATTCAGGGCAAATGAAGCGCTCGTACCAGGAACTCATGTCGATCCACATCTCATTAGGCTCGAGGGATTCTGTAACACAATGCATAGGTAGCGAACAAACCACGAGCTTTAACGTATCGCCACCACGAAGCCGAGAGATGACGAAGACACCAATCATGCGTCCACAATCGCTACGCTCTGCCATTTGCTGCACCACGATCGTGTCAGTGTTGAGCGTTTGCACGACACGGAACGAGATGCGAGAGCACTTGGACGCCGCCTCCCGCGTCATGTGATACTCGCTCGTGTAGAAGTCCCACGTTGTTGCCATCATCGACTCGGCCGAACGGCCTGAAAAGAACTTGGAGAAGCTGAACTGCATCACGCCGGTGCCTTGGTCAAGTCGCTGCCGGTCCCGCCACCCAAGAAACGTCATCCCCGACGACACGAAATCGGTCGACAGCTCGAACGTGGACATCGTTTTCAGACACTCGTGCATGACACGAAAGATTTCCTCATGGGGCAGTCCCTTGTATAGGTGGTTCACGCGATCCTCCCACGAGACGCGACAGTCATTGGCGTCTTCATCGCTCAAAGCCACAAGTCGGCGCAACGCCGCAGTGCACTGTTGATACGAAAGAAGAATCTGCTGTAGTTCATATTTCTCCGCCACGAGTCGCTGGGCCGCTTGCCGTAGCACGGAAATCTTGCTGGTGAATTGACCCTGTTTGCCAAGCACCAGTGCCTCTTCATTCGCGTCCGAGCTTTCCACGACTACCAGTTTCAGTCGACTGATGCGCTCTTCAAGTCGCTTCACCTCGGCTCGCATCTCGCGCCGCGTCATCTCTCGGCGGCGGCGCGAGTTTTTCTCGATGTCGTAGCGTCGCGTGCTGCGCTTGCGGGAGCCACACGCGGCGTCGTGCTTGGATGTGCCGTCGCGACTGCAGGCAGAGCCAACGAAGTTATCGTCATTGACTTCAGTGAGCACATCGAGAAGCTGGAGGAGATCCGCTTCCGCCAGATCATCGAGTGTTGTTGTTGTTGGTCGTGGTGGTGCTGCTGCTGTAGTTATCGTCGTCATGACAGGGGACGTTCGCCAAACAACACCAAAGTTACTTTGGTGAGCGTTTGCTTGACACACGTGGCGCGGTTGCACGAGCAGCAGCATGGGAGTGAACCCACGCGATGGGTTCAGTTTCGACGCTGCACACGATTCAGAGTGTATGGCCGCTACACTGTTTGGAAGCTGATGGATGCGCCGAGCACGAGAACCCTCGATCAGTGATGGACCGTCACCATAGTGAATGGCGCCGCAGCTCCGACACACCACGATCATTCTTCTTTCCCAGGGATCTTCCCACGAAACCATCAAACAAAAAGCAGACGAAGGGGTGCACTACGCGTACCGACCGGACTTGACTTGATCTGGTGCGCGCAGCAGACACATAAGAGCAACTCTTCTTTACTCGGTTTGTATTTCGGCGGTCGCTAGTCTCCCAAGATGATCATCGGGGTGACGCACTGGTTTTCCCAGCTCACAACGGAGCCGAACGACGTGACGAGAAACTCGGACATCGACGGGAAGTACTCTTTCGCCATAGATCCGCCCCACGTGGTCTCTGTGCCATCCGCGACCGACTTGAAGTGGATCCTGTGAGCAGAGACACCATTCATGAGTTCAGGTGTGGCTGTGCCTTCCGCCCAGGTCAAGAGCAATTGTACGCACCAGTAAAACATGTCAACCCACATCTCATCGGCTTGAAGTGATGGCTGCGCGCTCGCCATCGGAAACGTTCGCGTCACGATCGTAAAGTCGTCCCCCACGCGAAGCCGAAACACGATCATGACTGACAGGATGCGGGGACCGTCTCTCGACTGAGCGGCCTGTTGCAGCAGCACGACGTCGTCATTCGGCCGCTGCAGGATGCGGAACGAGAAGCGGCCGTGTGCTTCGGCGGCCTCGGCCTTCAGACGCTCTCCGTCCGTGAAGAAGTCCCACGACGTCGTCATCATCGGTTCCGCCAAGCGGCCTGGAAAGAACTTGGAGAAACTAAAGTTGATCACGCCGCCAGCTTCATCGAGTCGGCGCCGGTCTCGCCACCCGAGAAACGTCATGCCTGACGTCACGTAGTCGGTCGATAACTCGAAGTTGGAGATCGTGTTGAAGCAGTCGTGCATGACCTGGAAGATGTCCTCGTCCGGCACCGTCTCGTAGTGGTGGTTGACGCGCGTTTGCCAGGACAGCTCGGCCCACTCCTCCCTGCTCTTGATCAGGATGGAGCGCAAGGAGGCGCTGAACTGCTGCTGAACGAGCAGCTTCTGCTTCAGATCGAACTCCTCTGCGAGAAGGTGCTTGATCACCAGAGTCAATGCGAGGTACTTGTCGCACAGATCACTGTGACTGTCAGGATCGCTGGTCGTCAGCGCCAGCGCCGTCGTCGCCCATTCAGGGACTGACTGCTCCAGTAACTCGGCGGCGAGTCGACCGAGCTGTCTGTCGAGTTGCTTGGCTTGTGCGCGCATCGACCGCAGTGTGGCTTGGCGGCGGCGACGCGACTCCTTCTCGATCATGGAGCGGCGAGCGCGGTGCTTGGAATCAGCCGGTAACGCGACTGTGCTTGCAGCGGTGTCGTCGTCTTGAGTGGAGCCCGAGTCGGTCAGGAAGCCCTCGATATCCGTCGCATCCTCCAGCAGGTGGCGGATGTCTTCGTCCGAGAGCTCGGGGAGCTGAATCATCGACATGGTGTTTGTTCATAAGTGACACAGCAGCGTCGACCGGCATGGAATGGACGAGCATGCGGATGAGGTACAGTGTACAGTATCAGCGTCGCTGATTCAGCGACCGAGCGCTGTGGCCCACAAGTTGGCGTATCCATCCATCCATCTCCGGCGTTCCGTTGTTGCTTGGGATCGTGGGCCGCAGAACTGCGGCGCAGATGCTTCGCTCACTTGAATGGCAACTGCAATCAGATGAGCGAGCGAACGAAGGAACGAAGGAACGAGCGAACGAGCGAACGAGCGAACGAGCGAACGAAGGAACGAGCGAATCTCCATCTTGGCTGCTGGCAGCCTGCTGCTGCGCTGTTGAACTGAGCTGGTCGAGTCGACCACGGGCTGATCGGGTGGGCGATGGGTGCACGTTGCGCTCTTGATTGGTGGGTTCACTTGCACGTGACCAGTCGTGTGCGGCCCAGAGGTCGCGTCAACTGTCCGTCTCATATCGCTGTGCCACGCAAGCATGCGCTTGCTGACGCTGTCTCTCTGTCTGACAGACACCTGATAGAGTGTCTGTGGTGCAGAGCGATGGACCAAGAGCAACCGATCGTGTGGATGGCGTTTGTGCTGCGTAACGCAGCCTGCGTTACTGTATTGAGTTGAAGCCATGTGCGCTCGCAGTGGATTTGTGTGTGTTCGAGTGGTGGCTACTGGAGAGCGATCTCTCGAGTCTTCGACAAGCATAGTTTGGCATGGAGTTCTATCGTGTATCGAAGGTATGGTCACAGTGAACTAGCAATTGTTGGAGCCCAAGAGGGTCATCGGTGGGAGGCACTCGCTCTCCCACAAGACGACATTGCTCAGTGACTCGATGAGGAACTGCGACATTGGTGGGCAGTGCTTGGGGGCCATCGAGCCGCCCCACGTAACCTCGGTGCCATCCGCGACGCTCTTGAATTGGGTCCTGCGAGTCAGCGCACATCATGTCAATAAAGGAAGGGCGAATTAGTTTACAGGCAGGTAGCAGCACGAACGTACCAGTAGAAGAGATCCACCCACGTCTCGTCCTCTTGAAGCGTCTGCTGGATGCTTGGCGACGGAATGGTTCTGGTCACGATGATGAAGGCGTCGCCGATGCGCAAGCGGAAGATGATGAACATCGACATCACGCGTGCCTGGACTGGTAATTGCGCGCACTGGTAAATAACCATGACGTCGTCGTTCGGCTGCTGTAGTACGTGGAACGAAAACTGCACGTTGTCACGCTCTGCCATCTTCATGAGACGCTTACTGTCGATGAAAAAGTTCCATGCCGTCAGCATCATCGGTTCCGCCAAGCGACCGGGGAAGAACTTGGAGAAGCTAAAGTTCAGCAGATCATTGGCGTGGTCCAGTCGACGGCGGTCCCGCCACCCGAGAAACGCCATCCCGGACGACACGTAGTCGGTCGACAGATCAAACTTGGAGATCGTGAGAAAGCACTCATGCATCACTCGAAAGATCTCCTCTTCGGGAACATGGTCGCGAGGTGGGTCTGATCTGGACTGACCCGATGTGCTGTTCCACTCTTGGTGACTCGTGCAGAGTGTCTTCTGTAGCGACGCGTGGGTTTGTTGGTGCACGCGGAGCCTGTGCTTGAGGTCGTGCTGTTCTACGAGTAGCCGCTGCGTGGTCTGCTTGAGTGTGAGGTACCTGTCACACAGCTCACTTGCTGCTGTGTCGTTCCTGTTCCCGACAAGCGTATTCGTCGGGATTGTGAGTGCTGGTGGTTGTTCGTCTGGCAGCGCTGTCGCGAGTCGACCGAGTTGTTGGTCAAGACCATAGACTTGCTGTCGTATCAGGCGAAAAGTCGTCTGGTGTCGGCGCCGTGACTCTCTCTCGATCTCGGATCGGCGTCGTCGATCGCTGTCTCTTTGACCGGCTGGCGTTAGTTCACCTTGCAGCACGGTTGGGCTGGTTGGAAGTCCTCTCTCGTGTTCAAGCCTCATCACGTGTACGACAACTTGTTACCAGAGCCGCAGACACAAAGAACCAAAATCAATCTCTCGGTCTCCATCGCTTGTGTTTGGCAAACGGACATGGACCAGCGACTTGCACTGGGCCAGAGTCTGGCAGCGAGATAACATTGCATCTCTCACGGACTTGGGAGCGCACCTGCCATTGGCGGCCCCAATCGGGGCCAGTGGCGGGCGGCGGGTCGCCAGTTGCGGAGGTGGGCTGCCGCCGTCCATCCAGCACCTTGCTCACGTTCGATTACTGCACAGCATTTTGTTTCGATGTGTGACCGCTTTCATGGAAGGGGTACCGAAACAGTACAATGTACAGTCACCAGGATGTCAAACTTCGAGCTCCTCAGCCTTGATATGCAATGTGCGTTGCGCAACAAGGCTGCCGAGAGATCTACACGACTTCGGAGGCCACAACGAGTGGGTGACGATTGAGTTGACAGTGACCATTCTGTGAGTGGTTCGCGTGCGAGGATGTGGTGACCACGTTGTGGTGGCTCCAGTTGCACCTGCATTCGATAAGTTGGCGCATTTAGAGACGGCTCGTCGTGTGCAATCGCTCGCCCAGAGCGAACATGGTAGCGTATCGAAACACCAAGAGACTCGCGCAGAATGGGTCTCGATTCAAGGCGACCGTGCGTAAGAAAGTCTTTGACGGAGTTGCACTACGCTTAGTGACGACAACGCGCGGTCAGCTACGACGACTGCGAAAGGATCATCGTCGGCGTGACGCATGCGTTCTCCCAGAACACAGCCGCACCGAATGCACCGATGAGCATGTTCGAGATTGACACATTGGGTACAAGCCTCGTTGGCCCCTCGAATGATGCTTCAGTGCCGTCGCCAACGGCTTTAAAGCGAAGCCTGCTCCAGCAACAGGGCTCAGTCCCGCACACATTCAGAATTCAGGGCAAATGAAGCGCTCGTACCAGGAACTCATGTCGATCCACATCTCATTAGGCTCGAGGGATTCTGTAACACAATGCATAGGTAGCGAACAAACCACGAGCTTTAACGTATCGCCACCACGAAGCCGAGAGATGACGAAGACACCAATCATGCGTCCACAATCGCTACGCTCTGCCATTTGCTGCACCACGATCGTGTCAGTGTTGAGCGTTTGCACGACACGGAACGAGATGCGAGAGCACTTGGACGCCGCCTCCCGCGTCATGTGATACTCGCTCGTGTAGAAGTCCCACGTTGTTGCCATCATCGACTCGGCCGAACGGCCTGAAAAGAACTTGGAGAAGCTGAACTGCATCACGCCGGTGCCTTGGTCAAGTCGCTGCCGGTCCCGCCACCCAAGAAACGTCATCCCCGACGACACGAAATCGGTCGACAGCTCGAACGTGGACATCGTTTTCAGACACTCGTGCATGACACGAAAGATTTCCTCATGGGGCAGTCCCTTGTATAGGTGGTTCACGCGATCCTCCCACGAGACGCGACAGTCATTGGCGTCTTCATCGCTCAAAGCCACAAGTCGGCGCAACGCCGCAGTGCACTGTTGATACGAAAGAAGAATCTGCTGTAGTTCATATTTCTCCGCCACGAGTCGCTGGGCCGCTTGCCGTAGCACGGAAATCTTGCTGGTGAATTGACCCTGTTTGCCAAGCACCAGTGCCTCTTCATTCGCGTCCGAGCTTTCCACGACTACCAGTTTCAGTCGACTGATGCGCTCTTCAAGTCGCTTCACCTCGGCTCGCATCTCGCGCCGCGTCATCTCTCGGCGGCGGCGCGAGTTTTTCTCGATGTCGTAGCGTCGCGTGCTGCGCTTGCGGGAGCCACACGCGGCGTCGTGCTTGGATGTGCCGTCGCGACTGCAGGCAGAGCCAACGAAGTTATCGTCATTGACTTCAGTGAGCACATCGAGAAGCTGGAGGAGATCCGCTTCCGCCAGATCATCGAGTGTTGTTGTTGTTGGTCGTGGTGGTGCTGCTGCTGTAGTTATCGTCGTCATGACAGGGGACGTTCGCCAAACAACACCAAAGTTACTTTGGTGAGCGTTTGCTTGACACACGTGGCGCGGTTGCACGAGCAGCAGCATGGGAGTGAACCCACGCGATGGGTTCAGTTTCGACGCTGCACACGATTCAGAGTGTATGGCCGCTACACTGTTTGGAAGCTGATGGATGCGCCGAGCACGAGAACCCTCGATCAGTGATGGACCGTCACCATAGTGAATGGCGCCGCAGCTCCGACACACCACGATCATTCTTCTTTCCCAGGGATCTTCCCACGAAACCATCAAACAAAAAGCAGACGAAGGGGTGCACTACGCGTACCGACCGGACTTGACTTGATCTGGTGCGCGCAGCAGACACATAAGAGCAACTCTTCTTTACTCGGTTTGTATTTCGGCGGTCGCTAGTCTCCCAAGATGATCATCGGGGTGACGCACTGGTTTTCCCAGCTCACAACGGAGCCGAACGACGTGACGAGAAACTCGGACATCGACGGGAAGTACTCTTTCGCCATAGATCCGCCCCACGTGGTCTCTGTGCCATCCGCGACCGACTTGAAGTGGATCCTGTGAGCAGAGACACCATTCATGAGTTCAGGTGTGGCTGTGCCTTCCGCCCAGGTCAAGAGCAATTGTACGCACCAGTAAAACATGTCAACCCACATCTCATCGGCTTGAGTGATGGCTGCGCGCTCGCCATCGGAAACGTTCGCGTCACGATCATAAAGTCGTCCCCCACGCGAAGCCGAAACACGATCATGACTGACAGGATGCGGGGACCGTCTCTCGACTGAGCGGCCTGTTGCAGCAGCACGACGTCGTCATTCGGCCGCTGCAGGATGCGGAACGGAAGCGGCCGTGTGCTTCGGCGGCCTCGGCCTTCAGACGCTCTCCGTCCGTGAAGAAGTCCACGACGTCGTCATCATCGGTTCCGCCAAGCGGCCTGGAAAGAACTTGGAGAAACTAAAGTTGATCACGCCGCCAGCTTCATCGAGTCGGCGCCGGTCTCGCCACCCGAGAAACGTCATGCCTGACGTCACGTAGTCGGTCGATAACTCGAAGTTGGAGATCGTGTTGAAGCAGTCGTGCATGACCTGGAAGATGTCCTCGTCCGGCACCGTCTCGTAGTGGTGGTTGACGCGCGTTTGCCAGGACAGCTCGGCCCACTCCTCCCTGCTCTTGATCAGGATGGAGCGCAAGGAGGCGCTGAACTGCTGCTGAACGAGCAGCTTCTGCTTCAGATCGAACTCCTCTGCGAGAAGGTGCTTGATCACCAGAGTCAATGCGAGGTACTTGTCGCACAGATCACTGTGACTGTCAGGATCGCTGGTCGTCAGCGCCAGCGCCGTCGTCGCCCATTCAGGGACTGACTGCTCCAGTAACTCGGCGGCGAGTCGACCGAGCTGTCTGTCGAGTTGCTTGGCTTGTGCGCGCATCGACCGCAGTGTGGCTTGGCGGCGGCGACGCGACTCCTTCTCGATCATGGAGCGGCGAGCGCGGTGCTTGGAATCAGCCGGTAACGCGACTGTGCTTGCAGCGGTGTCGTCGTCTTGAGTGGAGCCCGAGTCGGTCAGGAAGCCCTCGATATCCGTCGCATCCTCCAGCAGGTGGCGGATGTCTTCGTCCGAGAGCTCGGGGAGCTGAATCATCGACATGGTGTTTGTTCATAAGTGACACAGCAGCGTCGACCGGCATGGAATGGACGAGCATGCGGATGAGGTACAGTGTACAGTATCAGCGTCGCTGATTCAGCGACCGAGCGCTGTGGCCCACAAGTTGGCGTATCCATCCATCCATCTCCGGCGTTCCGTTGTTGCTTGGGATCGTGGGCCGCAGAACTGCGGCGCAGATGCTTCGCTCACTTGAATGGCAACTGCAATCAGATGAGCGAGCGAACGAAGGAACGAAGGAACGAGCGAACGAGCGAACGAGCGAACGAGCGAACGAAGGAACGAGCGAATCTCCATCTTGGCTGCTGGCAGCCTGCTGCTGCGCTGTTGAACTGAGCTGGTCGAGTCGACCACGGGCTGATCGGGTGGGCGATGGGTGCACGTTGCGCTCTTGATTGGTGGGTTCACTTGCACGTGACCAGTCGTGTGCGGCCCAGAGGTCGCGTCAACTGTCCGTCTCATATCGCTGTGCCACGCAAGCATGCGCTTGCTGAAGCTGTCTCTCTGTCTGTGTTGCCGAGCGATGGACCAAGGGCAACCAATCGTGTGGATGGCGTTTGTGCTGCGTTATTGAGTTGAAGCCATGTGCGCTCGCAGTGGGTTTGTGTGTGTTCGAGTGGTGGCTACTGGAGAGCGATCTCTCGAGTCTTCGACAAGCATAGTTTGGCATGGAGTTCTATCGTGTATCGAAGGTATGGCCACAGTGAACTAGCAATTGCTGGAGCCCACGAGGGTCATCGGTGGGAGGCACTCGCTCTACAAGGACGACATTGCTCAGTGACTCGATGAGGAACTGCGACATTGGTGGGCAGTGCTTGGGGGCCATCGAGCCGCCCCACGTAACTTCGGTGCCATCCGCGACGCTCTTGAATTGGGTCCTGCGAGTCAGCGCACATCATGTCAATAAAGGAAGTGCGGATTTGTTTACAGGCAGGTAGCAGCACGAACGTACCAGTAGAAGAGATCCACCCACGTCTCGTCCTCTTGAAGCGTCTGCTGGATGCTTGGCGACGGAATGGTTGTGGTCACAATGATGAAGGCGTCGCCGATGCGCAAGCGGAAGATGATGAACATCGACATCACGCGTGCCTGGACTGGTAATTGCGCGCACTGGTAAATAACCATGACGTCGTCGTTCGGCTGCTGTAGTACGTGGAACGAAAACTGCACGTTGTCACGCTCTGCCATCTTCATGAGACGCTTACTGTCCGTGAAAAAGTTCCATGCCGTCAGCATCATCGGTTCCGCCAAGCGACCGGGGAAGAACTTGGAGAAGCTAAAGTTCAGCAGATCATTGGCGTGGTCCAGTCGACGGCGGTCCCGCCACCCGAGAAACGCCATCCCGGACGACACGTAGTCGGTCGACAGATCAAACTTGGAGATCGTCAGAAAGCACTCGTGCATCACTCGAAAGATCTCCTCTTCGGGAACATGGTCGCCAGGTGGGTCTGATCTGGACTGACCCGATGTGCTGTTCCACTCTTGGCGACTCGTGCAGAGTGTCTTCTGCAGCGATGCGTGGGTTTGTTGGTGCACGCGGAGCCTGTGCTTGAGGTCGTGCTGTTCTGCGAGTAGCCGCTGCGTGGTCTTCTTGAGTGTGAGGTATCTGTGATGGAGTTCGCTGGTGTTATGACTGATCACCAATGCTTCTGTCGCATGAGGGGATGTGAGTGCCTGTTGTTTCAAGAGCGCTGCTGCCAGCTGACTGAGCTGCTGGTCGAGATGCTGTGCTTGCTGCCGCATCGCGCGCAACTTCGCTTGTCGCCGACGTCGCGACTCTCTCTCGATCGTGGATCGGTGAGCTCGCTCGCTGGGTCTCGGGGCAACTAGCTCCAACGCAGCATCCGCACTTGCCTCCAGACCAAACGACGCGTCCAGCGTGCGTGGCGTCTCGTCGGCGTCCATGAGCTCATCAAGAAGCAGACGAACGCCTGCACTGGAGACATCGAGCGACGCCTCGATCAACGTCATTTCCATTGATTGGTAGCAGATCAAAACGCACAATAGTAAAGGCGTCATCTGGAGACGCAGCTCCAGATCCGTCGGACTGTGTCTGTCTGAGTCTCCGGATGTTGGAATCTGAGTCGGGTTCCAGTGGGTTCACTCGGTCACCTGTCACAGACACGCGAACGCTCTTGAGGCAGAGCGTTGGTGTGTCATTGTGGATGAAGAACAGCGAGTCGGAGGAATGGAGATTCAGTCCACGTTGCAGCGGGGATGGCACGCGTGCGCTCCCTCCGCTGGGCTAACCACACGCTCTGGTATCCTCCTCTGGTGCCTCGCTGGCTTGGCGCTCGCAGTCGATGCACGAGCCAGTGTCTGTCATGCGTGGTGCTGGTTATTGGGATTATCCTGCTGCTGCCATCGTGGTGTTTCGAAACCAACGCCAACGCCCATGACATGCTCGTGCGGCATCTGGCTGTGTCACTCAGTATGGCAGGGACATAGAGCTCGCGATTCGGATGCGGCACTGCGTGTGCGTGCGTGTGTGTGTGTGTGTGTGTGTTTATTTGTGGAGTCGGCGCTGTTCCTCGTGTATGTGACGGCGGTTGCTCAACCGATGCGACGCTACGTGGATACCTCATCGCATGAGCTCCTGAGCGCAGCAGGAGTGCCCAGCGGTGCAGCACCTGCGTGCTGAGCGAGTTCTTCATACCTCTCACTCTCACATTTACCGGGCAAGGCACGCGCACCTCCAGTCAAGCACTTCACCATGGGCAAGAAGCAGCAGAACAAGCAGGCCGCCGCCCCTCAGCAGCAGCAGCAGCAGCAGGCGAAGCCCGCCCCGGAGAAGAAGGGCCAGCAGCAGCAGCAGCAACCTCAGAAGCAGTCGGCCCCAGCGCCAGCCAAGGAGGCGCCAGCGCAGGACAAGAAGGGAGGCAAGAAGGGCGGCAAGAAGTAACTCCTGCACAGCTCATGAAGGTCGAACTTCGTCGGCTAGCAACACCGCGGCATTGCGCCCTGTAACTTATGAAACAAAAACATCAATGGCGCTTGATGCGCGCTTTACACAGTAGCTCATGCGTGTCGAGAGGTGCTTTTTTTTTTCTCTTCACAATTGACCGACGACAATGAGGTCCTCATCCAACTGGAGGTAAGACACGTCCCGAAGACGCGGAAATGGGCCGCCTCCCGGCGCGACCACGGGTCGGTGCACAGCATGCAGGCCTCCGATCTGTAGCCCATAGATTAGGAGTGTGAGTGCGAAAGCTCACGTCACACGCAACAGGGACCCACACGTACGAATGTCGGTGCGATTGTGAGGATGATGCGCGAGACCAAGTGCTTGGATGGGTCGCTTGCATGTGCAGCGAGACACGCTTGGATGATGGCGGCACCTCCTTCGATCATCACGCTTTCGACGCCGTGGGCGCGGAGCTTGACTATTGCCGCAATACAACAAAGGTTTAAGTCTCCAAGCCCTCATAACTAGCGCAACGGATGGTGCATACTCAGCGCGTCTGCAATATCAATGTGCTTGTTGCCACTGTCTTCCGACACCACCGACGCACACGCGATCACGGTGGCCCCTGCAGCCTCTAGTGTACGCCGTCTATCTGCCAGGCTCTCATCACTGTCGTCATTGGCATAGAGCAGGATCGGCGGGCGGCACGTCGGCAGTGTGAAGAGCTTGATGTCGAGTGGACAGCGCAGCGCCGAGTCGAGCACAACGGGTCGCGGGCTCGGACCGTCCACGAGACGAGAGTTCAGCGACGGGTTGTCTGCTAGAATCGTCCCGATGCCAACGAGAATGCCGTCGTGCAGCGTGCGCAGTCGGTGTGTCATCGTCATCGACGCAGACCCACTGAGTAGCGTCGGTGTGCCTCGCTGTGCCGCAATCGAGCCATCGAGGCTTTGAGCGTACGTGAGCGTCACCATCGGCACTGCCTGACATTGCTCAGATGCCTGGTGTCGATATCGCTCTATGTCGCTCCGTACGATCGCAGCGATCGTCTCCATCACGTCACTCGGATCCGTCGGTGGCGGCATCTTCATCTATCGCTTATTTGTGCATCATCATGCGCAATCTACTTATATAACACTCGTCCAAGAAGTAAAACCTGACAATCGAGGTGTATTATCCTGCTCGATCCTCCGAGCCGAGGTTTTATGCGAGCAGCTCTTGGTGTGGCGGAGCCGCCATCACCATCCGCATCGCACGTCGACAAGCAGCTCAGCATCTCGATTGCCATGGCGCTCATGCAGCGTGTGATCCAGCGCGCGCTCTCGTTCTTCCAGCCGCGCACGCCCGCGTTCGTGCCGGCGCTGGCGCTCGCCCCGGCGGCCGTCAACAGCGCGGCGTCGACGCCGTCGCTGAGCTCTCTCCTTGACGCGATCTGGCTCGCGGCCCCCAAGTCCAAGGTCAGTCCGCGGCACAGCCCCTCGCGCCTCACGATGATGATTGCCAGGCATGCTAACGTACTTCTTGTCCTAACAGGTCACGCCGTCGCGCAAGAAGATCCGCAACAACCACCCGACCAAGCGTCTGAAGAACATTGTGCACTTCCAGGACTGCCCGCTTTGCGGCGAGAAGAAGCTGCGCCACCGCCTGTGCATGAGCTGCTTCAAGAAGGGCAAGTACTTTGTGTAAATGCAGGCGAATAGACATCACTATTGAGGAGCGATGCACATGCTCTCGCACGCGCGTGCTCAATATCGATGCAACTCCAGTTGCTGGCGACTGATAAACTAGAAATGCGAGGAGCGGTCTGGGAAATACGGCGGAGGGAAGTCGGACCGGAACCCACCAAGCACGGGCGGTCCCCGAAGACCAGGGCCGCGGCGACGAGGATCTTGGCTGAACGGATCCCCCATGTCGTCGTCTCCTGGCATTCTCAGATGGTCGGGATTCGGTTCACCAAACGCAAACCCGGGTGCTGGACCGGGACGCATGGGACGAGGGCCGCCGACAAACCCTCGCGGTGGCCCCTGCGGATCGACAGACAACGGACCGTAGGGATCGAAACGAGCACCAGGTACTGGGCCCCGCGTCGGGTCGTATCGCTGGCCGAAAAGAGGATGGTTCGGTCCGACTTCGGAGCTGGGGTCACCACCGCCGAGACCAGGAGGAAGAATGTCGCCACTGCCAACTGAGGGAAACGCACTCGATGGAGGTTGATAGTCTTGGGCTCCACCAAAAGGCGGATGGCGCGGCTGCGTCGAGCCGACTTCCCGAGACGTCGGAGTTGACTTCCGCTTCGGCGCGATGTTCTCGAAAAACGGCGTGAGTTTCTGTCGCAGTGTCGCCAAGTCACGCAGCAGATCACCAGCACTACTGGTCTCGGCACTCAGCGCCACATAGTTGTCCGCGCTGCGCACGAAGAGGACCGACTGTTGTTGATATCAGCGTTCTCGACTCAGTAGCGCTGGAATGCCACGCACCTCAGCTCAATAGAGTGCGTGTGATTCTGATTGTCTGACAAGTAGAGCTCGAACTTGGTGCGGACAAACAAACCCTGGCAACATGAAATCCCGTTGTGATGACCACAGCCCATCGTTTTCGCCCGCATCGTGAGGCAGACCCACCTGCAGTGTAAATGTGACTGTCGTGTCGTTCTGGTGCTTGTAAGTCCCTGTGAACAGCCCAGTGGCGCTGTTCGCGTCCCAATCCGCAGGAAGCGGAAACACGTCAGTACGCTCTGCACCGTCGACCTGGAAACCTACAATACAGTAAGCCAATCAACCACTGCTCCAGTACATCACGATGCAATCGTTGATCCAAAGCAACCAGTCTCGAGTAGAATCGCATGAACCGCGAGAAACAGCGCATCCCGCGGCGCCTGCGTCGTGACGTCCTTCGTCCGCAACGCCACCACGATCGTGTCATTGCTATCGTCACTCGACTGCGATGCGTGCGTCGACGCAGACGTCGCAAGCGACTGTTGTCTCGAGTGCTCAAAGTCGTCCAACGCATGACGCATGTGCACCTGCATTGGAATGGCATCGTGTGTGTGTGAGAGAGAGAGAGAGTCAGAGAGAGGGCAACAAAGGCAGTTGGACGCGGCACCTTCAGCTCCTCGCTCTGGACGTGCTCGATGGCGTCACGCAGCGCCCGCGTGTCCTTCGCGAGCTGTTCTTTCGCGCTGTCGCTCATGCTCGTCGTCCTTCTCGTCGTCGTCGTCGTCGTCTTCTTCAACTGTCGGTCACGAAGGGAGATCGGAGCAGGACCATCACTCATGGACGTCACAAAATGATCTACTTTGGGATTCGCTATACTGTATTTCATGTTTTCCCTCAGAGCAGCATCTTGCCGGTCTTCAGGTCGAGTGCCGGCCACCACAGCGGTTGGTACGGAATGGCGTGGAACGCGCCATCCGCCGTCGTGAACTGCATGGACGGAACGGCCGTCGTCTCGCTATCCTCGCTGGGCATCAGATGAGCCAGTCGCATCATCGCCGTCGCTGTGCTGGTGCCTGCAGGAACAAAACAAACAAAACCAAAAGTCAAGAAATCGTTCCAGACGCGACCGACTCGAGAGAAAGCTTCTTTCCGTACCGTTGCCTGTCAGCGTGATGGACCCCACAGACTTTGTCGAGTCTGGCTTGACAAGCGACGTGCCGGTCTCTGGTGCAGCAGTGGTCGCCGCGCTGGAGACGAGGAACTGGCGAAGAGCTCCGTGGCTGTCGGCATCGATGCGGCCGAACGGCAGCTGCGCCAGCTCTTGAACGAGGTCGTTTGCCGATGACGGCACCAATGCGAGCGGTACAAAGCGCTTTCGTACGTTGCCCTTGAACTGCGTGCGAGCTGTCAGCTCTTGTCCGACATAGCATCCCTTGCGGAAGGACACGCCGTGAAGCAGTTCCAGATTCGACTCGAGCGGGATACCGTCACCGAGCTCAGCGCTAAGAGAGAGTCACAGAGACACAGTCAGTTGATCACGTTTGAAGGAGGCTTGATCAATAGCCTATGTGTGGCGCACCCTTCAATGACGCCGAGGTACGATCGAAAGTTGTCGTACGTCTGGACATCACCCTCGGCGAAGTCGCTTGACACTGAGACTGTGTTCGACACACGACACGCGATCAGTACAGAGTGGCCTCTAAATCGTGATAAAGGTACGTGTGCGTACGTGTCTCATTCGTCGGAAGAATCGCGCGGACACCGAGTGAGTCGCTGCGTGGATCGCGGAAGATTGCGCCGTGCGTCGCGGACGCCTCGCGAACGTTGCGGCTCAGCACGTCATCCACCGTCGACGTCGGAGCGATGCTCGCAAAGTCACTCGCAGAGATCGCTGCTGGCAGCGCCGCATAGGTCGCAAACTCACTGCTCTTGTCCTCCAGAGTCACCTTCATGCGGAGCTTGTAGCGCTTCCAGTGCTTGGTGAGCTCCGTCTCCACGCCAGCATCATAGTCCAGGAAAAATGTATCCGCCTGCAGCGCGAAGCCATGAGATCGGGGTTGCGATCGTATCAATGCAAGACAAGACACACCTCGACTTGCACGACATTGCAGTCGCCGAGCACGCGTCCCTTGGTCGTCAGGAAGGCGCCGTAGACCGCATCCTGCGGTTTGGTAATGCCCTTCATGTCGTTCGTGATGATGCCCTGCAGGAAGCGCGCGGCATCGACGCCGCGCACCTGCAGCACGCGGCGGTTGGTGAGACGCACGAGTGCGTTCTGGCCCAGCATATTGTCGTGACGAGGCTCAATGCAGCAGCTACAGCGGCAACGGAATGAGGAAGGACGCGGTGTCTGTCCTGCGTACGTCAGTCGGCTCTCGCTCGTTCGATGGTGTTCAGCCGACCGCAAACAGCGTCAACAGCTCTTTTTTTCCAATGCTGCGCCTTCTGACATCTCTTCAAAGGTGCGAGTGCCCGGTCACTACACGACCCCACTTGTGTGCCTTTTTGTTGGAACCAACACACCAACACACCACCAACATCCCGAACGCCCACTCCAACAGCTCAGCTTCCAACAAACAACACCTGGAGCATGGGGGAGCGCGGGTTCGCCATCAAGGCGGACACGAACAAGGCGGCGTGGGAGAATGACGAGTTCCCGCAGCTCTGTGAGTCGTGTCTGGGCGACAACCCGTACGTGCGCATGATGAAGGACCCGCACGGCCAGGCCTGCAAGATCTGCACGCGCCCGTTCACGGTCTTCCGCTGGAAACCCGGCAAGCGCGCGCGCTACAAGAAGACCGAGATCTGCCAGACCTGCGCGCGCATGAAGAACGTCTGCCAGACCTGCATCCTCGACCTGCAGTACAACCTGCCGGTGCAGGTGCGCGACGCGTTTCTCGCGGGTGAAGAGCAGGGCGAAGGGCGGCTCACGGTGCCCGAGAGCGACGCCAACCGCGAGTGGTTCGCGCAGCAGCACAACCGCATGCTCGAGCAGGAAGGCGCCGTCTCGGCGTACGGCAAGATCACGGGCAACCACAGCGCGCTGCTGCGGCTCGCGCGCACCGAGCCGTACTACAAGCGCAACCGCCCGCACCTGTGCTCGTTCTACGCGCGCGGCGAGTGCACGCGCGGCGACGCGTGTCCGTACCTGCACGAGATGCCGCGCGACGCGAGCGATCCGCTGGCGAAGCAGACCATCTCGAACCGATACTACGGCAAGAACGACCCTGTGGCGCGCAAAATGCTGGCGAGCAGCGCTGCCGCCGACAAGGAAGAGACCAAGGGCGACGACAATGATGACGACGAACAGCAGCAGCAACAGGGCTCTGGAGACGCCACCGGGAAGCAACGAAAGAAGCCGCATCGCCCGCCACCGCCGCCACCACCGCCGTCGTCCTCTGCAGCGGGGAAGAGCAAGCCGCGGCCGCCGCCGTTGCCACCAGGCGTGAAGCCGCCTCCGCCGCCTGGTCCGCCACCGAAGAAGGCAGCCGAATAGTTTGAGTGAGAGAGGGAGAGAGAGAGAGAGGAAAGAGAGAGAGAGAGACGTGGTCAGACAAAAAGCATAGGCTTCTTCATCAACTGAATCTTCATTTCGTGTGTAGTTTCATTCGCTGCGTCATCACGAGTCTGGATGCATGCGCACGCCGAGCAGCAGCAGCGCACGGCGACAGGCGGCGTCCTGCGCTGCGTGGATCGTTCGACCGCACGCGCGCGCGACCACGTGGCCGTTGATCCGCAAGGCGACGCAGTGCTGCTGCGTGACGTCTGCTGCTGTTCCGGTGGTCGTCGAAGCAGGCGCCGACGGCGGATCGATCCGCTCGAACGCGCACCGAATGTCTCTCGCAGGCGTCATCCACAGTGCGCGATGGTGCTGCAGCACCTTGCGTGGATTCATCCATTCGCGTCGCTCAATTGCCTGTCATTCATTAAGTCAGTCAGTCTCTCGCTCATTTTCATCGCATCTTTCCCATGCAGCAACGCACCTCTTTGAGCAGTGGGAAGAGCGTGGCCTCGAGGATACTGCGCACCTTGCTGAGGTCGCGTGGGTTCTCGAGAAACACGGCGCCGAGCGTGGCTTCAAACACGTCGGCCAGCACGTCCTCCGTGTAGAGCTGCCCGCGTGTCTTGACGTCGTTGCCGAGCCGCAGGAACGGCTCGTAGCCTGTCTTGCGCGCCACGACGGCGAGCCGTGTGTTCTTCACGAGCGACGATCGCGCCTGTGTGAGCAGATCCTCCTGGTGGTGCGGAAACGCGTCCACGAGGAACACAGACGACAGCAGCTGCAGCACGGCGTCGCCGAGAAACTCGATGCGCTCGTAGCTCGGATCCGAGCCGATAAACTCGTCGTCTGCGATCTGCGGCGCCTTGAACGACGGGTGTGTCAGGCACTCGAGCCAAAGCGGCGTCGACCGGATGTGCACGCCCGTCGTCTCGGTGAACCTTCGGTGCTGCAGCCGCGTCTCGACGGCGCGCGGCCAGGCCTGGTACGCCTCTCGGTCGCGGTCGACGTAGCGCGCGGCCTTCTCGATGAGCTCGGGCATCGTCAGCAGGTAGAGGTCACGCAGGCTCGGGTCGTGGCGCGCGAGCAGCTCGAGAAACAGCACGCGGCACGCCTCGATGCCCTGGTCCTTGTAGACGGCGCCGAGCAGCGCCTCGAGGCAGTCGGCCGCGATCTTGGTCGTCACGGGTTCGGGCGTCTTGGCGAGGTCGTACGCCGTGAGCATGAGCTGCTCAAAGTTGGCGGCACGCGCGATCGTGCCGAGCGTCTGGTTGTTGGCGACGTCCTTGCGGATCTCGTGCAGTTGCCCCTCGCGCGCCGTGGGCACCTTGAGGAACGCAGACGTCGCGACGAGAAAACTGAGCACGGCGTCGCCCAGAAACTCGAGCCGCTCGTACGGGCAAAGGTACTTGGAGTGAAACTCGGGTCGGTAGTCCACTGTCAGGTGCGTCTCGGTGACGCGCCGCATCTCGGGGTCGGTCGCCACGGGCGGCACGCCGTTGCCCGCGGCGTCGAGCCCCATCATCTCTGCGTGTCGCCGCTTGCGGTCCAATCCCGCGGCGCCAAACCCAGCATCACCGCCGCCGCCAGAGTTTGCATGCTCAAAGACATGCGCGAGCCGCACGCGCGAGATCGTCGCCTCGACCGTGTTCACGCTCTGCATGCCGGCGTCCACGTACGAGCCGTGCGTGAACGCCTGCCGCAGCAGCGTCTTGTCCTTGAACGCCAGCCCCATATCGCTTTCGAACGTCGCGAGCAGCTTGTAGTGCCGAATGTATTTCAGCACCATCGGCATCGCGCTGCCAACCTCGAAGACGTCGGTGCGCAGCCCCGTGAGATGGCACTCGTCGGGCGTGAGCTGCTCGATGTGCTGGTCCACGCGAGGAGAGATCTGCATAATCGGCCCTTGCTCGAGCCACTTCTTCAGGCGCTTGCGGCCGCGCGCACCGTCGTACTCGCGCGCGCCTTCGCCCACGTGGGTCAAGCGCACGACGCGTCCTGGTTTCAGTTCGCCAGCGTTGTCGTCATTCGACGGCGTCATCTCATGCACGAGGCGGTCGACGCGGTACGCGCCAGGAACGCCATTCACGCGCGCAGACACGATGCAGTCGACGAGCGTCGGCGCTGGGAAGTGGTCCAGAAAGTACTGCGCGGTGTACTTGGAGCTGGCCTCGAGGCACCCGAGCACGTGCTCGATCGGCAGCAACTTGCCGACGGCAAAGCCGATGCGGTGCGGCGCCACGAGGTCTGCTTTGTTCAGCAGCGGCGCGTCGTTCACAGCGATGAAGCGCGGCAGCAAGTGCATGTCGCTGCAGATGTCGCTCGGATCACCCGTCGCGCGCGCGGGGTCTGCGAAGACGGTCTGGAACAGGTGCGGCATCTGAATTCCCAGGAGCTGCTGGAACAGATAGCGCTGCACGAGGAACAGTGCGTTGCAGGCAGCGGGCGTCGTCGTCGGTCCCGTGGCTCCGGTAGAGCCGATGCCGATGCCGATGCTGGGGCCGATGGGGGCTGCACACGGTGGGAGCAGCGTACGCGGGAGCTCCTCTTTGACAAAGTGCATGCGGCACATGACACCTCCACGCGTATACTCAAACTGTATGTGCCACTCGCTGATGAGAGAGAGAGAATGGCTTTGAAAAGGCGATGATTGGCGAACGCACCTGGGGGACGTCTGGCGGTTCGTCGTGGCAAAGGATGTAGAAGCCGTCGAATAGATAGAGCTTTCCCTCGACGTTGAGTGTCGTCTTCTCGCGGCAGCGCGGATTCACTGACCAAACACAGAGAGAGAATAATGAGAGCGAGTTAGAGGGTGTGAAAGGGAGAAACACACACACACAGAGAGAATAATGAGAGTGAGTGAGAGAGAGAAAGCGATGCAGAAGGCATTCGCAGTCGTACTTTCGGCTTCCCACTGGACGCGGAGACACTTGCGTGCCGTGCATTTCTCGGATACGCGAAGGTGCTCGTCCATCATCATCAGCGGCATCGCTGGTGGTGGTGGCGGTGCTTGTGGGGGCGCGTGATGCTGCCGCTGCTCCCACGAACTCGACGCAAACGGCATCGTGGGCGGCGCAAAGGGATGAGCAGAGGCAGCGCGGGGCACATCACGCGGTCGCTCATCTTCGTCTCCATCATCATCTTCTTCTTCTTCGCCGACGTTGCTGTCGCCGTCTGCATTGTGTCCATTCTCGTTGGCTGATTGCTGCGATTGCTGCATGGTCGACAACGTGGACGCCGCCGTTTCCGTTGGCACCGCTCCGCTTGCATCGCTTGAAGGGCGCAGAAAACTCGCATGCAGCATGTCATCTCCCTCGTGGTCACTCATGCCAGAGCTCATGGCTTGACGAAGCTCTGGTCACGCGCAATCGAGAGCGGCGTCGGCGGCCTCGAGACGCTGTGCTCGTGTGGTGAGCGAGATGTGTGTCGGTGTGTGGAGCTCTTCAAGTCTGGCGGATCAAGCATTCGACGCTACCTCATTGGTCGAAATCCATGGTCTTCACGCATATCCACCAATAGAAACGTCAGGATGAGCTCAACTGTCTGTCCTTCGATCCATTCCGCGGCGGTTGTGTTGGAGATGACGACCATGAAGCTCCTGACGAGATGCGGCGAGTTGCTTCGTGCTGCCAAGCGCGAGGACGCCGAGAGGGAAACTGACGACGCGCTGATCGATGAGCTGGAGCACGCGCTGCAGCGCATGGTCGACAGCGCGGATCGTCCACTCGACGCCGACGAGCGCGAGCTGCAACGGGAGCTGCTCGACTGGGAGCTCCTCGCCGAGTCCACGCGGAAGCGCAGCGTCCAGACACAGCTCCTGACGCTTCGCTGGCGGGTGTTGGCAGAAGCCATTCGTCGATCGACTCGTGCTGATGACGCGTTGGCGTCGGACGCCGTGGTGACGCGCATGGCGGGCGATCGCTTCGCCGCGCTGGAGGTGCAAACTGCGATCGCGGCGATACTCGCCACGGGGCTGCGCAACGGGTTCTTTGCGATGGATACGATCGTTTTGGACCTCGCAAAACAGTTCTACGTCACGCTTCATGACGCGAAGGCCCGAGACGCGCTCGCGACATCGCTGAAGCAGCGGCTGTTGACCAAGGACGACGTCAAGGCGCTCGTGACCGCTGGTCTCAGTCGAGCGATGCTTCAAACGGCGCTCGACGCGCTTCGAGCAGAGGCGGCTCTCGCTCGATGGCAAGGCGATGACGCTGATGTTGGTGGTGATGAGGAAGAAGACGTCTCGGAGGCGCCTGACGCAGCGTCCGTCGCGCTCCTGCGAAATGCCGTCGACGTATTCACACGCTTAAGTCGCCTTGTGTGTCCGCAGCCAGCCACACAGCGCGCGACGATCCATGATGAGCGTCTTCCTGCGCTCTGTACGAGTGTCGTGTCGCTCGGTCTCTCCCGCGTCACGCTCGTGCTGGAAGACGTCGTTCGGCTGCTGCAGATGCTCGTCGAGTATGCGCCAACCGAGTCGGTTCTGGTCGCAACCGTGCCGGATCTTCGCGGGGTCTTGGAGAAGCTGACAGTGCTCACGACGACGCCATCCACACGGCCAACGATTGCTGACGCTGGACTCGCGCAGCTTTGTCGCGGTCTCCGCGATCGCCTGCTGCCGCAAATCGACGCGTTCGAGCGGCTCAATGGAAGTCTCGTTGGGCTCCCAACAGACGACGACGACGACAGTGGAAGCATTCAAGTTGATACAACTGTGGCGGCCATCGCCGAGAGAGAACTCGAGCGTGCAGCGCTGTGCAAGACCCGAGGCAACGCGTTCTTCCAGTGCGGCAACGTCTGCACGGCGCGCGTGTTCTATCGTCGAGCGATTGCGATGCTCCGACAGGCGGAGGCGCAGGCCGAACAGCGTCTGTCATCGCTCGACCAAGCCGATGTCTTGGCGCAGTGCTCGGTCGGTACCTCTGTTCTTGTGAGACAGCGTGACGGATCTCGACGGAGCGCCATGATCGCAGACGTCGAAGGCGACCTGATTGAAGTGATCTATGATGGCGACAATGCTGACGAAGAGGAAGAAGAGACCGTACCAGTTACGCGGATTCAACTGCGGCTTCCAACAGCGCTGTTGCAACGCTTCCTCACACTGCACGTCGACTGCGCGATGAACATGGGGAAGGTGTTTATGCAGCTGAGCGACCAAGAGAACGCAATTCAATGCTTCACTCACGCGCTCGAGAAGCAACCCCACCACATCGCTGCTCTGTACCAGCGAGGTATCGCGTTCATGGCGCTGCACGACTTGAGGAATGCACAGCAAGACTTGTGGAGCGCGCACCAGCATTGTCGGGCGTGGAAGATCGCCGCCCGTGGCGACGCTGGCGAGCTGAGCCGAGAGAAGGCACAGCGAGACGCACTACTCTGTCAGATCACGACGGCGTACAAGAAGTTGCAGACATTGCACGCCAACAAGAAGAAGGTGGACAAGAAGCTCATCAAACAAATGATGAATTACCTTTCTACGGTGCCTGGACTGCAAGACCAGTCGGCCGATAGCTAGTACAGTTTCACACGTCCCGTGCAGCTTGCCACTTTGAGCATTACGTGGTCGATGGCCCCACACGGATGCCTTGATTGGATCGGTCTATCTCGCACGCTTCGAGCAGTATCCGCTGGCTTGTCGGATGTTCAATAAAGCTTTGGAGCTCTTCGATCGCCATTTCAACTCTTCCGTCTCTTGCGTTCCGTTGGGCGTACGTCTCTGCGAGCTGTTGATATCGAGTAGTGATCTCGACCATCTACAAAACGAATGGTTTGCATGAGACACGTGAGGTCAGTCTTTCAAGCGCTTGAGAATTACGTACCCGAGCCTTCGATGGATACCGTAGAAACTGAGCCTTGAGCTCGTCCAAAACGAGTAGCTCTCGGTCTCGATGACCACGCGACGCATGAGTTTGACCCTCTCGTTGATCATGGCGATCATCATCGTGGTCGTCTCCACGGAAGAACCTCGACACATTGCTGCCCCAACGTGAGAGCTTCCCAACGATCTTGTTGGAGACTTCTTTCGCTTTCTCTGTCTGTTCCGGCGTAAGGAACGACAGCAGTTGAGCAAAGGAGCCGCTGCTGCCATCGTCAGACGCGGTCGGTGTCGCACGAGCTGAGTGTCCTCGGTTCGATGCCTGGTCACCCTTTGCGGCGGCGATCATCCGCTGGATGTCGGCGACGATATCCTCCGTTTGCCGCGTCAACAACGTGCGGCAGCGCACTCGAGCATTCTTGAAGAAGAATGTGATGGAGCGTCCACGTTGCGGCGTGATCCGCGCGATGTCGCGGAGCGAGAAGAGGTCGTCGACGTAAAGATACTCGCTGTCATCAGATCCGCTGCTGTGTGCCGCACGTCGGTGAGATCCTGACGAAGTGAAAGACGGCGGCAGTGGCGCGAGCAGCACAATATTTCCGGATTGGAGCAGCAACGGCGCGGGACGCAGTGTTCCCGTGCGATTGTCGACTTCCTGACAATGGTAAATGACGCCGTGGACGTCTCGACGGCGCATGCGAAGGCGCTTGCTTCGAGTCGCACCACTCGCGCTGTCTGACGTCGCGTGCGTCTCCGTCTGTGGATCGTTCTAGCATCGGTTGTCAACGAAACAAGGTGTCCATCAGCATACAATACGAAGGTCAACAACAGATTCACAAAAGAAGAGGGCAGTCGCACCTGCTGAACAACGCGCACGAAGTCCTGCAGCACCGTCACGAGCGTGTTGGACGGCGTCCAATGTGCCAGTGACGCCAGCAATAGCGTGCATTCGCCGGTCTGTGAATTCTTGTGGCGTAGCTCGCGCGGCAGCGACTCGGCGCCGACGGCGACGCGCACACGCGGTGCCTGGAAAGGAAACTGCGGGCGCTCGCTTGATGTCTCGTTGCCGGTATCGTCTGCGCGCTCCATGTCGACGTCTCCATCGTCATCCGCACCAGCCAGCGAAGACAGCGACATGTCGATGTCCAGCACCACGAGCGGGATCATCTCGAGCGCCGAGGAACCCGCAGGGAATGGCACAAAGCAGTGGAAGCGCGCGACGGCGACGCCCGCGTCCTCGTCGACGTGCAGCGCGTGCAGCGACACGCCATGCCAGCTCGACGCGAGCGCCTCCGCGCACTTGTCGATCTCTCGGTGCACGCGGCTGCGCCAGATCGCGAGCGTTCGCGCGTGAGACGGCGGCGTCATCTTGGGCGGAGCTTCTCCTTCTCGTCGTGATGTGTGATCGAGTTGCAGTAAGTTCTGAAGTAACGTGAAGTAGCGATCCGAAAAACAGAGAGTCAGATCTTGGGTCGGGAAAAATCCCATCTCAGAAAAAAATCGGTTTTCGCAGAAGCAAATATTGGCTGGTCACAATAATATTGAAAGAGCATGTTACTCGATGCAGGAGGTGCACTACGAAGCGATGACGGCGAATGCACGAACGGAGGAGCAAGGGATGAGATCGTGAGCACGTTTATTATGCACGCATTACTAGCGTCTAAGCTGGTGCTCGCAGCTCGAGCGGACGAGTCATCGTGCCAAGAAGCGGGGTAATGTATGTTTGGTCGTGGTGCGCCCACGACCTCGGGCACCCTTGGAGACAGCGGTGCGCTATTAGGTATCTCTACTCCTGCTCCAAGATGTTGTCGTGCTGGAAGAGCTTCGTCTGGTCCTTTCGTAAGTGGTTAAGCTCATCGATAATCGACGCCATGATCTCGTTCTTGTCGTCCATCGTGATGCGGCCGTTGTTCATCAGCGACAGCTTCATGATCTCGAGCGCGTCCTTGTCGGGGTGCTCCGCAGGCACATCGACGTTCATCTCTGGCAGCTGAATCTGGTCAATCGACGTGTGGTTGATGCGACGGAAAAACTCCTCGAGCACCACGCTCATCTTGTCCTCCGGCAGCGGCTTGCCGCTCACGTTGAGCAGGTCCGTGAACATGTCGGTACCGGACGTCATCGGCCACGACTTGTCCTCCATCAGCTCCTTCGGCTCCTCCCACTCAAAGTCATCGACGTCGCCGATGTTGTCCGGGTTGAACTCGCGGAAGCCGGGCTTGCCGTGCTGCTCCTGGTAAATCTTGTACGGGTCGTACAGGTCGTCGTCCCCGCGCTTGCCGCCCTTCTTCGCGACCGTCTTCCATCGCACCTGCAGCGGCGCCGACGCAGCGCCCGTCGAGCGCACGACCGCAGCGCGCGCGCGCAGCACAGATCGCACCAGTGCAGCCGACATGATCGCTTCTTGTGCGCCGGTCACTCGGTAGGTGGTCACCAGCCAAGAAACGTGACCACACAGTTGGCTGCTGGGCGGCGAGTTACGTGGTACACACTATATGAATCAAATAGTGTGGTACACATTCATCGGAACCGACGTAAACGACTGCATGAAGCCATCTCTGCAGAGAAAAAGCAACGAGCATGTGGAGCGTTGGGGTCAATGGGAACTTCAGTCTCTTTGGGGACACGCAGCGCGTTCTCTTTCCCGTGCGCGAGCAATCGGAGACCACCAAGCGCTTCCTCATCCACGCGCTGGAAGAAGGCACGTGCGCTGGCGTGAGCCTGCTCGCGGCGGACGACGTCGGTACGCTGCACATGGTGCGCAACGCGCTGCATCACGTCTGCGCCAAGATTCCGCACTTCCATCCGAAGCGATTCCGCGTCGCTCTTCACACGAGCCCTCAATGGGCGCACGCAGAGTTCCACGAGTCTGTCAGCGCAGTGCTGTCGCATCTTCAGATCGATCAGCTTGACCTGCTGCTGCTCGCGCGGGGTACGATGCCGACTGCGGCGACGACGACCGAGCGCAAGGCGGTCGTGCTCCGCTACTGGGAGCAAATGGCCACTGCGCAGCGACTGGGACTCGTGAGACAGCTCGGCCTCGCTGACGCAACGATTCAGGACATGGAGTTTGTCTTTACAGCGTGCCCTGACGCGCTCCCGAACGCGATTGACGTCTGTATCGACGTTGCGAGTGACGCGAAACCTGCCCACGCAACAGAGAAACTATCGACACTTCTCTCGTTTGCGCACGGCAACCAAATGGACGTTCTCGTTCGTCTACCGTACCGAACGTTTGAAGAAAACCCCGATAGATCGCTGAGGGAGCGATGGGCGCACGTCGTGCAGGACATCGCGCAGCGTGTGCGCGACAAGACGTTCGAGCTCGCTGTCGTCCACGAGGCTGAGACCGACGCGTACCGCATGGAGACACGAGCCACGAAGAACACACGCGCGCTGCAGAGCAGCACGCAAGTGCTCGTGCGATACCTCGTGCAGAAGGGCGTCGTCGTTGTCCCTCTTCCTATCAGTGCAGACTCGAGCCAGTTTGACGAGCGAGACGTTGGGACGCTGTTCGTGGATCTCACGCATCCATTCACTGCGCTCGCGCCGACGCACTCGCCTCACGTGCATTACTCGAGCATTCTCACCAAGGAAGAGCTGGCGACGATTGATCACGTGCTACCACTTGTCGTCGACTTTGCTTCTTTCAATCTTTAACTAGTTTTAGAGGAGACTTCCTACTTGGACGTGCGCTGCGTGTGTTTCTCTTGCCGCATTTGCTCGCGGCGCTTGATCTCCTGGCGAAAGTACGACGCCATGAACTGGTTGCTGTGCAAGAAACTGCGGAACGTCTCGCCACCAATCTCGATCACTTTCGTCGGCTGCGTGCAGCGAACGCTGTAGTGGCGCGAGTGGATCTTGCAGTTGCTCGTCATGCCCGAGACGCCAAGCGGAAAGTAGTCGCCCGCATGCAGATCTTCGACGACGACCTGCTCCCGCTGCCGCAACACTTGCACTTCACCTTCGAGGATGATGAAGAACGAGTCGCACTCTTCTCCCTCGTGGTACACGAAGTCTCCTGGCTGCAACTCGTGCCGCTGTACGGATCCTTTCGTCGCCTCGACGCACTTGATCAGTTGCTCTTGCGTGTGAGATCGAGCGCTGGACTCCACCTTCTCGTTGATGCTCGAGTAGATGCCACTGACGTTCAAGAAATCGTCAGCGACGAGTTGCAGCACTTTGCATGGAGAACTGTTTTCAGACGTTGCGCACTTGTACGTGGCAATGCGTGGATGTAATTGGCCATCGGGCTTCAAAAGTTCCATTTCCCCAAAGAAACTTCCTCGGTGCAGGCGCTTCAGCGTCACTTCCTCCTCTTCTGCCACGTTTGATGTTGTGGTTGTCGCTGTTGCTTGCGGTGCCGGGTTAATTCGATCGCAGTCTTCTGCCTGAGCAGGTTCATTGATTGCATCCGCGGAAGACGGCTCGGATGAAGCAGCGTCAGGTGCGGGGCCCTCAGCCGGAAGGCTCTCACTCGCTAGACTCTCAACAGTAGTGGGCTCGGTAGCGGGGCTTTCCTGCTTGGGGCAGCTTGGCTTGATTGGATTCTTGCACGACACCTCTACCTCACCATCAAGCAACAAATAGACGTGGTTTCCAGTGTGGCCTTCACGAATAATCACTTCCCCAGGGTTGTAGCTCGCGGATCGTAGCGACGAGATCGCCAGCTTCACGTCTTCATAACCGATGGCAGTGATGGTCGACGGCTTCTTCTCGGGATCTCCCGTCGCGCCGACCAGCATCTCATTTAGCTCCGAGTCGCTCAGCGACTTGCCGAGCTTCTTGCTCACACGAGCGAGATCATTCTTCGTGATGAATCCCTTTCGGTCTTTGTCAAAGACGTCGAGCGTCGACAGCAAGGCATCTGCTTTCTCTGAGAGGGCTTGGAGGTTCGAGCTGATGCCCCACGTGATGCGATCCGTGAGCTTCGCTTGCTTCACGCTAGTCTCCTGCAGTGGCTCCTCTGCATTTGGGATCGTCGTCTCGACGTCACTCGTCGCATCATCCCCCAGTGCATCCGAGAGAAGTACTCCGAGGATGCTCGCGCGCAGGCGTCGACGGCCGCGTTGGAACCGCTCGAGCAGCTCCGCCGAGTTGCGAATCGGCACTTTGCTGAGGTTGGCGTCTTTCGCAAGCCACGGATGCGTCATCGCTTGTGCGGACGTCAGTCGCTTGTCGGGGTCCGTCTCCAGCAGCTTCTGGATCAAATCGCGAGCGCGGGGAGAGATCGACAGCCACGCGCGACTGTGGCGACTGAACTTGCCCTTGATGATGCGCTGTCGGATCTACAAAAAGGATCACGGTCAGGCTACGAGCGTCTCTCCAACCGATGCAGGCGCATTTTTTACAACAAACCTCGTCGTCTGTCAAGTTGTTGTACGGGTCGAACGGATGCGCACCGCACAGCAGAATGTACAAAACGATCCCAAGCGCGAACATGTCTGCTTTCGGCCCAAGTTTGTAGTCGCCGAACGTCTCGAGACCTCCCTGTACATGCGGCACCGAGTGCAGCAGTGTCTCTGGAGCTGCATACGCGACTGTTCCCGTGAGCTGCGAGTCGGCGATCGAGCGTTCGCCGAGACGGAACGACACACCAAAGTCCACGAGGCACATGCGCCCGTGGTGCAGCAGAATGTTCTCGGGCTTGACGTCGCCGTGCACGATACCTTTGCGATGCAGGTAGTGCAGCGCGTCGCATAGCTCGCGCATGGCAGCGCTCGCCTGCTTCTCCGAGTACGCGCCGTTCTCGATGAGATGATCAAACAGCTCACCGTCGGACGCCAGCTCCTGCACGATGAACCAGCAGTCATCGGTCTCGAACACGCCTCGCAGCTGCATGATGTTGGGATGGTGCCCGGCCGTGCGGAGGACGTCGACCTCGGTCCAAAACTCCCTCGCGGGTGTCTCCTTCTTGCTGAGAATCTTGATAGCCACCGGTTCACCCGTGCGCCGGTCGACGCCTCGGTGCACCACGCAGTAGCCTCCTTCGCCGAGGATCTCGTCCGAGATCTCGTACACCTCGTCGATCGCGACGTTCGGACCGACCGGGTGCATCATCACGAGCGCGCTTTGCATCGACGCGGCGTCCGCGTCCTGCCGCTGGCTCGCACCGACAGCGACCACGAGCGCTGCGGCGCCCGCGCTGACCCCGACGCGCGCTAGCGCGTGCCAGTAGTCGTCGCTGTGATCGGCCTGCGTGGTGGCTTGCAAGGCGCGTATCCTCCGCCCGTAACCGCCGCCGTCCTCGTGCCGAGCCCATGGCGCCGTCGGTCGACGTGGCGCTGTCTCCATCTCGAGCGCGCGACAGCGGACCAGCAGCTGCTGCGTGCGCGTCGCGAGCGATCGCTTCGACATGAGAGAGAGATGGAGAGATGGAGGAAGAGAGAGATGGAGAGAGAGAGAGAATAGTGGGAGCCGTCCGTCCGTTCGTCCGTCGGTCGATGGTGACTCAGTCGACAAGGAATGACGTCGCTGCAATCAGATGGTGCAGCGGATGAGAGAGAATGTGGGTGGGTGGTGAACCCCTGCGGGAGGAATGAGGCCGTAAAACGGAGAGACGAGACCGTGGTTTTACACAACCGCCCCAACGTTCGGTAAAGAGAAGGTCACGGCTGGGGAAACGCCTGTTTTAACCACGTCGAAATGGCCACCAAAACACCACCGGCAAAACAACACGAACAATCATTGAAAGCTAAGCCGAGCTACTTAGGCACCCCTCAAGTTGAAGCTGCTGGAGATGGCAGAACGCCATCTCGCAGCAACTGCCGCATGGACCACCCGGTTCGCCGACCGTTCTGGTCGTCAGCATGCTTCCAGCTCCAGAACGTCCACCCTGCATGCGCGCCTTGAAACGCTGCGAGCTGTGCGTCGGCGAAGCGCTTCAGCCGCTGCAGGTCGTCGCCCGGAAACGCCGAGTCCGGCGCGCCACAGCTCCACTCGCTGAGCAGCAACCAGTTGCCATTCCACGCTCGCAGCTGCTTGCCATAGTTCTCGACTGCGTCCACCAACTGGTCGGCGTTCTGCGCTTCGTAGCCCCAGATAAAGTATGGATGCCACTCGTGCCACACGTTCTGGTACTCTGGCGGGCGCAGCAGGTCGTCCATCACCGGCGGATGCTGCTCGTTCAACATGGGCGCCGTCACCAACACGCAGTCGTTCCCAGTGCTTCGGATCGCATGGCATGCACGTCGGTAGTAGTCACGTACGATTTGTGGATTCACTGGATACTCGGGTTCGTTCAGCAGTCCAAGTCCGAGAAAGGCGGGCGACGCGTGATACCGAGCCGCGAGAAACGCCGCCAGTTGCACCGTGTTCTCCACATTTTCAGGGTACTCGCTCCAGTATTTGACGCCGCTGGCTGGTGCCGCGCTGTGATCGCGTCCGTTTTGTGAGCCCTTGGCGCCGTGGATGTTGATGAGAACCGCGATGTCGTGACGCGGACACCACTCGTTCACCAAGCGATCGAGAAATGCCAACGCTCCCGGCGCGAAGACCGCCCACTCTTGCTTCAGTGAGACGTCGGTTGGGTCGCTGCCCATGATCCAGAAACCGACCGGCACACGGACGACGTTCAGTCCGAAGCGCTGGATCTCTGCGATGTCGTCTTCGGTGATCCAGGTCGATCGGTGCTCCGCGAACCTCGCGTCACCCTTCGCGTGTCCGAGATACGACATCGTGGCGAACTCGCCTTGACTCGAGATTTCATTGGGCACATCTCGCCAGATAACTGAATCCCACGTCATCCAATGCTCCGCGACGAGCCAACCTCCGAGATTGACGCCTCGACAGGGGATCTCTCCACGCCGCAAGCGCTGTTGTACGTTCATTTTGTGGTGTTATTCGGTTCTCGAAGCGTTCACAAGTGCATGCGAGCTCAACGACGGAACTGCATCAATTGGTGATCTGGGACGCAGACACCAACTGCTCTAGTTCTCCAACTGCCGCATGGCCTGAGTGCGTCCGAGAGTTAGCAATAGATACGTAGATAGTGGCACCAGAGAGCTCACCTGAGAGGTACGCTGCCTGCAGCGCGCCTTGATATCGGTAATTGGTCGCCTCTCCAGCGAAAAGCACTCGGTTTGCGACTGTCTGGCGTAGCAGCTCCGGATCATCCGTGGAGCTGTCGACGCCCAAGCAGCTGTAGGCACCGCGCGCGAACTCGTCCTTGTTCCACCTACACACATACATTCGCGTGGGGGGTGATTATCTTGTGCATCCATTCAAGCAAAGTGCGTGCGATTGCGTGCCTTGTGATGAAATGACCGACGGGCGCTGGCACTTCCATGCCGAATAGACGACTCAGGTGCTGCCGAAACGCATCGACGATCTCATCATCCGTCAACTCCGATGCACAAAGCGCATCATCACCGAAGATGACCGTCTCCAACACTGGTGCTCCCTTGGCTTTGAAGTAGTTGAATGTGAGTGGGAACTCCATGCGACTTGTGGACGTCGATCCACTCGGTGCGAGTTGGCCAAAGAACTGCGCCTCGCTCGGCCAGAAGACGAGTGGAAACTCGACCAGAACCTTCATGTATTGCCCCATGGTCGATCGCTCGATCGCTTGGGCCTTTGGCGTCGGTAGAGCGGGTCGAAACTGGATGAGACCCTCCTTCAGCGCCCCAAGAGAACACGTCACAATCGTGAAATCGGCCTCGATATCACTACCATCAGCAAGCTGCAGGACGACGCCACTGGGTCGTGAGTAGTCGATACACTTCACGGGAGTATTGGTTCGAATCGCAGGCAAGATCGAGCTCGCCAAGAAATGCGCGGCTTGCTCCATTCCCTTCGGCACCAGCGCGTGAGCACCGGGATCATCCCTACTCAATTGAAGGTGGAGTCAGAGCTACAGAGAAATCGACAAGTCGTCAAAGCAGCCATACCCAATGAGATCTACTGACTCGAAGTCGTCAAGCTGCAGCGAGTCGGCCGTTGCGCCCATCCAGCACTCGAGCAGTCGCACATTAAACTCAAGACTGCGTCTCCCGTGAGGCTTCGATTCGACCAACGAGCGAAGCGCCTTGCTATGCTCACTGTCGTCTCGCAGCAGCAGCGCGATGATCTTCGTCAGACTCAGCCCCTCGAGCCGTCTAGCGAGAGCTTCATTCGTCGCGTGGCACTGTAGTGTCGTCAGTAGCGTGTCGTAGACTTGCCAAGTGAACTGACACTCCTCCGCGGTCACGCGCTCGGCACCATCGAAGAGCTCGAAGCCCTCGCAGCTCTCGGGGTGCAACCACGGATTGCGCGCGCTCACAGGCTTGAGCGCAATGCCTGCTGGCTCGATGACATCGCGGACGAAGGCGTTGCTTTCGGCCGTCGCGCCGTGGATCCACGCTGCACCGACCTCGATGACCACAGGATGCTGCTTGCCGAACGTCACGGACTGCACGCGGCCACCGACGCGCGGCGCCGCCTCCAGCACACAGAGCTCATCCAATCGCAAGCGCTTGGAGCGCACGAGCTCTCGCGCGGCCGTGAGCCCCGCGATACCAGCGCCCACGATCGCCACGCGGACCTTGGTCGCCGTCATGAGGAATGCGTTTGACACGCAAACAGGGTCGACGAAACAAATGATGGTGCTGTATGTATTGGATTAGGAAGATATGGCCACAGTACGTGTTCAATTTGCTGATGGCTTGGCGCCACGTTGGCCGAGGCATGTGCGTGTGGGTCATTCAATCACCATCACACAAGAGCATGGATTCCGTTGGCAGTGTGTGACAGTCATGCGACTCTGGTGTCGGCGTGGAGGCGCTGCAACTTGCACTGTGCGACATGATCATCCCCCCGTTCGGCCAGGTGACCTTCTCGGGGCGTGCCAGCGAGACACCAAACGCACCGTACAGTGTCTCCTCGACCAACACAATGGCGTGGAACTTGTGCTGTCATCTTCTCTCGCTCCCAGCCATCAACCACGCGGGGCTCACGATGCTACCGGGGCATCTTCAGTCGAACTACACTGCCTTCATCATCCATCCACCTTTCCTGCACCTCTACAATCTCGAGGGAGCACTGTGCCCTCATAGTCACTTTACCGAGGGAGTGTCGGGACGGAAAGGAGTCGTGTCGTCGCCTCTGCTCTGCTGTCTGGTCTGTCTCTGTGGGTAATACAGGGCGAGGGGATCAATCAACCGATCGAGCGACGCGACGCGACGCTACCGTCATCCGCTCCATCTCCATCTCTACTCGACGCACAGACAGCGGGAGGCACAGCAACATCGTCATCAGCGTCGTCTCCTTCTTCTTCTCCTCCTCCTCCTTCTTCTTCTTCTTCTCGTCGTCAGTTCCAGGTCTCCGCGCCGTCTCTCATCTCTCCGCGTTGCGCTCGCGCTCGGGGTTGCCCTTCTCCCTCGTTGACTCCCCACAGTCGAGAAAGCATCCTTCCATGGCGTCGACGTCGCCGTCCAGCAGCGCGCCGTCGTCGTCGTCGTCGCTCGCGTGGAACGCGCTGCCTGTCGCGACGCACCGTAGCGTCGCGTCTATCCAGCAGCTCTCGGCGTTCGGCATGCGGAACGTGGCGCTCGCGGGGCTTCGTTGTGGGCAGCTTGTCGACCTCTACTTCAAGCTCGGTAGGTGGTGCTGAGTGATCAGGTATCCTGTGTGTGACAGCGACAACGTGCCCTAACGTTCGTGATGTCTCTCTCTATAGTGCTGGATGGACAGGTCGTGTACGTGAGCGAGGTCGCGCGCGACACCGTGAATCCTGTGTGGATGCCGTTCCAGTTGGACGAGCACGTGCACGACGAAGAGGCTGGTGAGAGCCTCGGGAGCATCTACTGCGGCACGTGCTTTGATATCATCGTGATGCGCGTCTGCGACGAGAGTACGCGCGGCCACGCCAAGCTCACGCGCTTCTCCAGCAGCCACCGAGGGTTCCACAGCACTGACGACGGGGATAGTGATGCCAACGACGAACCGAAGGAACTGCTTGGGATGCTGGAAGATGAGGAGAAGCAAGAGGAAGGCAGCGGCGCCGTGTTGGCGGCAGTGTTCCCTGGCGTCTGCGGTGGCGGCGTCTTCGAGGAGGAGGTCTTTCGTTTCTCGTTCAACATTCGCGAGCTGGATCCGCTGCCGACAGGCGTCGCAGACACGCCGAGTCTTCCGCTCAACACGTGTCTGCTCGACTTCAACGGCCGACCGCATGTCAAGCGAGAGGTCATTGAGCTGCTCGTGGAAGGCGGCGTGATCTCCTCGAAGCACTCGAGACGCAAGGGCTCCGCGATTCAGCTCAAGGACTACAGTCTTCACGACGGCGTCGACAATCTCGAGCGGATCCGTTCGCTGCGCCGACACGTGGACGAAGTCACCAGGACCAACGGCACGTTGCAGCAGCAGATTCAGAAGAAACTGGTCGACGTGCAGAGCGTCGTGCAGCAAGAGCAACAGCGTGCCGACGCCCGCGAGCGGCTCCAACGTCTGAGGAGAGAGATCGCAGACAAGCGGGAAGCCATCAGCCGCGTACGCAACGCGATGCACGACGAGCGAAGGACGTTCGAGACCGACATCCACATCCCGAAGGCACTGCTAAGCACGATGCAGATGGGCATGAGGTACAAGGACGAGAAGCAAGGCATCCTCGAGCGGCGCCACGAGGTCTTGCGCGCCGCCCACAAGATCCGGTCGCGCCAGGCGATGCTTGTGCAGGACCTCGGGCGAGTGTATCCCATCGAGTACGACGGCGTCGGCGACCACTCGATTCGCGGCATCCGGATAACGAAAGCTGACCTCACAATCGGGGGACGCGCCGACGAGGAGCAGCTTTCAACCGCGCTCGGATACATTGCGCACCTCGTATTTATGCTGAGCAAGTATCTCCACGTGAATCTGCGGTACAAGGTGGTGCCGTACTCGTCGCGCTCGTTCATGAAAGACGAGATCAACGACCCACATGGCGAGTATCCATTGTATCGCAAAGGCGTTGAGAAGGAGCGCTTCGAACGCGCGATTCACTTTCTTCGACGGAACGTGGAACAGGTGCGTCGTTGTCTTTTGCACACTTGGTCTTTCTTCTCTTGCAACTGAAACTCACTGGTTTACCATATCGTTGTTGTCGTTTCATAGCTGTTGTTTGCGCGTGGATTGGATCCCACAAAGGACGCAACGATTCTCGACAAACTGAAGAACCTAATGGACGCAGAAGCGCTGTGGCTCAACAAGGATCGAGAGGCTGGCGCAGCGAGCGCTGTCGTCAGTCGATAAGGACTCATGTGGGCGCCATGAGCGTTGGCTATTGTGGAGACTGTCATGAACGGAAAACAAAAGTATACTGATTAGAGCTGTACGGTAGTCGGATGCGTGAAGTCACTTATGCTGTCTGTGTAGCTGGCTGATTGGGCATCACCACTACAACTTGGCAGGCGTCTGGCTGGGAAAGTGGTGCTTGTACCAGTGACGAGCGATCTCTTCTCTTGTGCACACCCAAATCTCGTCTTCAAACTGCTGAATGTAATCCAAGAAACGAACCAGCGCTGCAAAGCGACCGGGATGGCCGACGATTCGGCAGTGGAGTCCGATGGACATCAACTTGGGCTGACCAGCGCGTCCTTCGGCGAGCAGTACGTCGAACGCGTCCTTCAAATGGCTGAAAAACTGGTCTCCGCAGCTGAAACCTTGCAGTGCCACAAACTTCATGTCATTGTTCACGAGCGTGTACGGAATAACGAGATGTGGGCGCCCAAACTCGTGCCTCCAGTATGGCAGATCGTCGTTGTAGGCGTCCGAGTCGTACAGGAATCCGCCTTCCTCGACAACGAGCCGGCGTGTCCGGACGCTCGGAGTGCCCTGATACAGACCCACAGGTCGCTTCCCGACGACACGCTCGTGAACCTCGATGGTCTTGCGGATATGCTCGCGCTCTGTGGCTTCGTCGACGTCCTGGTAGTTCATCCATCGATAGCCGTGGCTCGCAACCTCCCAGCCAGCATCGACCATCGCTCGCGCCGCCGAAGGGTTCTTCTCGAGCGCGAGTCCCACCGCGTAGACAGTCACAGGCAGGTTGTGCTTCGTGAAGAGACGATGCATCCGCCAGAAACCCACGCGACTGCCGTACTCATAGAGCGACTCGATGTTCAAGTACCGACCGCCGACGACCGGCGACGCGCCGACGAGATCGCTCAGCAGACACTCGGACGTCGCGTCACCATCGAGAACGCAGCGTTCGCCTCCTTCTTCATAGTTGATGACGAATTGCACAGCGAGCCGCTTGTTCTGTGGCCATTTCGGGTCGAACGCGCGTCCCTCATACCCGATCAGATCGCGTTGGGGCTCCATTTTCACCACAAAGCAAGATGTTGAAGATGCACGAATCCGAACTTAAGAGTGGCACAACCATAAGCGAACTTATATGGGAACTTAACACGGTTGAGAAGGCTTGGGTGCGTACTTTGTGGGAGGTGCAGGGGGAAGGATCTCTCTTTGGATTGGTGTGTGACTTGATCATCGAGAGCGACGGCAGATTGAACGCAACAGCGTCGACGCATTGAAGCTTTAAGGAAACGACGCGATGGCAGGCGACGGATACGACCGACACATCACCATCTTCTCCCCCGAGGGACGCCTCTACCAGATCGGTATGTCTCGCTGTGGCCGTCCCTGCGCTTTTGACGAGTATTTGACGCAAATGCGGGACGTGTTGGTCGCTTGTGTGTCGCCAGAGTATGCGTTCAACGCCGCCAAGGAGTGTGGCTTGACGTCTGTCGGTGTGCGTGGCAAGGACTGCGCGGTGTTTGTGACGCAGAAGAAGGTCCAGGTGCGTTGGTGTCGATTGGCCACGTCGAGTCGAAATGCAGGCAAACAGAAGGATCTCATCTCACACTCTCAACGACGGACGTGCTTCAACGTGCACAGGACAAGCTGATCGACCCCGACTCGGTGACGAGCGTCTTCCCGATCACGCCCAGCATCGGTGCCCTCGTGACGGGTCTGCCTGCGGATGCACGCGCTCAGGTGCAGCGTCTGCGCTACGAGGCACACGACTTCGAACACAAGTACGGCTACAAGATCCCGTGCCACGTGCTGGCGAAGCGCATCGCCGACGTCGCGCAGGTGTACACGCAGCACGCGTCGATGCGCGCGTTTGGAGTGATCACATTCCTCATCAGTGTGGACGACGAGAAGGGACCGCAGCTCTTCAAGGTCGATCCGGCCGGGCATTTCTGGGGCTACAAGGCGACGTCGTCGGGCCCGAAGGAGCAGGAGGCGCAGAACTACCTCGAGAAGAAGATCAAAGCCAACGCGTCGATGGACACGGAGACCACGCTGCACACGGCGATCACGTGCCTGCAGTCGGTGCTGTCCGCAGACTTCCGTCCGAACGAGATTGAGGTCGGCGTGATCGTGGAAGGCGGACTCTTCCGACAGCTCACGGAGGAAGAGATCGAGGGCCACCTGACTGCCATCAGCGAGCGAGACTAAGCGGCTCGCACGCGCATCCGCGCATGAAGTCATGACCCAACGTCAGCCGTTGCGCATGGATGAACGCTGCGACTGATAAACCAACAACGATTTACCCTTCGTCATCTCTCTCTCGCTGCTGCGATGCTCAGATATGCAATGGCGACAACACTGCCATGAGCCAAGAGCCACTGTAGTCGTTGCTTGCTGCTGCCGACTCTGTCGTACTGAACATAGCGCTGCTCGTGCCCACCCACGAGACCACTGAAGAGCTCACAGTGGGGAAAGACTGACGCACAGTCGCCTGCCATCTCGTCTGTGGAGACGCTCTTCTTCCAGCGGCAACAGCATCAACGTCGTCAGACTTCTTTCCTCCTCATCTGCATGGATGGGCGTGGGTGTAAGTACTGGAGTGAGAGTCCAGCAGCGCTCTGCTCTCTGGCGATCGATCCCTCCATCCGGATAGTCTGAGCCGGACGCCCTCCAAGCAGAAATAAAACCCTGAAAGAGAAGGTCAGTCAGTCTGTCGCCACCGCCAGGAAAAGAAAAGAAACGAAACGAAACCAACCGGCCGGAGACCCCGACCATACAAAACGCCAGTCACACGAGTGCGTTCGTGTGTCACACCCACACACCCACGCCCACACGCACACACGATAGACCAACACGAGCGAGCGTTCAGTTCGGTTCTCTCCTCCGTCCGCGCCACCACCATGTCGACCGCCGCCGCCACGACCAAGCAGCTCTCGCTCTGGGGATTCATCTCCAACAACTATGGCTGGACGTTCAACCTTCTCGCCACGCACGCCATGTTCTGGGCCGTCGGCTTCCCGCTCGTGCTCGACTACGGCTACTCCAACAGCAACTACAACGAGAAGGGCGGCATCCCGTCGGGCGCCGAGGGCTCCGGCGCGTTCGTCGTCACGCTCTTCATCTGCGCGCTCTGCACGATCATCTACGTGCTGCGACTGGTCGCGTACCTCAAGGGCAACCTCGCGCATGAAGACTAACAGACGCCTCCTCTCGATTTGCCCACCTACAACAAGCGTAGTGACCTCGATCGCCAGCGGTCGCTTTCTTGCCCACACTTTTTTCCTCTAATAAAGCACTCGTACCCCCATGAAAAGACAAGTTCTGTTGCGCTTCTCGGGCTCTTTCTGCGGCACCCGCGTTGTGTTTGCCTCCGACGCTGGCGATGGCAGCAGTGGTTGATGGTTGTGAGTGCAAGTGTGAGCAACACGGCCAATCTTTATATTCATATCATCATTCACAGACACACAACGTGTTCAGGCAGAGATCGGTCACATGAAAAGCTTCTTCGCGATGGGCGGCGTCGCAGTCCCAGCGGCATTCGGACGCGCCGCACTCGCTCCGTTGCTGCTGTTGGTGCCGCCACGCGATCCAGTAGTCGGTGTCAGAAACCGCGCTGGAGAGCTACGAGCGCTCACAGGCGTAGACAGTCCTGCGGGCATCTGTGGCAGCGACACGTTCGCCAGTGCAGACGACGACGAGGTCGACGGCACACTCGCAGAGCGTTGCTTCAGCTGTCTGGTGGGCGCGCCAAGCTCGCACTGACTCACATTCTGCGCGAAGCGCAGACTGCAGATCGACTCGTCGAGCGACGCCATCGTCGGGGAAAGGTTCACCATCATCAGCGTCTTGCCGTCGCCCGACAGCGCCGGTTGAAGCACATACGTCAGTTTGCTGTTGCGGTACGGCACGTGTGGAGATTTCTTGGCCAATGCCTGGAAAACGTCCGCCAATGCACTCAGACTCTTGTTGATCGCTTGCGCTTCCTTGAGGCGTTCGCCAGTCGCATTCGAGCGACTCAAGCGTTCACTGCCTGCGAGATCCACAAGGCTCAGACTGCCTTCCATCTCCGTCTGCTGAGCATCATTGTACCCACGAATCGTGAGCCCAAAGATGCTGTGACTGCGCGAGGAGTGGGCATTCATGTCGGTCTTGTCCACTGATCGGTTGCAAGCTGCTAGATTGACAATCTCCTCAACTTGTTCCTCAGCGTACGCGAAATCGATGGGAATCGTCGTCAGACCTTCAACGTAGTTCTTGCCACGACGATCCGTGCGAATGTTGAACTTCCGGTCATCACCGGCTCCGTTCACAGTTAGAAGATCCCGCAACGTCTCGTTATAAATCTCGAAGAATGTAACCTCGAGCGAGTACTCCCATCCTTGTGTCGACAGCTCTTTGCACGTCTGGATGATGAGCTGAATCGACCGAGGAATGATGCCACGCATTTGAGCCTTGCCACTCCCTTGCATCTGTACACCAGTTGTAAGCCAGAGTGGAATCAAACTTTTTCAATCACGTCGAGACGTACCGTGTGCGTCTTTCCTGAGCCAGTTTGACCGTACGCGAAAATGCAAACATTGTATCCATCCATTGCCGACTGGATGAAATCGGAAACATCCTGCGTTCAAAGCACTCGTGTAAGTAATCAACGCACCTCATGAACTCTCACCAGGCGCACTTACATTGAAGACAGCTTCTTGGGAATCGGACGGGAGGTAGACTTTGTCAAACCCGAACGTAAGAAGTTTGTCAGGAGTCGTTGTGCTGATTGTCGAACCGAACGAGTCGCATCGAATGGCAGGTCTCGGATTCTCAGCCAATCCTTCGCTTCCATCTGAACGGAGAAATGGGCGGACTCGGACATGGACACGGATGTTGCCGCGCAATTCTTGGATCGTGTTGTGCATTTTCCTTCGCAAAAGCTCGCCTTCTGCCATCTTTCGCTCGAGATCTGCGATTTGATCCGTTCGAGCAACAAGCTCCTGACGAACCGCCAACAACTCATCCGTCATTTGCTGCAGACGCCCATTCAGTTCCTCTTCCGCTTGAGCCGTCAGTGGTGAGGGCGGTGCTGCCTTTGTTGCATGCTCTGCCGTCTGTGTTTCCACTTTGCGCATAAGCATATTCTGCGTCTGCAGCGCTCGCATCTCACCAGCCAAGATGGTGTTGCGCTTCTCGAAACTCGCACGAAGTTCCTCCATCTTCGCTTCATGGGTCGTCTGGATCGCAACCATTTGTGCGTACAACGCCGTGTTTTCGACAGTCAATTGCTCCACATTCACCTGAAACTGCTCTCGCCGAGATTTTTCGTCCTCAAACTTCGCTTCCACAGCCGTTAACTTGTCTGCCAGGACTTGCTTCTCCACCTCTAGCTCATGAGTCTTTCGAACGCATGCCAAATTCTCAGCACGCAGCGTGACGTTCTGCTCCCGAATGTCTTTCATCGACTCATTCAGTTGCGTCAACGACTGTTGGGTAAGCGTCAGTTCCTCAGTAAGCGTACGGTTTTGCCGGGCAAGATCAGTCGTCTTTTGCCAGAAGCTTGCGCTGTTCTGTCGGATTTCGTCCTGGTCTGCAAGTTGCTGCTTGACGTACTCAAGATCCTTGCGAAGCGCAGCCATCTCGATTGTCATCTGCTTGTTTTCGAGCTTGACATTCACATTCTCCTCGCGCAACGCCTTCAGCTCGTCCTCCTTCTCATGCTTTGTCTCTGTTACGAGCCTCGAGTTGGACATCACAGACGCAGACGAGCGCTCTCGTTCTTGCGCTAATGCTCGTTCATGTTCGGCAACTTGCTCAGCGAAACGAGCCTTCCACTTTTCTTCAATTTTTTCGGTAGCCTTCCGCAGCATCTCATTCACAAATGCAGAGAGTGACGAATCAGCACTGAGTCTTCGCCCCATGTCTGCTTCTGGGGGCGGGTCGACGCTCAGTTTTTCCTCACTTCCGTCATCCACAACAGAGTGGGCACTCGCAGGAGATTCTGCTGGGGTGCTTGATGGCGTTGATGCCTGTGGGAGCGTCGGCAAGACAAATGACGTTGATCCCGAAAAGGAGGCAGCCGTTAGGGCCGATTGGTGCAGCTCGTGCACGAGTTGCTCGTTCATACGCCGCAACTCGTGCATCTCCTCGTCTTGCTCGTGTTGTCGCCGTTGCAGCGCCTCACACGCAAGGAGCAATGCATCGCTGTGACCGCTGAGGTTCTTGATTCCGCTGCGAAGTCGCCTCACTTCATCCGATCGCGTGGGCGTTGTGGCGCTTGATGCTGTTGTTGTCGGACGCAGAAGTTCCTGCACGCCAAGCTCAGCAAGCTCATATTGTTCCTTGAGTCCTTGAACCAGAGTTTGATCCACGGTTGCTTCTTTGTGTTCGTCACTACACGCAAGCTTCAGCTTTTGGATTACCATCGTCTTTGGTGGTGGAATACTCGAACGACGCGGAGATGATCGTGGACCCGCCGAAGCACTTGACGACACCGTTGCCGACGCGTAACGAGATGCAGTCGTAGGGGCAACGGTAGTGCTGCTACGTGCGCGATTCAACATTCGAGAGCTCGATGCAGTGGACGCCCGCGACATATTTGACCGCGTCGAGTTGGTTGACATCACGGATGACACTGATGATGCAGATGAGTTGGACGCGATCGAATCTCGCCGAGCGCGTCGGTCCGCCTCAAATGACGAGCCAAGAAGTTGGAGTCGCGATGGCGTCGGGGTCGCAATTGAAGAGGAACGAGTCGGCGTTCGCAGCAATGAGTTGCCCGTGGGGTTCCCGCTACTCAGGCGCCGCGAGGTCGAGGTCAACGGAGCGGTGCCTGGCTGTGGTGTCAACTGCGTCGCCGCAGCGACCGCGGAGGCAGCGGCAGCGACAGCTGCGTGGGCAATCGTATGCGTCTTCGCTCCGGTGGCACCGTCAACCCCGTTGCCGCTGCTGCGTCGACGAACAAGCGGTTTCCGAAGCGCTGTAGTCACTGGGGCACCACCAACGTTTGCGTTGCTCGACATGCGCGATTTGATGGATTGCGCGTATGCCCGTCGCGTCTCGACCGATGAGATCTTGCGGGCTTTACCGACGCTCTCGGCGCTGCTGCTGTAGCCGCTGCTGGTCCGAGCGCGCCCAACGAGCTCTGCGGTCGAGTGGTTGCGGCGGAGAGTGGGCGTGCGACTGCGCTCGGCCACGCTCGATGTCGTCCGGCGATTGCTGCTCGAGGAACTGGTCGAGCTCGCTGGACTTCCAGGCGTCGGCGGCAGCAACGAGAACGACGTCGGCGGCACCAGACGAGAGACCGTGGGCTCGGGGAGACTGCGGCGCTTCACGGGGGTGCGCGGCGGCGAGTGGGTCGACGACGTCGACGACTGCGACTCGTTGGACGGCGACGACGCGGCAGACGTGAGCGACAGCGTGGAGGCGCTCGAGACGGCGGAAGACGAGGAGACGGCGTCCGTGTCGCAGCGCACTTTCATGAGCGAGAGCTGCTGCTCGAGGTCGTGGAGCTTGGCGAGCTCGAGCGCGACTGCGTCCGTGACCGCGTCGCCGTCCATCGCAGCGGGGGACGAAGGCGGAGGCCGATCGACCTCCATCAATCACGCACTGCACGCGCGACGGAAGCGAAGGGAAACGCGCGGAGAGAAAGTGGCCGGAACGGAACGAAAAGAGAGAGAGATAGACTGCTCGCGTCGACCGTCCACGTCCACTTCGATCTGGACTATTTTCGGTCCACAGCGACACGGCTCTCTTGGTTTAGTCCCCTCTTGTCACGATGGTTGGATCCGTCCGCAACGTGGACGGCGGGCGACTTGGCTCACAAGATCGGATCGACAGATCGACAGATAGACCGACAGACACGTGGACTCGGCAGGCAGGCAGGCGGCGCGCGTTCTTCCAGACGGGACGCACGCGCGAGGGACTGCAGGCGATGCAGTGAGGCCGATGGACCGATAGATCGATAGGGATGCGGGCAAGTCGATCGCCGAGCGCTCCTGTAGTCTCCGATGAAATCGACTGATCGACTGAATCGCTTCGTGCGTTCGTTCGTGCGTTCTCGGTCGCCGCTGATGCTGTTTTTTCGTGCGTAACCTCGACAATTCCCAAGGAACTAAACCAAGGATGCCCTTTCTGACGAGAGGGGGTACGCGGTGTTGCAAACTTCCAACAACAGTCTCCAACGTTCAAATGTTTGAATTGCGACCATAGTAATTCCAAGTTGTGGCAGTTGGGAGCAGAAATCGAGCAAAATCAACGTTTGTTACATCCATGTTTGTAAAAAAAATGGTCGCATATCAAGGCGTAACCTTCTCCCAAAAACCAAATTACGGTGTATTCTCTGTTTACACCGCTTCCGCGCACGCGTCACAGATCATTGTCGCGGATGTAGCGATTGCCCTCACTCTCCTTGATCTCCGCGCTGTTCATGACAAAACATGAGCTCGATCTCGTGCGTAGTTCTCTTGCAAAATTGTAGATCATGACGGACGTACCGGTATCGTCCAACAGTGAGGACACCACGGTTGTTTCGAGGCTCTGCAGGAAGCGGCTTCCCTTGCGCTAGCAGCGACTCGTCTCGCCCGTCGTGAGCGTTGTTGTTTGTGTCAGCATTTTCGTTTGACGCTGCACCATTTCCGAACCGCTTGCTCAACCCGAGGGCTAGTTTCTCGTCGATAACTTTGATGCAAGCATCACACACGCGGCTTTCCTCGTTGGCAACTTTTTCTGGCGTGATATCCTGCAGCATGATCCATCCGACTCATCAGCCAAGTCCAGCCCCCACTCATTAAGAGGCCATCGTTACCTTGTAGATGAAGCGCGTTCTGCTTCCAGAGCACGATTGGCATACCACGGCGCCACAGCGACGACAGTGGTGCTTGCGGGTCCAAAAGGTAAACTCCGTTCGACAGAGCATGCACTGCGCCACCGCCACGTCCGGAACCCATTGTCCGTCATTCTGCTCATGGACGCGTCATCAGAATACAAGAGACCAACAAGCCGACTCGGTAGCGCTCTAATGTAGTACCATGTGCGTCCGCCAGGAGCTCTCAAGCGGGTCCTTGGAGCGCGTCCGCAGCAATGGGGGCGTGCTCATCTTCAACTGCAGATCAAAACGCTCAAAATGCCACGTTCTCCAGCGCCAGAGCACAAAACTAGAAGAACTGCAGCACACTATGGGGTCCACACTAATTCTCCATTATGTGTTACTTCAGTACCCCGTTGGCAGTCCGAAAGATGAGAGACCTGGAGGTTCACATCTTCTGCTTCTTGCTGGAGCTCTCTGCATGAATTCCTGTCTGGAACTGACGATCACCAGCGTCTCCCAGGCCTGGGAAGACATATCCGTCCTGTATTTTCCACATAGAGTGCAATGATCAGACCAGTTCCATCAGGATGCATGACCAATTGAGAAGGCGCACCTCCGTCAATGCATCGTCGATCGCAGCGAGGTAGACTTCGACGTCCGGATGCTTGGAGCATAAATCTTGGAGGCCTGACATGGAGCCAACATCAGTGTCGATATCTCTTCGTCTTGTAGTTTCGCCACAGTGATCTCACCTTGCTTGGACGCGATCGTACTGATGACCTTGATCTGCTGAATTCCCCAAGTCTTTAGGATGGCGATCGTGGCGATGATTGTTCCAGCTGACCGCACGCAAACTCGTTAGAGATCAGAGATGCTTTGCTAGTGCAAACGTATCCCATTACCTGTCGCGATGACAGGCTCGAGAACAATGGCCACGCGGTGGTTGCACTGCTTTGGGAGCTTGTTGTAGTACTGGACGGGGAGAAGAGAGTGCTTGTTGCGGTACATGCCTGGATGGAACCCAAGGAAAGCAGTCAACACCATCACGTCGAGTGATTCCAAGGAAAATGAATGTACCAATGTGGTGCACGACAGCGTTTGGCAACAGATCAAGCATGGCGTCCACCTACGAGGAGGTCAATTCAGTAAGTAAACCTCGGTTCTTGAGTGAGAGCACACCTGGACAGCTCTACCATTCCAAGACCGGCTCGAAGGATCGGGACAACCGCTACGGACGTCGACAGCTCTGCACCCAAATGAGACCCCAACGGCGTCTATTCAAAACAAATGGTTAGCGTCATGCGTCAGGCTCACCTGGATCTGCTTCTGCGTCAGGCTTACCTGGATCTGCTTCTGCGTTATCTCCAGATCGGAAGTCGCCTCGTACCTACAGCGGAAAACGGCACTGAGCATAGGAGTTTTTGCGCGTCTCCTCGCAACGTTCTGCTGTCTCTCACCCGAGATAAAATGTCACCTCTCGCAGCACGTGGCGGAACACGTTGCTGTCAGTGCGCTCATCGCGGAGCTTCGTAAGCTTGTGGAGCAGCACCGGGTGCAGCGTGCACCACACACGCGCGTCCGTCGGCAGCCCATACTTGGAGTTGTCCACACGCGTTTCCTTCTTCATCGTTGTTATTCACTTCCGCCGAGGGACGCACGCGGATACGCTTTTCCTTCCTGTGAGATGGACGCAGAATGGAATTGTGCGAGGAAGGATTCCGCGGAGAGAAAGCTCTTCAAGGGGCGCCATCTAGACATCATTTCGACCAATGATACGAGCGACAGACCATATACGACCAATCGAGGTGGATTATTCACGAATCGACATCATGATTGGCTGAAATCTAATGGTATGCAACTTCAACGCAACTGTCGGAGCAATGCTCGAAAGCTCTTTTACCATTCGGTCTCATGGTAATCCTTGAGGAACTTGCCGAAGAGCGCCTTGCCGCTGTTGTAGCCGTCGAAGACCGGGTCCAGGATGCGCGCGGCAGCGTCGATCTCGTCGATCGGCGTCTGGAAGTTGGTCTGCGCCGCGTGGGCATGCGCCTTCTGCAGCGGGTTCTCGTCGTTGATCCAGCTACAGATCACAAAGGCAAGTCAAACGAACGGTCGTCATGCAGACAGCCACTGATGGCAAGATACGTACCCCGTGTCCACCGACGTCATGAAGATGTTGCGCTTGCTCAGATCCTCAGCGCACGTGCGCGTCATCATGTTAAGCGCAGCCTTGGCCATGTTCGTGTGCGGGTGATTCGGCGTCTTGTGGCGATAAAACTTGCCCTCCATGGCGCTCACGTTCACGATGAACTTGAAGTCCGACGGCGCGCCCGAGCGCTCCATAAGCGGCACAAGGCGGTTGTTCATCGTGAAAGGCGCGAGCGTGTTGATCGCGAAGACCTCTGCCACCTCCGGCGTCGCAATCTGTCCGAGCTTGAGCACCCACGAGTTCTTGGAGCGCAGATCGATTTGCTGGCCGTTGACGTCGACCATTCCATCAGGGAATGACTCGGCGTCCTGCGTGTCCGTGAGCAACAGCGGAACCTGCGTCTTGAGGGCCGCAGGCACAGCGACCGAGCCAGCAGGCGCCGCACCTCCGTTGGCTGCAGTCTCCGACGTCGACGTCGAGTTGGGCAGTGCGAGCGAGTGCAGGTGCGCTTCAAACTCCTGCTGGTGGTGCATCAAGAGTCGAACCTTGGCGTCGCTCTGTTCAAGCGCCTGCGTCTCCTTGTTCACGAGGTGTTCGTAGTATTTTGGAGGACGACGAACGGTCTGGCACGCGTTGTGAATGATGACATCCAGGCGAGTGTATCGCGTCAAGACAAAGTCGATGAACTGCTCAAGGTGAATGAGATCGCGGAAGTCGATGCCAAAGATCTGGAGACGGTCCTTGAACGACTCGTACTCGGGATGCGACGCGAAGCGTTCAGCCGCGTCCTTCGGGAATCGGGACGTCGCGATCACAGCGGCGCCACTCAGCAACAGCTTGACAGCAACCTGGAAGCCGATCTTGACACGCGCACCCGTGACCAACGCGACCTTGCCGCGCATGTCAGTCGACTGGAAGCGCTTGCTAAAATTGAGGTCCGCACAACGCGGGCAGAGCTGATCGTAGAAGTGATGGATCTTGTCGAAGCGGCTCTTGCACGTGTAGCACGAGCGGAAGCCGAGCAGTCGGCTGGCCTCACGCTTCTCCGCCTCGGCTTGGTCGGCCTTGGCCTGCGCCTCATCATCGGGGCACAACGCTTGCATGGTCGTGTGGCACTCCTCCTCGCCAGCGACACCGTCCGCGATCAGCGGCAGTGCCTCATCTCGGCCCTGCTCCAGCAGCGACTGCAGCTTCTGAATACGTTCGCGGCGCAACGTCGAGCTGTTGATGTGCTTCTTGTCGTGCATCTTGCGCTGGTTGATGCGCGCTCGCTTCTCTTCACGCAGCTGCTTGTCCTCGAGGTACTTCTTGCGTCCCTTGCCGCCAAACTTGCGGTGCTCCATGTACTCGGACACGGGCGCCAGCGACTTGCGGAACATACGCAGCTTCTTGTGATCCAGCAGGCTCGTGTCGGCACCGAGCACGTCGAAAACCTGCACAGAAGCGTCAGACTTGCTCATGGGAACCCTTGGCGATCACGTCGTTACTACCTTGATGCACGTCGCAATGTCCTCCTCCGCGATCGGCAGCGGCGTCTCCTCCGCCGACGCATCCGCCGTCGCAGGAGCCATCACGACCTCAGGCGCCGCCTGCTCCGCGGTGCTCGGAAGCTGCGTCGTGTCCACATCCATCGCCACAGAGGCGTCGGGGTCCGCCATCTTTGGCCACTGGGCACCGACTGACTGACGTCGTTCCGTTCGTTTTCCAGCGATGGCTTCCAGTCAACAAGCCCAGCGTCTATTTGCATAATTTTACAGACCTATACGTCCTATTTATGTAATAGAGGATATTCCCTTGTTAGGATATTCTGGGTTCATCAACATAGGGACCCCGTGTCTTTGCCACCCTTCCGAGCGAGTCCGACGAGATACGAAGGACACTCGGGACGAGACCTCCGCAACACCAACATGTCGCTCGCTCCGTTTCTCGTGGGCGTCGCCGTCGGCGGCATCCAGTATGGCGTCGTGAAGTATCAGCTGCAGGAGCGCGAGGACGTCGTGTTCTACTCGGTCGATCAGGTCAAGGAGAGCTTCCATCCCGTGAAGGTACGTCGAAGTGTCCTGTGCTGAAGGCGCCAACCCGTGCATGACAACTGATGGTCGCTCTCTCTGTCTGTCTCTGTCTCTGTCTCTCTCTCTCTCTCTACAGCGATCGCAGGCGACGCAGGAGCGATACGTGCCGCTGCGGTCGCGAGAACACGAGTACTACACGTACATCCGCGAGGGCTGGAACGCCAAGGTCTTTGCGTTCCGAGACTCGGTCGTCGATCTCTTCCGTGCCAAGTAGTAGGAAGCAATTGCTGCAGTAGTAGAGCGACGGAAGCCAAGCAACGTCGGGCGTGCGACGACTACCAAGTTACTAATCCCAATCATGGATCCATTCATTCATTAGCGTAATCGTCTTTGCTGCTGTAATTGTTTGTCCACACAAAGGAAGTGTAAACCCCTTCACTTAGATGCTCACGCCCTGCAGCTTCATCGCTGCTGCTGTGTGGAGCACCTGCCCCTGGGTCTCGTGTGCCTGTTGCACGAGGCGATACATCTGCCGCTTGTAGTACTCGGCATTTTCTTGCGGAGACGGCTCCGGATGGGCAGCGCCAGCCATCGGCATCGGCAGTGGCGCCACCGTCACGCCCCAGACCTCATCATCGACCTCGAGATCGTAGCTCGCTCCGCTTGCCGACTCGGCGCGGCTGCGCGACGGCAGCGAGGGCTCTGACTGGCGCACAAGCGGGCTGTCCATGAAGCTCTTGAGCGCTGTGTCAGTGTGGCGCGCCTCGATCTTGGCCATCGCGTCGGTCATGAGCTGCTGCAACCGAGAGAGCCGACCATCGACGTCCTTCTCGTTGTCCAGGAAGCGGGCGTCGAAGACTGCGATGGCGCCCAGTAGCCGCCTCGTCGAGTCGACCAGCGGCACGCCAGCGTAGAAGCGCGCCTGCTGTGGCCCGCGCACGACCGGCAGCGTCGAGAGATCGCAGTCGCCGACCACGCAATGGAGCGCGTTCCGCGTCGCCACCGGCCGCAGCGACTGCAGCACGGGCTCGCAGCATCGCATGTTGGGCGCCACACGCAGCAGCTTGCGAGCGTCGCGTGCTGCCAAGAAGTGCTGCGTCTCCGTGTCCGAGAGAAAGACACTGACCGCTGCATAACCGCTGTCGGTGACGCGGGTCGCCTGCTGACAGAGCGATAACAAGAGGTCCTCGAAGGGCTCCATGCGTCCGAGCTTGAGTTTTCGCTGCGGAGAGAGCCGCCCAAAGCGTCTCGTGCCGACGTTGTCGTCTTCATCGTCGTCGTCATCATCCTGATCGGCATTGTTGCTCGCCTGGTTGTCCCGCAGGCCAGCGCCAGCGCCATTTCGCTGCCGCCGCTGTGCCTCCGGGACCGTGAGCCGACGAGACGGTCGCACGGGCGAATTCGGACTCGGGTCCCCAAAGAACTGGCGCTGGCGCGTCGGCTGCGGTTGAGGCGAATTCAACGCGCGCTGCCCACGCAGCGACGCTGAGAACTTGTTGAGTGGCGACTGCTGCGCGACCTTGGAGCACGAGCTTGGTGCTGCGGGCGACGCGAAGTGCACGTGAGGCGGTCGAGACGATGGACTCGCGGCAGCAGCCGTCGCGCGCGTCGCCGCCGTTGGAAGCACCTTGGACCAACGGCGCGACGGCGACCGGAGGGGTGACGCCATGGCGTTGTGATGACTCGTGGCTGCGTTGTCGTCGCCGCGTGCGCCGGGGAAACTAGGCGCGCCGCTCAGGATGCTCGCTTTCGGGCAGCTCACGGCCTGCTGCTCGAGACTTCGTCGTCTTGTGTCGATGAACGACGGTGGCCGCGACGCAGGAAGCGCAGTCGAGTCGTGGCTGCTGGTGTCGCTGCTGCTTGACGGCGTCGTGAGGCTTTGTCGCCGCTGGTCATTTGGGAGAGCATGGGCTGGCGTCGGTGTCCGCTGTGGCGGAGGCGTTGTCTGGCTTTGGTGGTGCTTGAGCTCGATCGCGATGGACGCGAGCGGGCTGCTGCGCCCAAAGTGCTGTACGTTGCAGAGCTTGCAAATGCGCAGCGTCGTCGGTCCGATCGTCGGGAGATCTGCATCCTTGTGCACGGAGCAGTCTCGGCAGATGACGTCCCCACAGAGGCGGCAGTGGTGGCGCCGCCGGGTGAGTGGGTGGAACCGCCGGTAGCACACGACGCACTCGGCGCGATCCGAGTTCTCGATCCACCGCGTCGTCCGCAGCGCGTCCATCTGCAGGCTCATGCGGTACGCGTCGACCGCGTTGATGAGGCGTCCGATGCCCAGCGCGAGCTGCTGCAGCACCTGCTGAATGGCGCGGAACTGCCGATCATCCGAGCTCAGAAACTGGTTGCTGCGCCAGCCGCTGGACCGCGAGGCCTGCGTGACTGACATGAAGAACACGACGTCCGTCGTCTCGCTGCAGTCCGTGCGGTACAACAGGAAGCCGCCAAGCGGCACCTGGCACCGCACAAGGTGGTGGTGCGAGTCCCGAAGCTCGGGACAAAACTTGGTCTCCATCGACCGCAGCACCTTGTACGCCGCGGGCTGCACGTCGCGGTGGCGAAGGCCATCGACGGACGCTGCCGCGCGGACACCGACGTCCTCCTGGTTGCTCCACGCGGCGGCGGCGCCCGTCGCCGCGAGCTCGTCGATCGACTGGCGCTTGGTATACTCGAGCAGGCAGAGGTCGCAGTCTGAGACGAGCGGTGCCGAGCACTTGCACGCGAGCCAGCGCACGGCCAGCGACTCGGCGGCGGCTGTGCCGATCGGCGTGTGGAACAGCACCGACGTGTCTGCGACCAGCGACTCGTACAGCACCTTGGTGAGCGACCGGTACGCCGTCGCGACGGAGCAGTCGATCGCCTGCAGCACCATCTCGAGTGGTGCCGGCACCGTCACGCTGCTGCGCACCGCGTACGACGCCGCGGAGACATCGAGGAACGCACCACCGAGGCAGTCATCGTGCGCCGTGCTCGCGCGACTGCGAAACGACGACGTGCGCACCGCAGGAAAGCTCTTGCGCCGCAGCGTCAACCGCGAGCCGCCGGTGCCGGTGCCGGTGCCGGCGCCGCTGCGTCCGCGCTCCTCGCGGGTCGCCATCGCCATCGCGGCGGCGTCCGCTATCGCGTCGCCTCCTTTCTCCCACAGCTTGACGCGTGAGCCTTTCTTGCCTCGCACGCGCCGCCACGACGCGTTGAGGCGGCCGCACTCGGCCATGAGCGTCGGTAGCTGCGACCGCGCTAGCGCCGCGGCGGCTGTGACCTCTTGCGCCGGCATGTCGAACGACATGACGTAGCTGCCTTGGGGTCCTGCGGCGGCGGCGGCGGCCATCGCCGCAGACACCGGATGCTGTGCCGTCACTGCGTCCTCGTTGCGTTCGTCGCGTCGGCTACGAAAGTCGCGCATTCGTGGTGGTCGTTGAATGAAATGGCCGTTGGTTTGTGTATGTGTTGTGGGCCTGTGCGTCTCTCAGTGCGTCTGTGTGTCGGCGGGTGAGCGAGAACAAAAATGCCGTCGGTTCGTCGGTCGATAGGTCGGCCGCTAGACGAGGAGCAACAGCACGAGAGGGAAAACGACAGAGAGAATGGAAAAACAGAAAGAACGGTTGAAGCGGTTCTTCACACCAAGCGGTGACGTCGGCGCTGGCGCTTGCTCTTGCGCCGACGGTGTGCGGGGCGGACGGGCACGAAAAGCCAAGATGCCACTCAGCGAGAATCTGACACGAGGCCTCGGCGGCGCAAACGTTGGCAGCACGCGCGCCGCTGCACAGAACGTCAGCCAGTCACTCGGCGGATGGGTGCGGGGCCAGCGCCGGTCGAAGTGTGCGGCCAGACGCCCGCTGAGCTGCTGAGGCCGCGAGGAGCTCCTCGCGGCGGATAAGAAGAAGCCCCGCGGAACGGAACCGGCGCCGAAGCGTGGGACAGGCAGAGAAAGCACGCGCCGTAACGGAGACCGTGGAAGGATTATGCGGCGGTTCTTTGGCGCGACGGCGCCGGCTCGCGACCGATGGAACGTTCGCGCGCGCGAGCGGACGCGTTCTGCCACGCTTTCGTCAACCACCCATGGGATTTCCGCGCCCTTTCGTGGAAGATCTCACGGTGAGAGTCACCTCTTGACGAGCCAACCATCGAAGACGGCGGTCACGCCGTGTGACGCTGCGCGTGTCTCTCCATGCGCCATCATCATTGATGATCGTGCTGCCCACACTGCGAGCAGCCGCAGTGCCCAGCGAGGTCCTGACAGCCTGCTGGACGCGGTGCCGCCGGAAGCTGCGTGGACAGATCCGTGGATCGAGCGCCAGTCTCGGTGTTCTGGCCGACGCGCCCGACCATCGCCATTCGGTTCAGTGGAGACAGTAATGGCGCTGATGCATTGATGCGGTCTCGTCAGTGGCCAGTCAGTCAACTGCTTCGATTGCTTACTGTTGCTTGGTCCAGTCGAACCCCGGACATCTTCTGTAGAATGGCTGCTTTCCGCTTCCTCCACTCGATCGCCACCATGACACCAAGATTCAAGGGTCTGTGAAATGGAGAGAGACGTGGTCCATCGATAGAGGTTGAGGGGGGTCCTGTGGCGCGATAACATCTCTATCAAACGTTTGCGTTTCTTGTGCGTTTATCCATCATCTCCATACAAATCTAAGAACATCTAAACGGACGCTATGCAAAAACATCCTCTAAGAAAGATAAAAGAGCACCTGTGCTGAGCGAGACAGCCACTCGCGCAGAGGTAGCCAGCTTGTTGTGGATACAATCGCACTTCCAAGTTGTGACGACGAGGACAGGAAAGCAAGTAGTCGGCTCAGTTGCTCGAGTCACAGTCGCTCATCGAGCGCTTGCCGACGGGGACCACTTGCTGCAGCCAGATCCGCGTTTTATAGATGGCGAAGAGATCGCGAACCAGCTCGCGAAAGTCGATACGTCTACCATGGCACGACGAGTGTGAGTGAAACGAAACGTCAGATCTGCGTTTAACCAGCACCAACACGCACCGATCCGCTTCGAAGAAGAATGTGAGCTTGTGGCGATCAAATTGATACTCGGCATCGATCACGTTCATCGGAAGCAGCCGCTGGCGCACCTTGCTCTTGCAGACCTCGAACACTTCGTGCTCTTCCTTTCGCTGATCAAATACAGATATACATCAGTGACTATTGGCGTTCCCAACAAGATTCGACCTAATCAAGTTACCTGCTCACTCAGCAGCTCGCATTCCCGAACGCTGGCAACACAAACAATCCGCTTCGTGTGCGCATCGTGTCGCTTCGGTCGCATCATCGAGTCGTCCGAGCTGGTGCCACTCTCCAACGATCCTGGGCTGCCACTTAGCTTGGACATGTCGTTCACTCGCCGCACCACCTTGCCGATGTCCTCACCACGGTCTGCTTCTACCTTGACGTACTCCCCAGCGTTGAAACCAGCATTGCCCGCAAACACTTCCGTCCGTCCACGCTTGAACTCAACCTCGTAGAACGCCTCCGGTGGCGGAGGAGGGAACCGACCTGCATTCGGGCTGTGGGTGTCTGGCGGAAGTGGCGGAGCAGTAGGGACAGCGAGCGGCGAGCGCGGCCACTCGAACGCTGGTCCGCCTGATGCATGCCGAGCCATACCAGGATAATCAACCGGTGGCGGAGGTGGTGAGAACATCGCGTGATTTTCCACCGAATGAGTGCGAAGTCGCGTGTTCGGGGAAAAGTAGTCGACGCTATACGACCGCATGCCGCGTCCTGTAGGCGTTCGGTGCTCTCCGTCGTGCGGCATTGATTCTGGATACGGAGAGTGAGCTGCAAAATCGGTCGAATAGCGGCGGAACGGGGGATTCGCAGGCGGCTGCGACATTTTCGTCATCAGTTCCCTGTCAGCAAGGTTCAGACTCGCGTAATCAAATCGAAGTTTACCTGATGATATGGGTGCATCGGAGAATCCGCCGGAATACTGACACGAGGAGGACGAACCGACGTGTGCGGCATGCTTGCAGGCTGCGGCGGTGGTGGTGGAGGCCCCGCGTGGAACTGACGCATGGTCGTAGGAAAGTCTTGAGGCGGAGGCTGAGGGGCGTACGGCTTCCCTGAGAAGACGGGGTTATACGAAGACGAGCCATACGTCGACGAGTATGAGAATGACCGCGCCCGTAGCCGCTGCATGGGCTCTTGAGGAGGCGGAAGCGGTGGCGAAATCGAATTGGGTCGCGAATGCGTGAAGTCGACAGACGCAGCGCGAGCATCCTTCGTCGTCCTGACAACATCACAACGAGAAAAAAAAACAAAAAAAAACACTCCAGTGAGTTGAGCTCCTGTGTACGATGCTGTTTTCCCTCGGAATCGTACCGCTGGCGATGTTCGTCAAGCTCTGGCGGTTGGTTTGTGGCCTCTCTGTTCATTCAGTGATCGTGTCAGCTTCTATCGAGGCATCGGTGGAGAGGACGCAACTTACTCTTCCACCATGCTCATCCGTCCCCCGAGCATGGACAGCGTTGTTTCGTCAATGGAGCCACGGAAGCCTCCGAAACGAGGAGAGCTCAGCAGCTCCTCCTCCTGTAGTTGCCACGTCTGAGCATCCTTTCGATTGCTCAGCACGGGAGACTTGACGTGCATAATGCCGGATGGCCGCGTATCGACTGTGAGTTCGCGACCGCTCTCGGGAAGCGCCGCAAGCATCGGCAGACACGACGCCGCGTACGCAGGGTCCACGTCGATGATCGCTGGCCGCACAGCATCCTTCTCAGCGACATTGTTGTCGACGTGGCGTTCGCGAGTGTCCTCATCGGACGACGTCGAGTCGTGTGCCGACGATCCGGAGGACGAAATGTTGACGACGTCTTGAAAGCCGCCGAGGTGTGAGAGACCGCCGCTCAACGTACTGCTGCTTGCTTGCGCGAGCGCCGCGAGCTCGAATTGATGGTCGATCTGGTTCGAGCTCGGCATGCTGTGCGCCGACGCGCGTCGGCCGAGCGGTCGCCACATCGAGCCGCCAGGGGACGACCCAGTCGACGACGTCAGCGTCTCGGAGAATGACTCCCCTCGGATCTTTCCGCTGCCGACAGATCCAAACGTCGCGTCGTCGCTATTCCCTCGCGGCAGCGGCCCAGAGCGCGGGGCACTGCTGATGCTGCTGCCATTGTTGCTGCTGCCGCTGTTGTTGTTATCGCGCTCGAGCCAACTGCTGCGTCGTCCGAACGAGAGGCCACTCAATGTATCAAACGACCGCGAGGTCACGTCGGGCTCGCGGTTGTTGTTCTCGTCGTCGTCGTCGTCGTCGTCGTCCGCGGTGAGCGCGACCATACTGGCCGACAGAAACTCGCACCACTCGTCTTCCTGCGTCATGTGCTTGGCGCTGCTCCGCGGAAAGTCGAGCGACGCATGGCGCGTGCGCTGGAGCTGGAGCTGCGGATGCTGGCGTTGAAACGGCGAGACCGGGGGCTCCGGCTGCATGGTCCGTGTCCGACTGACAGGCCGCGCGCAGCGAGGGGACCCGACGAAGCGGCGACAGTAGTGGAAGCACCTGCGTGTCTTCCTTCCTTCCTTTTTCTCTCTATCCTGCGCAGCGTCGCTCGCTCGCTCTTCTCGCTCTCGTTCTCTCTCTCTCTCTTCTCTCACTCACTGTCGCTCTTGCACACCACCCCAGTGCCAAGACCGAACCTCCTTGTTTTGGCTGCGGTCTGTTGTGGCGTTTTGGCTGCGGGCAGGCGACGGCAAAGGCAAAGGGACCGACCGTACCACCGTCACTGTGGCTGGCGACCGTGTCGAAACGCAGGGTTTTATCCCGCTTTTCGAAGAACCAGAGGGGACGGGGAAGCGTCTGTCGCCGCGCAAGCCGCCAATCCCGTGCGGGATTGAACCTGATAATAGCCCCCCATCTGGGTGACACAACCGACAAACCGTGGAAAAAGAAAGACAAACAGCAGCAAAAGCCGGGGCCAGCCACGTGCCAGGCGAATTGGATGCACGGATTCCAGCCGGTTTCAACCGTGGACGATCCACACCGCATCGACACTGCCCGTGGCGCAGGAAAAAAAATAAATAACAAAGATGTGGCGATGAACAGGCAAGCTATCCGAGGCTCTTGCTTCTCGCGTTTTGGGATCAGCACGAAGACCCTGCGTCGCGTGGATGATGAGAGACGTCGGTCGATGTTGCACAGCAGCGCATTCGTCACCATGATTCCGACCGGTTTTAACGCATTCCTCGCCTTTGGCAGCCACGTTCGATCTTTTTGGGAGAGCTTTGAGCACGATTTGTTGACACTTGAGCCAATTATGCAGAATGGGTACAGTGTACCGATTTCGTGGTTCGGGTCTTCGTCACCCACATGTGACAGTTCCGAGGAAGGAAACGAGATGGATCGGGTTGCCTTGGCATGGGAACCCATCGTCGTCGGAAGGAAAAGGACCCGCCCATGTGGCCGCCGACAATCACCGCGCGCGGAATGATGGAGGCAAGTGAGCAGCAGAGCGGTTGAAGATTGAATCTCGAAAACAGGAGGCGTGGGAAGTTCGGCGACAGCGCCGACGCCAGCTGTCTCAGCTCGAACCCGCGCGACGCCACGGCACGATGCGGCGGCATGGCACGGCAGCGTAATCCTGCACGAAGACATCCTTCTTTCCGCCGACACAACTCAACTCTCCATCTCGCAAGCAAGTCGACGGCTTCATCAACATACCACAACGAGCGCCATGCTAGACAGTCTTCTTCAGACGATCGGGTGGGCAGCCTCCGGCGCCGTGCGTTGCTGCAACAAGATCGCGATGGGATCCACAGTGCCATCGAGCCAGCGACACGCCACCGACTCCGATGAAAGTGAAGACTGGGTTGTTCTGTCGAGCGAGCCAGCATTTCCAACGACGGTGGAGCGCCGAAGAACGTATGCAGAGGTCGTCGCCTCCACACCAGCGCACGACGCGCCGAAACCGAGGTCCGTTTGACCCCGTTTGAACGCAACTCACATACCCATCAACAACCTAATTATGCGAGCGAAATTACACGACACTCGTTCACCCCAGCCTTTCAGCGCAGTCTTCGTAGGCGAAGAGGGCGAGGACGATGCATATTTGCTTCGATTCGATTGATGCACACTGCTCGTCAGCTTGCAGTGTCTGACTTCTATTCAACTCATCAGCACTGGTATTAGAGAACGTATGCTGGTAATCAGCATCTCAGCGCATTGTCTTCCGGTGCAAGGATTGCTACTATACTTTCAATAAAAAAAAAGCGTTGCTCCTTGCATTCGATCTTCTCGTGTCCATGGTGCCGCCAATTTGAAAATGTCGACCATCTCCGTGCCACCTTGGGGTGCGTAGGGACTCCAAGTACTCAGCTCTGCAATGTGTGTATCTGGTTGAGAGCAATTCATTAGTGTACATTGAGAATGTTTTTTCTCCCTCTGTCAATCAGGTAATCGGTGCAAGCGAGCTGATCGCATGACTGCTCGAATCTTTTATGATTAAAATCTCCACAGATACCCGCCCCCCACTCGATCCAATCTATGAAACGTGCTCTCTCACCACTTGACCCAGGCGTTCAGCTCAGACAGCGATGACACTTGACCACCTCCGAGACACCCATTTTTCAGAGCTCGCTTGGAATCCATTCCATGAGCTCCTCAGGCCATACTGTACTTTAACACCAGACCGACCAGCTCGTAAGTGGACTCATGGGAAGGCGGTGGGGCGCCACGTCAACGGCACCTTGTTTTCCCGCAGACCCACGCAGTCGCATGACGGTGTTGTAGGTGAACTCCAGTCGCTTTGACCAAGAGGAAACGTTCCACTGCAAGTTCAAGGAGCCATGTGGCTTCGCACGCGCATGTCCCTCTTTCTCTCTTCAGTTTTCTTCCTGCATTCCTTCCAACAACAACTGTGTTCTGGCCAGCTGAACTGGACTGTACCGTAGGGTACCCCCAAAGCGTACCCCTGGCCGCACACATCCTGCCGTTCTCGATCGTTGCTCAGCTGATTAGTTTTAAACGAGCGGGATGATTTGCTGTTTTAATCAGACCGCAGAAGAAATGGCTCGGTCATGTGAGCAGGGAGAACGGAGAACGAGCGATCGACGAGATCGTGAGAGAGAGTGAGAGAGAGAGCGCGTGAGAGAGCACGTGACCTCCGTCCCCAACGCCTGCACGCCGGCAAGAGAACGCCGCCGCGACCGATAGCACGCGCGCATTCACTGCGATCGACCAACCGCACGAGAAGCTCCAGAGCGACTCGCCTCCAACTGCTGCAGTTCCCTCGACGTTGAATACCCGGCTCGAGTACGCGACACACCACGACCACCCCCACGATGGCGCAGGGACGAACGTGTCACTTCAAGCTTGTGCTGCTCGGCGACACGGCCGTCGGCAAGTCCTGTCTCGTCGTTCGATTTGTCCGCGATGAGTTTTTCGAGTTTCAGGAACCGACGATCGGCGGTGCGTGACCCACGGCACGGGTTTTCTCGAGCCCTTGGGAAGGCTCATTTGGGCAATTTCATTGTAGCTGCCTTCCTCACACAAACGGTGAACCTTGATGACGGCCTGACGGTCAAGTTTGAGATCTGGGACACTGCTGGCCAAGGTGTGTGTGTGTGTGCACTTGCTGCCGACTGATTGCGAGTGAGCCCGAATGATGGATGACTCGATGCTGCAGAGCGCTACCGAAGCCTTGCGCCGATGTACTACCGTGGCGCCGCTGCCGCGATTGTCGTGTACGACGTCACAAACAAGGTAAACTACCTCCCTGTTCTCTGTATCATGGCAAGCGTCTCCCTCATGGAGTTGGCGTGTTAGGACTCGTTCACTGGTGCGAAATCGTGGGTGAAAGAGCTGCAGCGACGTGGCGACCCGAACGTGGTCATCGCGCTGGCGGGCAACAAGGCTGATCTGGAAGCGCGCCGAAAGGTGGAGTTTGAGGAAGCGCACCAGTACGCCGAAGACAACGACATTCTTCATCTGGAGACATCTGCGAAGACGGCTGTGAACGTGAAGGATCTGTTTGTGGCCATCGCCAAGCGACTCCCGAAGAACCCACCGCAGCCTGAGCGCGAGGCCTTCCCGATCACTCCGCCGACGGCACCGAAGAAGAGTGGATGCTGCTAAGCAGACGTCGTTCGTTAATCACAGTAGACTGCCTCTGCTGACGTTTTTGTGTTCGACTGGCGATGGCATCTCGCCCATTTGCACACGCGTGCGTAGTCTCGATTCAGGTGGCAGGGACGACAGCAATTCACGTTCGAGGTCGGAGAGAACGGAAGGAAGCAGAGTCTGTTTTTCCATGTTAAATCTAATATCTATACTCACGCCGACGAACAATGCGTTGCTCGAGATGACTGCAACGAGTAAAAACAGCGGAAAGAAGTGGATGGAAAAGAGGAGTCGGGCAACGATGGACATAGGCCGCTACTGCATGTCGCTCGCTTACTTCTCCTTCTTCACATCATCGATGCCGACGGTCGAGTTGATACCGAAGATGCGCACACGGTCAAGCTCCGGCAGCTTGGCGAGAATGAGCGTCACCCAAATCGGGAAGTTGACGCAAAGGTGCGTGGTGTCATAGTCGGTCGCGACGGACGCCGCCATGAAGAGCGCCGTCGGGATCATCATGAGGAACTTCTTGGTCGGCGTCCACGGACGACCCTCGTCGATCTGCTCGTAGAACGTGAGCTCTCGGTAGTCGCCCATGGCGTTGGTGTCATCGGGCGAGCCCTTGATCCAGTGCATGATGCTGAACGAGACCTACGTTGTTAAACGCGTCACCCATCGAAAAAGTCAGTGCGCTGCGGTCCACACCAAAAAAAAAAAACAAACATACAAATCGCTCGAGCCGATCGCAGTCAGTCAACGCGTTGCGCTGCTCGTCAGCACCGCTCACAAAGCACGACGCGCGCGGACCGACCGCGATGGCTCCTCGTCGCCACGTACCACGCCGTGGATGACGTTCACGTACGTCCAGGCCTCGCTCGCCGGCACGACCAGCGGCATCGCCATGTAGATGGACGCGATCATCAAGACGTAGAACGTCCAGAAGCCGCGCGAGTCCATCCAGTTGACATTCTTGTTGGTGTTCACGTCGTCGCCCATGGGTGTTGGTTGTTGGCGTAGTGTTGGCGCAGTGTTGGATGTGTTGGATGTGTTGGACTCTTGGATGCCCAGACGCAGGAGCTTGAAGTTCCGAGTGCCCGAGGAAGTGTCGAAATGGAGCGTATTCCCTCCCACACTCACTCACTCGCAGAACAGCCAGCGGCCACACAAGGAACAGCAGAACGACGGCGCCCATACTGGAGCCAAGTCACGGGGCGCCGCGCGCCGCGCACGGGAGAACACGCGCTCATTGGCCGAAAACCTCTGTGCATCATAAATCACGCTGCCCGACCCCTTTTTCCCTTTGTCGTTCGACTCCGATCTGATTCGTCGCCGACTCAGATCATATCATCGTTTGTATGCTGTACCGCGGGATCTGGTTACGCAGGTCCGCAGCCCGATGAGCTCAGCTCGGCGGAGGAAGCAGAGCTAGCTCATCTTGCATCAGGGCGACAACGGCTACGGACGGACGGACGGACGGACGGACTCGGGCCCCCTCCTTCTTCTTCTTCTTGCGCATCCTCTTGCTCTTCTTCATCTCCTGCAGCGTCTGCATCTGTCTGTGTAGCGAGCCAGCTCGATCGCCATGGACAACGCCGAGCGATGGGTCCGCGAGACCTTCGCGCCGGTCGTGCTCACGTGCACGACGCCCGAGGTCGAGCGCCTCGCGTTCAAGAACAACCTCTCGCTCGCCGACCTGCTCAACGCCGGCAGCATGCTCGCGGGCGTCGACACGCCGCTGCGCTCCGTCGCGCACGCGCTGCATCTGCGCGACTTTTACTTCCGCTTCATCGGCGCGCGGTCGCTCGCGCTGCCGTCGGTCGCCGACTCGACGCGGCTGCTGAACGAGGTCGTGCTGCGGCATCCGCCCGCCGCCGCGCAGCAACAGCAACAAACCCACAGCAGCAGCCAGGCCGGCGTCATCGACCTCGCGCTGCCGCCGGTGCGGTGCGTCGACGACGTCGCGCCGTTCCTGCGTGTCGTCGGCGCCGCGCAGAACGCCGAGCCGCTGCCGTGGTACCGCGAGTTCAAGCGCGCGCTCTTCGACTCGCTGCGGTGCGAGGAGTTTAGCATGCTGAGCCAGCCGATCGCGATGCTGCTGGTCGTGTCGTCCACCGAAAGCAATCCGCGCGCGAGCTTTGAGCAGCTCGGTGCGTCGCAGCAGCTGCCGCCCGCGTTTCTCTCGGGGCAGTTTGACCCCGCGATCCCCAAGTTCTACCTCGTGCTGCACGATGTCGCCGAGGCCGACGGCACGACGATCGACCCGGACGCGATCCTGCGCAACCTGCAGATCCCGTCGACCGCCGGCGCGGTGCTGCGCATCAACTCGCTGCCGTTGGACGCGCCGACCGCCGAGAACACGGCGACGTACGCGACGCATCCGTACGTCGGCTCGACGCGCTTTCCCGGCAACGGCGCAGACAGCAACTATCCGTTTTACACGGAGCATCTCGGCGGATTCCTCTCGGCAGACGACGTGACGCGCATCCGCACGTTCGCGCACGGCTTTGGACTGCGGTTCGTGCTGCCGGCGCTCGAGAACCGCATCTTTCAGCTGAACGAGATCGTCTCCGCCATGAAAAAGGGCGTGAAAAACGTGTTCAAGTCGTGGCTGCGGAAGCCAAAGGATCTCTCCGCGCGAGTGCAAAGCCCCAGCGGCAGCGCGATCACGTACCGCTGCGACTCGATCGAGGCACAGACGCGGCTGCTCGCGGACACGGCGCTCATGGTCGGCGACTTTGAGCTCGCGCTGCAGATGTACCGCCTCGCGCGAGACGACTACAAGTCGGACAAGTCGATGCTGCACACGGCGACGGTGAACGAGATGATCGCGCTGTGTCTGCTGCTCACGAAGGGATCGCCCATGCAGATGACCAACGCGCTCGAGGCCGCGACCGCCACGTACTACAAGGTGACGCACCCGCTCGCGACGCGGCTCGCGGTCCGAGGATCCGTGATCGCCGGCGAGATCTTCAACACACTGAGCCACTCGGGACTGTTCACCGACTACATGGACAACGCCTCGGCGGCGCTCATTCGAGGCTCGACGATGGAGCAAGGCATCTGCTCTGCGGTGCTCATGGAACGCGCCGCGATGTGCGACATCCAGGCGCGACAGCCCAAGTTCCGCAAGTTTGGGTTCCGCATGGTCATGGCCGGTCACGTGTACGACTCGCTTGGGCTGAGCGCGCACTCGGCGCGCTGCTACTCGCTGGCGCGCGCTGTCTACGACTGCAGCGGCTGGTTTCAGGTCGAGGACCACATCAACTTTACGCTGGCGCAGCAGTCAAATCGCCTGAATGACCCGATCGCGTCGATCAATCTCTTTCTCAAGCTCATCGGCACTGGGCGCAACTCGGCGAGTCAGCAGGAAGCGCTGCTCTACGAGTTTGGCATGGTCGTCAAGGAGTTTCTGTCGAGCGGCGCCGCCGATGGCTACAGCCAGACCTCGGGTCCTCGCAATGGCTCGGTCGTGATCAAGCAAGTCGGTCCGACGCCCGAGTCGAGAAAGCTCGTCGTGCGAGACCTTTGCATGCCGGAGCTTGATGATAAATCCACCGTCGTCTTCGCACCGGGAAACGCGACGGGCATCAACCGCGACATTGACGGCAGCGCGACGGACGCGGACGCGTGGCGAGAGCTCGAGCAGGTCTTTGTCAAGCAGAACCAGGTTCACCGACACGTCTCTCAGGACGCAGTAGCCTCGAGCCACGCCAAGAATCCGTGGCTCGCGCCCGTGCACGCCTACAATCTGCCGTATCGCGGCAAGAAAGGAGCCCAGCACAAGAAGCCCGAGCAGTACGCGGTCGGTGAGCGCATCTATGTCGAGTTTGAGATGAAGAACGCACTGTCATGCGCCGTTGACGTCGAGAATATCCATCTCTTTGGCACGTTTGAGCCTGTTGACGGAGAGTCGTTCGAGATCTCCAACGCGTACGATGCCTCCGACGACAGAATAGCAGTCGAGCACGTGAATCTGCAGTTGCTACCCGTCAGCGAAGAGCGTGTGCGGCTGTCTGCGTGTCCCAAAATCCCTGGCACACTGCGGATCGCAGGCATCCGCTGGTCGATCTGCGGCGGCGACGTGCATGGCGAGCACGCATTCGACATCCCTGGGCCGCTGCTGCAGGACACGCGAGCCAACAAAGAGGCCCGCGCTCGGGCGCCAAACACGACGCTGATCGCGGACGTGGTCGGCGAGATGCCGTGGCTCGGGGTGACAGTGACGCCAGCGGTCACGACCGACGCGTTCGTTGGCGAGTTGATGCGCTGGTCAGTCGAGCTCGAGAACTTGGGCACTGCGACGCTCGGCGGTCTACAGCTTTGCTGCACTGACGTTGCATTGTGTGGTGCGCTGGAGACGAAGGACGGTGGAGCTCGCACCCAACTCGGGTACGTCGGCGCCAATGGTCAGGTGCTTGACCTGAACGACTTGAGGTTAGAGCCCGGCGAGAAATCGCAGTTGGTGCTGTGGGCGCGAGGAACGATCTCCGGCAGACGACCGGTTCGTCTGCTCTTCAAGTACAAGCGAGAGGCCGCGGGCAGCGACTGGGAGAACGCGCTAACTCGCGCGACCAAAGTCAAGATCGACCTTAACTTGTTGCCGAGCGTGGACGTGTCGTACTCGGTGGATTCGAGCTACGGCGTCGCAGGCGAGTACGTCCTCGGTCTGACAGTCGCGAACCAGCGACGCGACGCCAACCCGTCGTCGTCGGATGGCAACGTGCAGCTCGAACGGCTCGTTTGCGTGAGTAACCACTGGCAGATCGAGCCGTTCCCCCACGTTGCGAGCAGCACGACAGCGCGACGGAACGGCTCGCAGCTTGGCGCAGGCGAGGCCAGCACGACGTACTTCCGCATCTCTGCCAAGCGAGACGGCGCAGTCGACACGACCTCTTCCGCGGTGCAATTGAACGCGTCAAGTAAAGTCAGCGACCTCGGACTTCCCGTGGAGCAGCATCTCTGTCTCGACCACGCGCTGGAGCTCGTTCGAACGGCCGAGTCCGCGTCAGCAGAAGGCGCTGGAGCCGCAGGGGATCGGCCTGGAGGCATGCGATCGATCCAAAGCGTTCGACGAGAGAACAAGGCGATGAAGAACAATGGACAGGACGCACCCACGGACGCTTCCGCGACTGCTCAAGCGCCGCCACCGCAGCCGTTCCCTCAGCCAACGTCGACAGCGGCGCTCTTGCACTCGATGGATGTCGACGCGCACTTGCTCGTGCTGTGGTCGACGACGCGGAACCCAAACAACCGCCCGTCGGACAAGCTGACGGCGATCGGGCAGCACAATCTCACGTCGCTGCGTGTGCGCTCGCCGCTCAAGATGAATGGCGCGTGCCCGTTGACCATGGCGCTCGCGTACCCAGAGCAGGCATCGCTTCGTCAAATGGGTCAGCACGGTCCTTCGCTCGCTGAAGTCGATGTGTTGGTCACCGTGCGAAACGAGTCGTTGCTGTCGTCTCCAGCCATCGATTTCACGATGGAGATGCTGCCGCCAGAGGAGGTGCGGCCCGCCGTCACGTCGACGGCTCTGTATCAACTGGCACCGTCGCCACACTTCTTCTGGAGCGGACTCACGAAGAAGCACGTCTCGCGGTTCGCGCCGGGCGCGAGCATCACGATGAAGCTCAAGGCATGTTTCATGACCGCAGGTGTCTACGATTTGAATCGGTTCCGGTTCACAGTCTCGACCAGCGATACCAGTGGTACAAGCTCGACGTTTGTCTTCCCCGTCGAGTACCTCATTCACGTGCAGAGTGGATCTGCCGAGTCGACGGAGGAAGTACCGACACAGTCGTGTCCCGTTGATGTGGTGCCACCGACGACGATGCCCGTCTTTTAGAGAGATGCGAGTCAATAGAGAATCCCTTGAGGTTTGTCGCACAGATCATGGTGTTGTCGTTTGAGCGACTACGCTGCGGCGTGAGTTGAAGATCTTGCGTTTGAACTCCTTTGTCGTAGTATTTATGGATGTGGTGCGGAGAGCTCCACTGCATCCAGCGCCCTCCACTTCTCACCTGACGACGCGTCGTCTGCGTTGTGTCATGGAGCCGACCGATCTCTCGACTGAATCCGCGCTCCAGGTGCTTCGCCGGTTCGCTCGGAATCACGTCTCAACGTTCTTCCTGCGGCGTTCGATCGTGAGCACGCGTCGCATGCACTCGGTCTTCGAGGGATCGAGAGCTCATCGCCGCCACTCGATCGAGTCGTTCGATGATGCTTCACGCATTTTCTGCGTCAAGAAATCCGCTGACGAGTTATCGCGTCGACGAGATCAGTTGCATCGGCGATACTCTCTTCCTCCCGATCTGTTATCGCCTCATGCATCGTTAGAAACGCAAGTGAAGCAAATGGACGTCATTCCCAATGACGACCACGCCATCAGCAGTGGAAGCGACGTAGAGCAAGTGACTGCTGAGGCCGTTGTCCGACACCTTCACCAGCAGTTGGAGCAAGCGAAGTCGGAGGCATCGCGTCACGCCGAGCGCGTTGCGGAGCTGCAGCAACTCGTGGAGTCACTGGCAGGCGAGAACAGGCAGCTTCGCCAGCGTTTGGAAGAAATGACAAGTCATAAGCGGAGAGATGAGTCTGCGGATGATCTTTGTGGAACGTTAGAGAGACATTCTCCACACGGCATACGAGATAATCAATGAGCCGCATAAATCGAACTTATCCGCTCTCCGCATTAACTACGTGCGAGCTCCCAGTTGTCGCCGATACTTCAGCTCAATCTGACGAATTTCCTCGTCATCGTCGTCGGACTCGAACACCGCTGGCTCATGGCTGAACTTGATTCGCGGAATGCTCATGCTGGCGTTGTTGCCACGGGTCACAAGGACAGGGACCGTTGACGAGACGGGGCTGATGTCTTCAGGCACCACAAGACGTTCTCCTAGAAGCATGCGCACGCGAGCATCATCAACTTCGTCGTCATAGTCGTCCCGATCACACGGCGCACGGACTCGCATGGAGATTGCCTTGGCAAACTTCGCAGTGTGAGATGCGAGATGGCGCGGACAACCCGTGCTCGATTCTCCGATGTCCTGTTGACTTGAAGTTGATGTTGAGGATGGAACTTGCACACCAGCGTCAATGGCGAACTTTTCGTTGTCCTCGTGAGTCCAATTAGACTTTTCCTCTTCACTTTCACCGATTGCATGGTCCTCCAGCTCCTCTCCGCAGTCTCGCTCTTCATCAACGTTCATTGCACTTCGCGCGTGAGTGCTACTGCTCGTCAGTAGTTGCTTCAGATTCGTGCCGACGAGCGACGATGACACCGATGACAAGTTGGTCAACGCGGCAGAATGATCACTTACTGCCGACAACTGGAGTGAGCTAACGTCGGACTCGCCATCATCGCCTTGGACGTAGTCGGGTTTATCCTCGGGGGGAGATACGTTCTCATTTCCAATGCGACATGAAGCGCTGCTCGCCGCGGACACAAGAGACCCTTCACTCCTGTTTCTTGGATTGTCCCATTCACTTCCCTTCAGTGCGGCGTCTTCGTCACTGCCTTCCCTCATGCAGCCCTCATCACTTTGTGGTAAACTTGATTTCACATCCAGATCCTCTGCACTCAGTTTCGAGCCACGGCATCCTTCTGCGTTGGCCGCTGCCAGTCGAGCATTTTCGGCTCTCGTTTCTGCCAGGAGCCGTTGAAGACTTTCAATCTGTTCCCGCATCTCTCGTAGCTGTGCTTGTTGCTCCTCCAGAACCTTCTGATGACGTAAGGCGAGTAACTCTTGGGAGCGACAGCAACTTCGCTGAGAGGGACCAGGAACATCATGTTCAGATTCTGACCGAGCGTCCGCAAAATCGTTCAGTATCGGGTGTGGCTGTTGGTGAGCTGTTTCCGTTGCGCTCGTCTTGACTGCACTAAATCCTGATTTCGGAAGCGGTAGCTGATTGCTGAGAACTGGTCCAGTAGATGCACTTGGTGTCGTAGTGACAGATCTTCGACGCATCGCTCGCATCGGCTTCGTCCGTAAATCTCCAGTCGTGCAGTCGGCGTTATCGACGGAATGACGCAATCCGGAATCGTTCTCGGGAGATAACGAAGATCTCATAACCGTAGCTTCACTCATCCATCTCAACGCAACGTCGCTTTTGAAGCTCGGAACGCCAGCAAGAGATCTCGCCATCGCCGACGTCACTGTCCAAGACATGAATCGCTGGCATTCGTCGCTGTTTGGGGTCTTTTCAGCCACGGCACGAACCCGGCATTCAAGAAAGCGTGGGAACGGGTTGCTTTGCTCTCCATCTGGAGATTCGCCTTCGTAAACAGCCACAAGGAAAGTGTTCGCCTCCAGCTCGACTCGTTCTTTGATGCTTGCTGAGAGTAAATAGCGGATACAAGTTTGGACGAGGAACGAATCGGCACAGACTGATGAGGATGGGTCGGAAGATACCGAAAGAGCCGCCACATCATCGATGCGAACACCGTAAACCCATACACCAACGATCGGGCGCTGAGAAGAGAGTGAGTCGGATTCCAGCAAAGGCACTGCCTTTCTCGCACGATCAAGCGTAAGAAACCCGCAGCGACGTGTCGATCCGAAGTCGCGCCGAGAGAGTGTGCTCGCAAGAGGCGTCATGAGTAGCGGGAGGCTACGGATGAGCTTGAACTCAAGGGAGACGCTCGGTGTAGCGATCTCGAGCGTGACTTCCATCTCGGCGCGACTAGCAGTCGCGCGTGAAGAGTTTCCGGGTGCACTAACCACAAGACGTGAGGTATTTTCGAGCCGTATGGGCATTGGCATGAATGGCAGCGGGTGCGTGGAGTGGGCTGCGGCAGTATCTCGAGAGATGCTGAGTTCTGCAGCACGTACGATATCGGCGTGGGCGGCTGCTGTCGCTGGAGTCTCATTTGAAGGCGAGGGTCCGGAGTAAACTGGGACAACCCACTGGTGGTTCAAACTGTCAGGTTTCTTGGACTCCTACAAAAGTAGACGACACAACGTGAGCATTGATCTGCGGCACAGCGCAGCACTCAACAAGATGTGCGTACCACACTTCGGATCGTCACCACAGTAGTGCGATCGCCTCTGCCACCATCGCCCGTTGACGTAGCAGAGTCTTCTTCCACAACAGCAAAGCCAATCAGCTGCCAGTCTGTGTCCGAGGATCCGGCCTCTCGTTTCAACATGAACAGGCGCTTGAGCATCGCGCACGGCACAACAACGCGAGGCAGCACATCCGCCATGGAGACAACACATGGACCTGCGAGTGCGCGACGGTCCCTACGTTTTAACGGTGCGTCAGTGGGAATGCAGAGGGAGAGAGATACAGTAGAGAACTAACGAAAGGAAAGAAAGCGTACCACAAGACTCGGCGAGTGAGTGGAAACTGGATGTCTGTGGTCGAGACCATGTGCACCGGTGGTGGAGGCGCAACTCGCTCCTCAGGAACGCGAGCCGAGCCAGCAGAGGTCTCGTGCGGGAGCCGTCGGCGTCGCGAGTGCGTGGCGTCATCATCGGTCGAGTCGGGGAAGAACGACGACGACGCCGTTGCGATCGGCGCACTTTCCCCTCGCGCTCGTCCCCAACGCGCCGACAGCGCAGCGTTCGCATGTCGCTCGCGGAAGACGAGCGTCTGGTCGCTGTCCTCTAGCGCAGCATCGAAGCGCAGGAAGCGCGAGGCGGTCGCCGCCGCTGGACGCGCCATGAGAGTTCGGCGAAACTCAAATGGACGAGTACAGCAACAACAGAAGCGAGGCAAAATCGGATTTTGAAATGGACCATCATTCCTTCGATAGACAGGGTAACCGCAAAGGTTACTCCAATCTATTGGATTTAGAGGAAAGGAAGCCATTTTGCAGGGAAGCGCGAGTGTTCGGATTGTATCATGGCGTTAGAGTCAGGCTGATTGATGGTCAAGCGCGAGGCAAGACGGTGATCTACTGGTGAAGCTCCCGACTCAAGATGCGCTCGAGGTTCGTGAAGAACAAGCGTGGGGGTCGGCGGCCGAGAATGCCGTGCACAGCCTGTGCCTTCTGTTCGTTGTGCTCGTTCAGCTCGAACGCAAAGGGGATCCCAGTCGCGGCGCAGGCTTCATGAATGGCCATTTCCAGGTTTGAAGGAGCCTCGAAACAACCGGAGCGCTGCATGAACATGCCCATCCAGTGAAGAGTGTGCCCGGCATGAGCTGCTAGCTTCAGAAACAGAACGCAGATCCGCATCGTCGTCACACACTCCTCCCGAATGCCAAGCTTTCGCAAGGCTGATGCATCAGCGTCCACGTCGATGTCGTCAATGTAGTTGAGTGCTTGAGACGAAAACGGAACCTTGCTTTGTGGATACTCCAACCAGTCGAAGCGCGCCTCTGAAAGGTGGAACCAGCTCGGCAGGATGCATCCATGATCTATCGGAACCATCGTGTACGGTGGTTTGTCGCCGATGAGTAGAATGTTTCCTGGATGACGGTCAGTATTGAACGTACGGATATCAAGTAAACCGATACGGTGGACTTGCTCCACTGGAACGAACGCGGCTGCCTTGGCGAGATCGTACGGCATACCGAATCCCTCCATACTACCAATACTGCTCATCATGAAACGCTGAACAGCTCCGTGCTTCGAACGGCCAATGCTCGCCAAGTGAATTCTTGCAACTGCAGTGGGGGGGACGCCACTGAAACCGCTCGAGCGAGAGTCCAACACATACGCTGCTTCTTCTCGGATCGCACCCTCGCCAGGCGCAATTCCTTCCCGCACGAAGCGCTCTTCCTCTGCGGGCTTAAACATTGCGAGCTTCTCACCACTTGAGCGGGATTGAACTGCATAAACGCCGCCTTCTCCTTCATCGACCGCGTGCGCGACCCCATCAGTGGTCGATAACTGAGCGACGTCCCACAACATTTTACGCCGGATTCCTCCCCCAGAATTCAATCGACGAAGACGTAGACGAGCTATGAACCCATCTTGACCGTGTTTGGCGAGCGAGTTCACATCCACGTAAATCTCGTCATTGAGGATGGACTCTCCCGAGTGGCGTGATTTCCCAATGATACCTCGATGAGAGATGCTATGGTCGGAATTCCTTGACTTGCTCACCGTGACAATTCTTTCTCCCAAGTGACAACTAAGGTGAAGGCTTTCGGCAACCTCTTGAATGAGCTTTTTTTCCTTCATGGAAAAGTATTCTGGGAAAGTCTTTATGCTCTGATCGCCATCGCGCCGAAACTCTTCGAGCTCCTCAAACAAAGATCCCTTCATCAATTTCACCTCCACGTCGATCTCCTCAGTAAAGCAACCAGGTAATGCCACTTTCTCAGGCTGTCGAACTTGAACACCAATCGTGGCAAGCGAGTTTCTGGAGTCCAGCAAGTCAATGAGTGCATGGGAGCGCTTGTCGAGAACTGGGTCAATGTCCGAATAGAGTCCTACATCCTCGTGAGGCCCCTTCATGATCCTCTTCCACCGTGCAGCGAATGATTCTTCGCCGCTTTGCCCAGTGACTGCAGCACCAGCGCATGTCTGCTCCAAATCCGTCTGGTTTGTAGTTTCATCGTCAGCGAATGATTGCTTCACAAGTTGAACGGGTGACGAGAGCGTAGGGGCGGCGGAAAATCTCTTGAAGGCAACTGGACTTGTCGGCCACCGCATCATGCGCCTAGCAGACCGATTGTTGCTTTGATCAATTGACATCTTTGGCTCCGAGCGCCGAGATGATGCCGTCATGTGGCCAAGCCGAATCGACGTTGTTGGAGCGTTGGCAACAGCGATGACAGGTGGTGGAACAGCCTTGCTCACGGGCGCGAGTACCATCTTGCTTCGACGCCAGCTTCGCACTATGAAGCGGCGCGGGGGACGGAACAGGGATAACACTGATGACGTCGACACAGACGCTGACCACACGAACTCACGCGCCAGCAAACGCGGCGTCGGCACTCGCTAGTGACAAGAATGCCTGACGATGCGAGCTCCCGTCGGCAGGCGGGTTGCCCACGCCCCCGTTCTTCCTCAGACCACGCAGCCCGCTCACCTGCGCCACCACAATCGAACGCGCGGGCTCACACGTCACTCACACACACGCTGCTCGCTCACGAATGTCTGCCGCTCCCGTCGATCACGCTCTCTTCACTCCAAGATTTCGAGACTGATGAGGTTCAATTCAAACTTGAAAACGAGAAGGCTGAGGAAAAAGAACGGAACAAGACGACTGCTCGGAGGAGAGGAGAGGAGCGAGGGAGGAGGAGGAGGAGGAGGAGGAGGAGGAGGGTTCCAGTCTTGTGGTGAGAGATGGAGGAGAGGCGGAGGAGGGGACGGCAGGGGGGAGGGGAGGGTACTGCGGCGTTCACTCTCGACCAAACGAATACCGCGCGGTAGCTCTAATGGTCAAGGAGTCTTCGCGGCGTCCCCACCCGTGCGATGATCGACGTGAGTACCTCCACGCCGGCGTGTGAGGAGTGACCGCGATATGGTGGAATCAGTTGTGACGCTGTCGGCGGCGCAAAGGACATGACTCGGTGGGACAGTGGATTCGCATTCCCGTGCAAGAACAGGTGCGCGGTCAGCAGGGAAGGGGAAGCCCTTGCTGGGAGGCAGCGGCGGCCACGTGAAACTGCAACTGCACATGACAGCCTGAGCCCTTTCGACACAACGGCACTCCCAATGGGATGCGGGAGCGTGCCTGTGTGGCATGACAAGCGTCAGGCTTCCGACCACCCCACTTGCATGGAGCCGCACCACTGTCAGCAGAGGCTCGGCGGAGAACAGTCACGCGGAGCGGCAAGATACGGAGTCGCTCCATGATGGCGGCCTTCTCCTCTTCATCAACATGTCAAAAGATTGGCGCCATCTTCAACATGGGCATCAGACCCGTATACCCTACCCCTTTCCGAGACGTTTTATGCTGTGCGCACGTGGATTGGCTGTCGGTTGTTCTCAGAATGCGATGTGCTGGATCGTAGTTTAAACATGGTAAAACCACGTCCTCAACGCAGCACCCACTCTCCATAAGTTCGCGTGTGGCTTCCTATCGCACTTAATGTGTCCCTCGCGTGGCATCGATCGCCTCGTTCTTGATCATCTTCACGCGCGAGATGCTGCCACGCACGTCGTCTCGCTTCCATGGAGGCCGCTCTGCGGGCGGCCACCGCGCCATGGACACGCGCAAGATCTTCCTCGCGTTCATGGTCATCATCTTCGTGGCGTACTTTGCGGTCGTGAACGTCTTCTTCTCGTTTACGCCCAACGCCCCAGAGACGGTGATCACCAAGAACGCCGCGGAGCGCAAGCCCGTCGACGACCTCGCGGCCGAGCCTTTGGCTCGTGCCGACGGCGCCTCAACGCCGTCGCCCACGACCAAGTGGAAGCGCAATCCGAACCGCAAGTACGTATGGATCGACGTCGCCATCGATGACAAGTACGTCGGTCGCGTCACCGCCGAGGTAAGAGAGAGACCCCGAGTGCTGCTGCGACCACGGTGCATGATTGAGTCGTGTGCTGCTCGTGCTACGTAGCTTTACGCAGACCTCGTGCCCAAGACAGCCGAGAACTTCCGAGCGCTCACGACCGGTGAGCTCGGCGCGGACCTCACGTTCAAGAACAGCGTCTGCCATCGCATCCTCAAGGGCTTCATTGTGCAGTGCGGCGACTTCACGACCGGCAAAGGGTACGGCGGTCGCAGTATCTACGGTCAGAAGTTTGATGACGAGCCGAACGGACTGCGGCTGACGCACTCGAAGCGATACATCCTGCAAATGGCCAACTCGGGACCCAATACGAACGGCTCGCAGTTCTGCTTTATGCTCGGCCCCGCGCCGCACCTGAACGGCCACCACGTCGTCTTTGGCGAGGTCATTGATGGCTTCGACGTTGTGGACAAGATGGAGGCCGCCGGTGGTGACCAGGACGGCGTCCCATTGCAGCACAAGGTCGCTCTCATTGACGGTGGTGAGCTCTTGTAGGTAGCGTAACGTTAGTGTTCCGAGGGACGTGCCATCGTGAGGAATTCTGTCGTCGGTCCAAATTACTAGTAATGGCAGTTTGTGTCGCCGTTTTCATTGACTGCCCATCCGCTCTGCAAACTCGTAGTAGTTCTCCATGGACTCGGGCGTCGAGACGGGCGTGATGCTCGCTTTCGCGCTCACAAAGTGCCGCATGCAAACCGACGTAGCGTCGATTGACTCGCGAAGCGCATGCAGCGCAGCCTCGCGGCAGACGTTCTACACAGACAACGAGATGCGTCAATCGTCTCACATGTTGGCAGTATCCACGACAGTCACCTACCTCAAGTTCAGCGCCGCTGAAGTACGGCGTCTCGTGAGCCAGCAACGAGAGATTGACGTCGCTGTCGAGCGCCATTCCACGCGTGTGAATTCGAAGAATCGCCTCACGCTCCGCAGGCTCCGGCAGATCCACGAGAAGGATGCGATCGAAGCGACCCGGTCGCAGTAACGCTGCGTCAATACAGTCGGGTCGGTTCGTCGCGCCGATCACGAGCAGTCCCTCAGCCGACTCGACGCCATCCATCTCGTTCAGCAGCGTCGAGAGCACGCGCAACGCCGTGCTGCCTCCGCTGCCTTCGCTGTCGCCCCCGAAGTCGCGTTTCGCCACGAGTACATCGATCTCGTCAAAGAAGAGAATCGCGGGAGCTGCAGCACGCGCGTCTCGGAACAACTGACGGATCGAGGCTTCTGCATCGCCAAAGAATGGCGAAAAGACCTGCGCAGCCGAGAGAGAGAGGAACGTCGCGCCACTCGAGTGTGCCGCGGCGCGAACGATCGTGCTTTTGCTGCAACCTGGCGGACCGTACAGCAAGATGCCACGCGGTGGCGCGATGCCGAGGCGGCGGAATGTCTCGGGGAATTTGAGCGGCCACTCGAGTGCCTGCTGCAGTGCGAGCTTAGTGTCTTCCTGTCCTCCGATGCGGCTCCAGTCGAGCTGCTCGGCGCCTTTGCTGTTTGGTTTACACGACACTTAGTCTTAGAAAGCACACCATCCACATTGACGATGGGAACGTACACGTGGCTTGAGGTGCTTCGGAGCGCTGATGCCAAAACGACCTGCATCGCCTGCTCAAAGTCTTCCATGGTCACCTCAAACACTGGCGGTTGCTGGTCGACTACTTCTTGTGTCGCCTCGACCGTCGACTTGGCTGTCTCGTCGTGTCGGTCACGAATACTCTGAAATAGGTAGGAGAAGAACTCGCTCGGTTGGCTCGGCGTCGCTTGCTCCGAGCGCTTCGTCGATGACAGAAACCACAACGGAATCGCAACAGGCTGCACCCGATACGCGATCCCGGCGACCATTTTCTCGACATCCGACACTCGAAGCGCTTTTCCATGGCGCTTCCACTCGGTCCACCAGTCTTTCGCGTCTTGACTCCGTGTGAGCTCGACAAACTGTCGCGTGGAAGCGATGGAAAGCGCCTCTCGACAAAGCGAAGCGATGTCGGCACCGACGTATCCGATGGCTCGCGTCGCCAGCGTGTGAAGGAACGCGTCGCGGTCTTGCGGCGCCGCTCGCACTTGGAACGGCATCTCTCGCATGTGAACCTCGAAGATCTGTCGACGCGCGTCGACGTCCGGTGGTGAGACGAAGATCTCGCGGTCGAAGCGGCCAGGTCGACGCAGCGCTGGGTCGATATTGTTGGGCAGATTCGTGGCGCCGACGACGATGACGTTTTGCCTTGCGTCGGCATCAGCGCCGTCCAACAGTGTCAGCAGTTGCGCGACAATGCGGCTGTGCGCCATCGCCCCGTGGGCGTCTCGCTTCGGGCAAAGTGCGTCCAGTTCGTCGATAAAGATGACGCCAGCGCCGCCGCTTTCGCGGACGCTCGTCGCGGTCTTCCGGAAGAGATCGCGCAGCGTCTGCTCAGCGTCGCCGATCGTACTTGTCATGATTTCGGAGCCGTTGATGACTTCTAGATGCAGCGGCACGTGCGCTCGGCACTCGCGGACGACGGTCCGTACGAGCAGCGTCTTGCCCACACCGGGCGGACCACACAACAAGAGCCCCTTGGGGAACTCGACCGAAAAGCGCATCTTGACGTCGTGGTGCGTGATTGGCAGCATGATCATCTCTCTCAGTGCTTGAATTTCAGTCTCGAGGCCTCCGATTGCGGTCGATGACACACTTTCCTCGTCAATGTCCGATGCAGTCTGCGACGAAGTCGGCCCGTCGGCCACTGCGTCGTCGGGCAGCGTAATGGAGACTCTGCTGTTGGGCGAAATGCGAACAAAGTCACCCGCCGGATACGTCGTCACCACGCGACACACAAGCGCGTGGTCGCTGTCCTCGTCGCCGGCGCGATGGAACGCGTTGGGCAGCGGCACACGAACGCGCGCTGTCTTGCATACCAACAAATGGTGCTGCAGTGTCTCATGCGCGAGCTGTCGATAGCTGACGTCCCCGAGAAGCTGCTGCACCGATGGCACTGCCATTGGTGGCTCAAGTCGAGAGATGTCGACCTCGAGCGCCACACTGGCAGCAGTCTGAACGCTTTGCCGCGGAATCCAGTGCATACGAGAGATACCCGCGACGAGAGCTGCCTTAGGGCTGTACGATGTAGCTGCCGTCTTCACGATACGCTGGTACATCGCGCCAGGAGATGTCGAGATGAACACTGTTGGGTCTATCGGAGGTGTGAAATCTTCGCTTTCGTAAGGATCTGTGTCGTCTGGAGCGATCGCTACACGGCACACATAGGCCTCAGGAGACACTTCCGTTGGGCGGTACAGCACATGGAGACTCGCCCATGCAGGGCGTTGCTGCAGCGACCGAAGCGGTACGCGGCATCGCGCTGTGAAGCGGTCGAGCCATCGTGTATCGCTCTGCGCGATGGCCCATTCGACTGGCATCTCTTCTTCCACTGGTTTTTTTGCTTTGGTTACACTGCACACGTCACAGATGGTCTCTAAAGTAAAGTACTTCATTAAGTAGACAGTCGTTAACTCCTGTGGCTCCCCTTCTTCTGAAAAGAAAAAAAGCAGAAATCTCCATCCTCTCAAAAATGCTCTTTTTTCAGCCTGTGGACCACCGGATCCTCTTGGCTTCATTTTCACCCAATTGAAGCGCATCTACCTCCGAATACTGCGCTACGATTGACTGAAACCCGCCACCAGTGGGGGGTCCACAACGCCACACCCCACCATCGGAGCGCTCGACGACCGACACCGACTGCTGTAGCGAAAGGAAGGAGGAATCGCGACGATGATCTTCACGTCGATGCGTCGCGCGGTGGCGCGCTCCACGGCCGTCTCGGGCCGCCGCTTCATGGGCGGTGGCGGCCACTCGCACGGCCACGCCAAGGACTACCCGTTCGGCATGCACTTCCACGTGAGCCCGGTCCACAAGAACCTCGCGCTCGCCTACGGCACGATGCTCTGGCTGTGGATCTTCTGGCGCGCAAAGCAGGACGGCAAGGTCGTGCTGGTGAGTGCAGTCTTCATGTCGTGTGGCGTTTGATTGTCGCCATGGCATGTTGCTGATCGTTCTCCGTGTGTGTGTGTCTGTCTGTCTGTGCTGTCTAGGGACTGGAACACCCGTGGGACCACCACGGCCATGGCGACGACCACCACCACGACGCCCATCACGGCGCGGTGTCGCACGGCAAGTTCAAGTACGAGCGCTCGGAGGTCGGCGAGCGACCGACGCTCGTGCGCGCGGATGAGGAGGACGAGGACGACGAGTAGACTCATCGAGTTGAAGAGATACGACCGACCTTCGAAGGCGTGCACGTGTGGTGCATGGCATGGAAAAAGCGATAATACACGTGAGAGAACTGAACGGAACGGAACGCACGCGACCAAGCGATAGGGAAAGAGAGGTCTGTTTGGTCTCTACTGCTGCGTGATCTGCATGCCCGCGACGGCGTCGCCCGACAGCAGGTACAGCTGCTCGATCTGCCTTTTGAAGTAGCGCTGCGCGTCCGCGCGCTTGAGCTTGAACGTCGGCGTGAGCAGGTCATTGTCCACCGAGAAAAGCTCGTGGTGCAGGTAGATCTGCTTCACGCGCTCGAAGCCGGCGAGTCGGCTGCGCGTGCTGGCGGCCTCGATCTCGGCTTGCACGAGCTTCTTCAGCAGCGGTTGATCGCACAGCTCCTTGAGACTGCTCGCGATCGAGATGCCGTTGGCCGCCGCCATCTTGCGGAACACCATCTCTTCCGGCACGATGATGCCCACGAGATGCGAATGGAAGCTGTCGCCGGTGACGAAAACCTGCGCGATGCTCGGGCAGCTTTGCAGCACGTTCTCGATCTTCTCAGGCGCAACGTACTCGCCCTGTGAGAGCTTGAAGATGTTTTTCTTGCGGTCGATGATCTTGAGCTGTCCGAGCGGCGACCACATGCCGATGTCGCCTGTGTGCAGCCATCCCTCGGCGTCGATCGCCTCCGCGGTCTTGTCCGGTAGCTTGTAGTACCCACTGCAGATATGCGGCCCCCGCACGCAGATCTCGCCGCGTCCCATGCATGGCAGGCGCTCGTCGCCGTGCTCTCGGTCCGTCGGGAGGTACCCCATGTCGGGCACGGCCTCGAGTCGCACCTCGGTGCAATTGGCCGGGCCACCGACGTACCCGCCACTGAGATCGGTGAGGTGCATCGACGAGATGAGGGAGCACGTCTCCGTTTGGCCGTAGCCCTCGACGAAGCGGCCGGGAAAGGCGACTCGACAGAACGCCAGCACGGCCGGTGACAACGGCGCCGAACCCGAGATGATGAGTTCGCAGCGGTCGAGTCCGAGACCGGCCGCGAGCTTGTCGAAGACGAGCTTGTCCCACCACGCGTGGCGCGTCTTGCCGAGTTTGTGGAGTCTCGCGACCTTGACACCCAATGCCTTGTGGAAGAGAAACTTGCGCAGCTTGGGTGCGTCGTTGACCTTGGCCATGATCATGTCGTGGATCCGATTCAGCAGGCGAGGCACGGTGCAGAAGAGCGTCGGCCGCAGCGCGCGAAGGTCGTCGACAAGCTTCAGCGGGTTGCCTCTCCAGAAGCCGATGTGCGAGCCATTCCGATACGCGTTGATGTGCGCACAGCGCTCAAAGATGTGTGCGAGCGGCAGGTACGACAGATACGTCGAGTGAGTGCCCATGCCAACCCCAAACTGCTGCAGAAACTCGTTCGTCGACTGCGTGCTCGCGAGCAGCGATGCGTGCGTGAGCATCACACCTTTCGGGTCGCCCGTCGTGCCGCTCGTATACATGATCGTCGCGAGGTCCGACGCGTTGGGCGGGGTCAGCGGCCGCGGGTTGAGCTTCCCTTCGATCTCGAGATCAGTGATCGTGTAGACCCGAAGACCCACCTCGGTCGCTTGCTTCTCCACGGTCGAGTCCAATGGTCCCGACAGCACGACGTTTACCAACTTCGGACACTTGGTGCGGATCGCCATCAGCCGCTTGAGCTCGGCCTCCGTGCAGACGACCGTCGGCAGCTCGGTCTGGTTGAGGATGTACTCGGTCGAGTCGCTGCCGAGCGTGTCGTACAGCGCGACGACGCAGCAGCCGTACGCGAAGCCCGCGTACTCGGCGACGACCCAGTCGATCGAGTTGCGCATGTAGATCGCGAGAATCCGCTGACGATCGACAATCGGCAGCAGGTCGTGAAGCATCATACCAGCGCCGAGATGCTCAATACGGGCCATGACTTGGCCGTACGTGAGCCACTCAAACGGCTCGACGACGTCGCCGACGACACGCTGCACACCGAGACACCGCGCGTCAGCGTGGCGCTTCGCGGTGTTGGCAAAGTTGTGGAACGCGCTTTCGACGGTTGCGTACGTCAGCCCAGCGAGCGGTGTCGCTGGGTCATTGCGATCGCCTGGTAGCGGGTTAGTCGACGGGATCGTACTGCGGTGAATTGCTGTGTGGTTGGGCGTCTCTGTGCCGACGAGCACCTTGGAGTACGCCACCGAAGCGACCGACGTCATGCTGCCAATCGACAGAGAGTTGATTAGTGCGGAGTGGACAGAACGCTGACGCCGCCATGCGCTCTCTACGCGCCATGAGGGACTACAGGCGGCGCATGGCAGCAGCGAGAGCTGACCATGTCCCAAGAATATCGGGATCAGGCCGTGAGCACGAGACGGAACCTGAGCCTGAGCATGCGACGGAGGCTGAAATAGTCGCTCAGACGGGTTCGTATCGCAACAGTCGCGGATTAAAGCGCAGCATCGCAGATATATTCGTCTATTTGGAAGTATTGAAGTGGGAGTCAGGCTGACTGTCGTGTGTATCTGTCAGTCAATCCGATCGAGAGATCATTTGGATCCCTTTCGATCCCGCGAATCGATGGTCATCGTCACGGGGCCGTCGTTCACCTATTGCACACGCACGCACCGATCTCAATCGTCAGTCACCAGAGCGCAACCGCCATGTTCTCGCACCCACACGCACCAATGAGACCTCCATCATCGCACCAAAGACGCCTTCCGCCACTTTGTCTGCGCTGTGAGCGGCGCGCACACGGTCGCAGAACGCATGGTAAAACTCTTTTGCGGGAGCAGGCGCCACTGTAATCACGTTGAGAGAGCAGCATTACAAAAACGGAACCCCAATGAAAACAAGAACGCAAGTCGAACGTACTTGCGAGGTGGAAGTCGGGCTTGTTGCCCTGGAAGTACCCGTACAGTGTGAACTGACTCACGAGCAGCACCTCGTATCCGTTCGAGACCACCGACGACTTCCACGCAGTGTCCTTCTCATCCGGCCACAGACGCGCGTTCTATCGAGACGACAACAACGGTACCAGCGTCAGACCGAAGCGAACAGATCGACCGACACCGGTAGTACGTAGGATGCATACGATGAATACTCACCAGCAGTCGTCGACAGCAGAACTCGGCGTCTTCCTCCGTGTCTTCCCGCGTGATACCCACGAGGCACACGAGTCCCTTCCCGATCTGTCCGACGACCTCGCCGTCCACGCGCACACTTGCGCTTGTCACGCGTTGCAGCACTACTCGCATGATGGATCGACTGACGCAGAAGCAACAGCAAGTGAGACCGAGTGATTGCGTGCATCCGCTCGCACTCGCTCGATGTGAGCTCTTCATGTGGACCACGTCATTCATCCGAGGAATGTAGGTGTCCATAATGGAGTGATGGTCTGATAATCGCCCTCTCATCGGCTGTTGTTGTTGCGACGATGGCGACGGTGAATGAAGCACGCAATGGTCGCGAGAAGCGCGAGGTGCTGCTGTATGGCACGTCCGCGAACCCTCCGAATGGGCTGACTGGTCACATGGGCGCTGTCGCATTTTGTCGTGAGCTGTTTGACGAGATCTGGGTGCTGCCCGTGTACCAGCACATCTACTCCACCAAGCGGCAGCTCGCGCCATTCCACCATCGTGTCGCGATGACGGAACTCGCTGTCGCAGACATGGATCGCGCACAACAAGATACCGGTGAAACATCTTCCAAGCGCGCGGTCGTGCGCGTCAGCGAGGCAGAGCGTGAACTCTTCGAGCACCACGCTGCGCTCACTGACAAACCGGAGGAGCTCCGAGTTGGTAGCATCGACCTCGTTCGGTTTCTTCGGGAAAATCATCCCGATCTCAGCTTTACCATGCTGCTTGGAGCCGACACGTTCGCTGATCTGCGGGCAGGCAAGTGGAAGAATGGGGATGAGCTCCAGCGACTCGTCAAGCTTCTTGTCATGTCTCGCAAGGGATTTGAGCCCCCGCAGGTCGAGCTCAATGGAGACGAGCAGCAGCGCATTCGATTCATCACGATCCCCGCGCTGGATGACGCGTCCTCGACGCGGACGAGAGCTATCAAGGACCCCGATCAGCTTCGTCGCGCTGTTTTCCCGAGTGTCGCTGAGTATATCATCAAGAACAAGCTCTATGCATTCGCAGACAGTTAAATGAAAATGCGATCGTGAATAGAAACCGCGTTTATGGTCGCACAAACTGATGAATCCGTGTGCCCTCGCTACTGTGGTCGGAGCTCACAACTGTCTTCACGAGACCATACAGCTCGCACTGACGTTCAATCTCTGCTTCCGTCATCTCGTCATAGCGATAGCTAGAGCACATGAGGAACTTGGCGTTGGGTGCCTTCTTCAGCAGTCGGTCGACGGTCCAGAAGAGAGGAGCAACGATCCCGCGCGTGTAAATCACATCCGATCCAACGACCATGTCGATCGTCTGAGGAGATCGTCCGAGAAGGAGCTCCAGCGACTCGACCTCGCCGCTGCCGTCGGCTCCCCATCGCAGGCGATGCGTCAGGCAACGCGCTTGGTTGCGCTCCTGCTGCGTGGAGTTGTAGTCGATGGTCTTGAGCACACCAGGGTCATGGTCCGTGAACACGACAGTCGCATTGGGCTTGAGCTGGGCGATCGCCAGGCCTGTCGTCCACGACAACGCGCTCGGTTAAACTCACCGCCACGTCTACAAGCAGCAGTCGCATTTCCACTTGTTAACGTACCTGTGAGGCCGCATCCGGCGCCGAGCTCCACGATCGTGCCATCGTCAGGCAGCACATCGCGATGCTTCTCCAAGTACTTGCAAAGCGCAGGGGCTGCAGGCCAGACGAAGTGGCCAGACTACAGGAGATCAAGAGCAACAACACAACGTGTGAGCCACACGTCCTTCCCTGTCAGCATCACGCGGGCATCAAGACCATAGACAATGAGACAGACACTCACCTGAGCACCACGAGATTGATCCTGCGCGTATGTGAGCAACACGGCCACGTCGTCACCATACGTGTAGCGGCACGTGACTTGCTCGTATTGCTCCTCGTAGAACGACCCGACGTCGTGCATGTACCCGATCTCGGCCTCTTGCTCGGCGATGAGTGCGGACGTCGTCATGGTGAGAGCGCAGCGCTGGCTGTCGAGGGAGAAGGCTGGCGAGACAGACGTTCAGTCGCTGCTGGTGTGAACGCAAGTGAGTGCGCCGAGTGACTCGGAGTCCTGGTCGCTTGCTCAGCAATGGCCAGATGGCGTAGCCTTTCGGTCGATGATGAGGCACATTCGACGATGATGATCCAAGCAAACCGTCTCACCACGTCCCACCCATTTTGCACCAATCGCATGCTCCGCGAACGAACACTAGAGCTATCTGATTGGTTGAAATACATTTATTACGCAACCAGAGCGGCGTCCATGACCTTCACTTGGCGACCTGGATACGTTTGTCGATGAACTCTTGGAGATCCTTCGCTGCCCTGTAGACAACCCAAGCACAGCTCAGCCATCCGTAGCATCGATAGAAGGATGACGCGCCAGTGCGTGGATGTACGTACTTGTAGTAGTTGGTTTCGGGGGTGTTGTAGATCGTGCAGTTGTTGCACATCGTGTCGAGATCGGCCTTGAACGCCGCCTTGTTCAGGTAGTAGCCACTCTCGATGCGCTTCTGGATGAGCGAGAGGTCGACTGGTTCCTTGATGTAGTCGAGATAATCCACGACGATCGTCGTGTCCACGGGCTCGTGGAACGGCCACGCACTTCGGTGGCTCGACACGGCTTTCCACAGTTGCTGCAGCTGTGTGCGGAGACTTCCTGGATCGCGCGTGCTGAAGACGACGATAAGCACCACAGCATCGTCAGTTAATGGGCAGTTCCAGAAACTTGAGCGCCCCGGTGCCGACAGCAACGACGACTACATTCAACGTACCCAACGCGACTGTTGCGAATGACGGCATGCGACCAGCCTGCTTCCTCTGCACGAGTCCAAACGTCAGAAACAGTCTCAAAGACCAGGATCCGCACCACACACAAACAGCAGAACGTACTGACGCCAGGGACCATGTAGATGTCCATGGTGCGTCCCTCTGCAAACTGTGTGAGTCCTGGATACACGATATGCGCCTTCGACCGCTCTTTGATCTTCTCTTGGATTTTCTGACAGACAGACACGCCATACCTCGCGTGAGACAACGTGCATTATACACTTGAGTGCTCCATTCCGACGTACTTTTCGTTGCTCTTGGACCATCGACGTGATGCGAAGGTAGTTGATCTGATGATGAATCGTGCATTCCATCAACGTGCCACCGTCGTAGTCCTTGATGTAGCCAAACCAGTTGCTCTTGGGCATCGACACGACCTTCGCAAAGCCCTGTTTCTTAAAGTACCCGATGGCGTAGTTGTCGGCGTATGTGAGGAAATGCGTGATGCCCGATGCCTTGACGTACTCCTTCAGATGGTTCATCAAGCGCGTGCCGTACCCTTTCACTTGATCCGCTGCGTTGATCGCACAGAACGCGATCTCTGCAAAGTGGTTCGGCTCGAATGGGCGATAGCAAATGCCGCCGATGACGTGCTTGCCGTTCTTCAGGATCACCATCGATCGATGGTTGCGATCAAACACCAGACGCACAATGTACTCGCGAGGCATCTTGGGCAGCTGCCTCGCGAAGATGTTCTTCAGCGTCGTGAGCTGCACCATGTGCTCCGGCTCACCGTCGTTCGAGATCACAGTGAACTTCAACTTGCCGCCGTCTTCCTCCATGCGAGCCATGTCGTCTCGCGAGATCATCATCGGTGCAGACACGATCGCCGCGTCACCAACGCTCACAGCAGTGGGCTGCGGTGCAGTCGCCTCTGCAGTCGTCGCAGTGGATGCCTGCGTCGTCGACGCCTCCGTACTCAGCTTCTGCTTCTTTGGTGTCGCCTCTGCTGCCGCGTTCTCTTCAGTTTTCACCGTCGCGTCGCTTGAGTTGGTCTCTTTCGATGGTGACGGTGGTTCTTTTCGTTTGAGTGACGGCGCGCTCGGCTGCTGCTCCGCAGAAGCGGCGTGAGACATGGGTGCACTCGGTGTCGCTTCGTGGTCAACCGCGTTGTCAGCAGTATCCGAGACTGCACTCGAGGACGCCGCTGATGCTGCCGCAGCGTCGGAATTCGTCTTCTCCGACGATTCCATCGACGTTGAAGCAGGAACGACAGCCGAAACCGCGTCTGGGAGTGGGGCGGCGCCACTCGGGGCACTCGCTTCATCACCCGACGATGGCGCTGCTTGCGCTCCGCTGCCGCCGCCACCGGAAGACGAATCGACTGCAGAGCTGTCAGTGACCATCGGCTCGGCGTTCGCCTCGGTCGAAGCTCTCACTGTGTCAGCAGCGGACGCTTCCATCTTGACGTCCGTGGCGCCTGCGCTCGCCGCCGCCTGCTGCTTCTCATCACCTTCCACCATCTTCGTGTGGTCCCCCTGCACACTCTCGCCCTTGGCGAAAATACTCGACCTGTTCAAATCGTATTTTCACTCAAAATCGATCTATCGGTTGACATTTCATGGTACCCACCATCCTTTCACACTAGATGCAGTGATCGTTAACTTAGCTGAGCCTACCGAGCTACTGCCACCTCCCGAATACAGCGCTATTCGAACGTTGGCGGGATCTCGGGAACACAAGTGCCCGCCATTTTTCGAGAGCAGCAGCAGGTGCAGCTCACGAGTATGTCGCTGCCGATGCTGCGTCGGCTGCGCGTGCCGCCGCTTGATCGCCAGGTCGCTCGCGGTGCCATGCAGATCTGCCACAAGATCATCATGCAGCAGCTCTACATCTCGCGCGTCGACACGCAAAAGCAGTGGCTCGTCATCTCGAACCCATCTGAAGAGGTACCCCGTTGATGGCGCGCCGTCCAACTCGGCACTGGCTTGGTGCAACGATACATGTATTGACGTAGTTATGGCAACTGCGCAACAGGCCATTGACCTCACAGGCTACACAGTGGCGAACTCGGATGCCACCAAGATCTTCCGTTTCCCAAACAAATACATTCTGCTGGCGGGCGACGAGGTCACGATCTGGTGCTCGCCTGGAGGCATCGATCTCGACACCGACAACCTGCTGCAGCCCTATCTCTTCTGGACGCGACCCGATGGCTCGCTGCGTCACGCACCTTTCTTCATGAAGAACACAAGTAATGAGGTCATTCTCTTGGACCCGTACATGATCGAAGGTACGCTATGAACCCCTGCTCTTCGTACCATCATCGTCCACACACACTGACACTGCTTCTGTGTATCATCAACAGTGGCGTCACTTCGCATCTCGGAAGACGGAAAGAAGGATTTCCGAGTCCTTCATTGCGTGTCGTCGCACCCGAGAGCGATTCAATCAGCGAATGACACCAAGTTCTGCGTTGGCTGCCTCGCGCCGCCGTCCTACCGCAAGCGTGTGCGAGATCCGACCACACAGACCGAGGTCTACGTCTTCTCGCGGTACTGGAACGTGGTGTCAGACAAGTCGCTCTTCTCGCACTTCTTCGCCGTCTGCCTCGCCCCAATGCTCGAATGCCTCCGCGTGCTACTCGTGTACTCTCTTCTTGCGATCTTCCAGCAGCCCAATCGATCTGCCATCGGATTCCGCGCAGGTGTTCGCGAAAAGCTCTTTACGATGATCGCGCTAATGGCGGTTTGTGACCTCGGAGCTCGTCGACTGATGCTGTGGGTCAAGAGCGGACTCCTCATCTCTCTCATGAGCTTCTCGTCGGTCGTAATCGATCAGCTCGCGATGGTCGCGACGTACACATCACTCGAGCGACTGTATCCCGATCTTCGCAGCTCGTTTCGGTCATTGCTCACGTTTGAACTCGCGCTCTCCTGTCTGAATATCGTCGCTGTGCAAGTCGGATTCATCGAGAATCGTCGGCACTGGCATCCACTCTTCAAGCAGCTCGCCCGTTGGGACTACCGTTGGCAACAGATTATCTTCCTTTGCGCCCTTGGGCGAGAAGTGCTATTGTCGCTGCTTCTCGTGCTACCGATGCCAGGCACCGCGACGCTTGCGATGCGGATCCTGGGGTACGTCCTCGTGCCGCTTTTTACAGTCGCGACAGGCTTGGATTTCTTGCGGGGCGCCGCAATGTTGCTGTACCTCGTAAAGTACCCTTTGCTACGGCGTCGATCTGTGATTCACGGATTGAGAAAGCGCTCATGAAGAAAATGAACTACGGAGAATAAACGCAAAAGGGCACGTCTTGCTGTATTCTCTGCTGTTGTGTCTCCTCGACAACACTCGTACACATCTACGCACACGCGCTCGTTCGACAGACGAGCTGTTCAGGCGTTGGCTTCACCTGGAGGGATGTGAGTGGAATCGGAGTGACAGCAGAACGACTTGTCTGCAGCAGTCTCTAAAACGTGGATCCCTCTGGAGGCTGCGGGAGGCGGCGGTTCGTCGGCGACGCCATCTCCGCACGCAGCGCGATGAGCACGGTCTCGATGCCGCTGTTGCGGTTCCAGTTGGCGAGCACAGGCAGTCGTCGCGCATCGACGCGACCATTCTGAGGGTCCACGCAGCTCATGTTGATGCGACTGGTAAAGTAGAACTCTGGCGGCATAGTAGGGTACTGGTCGCTACAGTGGATTCGAAGGCTGTAGATGCGACCGTCGTGGCAGGTCTGCAAGACAATTCACACACACACAAACATCAGTAACTCAACCACATAGCTACGCAGCGACTGGAAGCGCTCACGCACGCCAGCGGGGCCGAGAATGGTACCGATCCAGTTTGTGAGGAAGATGTCGTCAGCCTGTTCGAGACCAAACGAGATGCTCATGTCGCCATGACCCTTCTCCGCGCTCTCGAGCTCCTCCAGGAGCTTAAAGTTGCGCGGCACTATACATCCACAGGCAGCCCCCGCATCAGTACATGAAGATAACTAGAGAAGCGAGCAAACCGAGGACGCACCGATCACCACCTCTGCTCCGGGGCGTCCCGCCATCATCTTGTCTTGCGAGAAAGAGAGAGAGATTCGCCTGCACCACACACAAATAAACAGCGAAAACTGGACGTTGAGCTCTTCATGTCTTGAAGAAGTGAAGCACAGAGAGACACGCGGAGGATGCGAGGGAGACCGAGGTCCAACACCGACAGTGCGTCACCAGACATTGCGATCGGTCAAAGAGAGCACAGACTGTCTCTCCTCTCTCTTTCTCTCTCTCTCGCCATCGGTCTCTTCATCCTCGCGCGTCCATTTCCCTCATTCTCACCTTGAGTGTGTAGGTGGAGCTGGCGTCTCCTCTCGAGAGTTGGTTTTTGTTGGGATTTATCTCCAACTCGAATGCGAGAAAACGCTCGCCTCTCTTTTGCAAGGCCAACTCTCCCAATTCTCCATTTTGATTGGCTAAAACCAGCTGCCAATCGATGTGTGATTGGGAGAAAACCCATACCCAAGGTCTTCAAGCAACGAAATCGATCCATTTGGACCGATCTATTTTCAAACCTGTGATTCTATATTGACCACGACTGTAGCCATCTCAGCGGTATTCCTTGTCGTGCAGCAGCACATCGCGGAGTGCGAGCAGCTCCGAGCGCCACATCGCCGACGGAGACGTCGCGCGCAGCTGCTCCAGTCGCTGAGCCTTCGTGTCGTGTTCGCTCTGCAGCTTCTCTGCGTGCTCCTTGGTGAAGCTCATCAGCGATGTGTTGAGCAGGTAGTCGTAGTCGCGCAGAGAGTCCATCTCCTCCTCTGCAGCACCGTGCGACGCATCGGCATCCGCTTCATGCGACGCATCAACCGCCGTCGTCGTCGCTGTCGGTGACGGTGATGATGACGCGGCGTCGCTCACAAACGCTGACGCTGGGTCGAACTCGTGGCGCTGTAGCAGCGCGACAAGCTCTCGCTTCGGGATGCGGTCGCGCAGCACCGACTGCAGCTCGCCGTCCGCGACCTCGCGGATGAACCGGATACGGTTCTGTAGCTTGAGCACCTCACGGCTCTGTGTGTCCTCCATGTGCGCCTTGCGTTGCTCGTACATTGCGAGTCGGATCGGGAAGAACGCGCGCAGCACGTCCTCGCTCGTCTCGTACTTGACCAGTTTGCCTGAGGCATCGAACGCATGCATGTTCGTCGTGCTGAGTGACGAGTCAAGCTTGAACAGCTTCACGAGATGCTCCGGTCCCTTGTCCATGAGCTGCGCGAGATCGCTGCGCGGCAGCGTCACATCGAAGCGCACGTCGCGCTCCGAGTGATGCTCCGAAAATGACCGAATCGTCTTCTTCGCCACGAGGTCCCAAAGCACCTTCTTGTAGTCCTCGACCCAGCGACCGACCGGCAGCTCTGTGATGCGAAGCGTCGTCGTGTTGACCTGCTCGATCTTGCCGCGCGTCACGAACGACTGCTCTCCAACGCGCTCGATCTCTCCGCCAAAGCCCTTGACCCACGGCAGCATCGGCTCGAGCTCGACGCCGTCGCCGTTCGACTCGCTGTCGATAAGGCGCAGCAGATTATCGATCACCTGAACGGGGTGATGGCTAGGGATCTGCGTCGACCAACCTGTGCCAATGCCTTCTGCGCCGTTGATCAGCAGCATCGGCAGGATCGGCACGTAATAGTGGGGCTCCACTGGGTACCCATCGTCGTCCACGTAGCTCAGCAGCGCGTCATCGTCCTCTGGAAACAGCAGACGCGTGTACTTCTGCAGCAACGTGAAGATATAGCGCGGACTCGCGGCGTCCTTGCCGCCCTGCAGGCGCGTGCCAAACTGTCCCGACGGATACAGCAATGGCAGGTTGTTAGCACCGACATAGTCCTGCGCCATGTTGACAATCGTCGAGTGCAGCGACGCCTCGCCGTGGTGGTACGCAGTGTGCTCGCTACAGTAACCAGCGAGCTGCGCGACCTTGACCTCCTTCGTCAGCTTACGCTTCAGACACGCGAACAGCACCTTGCGCTGCGAGACCTTGAGCCCGTCGACCACGGACGGTAGCGACCGCGCGTTGTCGGCGTGCGAGAACTGGATGAGCTCCTTGTTGACGAAGTCTCGGTACGACACAGCGCCCTGCGTCGTGTCGAGGAATGACGACGGCGAGTACTCGTTCAGCAGCCACTCCTTGCGGTCGGCGGCGCGCGTCTTGCTGAACACCATCTCGAGCGCGTCGCCGTCCTGCTGCCCTGTCCACTTGAAGTCGACGAGGTGGCGGTCGAGGTCTCGAAAGTACTCGCGGCCCTCGCTGCTCGTGCTCGTGCCGAGACCCTTGTAATACTTGATGGTGACGCTCTTGAGAGCCTCTGCGTTTGCCTCCTTCCACTCGAGGTACTCTGGGATACTGAAGAACGACAGCGTGCCGCTCTTGATCTTGCCCTTCCGTGGGATCACCTTGATGATCGGCGTGATGAACTCGCTCAGAAAGCCGTCACTCTGCAGCAGCTCGGGCCAGAACGAGTGGAACAGGTTGAACAGCAGGCCCTTGATGTGCGAGCCGTCGTGGTCCTGGTCTGTCATGATAATCACCTTGCCATACCGCAGCTGCTCGCGCTTCTCAGGGGTGTCGTATCGCTCGCCCATCTTGAGTCCGAGGATCGTACAGAGATGCGCAAACTCGGCGTTCTTCGCGAGCTGCGCGTCCGTCGCGTCGCGCACGTTCAGCACCTTGCCACGCAGCGGGAAGACACCGTACTTGTCGCGTCCGACGACCGCGAGTCCCGCGACTGCGAGCGCCTTGGCCGAGTCGCCTTCCGTGAGGATCAGCGCGCACTCGGAGGAGCGTGCACCGCCCGCCCAGTTGGCGTCTTCAAGCTTGGGCACGTTGACGCTCGTCCTGGAGCGCGTCGTGCCGGCGACCTTCTTGTTGAGCGCCGCGCGCTGCTTGGAGCGCGCAGCCTCGACGACGCGCTCGACGATGCCCGTGTTGGCGATCACCAACTTGAGGAAGCGGTCCGAAAGGATGCAGGTCGATCCGTAGGTCGTCGGGCGCGACGACATGTACTCCTTCATCTGCGAGTCGAACGTCGGGTTCTCGATGAGGCAGTTGATGAACACCGCGAGATGCGGCTTGACGTGCGCCGGTGTCACGCTCAGCTCGCTGTGCTTCTTGTTGATGTGGTCGGCGATGCGTCGGCAGATCTGGTCCGCGATGTACCCGACGTGCGTGCCGCCTCGCAGCGTCGACATGCCGTTCACGAAACTCACTTGCACGAAGCCGACGTCGGATGGCAGCAGACCGATCTGCCAGCGCTTGTTCACGCGCGCGTACACATACTCGGGCGCAGGCGTCGACGGCACGTCGGTCGCTGCTGCGTCGCCTGCAGTCGGAGCCGGTGTCACGGTCGTCGTCGAGTGCTGGAACGCCTGCAGATACGACTCAAAGCCCGAGATCGGCACGCGCTCGCCGTTGAGCGTGACCTCGACGTCCGAGAGACAGCCCGCGACGTCCAGCACGCGCTTCTGCAGCACACGAACCATTCCAGGCGTCATGCGCGCCATCTCGAAGCGCTCGAGATCTGGCGAAAACGACACGCGCGTGAAGTCGGCCATCTCGTTCGGCTTCAGCGGTGAGATTTCGGGCTCGCCACGCTCGCGCATGTTGTTGCGCCAGACCTGGCGGTATCGCAGCCCCGTCGACGTGTCGCCGGTCTCGACGACAAACTCCTTGCTGAAGATGTTGGTGAGCTTGGCGCCGTAGCCGTGACGACCACCCGTGAGTCGCGCACTCGAGTCGTCGAAGTTGGACCCTGTAAGCAGGTGCCCAAGTACAAGTTCAGGCACGTAGACCTGCTCGCCCTTGTGGAACTTGACGGGGATGCCGCGGCCGTCGTTGTGCACCGAGATCCACGGCTTGAAGCCGTTTTCGGCCGAGCCCGGGTCGATCACGACGTCGAGATGGCGCATCGACGGGTCGCGGACCTTGTTATCGACGGCGTTCACGATGATCTCGTCGAAGATCTTGTACAGCGCAGGCACATACTCGACGGCCTGCTGTCGCATGCGTAGCGTCTGCGCATCAGCGTTGTCCCCGTTGTTGTTGTTCTTGGCGAGGATCCACATGGTCTCCTTCGCGGTCTCGACCGAGCCGATGTACATTCCGGGGCGCAGCAGCACATGCTCGAGCGGCGTCTTCTTCTGGTAGATCTGCTCGACGCTGTCCTCCAGTGACGTCGAATGCGAGCGGTACAGCACGCGTTGTCTCGACAGCAGCGACGACGACGACGGCGCTTGCAATGTCGCGAGTGCAGCGAGCGGTCGTCGCGAGCTACGCGCCGCCGCCGTCCACAGCGAGGACGACACTAGCGGAGCGGGCAGAGCATGCCGAGCTGGCACTCGCTGCGCGGCTCGCAGCGCCGTCGGCAGCGCCCGCCGACGCCCGATCGCGGCTCGAGCGAGCATCTTCTTTGCGTCTTGGATGCGGCGCGGCGCCGTTCGAAGTGCGTCCCAGCCGTTGGCCAGCGTGCCTTCTTTAGTGTCCGCTACCTCAATACAAGGTCAATCCACATGACCCAATAACCCATAAATGGGTGATTGGGTGGGGAGACGCGCTCCGCGCTTTTTCCGTCGCCCGACGTCTGTATCGCGAGGGGCTCCGTGTCAGTCTTTTGAGTGGGCGCGAAGAGCTCAAGCTCCGTCACTACTGTCTTGATTGATGCCCGCTTCTCCGCCGGCGACGACGCGCGCGACGGAGACCGCGGACGCGCGCGCCAAGCGCGTCGCGGCTCGCAGCAGCAGCGGCGCTGCGTCGGTGGCTCCGATGACGGCAACGACGGCGGCTGCGGCGGCGGCTGCTACCGCTGTAGACGCTGTGGATATCGACACGGGAGTCGTGCGGCGAAGCACGCGCCGTGGCGCTGGCGTCGCCCCGAAAGCGCCAGAGAAGCACGTCGCTGTCGCCGTCGACGCTGGGGGCGAGGGTGACACCTCGACGGACGATGAGGCGGTTCCAGCAGACACTGTCCGCACGATCGTGCAGTTTATCGCAGAGGGTGGGTCGGTCGCGGCCGCAGCGACCAAGTTCAACGTGTCGCGCGACGTGATCTCGCGCGTGCTCAAGATGAAGACAGTCGTTGCCAATGAAGCGACGACACACAGCCCGCGGGAGCATCAAGGGACGCACATCGCGCCGGTGACGGTGACGGCGACGGCAGCAGCGACAGCGGTTGCAGTTGATGTTGTGGCAAGACTTGATCCAGACGCCGTGATGGAGGACACAGCGGTGCAGACACCGTCCAACAAGCGCCCGGCAGCCGACGTGCTGCCCGTGGACTCGCCACTGTCTTCCGACCAGCATCCAAAGCCGAAACGCGTGCGCAAAAGCCGAGAAGAGAAGCTCGCGATCCTCGAATTTGTGGACCAAGGTGGCACGCACGTCGCAGCGGCGGAGAAGTTTGGCGTCTCTCGCACGGCAGTCACCAAGATGGTGAAGGAGCGCGAGCTCATCATTGGTGCGACGGTCGCGGCCGCGACAGCGGCCGCCGCTGCGACTGCTGCGCTCGCTCCTGCTGCTGTCGTGGATGCGATCAATCGCTCTTGCAATAGTGACAGTGTCGACGCCAGTGCGCTTCCGACAGTCTCCACAACCCCGACAGTAGTGGTCGCATCGACGAGTCCGGCTCCGACGCCGACGTCCGACGCTGGAGATGCGATCAAAGGAGATCGCGAGAAGGATGTCACTGCGACACGATCTGCGCCGTCGCGCCGTCGAACAAACACGGGTGCACAGAACGCGACGGCTGCTGCTGTCGCGACAGATGCGTCCGCAGCCACAGCACCGAAGAAAGTGCGTCGTGTGCGCAAGACCAACGAAGAGAAGCTCGCGATCCTCGAGTTTGTCGATCGTGGTGGGTCGCAAGGCGCTGCTGCCGAGAAGTTTGGTGTCTCTCGAACCGCAGTGACGAAAATGGTGAAGGAGCGCGACGCCATCACGGCACAGGTGCATTCGGGCATGACCAACCACCGCAAGGTTCTGCAATACCAGCACAAACTGTCGGTGATTGAGGACATGCTCTATCGCTGGCAGGTGCAGGTCGAACAGGACGCACCCAACCTGAAGATCACTGGCGATTTGCTGCAGACCAAGGCGATGGAGTTCCGTGACAACATTCTAAGTGACTTTCGCGACGCGTTGCAGCCAGACGTTGTGCAGTCGCTCACCGACTTCAAGGCGTCCAATGGCTGGCTACATCGCTACTTGCAACGGCGGAATCTGCGCGCGTCGACCAAGCGAGAAGACACCAAGACGGTGACGCCTGCGCGTAACAGTGGACTCGCTACGCCCGCGATGGCAGGTGACTCACAACCAGTGATCGCAACGATGGCGCCGTTCGACGGACTCAACCAGGAGACGTTCAATGTCGCACTTCGACAGAGACTGGCGGCCGTCCCGCTATCCTGTGTCTGGAACTTGAGTGAGGTCACGTTGTTCCCACTCGCATTCCTAGACAACAAGCCACCATCGACGAATGGCTCGTCGGAATCGACCGGCGAAGACATCATTCAGCACCAGCTTTCGATGACGCTCCTGGTCAGCGCGGCAGGCGAGAAGTTCAAGGCGCATGTGCTATCGGGACGTCAGTCGTCATACGACTACGCACAAGCGACAGCGGCGGCAGCGTTCGAGAACATGTCCGTCGATGTCGCGCCCGACACGTTTGTTGACCCGACGTCGATCGCCGTCTTCCTTCAACGCGTCAGCAACACTGCCAAAGCGCGCAACGAAACGTGGTACATTCTCCTACAGGCGACACCAGCGCACGCCGCGTTCCTGCATCTCTTGGATCCATCGGGGTCGTTCGATCGGGGGTTTGCCTTTGAGTCGCTCATGCTGCTGCTCGTGCCTCAGCCACAGTCGGCGGCGGATCGCCATCCAATCGCTGACACCGTTGGCCGCGTACTCAAGGCATCCTTCCGACAAGCGGTATTGAAGACAATCATCTCGAAAGTCGAAGCACGGGAAGCAACACGCGGCGCTAACGTGGAGGACGCGTCCTCGGCGACGGCCAACTCGGGAGCAGCGGATCGGAAAGAAAGCGCACTTCCAGTCGACGTCTCCAGGGATCTCACGGCGACAGACGTCCTCTCGTGTTTGTCTGCCGCGTGGCATGCAGTACCGGCAACACTCATTCGACACTGCTGGAGATCTGTGGGTCTGCTGATGGCGACACATCTCGAGGAGCTCAACACGAACAGTTCGGGCGAGTTCGAAAATACAGCGCTGCAGGAGCTCTCGGACGTCCTCTCGGAACTGTCGTCGCTTCGAGATGGAGCCGTCGTTCGACAACTCGGCTTCCCAACGCTGGAGACTCCGACCGATCGGCTCAACATGGCAGAGGCCTTGACTTCATTTGACGACCACCTCCTGGCAGGTAAGCTCCGCTGTGGTTGTGTTGCATGAAACACTGTACGTGATACTGAATGATGCTGCGTGTCGCCTGGACCAGAAAGAAAGTCCGAGGCAACTATGCTTTGCACAGTCAACGGCGTTGGCGCCAACGCGCTGGCCGACACAGGCGATGCCGCAAACGATCTCCGCGCGCTTGTCTGAGGCCTGCGCCATGCTCAACAGCGTCAAGGTCTGTGTGGATGCCATGCAGACGGACCGAGTGCTGCAGGGGCTGGTCCACGATATGGACCGCGTCGCGTGCCGAAACAGTCTCTTGGTGCTGCAGACGGTCTTGATGCGAGCTGCTGCCGGAGTGTCTCCGACGATTGACGCACTGCACGCAGCTCGTGATGCTTCGACGACGAAAGCGATGATCGACGCTGTGGGGGTGACAGCGCCATCGACAGCGCCCGACGTGGCTGCGTCGCAGGCCTCCGTCATGGACATTTGTAATATCTAAGCCGGCATTCGTCTGTCTCTCTCTCGCTCGACGAGTCGGATGAGTGCTGTGAAGGTCGCCAAATAGTGAAAGCAAACTGTTCGTTTTTTGTTGTTGTTGTGAATTGAGTTGGTCTCGAGGAGCGCGAGTCGAGTGAAACGTGCAGCAGCCTGTCCATCCTTTGCCCACAACGAATACCGTCGCACCGTGACGGTGGTGCCTCTGTCATGCCGTATGATTGCGGGTAGATGTGCCGAAGATCCCTATGTGCAGTGCCGCACCGATGACGAATGAGCTAGGTGACCAAGCATCTATTATTCCCATGCGCTACCCTCCACTATCTTCTGTCGGCGCATCTTCATCAGTCTTCTTCAAAACCGGAGCCGAGTTGGTGCGACTGACTCCACCACCGATAGGCGGCAGCTTCTTGCCAGCAGCAGGCGCAGGTGAGTTCGAGCTGGAACTGGATGGCGCGAGGTCCAGGCCACCGGCCCGACCATGCCATTCAGCTTCCTTGCGGGCGTTGCGCTTGACTTCGTCCTGCTTCTTCTTCTGCAACTTCTCGCGCTGTTTCTTCAGCGTCGCAGCGGAAATCGGCCGCACGCGCGAAAAGAGTCGACCACTCTCTTTCTCCAAGTTGCTTTGCGGACCTGTCGACGTAAGGCCGCTGTTTGCCTCCTTGATCTTCAGCTTTAGCGCACTTGTGGGGCCGCCAGCGGTGGACGAGCTTGCAACTGCCCCCATCTTGCCCTCATGCGCCGCGTCGAGAAGATCGAGAAGGTGAGTCGATTCCAACGGATCAGGAGACTGGTCACGAACGTCAACGACGCAAATCGTCTCAACACCGATCAGCGCAGTGGATGACCCGACCGGCGGCGCGCCGACAGCGCTGCTCATGACATGCGCGTTCACCATTGATGCCGGCGTAGATGTCGTTCCAAGCGCCTCGATCTTCCCACCGGCATGGACGTACACATGCTTTGCGCGCTCATTTCGTTCGAGCGCTTCCGCTAAGACCTTGATGCCTTCCTTGTTGATGTGATTGCCACGGAGATCGACGTGACGAATCGGTGTGAGACCTTGACTTAGAATCGCCGCGATCGCTCGTGCGCCTTCACTCGTAATCTGGTTGCCGCGCAACTGTAGCTCCCGAACATTACTGGCGTTTCGAAGAAGTGCTGCAATAGCATGTACTTCCTCGTCGCCCACACCGCTTTCAGGCAACTTGAGCACGCCAAGGTCGTCGTTGTTGCCAATCATCCCAGTGCTTGATTGGCCTGGTGGAACCTGCCTCGACTTGATTTCATGCACGTACCGAAGAAGCGTCTTGCGTTTAGCGTCCTCTTCCGTTGTGAGACGCTCCTGGATGAGCATCGTTTTGCGAGCGAGATGTTGAATCTGCTCGTCCTTGCGAACGAGCTGCTGTCGGATCTCTTCAGCTGCGTCATCGGCACTGACCAGTGCACTGAGCAAATACGCAATCCGCTCCACAAGAAGCTGCTTCGTATTCATGCTTTTCTGGGCTCTCTTGAGAAACTGATTGATACAAGACTTGTCAAGAAACTCAACAGCTCGTTGAACAGCTTGTGCTGACAAATTCGTTCGCTTGGCTTTGATGACCAAGAGACCTCCATGATTTGATCGAGCTTCCACAAAGAATCGACCGTTGAGTGCGGCAGCGACATCGTCTGGATGGGGATCATTGTTGTTGCCTCCAGAGTTTCCTGATCCTCGATGGCCATCCTGGTTGTCAGGTAGCGCGAGACCGGCATTTTCCATCGCGATCGCCATCTCTGCGAGCTTTTTCTGAAGTGCCTCAAACTTGATTTGCAACGCGTCCAGTTCGTCTTGTTTGCAACGCAGTGCCTCCGTCACGACACGGTTGCTTTCCGCTGTTGAGTGCAGCTTTTGCAGTAGCTCAGCATTCTTCTCCTGTAGACTCGTAATCTGAGCATGCATCTTCTTCATTTCCTCCTTTGTTACAATCTTGGCTTCTTCATCTGCTTGCATCTTGTTGAGTAGGAAAGCGATTCGACCACTCATCGTTTTGACTTTCTCTTCCAAGTCTTTCCTCTCTTCAGCCTCTTTCAGCTTGGCTTTCACCTCTTCCCCGCAGCGCATGCTCAGTTGCGAGTTGTGCTTCTTGAGCGCCTGAATTTGCTCCAGCATCACCTTTTTGTCCATTTCAGACTTCACGCGGGCTTTACCCTCCTTAGTACCCTCCTTCAGAAGGCGTGAATTCTTCTTCTTCAGTGCGATCATTTCCACTTCCTTTTGCTTCAGACCCTCGATGGCTTTTGTCTTGCCAAGCTCTGCCAGCTTTAGTCGCTCCAGTAGTTGGAAGACCTTCTCCGCCATTTCTCGTAATTGCTCAGCGGAGTCTCGATTCTCGGCCTCCATTCGTGTGCGCTCTTGCTCTGACTTCTCGAGTCGCTGTTGCAGCTCCTGCTTGTCCTTCATCAGGTTCCCATTTTCGATAAAGAAATTCTTGTTGGCATCGATCTGAGCACGTTTCGCTTTGGATTCCAGCTGCAGCTGTGTCTCGAGCTCTTGATTCCGCTCGTGGAACTTGCGCAGTTTGTCTTCGATCGCAGTAAGCTGATCATCAGCGTGGCGCTTACTCTCTTCGAGTTGCTGAATTTTTTCGAGTAACTGGTACTGTTTTTCCTTGCGGACCCGCAACTGCTCCTGCAACGCCTCAACTTCGACTTGCGTCTTCATCTTTAGCTCGGTGTTGCAAGCTCGAAGCTGGTCACTTTCGTTTCGCAGCAGACGGACTTCTTCGGCCCGGAGCTGTCCTTCCCGAGTGGCTTTCGCGGCGATCTCCTCGTGCGTCTTCGCTGACGCCAGCAACGACGCGTACCGCGTCTGCAACGCGTCGAGTTCGGCCTTCAGCGTGGTCGTCTCCTTCGCGAGTGCCGACGACTGAGACTCCTCATGCTCCAAAAGTCGAAGCAGCTCTGTGTTGTGGTCAGTCAGCACTTTGATCTGCGTGTCGCGCTCCTCCACGCCGGCCTGCACTTTCTTGAGGTTGGTCTCGGCGGCGCGCGTCTTGCTTTGCAGCTCAAAGTTGTGGTCGCGCAGCGAGCGGTTTTCCTCCTCGAGGTGCAACTTGGCCATCTTGAGCGTGTTCAGCTCGTCGTCCATCACGTTGAGCGACGTCAGCAGGTGCGAGTTCTGCTCGCTCAGGATGCGCATCTGCTCGTCCTTCATCGCGAGCGCCTCGTTCGCTCTCGACTCCTTGCTGCCTTTCTGCGCCATGAGATTGAGCACGCTGCCGGCATCTTGTCCTTTGCCCTGTCATGGAACAGTACGGCATCAATTGAGTCAGTTGCTGCTGTTGCTGCTGCTGCTACATGTCGCCACGACAGGCTGTGCTTGCTCAGTCACCTCATGGCCGAGTCGAAAGGACGATTGGCTCATCCGTGGAGAGGCGTCGAGCGCGTCAACGCTTGCCAATCGAAGCGCCGCTCACTCTCCTTCCATGCAATACGCAATGGTGCTGTGGTTTAGCAGAACGCAGAGAGCAGGAGGGCGAAAGAGAGAGAGAGAGAGAGAGAGTCCATAACATCGCGCACTTGCTCCGTCATCACTTGCCAAATTTAGGTCCAACCCAAAGGTGGGTGATATCTCGGCAATAGCATTGTAGTCACTTGGAGAGTGATGTGACCCCAGTGATCAAGTTGTCAGAATGTTGCTCGAAAACAACACCCGCCAGTTAGTGCATGTTGCAGGAGCAGCGTTCCCGAGAGCAACACAGCGTGAGTTGATGAATACATATCGTGACATCGATCGTGCGTCCGAATCTCAAGTGGTTATGAGCCCAACGCGGCTGGAAGACATGAGCAGCACAGACTCGAGACGCGTGAAACATGATATCCCAACGCTCCACCGAGGTGATGACTTTGATGCTTGGTTATTACGCATTGAACTGAAGATGCGCCACCACGGCGAGTGGGATCGCTTCTGCAAGACGCTGCCACAACCACCGCCTGATGGTACAGACGCAGATGAGATGGCAAAGTATGATCAAGCGGTTGGAAAGGCACTGTGGCATATTGTCTCAGCGTTAGACGACGAACTGCTCAAGATGGTGAGTTGTTACAAGACTCCATTTGAGGTGATCAAGCGATTGAAGGACGTCTTCTATGGCTACACACAATTGAACTGTGCGCAGCAGTTTCGACATGTCATGAATCTGCGCTACACTAAGGGCGCAAATCTGTTGGAGCATATCCAAGAAATGAAGATTAGCTTTGCGAAACTTGAAAACATGGGCATTCCTGTTCCAGCAAGCATTCAACCGTATGTGCTGATCATGTCATTGGATGGATCCTACGATCACGTGCTCCAACCATATTTGGTGAACAATGTTGCTGATCCGAAGTCAGAGAAGCCATTGGACTTGGATGTTCTCGTGAAGTTGCTCGACGCAACATATATCGAAGAAAGCCATGGGCGTTCAACCCATAATGACAGAAGACTGAGCACATCCGAGTCTGCAATGGCTGTTGTTGGACAGCGAAGCGGTGCGAATAACACCAAGAGGAAGTGTTTTCATTGTGGCCTGTCAAATCATGTGATCAAGGACTGCAGGATATACAAACGAAAACAGCAACATGGTTGGAGAAAACCATTGCCTTGTAGAAGCAAGCGTGATTGGTATGATGATGATCGAGATCCAACTCGAAAACGAAAAAGAGACAATGATGAAGTGGATTCGGAAGAAGACAAGAAGAGCAAAAGGAGCCGACATACAGAGAAGCCAAAACGAGAATTGTCAAGTGGCCATCTACATGTTGACATTAGTGCCAGCGACAGCGATTCAAGTGACTATGCACATATGGCAACAGACAAACGCTATGACTCAATCAAACGAAGTCTCGATTGTTGGATTATTGACTCTGGGGCGAGTCGACACATGACGTGGCAGCGCGATGCGATGATAAACTACAAGAATGTCTCTGCTGTTGTACATGTTGGAGATCTGCACGAGATTGAAGCAATCGGTATTGGAGACGTACGTGTTGAGCTTAAAACAAGTCACGGTCCACGTGCATTTTGGCTACGGGATGTGTATCATGTTCCCGCTCTCCAGTACAACCTGTTCTCGGTCCGAAGACAAGTAGCGATGACTGAACCAGATCAAGTGAAAGTTCGGTTCGAACGTGCCAATGAAGTTTTGCTTGATGTGGGAACGGATGTTGTGAGCGTCGTTTGCAGACCTCCCGAGAATTTGTTCGTGGTCCAGCTCCGAGCGCATCGAAGACTTGAGGTTGCGTGCATGCTGGCTCTAGATGAGGATGCGTCACGACTATGGCACAAACGGCTTGGTCATCCCGGTCCAAGCGCATTTAAGAGGATGATTCCTTGTTTGAGTGAAGCTGTTCATCAGCAAAAGCTTCGACCGTTGACGCGCGATGATTGCACGTCGTGCGTTCAAGGAAAATTGACGAGGCGATCATTTCGAAATCGAGTTGAGCAAAACAAGGTTAAGTGGAAGATTGGTGAGCGAGTTCACACAGACGTGTGGGGGCCGTATGCAGTGCTCTCCTATTCTGGCGCCAGATATTTCTGTGTGTTCGTTGACGAAGCGAGTAGGTTTGTTACACTTTACATCATGAAGGACCGTTCGGAGGTGTACGAGATATTCGAGCTGTACCGTGTGAATGTGGAGAGGCAGAAAGAAGTTCAATTGAAGTCAGTGAGAACTGACAACGCGAAGGAGTATCTACATCTTCGAGCCATTTGTGAACGGAAGTATGGTATCGAGTTTGATCATACAGTCAAGAAAACAAGTGAGCAGAATGGTCTCGCAGAACGCATGATCCGAACAATCAGTGAGCGCGTTCGGTGTATGCTGATCAATGGTGGACTGCCTGAAGAGTTGTGGGCTGAAGCAGCTCTGACTGCAGCCTACTGTATCAACTTGGTGCCCTCGAGAGGGAACGATATGCACGTACCATATCGGCTGTGGCGTGGCAAGGACCCTCCATTGCAGCATCTTCGAGTATTTGGATGCCTTGCCTATGTATATATCAATTCTGATGAGCGGCGAAAGGCCCAAGCGTGTGCACAGAAGGCAATCTTCGTGGGTTATCCAACAGATCGACGTGGATATCGTTTCTTGGATGCAGAAACACTGACGGTGATCTATTCTCATTCTGTCGTGTTCAAGGAGGATGTGTTCATTTCTGTTCCCACGGTTGATGAAGCGAAGGGGAAGCGATCGAGCAAGAAGAAACTGAAGGAACTGTTACATGCAAATAAAGGAAGAGCCGTTCTGGACGCGAACATGGATCATGAGGGAGTATCTCGTCTGTACGATTACGTGCTGCCAACACAGACGAACGTTGAAGTGGAGAAAGGTAGCCAGCACAATGACACCAAAGACCCGGAGGACAGAGAGTCCGGAACAGGTGGGGCTAATGTTGCGACTCAGAAACGATGTCATCAAAGTGCAAAGCTTGGTGACACATCACCATATCCGCATAAACGACACCGCATTGAACTGAGCAAGGATCGCGATGAGCAGGAACACCGCGAGCAACATGGCAACGAAGCGTTTATGCCAGTACCACGAACGGATACAACAAGTGGTGTGATCGACCACGTATCAAAAGAACGTACATCACGAAGAGTGAAAGACTCTAGCCAAGGTACTGAGATGAATTCTCCGCAAAAGTCAGCGGGTGAATCGAAGAATGACGGGCGGAAGAGCATGTACACTCCTAGAGAGCAGCGCACAAGGAGCGGGCGCACAACAAAACCGCCGAGGTGGATGACAGCGTACCTCAACATGACGGTGGATATGGAGTCAACTGATGAGAGCAAACAGAAGCGATTGGCAAGAACCGTCGCAGCTAGATGGTATCAGGACTGGTGTCTTGTGTCGTGTTGTGCTGCTGATGAACCCACGACGTTCCAAGAGGCGATGAGTTGTCACGACAAGTTGCAATGGAAACAAGCATCAGACAGCGAATACACAGCTCTCATGGACAATGAAACATGGACATTGGTTCCATTCAAGAATGGCATGCGGGTTTTGACCTCGAAGTGGGTGTGGAAACGAAAATACAGAGCTGACGGAACAGTGGAGAGATACAAGGCCCGATTGGTGGTAAAGGGCTACATGCAACAACATGGTGTTGACTTCACAGAGGTGTTCGCGCCCGTGGTGAGATTTGAATCGATCAGATTTCTGCTCGCATTCGCAGCGACCAGGACTATGAAATACACCAGATGGATGTCACCACGGCATTTCTAAATGGACCGGTGGATGCTGTCATCTACATGGCACAACCTGAAGGATACGCAGTCAAAGGAAAGGAGTCATATGTCTGCAAATTGAACAAATCCTTGTATGGACTGAAGCAGGCACCACGAATGTGGTACCTCCTTCTACGTGAGCACCTTGAGCGAATCGGGTACAAACTGTTACAAAGTGAAGCTTGTGTCGGAGTGAAACTTGTGGAAAATCGTCCTTGCTTCATCTCGATATACGTGGATGATCTGATTCTGTTTGCTCCGACAACAAGCATTATTGCAGATATGAAGAACCAACTGATGGATCAATTTAAAATGAAGGATCTTGGCGAGCTACATTTCATTCTTGGATGGGAGATCCACAGAGATCGACAGTCACGAACGCTATCTGTGTGCCAAGTTCGATACGCTCAGAAGATATTGGATACGTTTCGGATGAGTGATTGCAATGGTTCGCACATTCCGTGTCGAACAGACACAAAGTTGACGAAAAGCATGTGTCCGAGTACTGATGAGGAACGAGAGCTGATGAATGGAAAGCCGTTCCGACAGGCGGTTGGGTCACTGATGTATTTGATGCTCGGGACCAGACCTGATCTAGCATTCGCGATACGAGAGTGCGCAACATTTATGTCAAATCCAGGCATCGAGCATTGGAAAGCAGTGAAGGTGATCCTTCGCTACGTTTCGAAAACACGAGCATATGGATTACGTCTAGGTGGAATCTGTCAACTGCCGAAGATGCGATTACTTGCATTTAGCGATGCTGATTTTGCAAACCATGAAGATCGAAGATCAATCGCTGGTTATGTGACAGTGCTTGGAAACAGTGTGATCTCATGGTGCAGCAAGGCAGAACAAACGGTCGCTCTACATACGACCGAAGCCGAGTATATTGCGTTGTCTATGCTGGTTCAAGAAGTGATCCATCTACGCACTATGGCGAAGGAATTGATGATTGATAACGGTGATGCCACTACGCTTTACACTGACAACATGAGTGCGCTCAAGTTGAGCAAGAACTCCGAGTTCCACCCACGAACAAAACATATTGATGTTGCTCATCACTTCCTTCGGGAACGTCAAGCGCGCAAGGAGATTGTGATTGAAAAGGTCGCAACTGAGGAAAATGTTGCTGACATGTTTACAAAGCCACTTCCAAGACCAGGATTCGAAGGTCATCGCGATCGGCTTGGAGTTGTCCCATGCTGATCACCGAGTCACATCAGGTGGGGCACTTGGAGAGTGATGTGACCCCAGTGATCAAGTTGTCAGAATGTTGCTCGAAAACAACACCCGCCAGTTAGTGCATGTTGCAGGAGCAGCGTTCCCGAGAGCAACACAGCGTGAGTTGATGAATATCATATCGTGACATCGATCGTGCGTCCGAATCTCAAGTTAGTCCATCACAATAGTATTGACACACTCGCAATAACATTGGCATGATGCATCAATCTTATTGGAATTTGCAATATCTTTGACAATACTTATTGCTTGGCCGGTGGGTTCATTCTCGTGACCAGCACTCACACAGGAGCTGCTCGCACTCCAGTTCGTCACGTGCATCCGTTGTCGAGCTCCGCACGCACCAAGGTGAACAACAAGACTGCGAACACCTCCAATGTTGGCGAAGACAAGCGCTGCGTTCCACGTGCTCACAAGCCGCGAGCTCTTCCGCCAGATCACATGCTGGATGCCTGGATGGCCGCTTGCATTGGACGAGTTCGTGGCGCAACGCGTGGCGCGGCGAGGGTTTCCGCAAAACCGACACCGGCGCGCGCGTATGTTGGGCGCACTCAGGGGTCGTACGCTGCCAGAGGCGATCGTTGAGGAGCTCCGCGGTCAAGATGAGCAACAGCGCGCGGTCCAGCTGCTCGCGATGGTCCACGACCTCAGTCTCCAGAGCGCCGTGCTGCGCGGCAAAAGCAACATGAGCTTTGAGCGCACGCTGTCGCACGCGCTTCGACACGGCGCCCGTGCGCAGGTCATTCGCTGGCTGCTCGACCTGCAGCTGCATAAGCGATCGACCAAACACACGCAAGCACAGACGCAGACGCAGCAGACGCAGACGCAGACGCCTGACGGCCACGATGACGAGATCGCCGAGTGGGTATCGCTGTGGTGCGACGCAATCACAGGGTTCCAAGACGACATTACAACTCTCGATGTGCTGCGCGAGTGTATTCCCGTGGGTATGACGGCAAGTGACACGATTGCACAGCAAGTACGCAGTGCGCTCGGTAGTCGACGTGATCCCGATCTGGCGCTGTTGCGATGGTTGCGCAACGAGTGGCCGACTCTCGTGATTCCGCATCGGGTCGTGGACGTGGCTGCGAGTCAGGGGCAGCAAGACGCGGTCGAGTGGCTGTGCGACGACAGTGCGAGCGAGCGGTTCACACAAGCAGCACTGCAAGGCGCACTGGACGCACATCACTATGCGGCGTTTGTGTATTTGCTACGTCGGTGCAGTGATTCCGAGCAGACGACGGTGCTGAACGAGGACGGCTCGACGTCTCCGATGCTGGACATCGCTGCGTGCGAAGGAGACCTTGCATTGGTGCGTGCGTTGCATGAGCTGGCGCCTGTGGTGTCGTGTACGACGGCTGCGTTGGATGCAGCAGCAGCCAACGGCGACCTCAAGATGATGCAGTACCTACACGCGACGCGCAGCGAAGGCTGTACGACGGCAGCGATGGATAACGCAGCGGCGAACGGTCATTTGGCTGTTGTTCGGTTTCTGCATGAGCATCGAGCGGAGGGATGCACGACGAAGGCGGTGGACAGCGCGGCAGGCAACGGTCATCTCGACGTCGTCGAGTTTCTGCTGAGCACTCGACACGAGGGCTGCACGCCAGACGCGATGGATCGTGCGGTCGCGAACGACCACCTGGATATCGTCAAGTACTTGCACTCGACGCGATCAGAAGGATGCACGTCGCAAGCGTGGGCTCGTGTGAAGTCGCGGGAGATGGTGGCGTTCTTGAGAGAACACAAGCTGCACTTACTGACGACGGCTGGACTGTCGAATCTGTTGATGTGCGGCATGTTCGAGGAGTGGCGCGATCTGCGATCATGTTGCAAGGCGTCAGACGCCGAGGCTGACGGTGACGCTGGTGGTGACTGTGACGACAGTGATGGTGCAAAGCAAGCGATGGTGCGCGCAGGCCGCGAGTTGAAGGCGTCGGTGATTCGGTTTCTGGCGCGCGAGATGGGCCGAGTGGAGTTGGAGCCGTGGGCGATGGACGGTGCGGTGGAGACGCAGTCAGTGGGCTGGTTGCACATGATTCACGAGATCTGCGGGTATGGGTGCAACTTTACGGCGGTGATCAAGGCCATTAATGCTGACACGGACCTGCCGAGGCGCACACCGGAAACCAAACTCCAAGAGTCGGTTGCTTGTGTTCTGTTTCTTGTGAGCATTTGTTTGGATGCGACCGCAGAAAACGCCATGGATTACGCCTTGTCAAGCCGTAACAGTGGTCTCGGAAGTGAACTCGAAATGTGGTCGACGTCGCCCGATATGTCCCGTTTCTCAACGATGATCGATCCGATTTTCTGTCAAGTGGAGATGCCGGATTGGGTCCTTGAGGATCTTTACCATTTTCATGACCGCTCGTGGCGATTTGGATACGAGAATTGGTGGTGGGCACCCGATCAACGTGATCCGTGGCCACGGCTGGCGTGCAAGGCAGGTGACTTCGACGCTCTCAAGCTCCTTCATGAGGCCGGGCATGCCCCCAGCTACCCTCCCGATGACGATGAGGAGTTTCACTTCTTCCCAGGATCAGCTCATGCGTTAGCTGCTGAGTGTGGGCACCTTGAGATGGTGAAGTGGCTTGTTGAGCACTTTCCGTCTCCGGTCGTGCCGCGCATGCTGGAGGTCGCTGCCTGTCATGGTCATGTCGACGTGGCGCGCTGGCTGTTGTCTGTACTCCCTGAGAACTTCACGCTCGAGGGTCAATTTGAATATGTCGAAACGACGAACATCTCGGTGGAAGCCGTTCAGTGGATCGAGACGACGCCGTGCATGGCACACTTGCGTGACTACACCAGGATTGCGCACGACGCAGCTAAACATGGCCGCATCGACGTGTTGAAGTACGTGTTCGCGAAAGATCCGCAGTGCTTGGACTACCGTTTCGGCCACGTTGCACTCACCGAATGCCAAATGGACGTGCTCCGATACTTGCACGACGAGGCTCATTACGACTTCTCGATAGTTCCGCTGGAGACCGTCTACTCAATTCGCTCACAACGCGAGGACGTGGTCAAGTTCTTTCTTGCGTCCAAGCACGAGGAGATTCGAAATCCCAACTCGTTTCCATCGGTGCTTCGCGGCGCAGCAGTGAGGGGTCTCTACAAGGTGACGTCATTGCTCCTGGAGGCGGCTCGAGACTGCCACGTGGCCGTAGACGTTGAGAACGTTCTTGCAGCGACGCGTAGATCGCAACGAAGCGACCGAGAGTCCTTGATGGTGGTGATGAACCAATTGGGGCTCCTGTCATTTCTCCAACACACAGAAAGTTGGTAAAAGAACGTAAAATAGTGTCTATTTTAGACACGGTGAATTGTGTTAAAACTGATTTTACACCTCCGTTTCTCCAGCACAACGCAGCATGTGAAGCATGGGTTCATCTTCATCACGCTGGTGTATGGTGTGTCTCGGAGGACGAGATGCGACAGCTGCCGAGCTCTCAGCTGTGCGCTGGTAGTCAACCGCAGAGCTGTCGAAAGCAAACTGTGTAGTGTACCATGACGTCTTCGCACAGCTTCAACAGCCTGGCCTGATGGTCGCTCACGAGCTGAGCTCTCTCCCAGCACTCGTCAGGAACCTTTACATCTTCACTCGCGGATTCTCCATCCGTCATTCCGTGCGTGACTTTGTCTGCACGCGCCGAATATCATACTCGGGCTCGGATATCGCCCGTCGTCTGCATCCTTCCGTCGTCAGCCAGCCAGCCAGCCAGCATCGCACCCATGGGCTTCCACATCCCCGACTCTCCACGACTGACACGTCCGACGCACAGCGTGTCCGTTGGTACCTCGATGCTAACGGGCACGGACTCTCGCACCGAGTCTCCGCCACCGTCAACTGAGCCGGCTGTCGTCACGACGCCAGTGGGACGGCGTGTGCAGCGCCGCAACGCCATGATCCCAGTTCGACTGGACAACGATGGAGCACCGCCGTCGTCGGTGAACTTGTCGGCGACAGACGCACGGTGGTCTCTGCTCATCTTCCACCAGCAGCTTCGTGCGCGCGGCGAGCTCGAGCTGCAGCGTCGCGACAGCGCCAAGTCCAGCATCGTCAGTCAGCCTTCGCGCCCATCAGCGCCGCCTTGACTGACGTCACATCCGTATCTTGCAGTGATTCCATCCGTATCTAACCGAATCCACGTACATTGGCCAACGTGTGTGGTCCACTTTGCCGTGTTCGGCGTTTCAAGCACCGAGTTGAACTGCCATCTATTGTTCTGTCCCCCACGGTGCGCGTACCCCCTGGCACCCCACACTCGAAGCGCGCGAAAGAGGCAACCGCAAAAGTCGAGCCTAGCAATAGTGCCCGGTGCTGGCGGCGTGCCTCGATTCCTCCCTCTCTCTGTCTCGCCTCTCTCTCTCGCTCGCTTGCCGCCGCGACGCTCCTGTCTCTGCGTCCCGAGAGAGACCGAGCTCGCCGCCGCCGTGTCCCATGAGCCATGTCGCGGAGCGTCTCGCGCGGCTGCTCGAGGCCCGCGCGCTGTCGAGCGAGCAAGTCGCAGCGCAGCTCGGATGGTCCCACGAAGAGCTCCAGCGCTATGTGGCACCGGAGAATAGACAATCAACCGTCTCTGCTCGATGGTCGCCATCGTCCGAGGTGTGTCTTGCTGCGTTGCCCCCCTGCGTCGAAGCCGTCGCCCACGCTCTGACGGGATTACTCGTTTGCCTCTGCGGCATCAGATGGAAAGCGCGGTCGAGAAGCTTCTGATTCGCCACCAACTCAGCAACGCTGCAGTGCTGGCAAAGCGCTCGTTGAAGCGCGTTACGGTGGCGACGTCACCTGCGACGCTGCGTCACATGCACTCGGCGTCACATGTACGTACACCACCACCCTGTCTGTGGCGCGATGGCACATAAAACCCACCGTCTAACGGATCACGCAGCTCGCTCGCTATGTGGCCGATCGACGCAGCGTCCTTCAGCCTGCAACAGCGTCTTCGTCGGTACGGATCGCGAATAATTGCACTTGCTGCGTGAACTTGTATCAAAGATTCACCGTCCATTTTTGGAGTTAGCATGATAACCGCACGCTCGAGTGGACTTCGACTGGCGGCTCCTCGCACCGCAAGCGCAAGCGAAAAACGTTTGTCAAGCCACTGCCAGAATTCTCGCGGCCAAGGCGACCGACGCCGTCAGTTGACACGCTCTGCCCCATTCGCATCGACGTGGATGTCGATGGCGTACGCTTCCAGGATACTCTGCTCGTTGACTGGTACGAAACTGCACCGCTTTCCATATCGTTGTGGGGTCGACAGTGACTTTTAATGAGGTGGATGGTGAGCAGTGTGGGGTCTACCGATTCAGCTGAGACGATTGCGGCTCAAATTGCTCGAGATGAAAAACTCTCAGACTCAATTCAGGTGTGACATCATCGGGTAGAGGGAACGAAACCAGTCACGAGACTCACAATCATTTTGGACAGAGTGCAATCGCTGAGTCAATCCGTCGCCAACTCATCACGTTCGCAAATTACATCGATCGTGAAGGCGAATCACTCCATCCAATTCACATCGATCTTGTAATCGAAGGCATTGCAGTGCGTTGAACACTGTACCTACCAGGCATGCGATTGTAAATGAGATAGTCTGATAGGGATTTAACTGTAGCTCCGGGACCAATTCGAGTGGGATATCCAGTGCGACCTCAACAACGCGGAGGCGTTCGCGGCAAGGATGTGTGCAGACCTAAGCCTTCCCTCGTCATTTCTCCCCGCAATCGCGTTTTCAATTCGAGAACAAGTCACGGCATATCGCCAAGTGCTCCACTTCCGCGACTGGATTGCGAACGACCCCTTCAGGCAGCAGAAGACAAACGGCAGTCCTGGGCAGCCCTCATCACAGCCAACGTCCCAGCAAGTGCAAGCAATGGGTCTGAGCACACTTGATCCTATTCTCCCCAGCTCAATTCTGCGAGAGTCTGAAGAAGTGGGTAAGTGGTTGACGCGCAGTTTCTCTTCCCAGATTGATACAATGTCGACTCATTACCGTTCCATTAGTCATGTGGCAACCTGTCGTCAGTGAGCTGACACGTGAAGAGCTTCATCTACTGTCTTCAAGGATCAGCGCAAGGCGACGGTAGACTACTCCTGGTGTCGTGTATCGAAACAGTTCTCAAACTGATGGGTTTGTTTGTTTGTGACAGACCTGCATCTGTGCCAAAGGCAACAAATGTCCCTCATGCGAATGGAAGGATATCGAAAAGAATGAATCGAATCCCAAAGGTTGGCCAGATTCAATTCAGCATTGTCATCCTCAAATATGCTGACGTCTTTCATGCATCTACAGGAGACGAAGGGACCTCGCCCAATCAATCCATTCATCATGTACTGCCAGATTCAGAAGGATGTGTTTATGAAGTCGAAGCTTCGCCGATCGGCTGCGGAATCTCGAAAGATCATGGGTGATATGTGGCGAAAGATGACGGACGACGAGAAAGAACACTACGCGAAGCTCACCGAGGTCGAGAATGAAAAGCGTCGACGAGAGCATGTTTTCGAAATGCGCGATCGAGCCATCGCCGAATGGGAAGAGGATGAAGCCAGGCGGTTGGGTATGCTTGGTTCCAGTTCGCTAGACACGACTACCGAGCACGTTCGAGGGCTACTCCTATCGGTTCGTCAACTGTCATTCATTATCTGACTCGCGAAAAGATCGTCGCTCACGACATTGGCTTTTGCATGCAGAACTATATCAATGATCGCCATGAAGTTGACATGAACAGGCCATCTCAAGACTCGGGAGCAGAAATGGATGAGGACGGCGTGGACCATGATGAGGAAGACGATGAGCAATAGACCAAAACTTCCACCACAAGGTATCTCATTATCAAGTGGAGCCTCGATCTGTCTTGAAATCATGCAGCGTCCAACAAAACCTAGTTGGGGTGGGTGTGTGGCGACTTCTGCTTGCTGGCTCATCAGCTGTGAATGGAGATTCCAGTGGCATCGCAGATCTCCTGTTGCAAGCACTCGAACAGCTCCGCCTTCTCGCGCGTGCTGAGCCACGCGCCAGTCTCTGCGTCGAACTCGTAGCGACGCGGGCCGCTGGCATCGTAGTTCGGAACACGGCTCAGTCATTCCACTCAGCTCGAACAACTAAATCTCTCAGTACAAACCTGATGGGCGATGACCACCAGATCTGGCGGTTCGGGATCTGTCGGTTCAGCACCCACGTGCCGTGCGCTCCAAGGTCAATCTTGAGCACGCCTTGCTGTAGCCATGCGAACGACTGTGAGCTCAAATGCACCACTACGTTCCTGTGCCCGGACTCGATAGCATACCGAAAGCGTCACGTCCGAATCATCCAGCATCTCCTCGATACCGTCAATCCACTCGACGACCTGTTCCAGCGTCTCTTCCGCCATCTCGAGGAAGCGGTTCTCATCGTCCACCGCCGCTGCTGCGTTGTCGGAAGACGTCGAGAACAAACGGATTGACGGCCTCACGATCTCGCTCGTTGTGCGGACCGTAGCGGGACGCACAACGAGCGGCAGCGCCGAGCGCGTGAAGGCTCCGCTCTTGTGTGTGATGCGGCGCACGACCGCGCTGCGAGCCAAGCGAGAGCGAGCCGCCAGCGTCTTGAGCATGGTCGTCATCAGCAGCTCGATACGAGGTAATCCGTGCGTCGGTGGAGTTCGGTGGTGGCGGCTGTGATCATGCGACTGTGACATGTGGCATTGGTCGGACACGCAATCTTTTAGCCAATGGATGGTGTGTTTGGGCTGATATTTGAGCCAATCACCGGCTTCCTAGCTGAGCCCAAGATCGACAGAGCTCTGAGCTCATCGCTTGAGCAACATGTCGAAGAAGAAGCGAGCCTTCGCCAAGGCGTCGACCGTCGATACTGCGGTCGGAGCGAGAGCCACTGGGTCTTTGGCATCGCCGCGACCTTCGGCGTCTCCTTCTGCGCGTGGTATCGCTGCCAGTGACGTCTCTGCCTCTGTCTCTACAGCAGCAGATGGTCCAACTGCCCAAAAAGCGGAGGCGACGCAGACCTCCTCAGACCCCGCCACTGACAAGAGCAAGCGGCGCAATGCGTCGACGCTGCGATCGCTGACTGACCATTACGACGCGCTTGTAGAAGAGTCGAGACGACTCACTCAACGACTCGATCTGCTGCAATGGGTGCTCGACAGCGTCGCCGTCGTGCTCACAAGCGGCATCATCGTTGAGCTGTCGCTACCGATCGAGGTTCGTCCTCTGCGTTCTATTGCGGTTGCACGAGGAGCAGCGTCGCTAACAGCACTGTCGAAATGCAGCCCATTCAGACACAGCACATACTGGTCACACTTGCCGCGGCCCTGTGGCTCGGTCGTGTATTCCTGTTGGAACGTTGGGTCTCTCTCACTCGGTTGATGCGTACTGCGGTCTGGCGAACACTCGTACTCGCCATAGCAGTCGGTGCAATGAGCGCTATGCTGTCCTCCAAACGCGGCGTTGAGCATGTTTCTCAGAGCTTGATCATCCAACTTTTGTCTCTGTACGTCGCTGTGGTTGAAGTCCGACGTATTCTTCGTGGACTGACCAACATGACCCTCTGTCAAAGTGGTCTGCTGGATATCGCAGCCATAATCATTGCTGCACGACAAACCAGTAACACACAGACGCTTTCGTATGGACCGCTCGCCATTGCGATGCTTGAGCGTCTTGTCGTCCTGATGACAACAGCGTCTCACGTTGATCAGGTACGAATTATTTCACACCGATCACCCGAGTCGTTGATGTCTCATCAACCGCCACAGCACGAGTTTCTTCTGTACGACAACCGAGCGCTCGTATTAGTTATTCTATCTGCCTGTGGGCACGTGTTGGTTGTAAATGGGATCAAACGCGCAGTATTTCTCGCTCCACGGAGAAGCAAATGCGAAGAACTGGGTTCTCGCGAGCGGGCAGCGAGTCGCCTCGAGCGAGCTCGCTCGGAAGTCGATAAGCTGTTGCTATCACGACACAAGGTATGAGCATCTCCTCTAGCTCACGGGACGAGCGTAGTCATGATTTCACTTTCACTGTACGCGTGTAGATTGTTCGACCGCCCAGCGCAGATTCCCTTGGTCTGGCAAACGTGGGAACTCCAACGTGGAGCGAGATAGCGAGTGCCTCGCACGTGCAGCTCATGATTTGGATGGGCGTCCAGTCGCTGTTGATGGCAGTACAACTCGTCTCCACGACATCGATCGTGTACTCTTGGGAGCTTGTCAGGTGTGGATGTTGTGTTTTTTTCCGATCACTTTTCCCAAGAGGACTGATGCAGTGAATTGTCTGTCAACAGTGTCATGATGGGGTTCAGCGCGCTTTTGCTGTGGGAAGTTCGCTCGCTGGATAGCAAGATGACGTCGATAGTTGTGTTGGAGAAGGTTCAGTTGAAGCGAGACCATTGAGCTCAGGGGGCATCGTGGTTGAGAGCGTATTGGAATGAATGTCTCCGCATGAGGTGATTTACAACATGCTCACCATGTAGAGTTATCTTGCGCGCTGCTTCTGTGGTGATGGGCCCTGAATCGTGCTGTCGTCAGCCTCCAAACTGCGTTTATCTGTAAAGCGTACGTGTCGGAAGAGCACGACTGTGTCATATGCGCCTTGAAGTCTGTCCACCCCTTCCAAGTCCTCGACAGGAACGACAGCTCCCACTTCGAGGAAGAGGAAGAGAGCGCGCAAGTTCACGAGGTGAGCTGCCTCCAGTGCAATGTCTGAGTAGTCGACACTGGGGTATCGCTCCAGTAGACATTCCAGCACATGGGCGTGGTTTCGTTGGGTGGCTGTGCTGGCTGCGTCTTGAATAGCAGCCGTATCCACATCGGCTGCAGCAGGGAGATGCAACAACACACTCAGAATCTTGACATGACCGAAGTGTGCAGCGACGAGCAGTGGGTCGTCGATCGACTCGAGCGCCTCTGGATGATGCTTGATCACATACTGGAGGAGCACCACATCACCCAGCACAGCGATATCGTCGACGATACCTGTCCAACTCAAGAACTGCTGTAGGTGCGAGTCGGGAGCCGCTACGCGATCCAGCCACTCAAGGATCGCAGGTGTACAATCTCCGTCGGGACGAAGACGGAAACGATCGCCTTGCAATGGAAGCTGGCGCGACTGCGGGTACATATATTCCAGCCAGTGCGCAACCTCATGCTGTCCGTGGAACACGGCGTGCTCGAGAAGGTTTTCCTCTTCGGCCAGAGACGGAAACACCGTCGACAAGATCCACTGGATGATTGATAGGTTGCCAGACGCGATCGCTGCAAACGCGACGTCTTCAAAACTGAGCTCGGGGGCCTCTGAGAGACTCGGGTCGTTGAGGACCACGCGATAGAGTTGCTGAAGCGTGGTCAAATCACCTCGTTCGATCGCTTGCTTTGGTAACGTCTGGACACCGATGTTCCACTTGTCGACGTTCTTAGGTTCTTCCTCCTTAGCTGCTCCAAACGAAGCGGCGGGTGCCTGTAGTTTGAGGCGCTGCTGAACACTGGGAGCCAAAAGAGCCTCCACAACCCAGTCCTCGACGTTGCCCAGCTTGTCGAGCAATCCGAGGGTGCCCACCGAGGTCGGTGCATCCGTCCTTGTGACCATCGACGCTTCAATGACCTCAGTGATCTCTGCGTGGTAATGCTGCGTGGCGTGCTTCAGTACCTCGTCACGAGTCACAGCACAGACGCACCAGCGAACTAGGCGACTCAAGGCCTCCACACGCTCTTGCTTAGGCGTCATCCAGGACGCATAGGAGCTCGCAGCCATCATGGCATTCTTCAACGTCAGCAACGTCGGCGCTTGTCGCGTGAGGTTGTACACTGCTGTGATCCAACCGGCGTGACCTACCGTCGCGGCTTCTTCCATCGCATATACGGCGAGATCATGGCGCGCCAACTCACAGTGAATGAACCGAATCACAGACAACCAGCCGTGCCTGCCGGCGACTCGCATGGCGTCTGTGAGCTCGAGCCCAAGATCCGATGGCGGGAACCGAGACACGAGCTCCTTCCACTCGGTGACGAATCCCAACTTGAGCAGTGTACTCCATTGCCGGCGGTCGCAGCCTTGCAGACTGAGTGGTAGCAGGTACGCGACGACCTCCTCCCGCTGACTTTGTACAGCGTTATTGAGCGCCGTGTCGATGTTTGCGTCAAGGCCTCGCTCGACGAGGAACCGCACGACATCCAGGTGACCGCTTGACGCCGCGCTGTACAGTGCACTCGCTGTGCACGTAAAGTCGTCTTTCGCCAGCAGAAACTTGAGCACCTCGAGTTGTCCCGACGCCGCCGCCCGCTCTACTTCGTTAACACTGAATGCATTCTTGTACTTGACGAAGAAGAACCGAACGATCTCGAGAAACCCATTGGTGATCGCGAGTTCAATGGCTTTGGTCGGTGGAGATTGGAGCTTGAGCTGGCAAAGCGTCTGCACGACTGCGAAGCTGCGGTCGATCACAGCCTGGTCGAGGGCTGCGAGAATCCCATTCGGCTGGTGGATTTTGGTGCAGCGCTCGCTCAACTGGAAGAATATAGACCACTTGGACGCCGCCGCAGCCGCCACGAGCACAGGCGAGTAGTCCTGGATGAGGTCTCGCTCGATGAGTCGCTGGACAAATGCATCCGTCCCTCCCTCTACGGCCTCACGAACGATGCGGCTCGAGACCTTGCAGTCGATATCGTGGTCAAGCAGCCACTGGATAGCGGCGATATCGTGGACGCGCGCGTCGCGCACGCGCACGTTAGGAAAGAATGCGTACAGCGTCTCCAGTACCGCGACGTTGCAGGGCGTCTGACCGAGTGCATCACACCATAGCGTGGGGCCAATGGACGGCGTCGCGAAGCGCTGCAGCATCCAGCGCACGATATCAACATTGCCGCACTTGATGGCCTCGCCCAGAGCGTCTCGAATGCCACGCTCGAAGCGGCGGGCACTGTATGAGCTACCGCTCCACTCGTGCAGCATCTCGAGCGCGCGGATCGACCCGGACTCGACCGCGCGACGCACGGGCATCTCGTCGTACTTGCCATTGCGCATCTGCATCTGGTACACGAGCCCTGGCATGCCGTCCATGCGCGCAGTGATCTGCAGCAGCAGCCGCCGGTTCGTGAGCACAGTCATCACGGCGCCGCGGTCGTCTGCCTGCAACGGGATCATCGTAGTCCTCTGTACAGAATAGTCGTCGTCGTCGTCGTCGTCGCTGGGAGCGAAGAAGATGGCAAATGAACTGTGATCGCAGTCGCGAACGTGTACATATGTGTGACGATCACGATCGCCTTTTCAGTTCGACAACGATCGTCGCAGTTCGACACCGATCGTCAGCGTTTGTGACTTGTGACCCGCCGCTTCTCTCGTCCATGGGGACACAGCGGCCTCTGGCCGGGCCTCAGACCTCTGAGTCTGTTGTGCACTGGACGTCTCTCTCGCTCGCCGTCCATGTGGCTAGTGAGTCACTCCTCTGACGCACATCGCGGTTGTGAGTCACAACGACGAGTCCCGCCGTCATTTGAGGCCCTCAAATAGAGGAGCCCGTCAGTCGAGGCGTCAGTCATTCTGTCAAACGCGGAGAGATGAACACCCCCTCGATGGCGAGCTCTGCAGACGCCACGCGCTTTGCAGCACTGACGATCGAACCCAAGGTGCTGGAGCGCATCGTGGCGCTGCTGCCGATGGACTCGGCCTGTCACGCCATCGGCGACGCCACGGCGCTGCTGCAGACCATCGCGGCAATCTGCCGCTCATTGCCCAAGGACTTCGACTATCTCGCGCGGCATATTGGGCCGGAGAACCGCGCATTCTGGCGTGCTATGGTCTTGCGATGCTTCGACTTCACGATCAACCACAACGTCAAGTTCAATGTTGAGGACGACAATGATGTCGCAGGTGACTACTACGACCCGGATGCCTCCGAGTTTGCACGCGCCGCCGTCGAGCAGTGGCAAGTGGCGCACCCCGGTGAGGACTTGCCAACCATGATGCTGAGCGATGACCTCGCGTACTGGGTCCACCTGGACGTTTACTTTCAACCCCAGCAGTATGGCTTTCTGCGCAAGATTCAGTATGGCGAGCTGGGTCTCGACGCGTGGCCGGACCACGAGGATCCGTTCACGCTGTTCTGCGATCTGGCGTTCATCAAGGACAAGTTTCCCGCGTTCAAGGGCGACATGCGGACCAAAAGCGACGGTGAGCAGTTTCTGGACCCAGTGTTCTTGAGCTCCTACCACAACGAGGTCACGCGAAGCGACCAGGCGTTCCTGCAGCACTGCGGCTACGCTCCTCACTACTGGGCAGTGCGACGACGACCGATCAGCAACACGTGGAAAGGATTTGCATCGCAGAACGTGGAGAAAGGGGAAGATAACAAGGCACTGACCAATGCAGAGAAGCGTCAACAAGGCAACATGAACGTTGCAGCTGAGAAGGACGAGGACGAGGACGACGAGGATAGCGATGGCGACGAGGAGGAAGAAGAGGAGGAGGAGGAGGAAGAAGAAGAACAAGACGAGTTGGTGTACGATGCGGGTCCTTTTCCAGACACAAGTCGACGGACTCTCAGCGATTTCCAGGCGCTGGTGAGACGCTACATGGACGATTTCAGAGCCGTCGCGGTCAATCCCGCGGAGCGATGCGGGCCAACATTCTACGTCGGCCGCATGAAGCGATCTGGTCGATGGCTTGGGTTCGTCGGGCAGCGCGACTACTAGTCCCGTCTGGTCAATAATCGACAGCACATACCTTCAAGTCCATTTGTATTCCAATGCTGCCGCCTCCATCCATGGTCATGACCGACAAGAGTCGAGCACGCGGTTACCATCCTAACGCGTTCATAATGAACGAAAGATCCGTCTCGAACTGAGCCATCAAGACGTCATTAAGAAGTCGCTTCATGTGCTGACACACGTCGGAAGACGCCATTCACAACCCCCAAAATACCGATGTCCAATCGGTTTCCTCACTCCGATGCAGCCATTGTGGCCCTTGTGTGTGTGTGTGTTTGCCTGTCAGCTGGCGGGCAGATCGACCGCCATGCTGTGATTCCCACGCACGTGACTGGAGGAAATGGGCGCCGCATGACTCATCGCGCACCCAACACCTCTCGTCTCTCCATCCAACTTGACGTACAGAGCAACCACCGCGAGTCAAGAGTGACCAAGAAAACACGAGAGACCGTGAGGGGCATTCCTCATCACCACCACGACCATCCACCATCCACGTCGATTTGCACGCACCGAAAATGACCACTGATGCTTCCGCCACGCGACTCGCTGCGCTCACGATGGAGCCCGAGATACTCGAGCGCGTCGTGCGGTTGCTCCCGATGCGCGCCGCCGGTCACGCCATCGGCGACGCGACAGCAGTGCTGCAGACGATCGCGACGATCTGTCGGACGTTGCCGAGCGATTCCGACCACATCACACGGCATCTCGGTCCAACGAATCGCGCGTTCTGGTGTGAGATGGTGCTGCGCTGCTTCGACTTTACGATTGATCGAGGTGTCGAGTTCAACGTCGAAGACCACAGCAACAGTCTCGGCAACTTGGACGAGGATGCCATTGACGAGTACACGCGGGCAGCGATGGACGCGTGGGAGGCCGCGAACCCAGGCCTGTCCCCAGGCGAGATGCTGGCTCAGTCGCTGCAGTACTGGAAGCATCTCAATGCGTTCTTCCGTCCGTGTCAGTACGGGTTTCTCCGCAAGATACAGACTGGCAAGCTCAGCATGGACGCATGGCCAGAGCACGAAGACCCATTCACATTGTTTTGCGATCTGGCGATGATCAAGGACAAGTTCGATACGTTCCGTGATGTCATGGAGACATCCAGTGATGGTCAACAGTTTGTGTATCCCGTGTTTCTCAGCGCTTTCCACGGGCGTGTGAAGCGAGCGGATTATCCTTTTCTCCGGCATTGCGGAATCATACCGCACTTTTGGACGGTGCAATGGCAACCTGTGAGTGAACCGTGGGACGAGCTGAATGTGGAGATGGATGGCAGTGAAGAGGATGGAGACAGTGAGGAGGAGGAAGAAGACGAGGAAGACGAGGAGATGGATGAAGGTGAAGAAGGAGTCAAAGAAGGGGAAGACACGGAAGAGGAAGATCAAATGGAAGAGGACGAAGAAGGAGAAGAGGTTATGGAGGCGTCGAGTGATGATGAAGGAGATGACAGTGAGGACGAAATGGATGAATCAGCAAGTATCGAGATAGACGACGATTTTGAGGAGTACCAGGAGTTTGAAGAGAGTAGTGAAGAGGAAGACGAGGAGGATGAGGAAGACGAGGAAGTACAAAAGCAAGAGGAAAAACGGCAAGAACATGGGAGTGGTCAAGACAACCAAGATAACGACGGTAGTTCGTCTGAAGAAGACGAAGATGAAGCTTACCTTGTCTACGATGAATTTCCGTTCCCGTATTCGACGCGCAAGAAACTGGACATACTGCAAGCGTTGGTGCGTCTCTACATGGATGACTTCCGCTGTGTGGCCGTCAATGAGGAATATTATGCCGGCCCGACGTTCTACATCGGTCGTATGAAGCGATCAGGGCGATGGCTTGGATTTTGTGGGCAGCGGGATTACTAGAGGCACTCAAGGTGGGAGGTTCACGGGAATCGGTGATGGCCGGCCCCGAGTTGTGTGGGAAGCTGTTAACTAAGGGTGGAAATCCTGTCGGAGAGACAAACGCATACCCTTGGTCTCCTCTTCAATGTCCAAACGATTGTGCCTCTATTGATTTCTGCACGGTCAACGATCTCGGCGTGGGGGGCTTCCCATCTACTACCACTAGTGTCGAACTGAATCGACATTCAGGCATGTTTTTTTCCTCCATATCCATCACACATCAAAGCTAATTACAGAATCATGAGAACAGATGTGCCGACGTTTAGTCGGAGGAATATTGCTTAACTCGTGTTCTAGTCGACTCTGGAGGGTGAAGACAAATCTGCCGCTTTATAGGGAGAGTGAAGCACAGATGAGAGCCACTGTGTAATGCTACAATTGCGAGAGCGTTATCCCACATCCATGCCGATCAAACAGCTCCGCCTTTTCTCGCGTGCTTGAAGTCCGACGTGTTCTTCGTGGACTCACCAACATGACCTTCTGCCGCAGTGCTCTGCTGGATATCGCAGCCATTATTGTTATGCTGCAGGACGAACCAGCAACGCACAGATACTATCGTATGGACCGCTTGCGATTGCGATGCTTGAGCATCTTGTCGTTCTGGTGACGACAGCGTCTTGAGTTGATCAGGTACGTATTGGTTCACACCGATCACCTGAGTTGTTGGTGTCTCACCAACCACCGCAGCGCGAGTTTCTTCTGTAGGACAACCGAGCGTTGGTGCTGGTCATTATGACTGCCTGTGCGCACATTTTCGTTGTGAATGGGATCAAACGCGCAGTATTTCTCGCTTCGTGGAGAAACAAATACGCAGAAGTGCGTTCTCGCCAGCGAACAGCGAGTCGCCTCGAACGAGCTCGCTCGGAAGTCGACAAGGTGCTGCTATCACGACACAAGGTATAGTCCAACTCTTTGGCTCCCAACACCAGCGACAATATCCAATGCGGATGTAGATAGTTCGCCAGATCCCCTTGGTCTGGCTGACGAAGGACCTCCGATGTGGAACGAGACAGAGAGTGCGTTGCACCCGCAGCTCATGATTTGGGTGGGCGTCCACACGCTATTGGAGGCAGTACAACTCGTCTCCACAACAGCGATCGTGTATTCCTGGGAGCTTGCCAGGTGTGGCAGTAATGTCTCTCCCATCACCTTTCCCTCGAGAGCTAACACAGTGAACTGTCACCAGTTAATGATGGGATTCAGCGCGCTTTTGCTCTGGGAAGTTCGGTCGCTGGACAACAAGATGGCTTCGATTATTGTGTCAGAGCAAGTTCAGTTGAAGCGAAACCATTCAGCACAATTGAGAGTCGCGGTTGAGGGAGTATTGGAATGAACGTCTCCACCTGAGTTGATTCATAACATGCTTGTCTCTACTTCTCACCATGAAGACTCACTCAGCTCGCTGTTTCTGTGGTGATGGTCCCTGAATCGTGCTGTCATCAGCCTCCCAACTGCGCTTGTCTGGGCATCGATAGTGTTTGAAGAGCACGACGGTGTCGTATGCACCTCGAAGTCTGTCCACCCCTTTTAAGTCCTCCACAGGAACGTCAGTGCCCACTTCAAGGAAGAGATAGAGAGCGCGCAAGTTCACGAGGTGAGCTGCCTCCAGTGCAATGTCCGAGTAGTCGACACTGGGGTATCGCTCCAGTAGACATTCCAGCACATGGGCGTGGTTTCGTTGGGTGGCTGTGCTGGCTGCGTCTTGAATAGCAGCCGTATCCACATCGGCTGCAGCAGGGAGATGCAACAACACACTCAGAATCTTGACATGACCGGAGTGCGCAGCGACGAGCAGTGGGTCGTCGATCGACTCGAGCGCCTCTGGATGATGCTTGATCACATATTGGAGGAGCACCACGTCGCCCAGCACGACGATATCGTCGACGATACCTGTCCAACTCAAGAACTGCTGTAGGTGCGAGTCAGGAGCCGCTACGCGATCCAGCCACTCAAGGATCGCAGGTGAACAATCTCCGTCGGGACGAAGACGGAAACGATCGCCTTGCAATGGGAGCTGGCGCGACTGCGGGTACATCGATTCCAGCCAGTGCGCAACCTCATGCTGTCCGTGGAACACGGCGTGCTCGAGAAGGTTTTCCTCCTCGGCCAGAGACGGAAACAGAGTCGACAAGACCCACTGGATGATCGATAGGTTGCCAGACGCGATCGCTGCAAATGCGACGTCTTCAAAACTGAGCTCGGGGGCCTCTGAGAGACTCGGGTCGTTGAGGACCACGCGATAGAGTTGCTGCAGCGTGGCCAAATCACCTCGTTCGATCGCTTGCTTCGGCAACGTCTGAACACCGATGCGCCACTTGTCGGCGTTATCGGGCTCCTCCTGCTTGGGTGCACCAAACCACGCCGAAGGCGCCTGTAGTTTGAGGCGCTGCTTCGCTCCGGGAGCCATGATAGCCTCTACAACCCAGTCCTCGATGTTGCCCAGCTTGTCAAGCAATCCAAGGGTGGAGTTAACCGAGGTTGGGGCATCCGTGCTTGTAGTCATCGACGCTTCAATCACCTGAGCTATCTCTCCGTGGTAATACTGCAAGGCGTGTTTTAGTGCCTCGTCCCGAGTCGAAGCACAGTCGCACCAGCGAACTAGGCGACTCAAAGCATCCAAACGCTCCTGCTTGGGCGGCATCCAGGATGCAAACGAGCTCGCAGCCATCGTGGCATTCTTCAACGCCAGCAACGTCGGCGCTTGTTGCGTGAGGTTGTACACTGCTGTGATCCACCCGGCGTGACCTACCGTCGCGGCTTCTTCCATCGCATATACGGCGAGATCATGGCGCGCCAACTCACAGTGAATGAACCGAATCACAGACAACAAGCCGTGACTGCCGGCGACTCGCATGGCGTCTGTGAGCTCGAGCCCAAGATCCGATGGCGGGAATCGAGACACGAGCTCCTTCCACTCGGTGACGAATCCCAACTTGAGCAGTGTACTCCATTGCCGGCGGTCGCAGCCTTGCAGACTGAGTGGTAGAAGGTACGCAACGACCTCCTTCCGCTGACTTTGTACAGCGTTGCTGAGCGCCGTGTCGATGTTTGCGTCAATGCCTCGCTCGACGAGGAACCGCACAACGTCCAGGTGACCGTTTGAAGCCGCGAGGTTCAGTGCATTTGCCGTGCACGCGAAGACGTCTTGCGCCAGCAGAAACTTGAGCACCTCGAGTTGTCCCGCCGACGCCGCGAGATCGACCACGTTTGCACTGAATCCGTTCTTGTACTTGGTGAAGAAGAACTGGACGATCTCGAGAAACCCGTTGCTGACCGCGAGGTCGATGGTGCTGGTTGGTGGTGATTGGAGCGGCAGCTGGCAAAGCGCCTGCACGATAGCGAGGTTGCGGTCGATCGCAGCGCGGTCGAGGACTACACGCACCTCATTCTGCAGGCGGATCTTGGTGCAGCGGGCACTCAACTGGAGGAACATGGACCACTTGGACGCCGCGGCCGCCGCCGCGATTGCAGACGAGTAGTCCTGGATGAGGTCTTGCTTGATGAGCTGCTCGATAAGCGCATCTGCACTTCGCTCTGCGGCCTCACGAACGATACGGCTTGAGATCTTGCAGTCGACGCCGTGCTCTAGTAGCCACTGGACGGTGGCGATGTCCTTGACGCCGGCACCGCGCACGTTGATGTCGGGAAAGAACTCGTACAGAGTATCCAGTAACGCGACGTCGCAGGGGGTCTGACTGAGTACGTCTCGCCACAGCGCGGGACCGATGGACGGTGTCGCGAAGCGCTGCAGCGTCCAGCGCACCATCTCGACGTTACCGCGCTGGATAGCTTCGCTCAGAGCGTCTCGAATGCCACGATTGAAGCGGCCGACATCGTATGAGCTGCCGCTCCACTCGTGCAGCATCTCGAGCGCACGGATCGAGCCGGACTCGACCGCGCGACGCACGGGCATGTCGTCGGCTTTGCTGGTGCGCATCTGGTATACGAGCCCTGGCATGCCGTCCATGCGCGCAGTGATCTGCAGCAGCAGTCGCCGGTTCGTGAGCACAGTCATCACGGCACCGCGGGCGTCTGCCTGCAACGGGATCATCGTCGGCCGCATGACTGCCGTCGAGAGTGGAGAATAGTAAATGGAATGTGGCGATCGCAAGTGCTTGTGCTGTCTGTGCGCCGCCGCTTCTCTCGTCCATTGGCCTCAGACCCTCTGAGTCTGCTTGTGACTGGATATATCTCCCGCTCTCCATGTGGCTAGTGAGTCATTCAGTGCCACGAGTGACTCACAACGGTGCTGTGTTTCACTCCTGCCGCCGCCAGTTGAACCGATTGCCAGTCTGCCACTCGCCAAGAAATGGCCACCCCCTCAATGACAAGCTCTGCAGACGCCACGCGCTTCGCGGCACTGACGATCGAACCCAAGGTGCTGGAGCGCATCGTGGCGCTGCTGCCGATGGACTCGGCCTGTCACGCCATCGGCGACGCCACGGCGCTGCTGCAGACCATCGCGGCAATCTGCCGCTCATTACCCAAGGACTTCGACTATCTCGCGCGGCATATTGGGCCACAGAACCGCGCATTCTGGCGCGATATGGTCTTGCGGTGCTTCGACTTCACGATCAACCACAACGTCAAGTTCAATGTAGAGGACTACAATGGCATCGCAGGCGACTACTACGACCCGGATGCGTCCGAGTTTCAACGTGCAGCCGTCGAGCACTGGCGTGCGACACACCCCGACGAATACTCGCCAACCATGATGCTGAGCGATGACCTCGCGTACTGGGTCCACCTGGACGTCTTCTTCCTGCCTCGACAGTATGGCTTTCTGCGCAAGATTCAGTATGGCGAGCTCGGTCTTGACGCGTGGCCGGACCACGAGGATCCGTTCACGCTGTTCTGCGACCTGGCGTTCATCAAGGACAAGTTTCCCGCGTTCAAGGGCGACATGCAGACCAAAAGCGACGGCGATCAGTTTCTGTACCCAGTGTTCTTGAGCGCCTACCGCAACGAGGTCACACGCAGCGACCAGGCGTTCCTGCAGCACTGCGGCTACGCTCCTCACTACTGGACAGTGCGACGACGACCGATCAGCAACACGTGGAAAGGATTTGCATCGCAGAACGTGGAGAAAGAGCAAGACAACAAGGCACTGGCTCATGGAGAGAAGGGTCAGGAAGACAACGAGAAGGATGTCGCTGAGGAGCAAGAGGAGGACAAAGAGGACGACCAGGATAGTGATGATGAAGAAGAGGAGGAGGAAGAAGAGGAGGAGGGGGAGGAAGAAGAAGACGACGACGAGTTTGTGTTTGATGCGAGTCCATTTCCAGATGCCAGACGACGGACTCTGACCGATTTCCAGGCTCTGGTGCGACGCTACATGGACGATTTCAGAGCCGTTGCAGTTAACCCTGAGGAGCACTGCGGACCAACGTTCCACGTCGGCCGGATGAAGCGATCTGGTCGATGGCTTGGGTTCGTCGGGCAGCGTGACTACTAGTCCAGTTCGGTCAGTCGACAATACACACATATCTTCGAGTTTATATGCTTTCCAATCTGCTCGCGTTCATCCATGGCCATCATCGTTGTCACTCTTCCATTGAAACATGACCGGAAGTACATGTATTAAGAAGTCGATTGCTTCATGCTCCAACGCAGACGTTGAACCTGCCACGCACGTCGCCATTCAGAATATCCAATCGGTTTGCTGCACCCATGTGTCCCCCACTGATCGACGGCCATGCTGTGATTCCCACGCACGTGACTGGAGGAAATGGGCGCCGCATGACTCATCGCACACCCAACACCTCTCGTCTCTCCATCCAACTTTTGACGTATAGAGCAACCACCGGGAGTTAAGTAGTGACCAAGAAAACACGAGAGACCGTGAGGGGCATTCCTCATCACCACCTCGATCATCCACCATCCACGTCGACTTGCACGCACCGAAAATGACCACTGATGCTTCCGCCACGCGACTCGCTGCGCTCACGATGGAGCCCGAGATACTCGAGCGCGTCGTGCGGTTGCTCCCGATGCGCGCCGCCGGTCACGCCATCGGCGACGCGACAGCAGTGCTGCAGACGATCGCGACGATCTGTCGGACGTTGCCGAGCGATTCCGACCACATCGCACGGCATCTCGGTCCAACGAATCGCGCGTTCTGGTGTGAGATGGTACTGCGCTGCTTCGACTTTACGATTGATCGAGGTGTCGAGTTCAACGTCGAAGACCACAGCAACAGTCTCGGCAACTTGGACGAGGATGCTATTGACGAGTACACGCGGGCGGCGATGGACGCGTGGGATGCCGCGAACCCAGACATGTCCCCAGGCGAGATGCTGGCTCAGTCGCTGCAGTACTGGAAGCATCTCAATGCGTTCTTCCGTCCGTATCAGTACGGGTTTCTGCGCAAGATACAGACTGGCCAGCTCAGCAGGGACGCATGACCCGAGCACGAAGACCCATTCACATTGTTTTGCGATCTGGCGATGATCAAGGACAAGTTCGATACGTTCCGAGATGTTATGGTGACATCCAGCGATGGCCAACAGTTCGTGTATCCCGTGTTTCTCAGCGCTTTCCACGGGCGTGTGAAGCGAGCGGATTATCCTTTTCTCCGGCATTGCGGAATCATACCGCACTTTTGGACCGTGCAATGGCAACCTGTGAGTGAACCGTGGGACGAGCTGAATGTGGAGATGGATGGCAGTGAAGAGGATGGTGACAGTGAGGAGGAGGAAGAAGACGAGGAAGACGAGGAGATGGAAGAAGGTGAGGAAGGAGACAAAGAAGGGGAAGACACGGAAGAGGAAGATCAAATGGTGATGACCAAGCATATGAAGATAGTACTGATGAGGACGAGGAAGAGCGAGAGCGAGTGGAAGAGGAGCAAGAAGGTGGGAGTGATCACGAAGAGGAAGATCATGACGGTAGTTCGTCTGAAGAAGACGAAGATGAAGCTTAGCTTGTCTACGATGAGTTCCCGTTCCCGTATTCGACACGCAAGAAACTGGACCTACTGCAAGCGTTGGTGCGTCGCTACATGGATGACTTCCGCCGTGTCACCGTCAATGAGGAGTATTATGCGGGTCCAACGTTCTACATCGGTCGTATGAAGCGATCAGGTCGATGGCATGGATTTTGCGGGCAGCGGGATTACTAGAGGCACTCAAGGTGAGGGCGACAGAATCAGTGACGACCAGGCCCGAGTTGTGTGGGAAGTTGTTTGCGTGAGTAAACTAAGGGTTGAAGATCCCATCGGAGAGACAACTACTACATACCCTTGGTTTTCTCTTCAGTGTCCAAACGATTGTGCCTCTATTGAACTTTACGCGCTCAACGATCTCGGCGTGGGGGATTCACATCTCCTACCACATCTACGTATAGTACGTAATCTTCTTCATGTTTATCACGCACACAAGTCAACTACAGAATCACGGGAACTGATATGCAGGCATTTTGTGGGAGGAGTATTGGCAAACTCATGTACTAGCGATAGTCAACTCTGGAGGGTGAAAACAAATCTACCGCTTCAAGATCCACCAGGCCGCAAGTCATAGGGAGAGTGGAGCAAACGTGAGAGTGGCAATGTAATGCTGCAACGCCCAGTGTGTTAACCCACCATCATGAATCCATGCCGATGTTGAAAGCAAAAGCGGCGGAGCGTGCATTCATGAGTCAAAACAATACTCTGAAAATACCGGCAAAGTGACCTTGGGCTGATCAAAACTGGGACTCGCCAACGAAACCGAGCCATCGTTCAGACTTTGATTTTCCGATGTAGAAAGCCGGCGCAGGCTCGTCATCGTATTCACCATCGATTTTGATCCGACGAAACTCGGTCATGTGTTCGTACACTACCTCTTCAAGATCCTCCTGGATCAGTTTGGTCACGTGCGGGAAGATATCCGATTCGCAATCCACATCTTCATCTCCATCGTCACGTAGGCACTCCCAGGATTCCGAGTTCGTCGCAACCTCGAGCTCTCGTTCTCTTCTTTCGTCTTTGATTATGATCGACAAATTTTCTTCCTCGAAGCCACTCCCATTTCTGCTGACCTTCACTAGAGACCACATGGCGCGTTTGAGGCCACACATCATCAGTAGATCCTTCCTTGTTTTCTCAGTCAGAGCCCTGAGCATCACAGGATAGACAAACGCATCGCCATCGCTCTCTGTTTGTAAATCGCCGTCGAAACGCACTAACGTCTTTAGCAGCATCAAATCTTGATACAGCGTAAAGGGGTCTTCGTTCGCGGGCCACGCGTCCAAGCTGAGCTCGCCGTACTGAATCCTTCGCAAGAATCCAAACTGGCTGGGTCGGAAGTATACCTTGAGATGGCGCCAATACGCAAAGCTCTCCGTCAGTGCGACTGAAGGTCGTCCGATGTGCCTGGATAACACATTAAAGGCGGGACGAGAATATACGGTGAAGTCGAACTTCGAGAGCACTTGTTGCTGCCAATATGCGCGGTTTGATGGACTCGTGTCAGCAGTGGCCGTGCCTTCTGGCTGCACTAGATGACCGACAACAGTCGAGTTGTGGGGAGAGGTTGATGCCATTGCTGTACAGTGCTGTACTGGGGACAATTGCAAAGTGAATTCAGGCAGATGCCTCGTCGAGTGAGCGAACTCGACCGCCAGCGAGTGTGCGCATTTTGTGACAACAGAAGCACAGCGTTGAGTCGACCGACACTCTGAGCGTAGTGGGTCAAACCCACACACGCACCCATCTGGGAGATAGAGACGATCCCATCGCATCGAGTTCAAGAACATGGGGCATGAGATTCATGCCACATTCATGATGAATGTGGGGGGGGGGTACTGTGTGTGTACACGTAGTGACCATTCAAAAGCTTGAGGCCCAAGCTCTGTTGACGCTGACGCCGTCATCCTAATGCAACGGCTTTCCACTTTCGCATCCGGAGTGAGTCACACGTTGTGACTCACAACGTGTACAGTAACTCATTACGAACAGCGGTGCACAGACAGGCTAGTTCAGTCTCTGACCACTGGTCCGTGACCAGCAAACATGCGTTTCTAGACGAACAGCGCTCTGCTGCGTGATGCACATCGGGATTACAACTCGATTGTGGGCTGTGGGGCACGTCGACAACACGTCGAAGATCAAGTGGTGCTCGCAACACTTGAAAAACTTCGCCAGAGCACCTCACAATCGAAAATCCACTCGTCTAGACCAAGATCACGTCGCGCACTCATGGAGAAGAAACGTAGAACGTCCGATGACAGCGCTTCCCACTTGACGCCAAGTCCACGCAGCTCGCCCACGAAGAAACGCCGCACGCCCGCTAACAGCGCTGCTCACACAGTGCTTAAGAATCGGATGCTGTTTTGCCGCATCACTGCGCACATGGACGGCGTCACAGGTCTCTTGCGGCAGTTCCCAGACGCTGTCAAGTCTGGGTCCATTCGTGCCATGGAAATGCTCGCCGACAGGGACAGCAGCGCGCCTAGTATGCGCCAAGCTATGAAAACGGCGATCCATGACAACCAGGCGGAGGTCCTGCAGTGGCTGCTCGACCGATTCGCGACTCCATCTATTGGGCAGCGACTCTGGGCAGTGGCTCTGAATTCCTTTAGCGGCGACTACGGAGTCATCGAGTGTCTTCTTCGCAACTTTCCAACGACGCCACTGAACACGGGCGAGTCGATCAACTTCGAGCTGTTTCGGTTCCTCCTCTCCCGTCATATGCACGTGGTTGTGTCCCAGTGTGCGTTTCGTGACATGATGTCCAACGGCGACGAGTCACTGGTTGAGCTGATTGCCAAGAGCGATTGCGAGATTGAAGTTCACTACGACGATATCCCAGACTTGTTTTTGTATGACGGAGATTAATTGGCCGCAGCGAGAGCGATATCGTGTTTTCCTGATGACCCAGTGACATTTCGTGCCTGTGAAGCGGAACAGGCGATCAGCGATCGGAACCTCGCCGGAGTGAAGTTGATCTGCAACAATCTTGGCAGCACCGAGAACCCTAAAGGACTTTTGCTGTCAGCTGCGGAGCTTGGATGTGTTGAGATCGTCGACTTCTTGGTGGACAAGTTTCCCAATGCAGTCTCGTCCGTGGTCATGGACAAAGCTGCTGCGAGTGGCCATCTCGAAGTTGTGAAGCTCCTCGTAGACAAACGCGATGCTGAATGGACGTCAGCTGCGATCAACGGTGCTGCGACCAATGGACATTTCAATATGGTGCAGTATCTCGCAGACAAACGCTCAGCCGATTTCACGGCAGAAGCGATCACTGGTGCTGCGACCATTGGTCATTCCGATATCGTTCGGTTTATTGTTGCTCGTCGCCCAGACGTTTGCTCAACTGAAGCAATGAAGATGCTGGTACTTCGAGGGTATTTCACCGAGTGGAAGCAGGTTCGTGAGCAAGTTCAATGCACAGACGAAGATCTCGTCGACGTGATGAAGAGTGCCGGTCGTGATGGCCAAATTCGAGCGATCCGATTTATCATCGATGACCTTGGACGACAAGATTTGGCACCAAACGCGTTTCGAAGTGCAATCGACGTCGGTCTTGCCGTGTGGATCCATGCCGTTCATTTCGTGACCGGATATGTTCCCTCACTTGAAGATCTGAAGCAAGCGGTAGAAGTCGCCAATTCCAAGGAGCAGACACTTCCTTCTCCAGACGAACGCATTGCGATGGCGAAGTACATGCTCAGCCTAAACTCGGATGAGTCGGTGAAACAAGCCATCGTTGAATACGCGCGGCATCAAGTCTTCAATCCGTCTCAACTACGGACGTGGCAGGCGCTGACTTCAGCAACTCCTGACGTGTCGGGATGCGCGATCAATCTTGAGCCACTCTTTGCTATGGCGAGATCCGCTGATTGGGTGATCGACGAGATCATGCAGCGGGAGCGCCAGTCGGAATGGAGTGGGTTGCCTGAATTCAGCTTTTGTGAAAGTATCACCGCTGCCGCAGTTGCATCTGATCACGTGCACATAGTCGAGTGGGTGATGTCAACGCTTCATTATAACCAGCCGCAGAATGGAACGCTGCTTGAAACCGCCATCTACAACGGCGCCGCCTCAGTCGCGACATGGCTGATGGATAGATTTCCGATGTGTTGCGTATGGTTTTCGAGACATGGCGGTCGTATCGCAGTTCGTGATGATAGCTTTTCAGCCAAGATCGTCACCTGGATTCTCGAAGCTGTGAAGGTCCATCCTGATTTACTGCGTGCGTTTGACCCGCGCGAATTCACTCACGATATTGTGGCGCATGGTGATCTCGCGCTGCTTGAGATCGTGGCGCGCCACTATCCCGATTTGCTCGAGCAACCTGGCGATTTTCTTACCGTGGCTGCAGACGCAGGTCATATCCGCATGCTCGAGCGGTTGCTCGAGTCTGGCGCGATTAACGCTGATGCCATCGAGCGAGCAGCATCCAAGGCGGCGGCGAACGGCCACCTCGAAGTGATTGAGCTTCTTTTCTCGCGGTACCCAACGTTTGACTACTTGAAGGCGTCGGAGCTGAGTTTGGCACACAACCAGCCCCATGTTCTTCGATTCCTTCTTCAGAAGGGCTTTGTTCCGACCGAGTCAGACGATGCTGACAACATTGCCACCAATATTGTGGGGTTCTTGAAGAGTTTTGGGCCGAATGCCATCTAGAACTTCGGAAACTTCAGAAAGCTATGCACCAAAGTTGCGTTCTTGGAAACATTTAATCAGCGTTTCATACTGGACTTCACTTTCATGTCGTTCCAGCCCATTTGTACTCTCATGATGGCGCTCAAAAATTGGCGCAGATCGCCTGATTGGAGTGAGGCGCAGCGTTTGCGTGTCATTTGAACTGTTGAATAGCGGTCGCTTCGACCTCTCGAGATACTGTACAGATGGAGTGGAATCTCGTCGTCCGATTACTGTTTTTCAAGCTATTATTTCGTAGTACGGTGCATGTACTCCGACTCCAAACAAATCGTCCAATTACAGACTCTACACTGACATAACGAAAAGAGAAGTTGAGCTCGTGGAAAAATACCACGGCAACGGCCGGCAAAGTCTCGAGGCTAATCCCAATGGAATGCAAACTCTACCAATTCCGTAAGAATTACAACAACAAAAAATACTTCCCCAAAAAGGAGTGCTGAAGGTGGCACCACCATCCCTGAACTGATGACGATAACGACTTTTCTATCCGAACTGCAATCAGATGAAGTGTTGTTTATCATCGCACTGTGTCGATCGCACGATCGTATTTGCGACTGAACGAAAACCCGAAATTCACAGTTCCTCTCAACCGAACGCTGTTTAATAAATCGTGCTTGCTGTAGACCAAGAGGTCGAAGTTTGTTGCATGAGGAGTCAATCGATCTTCACTTTTCGCTCTTGTGGAGGAACGCTACACCCTTCACAATTCCTCGGGCCTCTGTGAAACCCCCACCATTTCCGGGAAAGTCGGCGAGCGTGAGCGGAGAGTTTGTCATCAACAAGAACATCTGAAAGATCTGAAAGCTTGATCGACGAGCTGCCTCCTGCGCTTCTCCGACATAACTCAAATCTGGGAAGTTTTCCACCAAAAAGCAGACAGTGTCGTGCTGCCGGTAATTGACGCCTTCCATCACTGCTGCATGTACTGTCGCATCTGCGATAGCACGGCCGTCGGCTGTGCCGAGCAGGAATCGAAGAGCATCGACACGGCCCCAACGTGCTGCAACAGGCAGCAAGACACTCGAATCTGTGAATGCGGCTGGATGACGATCAAGCAAGAATCGAAGCATGTCGACGTTGCCTTGGGCCACGAGATCTTCGCTGAGCTCATCAATGTTGTAAAACGGGTGAAGCGTGGGATGATCCGCGACGACGGTCTCGAGCCATTCAATCATTGTGGTGGAACAGTGACCCGAAGGCGATAGCTTGAATCGATTTTCTGTCGGAGGACGTTCGCACTCCTCTGGATAGTTTCGAAGCAACCATTCTGCAGCATCGCGCTGGTCGTGGAACACAGCGATCTGAAGTACACTATCCGCAGTCGGGTGGTTCGGATACATCTCCTTCATCACCCATTCTAGAATCTGAATCGATCCAGATGCAATCGCCGCCACAATAACGTCATCGAATCGAAACTTCTGCAATGCTGCGATGGCCGATGTTTGGGACACGATTTCGTGAAGCTGCTGCAAAGCAGCAAGATTGTCTCGCTCGATTGCTTCTTTCGGAAACGTCTGCACACCAATGCCCCACTTGTCGGATTGACAGCGCTTGTTTCGCCAGGGGTTGCAACATGAACAGTTGCACGACCGACCACTCTCAATCCGCTCTTTGTCATCCTTCCGGCGCGTCAGTTCGTCTTGCATCACTTTCTGAATGAGCCAATCAGTATTCGTACTGGCAAAACGAGCACAAACTGTGTTTGCAGCCAGAATGATCCCCTCCGTTTTGCCGTGTTCAGTCGACTGTATCGGCGCCTCATCTTCAGTTGTGTCGATGGTGACATTCGCCTCCTCAATCCGCTGTCTTGTCTTGGCACTTGCCTCTCGAAGTAACACATTCAAGGCGTCTTGTCGCACAGACCTACTTGGAAGCCATGCTCCATCCTGCTTTGCCAAATCCATTGCAGCTTGGATTGCCTCAAAAGACGGTACTTGCTTGGTGACGATCAGCACAGCTTCAGTCCAGCCTGGTAAACCAACCTCTGCAGCTCCCTCTAGCGCCTTGACACCAAGATGAGGCAGGTTCAGTGTTTCCACCACATAGCGAATGGCGCCGAGACTGCCAATGCGGCCAGCAGAAAGCATCACATCACTCAGATGCGATTCGAGATCGACAGTGGCGTTGACGTTACGCTGGGCCACTTGCCACAAATCGGCCATGCCATTGAGAAGCAGCATCTTGAGTCCATTCAATGTGCATCCTTCGCTTCGATGCTCCAGTAGATACCGGACAATTTCGACGTGTCCATTCGTGGCTGCGTCATCAGCTGCAGCAGTTGTACATCCTTCTTGTCGACATTCTTGCAGAAATTGAACGATGTCCAGATGCCCGTTTGCTGCGGCGCAATCCATCGCGTCTGTAGTGAATGGAATTGTTTGCTGCTTGTGGAGGTACTCGATGACGTGGAACTGGCCGTTTGCAGCAGCGAGGGTCGTGATCTCAGCGTCAAATGCTTCCGTAAAACGTGAAAAGAAGTACTCCACAAATTCCATAAAGCCCAATCGAACCGCCAGCTTGATCGCTTCGAGTGGGGCAGATGGAAGTGGCCAGTGACACGCAAACTTGATCGCTGTGATATTCCGATATCGAACGAGATCCGGGAAGTGCGAATCGAAGAGATAGCTGCACTTGCCGATCGGTGCCTTTGTCTCCATGAGCAGCTGGTAAATTTCCCACTCAGAGCTCTGGAGCGCGTGATAGAGGATGTCGGAGCAATCGTCAATCTTGTGATGCTCCAAACAGAGCCGAATGAAATCGATGTCACCTCTTCCCGCCGCCTCACTAAAGCTGCTCGGTGCAATACGAAACGTGATGCCCTTCGACAGCAGCCACTGCAGCATGTTCGTGTTGATGATCTTGACTTCTCCCAGGTTGTTGACCGGGTAAAATGCCCACACGACGTCGAGAACTGATCCACTGGAGGCAGTGGCCTCCAGCGCTGCATGCCAGACGCGCGATGATAGTGACGGCGTGCGGAATCGCTTCAGCAGCCAGTGCAGCGACATGGCGTTGCCTTGCGCAATCACATGGAACAGCAGGCGGCGCGTCGTGTCCGCATAGCAGCGATTTCTTCCACCCGCACTCCAGTCGGTCATCATCTCGAGCGCTCGGATCGAGCCAGAGCGAGCGACCTCCTCCAAGTCTCCTCCGTTGATGGGAGGATGCTTGAGCAGACCTGGGATTCCCTTCATGGCGTCCGCGATCAAGAGGAACAGCCGGCGGTTGCCGAGGACCGCGATGGCCGCTCCGCGGTCAGCGCTCCTACCAGGACGTGGCATGGGACTCGATGACTATCGCTGCTGAGAGAACGGAGAGACAGAGAAGAGAAGAGAAATGAAGAGCACATTGGACGAGTGAACAGCGGCGCAATGGTGGCGGTCGCGTGGCATGCATTCGTCACCAATTGGTGACACCAACGAACAGGCAGCGTCTATTGCGTTATGTGAGTGGATATGAGCTGATTTGGACTGACTTGTACTGATGTAACACGTGATCGCCTTCGTGAACATTGAAGTCAGCTGCGCGTTGATGGCACCACCAGATCCAATGAATCATTCACTGGATAATGGAGCGGTCCGTGTCGTGACTCACCTTCCGCAACTGCGTAATGACTGGTTTCTCCACGACAACAAAGCCACGGCGCCACTCACGCTGTGGGAGTCGCTGTGGTGCGGTGTCTCTCGCATCATAATTGACGACGGTGTCGGCGCAGTCTTCGAGTTGTGTGTGTGCTGATCATCATGGCCATCGATACACCGAGCACGCGACTCGCTGCGCTCACGATGGAGCCCGAGGTGCTGGAGCGCGTCGTGCGCTGCCTTCCCATGGACGCCGCTGGTCACGCGATTGGAGATGCGACCGACGTGGTGCACACGGTCTCGGCGATCTGTCGGACGTTGCCTAGCGACTACGACCACCTCATTCGTCATCTCGGGCCAGACAACCGCACGTTTTGGCGTGAAATGGTGCTCCGGTGCTTCGACTTCTCGATCGATCGTACGATCAGGTTCAATGTCGAGGACTTCAGCGATAGCGTGGGCAACTACGATGACTACGCAGACGACTACGCGCGAGCGGCGATAGATGCGTGGGACGACGCAAATCCCGGCTACTCGCCCGGGTGGATGCTCGTCGAGTCTTTCCGGTACTGGAAGCATATCCACGCCTTCTTTCGTCCCGCGCAGTATGGATTTCTGCGCAAGATTCAGTATGGCGAGGTCAGCATCGACGCGTGGCCCGATCACGAAGACCCGTTCACATTGTTTTGCGATCTCGCGGTCGTCAAGGACAAGTTTGCACCGTTCCGGGGGCTGCTAGAGGCAGATAGTGAGGGAGAGCAAGTGGTTCACCCAGTGCTTTTGAGTGCGTATCGCGACCGAGTGAAGCGAACAGATTTTCCGTTTCTGAATCATTGTGGATACACGCCGCACTTTTGGATCGTTCGGCGTCGACCGGTGAGCGCACGATGGAAGGCATTTGATGAGATGGACGGCGCAAGGATGAGTGATGCGATGGAATGCGACGAAAGATGCGACAGCGAGGACGAAGTAGACGCTGATGATGCTGAAGACGAGGAAGACGAGGAAGACGATTTGTCCGACGTGTCCAAGGACGACAAAGATGAAGTGGACCTTGAGGAGCGGATCTACCGCGAAGTGCCATTTCCTATCGCCACGCGAGGCACTCTCAACGACTTCCAAGCTCTGGTGAGACTTCTTATGGATGATTTTCGATCGGTTGCAGTCAATGCAGAGTACTGCGCTGGACCAACATTTTATATCGGGCGCATGAAGCGGTCAGGACGATGGATTGGCTTGTGTGGTCAACGCGATTATTAGAGGGACGTCAGTCTACAGAACATGTCGTCGAAGACAAGTTGTTCCCGCTCGGGAGGGGTTTAACGCTCGGATTGAGAAGATTTCTGGCCCCAATCCCATTTAACTGAGACGAGTTTTCGCTTCGATAGATTTGTGTCCGCGTCGCCGACTGCGTCGACTGCATTAACGCACTGAGACTCGCTGAGCGCGTCTTCGCCCGAAGACTCCTCGGAAGAGTGTGTCACCCGCTTTTCGGGCAGTCCTTGCTTGACACTCAGCATTGACGCTCGTGATTCACCATGACTCATGGTGAATCATGGCATGAGGTGTCCGTGGGTTCAAGAAGGTTCGTGTTCATAAAGTTAAGATCTCCTAAACTGATTCCTGATGAGTCACTTGGACAGAAGATGTGCACTGATCCTCGAGCAAGCCCACACTGTATAGTCTGTGAAACTTGATCGAGAATTGCCTCCTGTCACAATTACGGACATACTGACAAAATCGAAAGGACTCTCAACTCGGATGAGTACCACGGTGTTGGCTTGTACGGGGATATGGTATAAGGATCGATGTAGTCTGGAGGTGCTGTACTGTACCTAGCACACCCAAAGGTCTCAGCCGACAGGTCCAACTCGACGGAAGCACTCGCGATCGCGATCAATCGTCAGACTCCATTTGCACACGACGACGACGATACAAACGGCGACCACGATGACACCGTTGCAGACAGACACCCGCGGCGCCGTGATGACTGTGCTCACAAACCGACGGCTGCTCCTCCAGATCACTGCACACATGGACGGCATGCCAGGGCTCGTGTACCGGATGCGGACCCGCAAGGATGACGACATGCCCGTGAGCTGCGCCGTCCTATCCGGCTCGATCCGCGCGCTCGAGATGCTGCACGAGTGGAGCGGTAGATCATCCAGTGTCCGCTGCTTTAAGCGTGGTATTCGAGACGCTCTGAATGAGGCCATCTGGCGCCGCAATACTGAGGTGATGCGCTGGATGTTGCAGCGCTTCGCGACCCCGTCCATCGGCCCCGAGCTGTGGCGTCAAGCCCTCAGTCAGACGCCCTGCGACGTCGCGGTACTGGAGACGCTGTACGAATTCTTTCCCGACGCCCAAGTGCGTGGAGTCAAGGTCAAGAACATCGCCATTATCCAGTGGCTGCTTGACCACGATATCGACTGCAAGATCTCGAGACGCCTCGTCCGTGAGGCTGGAGAGCGTGGTGCTGATGCGCTTGTCCAGCGACGCACCGAGCAAGACCATATCCAGGACTACTCGTCTGCGCTCGTGGCGGCTGCGGCGGCGTCCAAGTGGTCCATGTTCTTCCAGTTGTGCGAGCACTACACCAAGCTCCGCCAGCTTAATGAGGTGCTCGCAGACCTCGACGGCGCTGAAGTCGACTCCAACCTCGCTATCGTACATACTCTTTGCCAGCTCCAACTCCAATCTCCACCGGACAATGCCATCGACCGCGCGATCGTCAATGGACTTCTCGAGACCGTTCAGTTCTTGACCAACAAGAACAAATTCAGTGCAAAAGTGGTCGATGAGGCTGCAGCGTCGGGACAACTCGAGGTGCTCAAGTTTCTGCTGGCGCAAGACGACTCCACGTGCACAGCGAGTGCACTGTACAGCGCGGCGTCAAGCGGTCACCTGGACGTCGTGCGGTTCCTCGTCGAGCGAGGCATTGACGCAAACATCGACACGGCGCTCAAAAACGCTGTACAATGTCAGCGGAAGGAGGTCGTTGCGTACCTGCTACCACTGAGTCCGCAAGGCTGCGACCGCCGGCGATGGAGTACACTGCTCAAGTTGGGATTCGTCACCGAGTGGAAGGAGCTCGTGTCTCGGTTCCCGCCATCGGATCTTGGACTCGAGCTCACGGCCGCCATGCGAGTCGCCGGCAGTCACGGCTTGTTGTCTGTGATTCGGTTCATTCACTGTGAGTTGGCGCGCCATGATCTCGCCGTATATGCGATGGAAGAAGCCGCGACGGTAGGTCACGCCGGGTGGATCACAGCAGTGTACAACCTCACGCGACAAGAGCCGACGTTGCTGACGTTGAAAAATGCTGTGGTGGCTGCGAGCTCCTATGCGTCCTGGATGCCGCCCAAGCAAGAGCGTCTGGAGGCCTTGAGTCGCCTAGTTCGCTGGTGCGACTGTGCTGTGACTCGTGACGAGGTACTGAAGCACGCCACGCAGCATTACCACGCAGAGATCGCTGACGTCATTGAAGCGTCGATGGCCACAGGCTCGGATACTCAGACGGTGGTGCATACCATCGAATTGCTGGACGTGATAGGTAGCGTTGAGGACTGGGTTGTGGAGGCAATTATGGCCTCCGGTATTGAGCAGCGCCTCAAACTACAGGCGCCCGCCGTGTGGTTTGGTGGGCCCATTCAAGAGGAAACTGGTGACGTCGACGAGTGGAAGAGCGGTGTCCACACGCTACCAAAGCAAGTGATCGAACGAGGTGATTTGGCCACGCTTCAGCAACTCTATCGCGCGCTGCTGAACGACCCGAGTCTCTCAGAGGTCACCGAGCTCAGTTTTGAAGACGTCGGGTTTGAAGCAATCGCGTCTGGCAACCTAGCCATCATCCAATGGGTCTTGTCGACAGTGTTTCCGTCTCTGGCCGAGGAGGTAAACCTTCTCGAGCACGCCGTGTTCCACGGACAGCATGAGGTTGCGAACTGGCTGCTCTCGACGTACCCGCAGTCGTGTCAGCTCCCATTGTATGGCGACTGTTTCAGTCTTCGTCGCTCCGGAGACTGTTCACCTGCGATCCTTGAGTGGCTGGATCGTGTAGCGGCTCGCGACACGCACCTCCAGCAGTTCTTGAGTTGGGCTGATATCGTCGACGACATCGTTGGCAGGCGAGACGTGGCGCTTCTCCAGTATGTGATCAAACACCATCCAGAGGCAATCGAGTCGATCGAGCACCCCCTGCAAGTCGCTGCCTGTTCCGGTAATGTCAAGTTTCTAAGTGTTTTGTTGGATCTCCCTGCCTCAGGCGACGTGGAGACGGCTGTTGTTCAAGACGCAGCCAGCGTAGCCACCCAACGAAACCACACCCACGTGCTGGAATGTCTACTGGAGCGATACCCCAGTGTCGACTACTCAGACATTGTACTGGAGACAGCTGAGCGCGCACACCAGCAGGCTTTGCACGTTTTTCCAAGAAGTTTTATTGACGTCCCTGTTGAGGACTCGGAAGGCCCAGATAAACGCAGTTTGGAGGCTGATGAGAGCACCATTCAGGGACCATCGGTACAGAAACAGCGAGCAAGATGAGACTACATGGTGAGAAGTAGAGAGTGTCATGTATCCCTACGGTAACGCATGGACGGCAATGAATTCATGATCGAGGAATGGGCTCAGACCGAGCAGACGCAGTGCTTGAACCGCACCACGCGCTGTCAAAGAGACTTCCTTAGCTGCACTCTCAGCGGTCGCCACGTCAACTCGCATCTGAAGCGCCGATGTCCACGACCCCACAGCCAACTGCAGTACTTGAGGGTCTCCAGACGCGGCACTTGACTTCAGCAACGCAATGAGCGACTCTCGATGCGAAAACAGGTCTGGTCGCACCTCTCGAATGACTTGGAGCACAGTCAGGTGTCCTTGCCGAGCGGCAGCGTTTACATCCTCGCTCGAAAGAGCATCAAAAGCGAACGGCACGTCCTTCAAAGTCTCGAGAATGCCGCTTTGCCCATGACATGAAGCTGTTGATGCCAACGAGAAGTCTTCTGACGCGAATACTGTCGGATCTCGATCGTGAAGGAAGCGTAGAAGGTCAAGACGACCATGCTGAGCCGACAGATCTCGAATGCAGTTGACGTCATACTGTGTCGACGTGGCCGGTGTCTTCTCGAGCCATTCAAGCGCCGAGTCTGTCAGATCAGCCATGTCGAACGAATATCGCGTACGACGACTGAGGCGGAAGTCAGGTGGGAGCCGAGGCATGAGGTACTCAGCGATTTCAATGTGGCCACCAACTGCCGCGAGCTCGAAGAGTTGGTCTAGCGGCGGCGAGTCAAACTCTTCCACAAGCCAGCGGACTATCTCGAGATGATTTCCATGTACTGCGGTAGCATGCGGCGAATCAAGCACAGCGACCCCAATGTCGTTCTCGACGTTGAAGGCAGGGGAGTGACCAGCCTTCACCAGAAGTTTCAGTGCCAGCAAGTCACCACGTTGACATGCTTCTCGGGGGCCAATCCACGAGCCGATTTGTATCCCCATTACCTGCATGTCGATGTTCAACAAGCTCAGCGAGTACCCAGTCTGGCATCTCATCGAGTCGATAGATTGGATCAATAAAACTCAAGATACATGTCGTGACAGTTGAATTCTCTGACGACTCCAGCTCTCTTGCTGTCCCACTGCTCCCTCGATCCAGCGCATAAACGACCGCATCTTCGACCACTGCATCCTTGCAGATATGTGCGAGAAATAAAGCACAAAGCATCGACTCTTGCTTAACCCGATCGTGCGTTCGATTTGGCAGTCTCGCGTCCGCGTCAATAGCTTTGACCACCGCCGTAAAGTTGCAACCATACCCGCAGATCTCGTGAATCATGTGCAACCAGCCCACTGACTGCGTCTCCACCGCACCGTCCATCGCCCACGGCTCCAACTCCACTCGGCCCATCTCGCGCGCCAGAAATCGAATCACCGACGCCTTCAACTCGCGGCCTGCGCGCACCATCGCTTGCTTGGCACCATCACTGTCGTCACCGTCACCGTCAGCGGCAGCGTCACCGTCAGCCTCGGCGTCTGACTCCTTGGAACATGATCGCAGATCGCGCCACTCCTCAAACATGCCGCATATCAACAGATTCGACAGTCCAGCCGTCGTCAGCAACTGCAGCTTGTGTTCTCTCAAGAACGCCACCATCTCCCGCGACTTCACACGAGCCCACGCTTGCGACGTACATCCTTCTGATCGCGTCGAGTGCAAGTACTTGACGATATCCAGGTGGTCGTTCGCGACCGCACGATCCATCGCGTCTGGCGTGCAGCCCTCGTGTCGATTGCTCAGCAGAAACTCGACGACGTCGAGATGACCGTTGCCTGCCGCGCTGTCCACCGCCTTCGTCGTGCATCCCTCCGCTCGATGCTCATGCAGAAACCGAACAACAGCCACATGACCGTTCGCCGCTGCGTTATCCATCGCTGCCGTCGTACAGCCTTCGCTACGCGTCGCGTGTAGGTACTGCACCATCTTGAGGTCGCCGTTGGCTGCTGCTGCATCCAATGCAGCCGTCGTACACGACACCACAGGCGCCAGCTCATGCAACGCACGCACCAATGCAAGGTCGCCTTCGCACGCAGCGATGTCCAGCATCGGAGATGTCGACCCGTCCTCGTTCAGCACCGTCGTCTGCTCGGGATCACTGCACTGACGCAGCAGATACACAAACGTCGCGTAGTGATGTGCGTCCAGTGCGCCTTGCAGTGCTGCTTGTGTGAACCGCTCGCTCGCACTGTCGTCGCACAGCCACTCGACCACGTCTTGTTGCCCATGACTCGCAGCAACGTCCACGACTCGATGCGGAATCACGAGAGTCGGCCACTCGTTGCGCAACCATCGCAGCAGCGCCAGATCAGGATCACGTCGACCACCGAGCGCACTGCGTACTTGCTGTGCAATCGTGTCACTTGCCGTTATATCCACGGGAATAAATTCGCGCAGCACATCGAGCGTTGCAATGTCGTCTTGGAACCCAGTGATTGCGTCGCACCACAGCGATACCCAGTCGGCGATCTCGTCATCGTGGCCGTCAGGCGTCTGCCTCTGCGTCTGCCTCTGCGTCTGTGCTTGTGTCTGTGCTTGCGTGTGTTTGGTCGGTCGCTTATGCAGCTGCAGGTCGAGCAGCCAGCGAATGACCTGCGCACGGGCGCCGTGTCGAAGCGCGTGTGACAGCGTGCGCTCAAAGCTCATGTTGCTTTTGCCGCGCAGCACGGCGCTCTGGAGACTGAGGTCGTGGACCATGGCGAGCAGCTGGATCGCGCGCTGTTGCTCATCTTGACCGCGGAGCTCCTCGACGATCGCCTCTGGCAGCGTACGGCCGTTTAACGCGCGCATCATGCGCTGTCTCGAGGCCTGTGGTGTGATCGGCTTGCTGGTCGAAGAATGACGCGGTGCACGACGGCTCGCACGTCTCTTTTGGGTGCGCGCCAGCAGGCGTTCGCTCACGAACTCATCGAGCGCCAGCGGCCAGCCAGGCATCCATTGCGTTATGGAACGGAAGAGCTCGCGGCTCGTGAGCACCGCCAGCGCCGGCGGCGATGACGACGACGACGGCGTCATTCGAGTTGGAGGACGCCGAATGTGGAAGAGACAGTAAACGCATCACGTATTCTCTATGATATAACAGTGGTGGGGTGTTTCGCCAACGAGGAAACAAAAAAAAAAACATGGTGAAGCCATCTTGACCACGCAAGAGGTCTCGCACTCACACGTCTTCGTGGGTAGATCGATGATGGCTCAGTGGACAGCTTCAATGTCTACAGGTAGATGCGGATAAAGTCCAAGCTTGTTGACAAGAAGCTTCTTCACGCTTCGGTCCACCACACCAGACTGCGAGGCGACTTGCAAGGCGTCCTCAGTATCGAGCTGGATCTCAAACTTCCTCGCTGCATCCAGCAGCAGACCGACAAGCTCGATGCGACCTTCTCTGGCTGCCTCTCGAAACACATCCATCAACATGTCTGGTTCCCTCGCTGCGTCTCCCAGTTGCAGAAGAATGAAGTTGAACACTTCCTCGACATGTGACGACAACTCGATCGCCCAATACAACACACTCGTCGAAAAGTCGAGCGCAACTTCATCGCGCAGGTAGGAAAGAACCTCCAGTTGTGCGCCGCTGATCGCAGTATAGCGAAGATCTAGTCCCTCGTATCGCAGATGCTGAGGGTCCTTGTTGTTGATGTAGCGGATGACATCGAGCCGTCCATAGCGAGCAGCGTCATACGCGATCCAGTCCAAATCGGCGTATTGACGCAAACACGGAGTCGTCTCAAGCAATTCAATCGCTTCGATAGTCATGTGCTCGCCTCTCACCTCGTCGGATATCCAATCAAACGTCACGTCTTCAGGAAGTTGAGACAGCAACCAACGCGCAATCTCCACTCGCCCCCAACAAGCCGCCATTTCAAGTAAACGCGAGAGCGATGGAGACTCGAAGTTTGCCACTAACCACTGCAGGATGTCGAGACGGCTATGTTCAATTGCAAGCCAGTGACTAGATCCCAGGAAGAATTCCAGGTCGTCGGTCGGATAAGTGGGGGAATGGCCAGCTTCGTTGAGTAACTGAAGAGCTAGCAGATCACCATTCAAACAAGCCAGACGAGGCCAGGGATCGCGTGGGTCTTCCACCAACCTAGTGTCACGTTCGTCACCGACGGCAACAACTCCGTTGAACCTTGCTTCATGGTGTTTCGACAGAACCCAGTCCGGCATCTCAGTTTGCATGTAAATAGGGTCCACCAGGCACAGCACTCGGCCCATGTCTGGATTCAACTCCCACAACTCCAAGTCTCCGTGCACAGCACTACTCGAGCTTGATAACGCGTAAGTAATAGCGTCAGCAACAGACGCGTCAAAGCACACACTCGCCAAGAAGAGCACACAAGCAACAGATTCACGAGAAACCTCCAGCGGCGCACGCTTTGGCAGTCTCGCGTCCGCGTCAATAGCTTTGACCACCGCCGTAAAGTTGCACCCATACCCGCAGATCTCGTGAATCATGTGCAACCAGCCCACTGACTGCGTCTCCACCGCACCGTCCATCGCCCACGGCTCCAACTCCACTCGGCCCATCTCGCGCGCCAGAAATCGAATCACCGACGCCTTCAACTCGCGGCCTGCGCGCACCATCGCTTGCTTGGCACCATCACTGTCGTCACCGTCACCGTCACCGGCAGCGTCACCGTCAGCCTCTGCGTCTGACTCCTTGGAACATGATCGCAGATCGCGCCACTCCTCAAACATGCCGCACATCAACAGATTCGACAGTCCAGCCGTCGTCAGCAACTGCAGCTTGTGTTCTCTCAAGAACGCCACCATCTCCCGCGACTTCACACGAGCCCACGCTTGCGACGTGCATCCTTCTGATCGCGTCGAGTGCAAGTACTTGACGATATCCAGGTGGTCGTTCGCGACCGCACGATCCATCGCGTCTGGCGTGCAGCCCTCGTGTCGATTGCTCAGCAGAAACTCGACGACGTCGAGATGACCGTTGCCTGCCGCGCTGTCCACCGCCTTCGTCGTGCATCCCTCCGTTCGATGCTCATGCAGAAACCGAACAACAGCCACATGACCGTTCGCCGCTGCGTTATCCATCGCTGCCGTCGTACAGCCTTCGCTGCGCGTCGCATGTAGGTACTGCACCATCTTGAGGTCGCCGTTGGCTGCTGCTGCATCCAATGCAGCCGTCGTACACGACACCACAGGCGCCAGCTCATGCAACGCACGCACCAATGCAAGGTCGCCTTCGCACGCAGCGATGTCCAGCATCGGAGACGTCGACCCGTCCTCGTTCAGCACCGTCGTCTGCTCGGGATCACTGCACCGACGCAGCAAATACACAAACGTCGCATAGTGATGTGCGTCCAGTGCGCCTTGCAGTGCTGCTTGTGTGAACCGCTCGCTCGCACTGTCGTCGCACAGCCACTCGACCACGTCTTGCTGCCCCTGACTCGCAGCAACGTCCACGACTCGATGCGGAATCACGAGAGTCGGCCACTCGTTGCGCAACCATCGCAGCAGCGCCAGATCAGGATCACGTCGACCACCGAGCGCACTGCGTACTTGCTGTGCAATCGTGTCACTTGCCGTCATATCCACGGGAATAAATTCGCGCAGCACATCGAGCGTTGCAATGTCGTCTTGGAACCCAGTGATTGCGTCGCACCACAGCGATACCCAGTCGGCGATCTCGTCATCGTGGCCGTCAGGCGTCTGCGTCTGCGTCTGCCTCTGCGTCTGCGTCTGCGTCTGTGTTTGGGTCTGCGCTTTCGTGTGTGTGGTCGATCGCTTATGCAGCTGCAGGTCGAGCAGCCAGCGAATGACCTGCGCACGGGCGCCGTGTCGAAGCGCGTGAGACAGCGTGCGCTCAAAGCTCATGTTGCTTTTGCCGCGCAGCACGGCGCTCTGGAGACTGAGGTCGTGGACCATGGCGAGCAGCTGGATCGCGCGCTGTTGCTCATCTTGACCGCGGAGCTCCTCGACGATCGCCTCTGGCAGCGTACGGCCTTGAAGGGCTCGTAATACCTGCGAACGGCGGCTTGGCGTCGACTTCTTCGCTTTTCTTGGAGCCCTCGTTTTCTTGCTGCCTTCCACGGCGATTCTTTCGGCCACAAACTCATCCAGAGCGAGTGGCCAGCCAGGCATCCAGGTCGTGATCTGGCGAAAGAGCTCGCGGCTCGTAAGCACGCGAAATGACGATGCCGACGCGCCCGTTGTTTGCATGGCATCGGGCGTCATGTGCATCAGATGATGTCAATGGGGAAATGACACGATGGAGTGTTTGGTCCTGCTTGACAGCAAAAGTGAACCCACGCTAGAAAACGTTTAAACCGCACTGTCTTTATGATTTTATCCGGTTTAAACGTGGCGTCTATGAATGTTGAAACCTTCCCCACAAAAAAGGCATTTCCTCACCCGAGTTTTCGTGGCAGAACCCTTCCGTGGGAAATGGCGAACGACCAGGACATGAAGGCGGCACGCCAAGTGAGCGCAGATGACGCTGCATTTTGCCAGCGCATGTGTCAGCAAGCAGCGTGCGCGATTCAGCATTGCCTCCAGCGCATGTCGTATCAAGAGCAACGTTGCGCCTCGACGATCGAGCGCTACTTCGAGTGTTGCGAAGCCGCCAAACGAGCACGATCCCAAGCAGCATCACATGCGGGTAGCAGTTGAGAGGTCAACGCATTCACGGCCAAAAGTATACATACAACAAATGCGATCTTCGTTGTCGCTGTCTTTAACAACACATCCTTCCTTGCCCCATTACACAGTGTTGTCATCCTGAAGACCCGTCGTGCTCTTCGACGAGTCGGCGGCGGCGGGCGGGACGTAATCCGGGATACCGCGCGTGAATGATGGGTGCTTGGTAATGACGAAGAAGTTGAAGTAGGCGTTTGCAAACCCAAGGAGCGAAACGAGGATGCCGTATACGCCGACCATGCCGAAGGGGAAAATTGAGATCCTGCGGGTGTCACCGATCAGCAACGACCAGCCACCACAACATGCTACTCAAACTGAGAGAACGCCCACGTACATGCTCAAAAAGAGGCAACGACCCCACGGGTTGTACATGAAGCCATAGTTTTCGCGCAAAAAGGAGTCCAAAGCCAGTGTTCGAAGCTCATAGCCGATCAGAAGAAGGGCGAAGAAACTGCGGAGACACGCATGCTGCATGTGAGAATACAAAAGCACGAGGACCATACGAGGCATGCACCTACATTGTGTAAATGATCGAGAGCGACTCGGACATCACCGAAAATGCCGAATTCGAGGACAGAATCTGAGCAATCGCGAGCGCGATCATGCAGCCAGCGACACCGAGGTTGATTCCACGCATGGCCGACAGGACACCCGACACGGATGAGCCGACGACCCTGAAAAACACCAGACGCCCGCCCGTCAGTAAAGTCTCCCTTTCAGAGCTGACCACAACAAGCCACGCACATTTCTCGGAGCTTCGACTTGATCTCTTCCCACACCTCTCCGATCGAGATCGCCTCCGAGGTGCGCGTCACCTTCGCTGCCGCTGACGGCGGCGGCGACGGCGGCTTGAGGTCGTCTGGGTTAAGTGGTGGCAGCTTGCCGTACGTCACACTGTCCAAGCGATCGACATTGTTGTCCCATTAGTCCATCGTTTTAGCGGACCAATAGCCGCACGATTAAACGTACTTGTCGGCGAGTCCGCTGCCCATCGGTCCTGCGTTGAACACCGAGCTGCTCAGTTGCGTCGAGTTGGTCGTCATGGAGCTGTTCCGCTCTTCTGTCTCTCTCACTCCCGCTTGCTTTCTCGCAGTCTTTCTCGCTTGCGTGTCGTCTCTTCCTTGCGGTCGTTGGCGGTGGGTGGGTTGTTTTGAACCGTTCGGGTAATTTTCTCGCCCTGTTTCTTTCAACTCGTAACCCTAATCCACGGTATACACATCCAAAAACTTGGGACGAGAGCGCCCAAGCGGTAATTTATTCAGAGGGTGAGCGAAACTTCGGACTGGAATCTTTTTTCACCGGTGCAATACCGGTAGCTTTGGTGCGCTTGAAGGCATGCGTTTCGGCCAAGCAGGAGCAAGTGATCCTTCCAGTACATGCGGACATGGAGATCGAGATCGGCACGCGCGTCTCGATTGGGGCCAGCGGCAAGAGCGGCATCGTTCGATATGTCGGAGAGGTGGACGGACTTGCGGGCGACTGGGTGGGCATCGAGCTGGATAAACCGGAGGGCAAGCACAGCGGTGATCTGAACGGCAAAGTCTACTTCACGTGCCCCGCGAACCATGGCGTCTTTGTGAGGAAGATGCAAGTACGCCCTGCGACGATGCGAACGCCGTCGTCGCGACTATCGCTTGGTGGTGCTGGACTGGCTACGACGTCCGCTGCCTCAAGCCGGCTTCAGCAGATGCGAGAACGTCGTGCCTCCGGCATCGGTCTGTCGGGTGTATCGGCTGCAGGGCCTCGCCAGGCAGCGCCGCCATCCTCAGCTCCGTCACCAGGCGCAACACGAACACACAATACAAGCACAAGCGGCAGTAGCGCCTCGTCAATTGGAAGTGTCCGTCGTTCGCCAACGCCATCAGCGAGTGGTTCATCGGCTGGTGCACCATCGTCCGGATCTTCTCGTCTGTCGCTCGAGCCTGGCGCGCGCCGCCCTATGATCTCTCGAACGCCATCCTCGGGACCATCAGATGAGCTCTTAGAGGCGCGATCTCGCATCACAAAACTCCAGGAAGAGGTGGACGACAGGAACCGAACGGTTGAGCAGCTCAAGCAGACAGTCGTCGCGCTACGTGAGTCGCTCGAACGGTCTTCGGAGAATGCTACCAGCAAAACGCAGGAACAAGAGGAAATGGAGACGACTCCAATGGAAGTAGACCGCGATGAGAATGAGAACACTGACGATTCGTGGTTGGAAAAGATTGAGAGCATCAAGCAAGAGGCAGAGGAGCACGTCCGCCAGGTTAGAGCAGAGCTGGAAGAGCACATCGCTCAGTTGCAGTCCGAAAATGAGGAGCTGGTTGATGAGCTCCGACTCGAGAATGCGACGCAAACCTCGGAAATCAAGTCCCTTGAAGCCGAAATCGCTCAACAGAAGGCTCGCATTGCCCAGTTTACAGCTTCCGAGCAGCGAAAAGCTGAGGAAGTCGCACACGCAATCGCAAAGACGAGCGCGGGTGCACGCAAAGTGGAGTCACTGGAGAAGCAGCTCACTGAACATCAAGAGATGATCGAGAAACTGATATTGGAGAAGGAAACGCTCGAGGTTGACAAAGAGATTGCAGAGGAACGTGTTGACCTCCTGGAGGCTGAGATTGAGCAGCTGAAGGCGTCACTTGCACTTGCGTCAACTTCTCAGCGATCGACTCATGCGTCATCCTCTGCGGTGGAGCTCTCAGAAGAGAATATGAAGCTGCGAGCCGCGATTAAAGCTCTTCATGATCGCAGCTCGGACGAAAAGAATGAACTCAACAAAAAGGTTCGCCAACTACAACGCGAATGTGCGGAGCTTGTCAATCTTCAAGAAGAAGTCGAGCACTTGGTATGTGCGCAAGTGTCAATCAATATCTCGTCCACGATCTGTTCTGATGTTGTTGTTGGTTTTTTTCGAATCGCAGACACAAGCGAAGTCCAAGCTGGAAGGCGAAGTTGAAGAGCTGAAGGAGCTGCTCGATGTCGCAAACGCGTACGAGAGTATGGTCGAAGATTTGACGGAGAAAAACTTGACTCTCGGTGATAAAGTTGCCGAACTTGAGGTTGCTGTCAACTCATTAGAGTCGCTGAAGGAGATGAGCGACGAAATGGAACACCAGCACACCGAATACGAAGCGGAATTGACGAGTGAAATCGAGTCGCTTCGGAGTACCATATTCGATTTGAAGAATGCGTTGACAGATCAACAAACCGTGGTTGAGGACCGTGATCGTACGATTGCACGATTTCGTGATGCGACAGCCAAAAATCGAGAGGAAATCAATCAACTCAAGGCCCAGCTTCGTGCGGAAACCGGTGAAGTGGAAATGCTAAAAGGAACCGCACATAGCGCCATGAGTCAGACAATGACACTCCGCAATCTGGTGGCAAGCGCAGCGAAGCACCAAGTCGAGGCCGCCAGACAGCGTATCCACGCGGAGCAAGCACGAATGGAGAATGCATTCTTACGTGCGGCGATTCCCAGCACAGTCTTCTCCGAGGTTGACCAAAAAGTCTTGCGTGTTCGCCTTCGCTTGGGGCGCATTGCAGGAAAAGCCGAGATTATATCTCAATATTTGCGGAAGGACGTCGACGCGATGATGCAACGCGATTCGAAGGAGGATCCTACACCATCAGTGATTGACTCAGAACGCGCTATTCAGCTTCTCCTGCTCGGTGACAAGTTGAGTACGGTCTCCTGTCAAGCTCGTGAGGATCTCTTTGTGCTCGAGTGTCACCTCACAACGACCGACGAATATGTCAGCCTGTGTACTGTGTTGGACACTCCCCAGTTTGGAGTGCTCGAGGCATCTCTCGATGGTGGCATGGCAGCATGCGCCGAAGGTGCACTCTTTACCTCTCGTGTGGGTGAGACTCCTCCGTACAACCGCTTACTTACAGCTCTGGACGAGTGGCACTCGACGCGCGCAGGAGGTGACACCGTCTCTGAGGGATTTCCCATGCGCTGCGCTGTCGTCAAGCTTCGGTCTCGCAAAAACGTGGTTACGCTGGAGTGCATGCTCGCTGCTATCTTCGTGTTTGTGAAGACGATGAGGTCGATCACGATCACTGCAGAAGCTCCAATTGACGAAAGTGTGAAACCCGTGGTCGTGGAAGTATTCGAGAAAGTGCTTGAAGAAGGCCTAGCGCTGTGCAAGCTGGCACAACACCTTCATCGGCGTGTCGAGATCGATCTAGCGGCGGCAGACGATGACTTGGATGGCTCAGTTGCCGTGGGTGGTGATGTTGTGGAGCTCGTGCACGCCTATGCGTCTGAGTGTCAAAACCTGTGGGCGGTTACCCAAGAGCACCTGACGATGGCAACCTTGCAAGGCGACTGCAAGACCACGATCGAGTTCGCCCAAAACTCGTTGTTGTGCATGTTATCGTCGTTGAAGGATCGCATCGCGAATCTATTCAAGGGTGTTTGCAGAGGATCCCTCACAGATGCTGTTGCATCTCGAACCAGGGATCAGATGAACTCAAGTGAGGACCGTGAAGGCCGTTCGCAATGGCAAGTTCGTGCGCACGCCATCCACAACGAACTGCTGAACGCATCGAGCCTTCGAGCCAAGCTTCAGGAAGCGAATGATTTATGTCAGGCACTTCACTCCCGCGTCCGAGAGCTCGACCGCACTGACAGTCAGCATCGTGTCGTCGCACAGAAGCTTGAAAGTGAGGTGCTATCGTTGAACGAATCGCTAACACAAGTATCTGCTGAGAAATCGCGACTGGAAGAGCAGCTGACGCGGGAGCGCGAGCAATTCAATCTCGCGTTGGATGAGTCCCACAAGGACAAGATCGCACTGGACAATTTGAACCGAGAGCTGCGCAAGCAACTGAAGCGCTCCAATGAAATGGAATCGACTGTGCCTTCCGGCTCCACTCGTGGCAAGTCGGTGTTAAGTCAAGGTGACGCCGAGGCATTCCGCAAGGCATTTGATCATTTACACCAGGAGCTTCACCGTCTGCGAGCACAGCTCGCGCATGAGCGGCTCGATCGTGTGCTTGGTCCACGCCTTCCCCAAACCGCCAAAAAGCCCCTTCAACCATCAGATCGGCTCGCTCAATGTTCGCAAGATGTTGCGCGACTGTCGAACCGCATTCGAACGCACATGTCGATGCCTCGCATGGTCGATCTCACCAAGTCGCCGGCTTCCGAGCAGCGGCTGCAACACAAGCTGGAGAGCTGCAAGCTCGCTCAATCGCTGGCTGACTTGCGTGCCCGCATTAGTTCTGTGGTGAAGGAAGACGGACAACGTGGCGCGACGATGGCGCAAGCTATTGAGCTCGGCGAGACCGCGTTCGGGTGGCAACCTCCCGAGATGGAGCGGCCTCCCGTCCTCGTCGGTCGCGTGACACTTCGCTCGACGCCGACACAGCAGGGCGACGGAGACGACGCCATGCTCGACGTGGAGCCGACGCCTGTCGCGCCAGTGCCATTGCTGCTCAACCAGCTTCAAGTGCAGCAGCTCTCCCGAGCGCTGGTGTGTTGACCGTTTGCATTACTAAATTCAAGTATACACACGTCGCAGGCGTTTTCTATTGTTTTGTTGGACTCTTTTTTCGTCAGGTGAACCGGGTTTGAGCTAGAGTGATGGTCTTGCGGTGGCACTTGGACACGTGCTGACTCCTCTCAACACTGTCATCGTCATCATCCCCATCCGAAAGAGAGAGAACGAGAGAGAGCGCGTGCCCCATTGCGCCTCTGTCCAACGCGAGCGAACGTCCTTCCATGTCTTCGCCACCGCCTTCGTCGCCGTCCTCAGCGCTGGTCGCATCAGCGCACCTCAAGCCGTTCGGTGTGTGTGTCTGTGTGTGTGTTGATGCGATTTGATGGAGGGACACGATGTCTTGACGCCGTTGCTGCGTGGCACAGGACCTCTGGAGCAGCTCTCTGCGAGCGCGCCATGGGCGATCTTCCCTCGCAAGAAGCTGGATGTCACGTATGGAGACATTGCGTCGGGTCTGCTATCGTGCTTAACGCTGCGCGAGGCGCAACGTGAGGAGTATCTCCAGAAAATCGCTCAGCACTGGGACCCGACGGGGCTCTCGATGGTTACCCTTTCCGTTCGGTACGATTACTATTCTATCCGCTTCTTCTCCGCCCCCCACAGCTCGATTTTGCTCACAGCAGCTCTCTACAGCACTGGATTTGACCTTCTTCTGCAGACAATCAAGCTGCCGCCTGGAAGCGAGATCATCTGCAGCGCGATCACGATCCCAGACATGATTTACCTCGTGCGCTATCACGGTCTGGTACCGGTACCCGTCGACCTTGATGCGGACACGCTCGCAATGGATGTCAGCAAGATCCGTGATGTGGTGACGGAGGTAACACGTGGCTGAGGTTCACATGTGATTCCGCCTCCGCATTGCTTAACGTGCCTGTGTACCTCTTTGCGCAGAAAACAAAAGCCGTTATGATTGCGCACGTTTTTGGCACGCGTCATCCGTTGAATGAAGTGCTTGAACTGGCGGACGAGCTGAATCTCATGGTCATTGAAGACTGCGCCCAAGCATTCGCGGGCATGAAGTACACGGGTGATCGCGAAGCAGATGTATCCATGTTTAGTTTTGGCACGATCAAGAATGCCACGGCATTTGGCGGCGCATTGATCCGAGTGAAGAACGCGGATATTCTTGAAGAAATGAAGCGCCGCGAAACGAGGTATTTGGTGTTGCTCACGACGAAGTAGTTGAGTGCATCTGATTTCTATTATGTCTCAGATATCCGAGCCGATCGACGTCATTTTTCATCAAGCGACTTCTGAAGTACGGAGCGCTCCATGGACTATCGACTCCAGCGTTGTATGGTATTCTCCTGCACGTCTGCCGCGGCATCGGAGGTTGGTGTTATCATTGCGTCGCTTTATCTGTCTTGGAGACTAATCGAATACCTTAATGTAGCTGACCACGACAAAGTCATCACGTCTGCGATCCGTGGGTTTAGCGGTGGTGATCTCGTTTCGCTAATTCGTCATCGTCCATCAATGCCACTGCTTGGCCTTCTCCATCGCCGGCTCACATGTGTCGATGATGCGTACATTGAGCTTCGCAAGTACGTACGTCGTGGACAGTGAAAGCTTGCAGAGTCCCTTACTGGAATTCCAACCAGGCAAAAAAGCGAACAACTGATGGAGGCAATTCGTGACTTGCCGGACGTCGAGGTATCTCAACTTGAAGTTTGAAGTTGTATGCTTTTGCGTTACGACACCGCTAACCGCCAATGGCAGATTCCTGGTCATCGTGCGAAAGACCACTACTACTGGCTGTTTCCAGTCGTCGTGACTTCGCCTACGCGTGTTGTGAAGTTCATGAACGCAGAGGTGAGAAGCTGATGAGCCCTTTTTGTTGATGTCAATGATCTCACGGTCCTCCATGGTCAGGGCTTTGACGTCACGTCGGGTGCAACTCAATTGACATTCATCCCGAGCCCGCATGGCGAAGAACACGATCCAGCAATTGCAAAGCGTATCATGCAGAGGTGATGCCGAACGATCAGTCGTGCCTGTGCAACCTCTTGGTCCTGCTGACAGTAAATGTGTACACGGTAGTTTGGTGTATCTTCCGATCACCGCAGAAACCCCCGATTGGGCTATGGAGAAGATGATCAAGTGCTTCCGCCAAGCAGTGCAGACATCAAGCCGTCTTTAGAGGACATCGGTATCAAAACCCTGAAGGTGCAGTAGAATGTATATGTCTGCCGCATTCAAATTTGTCGTGAATCAAATGAACTTTTAGAGGAGACCAGTCAGCAGTGCTGATACAGCGCAGGCCGAAACAACCGATGCGGTCGTCTTGGGTGCCCCCATTGCATCCGACTTCTTACTGCCAGCACCAGTTGGAGCAGGAGTGTTGGGGTTTCCCTTGCTTCCGCTCCCGTCCCTTTACTCGAGCTTCCGGTCTGCCCACCATTTCCGCTACCCGCTTTTGAGCTACCATTGCCGCTCGGCGTTTGGTTTGGGCACGTGTACGCAAGGTACTTCGCCGGGCACGCCGCGCTTTCCACACTGTCCGCGCTCCATGTCACGTCACCAAGCTTGGCAAATCCGGCGGGACACTGCGGAACGTCAACCTTGTTGGCGTCAGGTGTGAAAGCACTCATCAACGGCTCATCGTCGTACTTGGTCGCGTTGTACTGCTGTGCGAGGGACTTATAGTTGGGCATCGGGTTGAAAACGCACTTCGTCGTACCGTGGTCGCACGTCTCGGGACTGAAGTAACCAAGACCGTAGTTTTGCTCGCCATACTTCGTAAACGGGTACGGCGCATCCTTCTTCGAGTTCGCGTTTTCCGTCGAATACTCGAACACAAATCCACCACTGAACTCCGCTCGAAACGCGGTCGAGTGAAGCCATCCAGCTTGGAGCCACGTGCGTTGCGCCTCATATCCATCGACCGTCGGGAACGATGGGTTGAGACAGCCAAACTCAGTCAACATCACGGGGATATTCATCTTGTACGACTTGAAGTCGCTCAGGAGTTTTTGAAAACCCGCAGCTTTTGATACGTCTGTGACGGAGCCATCGCAGTGCAGGTACACGTTGAGCCCGTACCACTCGGCATTCTCGAGGTTGTCGCTGCTGCTCGTGCGACAATTGTAGTATAGCGCATTCACATCTCGGTTCGTGTCGGCCAGTACGACGCCCACGGGGATATCTCGGATGGTAGAGCACCTAGAGATGTACGCACGCATATCCCGAATAAACTTCTTTTGACATGGCGCATTGTGCTTGGGATCCGTGACGACGTGGTTGACCTCATTACCGGCGCTAAATGCCATCACGTTGTCGTACTTGGCGAAGACGGAGATGATTTGCTCGCCGCGCGACTTGAGGTCGTCCGGGTAACACACAGGAAACTTGTCCTTCGTGATGGCGCAGTTTTTGCAATTCGCGCCGAGGTCGATCATCGCGTACATGCCGTTGGCTCTCAGCGCACACATAAACTTGTCATGCGACTTCGACGGATCGACGGCATACAGTCGCACGGCGTTGGCGCCTACTGCAGCGAGGTAGCTGATGTCGGGTCCCCAGATGTGCTCATGATCGTCCGTGAAGAAGTCGTGGTTGTTCACGTCGAGCTCTCCGGCATTCGGGCGAGGATAGTAGTCGACGCCTCGCACGCCGAAGTACTTGCCGGTGACGCTATCGTAGAACTTGTAGTTCTTGATCACGAGTGGGTTCGTGTAACCTGACACGCCGTGCGGAACTGCCAGCCACGCCGCGAGAAGACCGACTAACGAAGTGTACAACTTCATGCTGAAGGCTGCTGGAGCTCGAGTGGAGAAATGAGAAAATGACCTGTTTTAAAGCGCTGATCACAGCTATCTTCACTGCGTATCCGTTGCTCATCCTCAGAGCGCGAAGCGCAAGGTGGCGATCCATTTGTGGCAAGATACAGTTGTGTTCTTAGGAAAGATATTTTTTTAGTTGAAGAATGTACGAATATAACGCAGTATTAAATGCAACTTTGCGACATCCGTCCTCAGCTCGACCTGGATTCGGGCGTACACGAACATTATAGCATGAAGATCGCGACTACGAGCCCAGCGACAATGCCACCAAGTTGGATGGCAGCAGTCGGCGTCCCCGTAGACTTCAGCACACCCGGCGTCGGCGTCGGCGTTGGCTCTGATGCCTTGCTGGCATCAGACGTCCCAGCGACTACCTTGGCTCCGGCAGTGCCGTTCATCGCGCTACCCGCAGGCCGCGTCGGTGTTTTTAATGGTTTCTTGGTCACATTGGTCCGCACAGTCGGCGTTCCGTTACCAGACGGGCACGTCACACTGGCCGAAGGATCAGGACACTGGAGACTCGACGAGCTGTCGGCAGCCCACTTGACGTCTTTAAGGTTGGCAAAGTTAGCTGGACACGACGGAAACTCGAGCTTGCTGTCACTCGGCGTGAACGCGTCCATGTCCGGCTCATCGTCGTAGTTGGTGGCGTTGTGTTGCTTGGCAAGATACTCGAAGTTGGGCATGCGCACAAACTGGCACGGTGTCGCTTGATGGTCGCAATTCTCGGGAGACAAGTACCCCAGTCCGTAGTTCTGCGGTCCGTATTCAGTGAACGGGTACAATGAGTGTGGTTGGGAGTTCGCGAGCTCTGTGGAGTATTCGAAGATGAAGCCACCGTTGAATTCCTTGCGAAACTCCTTTGAGTGAAGCCATCCCGCCTGAAGCCATGTGCGTTGCGCCTTGTAGCCATCAATCGTTGGAAATGACGGATCCAGACACCCGAACTCGGTCAACATCACTGGGATGTTCATCTTGTACGACGTGAAGTCGTCCAAAAGCTTCTTAAAGCCCGGACCGACTTGGGTTGCATCGGTCAACGTCCCATCGCAATGAAGGTAAACATTGAGCCCATACCATTGCGCATTCTCGTACTCATCGTCCGGGTCCGTGCGGCAGTTGTAGTACAGCGCATTCACATCTCGGTTCGTATCCGCCAGCACGACGCCCACTGGAATCTCGCGCATCGATGAGCAACCACCGATGAACGCACGCATGTCGCGGATAAACTTTTTTTGACACGGCGCGTTGTCCGTCGGATCCGACACGACGTGGTTGACCTCGTTGCCCGCACTGAACGCCAGCACGTTGTCGTACTTGGAGAAGACGGAGATGATCTGCTCGCCGCGCGCCTTGAGCTCGGGCGGGTAGCACTCGGGGTACTTGGCCTTGGTGATGGCGCAGTTCTCGCAGCTGGCGCCGAGGTCGATGAGCGCGTACATGCCTCTCGATCGGAGTGCGCACATGAATTTTTCGTGTGACTTGGATGGGTCGACGGCGTAGATACGAACGGCGTTGGCGCCGAGCTCCGCGAGGTGGTCGATGTCGGGTCCCCAGACATGTTCAAACTCCTCCGTAAAGAAATCGTAATTGTTGACGTTGAGTTCACCAGCATTTGGGCGAGGATAGTAGTCGACGCCTCGCACGCCAAAGTACTTGCCGGTGACGCTGTCATAGAACTTGTAGTTTTTGATCGCAATGGGGTTGGTTGCAGCTGTCATGCTCACCATGAAGGTGGCAAAGAGGGCTGCTAGAGGCTTCGTGAACTTCATCCTTCTCGAGGTGCTGGGGTGGCTTTCTGGTAGTCGATTTATGAATGAGGTCTATTCGCACGGTGCTCGCATGACTCATGGGATCTACCCGCAGTTCTGTTGCCGGTGTAGAGCGCTGATGGCTTGTGCCTGCGACGATGAGAGTTCTTCTAACGTGCGGATTAAACTGGATTAATGTCCCATCGGAAATCATTAATCAATTGGACGTTCGCACAGTCCCACAGCACACGCGTGGAACCTTCCTGGAGCTGGGAGCCTGAGGAGACATGGGATTGTGCGCTGGAAATGGCCATTTCAGGGTTGATCACTTCTCGCTTCTCGAGACATGAGGAGGATTTCCGATAGTACATTACACAGAATCATTCAAGAACTTGATTCACATCTATTGGTGCGATTGTCACATGCCTACTCACACGATCTGATGAAGGAAAAACGCAGCGATAGCAGCGGCAAGACACTTGCGAATTGGACGATCACTCATTGCAGCCGATTGCGCATCATCAGGCGAGTTGGGTGTCGTAGCATCGTTGTTCTTCGCTCCAGGTTTGCTATCAACCGATGTGTCCTTGGGATGATTCGCAGGCGCTTTCGTGGGCTTTTTCGTCACTTTGGCACGGGGTCGAGTGGCTCCACTGTCAGCTGAGCATGTCACAGTCACGGAAGGATCTGGGCATTGGAGACTCGGCGAGCCGTCAGCAGTCCACTCGACGTCCTTAATCCCAGCGAATTTGGCTGGACATGCGGGAAACGCCTGCTTGCTCGCGCTTGGCTTGAACGCATTCATGTCTGGCTCGTCATCATAGTTGGTGGAGTTGTACTGCTTCGCGAGATACTCAAAGTTGGGCATGCGTTGGAATTCGCACGGTGTGCCTTCGTGGTCGCACATCTGAGGCGAATAGTACCCGAGTCCGTAGTTCTGAGGGCCGAAGTCCGTGAACGGGTACAGCGACTGTGGTTGTGAGTTGGCGAGCTCCGTCGAATACTCGAACACAAAGCCGCCGCTGAACTGCTCTCGGAACTCCTTCGAGTGAAGCCATCCCGCCTGCAGCCATGTGCGCTGCGCTTTATAGTCGTCGACGGTCGGGAACGACGGGTCGAGACAGCCAAACTCGGTCAACATCACTGGGATGTTCATCTCGTATGACGTAAAGTCGGCCAGAAGCTTCTTGAAACCCGGGCCGACAGAAGATGGATCCGTTAGTGTACCATCACAATGAAGATACACGTTCAGTCCGAACCACTCCGCATTCTCGTACTCATCGTCCGGGTCCGTGCGGCAGTTGTAGTACAGCGCATTCACATCTCGGTTCGTATCCGCCAGCACGACGCCCACTGGAATCTCGCGCATCGATGAGCAACCGCCGATGAACGCACGCATGTCGCGGATAAACTTTTTTTGACACGGCGCGTTGTCCGTCGGATCCGACACGACGTGGTTGACCTCGTTGCCCGCACTGAACGCCAGCACGTTGTCGTACTTGGAGAAGACGGAGATGATCTGCTCGCCGCGCGCCTTGAGCTCAGGCGGGTAGCACTCGGGGTACTTGGCCTTGGTGATGGCACAGTTCTCGCAGCTGGCGCCGAGGTCGACGAGCGCGTACATGCCTCTCGATCGGAGTGCGCACATGAATTTTTCGTGTGACTTGGATGGGTCGACAGCGTAGATACGAACGGCATTGGCGCCGAGCTCCGCGAGGTGGTCGATATCGGGTCCCCAGATATGGTCGTGGTCGTCGGTGAAGAAGTCGTGGTTGTTGACGTTCAGCTCGCCGGCATTTGGACGCGGGTAGTAGTCGACGCCTCGCACGCCAAAGTACTTGCCGGTGACGCTGTCGTAGAACTTGTAGTTCTTGATGGTGACAGGATTGGCGACCGCGTCGGCTTCGACTTGAACGCCTTGGAGCAGGCCGATGGCAGTTGCGACGAGCGTGATGATGGCACGAGTGAACTTCATAGTATCCAGGCGTTTGTTGTTGGTTTGTGGTGCTGTGCCGGGAGGTCGCTGGCTCGGATCGAGACGGCAAATCGAAGTCTGAAGACACACTTAGCCGGGCTCCGCTCCGTTTGTCTTGCTAGTGGTTGGTTGCGTCCAGTGTAGATCGCATGCAACCGTTGTAGGGACCAGACCAAGTGCCGTGTCGTGTTGGGAGCGCTGAGCGAGAGGGTTATTGAGGGTTTGCTCGACGATCGCATGTGAGATCGGGCGATGAAGTGTGGCTGAGACGGATCGGTGTTTATCACACGGGTCATGGCGGAATGGCTGGTCATATTTCGCGGCTCTTGAGAGGAATCGGGGATGATCGCGGAACGTTCGGAATCCCCAGTTGGGCTTGATCGCAAAATAACGCACGGAGCTGACAGTCAACGCTTCGTGAAGCATCAAATCTGTGGGAACGCCACTGGAAGAGCACGATGCAAGGACCTTGTAGAGATAGGCGTGGAGCAGTGACAGTCACGTGACCACGGTTTTGATTCGATGGTACGCCTGGGTGCTCGCAATGTAGCGGTCGGTCACTCGCATTCGCCTTCTTCTGCAATCATGTAGGAACCAGTAAGGCCGGTTAACCAACTTGCTCGAATGTTCACGGATGACGGAACGATTCTCTCTTTTGTACGCTATCGAGATTGATTTTGGTTGCTACCCAGTGAGCCTCGAGTCGAGTTCTTTATCGCTCACGATCACAAGCTAACATGGATTTGATACGACCACTCGCTTGTATTCAATATGCAACGAGAAGTTTCAGGAGAAAACGCCGAGCTATCGTCTGCAAACACGAACTTCATCCTCCGCGCCATGACCATACCTCCTTCGCTCTGTTCCTGGTACGTCAAATCCTCTTCCTTTTGCAACATCCCTGCACGATTTCTTCTTTCAGCTCACATCCCAGACGAGCAAATCGGAACGTCTGCAGGATCGGGGCACTCGAGACTGTCCGTGCCGTCAGCTGCCCACTCCACGTCTTGAATACTGGCAAACTTGGCTGGACACGACGGAAACGACTGTTTGGTAGAACTGGGCTCGAAAGCATCCATGTCGGGTTCATCGTCGTAGTTGGTGGCATTATACTCCTTGGCAAGGAACTTGAAATTGGGCATGCGCTTGAACTCACACGGCGTTGCATCATGGTCGCAAGTCTCCGGCGAATAGTACCCGAGTCCGTAGTTCTGTGGCCCAAACTCTGTGAACGGATACAGCGACTGGGGCTTCGAGTTGGCGAGCTCCGTCGAATACTCGAACACAAAGCCGCCGCTGAACTGCTCTCGGAACTCCTTCGAGTGAAGCCAACCGACCTGAAGCCACGTGCGCTGCGCCTTGTAGCCATCAACTGTCGGAAATGATGCGCTCAAGCAACCAAACTCGGTCAACATCACTGGGATGTTCATCTTGTACGACGTGAAGTCGTCCAAAAGCTTCTGAAAGCCACCGCCAACTTTCGTCGGGTCTTTTAATGACCCATCGCAATGAAGGTAAACATTGAGCCCATACCATTGCGCATTCTCGTACTCATCGTCCGGGTCCGTGCGGCAGTTGTAGTACAGCGCATTCACATCTCGGTTCGTATCCGCCAGCACGACGCCCACTGGAATCTCGCGCATCGATGAGCAACCGCCAATGAACGCACGCATGTCGCGGATAAACTTCTTCTGACACGGCGCGTTGTCCGTCGGATCCGACACGACGTGGTTGACCTCGTTGCCCGCACTAAACGCCAGCACGTTGTCGTACTTGGAGAAGACGGAGATGATCTGCTCGCCGCGCGCCTTGAGCTCAGGCGGGTAGCACTCGGGGTACTTGGCCTTGGTGATGGCACAGTTCTCGCAGCTGGCGCCGAGGTCGACGAGCGCGTACATGCCTCTCGATCGGAGTGCGCACATGAATTTCTCGTGTGACTTGGATGGGTCGACAGCGTAGATACGGACGGCATTGGCGCCGAGCTCCGCGAGGTGGTCGATATCGGGTCCCCAGATATGGTCGTGGTCGTCGGTGAAGAAGTCGTGGTTGTTGACGTTCAGCTCGCCGGCATTTGGACGCGGGTAGTAGTCGACGCCTCGCACGCCAAAGTACTTGCCGGTGACGCTGTCGTAGAACTTGTAGTTCTTGATGGTGACAGGATTGGCGACCGCGTCGGCTTCGACTTGAACGCCTTGGAGCAGGCCGATGGCAGTTGCGACGAGCGTGATGATGGCACGAGTGAACTTCATTGGATCTGCGCTCGACTGTATCTGTCTCGAAGGCGTGAAAAGGAAGAGTGAGAGCGCAGATGAATTGCTACGCGCCTGCCTTGGTGGGGCCTCGGGTGACCGCCGATCTTGGTCTTAGCAGGCACCCATGTGCCTCGAATTCTGTTGTCGCTGTAGTGCGATGCGAGACGTGAGACCGAGTGGGCTGTGGTTGACCTGCAAGGTAGACAAGTCAGCTTTCGCCGGACGATCGCAGTGAAAGCGCCGCTGCGACGCCACAAAGGCTGACCCGCACCGTTGACGCATTGTTCTCGGTCGTTGCTTTCCGCAGATTGTTGATGGTGCACGTGACCGTTTGGCCACTTGCCCTGATCATTCGTGCGACCGTTCAACGCTTTGGCGGAGGAACGTTCCAGGGAAACGTTGGAGACACTGTCGCGTGCGATGAGATGCAGCTAGGAGTCCACTGCCTGTCACCGTTCACCCCATTTCAATCTTCTATGTGTGTGTGTGTGTTTCATATCATACGGATCAACTGAAGAATGACTCTAGACGTAAGACGCTACGGCTACCGACGCGACTCCAAGTGCAAGTGCTGCTTGCACGTGAACCATCGCACTGCTTGTTGTCGGGTTTGTTGGCTTGCTGGTGGACGTCGCACCAGTCGTGCCACTCGGGCTCGTAACCGGAGCGACGCCGCTTTCTTCCCCGGCTCGCGAGCCAGTCGAGTTGTTTGTGTTCTTGGATGTTGACCCTGCGAGGTTGCCACTCGCGGTCTGACCAGGGCACGTGTATGCCTGGTACGAAGCTGGGCATGCCATACTTTGGATGCTGTCTGCGGCCCAGGTGGAATCCTTCAGCTTGGCGAATCCCGCTGGGCACGCAGGAAATGCCGACTTGTCCGCACTCGGCTTGAAGGCGGTCATGAGCGGTTCGTCGTCATAGTTGGTCGCGTTGTACTGCTTGGCGAGATTCTCAAAGTTTGGCATGCGCTTGTAGACACACTTGGTCGTCTGGTGATCGCAGTTCTTGGGCTCGTAGTACCCGAGACCGTAGTTCTGCGCGCCGTACTTCGTGAACGGCCACGGCGAGTCAGCCTTGGAGTTGGCGTTCTCGGTCGAATACTCGAAAACGAAGCCGCCGTTGAACTGCTCTCGCAGCTCCTTCGAGTGCAGCCACGCGGCCTGCACCCAGTTTCGCTGTGCATCGTAGCCGTCGATCGTCGGGAACGACGGGTTGAGGCAGCCAAACTCAGTCAGCATCACGGGGATGTTCATCTTGTAGGACGCGAAGTCGTTCGTGAGCTTCTGGAAACCGGCGCCGATCGTCGTCGGGTCAGTCACCTTGCCGTCGCAGTGGAGGTACACGTTAAGGCCGTACCACTCGGCGTTCTCATACGTGTCGTTGGGGTCGGTGCGGCAGTTGTAATAGATCGCGTTGTCTTGGCGGTCCTTGTCCGCGAGCACGACGCCGACCGGCACGTCGCGCAGCGTCTTGCACTTGCCGAGGAACGCGCGCATGTCGCGGATAAACTTCTTCTGACACGGCGCGTTGTCGGACGCGACCTTGGCGAAGTGGTTGACCTCGTTGCCCGCGCTAAACGCCATGACGTTGTCGTACTTGGCGAACGCAGTGATGATCTGCTCACCACGTGTCTTGAGTTCGGCGGGGTAACACGTCGGGAACTTGTCCTTCGTCACCGCGCAGTTCTCGCAGCTGGCACCGAGGTCGACAAGCGCGTACATGCCTCGCGATCGAAGCGCACACATGAACCTGTCGTGCGACTTGGTGGGGTCCACGGCGTACAGTCGCACGGCGTTGGCGCCGAGCGCCGCGAGCTCCTCGATGTCCGGTCCCCAGATATCCGCGTGGTCGTCCGTGAAGAAGTCATAGTTGTTGACGTCGAGCTCACCGGCATTCGGGCGCGGATAGTAGTCGACGCCACGCACGCCGACGTACTTGCCAGTCTTGCTGTCGTAAAACTTATAGTGCTGGATGGTCAGCGGGTTGGTGTACGCCGCGACGAGCGAGGAGGTCGCGACGGCCGCGAGCGTCGACAGAATGGCGAGGAGCTTCATCTCGCCGGGTCAATCAGGAGAGGCAAATGCTGGAATGGACCTCGAGGACCTCGTGGATGGGAGCCGAACGGGTGGAGTGTGGACCAGATCGAGTGGGTCGATGAGTTGTGCAGCGCGGATTCCAGGTGGATGCCAGCTCATTAGTCACCCAACGACCTCAAAAATTTAGACCCGCGCGCGGACACAGAACGACCATTGTGTCAAGCAGACAGTGACACACGAGGAGAGAAATTTTAGTCGCTGGTTCAGATTGTGAGATCTTCTTGCTTGGTTTGGGCAATGAATGCTGCAGACTGCAGTGCATCCAGTGCATCCAGTGCATCCACTTGCACAAGGGATGGGAGAGTCCCGTGAGTGGTTTCGTGATCACATCAGAGCCATGTGCCGCTTGGTGGTGATGTTGCAGAGTGAAGGCAAGAGTCTAACGCGTGGAGATCCAGATACTGTTCATATATCGACCGAGGTGTCGCATTCATCAGCGAAGCGCCTGCATCATCATCATTCATGGTCACTATGATCGTGATACTACAGTATCGGCGCGTGCCAAAACCGATATGTCCCACACTCAACGGGTCAAAACTGGCCGCGCGCGTCGGCGTCGGTTCGGCACACCATCCTTGTGTGATGTGGGCCACATCACATTGGGCACGCTTCGAGAACATCCGTAAAAATGGTGGAAGCCCTTTTTACGACCGGTCGGATGAATCCACTTTGCTCGCTGCTTCTTGGGCGCGCGCGGGGAAAAAGTAACCAGACAGATCTTCGCTTCCGGCGCTCGCTCGGGGATTCGAAAGAGGACCACCGCATTCGAGAATGACGGTATGCGTGAAGGATTCGCTGTCGTGGTGTCTGCGCGGACTAACAGCCGCGATATGAGCTCTGTAGCAAGCTGCAGCCAAGAGCAATGGCGCCAAGTCCACTGGCAAGCCTGCGGAGCCAGTGAAGAGTCCCGCCAAGCCAAAGCCCACCGCCGAGGAGACACCGGATGACGACGCTGACCAGGATGACGATGAAGAAGCAGGAGATGACCAGGATGGAGACGATGGCGATGATGCCGCTGATGGCGACAGCGCCGAAGACGAGGTCGCGGAAGGTGATGACGATGATGAGAACACGGTCGAGGAAGAGGAGGAAGGAGAAGGCGAGGAAGAGGACGACGAGGAAGAGGAGGATGGCGGAGAGGAGCAGGTCGGTCTTGCGTCTTTGTACACGAGAACCTTTGACGACGAGGTCGTGAACTGTGAAGATATGTGGCTCGACTGGACGCGGAGCGCTCTAACGGTTGTGGATGTTGTTCGTACCACAGGATGACGAGAACGATGAAGACTATGAAGAAGGTGGCGGGGATGACGATGATGATGATGCTGGAGACGATGATGACGATGACGACGACGAAGAAGCTCCACCAGGTCTGTGCTGACGCAGTCTGAATGCGGCCACCAGCGAAGTCTTTGACATGACGATTGTGATGCAGCCAAGAAGCAGCGAAAGTAAATATGCGGGTGCATCAGTGTCTCTAGTACAGTATTTGTAGTAGAAGAGGATACCCTGCCCTTCAACGTGTTTACCTGTCCGGTTGGAAGAGCGCCATGCGCTGTCTCGCACCTAACTCACCTCCAAGCTCACTTTCATCGTGTCGGCGTGGAAGGTTTAGCCGACCATCGTGCGCTTGCGTCCACGAAGTCGCACAGCCGCCAGCTTCTGGAAGGTGGCGTCAGAGCGACGTGAACACGCCTTGTACGCGCGAAGGACCTCGTCGACCTAGTCGTAGATCAAATCACGATCACGTCAGCGACACTAGACCCAAGCCTGCATCACATCTACACGTCGATCATACCAGAATCTCCGAGTTAATGTGGGTGCTGTTAAATGCACGCTCCATCACGTAGAGATCGACAGCTTTGTCTTCGGGCAGTGGCTGCGAGTTCGCGAGCCCGAAATCGATGATCGTCTTTAAAGAGCAAGTCAGAATCCACGAGTAATTGCACTCAGCACACCAGCAAAACTCACCACATTCCCTGCGTCCGGACTGCTGAGCATCATGTTGGACGTTGTGAGGTCGCCGTGGACAATGTCAGCGTCATGCATCTTGGCGATCGCGGCTCCAATCTGGTACGCCAGCTTTAGTGCGTTGTCGCCGTAGTTTGGATCTACATTATTGCGTCTTGAGTGAGCGATCACGGGAGTCGTCACGAGGACCAGCACCCCCGAACGCACCCTTTTTGTATGCCGTGCGAAGGTACTCTTTCACACTGCCTCCCTGGATCTTCTCCGTGTACAGCCGACCGTGGTCCTCGTCGATCAGGTAGATGCACGGCGTGATGACGCCAGCTTTACGGCACTTCATGATGCATCGCGCCTCCTGCACCAAGCGCCGATGCGAGAGCTTGGCGTCCAGCACTGGCAGGCGGTACGCTTTCTTGATTCGCTCCTTGACGATGCACGGGCGACCGCAGAACTCCGTCTCATAAACGCGCTGTGAGGAGGCAGCAGTCACTGGTGGTTAGCGCTGATGGATTATCCTTGTCGTCATTTCCCATGTGTCGTCACGTTACCGCCTCCGCGCCCTGACTGATCAGCGTCCATTCCATCGGCGTCGCCATTGTCACTCGCCTCAACTGATGAGGAGCTCGGCCAATCACGCCACCTGTGATGAAGCATGGCGGAGACCAATGATATCGTGATACAGAGGTGTATCCATGTTGCGAGCAGCAGGAATAGACTGGCTGTGCCGCCCAAATACGAGGGTCTCCGAGGTGTGGAGGTGCATTGACGAAGCATATTCGGTTGCTTTTCGACTGTGACTTGCTGTTCAAGTGCTTCCCGCACCAAGATGGCACCGATCGGGACTACCACGTCGCCTCGAGCGTCGAGCGCTGACTCCAAAGGAATGGAGCAACCAAGTGTCGAGTTCACCATGCCCGACTTCCCCCGCAATCGTGAGTGCATTGAAGGTGTCGATCGGAAACCAATACTAGAGCTCAGTGGAGACTTCATTCCTGCGCAGCCTCAGTCTTGCAAGCTTGTGGGGTGCCGTGGGCTGGTATTCTCCGACCGTATTGGGCCATCACCGCAACGCCAAATGCGCCAACCCAAAACCGTCGTCCATCGGTCAAATCGCCGACGAATCGAAGAGCTTCCATTAGTCAGCAAACGCAGCTGTCTTCGTCGCAACTTGGTGAGCTCGCGCGATGCGAAGGATGTGGCAGCTACCTGAATCCGTATTGCTCTATTCATCACGAATCGTATGTGTGAATCCGCCTCAAATACGTCGCTAGGCTCACTGACATCTGCATACATGTGATGCAGATGGCAGTGTGCATTGTGCGAGTCCATGAACACAGTTGGACGATGCTCCTCCTCCAACGAGGCGTCCGTTCGACACCGAACCATGCTGACCGAGACAGCCGATGTCAGCGTTCAACTCAAGACGTGCTCCGAGAGCAACCCTCATCAATCACAAGGCGGACGGCTCGCGTATCTCTTCGTCGTTGATACAGCGTCCTCGAGCGATTTCCTCGAGCTGTCCAAAGACGCTATCACTGCAGCCGTACAATCCGCCCATCCCGACACACTCATCGGTTCGCGAACACTGGTGATTGTGAAGTATCCGTTGCCAGTTCTCACCAATGTCTTCTTCAGGTCTCGTGACTGTTTCTGAACGTGTCGGAGCTATCGACTGTAGCTTGTCAAGCCCCGAGATTCGTTTCTTCGATGCTGCGCAAGAATTCTGGAGACCGAGATTGCTTTTCACGCGACTTGGAGACATGAGGTGGAGTATTCAGCAGGCCCTTCACGAAATTGAGAGAGTTCGAAGCAACGCAACACACAGGTCCGCATTCCGAAAGGCATTTCCAACATACTTTTTCAAGGGTGCATACTCACGCGAGTGTTGTGTTTCCAGATGCTTGAGCGATGCGCTTCACCACCTTCTAGACTCGCAGCTTTCGGGCAATGATGGAAACACATCACCACTGTGCATTCATTGTGTGATCTTCATGAATGGCCCTGTGTCTGTCGCCACAAGTAAAGCGAATGGCGGTATGTACTCGATCAATGTTGCTGTTCATCTCGAAAGGATTCATCGGCAATTAAATTTCATCCAGCGCCCACGGTAACCTCAAACCAATCATCCGCGCGAGTCACTGCTGAAGGCTTCGAGAAGATCGCTTCGAGGTTTGCGATGCTGTCATCCAAAAACGCAGTCCATACGTGCTTCCATCTATTTGCCGCCACGGACCACATGGCGCTGAATCTATCAAGCTATGGGAGGCGCCACCCACCGGTGGTCAGCTCATATATTACGAATCAACCCATTGCGCGTCACTTCCTCAAGACGTGCTTCGCTGCCTTGCTCGACCGACTGCGTTTGACGTACGTGGGTTGACTGTGCTATGGAGTGCCGCTCTTACCTCCCTCACGCTTGCGTTTCTCGATTGATCAGTGTAGTTTCAGCGTGACGACGACGACTGATTTCCGTATTGTCGGTGCACAGCCAGCGACTCGATCCGACATAAAACCATCTCGCGTCGATAGTCTACTCCGTGTTTTATCACTGACAAAGGAGAAAAGCGCCTTCACTTGGCATTGGACGCGTACACGATGTGATGAAACGACAACAGCCCCATTCGCGCTGGAGTTCACGCAAAGTGATGGCTTCCCATCCACGATGGAGCGCCTTCCGCTGCTACAAATTGTTACACGCGGCACGCAGTTTGTCGTGCAGCAAGGCGAGCTTCTATCGCGGTGTATTTGGCGTGTGCAGACGTTACAGGTACGATAAGCTAATGTGTTGATGTCGAGCGTCATTAAACAAACGCTGTGCTTGCTTTGGAGTAGATAAATACCTTCGAGGAAAGCGCGATTGTCCTTGCAGGCACAAGCGCTCGTGTTGCATTACATTGTTTGATGGGAAGGTTTGCCGATCGCTTGCTCGGAACTACAACCGAGAAAGACTATGAAGTCGTGAGACAAAATCTTCAGCAAGATATCGCAGAGCTTCTCGCTCGTCAAGAGTTCGTTTACGGCAAAATCTCGAAAGAGTCGAGTCCGGAGACCCCACCACCAGCGATTTTGGACGTTTCCAAGCTACACGACGCCTTCACTCGTCCCGCGTTCGGACTCTTGAGCTCGCCATTGTTTTCTCGGACCAAAACGGCGCAGCCCGATCTGGCCGCTTTTCTCTCAGCAGTGTACAGGTTCGAGTCGAGACCTCTTTCCGTTTTCCATTGAGTTTATCTCTGATACCGGCTGTGGTTTATGCCCTTAGAGATCTCCCGCTGGAGCACGTGCATCGTATCTTTTACCCAGAATTGGTGGCGTTCCAATCTCCCGATGACGCGTGCCCAAAAACAATCCCGTTAGCCAAGATTCACATGGTCAGGAGGTTAGTTCAATCACTCTGACAGTGGCGTTTAGCTCAATGGATCGGACAGTGACTGTGGGCCAACGTGTGGTGGCTGCAGCGAAGCATCGATCTTCGTTCTGGATGCTCACTTTGTTGTCATCGTCATCTACTGCGACCTCGGCCACGGCTCCAATGCAGTCGATTCTCTCCTATTTCCGCCACCTCACTCCAGTACGTCCAAACTGATCTTGGTGTCTCGACGCCATCATTGATCTCCGCTGTGCTTGTGAATCAAAGCTGCCGTACGACAGGAAATCGAACGTCGATTGCAGGATTCCACGAGACGTCGAACTCCTCGGTTTCTCCAGATCGACGCGCGAGACATGCCCAATCTCTTTGGTCCGTTGTCTCCTCGTCAGGGCCTCGAGCTGCGGACCTTTCACGCCCTTTTGTTGGACGAGTGCGGTCGCGCTGGCGAAGAATATGCGTCCTTCTCCACGACCATCCGGCTTGCTGTAACCAAGCGATTGAGAGCGTGGGGCGTGGAGTCAGGGCCTAACGGCTCCCGTCGCTCCCGTCGGTCGAGTGTCCGGCTCACAGGACATTCACAACCAGTAGCTCACGTCAAACAAAGTGTTTAAGGTATTCAACGACAGCGACATTCACGTCCACTATCTCTCTCTTTCATTTTGTATCCTAATACCCTTTGCCCTGGAACTCCTTGATCTGCGCGATCATGTCGTTGTAAATGCGTTCGGGTCCATTGAACGCCCACGTAAAGTCGAGGTGGTTGTACTGCACGTGCTTCTCTGAGATGATCGTTCCCGCAGGAAGCTCTGCGCGGAGCTTGGCAATGTCGCTTGACGTCGCGAGCCAGTCCTGTGCACCCGTGAAGAAGGCGACGCGAGGGTACTTGACCTTGGAAAGGTCCCACGCCGGCGGGTCAAACGTGCCGTACACCGCCTTGTTCTTGCAAAACAGCTTGGGGCAAAGCTCGATCGGCAGCAAGCGCGAGCACGCGCAACCATAGTCGTAGCGGCGGAACGTCTTGTCACGAATGCCCTGCGCAAAGTGCGCCATGTTCTTGACCGACGTACCGGCCGGCGTCTGCGAGACGTACACGTGAATGCGCGACATGTTGACGTTTTTCGAGGGTCCCGTGAGCGCGTTGATGACACTGTCGCAGGCCACATCGACGAACGCGCAGCCGTACTTGCCGACAATGTCCTGGATCAGCACCGAGCGCTGGCCAAACTCAGCGACGCCGAACATTTGGAAGAGCGTGTCGACGCGCGTGAGCGCGAGTGCCTTGAAGATCGGCGACGTCGTCCCACCGACATAGGCCACCGGTGCGAGCGCGCCGAAGTACGTCACCTTTTTGGCGAGTTCCTGGTTGATGGAGAAGCCCGCGAACGCCTGCATCGTGCCTTCCGAATGACCGATGTAGCTCAGTGTCGGCTGCTGTGTGACCCGCAGCACGTACTGCAGCATCGCTGGCATGTCAAACAGTGCCATGTGCTCCCAGCTGAAGTCCCAGAAGCGCTTGTCGGACGCCAGGTAGTCGAGGTGCTCGCGGGACCACGTCGTGCCGCGATTGTTGCCGAGCCAGACGTCATAACCAGCGTCCGCGAGCAGGTACGCGAGACTCTGCGTGCGGTAGTTGAGGACGTACGTGAAGCTGCTGTCCAGCAGGCCGTGGATGAGGTACACGACGGGCTTGCTCGTGGGCTTGCCGCCTGGCGCTCCCTTCGCCTGCGCTTGCGATTCCTCAAAGGAACGCGGGATGCGGTACATCGTGAGCACGTAGCGGTCGTCCGTCACGACTTTGTGCTCTTCGACATCGTAGCCTCGACGCTTGATCATCTGCGCGACCGTGAGCCCCGCGTCCGAGTCAACATCGAGCGGGATGGTCTCCGCTTCGGCGCGCACAACGGACACGGCGACAGCCGCTGCCGTCGCGAGCACCACGATGACCAACCGCAGGAACGAACGGCAGGAACGCGGCGCCATCGAGTGTCTTGGTCGGCGATAAAATCAGGAATGGCGCGATCCAACGTCTCGGTGCCGTCGTCGCCTTTCGGAGAGAGGGAATGGAGCGCGCATGGCGCGGATGATGGATCCTGTCGCGATCGGACAGAGAGCGACCAGAACGAGAGTGGGAGCAACGCGCAGCGCAACCAGCAGTGACGCTCATGTTTTCTTCGCGTCAGATGACAGCAGCGCAGCGTCATGCGCGCGATTTGATGTCCCGGCCGTGCACGAGAATCGCTCCACCAAACGAATGAGCCGCGGCCAAACCCGAGAAAGAACTGAACTGAATGGCACAAGGCGCAAAGCCGACGACGCCACGGTGGCATGTCGCAGTCGTTGTGGAAGGAGGGGACTCGCTCCGAAAGAGGAATCCATCATGATTCAGGAAGACTCGTGCGGCACGAGTCGTGCCATGGTTCAACTGCATTAATGCCTTCCCAATTCAAGGATCAGACGCTCCATCCATCTCCAACATCAACAGCAACTGCACTGTTCAGCTAGAGAGACAGACAGACAGACAGACAGCCGCATCAAGTGATGGACACAGGAGTCGTTCCGGTGCGTGAAGCAATGCGGAACGCAGAGAGCCGTTCATTTGTCAAAGAGAGAGAGAGAGAGAGAGAGAGAGAGAGAGAAAGAGAGAGTTCCATGTTCGATGCCGACGTCATCATCCGAACGGTTTGTAATCCCTCCACGGCATCTGATTCCGTTATGTTTCGAAAAAAAAAGTTTCTGAAACAAAAGTGTTGGAGGGGATCGTACTTTATCGAGTATGCACGGAACTGGCTACATGTGCCTGGTCCGAAAGGTCGCGCGATCCGCGTCGGAACATGGCTGCGTCGTACCCCGTTGCACCTGCACCACGAGACATCACGACGTCATGCCGCTCACGCCTCGCTACACGTGGAAGGAGGACGCGGCCAGCGTCGCGCTGGAGGTCGCTCTGCCTGGCACCTCGCTCAAGCACGTAGACATCTACTGTACGTCGCTCCGGAGATCGCCCGAGTCTTCCTCCCTGTTTCGTTCGTCTGGCTGATTTGTTGACGTGTGCGAGTAGTGAGTGACCTCGTCGTAAAGCTTAATGCGGAGCGATATGTATTGCTGCTGGATCTCTTCGATCGAGTGGACGAGAGTGCGGCTGTCGTCAAGCACAACGCTGCCACGCATGTCGTGCAGCTTTGTCTACCCAAGGTACACACCCGCCCACTGCACTTCAGCTTTGCTGGGGACACAAGGTCATGTGAGTATACCATTGACTGTCGTGCTGCTAGTGTGAGCCCAAGCTATGGGGCACGCTGTGTTGCAAGGGCGACAAGGCTGCGTTGAAGGAGCGACGCTTGGCGTCGATGGATCGAAAGCGCGACGCAGAGATGAAAGTTGCCACTCTTCGCAAGGAGCGCAAGCATGACGACGAGCGACAGACGCTTCGCGCTCAGATGGCGGTGGAAGACGCCAACCGCCAGATACTGGCGGATCTCAAGGCCGAGGAGAAGGAAAGGGAGGAGGTGAGTCTTGGCACATACTCGCCAGGTTGATTAGATGGGGGGGGTCTCACGAGTCGTGATTCAAGCGAGCCATGTATGAGACGTTCCGAGAGCTTCAGATACAGCGAGAGAAAGCAAAGGATTCCGAACCAGTGGCAAAAAAGCAGACAGCTCAAGCGCACGCGTCTGTCGATAACCAAGCAGAGCATCAGCGAGACAGCTGCAGTCCAAGTTCAGCGACGCCAAAGCCAATCCTTAAGGCATCAAATGGTGCTCGAGACAAAACGAAGAAGAGCGTCACGTTTGCTAGCAGTGATCCGAAGCAAGATACCGGCAGTGGGATTTCAGAGAGCAAGCGACAAGTGTCGGTCGCAGAAGAAGTTCTGGAACTCGGCGAAGATGGAAGCTACGACGTCGTTCAGGAAACTACCAAATCAATTTGGTCGGCCACAGAGATCATGAAGGATGAGTCGGACGAGGAAGATGAGAATGAGCCGATCGATGATAATCAGCAACTTCATGATGCTCTGGCAGATAGTGAGACTGAGACGTTGCACGCTGGGTCGCCTGCTCTTCGTCCGCTACCCGCTCCACGAGCACGTGCCAAGGTTGAGATTACGTTTACGCCTCGCGTGTTTCCCACTCCTTCACGAGAGTCAAAGGCTGCAGAGGAAGAAGACTGGCTGCTGAAGAACCGCAGGCACCTAAAGAAGCACAAAGGGCTCAACACTAGTGACTATGACATCAGCGAAACCGATCGTACGTTGAAGGCGCCGTGGTCTAACACTCTTTCCAGCACGGCAACGCACTGACATTCGTTGGATCATGCAGCGATGTGGCTGAAGGCGAAAGGCGACGATTTCTACCGTTCACGGGATTACCGCAGCGCGACCAACGCGTACTCAGAGGCGATCGAATACGCTACCGAGAGTCAAGACGAGCTTCGCGTCACGTGAGTTTGTCTGACGCGTGAATGTATGGCGCCATTGTTTGCTGACCCATCAATCGTCGGTTCTGCAGTTGTCTGTCCAACCGAGCGGCGTGCTTCCTTCAGTTGTCAGATTTCGACAAGTGCATGAGCGACTGCACGGAAGCTCTTTCGCTGCTGCCAGACACAGGTGAAAGTCCGGGAAAGCAGGCAATGTCGGCATTGAAAGAGTATCGGCTCAAGCTGAAGCTCTTGGTGCGTCGAGGTACAGCGCTTTGTCGACTCGGCAAGTTCATGGAAGCCAAAGCCGACTACGGAGTCGCGCTAACAATGGACGGGCAGAACGACGCACTCAAAGAGGACTATTACCAGCTCGTGTTACTTGAAAAGGCAGAAGAAAGCAAACGACTTGGAGATGAGTGCTTCCAGCGCAACGAGTTGGATGACGCAGTGACACATTACTCTGAAAGCCTTCGTCTAAATCCTCAGTCAATCGCCTGTCTCTCCAACCGAGCAGCGACCTATCTTCGTCGCCATGACCACCAACGTTGTATCGAAGATTGCACACAAGCGCTTACTCTACTTCAGCAAGCGCCTGGTGCGGACAGTGAGGCAAGTCAGCGTAAGCTTACCTTTTTTGCTGCCGGACCTGCACCAGGGACCGCTAAGCGGCGGGAGTGGGTCGTCAAGACCATGGTGCGTCGCGGCACTGCGTTCTTGGCGATGGATAGGCTCGATAGAGGTGAGTGACCGATCGCTGCTGACTGATGATGAAAGTGTTTGTGAAGTGCTGATGTTTTGTTATCGACATTCAGCTGAGGAGGACTTCACAGCTGCAGTGGAGCTGGATCCCAAGAACGATTCGTTGATGGATGATCTCAGCCGCATTCGCCAACGTCGCAAGACCACTACCGGCGGTTCTGCTCAAGAAAGCGGACAGCCAGAGTCCGCAGGTCCTCCATAATTCTCGTCTTTTTTGGTTATTCGCCATCTTCACGCAAGCAAAACCATCGTGAAGAATTTGCATTTGTTGTTTAGTTGTTAAAATGGAATCCTGAATCGCAGCAATAGGACTCTTAGCATGGCGAGCTGGCGTGGATGGGAAGTACAGCAGTCGACAGAAGCGAAGTGAGACGACTTCCCAGTGAGTCGAGGGCACCACTACCACTAACACGGCTGCTGTCGGGGCGTCGTTCGCCCTCGGGCTCTGACGTGATCGCGATCGACGAGTGCGCGACGAAGGAGCCATCAATCGCGCTCATCGTGTCCTGACTGAGCTGCTGCAACTGCCACGCAGGCATAACTTTTTTGTGCGGTGATGGAGTGTTTTCCTGGACCGACGGTGCCGTCGCCGAAAACATACCAGCACAAAACGCGAGAAGGCCAGCGGACGGCTTCTTCTCCAGAGGTGGATGAGCCTCAACCTCAATCGTACTTCCCCTCACGCATGTCGTAGGCATCGGCAGCGAGTTTGAGATTGTCACGGGATCACTCGGTGTCGCACTTGAAGCAACGGGGACGTCATACGTTGGATAGCGACGCGGCGAGTGGAGTGGTGAAGCACACGCCATGCGAAACTGATTGACGTGCGATGGCGCACGCGGTGATGGAGGTGGTGGCATCGTCGCTTGCGCAACGCGCATCTTCGTCGGGTCCTCTCTCCATGCGAACGGTCGATACAACGTTGCAGGGGCAGCATTGAAAGCACGAACGGGAGGCTGCGGCGCAGCTTCCAAGTCGTACTCGCTTGAATCGTTGCTTGCTAGTGCTTTCTCTCTCAATGAGACCTCCAGCTCTGCAATTCGTCTGGTCAAGACATCGACCTCGTTTTGGCACTTGCTCGATAGAGCGATCGCATCGTTGAGCCGCTTTTCCAGCAGAACAATCTCCCTCTTGGACTGCTGCTGCATCTGCTCGTGTGATGCCGTCGCCTGCTCCAGCAGCGCTGTGAGTGCCTTAACTTCCGCGTCGCGCTGGTTGTCGACGTGAGAAAGCTTACTTCGCAGCATGGCATTTTCTTGGCGAAGACGTGCAGTGACGTTTGGCGAAAACGCGTGCGATGGTGCGACCCGGATGTGATCGGCACGACGCTTACGCAGTGCTGGAGGTGTGCGGGGTGACAGAGGAGTCGATGATGATTGTTCTTCACACCGTGGATCATGCGTATCGACCTCCTCTTGGTTACTTTCCGTCATATCAACCGAGTTGGTGGACTTCGAATCTGTGTTTTGCGCTTGAGGTGACAATTGTTGCTCAAGCGGCTCTGAAGACGCGGTCTTTACTGTCTCCGTGTCGGTCAACAACGAATCGACGTCAACTCGAAACGAGGCGCGTCGCGACGCCGAGTGCCCGAGCACCAAAGCAGCAGTCGATGACATCGTTGTCTCGTTCGTAAAGAGGGTGCAAAGAATGGGGAGTCGAGATCACTGTGTGTGTGCCCGGCGCTGCGAATTCGCAAGTGATCGATCTCTCGCCGGTGCACTCCCATCGGCAAAAGGCGCTGGGTGGCGAGTGGCGCCAGAGCTGATTCAACGCGACGACGCAGTGTCCGAGCATCAAGCGCCGATGGAATGGAACACCATCAATCGGAGGAGAAAATGACGCGCGCCGATCAGAAGCATCGTCAATAATCTTAGTCCCAACGGCTCCTTCCGCACGCGTGCACCTTGCACGCATCAGACCGCACGTCCTCTGGTCGTCACACGCACGAAAAGCACGAAAAGAGCTCCTCCCCCGAAATAGAATGGCTACACTTCGCTTAAGTTTGTATCCGATCCTGATGCGTACATAACATATCGATCATCAAGGTCGCACGCACCCAGTGCAAGAGAGCGAAAGGAGAGAGAGAGCGAGAGAGCGAGAGCGAGTCAGCATGGACGGTGTCTCCTCATCGCCGCCGCCGTCGTCGTCGCCATCAGCAGGAGTAGGGACCAAGCCCACGGTCGTGCTGCCGTACAGCCTCGATGAGTATGGGCTGAACAAGGGCGCTGCCGCAGTATCCCTCGGGCCGGCAGTGGACTCGGTCATGCAGTTCCTGCGCCAGCGCGTCTCGATCGCCAACATCCGCACGCTGTTCAGCTGCATCGGCGTTGGTGAGGCGACGCCATTCGATTGGCCACCGACGCATCAGGTCGTGCCGCGGCTCAAGGCCAACGTCAATTTCTTCTTCACCAACTATCTGCTTGTCACAGTGACGACCTTCTTCTTCCTGCTGTACGATATAGCGCCCTGCGTCCTGATCGACCGTGGCTGTTGTATGACTAACGGGAAACACGTCTGTAGCCTTTTCTTCCACCCGATTCAGCTCGTCGTGTGCATTATCGTGGGCTTCGCCTGGTACCTCGTGCTCACGAAGAAGCAGCAGGAGCTCGACCACCTCGTTGTCTTTGGCAAGCGGATTGGGGAGCAAGAGCTGCTGCTCTTCACGACAGCCAGTACGTTGACCTGTATGTGGTGTGCACGGGTTTTTGTGTTTGACATGCTGTTCTGTCTGTACAGCGACGATCATCTTTCTCGTGTTCTTCATCCTCCCGACGATCCTGTTCTCGCTGTCAACGAGGTACGACAAGGCTTGCACACAAACTCCCCTGCATTTAACTGGCGCTCACTGGCGACTGTGGCATGTGAAAAGCTCGCTTTGCTGTGCCGTGCACGCTGTTTTGCGAAACAACCGTCTGAAGGACGACGATTACTCTTCGTCGGCGACTATCAAAACGGCTCCCAAGCTGGATGCGGCAGACGACAGTGTGTAGCTTCAGGCCAGTGAGTCGACTGGTAGCGCTGCGCGAGGCAAGGCATGTTCGCCCCAATAGTACATTGTGCACATCTTCATAAGCATCTGAATTAATCTTGCCGAGGCTTGACGACCCTCACAGTATCACCATACTCGTTGTAGCCCATCCGCCTCGTGTGCATGAGCACATTTGCCAATAATGGGACCTTGAACATGATGAAGGGGAACGAGCAAAGCCCGTACGCCGTTCGAAGCCAATAGAAGAGTGCTTTCCGTTGCCATGGATCGAAAGGCACCCAGAGGATGACACACGTCGCGGCCAATATAAGAGCAAACGAGATTGTCTCATATCCACTTAGCTTCATGAGATAGCCCCCTCGATTGAGATGGAGTCGATTGCCGAAGATATCTCGGTACACACGTTTCTCGCGTCGCTCCATCGAGCTGGTTCGGTACAAGAGCGGGTGTCTTCGCTCGGATGGGCGTTCTGTGTAGGGTAGGCGGAAGAATGCTGCCCAGACGAGAGCAATCTGCAGCAGAAAGAAAAACGCGTTCCAAGGCTCCAGAGACGGACCACCTACATCACACACGCACATTTACATTCTCGTCGTCAGTGCCAAGGTGATGATGAGATTGCATCGCAAGCAAGACTTACTGTCTCGACAAATCTCCAGCGTGCCTCGAACAATACACCGCACGTACGCGAGAACACCAAACGCAGTTGATGCGAGTCCGAGCGAAATAAACTGTGCGACTTTGAATCCGACAATGAACTGACACAGTTGATGCTCGTTCGTCTTGTCCTTGATCAGGAATAGGAACAGCCACCAAAGCTGCCCAAAGTATGGCAGGACGCCAACACAACTGTAGAATATCCACCATGGATCGCGGAAGCATCGCCAAATCGTCTTGTCGTGCGGAAAGAGATGATACAGGATGTGACCTCGCACGCGCCGGGGCCAAGAAAGCTACAAAACGAATCCGTGAAGTCCAGTTTGCACCATTTTGCCATCTCCAAGAGCGTACCTCTTCAAGAGTTCGAGTCGATGGCGCTTCGATCATTTGATTTGGACGCGATGCACTGGATTCCACAGTGAACAGCTCTCTTGTCTTGCGGAAGATCTCGACCTTCACGTCTGGCATGAATTGATCAACTGCCACATCGATGTTCGACTGGAGATACGCCGGCATGTACGGATCTTTTACGGTGCTCTTGAGTCGATCTGCGACCACATCGAGTGCACTCTCGAGGTACCGTCTCACAGTTCGATGCACGGCGCCTTGCATCTCGTCCTTGGTGTCCTTCGCGATGTCTTGGAAGCGTTTCCCCGTGGAGCGGATCATAGAGCTGGTTGACCCGACGAGACCCACCACTTGAATCGCAGACTCTGCAGCGCGCCGTGTCGCCTCCAGCACGAGTTCCTCCGGGAACGTCTCGGGGAAGACCTCTTTGTACTCACGCGCAAACTCCTGAATCTCCCAGACATGGAGCGACAATGGCTCTGAGCCGGTGCGCTGCTCAGTGACCGCTTTGGACACCGCGGTGTTGTCATCGATTGTCTGCCGTCGTTCGGACGCCTCTGACACCGCTGCCGCGCGCTGCTCCACGATCTTTCGCTTGCAGAGATTGCGCCAGAACTTGCGCACCTCGATCTTCTGCTGCGTCGTGAGCGTCAACGCGTCGACCGCTTGGAAGAACTGCGACGACGAGATGAGCTGCTCAGCGGCCTCTTGCTCGCGTCCCTCCTGCTCCTCTCGTTCCTGCAGATACGAGAACACGAGCATGCTCGCGGCCATCGCCGCGACGCCATACAGCGTCCGCGTCTGCCACAGCACTCGCCCCATGTGTCTCTCGCGTCCGGTTCTCAGAGCAACAACATTCCAAGACAGTTAACCTTAGTTTACTTATTCGACGAAGATAACTTAACGAGCACCCGACGGCTCGTTGAAGGTCTGCAGGGAAAAGAACTCAGCAGCGCAACGCTCACCTCACTCGTGTCGCCTATCGCTCATCGCCCATCGACGACTGCTGCGTTCAAGATGAGTGCCTACGCGCAGGGACTCGCGGAAGTAGAGGATCTCATTGAGAAGGCGACTGCTGACCATCTCAGTGGGCCCGAGTGGCACCTGAATCTCATGATCTGCGACGCTGTGAATGCCAACCCCGCCATGTACGCTCAGCTCTGAGGACGATACGATGGACCGCAGTGCGCTGACTGGGCTGTCCTCGAATGGTCGCAGCTCGGACGATGTGGTGCACATTCTCCAGCGCAAGCTGCAAAGCGGATCGCCACGTGTGGCGCTGCTGGCGCTGATCGTCGTGGAGACGCTGGTGAAAAACGGCTCCTCCGCGCTGCACACGCAGGTCGCGTCGAGAACGTTTCTGCAAGAGATCGCTGCGATGACGGACGGAAGTCTGGGCTTTGACGTGCAGAACAAGGCACTCGAGCTCATCAAGCAATGGGCAGACGCGTTCGGCGGCAGCAATCTCACGGCATTTCAGGACACCTACCGCATGCTCAAGATTCAGGGTGTCGCGTTTCCTGAGGTCGAGCATGACGCCCCTGTGTTCACGCCACCGACGTCGGTGCCCCGTCAAAGCGGAAGCAGTCGAAGCATCAATAGTGCTGCAAGCGGCCACGGCACCTCGCGTAATCGTTGGTCGACTCGCGAGCAGCAGATTGCGAAGCTTCACTCGGATTTGAAGGTTGTGCTGGAGAAGATCAAGCTGTTCCGAGATCTTCGGAGTTCAGGACAACAAGACTCGGAGACCATGGAGGATGTCTTGGACTTTATGCGGCAATGCCAACCCCGAATGAACACACTCATCGAGGGAGGTGTGATGGGGAAGCTCGACGAGCGAACGTTCGAGGAATGTCTGAATGTGAGTACCATCATCATACTCGGGATGTTGCAGTGTGCGTTTCCAACGTGACTGGCGATGCTGCAGGTGAACGATCACCTCGTGAAAGCATTGGATGAGCTTCGGGCTCCGACTGGAGCGCATGCACAAGCCGCTTCTCAGGAGGACTTAATCAGCTTCGACTCGCCAAAGCGGAAGCCAGCCTCCGAGCCTCAGCCAGATCTTCTCGGGGGAATGGATTCGTTGAGTCTTGCGAGCACAAGCGCGGCCGCATCGAGTAGGCCACCTGTTGATTCAAACTCTGATGGTAAGATCATTTCTTCTTTCGTGATCTGAAAAGGTTGGAGTAACTCGATTCTCTGTTGTTTTAGCTTTTTTCGACAGCTACATGACGAATCGAACGACTTCGTGAACCCATGTCTGACTAGGCTGCATCAGACTGTTTTGTAGCTGTGGAATGGATCAATGCACGGACATATCCTTCGTCGTCGCTTTCGGCGCTTTTTGTGTGATCCATTCTTTCTCTGATGGGGTTGGTTCGCGCGTATCTGTTGGGTTATCGTACGCGCTCACGAGCCCCGAGGAAGGCGAGAATATTCCATTGCCTGCGTCGTAGGTTCCTAGAGGGACAACCCTATGGATTCCCGTGTCGAAGTAGTTCAGCTCACCAGCAGCTGCGATTCCCGCCTCGGACACCTTTTCTGAGTGGAATCGACGGTCGCCATCGGTGCAATACGACCAATTCTGCGGTGCATACTCCAGACCATCAGAGAATGTGAACTTGCCCTCCACTTGCTGAATAATCACTTCCACAGATCAGTGTTTGTACATTGACGCAAACGCGGATGTTAGTGCGCACCTTGCCATGCTCCCACTTTCCTTCGAGCTTTCCTTCGCGGAAGAATAGCGTCCCGCTGCCGTGAAATTGACCATTGAAGAATTCCCCTTCGTATCGGTTGCCGTCCGGGAGGTCGAGCTCTCCGTAGCCGCAGAAGCGGCCGAATGACTTGCCGCCCTCATACTTCACATTGGTGTACTCCATCGTGTCACGCTCTTGCAACGCAAATGAAGAAGATGTATGTTAATGATCATGTCGGCGCAACGCTCAGCTCTATTTTGGCGTTGACCTATTTATCCTCCCAACATTCGTGGATGACAAGTCACTGCTGAGCTCCTCAGCCCGCTCATTACTTCTTCGATGTGAATCCGAAAGGATCAGGTAGCTCTCCGTATCTGCTGGGTGACGTTCTCGTGTCTGCGCGCTCCAACGACTTTTTGCTGCTTTCCTTCTTCAGAGGCGACACCTGAGCGTTGCTGGGCGGCAATGTTGAGCTGTTGGAAGGTGCCGCGCTTTTCGGAAACGCCGTAGACGCAATGACAGCATCTTCGCCGATCATCTTGGCTTCAATTGCGTGTCGCAGCAGTCCGATGCGGTAGAAACTTGCTTCAAAGTAGAGCTCTCGCAGAATTTCCAACGAGTCCGGCAGAACGTTTTCGCGGAGAAACGCGTAAATGAACTGGAAGATCCAAAAGTCGCGATCAAAGAAGTACGCATCTTCATCGATGCATAATTTCGGGAGCTTGGGCTTCGTGGTGCACAGCTGAGCGAGAACAGAGAAACGATCGCGGGTCCACACTTTCACAGTCGAGCGATAAAGCTGTCACAGTTTGATGTGAGCCATCATCAACAACGAATACTCCGGCACGATGTTTCTACCTGCCCGCCCACGTTAAACGTCACGACCTCATCGAGAGGAAGGAACTGGAAACGCTCGAGAAGCAACTTCTCAAACCTGTCCATATCTCTCATTGGTGTCGTGCATTCTTAGGTGATTCCAATCATTCGATGGACGTACGTCTCCCGTTTGCGATTGTACTCCTTCTGCGCTTCTTCGACGCCCACCCACTCGGCCACTACCTTTTTCTTCTCTGCATCCAGCTGAGGCATACCACATGAGCGGATGCAGGGCTTCAAGCCAGGGAGATCGACCTACCTTCTTTTCCTCTCCTTCAATCCATTCCCACTCGCGCTCGAGTTCGCGTCGAAGGTATTCCCGTTGCATTCGTGCGACGTTCCTGCGTTGAGTAAAACTGACCCGGAGAAGTCGCGCGGCTCTTCACGTATTAGTCATGTTCGATTGCGTTTTTAAATGTGTTTATGCTACTCTACTTCGACACATACCCGTGGTGTCGCTCATTTTGGAGTCATCGATGTTGCAAGCGACGCATGGACCACCTCACCACCCAACAGTCATGGATCCAACATCGTCCTCATCGCCCGAGTCGCTCTCGAGAGTCATCAAACCCAACGCTTCACGGAAAACCTGAATAGATCGGTCATGATCGCCTCGCGAGTGCAGAATCTTGCCCAGTAGAGACATCGTTGCGTAGCTTTTCGGCTGAAGCTCCAGTGCACGTCGCACAGCTGACTCTGCTTCCTCGTAATCGTCGCACTGATACAGAGCGCGAGCGAGATGGAACCAGACGTCTGGGTCCTGAGGATTAAGGTCGACCGACTTGCGGAACTCGACAATCGCACTCGCGTAGTCTTCCTTCTCGAACAGCGCCAAGCCGAGATAGCTGCATGTCGCCGCCATGTTCAGCGTCGTGTCATCAGGCATTACCAGCTCATCTACGCTCGACAGCGTCTCGTGTGAGGAGGAGAGGTGGTCACGATCAGTCTCTTCGTCCGGGGAGACGCGCGATACATCAATGATGCGGTCACCACGAAGCGTGTGAATCGTCTTCTCTTGGGTGTGCTTGTCTCGAACGGCATGCTCGATCATTCGGTTTCCGTGTTCGATCGCCTCCTTCATACGTTCCTTCTGATCTTGGAGATCTCGAACGTGTTGTTGCAGTTCTCGAACCTGCTCTTTGACGGCACTCAGACGCTCTTTCGACTCGTGCTCAGTCTGTGCGCGCGGTCGAGTTCCTGCTACTGCGTCTTCATGGTAGTACGGATGGCTCGAATCGGGATTCGCCTGTTCCATCGCGTTTTCGTTGGTCTCGTCTAGCTCGTGCTCGACAAGGAATGTACTCTTGTGTGATCGGTTCGATGATCCCGTATACGTCACGGACTGTGAGTGGGCGAGCGACGGTCGAGCTGGTGCTTTGTCCTCGTTTCGTCTCTCTTTGAACGGAGTCGGCGCTGCTCGACGGCTCGAGGCAACGCTGCCGTCACGATGCAGGTGAGGCGCAAACATGTTCACGACAGCGGATGGCGGATGCCCGTTCTCGCGCAGGTCGTCGTAGCACATGATGCACACACGTTGTGGCGTCTCGAGACCGAAGTGACGCAGTGGAAGCCGCTGACTCGAGTGTGTTCCGCACACGGACAACCCGCAGTTCCGGCAGTGGTGTCGGCTCTTGAAGTACGAGAACTTGAGCTGACAGACGTTGCACTTCTTGTCGAGCTGCCATCGAGGCGGCAGTGCGTGCTGGCGAAAAGGGCCGGCGCGAAGTGTACTCATCTCGCTGCGCTTCTCGTAGATGACAGTGCTGCTGAGAGAAAGCGCCTCACTTCCTCTTGTGGAATCGAGTGCCGAGAGATCACGGCTGCTTCCGCTTGTAGCGAGAGACAGAGTGGTCGACGACAACGGGCGGAAGCGAGACGGGCGCGGCGGCATTCGCCCTGACGCGCGCAGCTGCGTCTCCTTCTCTCCGAGAAATGCAATCGCATCGCGCGGGAGTCCACAGCTTTCAGCGAGCTCCGCAGGGGTCTCGCCTGTCGGGGTCTCTTCACATACCGAGTCTTCGTGGTGGCGAACTAGCAGCTGCAGCACTTCCAGCGACGCCTTGGCTTTCACCGCGATGTGCAGCGGCAGCAGTCCACCCTTGTTCTTGAGCTTGGTCGCGACCGGGAACGCGTCCACGAGCTTGCGGACGACGCGTGGCTCGACGTCTCGAGCGGTGCACGCCCAGTGCAGCGGCATCATGCCAAAGTCGTCGCACTCCTCGGCGCAGTCGGGCGAGACGGAGACCATCCGCGCGAGCAGTTGCCACTCGGATCGCTCGGCGAGCTCGAGCGCCGAGCGGTCGACGGGCACGGAGAGCGGCGCCCCGGACGACGACGCAGTTGGCATGGCCAGGTTGGGCATCATCATCATGGCGTTCTCGCGTTTCGAGCGTCGGCCGACTTGGAAAGTGAGCAGAGGCAGCAGCGCACGACCACCAGACGGAGAAGGCGCAGGCAGTCGTGTACGTAGCTCTACGGAAGGCAGGCAGGCAAGCAGGATCGACCACGAGTCAACTGTCGATGGCGTGCGTGTGGCCACTGGTCAGTCGGTCAGTCAGCAGCGGTGAGTGGGCGGGACCGCGAGACAATACTCTGCGTGGTTCTTCCCGATGTGTTGGTTCGGCCAAAACGAAAGCCAAAACGAAAGCGAAAACAAAAAAAAAAAAACGAACGACGCGAACGCGGTTCGTGACGAAGCGGCGAGATGGTGTGAGGCGCGATGGATGGGGGGCGTCGTCGGTCGCTTTCCCTCGCTCGCGTGTCGTGTGGTCTTGTTCTTCTTCCTTCTTGTTCTTCTTCTTCTTCTGCGTGGCGTTCCGTTCGGGTTGCCCTCGACTCCAGACAGCACCAAGCCACGACACGAACTCCCCTCTCAGTTGAAAACTGTGGAGAACGAAGGTGGACATCAACAAGGAGGAGGAGCAGCAGCAGCAGAAGGAGCGCACTCGGTGTGCCGCTTGCTGTCTCTCGTTCGGGTCCCCGCAACCCTAAGTCGTGCCGCTGAGACAGGATATTAGCCAATCGCTGGCCGCACTGCGGGTGGCGAATGTGTTCGAAGATCGGCATGCAGCCAACCTCGTCAACCAGGGGCGCTGACGTCTGGGGAGCACGAGCCTCCTGGTGCGTTCGACGGAAATGGATGGCGGCGATGCCGTGATGCCGTGATGCAGTCGGCAGTCTGCAGACGGCAGCATGCGCTCGTCAGGCTGCCCGCGCCCACTTCGTGCGCAAGGCCCCCAAAGATCGCGGAAAGCGGTGGCGTACAAGCAAGCGGGCGGCGCTTCCGAGCGAGAGTTCAGCGCGCGCGCCGTGGTTGATCAGCGCTTCAAGGTCGGTCCACCCACCCATCTGCCCGTGGGGTGAGAAGCGGGGAGAACGCATGTCACGCCGGGGCGACATGCCGCCGTTAATGTCCACAGCAGTCGACTGTGGATGGATGCCCAGTCGCCAGCTGGAAGCGCCGAACGCGACACGGGATTGGTAATGCGCCCCACATGGTGGACAGGTGATGCAAAGTCAGTCAACTGTCTATTCGAGTTCCTTGATGATCGCCTGTTCACGCGTGTTGGTGAACGGCACAGCGCCCGGTCGGGCATGCGCGCGGCGGTTCGCGGTCTTCTTCTTCTCGCGCTCGTTCGCCTCGCGCTTGGCCTCGGTCGCCTTCTTGATGGCCTTGGGCACGTGGCGGTGCCTGCAGTGACAGTGGACGGACACAGCGCATTAGCACACATCATCTGAGATCGCCCATCGCGCCACGCCACGTACTTGGAGATGCGGCTGATCTCGCGCAGGTGCTGGTATCGCTCCTTGAGGGACTCGTTGTACTCGAGCTTGCGGCGCTCGCGCGGCGCGATCTTGCCGAGCTTCTTGTTGGCCTCCGACTTCCAGATGCGGATGTTGGTGTCATCACTGCCAGAGAGCACAAAGTTGGCGTCGGCGCTGAACTGCACCGAGAAGATGCGCTGCATGCGCTTCGCGTGATACACCTCCCGGCTCTTCGCCGAGTTCACGCCAAAGATGCGGATCGTGCGGTCGTAGGAGCCCGACACAAACTCCCGACCCGTCGGCGAGTACGCCACATCCATACTGTTGCGACAAGCATGGCGACGGTCAGTCAGTCAGCCAGTCCGTAGATGTAACACGGGGACGTACACAGCGGAGACGTGGTCCTTGTGCACCATGAGCGCGCGGTTGAGCTTGCGCATGTCGAATGTGTAGAGGTTGTGGTCTTCGTTCGCCTGAGATCGCACGATTCGTTAGCACTTGGTTGTGCTGTGCACGCACCACCTGTGTCATGGCTTTGGGAACGCACCACTGTGAAGTTGAACGGCTCCATCGGGTTCCACGCGAGCGCGTTCGAGCGCATATCGAGAACGACCTTGCGCATCGACGACGCCATACGCACATCATACAGCGTGATGTTGCGGTCCGAGCCGCACGACGCCAGCAGCGACTCCTCCGCTGGGTTGAACTTGACGGACGTGATCGAGTCGGCGCCCCACGAGAACTCGTGCGTCGGCTCCGAGCGATGGGGGTCCCACACCTGAACCTTCGAGCTGCAAGTGACAAAGAGATCCTTGCTCCAGTGGTGGTCGATGCCCCTGTTGCGTCCGAGAGTTAATGAACAGAGTTTCCATTAGTGCCGAGCGATAGCCCCGGGGACGTACAGGAATGGCTCCTTGGACGTGAACGTCGACAGCGCTTGTGGCATTTCCTCTTCGTCATCGTTCACCTGGAGCGACCACTGCTTGACCGTCTTGTCTTCACTGCACGAATAGAAGATGGCACCGCTGGGCGCGACCGTCAGGCCGCGCACAAAGCCCTTGTGACCGTAGGCATTCCAGACGCATTTCTTGCGAGGCAGATCCCAGATACGAATCTCGCCATCGCAAGCACCACTAATGAACGCGACCTGCAGCGCATCGACTTTCGAAGTAAGTCAAATGAACGACCAACAAGACAGGCGCGTTACACGCACCAGACTCTTGGGGCTCGTGGTGATGGCGCTGACACCATCCGAGTGGCCATCAAGCGCACCCACGAATGGCTTCGCAAAGAGTCGATCAAGCTTCACCGCATTCAGCGCGCGAGTGTACTGTGGCAACCGACATGAGTGAGTCGCTGACAGTCGAACAGCTCAGCCCGACCAGCACGTGTGCGTTACCTCTCGCGGGCGCTCAAACGGGTGCAGCGCAGGGTCATAGTTGCGGAACACCTTGAGCTTGTCGCTCTCCACCTCCGCGGTGAAGTCCTTCTCCACGCGCGAGATCGTCTTCACCTTCATCGCTACACCAATGTCGCTTCGACGTCCGTCAATCAACACTCGATGAGACCTTTCGACTGGACGCCCTGGTGGTGAACCAATGCTGCGTTTGCATTGGTCATAATTCGTTTTCACACGTCGCATGAACGGCGACCAAGGTTAACGGTTCACTTAAGAGAGTCGTTGCACCTTCGTTCTCCTGATTTCCGACGAGAAAGAACGCGATCATCATGCAGCCACCGCCGTCATCGACGTCTCGGCGCAGCGATGCGGCGACGCCATCGGCGTCGAACACGATCTTTCTCATTGGTATGTTATACAGCTGATTTCCTCTCCCTCTCTCTCTCGTTCACGAGCTGACGTCTGTGGCGTTTTTCTTTCCATAGGCTTCGGCATCTTTCTCGGCATCGCGTTCCTGCCGCCGTTTGTGAGCGCCCTCGGTCGGCTGTTGGGGCTTCTTGCCATCGTCGCGATGGCGGGTGCATTGACCAACCCATCTGACTACTCGTTTGCCGTCTGGGTGAGCGCTCAAGACAATGTTCGCGTGAAGAACCAGCGCGATGGACAGCCTGCCGGCGTGAAACAATGGGTTTCTGCCGTCGTGAAGACAGCGATTGCTGCAGTCAAGAACGAAAAGCTCACGTGGACTTCCCATAATCTGCTAGTCTTCAGTGTGGTATATGTCCCCACGTTGAATCGCTATGCGTTTGGGTGTGCGGGCTCATGGGTCTGGGCTGACAAGTATCCCGCGCTGCGTGAGCTCTGCAAGGCCCCGTGGATCGTCCGCTACACGAGAGGTGGTGTTGAGTCTGGTATCGAGCATTACGCGGCAGATCTTGGCATTTCCTCAACCCCACCGTCATCTTCAACGTCCTCGTCTCCTTTGTATCGTCGCCGAGACAATGGCGACGATGACCGATTGCATCATCGACACGTTGGTCAACAGCTTGAAGGCGCCGCGACCGCATTCGCATCATCTATGTTCGAGCTCGCTGGCACTCTAAGCAGCGGAGGCAGTTCTCAAGGCCGACAGAGTGGACTCGAGACGGCGACTGGCACGGGGATCGCGGATCGCGAGCTTCGAACGAGGGCCATGAAAGCGAAGATTGAGCGAGATTGGCGCGATGCCGCGAGACTGTTTATGGAAGCGTCCAGTGTCGCATCGTCACTGCTCAATCGGGCAAACTACAAGCTTGAGGCTGCGTGGTGCCGAATTGAAGACGCGAGTACCCTTTCGCATGCCAAGTCCTCCCTTGGGAATCTTGTCAATGATACTGTTGAGGTAGGTACTCCCATTTCCATTTGACTCGTTCGAATCTGGCACCGAGCTTCGCTTCAACGAACCCATGTGTCTTCAGGAGCTAGCGTCTTCTGGGTACTTCGACGAGGCTGGCCGTGCATTGTCAGAGCTTGCTCTCCGCCTAAAGCGCCGGTTTCCCGCTGATCTAGTCAAAGAAGAGGCTGCGCGCGAGCTGGCAACTCTCTACCTTCGGGCGAAAATGGTGTTCGAAGCTGGGGACAACACTCGTGCTGCCTCCGAGAATGCTTTGAGAGCAGCAGCTATCTACACGGAAGGAGCGATGTGGAAAATGGCAGAGGAGTGCTTCGAGAAGGCTGGTTCCATCCAACTTCAGCGGGGCGATGGGTTGATGGCGGATGAGTCATACTCAAATGCAGTTCTCTGTCGCATCGGTCAGCTTGATGTTGCGGGTGCGGAGCAACTTGCACAGCGATACCGTCGAAGCATTATTGCTGAACACAACCAGAGTGCGGTTACTGAGATGGACCAATTGATTGGAGGCATCATGGACGCGTACGATAAAATGTCTGTGAAAGCGCTGGACGATGCAATCGCTCGCTATGAAACGAGGAAGCGACTTGTTACTTGGCAGGTAAGTGCTATTCGACTGCGCACGTTCTCGGAAGTGTTGCTAACGAAATGATGCCTGTCCAGCGTAAATGCTTGCTCGCGTTGAAAGAACGAATGTCAGCCATTGATCTTCGTTGAGTTTTCCAGCGTACCTGCACGCACGGAGTTGAATTCTTGTGTGTGTGGTATACTCATCAATCTAACACCATTCAGCGATTTTGCCCGCGTCGTCCCACAACTACATGGCTTTTCGTACTGCCTTGCTTTCCCCTTTTGGAGGCGACCATTCGCCATGACTACGCTCTTTGTTCGCCGTTGATCAACAAAACGACAGCACGACTTACTGCCACAGCGATAGCTGTCATGCCTCGCCTCGTTTGCAATTGGTTATGATGACTCAAGACCTCACGCGCCCATTGCTATTCAACGTCCAAAGGGTAAAGAATCCACCGATTGCGCTCGTGAACACGCGCGAATCCAAGCGACTTCAGCAGCGACAGGAAGAACGCGTCGAGTGGCTTGATGATGCAAATACGGCGGACACGACAACCGAACGCGGCCATCTTCGTGGAAGTTCCGACCGCGGCTCGCTGAATCGCATTCTTGCTCATCGTGAACTCCCCCCTGGTGTGCTGCCCGTCGTGAGAAGTCCTCGCCCAGACAAAGTTGTGTACGTGCCGACGCCGACGAAAACGCCTCGGTACTTCCGGTGGAAGCCCAAGGCTACACCAGGGGCGCCATCCGCACTCAGCCATCGTCCCGTGGCGCCACCAGCGCGTTCCGGTCCCTCTGCACCTTCGCCGCGGTTACAGTCGGTGTCGTCGCAGTCAGGTAAGGAAAGAAACGAGCTATCCCCCAACGGCGGGTGGACGGAGACTCCGTCACAGCCACCGTCGCCCGAGTATGACACCAAAGGTCTCAACAAGCTGGGTCCCGATCTCTTCGCCGTTGATCAGACACCGGCCGCCACCGTCTCATCAACCCGGCGATCCTCCGAGGTCGCTTCTTCTCTTTCGTCTGACCGCCGAGGCACCGTCTCCACAGTGCCAATCGGGGGCGACGATGGTGCCATCTCGGCTCCAACAACGCCTCTTCCATCGACACCGCGAGCCACCGAGTCCAATCTCTTCCAGTACGATGCTCTTGCCGTTTCGCCCTCACCTGCTCGTGAGCAACCTGTGTCTACTTCAGCAGTGTCGACTGACTTGACGCAGCCTGCGTCTCCGCCGCCAGTCGCTGACATCAGCACGAAGCTCAGTTCACCGACACACGAGGCCACACCGCCGCCCGCAGTCAACCCGCCGACGTTGTCCCCGGACGTCACGAGGGAGTCAGTCACGCGGGTCGGAAAGGAGGAAGCGAGCAAGGAAGCGCCGGCCGCAAACGCAAACCCAACGCCCGACGACGACACGGATGACTCGAAAGAAGACGACCCGGAAGCGCTCGCGGTGCCTATCGAGTTCACGATGAACGAGGCAACTCGAGGTCCACAGGACAAAGTCATTGCACAGCAGGTTCTACGAGGGCGCTTCCTCCGCCGGTACTTGCACGCCAACAACCTCGTGCGAACGCTCAAAGAGACCGAGCAAGCGATTCGCTCGGCGGCGCTTCATGGTGGTATCCCCACTCAACGCGGCGGAGCGAGTCTCTTCAGTCGGTCCTTCATCTCCAAGACGCCGCCAGCGCCAGAGCAGCCGCGCAAGAGCTTGGTCGCTGAGCTGCTCGGTGAAGACGCGTCGGCCGTGCTCAACGATAAACTACCCGTGCTTCGCCGGTTGTCGTCAATCGACAAGGCGATCAACAAGACCGTGAAGCGCATTCGTCGCTTATCGGGCGCAGAGGACGCGACGGCGGCGACTGTCAAGCGCCGCAGTAGCAGTACCGTGAAGCCCAACGACAAGATGCGTGCCAAGTTCCAGTCTCTCAAAGCCATCGGCGAAGGGCAGCAGCTGCTTGACGGCAAAGCGCGGGCAGCGATGGCAGCGGGTCGCTTCCACGGTCTCGACTTCATTCATGGCATCGACGAAAACGGCGAGCACGCCGATGGAGAGGACGGCGACGAGATGGACGAAGACGCGAGCGGAGGTCAGGACGACGAGGACGACTTTGGCTTGCCAGGCAGCAACGGGGGAACGCGGTTGGACCCGTCGTCGGCGCACATGATGCGCATCTGTCAGCATGTGATCGCTAAGCGCGCGATCAAGGCGTTTCTGCGTCAGGAGATGTCGCTCATCACACTCGTGGAGATCGCGCTACGTGATAGTCCCACGATGCAATCTGCGTGGATGACAGCGCCGTCGCCTTCGGTGCCGGCAGCAAACCTAGCGAGTGTCGCCAGCGGCACGACAAAAAGCTCCACTGCGACGACGACGTCGAGTCGACCGCCGTCGGCGACAGCCGAAGATCACGCGAACGCGTCCGCAACGGCACCAGAGGTGCATCGTATGCCGATCAAGACGTGGAGCGCAGAGATGGTGGAGGCCGTGTCGATCTACTTGAACGAGGTCGACAAGCAGCTCTCGCTCGAGGGGCTCTTCCAGCAGTCGCTGCAGGCCGAACAGGGTAAGCTCTGGAAGCGCGCGATTCTCTTGGCGTCTGCGTGCATCGTGCTTGACCGAGACTGCGTACTGGCGGTGCTGCTGCGCGCACGCTGCTGTCGCCGTCTCGGGCTGTGGGCACAGGCCATCAAGGACCTCACGCACGCGATCGCGCTACGTCCAGACGAGTACAAGCTCTTCTTGCTGCGCGCATGCATCTACACCAAGATGGACGAGCTGCAGAACGCGCTCGCCGACGTCAGTCGCGCGCTTGCGTTCCACCCCAAGTCGATCGACGCGCTGCTGCTGCGTGCCGACATCTTTCACCGCCAGAATGCCATCGGTGCGTCGCTACAGGACCTCACGACGGCGTTGCTTTTCGATCCGAGCTGCTGGCGCGCGTACTACGACCGCGCGACGATCCGCATTCGCGCGATCGAGGGCGACGATCAAAGCCTGATCTACCACTGGGAGCACATGAAGTACGAGAAGCTACTCGCGACGATCATCGAGGACTACATGAACGCGCTCCGCAAAGGGTGTCAGATGGTCGAGGTCGTCGAGACTGTCGGCGATCTCACGATCCGCTTGCTCGAGTTCACGGGCGACGCCAACGTGCTGCGGCAGGTCATCAACAATCTCACGCACCTGCTGCAGATCCTGTCGTACGACCACCGACGGTCGTTCCACATCCGAAACGCACCGGGGCCGCGGTCGTCCATGGCCAACGCCTCGGTGCTGGCAGCCGCAGCGGTCGCGGCGGCAGCAGAGGACGCCGCCGGCAACGCGCCCAAGGAGCTCAGTCGTGAGCAACTGCTCGCGGCGATCTACGCGCAGCGCGGTCGGCTGTATGTGCTGTTGGGTAACGCGAGCGCGGCGCTGGCGGACTTTGACCAGGCCGTCGTGACCGAGTATCACTATCCCGTGGCTCATTTCTATCGTGGTGCATTCGCGACGCTCGTGTCAAAAGAGAAGGACGAGGATGCCTTGAAGACGAACCTGCAACACCTGAGCAAGTGCGTGGCACTGGATCCAACGATCGCCGGCGCGTACACCGTGCGCGGTGCCCTGCATCTGCGCGAGCTCAAGTTCAATAGCGCACTGCAGGACTTCAAGGCCGCTGTGGCGACTGACCCGACGCTGTACGAGGTCTGGTTACAGATCGCGCTCATCTATTTGAACCACTACCACGACTGCGAGGAGTGCATCAAGGCGTGCTCAAACGCGCTGACCAACGACTCGTGTCTTGCGCGCGCGCTTTACCTGCGCGGCGAGGCGTACAATCGCCAGGGAAATATCAAGGCGGCGCTGCATGACTACGGCCGTCTCACGATCGCGCAGCCCGATGACCGATGGGCACAGCTCATGCGCGGTCGGCTGCTACTGCAGATGAAGCTCGCGCGACCGGCGCTCTACGCGTTCATCCAGTTCATGGAGCTTGGCTCCTACAACTATCAGCAAAGCGGCAACGCGGGCAGCGCGGCCGACAAGCGCGCGCACCTGCTGTGTGGCCGCGCGTACAAGATCCTGTCGCGCTTCCAGCAGGCCGTCGACCAGTTCCAGCGCGCAGTCACACTCAATCCGACGTCCGATAACCTCGTGCTGTTATCCGAGTCGCTGCACTCGATGGGCGACACGGAGAACTCACTGCGCGTAAGCGAGAAGGTCATCAGCACGGACCCAGGCAGCCACAAGGGCTACGTGCGACGCGCGCAGTTGCTGGTCTCGATCGGGCAGTTCCAAAACGCGATGGCCGAGTACGACAAGGCGCTGTTTCTCGCGCCCAAGGAGGGCCGCATCTACTACGAGCGTGGCATCGTCGCGATGCAGCTCTACTTGCGCTGGCGCGTCGCGTTCCAGCTCAACTTTGGGGGCCACAAGACCTTCGCCGGGAATGGCGCCAGTGGTGGCGACGCGGCAAGCGCCCCGCTGTCGCCGTCATCGTCGTCCGCCAAGAAGCCCAAGAAACGATCGCCGTTCGAGCCGCGTATCCCTGCGATCGAAGTCGAGGCAACACTCGGCACCGAGCCGATCAACGACGAGAAGACCGTCGTGCAAAGCATGAAAGCGTACTACAACGGCGCGCTCACAGACTTTGCCAAGTGCATTCGACTGGAGCCGAGTCTCGCCGACGCGTTTGTCGACCGCGCCGAGCTCTACGTGCTTGGTGAAGACTACGACCGTGCGTTCCACGACTATGCAGCCGCGATCGAGCGCAATCCGCGTTGTGCGCGAGCCTACGTGAATCTCGGCGTGCTCAAGTGCCAGTTCGCGGCATTCGCAGCGGCGATCGTCGACTTTGACCACGCGATTCGCTGCGATCCGCGGCTTTCACTGGCGTTTTTCAACCGTGCAGTCGCGTACCAAAAGCTGCAGCTCTGGCGCCACGCGGAGCGCTCGTACGGCTCGTGCATCGCACTGGGCGGCGTCGGACGCGACATCGACGCCCACCGCAACCGCGCGATCACGCGATGCCACTTGGGCGCGTTCCAGGACGCGCTGACCGACTTTGACGAGGTGCGGCAAAGCGCTCCCGACGACGACCAGCTTCACGGTGGCCTCGGGTACGTGCTGCTGCAGCTCGGACGGTACGAGGACGCGGCGCGGTGCTTCGCGACGTACGGACGGCTCAACCGTGACACGTTCGCCGACAGTGGGAACGCCTACTTTAATCTGGGTTGCTCGCAGAGCCACATCTCGGAGGCGCGACACCAGACGCTGCTCAAAACCGCTCTTCGGTTTTACGTGCGCGCGGCGCGGCTGCACCCGTCCAACCTCGATCTGCGGCTCAACATGGCGCACTGCCTGCGACGCATGGGCGTGCCATGGCAGGCCGTCGCGCAATGCGACGCCATCCACTCGGCCAAGCCGCTGCACCACGCAGGGCTTGAGTGCAAGGCGCTCGCGTTCTATCAGATGCATCGCCTGCCCGAAGCCATCGAGGGCATGAACGCTGCAATCCGCATGTGCGTCGCGTCGTCATCGGCGCTTGAGAACATTTTCTACGCGTTCGCGCACGACTCGATTCATCGTCATGCGCTCGAGCGCAAGACGGTGGCCGCTCCATCACGCCGTATCGAGACCTCTCCTGGTAGCAGTCGCGCATCTGCGAGTCCGTCCAAAGACCCGCGCGAGTCCATGGCGGAGGCGATGAACGCGCAGCTGCAAGAGCTGCGCGCCAAGCGCATGCACGTCGAGGGCGCGGACGAGAAAGCGAGCAAGGCCACCGAGATCGTGCTCACGGGGTCGTCCAAGCAGATGCTGTCGCTGTACATGCTGAACCGGGGCATCATCTACGAGAAGCTCGGGCAATGGGATGACGCGACGCGCGACTACCGCGACGCACTGCATTTTGACCCGCTGTCGGTGCACGCGCATCTGTGTCTCGCGACACTTTGGCTGCTGCAAGCCAAGTATGACGACAGTCGCGCGCTCTTCGAGAAGGTAGTGGCGCTGGAGCCGCGCCACGGGCTCGCGCACCTCAACTTTGGCGTGCTTTGCCTGTGCGTCGACGACCTCGACGGCGCCATGGAGCACCTGGACACGGCGATCCAGGAGCTGCCGACCTGCAGCTACGCGTACGCCAACAAGGCCGTCGTGCACGCGCGTCGAGGCGAGTTGCGCGACGCCGAGCGACTGCTTAAGCGCGCGATCGAGGAGCTGCCGTCGCGGAAAGAGTATTTCCTGGCGCGTGGCAAGATCATCGCGCAGCAGAAGCGGTTGCAGGACGCGATGGTGGACTTCTCCACGGCGCTGCATCTCGGATACGATGGCAAGCTCTGAGGGGTCCACGAAACGACGCCTGTGAAGCGTCGAGCACCGACCGAAGCGATCGATTTCCACAGCCGTCTGATGACTGAACACAATTTGTCGAAAGAAGCAGCATGGAGTGAGTGGCGGTGGCGCTCATTGGAGCTCCGAGGACCGATTAGTCTGAGTGCGAGCGTGATGTGGTACGTGCAGCCCTGTCGCCGCTCGTGCGCGTCTGCTGCGCGAAGACTGGGAAGCGCGTGAGGCCATCGAAGGCATTCAGCTGCAGCTGCTGCAGGTCGTCGAGTTTCTCAATCGCTTTCGTACGTTTTGCGGCTCCCAAAGCAGTCGTTGGCCGTGTGCTCATCTTCATCACATGCGTCAGACGCCAACACGACGCAACGATTGGCGGCACTGGACACCAAACTGCATTCGATGGAGCGTCAGCTTCGGTGAGTACAGTCAAGAAAGTAGAGACTCGCGCAGCACTGACGGTCTTCGCTGTGATGCATTACCATACCAGCTATCTCGAGGCGGCAGTGAGGCCGTCTCCAAGTGGTGCTTAGTAGTTATCATCAGTGAAATCGATTCGTTCCCCATCTCTACACGTTGTCGAACCGTACTGGCTTGATCACGACACCGTTGCGTGCACTCGGGGCGGCATGCGGAATGAGCGATAGCCTTGACGAGATCTTGGGTTCGGGGGCTGACGCTGTTCGGCGACTTTATTCGACACAAAGCGTGGCGATTCCTTGATGCCTTCGTCCTCCGAAACAGGCTGATTATCGCGCTCGTCGTCCTCAGACTGAGGCTGCAAAGGGTCCTCGTTTGCAGGATTGTTTGCGTACCTCATCAGCAGCTCCTTCATCTCTTTTTCGAGAGTCTGCCTAGACGAACGCTGAGGTCCATCCACTTCATGTTTGTGACTTGTCACTTGTGTATGTAGCCGAGTCCACACGCGGTTTCAATGGCGTCGCAACGACGGGGGCCGCAGGTGGCTGTGGCACCTTCGCTTCTTCTCTGGGATCTGTGCCACGACTGGTGCGGGGTGTCACCAGTGTATTGGCTTGCACAGCGATGGTTTGAGAAGGTAGATATGAATCCAGTGGGTCCGTGCCAGCGTCAATACCACGGGCCGATGGTATCTTCTTCGGTCTTGATGCTACCACTTGATTGTTGTCCATTTTACCTTGACTCCCACTGTTGCTGCTAGCGTTTACAGCGGAGCTCTTGGACTGTCGTGAGCCACGAAACGACGAGCGCGAACCCTCCTCGATCTCGCGCACCTCGTTTTGTGCTACGGGAACTGGCTCATCGCGAAACGAAACAGCTCGACGAGATCGTTGAACTGAGGACCCTGGAGTTGATGTATCCTTCGCACCGATTGACTGACGATGCATCACTCGCTCTTCACCAACGCGACGAAGCATTGCTTTCATTTTCTCAAGCCGCTCAAGGGCATCGGAGTGAGCCTTCTCGAGTTCTGCTGGCGTCGCGACCTTCATCAGGGTACCTGCAACCGCAGCCAGAGTCAGTTTACCATGCTAACGGCGACCAATTCGATCCTTACCAGCTCGTGAAGTCGACGGTTGAAAGACTGGGGCTCCAGGGCGGTCTGGTGTGTGTGGTCGTGATGACGGTGTCGACGGTCTGCTTCCTTGACCACTTGTTGGGCGTGTCGCGGTCGTTGGACGCGTCGACGGTGTCGAAGGGCGTAACATTGACGCCAGAATCGCCTCCTGTGTCGTTGATCCGTTCTTGAGAGCGTCCAGTTGAGTTTTCAGCGCCGCGTCGGTGAGGTTGTCCAGTGTCTTCAGGTCGGGAATGGCTTGTAGCACATCGATAATGTAACTGATGCACGAAAAACGATCTGTGTCAGCACGATTCGAAGCGTGCGGTAGAGAACATAGCACATACGTCGTTGATAGGCACAAGGGGTTCCCCTGAATCCACATATCCTGTAGTGATGCACACGATCTCAAGGACGCGAGGTCTCGGGCAGATCGGATCCGATTATTGCGAAGATCAATCGACTCCAAGGCTGCGCAGCGTGACGCGAGAGCTTCAAGACCTCCAGAGATGTTGTTGCCTTGTAGATAAAGCTCATTGAGTTGTGGTAGTGTTGTGGGGAAAGACTGAAGTGTCGCCAGCTGATTGTCATTTGCGCGAAGAACCTGTCATGAGTATGCACCATGTGTGGAAGTCAGAGCAGCTCAAAACACGAAACAAACGCGGTGCCGAACCGTCAGTGATGGGGGCCAAAGACCGTCCAGTGTGGCAAACTTGTTGTTGGCAATATTGAGCTCCTCGAGCTTCGTGAGATGCGCGATGTTTCCGATCGAGCTCAGCTCATTGCCACTGAGATTGAGGTACTCGAGACTGCTCAGACTCTCGAGTCCTTCTGCGACGCTACCGCGCAAACGATTTCGACTGAGGTCGAGATGAACGAGAAGACGACACGCGGTGAGATGTTGCACGGCACTGATTCGATTCCCATTGAGCCACAAGGTCTTCAGCTTGGGAAGGCCGAGGAAGTCTTCTGAAATTGACTCAATTTGGTTTTCCTGGAGCAGGACAGTCTCTAGAATCCCGTTCCTGCCGAATTGTTGAAAACCAAACGCCTCAGATAGAGTAGTACGCGAAAGAGAAGACGTTCTTACGCTTTCAATCCTTTCGTTGTCGTGATTTTGTTGTTGTATGCCTTGAGCTCCCGAAGCTCGCGAGCGGTGTGGAGATTGCGAAGCGAGGTGAGCCGGTTGAATGAGATATCCAGCGAGCATAGCTTCGCGAGCTATCAATGAATGCACCCACAGCTCTAGTTACGACCACCATTCACCAACGAGCCCTTCTCCACCAACCTCTGACAAATCTTGCAGCTCTTCAATGGAGCGGTTGTGAGCATCGATGGCGTACTTGCTGGAATTCGGCTCCGTTGAGAGTCGCCTCTGTGTCCAAGAAACCCGTGAGAAAGATCGCTTTGAAATCGACTAAAGGGCACCATCTACCGACCAGAGCATCCGCGTGGAGCACGGGGATCCTGATACCGCTGGCATCGATCGGCACGCGAGCTTTCATTGATGGTAGCCAAGTGTGACACAAACACTGTTGTGCTCTCTGCGATGGACGCAACGACAACTCTTCCTCCAAGAAGTCGGTTATATTTACTTCGGAAACGCAAGATCGACCCGCGGTTATTTTTCTGACGCTCGGACGACTGTGATTTCCCCCGATTTTGACACAATCAGCCCGCACGTTCGTTTTCGCGATCCACCTTTATCTTCCAAACCAAGGCTTGTCCAGATACGGCGGTTGCTAAGCGCGGTCAGCTGAGCACGCTTGGCAGCAAGTGCTTCTTTGTCGAAGCTCTCAAGAGGGGCATACACGTTGGTGAGGTTCAGATTCCCCAGATCTGTAAGCTCTCCAGCCTCTTCCTCTTCGAGATGCGGCTCTGGCTTGAGTGTTGTGATGTCTCGGTCGACTGACGTCCCGCGCAAAAGCTGTGGTTTCTCAACCGAAGGATCACCTGGAGTTCCAGGTGGCATGTCTGGCGATGGTGGGGCATCGTAGTCGTTTCGCCGATAAGCAGGGCGTTGTCCTACAGCTCTGACCGTCAAACACGAGTCGTGCTTCTGTGGTAGAGGAAGGCAAGACATACCGTACGTGTTCTTCGTCGGAGTGCATGAACACGTCGAGTTGCAGGCGCAATGTGAGAAATGGCAAAACCGACCCCGCTGACAAACCCCCTTGTTTTGGAAGTCATAGCAAACGCCAGTGCCTGATTTTTGACAGAAGAATGGATCAGAATTTGTCAACACCTCCGGATGGGCCGATTGATGATACCTGGTCCAACGCCTCGCTTTTTCTTTGATGGGGGAAACTCCTGCACAGACGTAGACCACCGGTTAAGCTGGAGTTCATTCGCTCGGGGGCAAAGCAAGGTACCTCTTGTGCCGTTGGTGGGTCACGAGACTTGGGTTGTGGTGCGACCACCTTTTTTGCTGGATCATCGGGAAATAGTTGCTCGATTTCTTCAATTCGGACATCTTCACCGATGGCTTTTTCGATCACTGCGAGGTAGCTTCTTTCGATAGGCATTGCACGATCCATACGACAACGAACGAAACGCCAACCACCTGCAACACATCGTCCGGATTAGAGAACGCAGCAAATTAGCGCGCCACAAAATGAAAAATCGACAGTCGCGTACCTTTACGCCAGCCTTGGCCTCGATCAAGGCCAACAAAGTCAGGGTTTCCAACATCCCACGACAGCTTATCGTGCGACGGGATAAACGTGAGCCATTCAGGATCGTAAACGCATTCGACGATCCGTGATGACGCTTTCTTGTCTGAACGGAAGACCTCGAAATCCTCTGGTACCAGTCAGAACAGCAAGTGAGGTTGTTTCCATTCGAGAGGTGTGTACGCAGAGAATGGTTACTCACCTGGGGAAAAAGTGATCCAATCATGAAAGACTTGCGAGCGCTTGTCATGCACAATGAGCTTGAATCCAGGCTTTGGAGGGCGGCCGCGCCATTCCACGCCGAGTTGGAAATCGACCGTTAGCATCGTTGTTGGCGTCCATGTGTACAGCCCCTTGGCGTATCCTGGTGTGTACGGGAGCGTGACGGGCGTGAAGACGAGTCCCGTATTCTGCCGCGTTTGGTTCACTCGCGGAATAATGTTGCGAATGACGTGGCTCACACGCGTAACAGGATACATGAACTGCTGTACGAGTTGAAACTGGTCTGGCGGTTGCCCTTTCGGCATCGGGATCTGCTTGCGTGGTCCGATGACGTCATTCTGGATGAGCTTCAACCGGTCTTGGAGCTTGGATGCCAGAACTGGCGTGCCGTTCAGTGCGAGAATATCGTTCACGACCATTGTCAACGTCGAAGCACCGCCGCTTGACTTGGCACTTGCCATCGGATCTCGGTCACAGACCAGCAGCCCATCAAGAATGGTCCATTGGTGGGGCACGATAGTGTTCCGATCAACCCCAGGCTGCAGTCGGTCTGGTCGCACTGGCGAGAACAAGGAGACCTCACGGATGTCGTAGTTCGGTGTCACGAGGTAGCAATGGCCGGACACGAGCACGATGAGGTAGCGCACGCCGACCGAGACCTCGCTCACAAAGTAGTTTTGCTCCCCGATGGCCGCATCGTTGCCACGAACAAAGCTCTGTGGGAGCGTCAGCGGCGCGCGGTCAAGCTCGTTCCAGCCGACGATAGCGTTGATCTGGCGCTGCAGCTGCTTCTTCGTGGCGACATGGACGCTGGCGCCGAGATCCACCGGCACGCCAGCCACGTTGAACAGGAACGACGGCGACCCAGAGGCGGAGGAAGATGACGGGGGAGGACCAGAGGGCGACGGCGCTGCGGACGACGCGGGCGGCGCGTTGGCGCCCGCCGCCGATGAAGACGCGCTGCTGGACATCGCGGGGTCGATCGCTCAGTCAGTGATGAGCGTCTCTTTCCTGACTGCTCCGGTCGAAGCAGGTTTCCGTCTTATGTTGCGTGGATGTTGAGACTAAAAAGCGTTTTCTTGATTTGGTTACTCTCTGAATGTAACCTTGGTGGCTCGAAACGACACGACATGAAAGGCGCCTTCAACACATCGAAAACACCATGGATGCGGAGGTGCCACCAGTTCCTGGCGACGGCGAATCCAGCCACCAGCGCCTGCAGGAAGACGAGCTGGATCGGATTCGAACGGAAGGTGACCTCGCGCTCGTACACGCGCAGGCAGAGCGGCAACTGATCGCTGCAGTGGATGAAGAGCTTCGACAGCTCCAGAAACAGCTCAAAGAGAAAAAGAAGCAACTCTCGAGACTCACGGCAGCATCGGCATCGAGTGTCGTCGGTGACGCTGTGGCCTTAGAGCAGATCGCTAGGCGTCATGCTCGCGCGCAGCAGGAGCTGGAGGAACGACTGAAGTCTGCACTTTCATCAAAAGTGCTGGAGCTTCAAAAGCTACGGCATGAGATTGACGAGACCCGCAAGCGTCGCGTAGATCTCTTACAAGGCGAACGAAACATTATCGAGGAAACTCGCGCACTAGAAGAATCCATGAAGCAAAGCCAATGTGAGGTAGAGGCACAGAAGGAGCAAGCGACCGTACTTCGAGCTGAGATCTCGAGACTCGAAGACGAGTTTGACCAAGAGAAACAAGCGTTTCGCCTCGAGCGGCAACAGCTGCAGCTGGAGCTTGATCGAATTGCTCGACCAGAGCGTGTGGCCGTTAAAGTAAACGTGTTGGGAAGGGTACGTTGGCTCGATCCTGACCCTGTGACGTTAATGACGCTTAAACGCTTGTTGACTGAAATGCGTGTCTCAGAAATTCAATGTTTTTCACAATATATCGACAACCCGCAAGAAGCGCGAAGAGTACGAGGTCGTTATGCTCCCAAGAGTGCTGGGCTGGTTGGGACTGACGCTCGTGGGTTCTAGGCGTGCGCTAGCCAAGAAGCGGAGCCTCGAACAACGGGCTATGTCATTTGAGCAGAAAAAAAGACTGCTCGACAAAATAGTGAAGGAGTCCGGTGTGCCCAACTTAAACGCATTCATCGAGATGTACAACAAGCAAGAGCGAGAGAAGTCTGAAGTGATGGCGCGCATTCAAGCAAAGTCAATGATGAGTGAGTGGAGCACACGGTGCTTCTTCTGCGCTATCTGACGTGTTGCTTCGTGTGTCACCATTGTGTAGATGCCTCACTGAACGAAGCTATTTCTCAGTTGGAGGAAGATATAACGCGGATGAGTGGTGCTGGCGATATTCAGTCTATTGTTCACATGGAACAGCCTACCGGTGGGTGGTCACGACGGGGATACGGTCAAGCCGTATCCTAACTCGGATCTTGGCATTAGAGCTCAAGCGACAACTGGATGCCGACGATTCGCAAATCAATCAATGGACGACAGAATCTCACGCGTTTATCGATGCGTATGTGGTGTCCGTTGACGTGCGCTGTGCTCAATCAGAGACTTAGCTGCTGCGTAGGTTGCGAGCATTCCGCGAGCCCATTCGTGAGCTTTATGTTGAGCTCTATCCCCAAGAGAGAGACAACGAGGCGTTTGACTCGACAGTGAGTGAGCTCTTTCGCTGACTGCGAGATGCGTTGACCCTGTTCCCCTCAGGATAGTTGTGTGATTGGTCTAGGTTAACGAGATTAGCATGCTACGACGCATCGGCGCAATCGAAGAGCGCGTCATGCAACACGTACTGAGCAGGATCGCAAAGGACATCGAGGTATCTGGTCACAGCGAGACACTTCGGCGGCTGCAAAAGTACCGTGGAGCTCAGAAACAACTCACCACAACCGGGTCGCCGCTTGTGCCGATGGCCGTGCTTCCGTCAATTCAAGCGGCCGACGAGGACCCTGCGACAGCAGACGACGAGATCGACGCCCCAGTCGTCGCGGTGCACGCGTCTTCTTGTCGCCCAAAGCGAGGCACGTCTCCCAAGCACAATACAAACGAGCCCGCCAACATGTGATGAAGATGGCTTCATCAAATGAGCTCATCGTAATTCAGTACATGCAGGGTTACACTAGTGCTTTTATTCGGATGGTTACAGTTCCCTCATGCATTGCCATTTTCGACCGTTGGGGAAGAGCGCGAGTCCGTCCATCGATCGTCAATCTCTCTCTCTCTCTCTCTCTCTCTTGTGTGTGTGTGTGTGGCTTGTGGCTTGTGCACACGATGAGCGATCCCATCATCTGCATCTCCGATGGTGTGTGTGTCTCTCTCTCTCTTCATCTTCTCGACTCCACTCTCCACTCGCTCACTCGTTTCATTCTTCCTCGTGATCTGCAGACGACAGCGACAGCTTGTTGAACGAGCTCTTGCAGCACCCGCGCGCCAAGAAAGCCAAGACCTCTGCGGCTGCCAGTGACGCTCCCGCATCGGGTTTTGACTCACCTGCATCATCCGTGAAGAGCGAACCCATAGAAGACACCGCGCCATCGACGCCGCTGCGAGTTCAACGGCTGAAGAAAGACATCACCTCCACCTCGACGCTGCCATCGCCGTTCAGGACACCGCCACGCCGCGCGCGCAACATTGGCGACAGCCCGCAGACGACGATGGCAACGCCGTTGAACAGCGGTGGGGGAGCATCTGCGCGCCCGCGCAAGCGACGCAACGCGCTGCGGGAGGACAACATGAAGCCGTTGACGCCGACGTCAACGGTGCAGTCATCGATGAACGCCTCCCTCGTGTTCGACATGGTGACGACGCTCAGCACGAACGACCCTGGTGTCGCAATTGCGACGCTGCGCAGTATCGTTGTCCTCGGGAAGGAGTACCCGTCCAATCTGTTGTACGACGAACTCGTCGACCGCATTCTGAGCACGGACGCCGTTGCGTATGAGGATGCCGTGTCAATCTACGCGTCGCTCGTCTTCGTGTTCGACAAGGCGGCAACGTGCTCCTGCGATCTCGCGTTTCCGTATCAGTGGGAACCGTTCGCGAACGCACTGCAGGACGTGGTCGTCCAACCGAAGGGCGAACTGTGGCGACGTAACCTCCTGGTCGTGCAGTTCTACGTGTATTGCTTCCAAAAGGACTGGCAAATTTGTCGGGAGCGGTATCGTCATAGCGAGCCGCGTGGATGGATGCATCGATCGCGTTTGTTCACATTACTCCGCCAACCGGACGCCACATCGGGAAGCGGGAAGCGGAATGCACTCGCATCGAAAGCCAAAGTGCAGAACAACCTCATCTTGCAGGCGATCGGTTGTGCACTGTCGCTGTGGCAGCGTGTCTTTGATGAAGACTTGAAGCCTTCGAGAGGCTCCGCACCTGATTCAGACATCACTACAAAATCGTCGATTGAGACGGCGTCACTGGAAGCCGAAGATGCGTGTATGGCTCTGGTCCGTCTCATCGAGATGCTCTATCTGTGCAGTGATCAAGTCCAGAACATCTTGCAACGGCTTCAAGCAGGATTAACGGACGTATCGAGGGCAACACGGGTCAAGTTCTCACAAGCCGTTCAACTTCCCGATCTACGTGTCCGACTTGCGACAACGATGATGGGACTGACAAACAAATCTCGAAGCAAGGAGAATGAGTGGTATGAGTGCAATGCGATTGGCCGGTTCCTCATTGGGCTTGGAGGAGGTAAGCTCGAATGCAAAGGGACAAAAAGCGATGAGCGATCAATTCACCCCGTGATAATGATGTTGACAGACAGCTTAGCGGCGTCGAGTGACGTGATGGTGACGGATGGATATTCATGGTCACACTACGACACCTTCAAGAACTCGACTCCGCGGAACGTCTTCACTCGCTTACTTCAAGAAATCGTGCGTGTCGAGGACGAGACACACCAGCGCTAATGATCTCAACGGTGTGGAAACGTTTCGACATGATCAGTTTTTCTTTTTTTTAATTGCTGACATCACTCGGTGTGCAAGGACCAACTCACAGGGCTTCATTTACAACGCTGGGAAATAGAAGCAATGATTTCGTCAAACTGCTTGCTCTTGCCACGTCTCGGAGTCACGTTGAACATGCGTGCGCATTCTTCCATTCTCCGTGAAAATGGATACATCGCCAACACTGCGCAGGTAAAGCCACATGTTTGAGGCCGTCAGTTGCATGCTGGACAATCAAACAATCCGATCACGTGATTCCGCACTTGCTCGCTACCGCTGTCACCCGGCCGCTTCCGAATGAGAAGTCTCCGTTTGTTTTGTAGGTATCGGCTTTGGGATGATCAAGCCCCATATCTGGGCTATATGCGACCAGAAACCACGATCATTCAGCCACTCGCTTCTCAACCACCAGTAGTCGAGTTCACACTTCTGATACTTCGAAGTACATACCTCGAGAAGCCAGTAAAGGTATCTCGAGCTTGATTCACCGCCGCAATCGAGAAGCTGCAGAGTTGGGCAATGTCAGCTCCGCCGAAAGTCCCATCACTGGTTGCACCACAACGCACCCGCCAAGTCCAAACAGCCCGAAGGCCCCTGACGGTGAGCGCCTCATATCACCAATCGCATTCAGTGGTGTCTTCGTGTTGTGCCCACTGCGTAAAGGTGAGTAAGTGGCTACACATACGCGCCAGCTGTGGTGTTTACCTTTTAAGGAGCTGTGGCATACGCAAATCGAGACACTGAACTTGGCCCGATTCGTATCCCAAAACGATCGTGTGCGGAGACAAGTACTCGTGGGCGAAGAGCCCACCCAATTGCTTCAGCTTCTGCGAAGGAATGCAATGAGTGAGATCCGAGCTGACCAGGCCATGTATCGATAAACAAACCAGAGCGGAGGAAAAAGTTGGTCCACTTTGTGGACCTTGAACGCGCCGGTCGACGAGTTGGAAATCTCCGCCGTCCGTCGTCCAGCTGAGCTGCGAAGGCTCATGAGGTACCCAACGCAAGCTGCTGACAACGTCGAAGGCGTCAAACTTGTTCAAGATCGTTGCCGCAGCTGGATCGCCGGTGTTCCTGAGATCAGCGATGACGACCGTCTCGTCGAAGCCTCCCGATGCAATTATTGCAGAGGAGGACAACAGCGGGATCGAGCTTGGCGATGGCGGGAGGACGGCGATCTCGCGTATAGTCTCAGAGTGAATCCGGCGCACTGGGTCGAGAAGTCGGCAGAAGCGATCTCCGTTTGGATCACCGACCTGTAGGACGTGAATATCACTGCCGACCGCGGCGACAGCAGCGAACCCAGTGATCCACTCCAAGTCGCGCACCTCCTACAAGTCAGGGCGGCTCAGCTCGAACGAGAACCTGACATGTGAAAGAGTGACTGAGTTGCGTACCCCTCGCACTGGAATGAACGGCACGCTTTGTGAGGGATTGCCCGAGCGATAGTTGGCGACAAAGATCCGGTTCCTGTACGCCGACGCCGCAATGTCCGGTTCTACGACCTCCGTTCCGACTAAAAGCACGCCATCGTCCCGTAAAATGGGTTTGGACAAGGCTTCACACGAGCAGGTGAGCTTGCATGGTGACACCCAAAACTACGCGAGTGCAAACGTACGAAATGGGAGGCCGCTGGCTTGGCGCTCAAGCTGCACGCGATGCGTGAGAAACGCCACGCCAACAGAAGAGACCTGACTGTCATGCGGCCCCGAGAAGCTCTTCGTCAATTCGATCACGTCTGGTGCTTTCCTGTTCACGCTGCAACCCTTCAGGTAAAGCATTGAACACAACCGCTATCAAGTACCAAGAAACGTACTCGTGGAATGAGGTCGCTAGTTGCTGTACGAGAGGGGGGAGAGCATGAGCCACCGGAACTGGGAGCGGCGTCAGCTGTGACGACTGTCGACCGATATCAAGCGACGGTGGCACAGCTCGGAGCTCTTCATCGAAGTAGTTGTGCCAGTGTTCAAGATACGCCGGCGTCGGTTGAATGGTGTCGGGAAAGAGCGGCTGCCCAGTGATGCCAAGATGCTCACGGGTGCCAGGCTCTGCCTTGATCTCATCCATAGGCTCGTCATCCACTTCAATCGCATCGATACCAGACTCGTCGAACAAATGCGCCCACATAGCAGTCTCATAGCCGTCACAACTCAAAGGCAGAGACGATCCATCGGCAAGGTGCGTTGTAGGCTCCGTCTTGATCACGAGATCGCCTGTGTCTCCGTCTCCCGAGCTGTCCGCCCCACCATCAGCACAATCGCGCTCACCGTCGCCGTTGTCGGACATGGGCTGTCCTGACGAATCGCTGGTATCGTCGAGATGTCGCTCCGGCGACGATTCGCTTCCACATCGCGACGCCGATGGTGCTGGTGGCGTGATGCTAGACATCGATGGCAGTGACGACAGCACGGAAGGGATGATTTGTGCTGAGTGCGCAGACTGCCCCACACTTCGTGGACAACCAGAGGCAGGCACGTGCTTGCCGGGTTTCATCGGCTCCGTCCATTCCTTTGTGAGAGGGTGGGTTGTCGTCCTTTCCCGTCTGATGAGTCAGTAGCTGTTGACTTGTCTCTCGGCAAGGCAACCGCTGTCACTCACTCACAACTCAGAAGAGACTGGACGGCCATGCGAGAGACAAAGGAGACAAGGGCGTTTGTTGATTACGGTAGAATGTATTGACAGCCCGCTCACATGCTCGTGAGCTTGCTATCAGCAACAACGACTGCTGTAAGTTGAGAAGGCTCATGCGGATTTAGGGTCAGACGTCGAGCTGGGCGATGGGTCGTGACCTCGAGCTTTTCTTCGATATGCTCCACGTGGTGACGAAGGTTTCGAATCTCCAAGAGAACTGCATCAAAGCCGTCGTCCACGTGCTGCCAGCGTGAATGATCAAGATCCCGACGACGATAAATGCACTTGAGAAACTCTCCGAACGATGCCGCAATGAACGCAATGATCATCGAAAAGAGCCATTGGAACCACTCGATGCGGGCAAACCCGAAAATGTGGTCCATCACGTACGGAACATGCGTAACGAGAAGTGTGAGCGACAGTGAACCGACAGCAGCGAGCTGCATGTAGCGGTTTGAGAACATGTTGCGGAAGACTGAGTTGGTGAAGCTCCGCGCGGTGTATGCTCGGAGCATCTCCATTGTCGTGATGTACACGAATGCCATCGTCTGAGAGCGAGCCACACCTTCAGAGATGCACTCATACTCGCCGGATTTACAAAACATGTAATGATTATCAAGAGAATCAACTCCCGGTTTTAGCGTCGGAAACACCGCCGAGCCATCGGGATATTGAGCATCGCAGTTCCCGTACAGCTTCCACTGAGAACGCACACCAAGCCAACGGAAACAGCGAACATGCTTGAAGTCTTCAACGCTTTGTGCACGCCCGAGGATATCATCGAGCAAAACGTTCTGGAAATTCCAGTACAACCCGACACAGAAAACGAGCAATGCCCCGCTTCCGATAAGGAAAGCATTCGTTGCAACGAGCACCCACAGTCGCCCGTGGATGATTGGCTGAGTCTTCGGACGGGGACGTTCACGCATGACTGCTGGGTCAGCTTTCTCGAGGGACAACGCGACGGCAGCCATACCATCGGCAAAAACATTCAGCACGAGGATTTGCAGCGGTTCTAGCGGGTTTGGCATTCCGATTGCGATCGCAATGAAGATTATTGAAATCTCACCGAAGTTTGTCGAAAGGAGGAAACAAACAAATTTCTGGATGTTAGCATAGATGCCTCGACCTTTTTCAACGGCAGCGACGATGCTGCAGAAGTTATCGTCCGTCAGAATCATATCGGATGCGCCTTTCGCAACTTCGGTGCCCGAAATTCCCATCGCCACGCCGATATCTGCTTCCTTCAACGCAGGAGCATCGTTCACACCATCCCCAGTCATAGCAGCGACGTGACCTTGACGTTGCAGTGATTTCACGATTTCGATCTTGTCTTCTGGCTTTGCACGCGCAAAGACTGACGTCCGCGAGGTGATTTCATCGATGTCGTGGTCAGTCAGGTATTCACCACCGCGTGGGCGAAGCACAGAACAGTCGACAGCTTCTTCGTCGACATCGGCGCCAACAGCGAGCAAATCAATGTTCTTTGCAATTGCAATCGCAGTCTTCAAGTAGTCTCCTGTAATCATCACAGTCCGAATCGATGCATCTTTTGCTGTTCGGATCGCTTCACGTACGCCTTGCCGAGGTGGATCAATCGATGCAATCAAACCGAGGAACACAAGAGGTGACGATAAATACCGAAACTTGGCGTCTGCGTCGTCAAGATCGAGCGCAAAGGGTACACTCGTGAGCGGATGAAAAGCGACTGCAAGAACTCGGAGTGCTTGAGAGGAAAGGTCATCCACTGCTTCCAGAATACAGGCACGATCGGCCTCAGTCATGTCGACCTGGCTTCCATCGATTCTTGTCCAGCGTGTGCAGTTAGGAAGCAAAACGTTCGGAGCACCCTTAACGTGAGCGACAAATGCTGTCCCCACCGGCAATGGTAGCTGGCCCAGCATTGGTGCGCTATCAGTTGGTACCTCCGTCAATGTGATCATCATTTTTCGCGTGGACGAAAACGGAACTTCAGCAACCCGTCTGTACGTGTCACCAAGTCGGTCTGTCCAGATTCCCATCTTGGCTGCGGCCACGACAAGTGGGGCTTCCGATGCGTTACCATAGGGTACCCATACGACTTGACCACTGCCGTCATCTGCTTGCTCCTGCTGGAGCATAGTGTTACAGCACAGCGCAGCCGAGAGCAATGTTGTGTGAAGCTGAACATTATTCGCGCTTGTCTGCACAACACCGTCGGACAAGAACTGACCGTGCGGGTTAAATCCACTTCCAGTGATAGTGTACTCGTGGAAGTCACCCCATGCCTTCACCGCCGTCATTTTCCCTTCTGTGAGGGTCCCCGTCTTGTCTGTGCAAATAACTGAACTTGCCCCAAGACTTTCAACAGCCGCCAGTTTTCTCACCAAGACGTTCTTTTTCACCATTTCCGCAGTACCAGTTGATAGGCAAATCGTAACAACCATAGGGAGTCCCTCAGGAACTGCGCTGACTGCAAGTGACACCGAGACCATAACCATTGTGAGCCAAACGGGTCGATCGGCATTCTTTGGGTCATGATTTCCACGAATCATCCCGACGGCAAACACGACTGCGCAAATCGTAAGCACGGCAATGCCCATAAACACACCAAGGTGATGGAGGGCTTCTTGCAATGGAGTCATCTTGCTTTGGTACTGCGCAAAAAAGCGAGTCAAACAACATCGACCACTCTCACGGGCGTTGCTTTCTTTCAACAATGCCGCGATGGATCCCACTCTTGTCTTCATGCCGATCTCGACGACTATGGCCGTCCCATTGCCACTGGACACGGCAGTCGAAGAGAACAACATGTTGTCCGCCGTAAGCTTGGTGCTTTTCGAGACGTCCGCGTCGTAGCGCTTGTGGACGTCTTCGGACTCCCCCGTCAGGATCATTTCGTTCACCTTGAGATCGGAGCTGGTGAGAAGACGGAGGTCCGCGGGTACGACATCTCCTGTGGACAGAATGACGATATCACCAGGAACCAGTTGATCACTGGCAATCTGCTGTTGCCGTCCATCACGCACGACGATGCATTGAGGTGACGCCATTTTTGCCAGTGCCTCTAGTGCGTTGCCTGCACGATTCTCCTGGATAGTGGCAATGACAGCATTCAGAGTCACGATGGCGACAATGGCGAGGCCTTCCACATATTCTTGAAGCGCAATCGAAGCCAACGCTGCAGCCATGAGCAGACCTATGATGAGGTTGAAGAACTGCATAATGAAAATGATGATGATCGACGGTCGGGCGTCGGACTCGAGGGCATTTCGGCCGTACTGGTGTTGCCGTTTGGTGACTTCGTTGCCTGATAAACCCGCGTCAGGTGAGCACTCTAGTCGCTCAAGTACAGCCTCAATCGGGTCTAGAGCCCAAGAACTGCGTGTCGAGTCGTTTGTCTCGACCTCTCGGAACGACTGCCGGGTCTTGCGAGGATCTTGGAGCAGAAGTTTCTCGCTTTCGGAAAGAAAACGGTTCTTGTGTTGCAGACTTTCTTTCTCTTCGGCACTCAGCGCAGACGATATCGTCTCATTGCTTCGTGTCGACCGTAGAGGACGGAGTGCAAGCTGTGGGGTTTGCGATCCATTGTACGAGAAACTTGAGGTGTTCGGTCGCGTCGGACGCGACGGAGTGTCAGCCGGTGGAGTCACGACTGTCGTGGCGTCTCCAGTGTCGATACCAGCGCTTCCGCTTGTGCGGATCGATGGCCGCGGCCGATCAGTGGCCTTCTTGGGCGTCGCCATCTCCAACTCGTGCAGCACAACGACGGAGATTTGACACTGCCGTGCTCTGAAAGGGATTCTTTTTTTCCTCGCTTTCCCTCCTTCTCGAGGACCCGAGCCGTTGTGCGCCGTTGCCAAGGCCTGCTTCTGCTGTTTCTGCAACTCCTTGGCGACCGGTCAAGACACCCAGCGGGTCATCGCTGTCGGTTGCCGTTGCCACTGAATGCCTGTGGACCCGGTTCGTTTCTCGCAGAAACGGGAAAGAGCGGCGCTCCTCGCCGACTCGACGCGCTCATGAAACCACCACCTCGCCACCATCGTCCCCATTGAAGCAGACACCACGTCACCACAGTCGACTCCTGCAGCTGAATACAGTCGCGCGGCCGTGTAAGACATTCGTATCCCGCATACTCGGCATGTTGTCCGCGGTGATCACCAACTTCAACATGTTCCATGGACAAGAAAGGCGAGCGCTTGCCGACCCAAAACGCCATGTTTCAGGAATCGAAGCGTCACTTGTGAGGAATACTCTGTGATCAATTTCTCAAAAGTTGGGAATTGTGTTGCCATGTTGCTTCAATTTTATGTTGCTGATGTGTTGTTGGGTTTGAGTTGAGCTTTCGCGCGCTTCCTTCGTTCTCGGCATCATCAGATGACGGCGCTTGGCACCAGCCGATCGCGACCGATCGCGGACGCCTCGGAACGCGATCTTTCGAGCGACGAGATGCTCGATCTCAACAGTGCTACCATCGATCAGCTTCAGAGTCTGCCTGGTATCGGGTCTGTGCTCGCAGAGCGCATCCGAGATGCGCGTCCATTCCGTCGAGTCGAGGAGCTCCGCCATGTGCAGGGCATCGGTCCCAAGCGCTACACAAGCCTTGTCGACAACAACTTGGTCACGATTCGCTGCCAGCAGCCAGCAAAGTTGCCATCGCCATGCGACACTGGAGCTCGCGCGGTCGCGACACGACCGGCCCGACCCGTCTTGGTGGACATCAACTCAGGCTCCCACAAAGAGCTCACAGAACTCAAAGGTGTTGGTCCAGTGCTGGCTCAGCGAATAGAGGAAGCTCGACCGTTCTTCCGCAAAGAGGAGATTCGACGTGTGCATGGAATTGGATTGACCAAGTATGACCAGATGAAGCACCAACTCGCAGAGGTTGTCATCAGTCCGCCTGACTCTCCGGTGCGGAGTGTGGAAGCTCTCGAAGAAAATGACAGCGACGCATCTTCGAGTGGAGACACTGACGAAACGGTTGATACTGAAGCAAGTGGCTCTCGAGATCACGTTGGATCGCCCACTCTGACGACTGATGTTCGGTGGCGCCAACGATCGTTCGTTTGTCGCGAACTCGTGCGAGATATTCGAAGCACTTGCTTCATCGACGCTCAAGAGCGAACGATACCACGGGTCCTGCTGGGGTCGTGGAACATTCGCAATCTATCACGCCGCAAGGATGCCGAGCTTTTGGACCAAATCACTCGAATTCTAAGCGAGTTCGACATGGTCGCTCTACAGGAAGTGCGCGATACGATCGTTCTCAAACGACTGAAGGCGCTCATGCCAGGGTGGGACTACACGGCGTCACCGCTTGTCGGTTCCGAGCGAGAGCAAACCAAGAACCGCACCGAGCACCTAGCTTTTCTGTATCGTCGACACTTGCTTGTGCCCAGTGATGCGGGGTCGCTCGTGTCTGACCCTCAAGACGTTTTCGTGCGGACTCCCTTCGTTGCCCATTTCCAGCTCAAGAATCACTCACCACCGCTTGAGCTCTCCTTGGTTAACGTGCACCTCTCGTGCGGCGATCTCGAAAGTCGCCAGCGTGAGGTCCACGAATTGCGACGCGCCGTGCAAGAGATTCAAGGAGGTGTATCTCGAAATCGGCATGTCGTCGTGCTTGGGGACTTCAATTTAGCGCCGCAAGACATGGTGGCCATGGCGGGCGAGCTCACGCCCCTCATTCGCTCACCGCTGACGACGACAGTGTTCAACAAACTGCACGACAATGTCTGGCTGAGTAACCGCTCGGCGGCCTCGTTTGACTCCGACGACGGACAAGGATGGCGATGGAGCATCGAGAGTGGCGTTTACCGCGTCGATTGGGCGTTTTATCCAGCGTCACGCGGTGCGACCAATCCATCGCTAGACACAGCGAGTGCAAGGCGTCGAGCGTACGCTGCTCGAGTGCAATGCACGCAAGAGCTCTCCGACCACTGTCCCGTTTGGCTCGCATTCGGCTGCAGCGCACGCGCCGTCTCCAAGAACGAGCCGAAGACCGAGCCATCATCGTCTTCGTTCGCACCTTGACAGACAGTATGTACCCTAGGGCCCGATTAAGTTAACACCATCTCGTTAAGTTCGTTATGTACTAAGTTCGATTGATGAGGTTGTTGCTGGCGTCCATGAAGAGACAACAGCGCATCGACAAACTGACTGATTGGATTGGGAGCCACTGCCATTATGACCAGCACCGACGAGACGAAGCGCCATGACGGCCGCGCGGGTAACGAGTTGCGACCATTCGCGTGCGAGCAGGGAGCGCACTTCCGTGCCGATGGCTCAGCGCGCATGTCGCATGGAAGCAGCACGGTTCTGGTCGCTGTCTATGGTCCGGGCCAAGCCAAGTCACGCCGCAACGAGCAGATCGATCGCGTGACGATTGATGTGTGCTTCAAGCTCGAGAAGGGCGTCCTGAGTACGTTTGGTCGCTGTGATGATGCTGTACAGAACGCCGGCACGCTGAAGAGACTGTGTTCGCCGTGGCTAGCATCCAAGGAGAAGGAGTACGAGCAGATCATCCGAGAGACGTTTGAGCCGATCATCATCGGCGACGACTACCCTCGCGCCGTGATCAGCATCGTCGTGCAAGTGCTTGAAGACGATGGCTCGATATCCTTTTCAACTCTCTCTCTCTCTAACGTGGACCCGGAGACCGAATCACGCGCCTGGTGAATCCTTGACCACATTAATGCACCTCTTGTCTGTAGCGATCAACGCCACCAGCCTCGCGCTGATGGATGCTGGCGTCCCCATGCGCGGTGTAGTCACCTCATCGACATGCGCGCTGCTTCCAGATGGCAGCTTCTTCCTCGATCCCAGCCACGTTGAAGAGGAGGTACAGTGTTCCAAAGAGCAAGTGCCTCAGCCATAGCACCAGCACTAACGCCTCTTGAATTCACAGCAAGCGACGTCGTCCGTCACGACCGCGACGTCGAATGTCGATGCTGGAGTGCTTACGTCCGTCACCGGCGGACTGCTGACGGAGGAGCAGTACTTTGCGTGTGCGGAAGCCTGTCAACGGTGAGTCTGTCGATTCAAATCACGGTTCCTCACGTCTCACTCACGTGGTCGCACGATTGCAAACTTCTGTGAACAACCCACGAAAGAGCATCGGAAAGTGTAACCGCTTTCGTGCGCATCGTTCATCAGAAGAAGTATCCTGTGAGCGCGGAAGCCTCCAGTTGATCTCGAGCTCAACTCGCTTCAATAGAGACCAGTGTGATCGAAAACGTTGTTCAATTCTCATTTACTATCGACGAGGAGCGACGGCTGACAACGCATGACAAGGGCTGACTGAGCCAAGGCAACGACGGCGTACAACTACGGTTTCTTCTCCACAAACGTGGCCACAAAGCGCGTGACGGCGTCGTACGTCATGAAGATGACGCCTTGACCGGGGATGACACGCCCCAGACGGGGCACGACGCCCGAGTAAAACACGAGCGGTCCTTCCTGACGCACCATTTGGCGCATGCAGTCGAGCGTGTTCTTGTACTGCGCGGCCTGCAGTCCTTGCATCCGCGTCTTCACCACATCGAACGCTGTGTGCACAAGTTTGAATTTCGGGTGAGCCGTTCAGCCATGATAGGGGCGGAGAGGTGTACGTAGGTGAGTAGCACGTACGGTTGTTGCCAAAGACACTGAAGATGCCCGCCGAAACGCCGCCGACCAGACTGTAGAGTGCGTGCTGCGTGGTGGTCATGTTCTTCGCGTCGCGAATGATGTTGTATTGCTCCAGTGTCTCGGGGGTGACTCTCCGCTTGTACTCCGTGAACCACATGAACCGAAGTCCCTGGTTACTCGACTGTGCATATCGCGAACACCAAACGCAATGAGTCTGCAAATCTCCCGAGCACGCAGCCCTTTCCAACTGGTCGTACCTGCTTCAAGATCGTCGCAAAGAGTCCCTGGTAGATGCCGCGGATCCCTTCCTTCGCAAGGATCATCTTGGTGCCTTGCCAGACCCCGGCGTTTGCGCTGATCAGCTTGGTCTTGAGCGTCTCAATCTGTAGCACAAAGATCAATCGCACGTGAGACCTGTGCCTCGCGCCAAAAAATCCCACACAGTGAAGCGTACCGGAGTCGTCATTAGAGTCGCTTCGATTGCCCCCGCCAGCATGCCTGCGGCGAGATTGCGCAAGGGCGTCTCCCCATGCGCGCCAGCAAAGCGATGCTTGAAGAAGTCAAACGCCCCGAATCGGATGCCGGCCTTCGGAATGGAGCCGACGAGCACCGGTGCGAGTCCGCGATACAGCGAGATCGGACCGCCCGTGCGCAGGTGGTACTGGAAGCCGCCCAGCATGCCAGTGTAGTGCTGGCGCATCGTGCCGAGCTGCATGTTGGTCTTGATCATCTCCATCGGCCAGATCACCATGGTCTCGATGCCGCCAGCGACCGCGCCGGCCGTGGTCGCAACCACGGGATTTCTCGATTTCTTGGAGGCCATCACAGCGAGAGAGAGAGAGAGAGAGAGAAATGCCGATGCGTGTTCAGCTACTGCACTACGCTGCTGGAGCTGCTGCTGCTGGGTCGAGCGAATAAATAGGAATGACGTCGAGTCGAGTCTGTCTGTCTGTCTCCACGCCGTGGGCGTCAAACGCAGATGGCGAAAGGCTGGAAGAACGTGGCGAAATGTTCGGAAGATCCGCACTCAATCGATCTGCGTCCTCACCACCAGCACACTCACACTCACTCACACTCACACATCAGAGCAGAGTACGTCGAGCAACAGAGCGGACGCCTCTTGGAGCTCGGCGTCGATTTCGACGTGCAGAAATGGGATTTCGGGAGCTCGATCGCGAGTGTGGCACCGCACTTCAGCATGATCGGTTTTCGAGGGGGACGCGTCATCGCAGTGCTTCTGGATCGCCGACGAAAATATTCACGTGGACCACAGCGTTCAGTCAGCCCACTGTTGCCAACAGCGGGGGCGAGTGTAGAGGGGTAGGGCGAGCGGACGGAGAGTGGATAGGGCTAGGCTCCGTCCCAGCGATGACGCCGCATAGGTGGCATGGACTCCCGTCATGGCGCTGCTTGGGGATCTCTTGGATCTTTGAGGGCGCGGCCAGCGTCATCGGTCAGAGCATGGTGACGGACGGAGCCGTCGTGACGAAGCCCCTCCGAGCGTAAAGGCGTCTGTTGACTGTGAATGCGCCGACAACGACGATGGCTGGAGCTGAAGCACGAAGGTCCAGTTGCACGAGACACGCGATGTATGCGTTGATGTGCCTGCTCTCCACCAAGCAGACCGATGAGGTGAGCAAAGCGCTGAAGCGAGCGAGCAAGCGACATTGAATTCGCGTCATCTGCTGTCGCCACAGAAAGTGAACGAACGTCATCGCTTCACCTTGTCATTTCGTGACCTCTCATCCTCTATCACTTCGCATGCAGTCGAGACGCTGGTGTCTCACGACGCCGCGGACTGCAGGGCCGCCAGAGCGAGCGATAAGCGACGAACGCCCTCTTTGATCTCGTCCTCGTTGTAGAATGCGAAAGACAGACGGATAAAGTTGTCGAGCTTGCCTTCCCGAGAGCACCTACTTCCAGGTGTGAATGCGACGCCATACCCTTTGGGTGCGATGTCGAAGAGCTTGGAGGCTGATGCGCCTTTAGGGAGTCGTAACCACACGAAGTAGCCACCGTTCGGCTCCACGAAAATGCATGATGGACACATCTTTCGGATTGCGTCGCACAAGACGAGCTTTCGGCGTGCAAACGTCTCCTTGAGCAGATCAATGTGAGGCTGGAGGTGTCCTTGCTCGATGACTGCAATCAATACTGCATCATCAGCATCTCTGCTGCCCTCCCCACCATCCGTCACGACACCCACCACTATGAACGATTGCAGCCGTTAGTGGGTTCTCCCCACCACCACTTCGAATAGCACCACAGGATGCGAGTGCCTTGACGGTATCCGCGCTGCTTTGAGCCCATCCTGCGTGAGTTTCCAGGTGAGCCCTATCAGCCAGCCGACGTAACATCCCAACAGAAGAAAAAAACTTACCAAGACGAAGACCGGGAGCAAGGATTTTCGAGAAGCTGCCGAGAGAAATCACGCGGCCCGAGTCGTCATAGGACGCTAGCGATCGATGTGTTGAGCCATCAAGACTCAGCAAGTTGTATGGCTCGTCAGAGATGATGCGGAAGTTGAAGTCTTTCGCCAGCTGCACCAATCGCTCACATCGGTCCTTGGGGAGGACGGCACCGGTTGGGTTGTGATAGAACGGAACAGTGTACAACATGGCAGGAGTATCGCCGCTGTGCAGCAGGCGTTCAAGCGCGTTCACCTGGAATCAACGAGATAGATGGTTAGCGTCGTGGATCGCCATGCAAATGACTCGATAGTTTGAGCACAGCATACATCGATCCCGTGCTGATCAACAGGAATGGAGACTAGCTCGTATCCCAATTCACGAAAAATGTCGAACGCCAGAAAATACGTTGGCTCCTCCACGAAGGCGATTTGTTTGCCCGTCTCCTTGAGCACCATGGCGACATGGGAGATTGCTTGGGAGTTCCCAGCAGTGACCATCACCGACTCGGCTTGCACAGGATGATTATAGGCCGCTGCATCCACGTCGCATAGAGTTAGCTGAAACACATCCATGCGTCCTTCAAGAGACAACGAACCAGAGAGGAACTCCGCCAGAGCACCACGAAATCCCGAGTAGCCACGGCCAGCGCCATACTGCAGCATTGCGGGATCTGCATCTAGCTGAAGTCGATGAAGTGACGCCTCTCGGATCATCTTGAGCGGCAGCAAGGAGGCGGACGGTTGACCGAGACCAAAGTTGATCACGTCTGATGTCGTGTGTGTCTGCGCGTATGGCGAGTCTTGCACAGACACCGACGCCGACGAGAACGCAGCCGATCGTGAGTCCATATTGCACCTCCTCGGACCGTAGACGCCGCCACGTATGAGTCTTGATCGATGTAGAGATCGCAGCGATGCAAGCAGGGGGAAGCGGCAGACGACTGGCATCTTCGTCTCTGCTGGAGTTGAAGATGGTCAGGTCCAAACTATCTAGTCCCCCATGGGTGTTTATTCTTTTTTTATGTGGGCCACACTTTGGGACGTCGGTAGCCGCCAAAATCCGGATAATTGGGTGGATGGGAGATTGCAATGGTGGCCTGAAGTAACACGCCTTGCAACCAGTGGATCTGTGGTTTGGGGGGTCTGAAGTGTTCGCCGTCGCTGTGAAGTACAGCGCCCTGGTCAACCGCCATTGATTCCTGCCGTGTACACTTTCCCAAGAAGACCGAGGCAACATGGTGATTAAGTACGTATGCGTGTGGAATATGTGCCAGGCAAGCAGGGAAGCACGCGTCTGCATTGCGTTCGATGGCGCTGCACATTGAATCGCCGGCACCGAATCTCAGCATCGATGACCGCGCGGTTATATCGAGCGCCGCCCCAGACAGACGCCCGATGGTCGGCGAGCGACATGGATTCATCACGACGAACGTTGATGCCTTTGCGTGGCATCGCACTCGCGAAACGATTCTCGTGATCTTGAGATGACTCGGCATGTGTGGCGAATCGACTCCGTGCGACGCGCTTCCCTGCTACCACCCACGCCTGGCCACTCATGCCGACAGACAGAAAACTTATCGAGGGGAGTTGTGTCATTCCAGGACCGAAACCTGCTCGTTCAGCGAAGGCCGTATCTACCCGGGCCACGGCTCGCGCTATGTGCGCCGTGACGGTACGGTGTACACGTTCATCAACTCGAAGAGCAAGTCGCTCTTCCTGCAGCGCAAGAAGCCCACCAAGATTGTGTGGACGCTTGGCTGGCGCCGTATGAACAAGAAGATCAAGGTTGAGGAGGTTGCCCGCCGCCGCACCCGCAAGACCGCCAAGGTTCAGCGTGCTATCCTCGGCGTGTCGGCTGATGACGTGAGTGCTCAAAATGGTTGATCACGGAGTCGAATCGTTGGCTCACTCATTCTCTGGAACGACAGATCCGCAAGAAGCGCAACCAGAAGCCGCAGGTCCGCGCTGCTGCCCGTGAGGCCGCCCTCAAGTATGTTGAACGTTGGCTTCGATGATTGCGATGAAACGTTTTTGCTCACCATACGCTCCGTGTGATCATCAGGGAGGCCAAGGACCGCAGCAAGGCCAAGAAGGGCGACAAGCCGGTTGGTGGCAAGCAGAACCTTAAGAGCGCTGCTGCCCCCCGCGCCCAGAAGAAGACGGGCAACCGTGGTGCCATCTAAGCGCTCCATTTCTGCTGGTCCGAGTTGAATACGGGAGTCTGAACGGGTGGGGGCGGTTGCCTGATGCTGGATCGGCGAACGGCCTCGTCTCGCCAAGCTCAGCAGAAGGCCAACCGCCGCCGAAACGCGCTGGCGCGTCGTCTTCTTAGGTTTTCGAGATAAACTCTTGCGAAATCTATGGGGAAAACCACACACTTTTCATTCTATTGGTCGATTAAGATAACCATGTACCACCGACAATCAGCGATGAGCGAGTGAGCTAGTTGTCCGAACACAAACACCCTGGCTACTGTCGACGTCCATGACAATCGCCATGCGCATTATGCCCCGTCATCGCTGCCACAGTCGCATGGGCTGGTCACATGACATGGATGCGAGTTCCCAGCCAATCAACAGCCAGTCTGTCGGTTCCTAACTGCCGCGTATCTGATACTGGGTAGATGGTTGGCTGCACCAACCATCAGCGAAAGGCAAGACGACAGACAGCAACAGCTTCGAGCTCAACCTCGAGCAAGCACGCGCTTCGCACTCATTCCCCCTCTCTCTGCCCACTATGGACGCGACCCCTTCGACGACGACGACGCCGCCGCCGGCCCCTACGGTCGCGGTCGAGGAGATGACGAGCAAGGACTACTACTTCGACTCGTACTCGCACTTTGGCATCCATGAGGAGATGCTCAAGGACACGGTGCGCACCAAGGCGTACATGAACGCGATCATGCAGAGCAAGCACCTCTTCAAGGACAAGATTGTGCTGGATGTCGGCTGCGGCACTGGCATTCTCTCCATGTTCGCGGCCAAGGCTGGCGCCAAGCACGTGTACGGTGTCGACTGCTCGGGCATCCTCGTGCAGGCGCGCGAGATTGTCAAGACGAATGGGTTCGAATCCAAGATCACCCTGATTCAGGGCAAGATGGAGGAGCTCACGCTGCCAGTGGACAAGGTCGACATCATCATCTCCGAGTGGATGGGCTACTTCCTGCTCTACGAGTCGATGCTTGACACGGTCATCTACGCGCGCGACAAGTACCTCGTCGAGGGCGGTCTCATGTTCCCGGACCACGCCGTGCTCTACATTGGAGCGATCGAAGACGGCGAGTACCGCGCCGAGAAGCTGGACTGTACGTATACTTGTGCTTGTGTTTCCAAGTACTTGATCGTCGTGTGCTAACTGTCTGCAATCATGAACTCTGTAGTCTGGGATAACGTCTATGGCTTTGACATGAGCTGCATCAAGGCGATCGCGAAGACCGAGCCTCTCGTCGACACGGTGAGCGGTGACGCGCTGCTCTCGGACGTCTGCCCCATTCTCGACATCGACCTCACCAAGGTCACCAAGGAGGAGCTCGCTTTCCAGTCGACGTTCCGATTGACGTGCTTCCGTCAGGACTTCTGCCATGCGCTCGTGGCGTACTTCGACTGCACGTTCCGATCGACACACAAGAAGCTGGCCTTCTCGACAGGCCCCAACTCGGAGTACACGCACTGGAAGCAGACCGTGTTCTACCTCGATGGCGAAATCGCCTGCGCGCCTGGCGAGATCATTGAGGGTGAGATCTCGTGTCGGCCGAACGCCAAGAACCCGCGTGACCTTGACATCGATATTGACGTCCGCTTCGACGGTGCGAGTGGCACGCTCAACAAGCGCCATGAATTCAAGCTTCGTTAATGCATGACCATAAAGCTGAAGTGCATCGATGCTCTCCCACCATCGATCGTGTTGGTGAGGACGATCGCCGCCGCGCTCAAATGAATGTATAGAATGTTCAAACACACAAGAGGAGTACGGCGGCGTGCGTCAAATTTTGTTGTTTCTTCTCTATAAATACAGTCAGGCGACTACGCTGCCACTGCGCTGCCGGCAGCCCGTTTCCATTCCACACGAAGGCCAACGTGATGTCTGTCTGTTCCGTGGCCAGCACACAGATGACGAAAATGTGGTTCATAGCTCATCGTCGAGGTCGATTTCTTCGTCGTCCTCCATGTCTTGATCGCCTTCCAAATCCACTTCGTCGCCCTCCTCAACCGAGTTTTCGTCTTCCTCGTCGTCATAGTACTCTTCGCCCGTTTGCTCGAGGTCGTCGTCCTCCATGGCTTCATCCTGGGGCTCGTTGTTGTCAATGACAATGTCCGTGTACTGGTGATCCAGCTGAGCAGCTGCCTTCACGAGCTCGTCTTCATCGGCGCCGTTCTCGTTACCGATTTCCTGCACAGCCGACGGTGACCAGTCAATTGGGAACCGCGTCACACGGGGTTTGTCTGCGAGGATGTTGCGCTGCAAGCGCGTCACATCGACGCGGGCGGGCGGGTTCTCGAGGAGGAATGGATCTGCGTAGTCGTTGTTCACGTAGTAGCCGACACGCACGAACTCTCGTCCGCGATACGAGCACGTCACGAGCACGACCGTCACACCGATCTTGTCTTCCTCGGGGATGAGATCTGGATTCGGGGCGTCCGACTGCAGGGACAACGGACCCACGATGTCAACACGCGCTCCACATAGAAAAAAGGGAAGGCTGATAGATAACTCGCGAGTGGCACTGACCTGAAACACAAACTTGTTGGTGCCCACTGGCACGGGGCCGACCAGCACTTCCTCGAGAATCTGGTCGCGGCTTTCGTCCTCCGCGCTGCCGACGTAGGTGATCTTCCACTCGAGATCTACGCCAAAAATCTCATGATCAGCCTCACTGTCATGACCCCCATTTGCACGAGCGCCGAGAAAGAGGGACGCCAACGCGCGCGACCTCAATGTGATCCTCATCGACAGAAACCACGTACCATCCTCGAGCGCATGCGCGCACTCGAAAGTCACCTCGAACTGGAACGGGTTGGTGAACGCCGTCGGGTTATCGAGCACGGTGATGTTGGTGAGCGTGACGTAGGCCATGGTGCGAACTCGATGGGGAGAAGGGGGGGGAAACAAGCCTCCAAACGAAGCGTAGGGGGAGCGAACGGGAGAGTGTCGCGAACGGCAGGAACGGCGCTATGCAGGCAGTCGTCCTGCGGTGGCGCGCGCGATCGAGATGATGGACTGAGTGAGCTGCTGCTGTGAGTGGCGGATCCGCTTAAGTGCGATGGCGGGAGAGCGAGAGAAAGAGGACAAGGGGTTGCCCCAACATGGCTTCCCGCCAAAATCTGGCGCGTCGGCATACAAACATCAAGTCAAACGGCGCAGAGGACGACGACCGATCATGATCGGCAACATGGATGAGAGCGAGGAGGGAGGGAGGCGATCATTAGTTCAATAGCAAGCGCTGCTGCTTCTGTGACGGCGCGCGCGGCAAAAAGAAGCCATCCAATGCGAGCTGCCGCACTTTTCTACGCTTGCGGGAGCGCCGCGCGAGAAATGGAGACGACGACCCTGATGGAGAGCTCAGCCCGTGGTGTCGAGGGGAGCTCATCGCCGGCTCGCCAGGAGATGGAGCAACGGCAGTGTCGTCTAGTTTGAGCTTCTCCTCAAACTCCTCGCTTGACTCACTGAGATCTGCAGGTAGTTCCTCGATGTGGGCGCGTCTTCGACGAGGCGGAGACGCCACGAATGTGTTGTCCCGCTTGACAGACCGACGTTCGACCCACACAGGGGACGTCTGGTGGACGATGACACGAGGGGTTACTTGTGCATCGACAAAGCGCTGCGATGACAGGACGTACCATGCGTGCTACAGTTGCATGAGAAGCAGGAGGTGATGACGCCGCATTTGAATGATCGTTGGGATCGGTGGCAGCGACCTCAGGAGCCGTTGTCGGTGCCACATCAAAGCCGTCTGCAGTGCACAACATCCGTGAGCTCCGCACCGTTTCTCACTAGCATCCAGATAAAATAATCTCACCGCTCAGCTCCGAGCCACTATCGTTGTCGACATGCCTAGGCTTGGACGAGGAGGCATCTGCAGTGAAGCGGTGCAGTGATTTCTTGTGACTGTTGAGATTTGCCGCATGCTGAAGACTGCTCGAGGAGTTTGGTGCAGCCAAATCAGACAAGAGCGACGTCGTCGGTGGCTCGTAGATGACATCTAAATAGCAAAGGCTTTGTGAGTCTTGCTGCACCAGAATCTGCATGCGGGTGAAGGCGCACGCACTATCAAAGACCTCAGACGCTTCCTCTTGGAACTGCGTTCCTGTTTGCAGAAAGCAAAACGTTGTGAGTGAGCGACAGAGAAGGAGACAGACGTGGATGATCCACGCCTCCAACATCAACACCAACCATCGTGAAAATCCACCCAGTTTGACGGGACGTTCCGTTGAGCGCCGTGTCTCGCAGGGCTGCAGACGATGTCGTTGGCAAAGTCCTGGCTTGGTGGAATGTCGAGATCGTCGATATCACCGTCATGCTGCGTTCCAAAAGCGTGTCAATCTCGGAGAATATCCACCAGCGGAAGCGGTGACAGCCCAAGCGACTTCCGTACGTATTCCTCAAACGCAGTGACCTCGTGCGTTTGCCCAAACTGCGTCTGCGGTGGTGTGTTCTCGTCACCAACTCGGTTACATATTGCGCTCGCGAGTGCTGGTGCTGGTGCCGGTGTCGGTATCGAGTGACATAAGCCCCAGCTTTTCTGGCGCTTCGCAGGACGTCCTGCGAGCTCAATCGACTCGATGTGGCGTCGACTCGGAACTGCTGAAGCGCGCGGTTTGAAAGGCGACGGCGGAGGCGTCGAGCAGCTCTCACCGACCACTGTATCATCCACAGCACTGCCAAACGCGACACGCGACGAGTCGGAGTCGCCTCGTAGCAGCGACGCGGTGGTTGGCGTCTCCATGTCGAGTCGCCGTCGGCGCCCAGCAGCAGGAGCAGCAGCAGCAGCAGCGTTGGGCGCTCCGACCGAGTCCGAGTCCAAGTCCACTGCTGCGGTGCGAGAGTGCACGACCGGCGCGTCGTCGTGCTGCGCCATCGCAGGACGTTCCGGAAACGGTCTCGCAGCGATCGCTGGCGCAGCAAACGTGCAGCGCAGACCCACGCGAGGGCTCTGTCCGCAGCGCAGTCGATCAGCGCTTGATTCCAGCGCAGCAGCTCCCGCGGCGCAGACGTCGGTCGTCGCTTTTTCGAGGGTTCTGTCGGTCGGTCGGGTCAGTCTGATCTGGCCTCATGGGACCAAGTCAGGTCAGTCAGTCAGTCACACACAGACGGACAGAAGTCGCTCCTACCACGTGTGGTCCACGTCAACAAATAACACAGTACACATGACATCGTTCTCTCAGTACATTTTGTCGTCGCTCGGATCAAAGCCGCTGTTTAAGACGGCGCGGAACTCGTCGTTCGCGTGCAGCAGCTTGTTGATGCGCTCGTAGCGCTCGGGATCTTTGCGAATCAAGAAGATGAAGCACTCGGGATCGAGTTTGCCCTTGAGAATCGACACCTCCATCGCCTTCTTCGTCTGTGCGTCCGTCAGCGACGGCAACATTCGGCGATCAACTTGGGCTTAATGTACATTTTTATACGGAAACGTCGTAGTGCACGTACCATGTTCTCGACATACTCGACGACGAGTTCTTCCATGAGCTGTGCTGTCTCCTCCAGCGGCTCCGCGTCGTCTCCAAAGCCAAACATCATTTGCTTGACTGTCAATTCGTTCATACCACCAAGAGTAAGGTAATACACAAGCAAACACATTTAGTCATCATGGAAATGCCACGAGATACCCAAGCACACGTACTGCTTTCGGTCAGTTCGCCGTGCACAAACGGTTTGATGGCGGCGACCGCGGCTGCGGTGCTGTCAGTCGCCGCCCCTGCACTGCCTGCCCCACTCTTCTCGCCGCTGTGTTTATCGCCCTTGGTTTCGTCCGTCGCTGCCTTCTTCGCTGCGCTCGCGCCTCCCTTGGCTGCCGCTACACCCGCATCGCTTGTCTTGCGCTTGCGATTCTTCGGGACGCTCTTCTTCTTTGCGGCTCCGCTGTCTCCTGTCGTGCTGTGAGACTTGGACCCTGCGCCACCTGTCGCCCCATCATTCTCCGCTGCATGTGCATCCACTTTGTTCTCCTTCGTCATCGCGCAATCGGTCACGACAGTGAGTCGATGCCAATGCCAATGCCTACGTGCATGAAGTGTTTGTTTGTGCCTTTGTGCCGCGCTTGACCTGTCGGTCAACTTTGGGTGAACAAGTTAACTTAATCAATACCGTTTTGATTGGGGAACACAGTGCTGGTGTCCGCCTCTGATTGGTTATAAAGTTACGTAACCTGAGAATCCCCGATTTTCTGCAGAAAACCAAAACCGCCGCAATCATGAAAAGCTACTCAAAGGGAGCAGGACGCGTCGTCTCGTGGGGCGACGACTCGAAGAGCATGGGCACGAAGCACTCGGTGCCGGTGACGTCAACGCAGTACGAGACGGCGAGGAACGCCGACCCCAGTGCGGCCTCCAGCGGGGCCGCAAGCGACGTCGCCATCTTCTCCAAGCCGTCGATCGCGACAGTGCGGCCCCATGAAGGTGTTGGCTCGACACGCGCGGTAGCGTCTGCAGGAAGCACGATGGTGACGACGCCCCTAGATGTCAAGTCCGTAAAATGCTGTTGATTGCTTGTATTGTACGTGGGTTGGTTGTCTAATTGTCAATGGTGGCGACGCAGAATCACGAATGCGCTCAAGGAGCTCAAGCGCAAGCGAATCCAAGAGGACAAAGACGCGTCCGTTGCTTCTGCCGTTCAGATTGAAGACGGCGTATACTCCTCACTAATATCTGACTAACGACTGCAGCCATGATCCGTTCAACCGCATCATGTTGAAATTTCCGCTGGTTGCGCAGGCGTTCAACAGTGTGCGGTCGACGTTCGAAGAGCTGGACCGCGGTCACAAAGGCTACATCGAGTATGCCGATATGGAAGAAGCCTTTGATCGCCTTGGGGCCAATTTCTCCAAGGAGGAGATGAGCCAAGTATTCCAAGAATCAGATCTGCTCGACAACGGCAAACTGACATTCAAGGAGTTCCTTGTCTGTCTCGCTATAGGATTTGTTCTGCACGTGGGTTCCGTGCAGTCGTGGACGTTGTGCATCACCGGAAGTACTAATGGCTTCACGTGTGCTCTCATCAGAAAATCCCATCACTGGAGAGTCATCGACTGAGCATTTTCTACGCTCCATTGTTCGTGACCACTCGGTGTACCCTCGAACTAACTCCGCAGCTTCACTGATTGCAGCGATTTCCATGGTGTTCAGAGGCGACAAAAGTACTACCGATCAGGAGAAAGAGAAACCCAAGTCGCCTTCCCAAACGATTCTGTTCGGAGAGGTATGTTCTTCGTTTGATTCGTTGAAGCAATCGTCGCCACCTGACATTCTCTGCGCATACGAACAGGGCAACAAACTTCGTGTCGCTTTCCAACTGGCGGTGGACGCATTTCTGTGGTTCGATGTCGATGGGAATGGCGAGATCAACAGGTATGGCTGCAGGGGGCTGACCATCCGTATCGAGATGTCGAACGCCTGACGTTGAAATGCGACTCAGAGAGGAGATGGCGACGAGACTCAACTCGTCCACCAACTTGCACTCGCCCACGAAAAAAATGTCGCACCATCAACGTGAGAAGTCTTCTTTGCAACGAGGTTTGTGCGCAAGTACTATCACCGATTCCTTTCCCATCTGATCATTCTGACCACACTGCGCTTCGCATTCGACCAGATAACTCGATGAATTCTGAAATTTGGGAGCGCCGTTTTGCCGAGATGGATTGGAATCACGACGGCACTATTCATTTCAAGGAATTTCTCATGGCATTTGAGTCGTGGGTAGGACTGGAAGACGACGACGAAACCTGAGTTACGATCCATTATTTGGCCCCACTGTATCCCTCACAGTTCACACTCACCGCCTGCAGTGATGGCCATCTCAAACTCCAGAAGCAATAACGATCAATGCATCATTCACGTCACACAAACACCGCTCTCTCTCTCTGACGTTCACGTGAGATTTCCGTTTTAAATAGCTGGGGCACGAAGATGTACAAATGCGATCAGCGAGTGGCAACCCAGCACGACGGTATTGGGTTGCCAGTACCTAGACGCATCGAAAAACACGACGGCGACTTGCAATCGTCTCCTTTGGTCTACACACGATACCATCACTCGGGAGCTGCGGGACGTGCTCGAGCAACCCCCACGGATCAACAGGATGAAGATCGTTTCTTGTGTTTCGGACGTAGGTTGCTTGCGTTGATCCTGTCAGCGGGCGTGGGAACACTGTCCACACACGAGCCTTCAGCTCCACCGGCAGCTTCAACGACTCGACTAGCTCCTGTAGCAAAAAAAAACGAGATTTTAGTGGAGTAAATCGTCAGTCAGTCAAGCACCAACTCCACATACGAATTGTTTGGTGTGCAGAACAGAGGCATTGACGTGGGGAATGAGATCGATGATCCAACTAAACAGTGAGAGGCCCACTCCTCGAGAAACCACCGATGTTCCCATGAGGAAGAAAAGCGTTTTCACGATCCGATCCCGGTAGCAAATGGTTAGTGGCACGTGCTTGCTTTGGCTGATCACCGCTACAAGCTGCAAACGGATCGAAAGCTTGCGGCGAAGCAAACCAAGAAATCCTGCATCAAACGTTCCACTATCTTCGTCGTACTGGCGGCACGCTTCATATATGCTCTCGAGTTGCGTCGCGAGTGACATCATGTATCGCGGTAAGAATGCGCTTCCTGGAGGCGTGCACATGATTCCACAAATGAGGCGGACAACAGTCGTCCCATTAAGCTTCCTCGAGAATTTTTCTTTGAGGGTATGCTTCACATCTTCTTCAAGAACTTGTAGAATTTTCGCGATGACTGAGCCCATTGCCCGTCGAGATATGCTGCAAACAGTAGCTGCATACAAGGATGCAACAGCTGCCTCACGAGACTCTCGGGTCGCAACATTCATCCAACGCTCCGAGGTTGTCAGTGCGGTATTGTGCACACCTGGGTGAGATCGTCGCTGCTCACGGGATTGACGAACTTCGGGAGGGGCACCGTCGTCGATAAAGCCGTTTGATGGAGGTCGATACAACTGGGGAGTTGAGATGGGTGAGACCGAATACAGCGTCGGGGCAACTAGGAAAGGAGGTCGGGTGCTTCGTTTCAACACTCGAAGAACAACCAAATTCGCCAGGATCTCCGTTGCACTGCTGGTCTCATCAAACTCGAGCTCCACGTCGTCATCATCAGACGAGGGCAAGTCCATCATCTGGGTTGGAATGTAGTTGATAGTTGCTTGGTTGGGTCCCTTCAGAGTCACTCCATTCATCACGCTCGTGCCGTGGTTGTCTGGTTGTTTGTTACCAGTACGAAGTCGCTTGGATGAGCGACCATTCGCAGCATCAGCTTGAACTTTGCGCTTCGACTGACGCGACATTGACTTGGTTGCTCGCTTGACCTTCATTTGCTGACGACTCATTTGCAGATCAAGATAGATAGATCCACCACGATTCAATGTCCAAACAGTCATTTGATCCATGATCTGCTCAACCTTCAGCAATTGAACTTGACCGTTTGAATCCTCTGCTGGCGAATTGGGTGGTCGGAAAAAGTGAGTTAGCAATACTGCTATATGCCATTGCTTCTTTTGATACACGGGCAGGATATGCTTCTCACGGGCCTCCTTGGTGTCGTGGAAGACGATATCACGCACGATAGCATCGGATGTAAGGTTGAACAAGGTGATGCTGGCAAGTGTGCCACGCTCTTCACGCTTGCGAAGTGTGAAATTCTCCTCCATCTGATATGAAATTTGGCACAGAAGATGGACGAGTGGAAACATCAGGCAGGCGGGCACCTGGCTGCGCATGAAGCGCAAATGGTACTTCGTCTGCAGGGCGAAGAAACGATTAGTGACGGAATCAAGTAGCTTTGCTCGGTTTGCAAGCCATCTTACGTACCAGGGGCTCGTCGAACATGACAACCAACTTTTGAGGATCCAGATGAACATGCTGGGGTGGCTCTGAGAACAACTGGAACACAAGAGCCATCGCTAACAGCTGCGTCGGAAGATTGGGCGGCGGATCCCGCGTTGCTCGCCCCTTTCGGGGAAAAAGAGGAACTAACACCATGCGTAACATCTGAGGTAGATCGAGCACCTTGTGGATGATAAGAGAAACCAAGAACGCCTTTAATCCGTACTGAAGCTTGTCCAATCGGCCTTTCTGGTTGAGCACAAATGCCTCCTTCCCATTCTCCATGTTGATGAATGGATTGCGTGACCGCTTTTGATTTTCGGAACCAGCGAAACCTGGAAGAACCTCTTTCTGCAACCATACAACCAGCGTGTTTCCAAACTTCTCTTGAAAATCCTCGCCGTCTGGGTGCTGCTCCACAACTTCTCGAATCAATCGAACGCATCGATGAACGTAGTGAGGCGTCATGATTGGGCGACGACAATTGGTTTTCACACGTGCCGTGATGTTTGCCATCCATTTGTCCATGACCTCGCTCAGCACGGCTCGAAGAAAGAAAACGTAATTCGGGGTTCGTCTTTCGCGTGTCGCATTTGCGTTCGTCGTCGCCACGGATGTGCTCATGCTCATGTTGATCACAGTTGCAGCATAATCGATGGCACTATCGCGGCACTTGGCTTCGGTGGATGACGTTGCTTCGCCTATAATTTCTCTCCACACCAGTGACGAGTACGCAGGAGCCTCGAATGATGCAACATCAGCAGATCCGTTTTGGTTGCCTTGACTATCTGGGCTTGCAAGCGGTGTGCTGACTGCCTGCTTGTCGCTTGAATCGAAACTTTTAGCTTGAAGAGCCTTGAAGCATTTGGACAAAGCTGTCTTGACTTCAGCTGGAAGAGATTCCTTCGGTGGAGGGATTCGCACGATAGGGTTAGTGACTTCGAGAGCCATTTCCTTCTGCTTCTGAGCGTTGGCGTCTTGGTTCTTCCGGGCAGTTTCAGCAATTGGACGCAACAGCGCAAACGGCAAGTCAAGCTTTCCGATTTCTTTCTTTTTCGCATGAGCATAATACATTTTGCAAAAGAAGCGAGCCACGCTCCCTGCCTTGTCATCTGCAGCTTTTGATAGTCGATTGAATCGATCCACCATTGTTTGCATCAGGAACGGGATTTGGCCAGCCGCGCAGAAAGCGATTTCATGGCGCTCAATCAACGACAACACAACATTCTTGACAACAAAAACTGGCGAGTACTTCAAAAAGTAAATGATCACCTCAAGTAGAGCCAGGATATCAACAATTTCGAGAATGAGGCACACAAGACGAACAATATGCTCGACACTTCCGAAATCAGAAAATCGAAAGAATGACTGTTCATCGTAAATGTTCTTCAGGAACCACAATGTGAATCGTCCTTTGTCGTGACCACTCATGGTCTTCACCGCAGATACAAGCTCTCCGACTTTTCCTTGATAGTCAACTTCCTTTGATGCGCGATCCTTCCCGGCTGATTCACCTTGGATATCACTTGCCTCCCCGTGCGTGTGGAAAACATACACGCATAACGATTGTGCTCTCTCAAGTGTCTTCGAAAACGACAGATGTTCGCGTCGCAAATCCATCACCTCGAGCCACCGGAGAAGACTCAGCTCGCTGTCGTAGTTATCACCGGGGAGCATAGCAAGGGATGTTGGCAGTGGAAATGGGCCCCGAGGGAGCTGCCACAGGTACAGTCGAAGTCGATCCGCCGAGCCCAGGAGGTGAATGTCATTTGACTTGTATCCGCGCCCCGGGGCGCATTCGATATTGTAAGCTGTTGACACCACTGTAGCCGCGTTCGCCGTCGTCGTAGATCGACTTCCATTCATCGGTGACATTACGACAACGTCCGCTCCGCTGGCGTCAATCACAGATGACGCAAACTCAACGAAAGCATCGATGTCGAATAGACGCCGCCGGACGAGGAGGCAGAATAATTCAATTGTTTGTGTCACCTCTGTGATGACTTTCGGCTCGTATAGCTGGAGAAACATTTGAAGTGCACCTTGGAGTATGACTTGATGGTCGCTATCCCGACACGTCAGCAGATTTTTCCTGTCATTGGTTAGACATGTCAGCACTCATCCCTCCAGCAAAAAAATACCACCCACACCATTTTCACCTACTCTTTTCCATACGCCAACAGCAGTCGGCTATGCATCTCCAGCAACGACAGTGTTGAGAGATATCGGTATTCGGCTGGCCTTTGGCTAGTAACTGCCCACTCGCAAATGAGAAAAACGGATGTGATGTCGATTGGCAATTCCTCGCTGTCCGATGGAAACGGAAGAAAAAGATCGTTGTAAACGCGTTGTAAGTCGATGCTGGCATCCACACGGTGAAAACGATCGAGCGTTTGGATCATCTGCGCTTCATTCCGAAGTGATGCGAGGTTGAACGCAGAAGAGTAAAGCTGCCATGACGAAACCGATGAGCCAACGAGATCGTTCAATGTACAAACGTATGACACCCTCCATACCTGCTGTAGGCGCAGAATTCGGCCGGACACATTCTTCGCAATGCGGCGACATCGATCAACACAATCTTGGATTTGATCGGGACCGTAGGCGATGCGATCAAAGAAACGATCACTAAACACGTAGTCCGGCCACGTGTTGGGACCTACGATGAAAGAATGTTAGCATCTCGACGAAGCACCCAAGCAGTCAATCCACTCACCATTGTCTTCAAGCCGAACAAGTGTATCATGCCCGTTAATGAGAAGGTCGCGGAGCATCTGACACAATGCGATGACGATTTCTTCATGCAAAGGACTGCTGAGATCTGCTGGAATCGCAAGACCGGGAGGAAGAAGATAACGTAGGTGCTGCAGGATTGTCTTCACAAGCATCACTACACTGTCGGCGTGGTACATGATCTCAGGAAGAAGATTCTGAATGAGTGCAACCAACTCGATCGTCTCGTTCACCCCAAGTGAGACAACAGCAGTTGTGTTGCCCCCACGTCCTCTAGGCGTCAGCGCCTTTTGAAATAACGAAATCAGTCCATCGAAATACTTGGATCTATCCAGCAGGCCCATCTTGAACTGATACTGGGACAGCTTGAGCATGTAGGACCATCTCTCGTGAATAGATAGTGGTGCTGAAGCTGAATTGCCGCCACTAGACCCCCCGTGAATACCCAATTCACCGTGTCTATGATTTTTGACGAGCGATTTCCTTGTCACACATGACGATGAAGTCACATTGGAGTCGATCACGCTGGACGTGACACCGTTTTGCTCGGTCCTCTTTATCACGCCTTTGCCAGTTGCTTGCCGAGCAACAGCGTGCATGTAGTCAACAAGCTGCTCTGTCCACCCACTTGCTCGACGGTAAATACGCCGAGGATTGAAAAACCAATCGTTTTGTCTCACAAGACTGTCACGCTTGATCTCGTTCATCTCGACGTATATCACATTGATACGAATGAACCACGTTGCTTCAGCAAGGCCGGGGCGATACCGAAGAACGAAGTCAAGCAAAGGGCACTTGGAAACGTTTGGTACTGGTCGCCACTGCTTGAATGGTACTCCATAGGTTTGCACCAGCTCCATTATCGAGCGTTTTCCGCTTGCAAGTTCTGACATCCACTGGTGACTGATGCGATCATCAATGCGTCGCACATTACGTATCAGGTACGTCGTGAAGATATGTTCCGGTTGTGGTGTCGTCGTTGATGCCACGGACTCGGGTTGTGCTGAAGCTTCGCTGATTCCGGATTTTGCTGCCGCTGACGAAGGCGTCTCCGGGTTCATCTCTATTCGATCAATCACATGCGACGTGCGTGCGATTTCATCAAACACCGGAAACTTGATGTCGGTGAAAAAAGAATACTGCATGTGCCACTGCGTCGCGAAGCCTCGAGGGAGTGGGTTTACATACGCGGTGCTTCGAACGGCATGCATCCGAAACTTCTCTTCCGGGAGACTCATGTTCGTGGGGAACACACCAGGAACCCCGATCTTGTCGGAAATGTTAGGGTCATTTGCATCCTGTGGCCAGACGATGAGCGTTGAATGCTGACCACAAAACGTCAATACGAGTCGCTTACCTTTAGGTATGATGTGTCGAGCCCGAGTGTTTTGACGGCAGCTTCGGCAGGCGCCAATGTGCTTCGTCGTGATGCAGCCCGATGCATCGACAGAATAGAGTTACGTTCACGAAGTCGAGCAACTGGATTCCCAAGCGCTGCGAACACACTCTGCGGTTGCTGCGACGACGAAGACGACGATGACGATGAGCTGAATGGTCGATCACGGGAGTCGCGGGAGTCACGAGATCGCGAGCGCGTGCGAGATGATGATGAGCGGTCGCGGTCACGATCTCGGTCGCGGTCTCGGTCGCGATCACGGTCGCGATCTCGATCTCGATCGCGGTCTCGATCTCTGTCTCTGTCGCGGTCTCGATCCCGGTCGCGGTCCCGATCACGCTCTCGCTCTCGTTCTCGCTCGCGGTCCCGATCTCGATCCCGGTCGCGATCGCGGTCGCGGTCTCTGTCTCGGTCACGATCTCGCTCGCGCTCTCGGTCGTGGCGGTCGCGGTCGTGGCGGTCTCTGTCTCGCTCGCGCTCACGTTCGCGCTCACGTTCACGTTCTCGCTCGCGCTCTCGTTCGCGCGCGCTGCCACTGCGCGTCACCGCCGCCGTGGTCGTGGCGGTCGCGGGCGCCGTCGCGCCTGTCGCCGCGGGCGCTGCCGCGTCGCTACGGTGGTGGTCGCTCGACCCCGAGCCGCGACGCGTGAGATGCGACGGCGGCGCCGCGCTGGAGCCGCTGTCGCGCCGCGTGGCCGTCGCGACGGCGGCGTCAAGACCCGCGCCGCTGTGACTCCGCTCCATGGTCGGAAGAGTGAATGCGGTCAGTGCCGTGGGAGGAAAGCGAGCCAACGCTGTGTCTGGCCGACGCCGTGCAGAGGGGGCGGGCGAGGCACCACAACCGAAATTAGTGCCACGAGCATACGGTCACTCGGACGAGGGTCACGTCACTTCCACGAGGGTCCTTGACTAACACCACCACCGCCAGAGTGATGGTCTATGTAGTCCTCTCTGCCGCGCTGTGCCCGCACATCATGGCTGCCCATCCAGCTGGCGAACTCGGCCAGTGCCAGCGCTGGCTGGAATCATGGGCGGGCGCGACCCAATTTCTTTCGTGGCTGGGTGCGTGACAGGAGTCTCGCTCGATCATCCACTGCCGCGCTCCGACCCGTCATGATGAACAACCAGGAGACCACGCGGCTTCTGCCCGACCGCCTGACGTGGGTCGCGTCGGAGCTGCCGCAGCGCCGGCGCCGCTCGTCCGACGTCGACGACGGGTTCTCCGTGCGCGCGCGAACGATCCGCCGAGACATTTGGACCATTCTGCGGTATCGCGCGTCCATTCCGCACCGCACGTCGCTGCAGCGCGCGTCGTATGCATTCGAAGTCGGTGTGCTCGTGCTCATCTTGCTCAATGTGCTGCTCGCGATGCGTCAGTCCGCCATCATATCGGCCCAAGAATCATGTACGAGCAATGAAACACCTGTTGGCTATCGATGAGGGAAATTGATGTGAACATCGTGTCGCCATGTCTAGACGTCAATACGGACTGGTATGACTCGTTCCTATACCTGTCGACGATCGCGTTCTCCGTCGAGTATCTGCTGCGGCTATGGTCCTGTGTGGAAGATGAGCGGTTTGCCACACCCGTTTGGGGCCGGTGCGTTGGATTCGTGAGTTTTGTATTGTTGATTACGTGTAAGGCTCATTGCTGTGTGAACAGGCTCAAGTGGATGTGCCGACCGATGTCGGTGATCGATCTCGTTGTCTTGATTCCCTTCTACTTGGAGATTGTGCTCGAGCACCAGTGCGTATCCAGCCCGCCTGACTAATCTCTGCGTATCACCGTATTCAACTTTTTGTTGACATTTTTAGGGTGCAACCAGCGTCGCGGGGCGTCTTGACTCTCCGCGGACTCCGGCTTCTTCGCATCATGTCCTTCCTTCGCCTCGAACGATCGTACAGTGCGATGAAACGGCTCAGAGCCATTTTCTCCCGCAAGTATGAAGAGCTGTGGGTCGTCTCATACCTCACTGCGGTCATCGTGCTCACGGCATCCACCACAATGTCAGTCAATCCGGTTGGAATGATGAAGGCAATATGATCTGACGCCTGTGATCATTGCAGTTTCTTTCTCGAGAACCCTTCACAACCTGAAGTGTTCTCAAGCATTGGAGTGTGTGCGTGGTGGGCTATCGAAACCATCACGTCTCTCGGATATGGTGATATCGTACCTGTCACCAGTGGTGGACGATTGTTCTCGAGTATCCTCGCCATTTGGGGTATTGTGCTGTTCACGATTCCCGGTGCCGTCCTTAGCAGTGGATTCGTCGAAGTGATGCTCGAAAAACAGGACAAGGACAAGAAAGTCTTTCAAGAGGAGCTCACGCGGTCATTGTCGCGGGAAATCACTGGCATGCACGGCATGAAGTACCAGCTCCGTAGGTCTATTCCTATTTCGTTTCGGATGACAGCTCCGTTTACACCAAACAACTCGATGTGTACAGGTGAATCCGAGATTCAATCACCGATGAATACGTCTCCACCGGCAAACATCACGTTTGAACAATTTCAAAGATTGCAAAGTCAAGTAGAGCTGCTCACTGATGTGCAGGTGAGAGGACGATTATGAACGTTGTGTGAGCCCGAGTGTTCAGTAACACAAAAAATGTGGATCCCCAGGAGAAGATGCGTGCGCAGCTACGCGTTCAGAAGACACAACTGGACAACATCGTTCGGCTTCTTGAGCAAAGTATGGCTCCACCTCGACGCTCCGATCTTCCTCCATTCAGCGAGATTACAGTGCCGCCAATGCCGCAGGAGTGAGATGTATTAGAAACTTTGACATTTTGGCTGAGATTTCCTGACATATCTGCGCTTTTCCAAAATCAATCTGTAATATTTGGAACATGTCACTCTTCTGAGGCTAGTCGACGCCACCAGGCCATTCTGGTCACGAATGACCTCGAGGCCACCGTCAACGATGCGGGCTCGCGTCAGTCTACAGGAGATGCTGCGCGTACCAGCGGTCGCGTCGTACGCACGCAACTTTGATGGCGAGCGCGAGAAGCTGCAAGACATTCTGGAGATCGCGCTGTGCTATGGGATTCACTGCCTCTCGCGCAATTTCCAATTGAAGGGCATCACCGTCGATGAGCTGCGCAACGTCACGAGTACGCACCAATAGAAGAGAGCCCTCCACACGTGTAGATTAAATCGCTGGTGGCTTTGTATGCAGAGTTTGAGAAGATCCGGTCACTTGACTTCTTTGTGCGCGGCACCACTCGATCCCCATCGACGCATCCACCGAGTGATCCGCAGCCCGTGTATCGAAAGCCGCCCCACTCGTGGCGAGATGGCGACCGCGCAAGCACCAGCGCTGTATCCATTCTCAGTGCTGACTCTGAAGGCAACAAAGGTTCCAAAGCAAGTTCTGAGGAAGCACCTGAGGTCTATTTCGCGGCCACATTGACACCGAGAGGTCAGTCAGTCGTGCCTATGTTTTTGAACGTCATGTCGTCGAAGACTCACTGGTTTTCGATGTTTCTCACACCAGCGACGTGGGACGAAATCGAGTTTTACACTACTCTACTCGGGAAACGCTTCGTGGATGTCGCGTGGGCGACGTATTCGGCACGATCAAGCGCTCACCTGGACGCATCAGCTCTCGATGAGCGCATGCGCCGACTAGACCAGCGGAAGCAACCATCTTCGTTCCCATCAATCGAGTTTCCCGTGTGTAGTTTCGTAGAATTCCTCCACGCGTACATCAAGACAAGCGTCATGTCGAACGCGATTGGAGGCGCACCACTCGGCGAAGTGGAAGGAGATGTTGCAGACCAACTGTCTTCTATCGCACTTGACTCTCTAAGTCGGGCAAAGGGAGTGACCGGTCAGAATCCTGTGCCCAGCGAAATGTCTCGACCAAAGTTGCAGCAACGCCGAGAAAAAGTCTCAACAACACGGCACGCACAACGTCGAAAGGCTCCACACGCGGGCGCCTACGACCACGTGCCTTCCAAGATCCAGCCAGACCTACAGGCGAAGCGCGAGAAGCTACTGCGCATCAAAAAGACCCAGACTCAGTTGATGAAGGAGAGTCTAGCGCGTGCGCGCTTAGCAGAGTACGAGACAAGACAGCGAGTGGACTCTACAACGGACAAACGACCTCGTGCAGCAACAGGAGTCGATTCACAACGGATGCCACTCCGTTCAATATCGCCTGGTGCTGCAGCACTGGAGATCGTCGATGGGTTCATGACAAGTCCGATACTAGACAAGTTCTCGGGAGAGACAGCTCAAGCCAAAGGGGCCGAAGTCCCTCGAAGGTACCGTAGGAAGCAGCTCATTTGTTCCACAGCCGTCGAGCTGAGCATCCGTTCGTCACTTCCGTAGAAACGACCCCATTCGAGAAGAGCTGTACGGCACAGCAGCGTTGGACGACTCCTTCATTGGCTGCCGTGTGCCATCGGAACGACCACAGTCAGTAGCCCGGCAAGGCCAATCTTCGACAACGACTCGTCACGCTAAACGAGGTAATCGCAGCTGCCTTCATTCAGGCTTTCCCTGCAATTGGAGACTGACATTGCCTGCAGACTTCAGTGGATGGCTTGGAGATTTTGGACCCCCTCACACGAAGACAGTTCGACCAAGTTGGGAAGTCGATGCTGCCAGCAGCGACAGCGACCACGCAGAACCGCGAACAACGCAAGAGGGCACACGTCAAAAGTCTGGTTTCGAGTGGAATTTAGACATGTAAGTCGGGCCGTGAATTCTTGGGGGCAATTTCATTTCAGTGCCTCACGCATACACTACGACCCACTTCCTCTAGTCTGAAGCCGACGGAGAAAGACGGAGAGCCGACTCAGAAGCCCCAACCAGCCGTGGCTCGGAACGCGGACTCTGCGTCTGTTTACGATGATGATGGCGCCGACAGCGATATCTGGAGCGACGTCTCGCGCAGTGATGCGTCGGACCCCGTCTTTCGGTGGTTGCAAAACGTCCATAAATGATGTAGTGTCATCACGAGGACACGCCTTGTGCAGCAACTTCATTCGACGTCAGACGCACGGATCGCCATAGCGACGTTGATCACAGTGTACACGAAGTAGCACCCGAGTAGAGTCTTGCCATACCATGGGGGGCAATAGAAGCCATGACATCGGAAGATACAGTACGAACTGCAAAGCGTTACGAAAAGAAAACCCAGCGAAATCCACGCGTGGTTGTCGAATATAACGTGCTCCACATCGCTTCGCAGGTATGCGATAAACATCGGGATACCAAGGCCCAGCAGAATGTTAAACACGGGCCCTCCAAAGCAACCCGCGATAGCCATCTCGGGAAACCCTGCGCGCGCCACCGATACGTTTGTGATGAGGTCACCGACCGAGTTGCCCCATGATAGCACAGTGAGACCGAGCAGACTATTGCTAATCCGCGTAATCGTGCCGACAGCGACCAGCAATGCCACAAGTTCATTCGCGACAGTGTAGATCCAGCAAACACACGCCACGAATGCTAGAAGCAGGAAGTATGCGCAGTAGACCAGCGATTCAGGTGCACGCGTTCGGTGTGTTGTGTACGACACAATGATAGCTTGAGCAATGCTTGCGGCGAGAACAATCACCCATATCGGCGTGCGATCTGGACCAATACGGACGTCGAATCCATCAACGGTGAGGAGGAATAACTGCGGTACAGTAATTGTACTCATTGTAGCGAGAAGTCGCGACCACGCGTCATTATCCAGCAAAGGAACCGTGATGTTTCGGGCAAGAATGAGGACAACATTGGGAGCGCTCAGCAACTTGGTAATCCACCGCTCTTCACCTCCGTACAGCTGAACGATATGCCGTTGCACCCGCCACCGCCAGCGAAGATGACGCCAGTACGCACTTTCAATGATGCTGCCACGGTTGGAGAATTGATGGAACGTGGTATCGGAGGACGAACCGTCGCTAGACATCGACGCACGATCGCCGTCTGAGATCAATGGCGACATCAATGTCGATGTTTCTTCGTCTTGAAAGTCTTGGAAGTGATCCTCAATCACATCACTGCTGAATGTTGCAGCTTTGCGCTTGGGAGAGCTGAGCTCCAGATGCTTGCTGCTGTTCGCAGCAAGCTCAGCATCACTTCGGGTCACGAATGCGTACGGCGTGGCGTCTGGCAATTGGGTCGACTTTCTTGGCGATAGTGCGAGCCAAAAGGCGGACAAAACACCGACTGTGGTCGGTTTCGTCGCGGGTGAGGAGCTGATTCGTCCTCGAGTCGCTCGGAACCGAGCTAGACATTCGGGAACGACAACGCTTACCACGTAACACGCGTAGCATAAGAGAAAGATGAGCTCAGCGCCTGGGCCGAGCGTGTGGTGTGTCCAGTTCATCGCGAGTACAAGCAACAACACCAGTGCAATCACAAGTGCGATGATGTCTCTGGTGAATGCCCATGGCTGTACGTGCACAGCACTCGCCAGTGCGATACACCCAACGACGACCGTCGACACGAACATCGAGCCACCGAGCAGTTCGTTGATACCGGTCTCCCCGACACCGCTACCGTACGCTGCGATGGCTGAAAAGACGTCTGGTGCGCCATTACCGAACGCGAGGAACGTCACGCCCGCAACATCGTACGGAATGCGTAGCTGTGAGCCATTGGTGTGAGATTCCTTGAGATTCTGTGTGTTTGCAAGACCACATACCTTGTCACTGATGCTGGCGAGCGTCGGCGAGAAGTATCCGTCGGCCGTGCTTCCCACTACGAGATACAACAGGTCAGCGCCACATGACTACTGCATGCACGACGAGAAAGATCGCCAGACCGACGTACAGAAGAAGAACAACAGGCAGAGCCACACGAAGAGCACGCCATAGGAGATGAGTGGTGCGCCAGCGAAGACGCAGTAGTGGATATAGAGATAGTCGATGTGCAATGGCCCGAGCGTCGCGTTGCGCTCCGCCGCGGACTGGTGGCAGTCCATGACAACGCTGTCGCTTGTGATCGCGAGATGATCGTTCGTTCGTTCGTTCCTCTCGTCAACCGTTGCCGGTTCAAGAAGAGAAGGAAGAGCTGCTTCGGTATCACGATACGAACCGCCGTTAAGAACATTCTAACTGTTGTGACATGTGTGTCTGTATTCAGATTGTCGCAGAATCAGAACATGGAAAAAGTGGAAAAGTGGAGTGATTTTTTAAATTGGACGAAATGGGTTGAGAACAATAATTATTGGTGATGGCTTCCACACCCTCATGGCTCGGCAAAGAGACTGAGCAGTTGATCGTCTCCAGGCGCGCTCAGCGTCATCCCCGCGCTCGGCATCCACATCTCAGCGACGGATAGTCGTTCGTATGTGCTGTCGAACTGCGGAAGAGCTGTATTCGAGCTGACCGTCGGTAGCAGGAGCGATCCCAACAGTTGGTCGAGCAGCGACTGTGCTTGTTGCACCTCACTCGAGAGCTCCGTGATCTCTGACTTGAGGTGATCGACATCCCGTGCAGCGACCTGCTTGACGTGCGCTTCATTTGTGGACACTGGAGGCATCGGAGCTCGCATCGCGGGTGGAGTTGGTGGCAATTGTGGCGCCGTGGGCAGATCTCGCTGCGGCGCAAGATCTCGAGTCGTGACGTTCTTGAGCTCACTTGGTCGGCCTCGAACGAAGCTCGGGTGCCGGAACTCGAAGCTTCGGATCATGGACGCGGAGTTACTCAGCGCAGTCGCTCGGAATCCGTGCGAGCGGAGGTCGTGGGCAAACCGCGCAAAGCTCTTGTGCTTGAAGAGCACAGGCAGCTCTCGGCGCGCGAACTCGTCAGCGTCGACGACGAGAAAACCGTTGCCGCGGACGTTCCAACTCATGAGGCGGCTTCGAGACAAGTTGAGCTGCTGATAAAGCTTCTCTACGAACGGCATTTCCGGCTCCACAGGCTCTTTCCGCCGGCGTCGACTGCGTGAAGGTTTGCGACGCACGCTCTTGGTTGCCAGCTCAGCGGACGTCGTGACGTCCGAGTCTTCACACAAAAGCTGAAAGGCGAAGTCGTCGTGGGCGTTGAGCGCGAACAGCGTGTGAACCCCGAGATCAGCGTCGAACGGAATCGGATGCATCATTCTGTCTCTCGCTTTCTTTCAGTCTTGATGCCTTGGCCAAAAGTTTTCGAATGGTATCCACGAGCCATGAGCCATGAACTCCACAAAAGCACAAGAGGAGCTGTCAAACCGACACGCTCACCGCGCAAAGTGTACAACGAGAAGCTCTTAAGAATCGGTTGATCTCATTGACACGTTCCGCCAGCAGATGGGAGCAAGGAAGATGGAGTACGTCTCCAAGTACGACAGTTGCTGGCCCAAGTCCACTCTCGGGCCAATGGCCACGCTGGCAGCAGACAAACATGACTGAGCAGTTAAGTTCACCGCCCAATTCACGTTGAAGTACAAGGGATCCACAGCGAGTAGTTCCCGACACCGAACTGACCATCAGTGGATAGGCACGCATCCGTTGCTGATTGCCTCGGCTTCCACCTCGCCAGATGCGAGTCTTTGTGCGTGGTTGATAACGCGAGCGACGTTGAAGGGGCGATCGAGAACCATTCCAAACCAGTTCCGCAGACACAGGTGCGGGAATGCGTTCATTGCTGTGCGATATCTGGTTTCCCCATGGCCCTTCGTGGCGCGCTTGAACCGTTGAAGCACTTGGGATCGCCCACAAAAGAATCGTCTGAAACGATACGGTCGCGAGAGAAAGAGTCCATGCCAGACTCTGTTCTCAGGGAGATTGCTCAACGACCAGCCGCCACGCTGGCACTGCGTTCCGGCGTGGTACCGAACCGTAGTAACTCAAAGCAGCGCATCGAGACACGCTCTTCCGCGAATAATAAGTCCTCCTTCATGTGTGAGCCGGCGCCTCGACACGACCCCAACATTACGAGAACGATGAGCGTCGACGCATTTTCTGCTGTAGCTTGTTGATGATCATGGCCGAGTACGTGATCTTGGGGACCGATCCCCGCTCGCGAGCGGCCGTCGTGCTCTCGCTGAACGTCGAGAACTCTTCTGCGGCATGAAGAAAGTCGTCCAGTGAGAACTCGTACTTGCGCAGGTGCTGCATGACGCAGGCCAGCGCTTTGCGCTTGCCCTTGTCTCCCCCACCAAAGATGGTCACGATACGCCCCACAATGTCTTCCAACTCACCAAGCGTCTCATGCAGCTCTGAGTGCGTGTTCGCCGAGAAATCGGCTCGCTTGGCGCTGCGCACGTCCTCTTGAATGAGCGGTCCGAGGTGGCGCAGTGAGGTCTGCTTGATGTGCGTGATCTTCTTCCTGAACTCTTGAAGAATGTTGTTGGCCATGTCTGGGTAGTGAAGGCTGATGCGATCGAGTCCACTGCGGCTGAGCACGAACAGACTGATGTACGTCTTGGCGCGAATGCTGGCCGCGCGCTTGGACATGGTCAGCATCGCGATCTCGCCAAAGTAGCTGCCTTCCAGCAGTGTCGCCACGACGACCTCCTGCGGTGTGTCGGCGTGGAACAAAATCTCTGCGACGCCCTTGACGAGGAAGTACATGTGGCGTCCGACCTGTCCTTCCTTGAACACGTACTCGCCTGGCGTGCAAAACTCGGGGTCCAAGATGCCCATCAAGTAGCTCACACACATGTCGTCCTGCGTCGCGAAAAACGCGATCTTGCTCACGACGTCGCGGTTCAGGTACAACACGACTTGGCTTCTCAGATTGTCGGACAGCGCGCTGAGAATCGTGTCCTCGTTCTCGTCATCGCGCTGTTGGAGATAGTACTCGTAGTAGCGACGGAGCCGAGCCGCCAGTGGCTTGGGCAGATTGCGCTCCTTGAGATACGCCTTGAGCCGGTCCATGCGCTCGCGTCGCTGGTCGGACGACGCGTGCATCTCGTCCACGATACTCGAGAGCGTACCGATCACGTACGTGAACGTGGATGCGCCGATAAGAGCGCCGAGCGCGACGTACGCGACCTCGAGCGTGTTCCCCGGTGGCGTGTCACCGTATCCGACGGTCGTCATCGTCGTCATGGCCCAGTAGAGACAGAAGACATACGTCTCGATCAAGGAGTACTCGGGCGGGATCAAGTGCAGCACCGATCTGTCATACATGTCGCTGGCTGCACTCGCGACGAAGTAGTACCCGCAACCAAGCAAGTGAGCGATAAAAAGCACCTTCATCGTGAGCCGAAAGACGCGCGTCGTCGAATGCTGCGCTGTCGCCAGCGTGTCTACCCGCAGGACTGTGCGAAGCAGCTTGAGCAGCCGCGAGAGCTTAAGCAACCGCACGACGCGCAGCAAGTAGATGGTGCGCGACTCGTTGCTGGACTGCGCAATTGACGAGATGATCGTGGACGCGGGAACGATCGAGATGAGGTCGATGAGAAACCAAGAGCGCAGGTATGCGACCGCGATCGCTCGGTCGTCCATGACGAGGTGGTCGGGCCGGTCGAGAAACGCCGTGCGAAAATTCAGCACCATGTCGAACGCGAACGCAGTGCCGATAAGCGGCTCCATTGTCCGCGAGAACACGGAGCCATCCGTCTGGTAGGCGAGAAACGAGACCTCGTAGGGAATCGCGATCGCGCAGTACGCGAGCGCGATGCCGATGAAGATGTTCCACCGCACGCGCCACGGATGATCCGGGTGAATCGGCGTGAGCAGCGTGTGACGCAGCTTGCGCCACGGCCCCAGGTCGTCGTGGCGTGACAGCAGACCGATCATCTTTTTCTTCTCGTGCACCGAGTTGAATACGGAGACACCCATTGAGATCTCGAGCGTCATCTTCTCGAGGATGTGCAGCGGAACGGACCGATATGATTGCAACACGCCGTCGAGCAGCACGGTGAGTGTCGGATAAATATTCTCGATACCAGTGAGCTCCGACACTGGATCGTTGTTGCGCGAGTTCATGAAGACGCGATACCGTGCGAGTGTCTGCTCGAACACGCGGTCGTGCAAGTTGCTGCGCTCCTGATGGTACTGCGTCAGCGCTGGCTCTACCTCTGGGAACTCCTCGAGAAGGCGGTCAAAGTCTTCCTTCGGTAGCGTGTATAGATCGCAGTTGTCCTTGGCCGTGTACGAGTTATGGTGCAACGTATAGTTGAGCAGTGAGGCCTCTCCAAAGATTCCGCGCTCCGTTAGAATCTCGAGCACGATGATCCAGTCGCCATTGTTCGCCGTGCGCTTGACCTCGACGACACCGTGGTTCAGGATAAACATCTCGGTGCCGACGCTTCGCTCGCGCGCGAGGATATCTCCCTTCACAGCGATCAGGGGCTTGATGTACATCGCCATGTCCATGACAAACTGTGGGCTCAGCTGCTGAAACGCGGGAATCAGGAAGAACGTGTTGCGGTACGCTTCCCCGAGGATCTCACCCCGCAGCGACAGCGAGAACTCGCAGAGCAGCTCGCGCTCGTCAAACGCACTCGTGCGTGCGATGTAGTGGCGAAAGTACCGCAGCAAGTTTTGCTTTAGCTGCTTCGGCATCGACTTCTTCTTGACAAACTCCTGCACGATGCTGAGTTTTCGGACGCGCGACATGGCCTCACGGTTCCAGTTCTCGAGAATCTTGGTGATGTTGCCGATGATGATGCCGAAGCCGCACGCACCGATGATCTCAGCAGACATCGCAAATAGTCGTTCGTACGTGTTGGTCGCGTGGATGTCGCCGTAGCCCACGCCTGCGAGCGTCGAGACAACCCAATAAAACGAGTAGATGTAGCGCTCGCCGGGCATCAAGTGATGCAACTCGGCCGCGTTGATCCACGTCTCGGTTTTGTCGTCGTCGGAATACCCGACGAGGTGCCAAAAGCAAGCGAGGATGTGCGTGACGAGCAGCACCTGCCCAATGACCTGTGACAAGCGCGCGCCAACCGCGTCGATCTCGAGAACGTCCTCGATCTTGCGTGCGAACTGGCGCAGCTTGATCAGTCGTGTGAGTTTGGTGACTCGCACGAGACGGATGACGCGCGTGAGTTTCAGCGAGACGACCGATTTGTCATGCGAGCCATCTAAGACGCCTCCAAAGATGTACTCGGTCGGGAGACTCGAGATGAGGTCGGGAAGAAACCAAGTCGTGACGTATCGCTTCGCTATCAAGTACCGATCTGTGATGAGCATGTCCTCCTCGTTCACGTAGAAGCCGACAAAAAAGTTTTGCAGCACATCGAGTAGAAACAGCACGTCGACGATGACGCCGATCGCTTGTAATGCGGGCCCAAACACAATGTCTGGGAATCCCACCTCGATGGGCACGACGATGGCCGAATAGAGAACAATCAGCATAATCAACGAGTCCCAGAGCAGCTTGCCACTGCTACGCGGATCCAAAACGGGCAGCACGGAGCTGAGAAAGCGCAACTTTTGGTGGCGATAGTGCGACAGCTTGAGCCACAAGAGTTGGTGCGGGTTGCGCTCGTTCGCCAGCACGACGACCGACGATCGTGGCGCGATGTTCCGTGACTGAAGTGCCAACGCGGTCTGCTGTTTGCTCAATCCGCCGTTGTTTCCAGACGAACCCGTGCTCATCGAGCGGCGACCTACCGACGCCTTCCGCCCCGTTGACGATAAACGACCCATAGAAGCCTTGTGCTCCCGCATGGATAGACGCTCGATCATGCCGTCCTTGTTTGTGACGAAAGGGTCTGGAGGAGGAGGCCCCGAGAGTACCACTGGCGGAGCTGGCGACACGAGCGACGGCGCACTGTGTCGATGTGCCTCATTCCGAGGGGTCGGCGGTTTATCCTGCGGCTGAAGTGGGACAACCTGATGCTTCTTCGCTTTGGGCGCCGATGCGCCGCTCATGAGTGCCGCTAGTGCGTCCGCTGGGACTCCTTCCAGCATCATGGCGTTCGATGAGCGCGTGGGAGGTGCGACGCCGGTTGTCGTGGAGATCAGTGTGTGCGTCGGAGACGACGACGCGTCGCCAGACGTCATGATCGGTTGATCCATTTGACGACCAATACTGGCAGTTGGAAGACTCGGACAGCAGCGGCTAGCAGGCTCCTGTGGATTCCATCAAGCGCGCGTGGAGACGTGTTGGGCCAGATCGAAGCGGGGCCGTCAGGAATAGTAGCCACGCTTGTGTCGGACGCGAACGCGCTTCCCCTCGACACAACACAATGTCAAACAGTTTCGCTCCGTTTCGCGTCGGAGCGGCACATCGGAGATGTATCACTCCACAGACTTTTATTTTTACTGACTGCATCGAGGACAACTGGAGGCCAAGTTTGGACTTGGACGAGTCCAAACTGATGCTCAGTTCCTGCGGAGGCGCCAATACAAACCCCTGCTGATCGCGAAGGTCACGTGATCTCACCGTCGTCTCGGCTCATATCATGGCTCGTGTTCGTCAAGCCAACTCGGAAAAAGACGGTGGTGTCCCGCATCTAGGATATCCATCTTCATTTTGTTCGCTTCGCGGAACTCTGCGTGCGTAATGGTGTGTCACTTTGCTTCACCCCGACTTTTCCTGTCGCTTGGTGTGGTCTTTCTCCGTCTAGGTAGTCGATTTCCCTACAAATCGTCCGTGGCTTCGGGTGGAAAAGCATGACGTAAACCTTGGGCACTGCTACAAGCAGCAGGCTCACGACAGTACAGAACAGGCTGCACAGCCCAAGCTGCGTCAGCACACCAACGTGGAAGATGCCGTAGAACTCGCGGCTGAGGGACAGTGTCGACTGGAAGAAAAATGTGATCGCCCACCACCCGAGGATCGACGCCAGCGCAAGAGAAAACACCTGAAGATGATGACTGGATACCTCGACAAAAAGCCGCGCGTTGGCCAACAACACGACTGTGTAGAACTGCGCCAGCCCCATCGACCACAGGTCTGTATCCTTTCCCGTCGATGACCACGGGACGAGGAACATGAGTTTGGATGGAACCAAAGTCACCAGCACCGACGATACGACTGCTTCAAGTATCCATGAAAAGAAGATGCCCTCGTTCAAAAACGCGTGCCGGGGACCGTCTTCATACAAACGCGGAAATCGCAGGATGATCGATGCTGATACGTCTTGATCCATGACAGAGAAAAAGAGAATAGGGAGCGACGTGAACGCCACATTGAAGATCTGAAGGAGGGGGTCGAAGTAGGTACTTTGTCCTGAGAACAAGCAGTAGACGCCGAAGATGAACTGCGGCAGTACAAGCAGCACGTTCTTGTAGAAGATGTAGAATGTCAACACCGATATTCTGCGGTGCATCCATCGACCGTACACGAGAACGAGCTTCTGAAGAAACCAAAATTGAGGGATGGAGTAATCACTTGAGTCTGCTGCTTGGGCGCCTTCCTCACCGGCAATCCCAATCCCGATATGCGCCCGTTGAATCATGGGCACGTCATTTGCACCGTCCCCGACCGCCATCGTGACCTTGTTGGGAAACTGTGTTCGAACCATGTCGACGAGAAACTCTTTCTGTTTCGGGCTGACCCTCGCGCAGAGAACTGAATCTGCGTTGATGCAGAGACGCATGAAGTCATACTCGAGACCGAATTGCTTGACTGCCTCCACGACAGCGTCGTTCACGACGAGTGCGATTTTCTGACGCTGAGGTGATGTCGTGTCGATCCACGCGTCATCACCTTCTCGGCGGAGGAACTGGTTCGAAATCCGGCGAATGCTATTTGTCACGAATCCTTTGGGCGAAGTCGAAATGGTCTGAAGACTTTTCTTCTCTTGAATGGTCTCGAGTTCACGGCGCAGAACGTTTGCAGCGTATTCCTTCGACGTCAAGATGCTTGCATCGAGCAACTTGATCACGCGCATCTCCGTACTGATAAGACGAACGGCAACCGCGACGTTCGTTGCCGTATCCGGTCGGTCACCTGTTAGCATCCACACCGTGATCCCTGCTTCGCGAAACTTTTCGAGGGTCTCTGGCGCCCCATCTTGGATCTTGTCCTCCACGCCAGTTACCCCAATCAGTGTGAGTCCCTGCTCCAGCTCCGACACCAGCTCATCCACTTCGATATCCCCATCGCGACTTGACGACCGGGGCAAAGATTGCGTTGCCGGCCGTGGAACTCGGGGTCTTTTATGCTTTTGCATGAGCAAACATGTTGAGTATCTTTCATTCCAGGTGTGATACTCGTCCACTGTCAGCTCACGCTCAGCAATGCACAAAACGCGAAGTCCAGCGGAGCTGTATGCTTTCATCTGCTCGACTGCTTGCTGTACGCGGCTCGACGCGTTCTGTCTACCGAGAGCAGGCAAGATCACAGTGTCTGCGCCCTTGATGTAAAGCACGATTCGTCCGTCAGGGAATCGACACACAATCGAGCTTCGTTTCCGATCACTCGTGAATTCAAACACATGAAGAATTTCCAAGCTCACATCCTCGTCAAGTATCCGCACCATGACTGATGAGTTTTCTCGTCGAAGTAACCGGACACCTGCCTTTGCAGCAGCGATTACGAGAGCCTTCTCATCCGGCGATGGTCCTGCGTAGGAATCGGCGGATGATTGGATTGATCCAATCGTTCGGCTGGTCCCGCTCGATGCGGTCGTCGGTACAATGGAGTTGTTAACGGCGATATTGATGAGAAACTTGGTCATAATTAAGGAGTACGCCGAGGTCGTTGATGCTGGGTCTACTGATGAGCGCGGAACAATAGTTGCTAAGGACTCGACCCTGAGCGAATCACTTTGTACAGAGAACCGAGGTCCATGCACATTTGGTGTCGAAACTTTCCTTGAGTTAACCAGCTCGTTCACCGGTCCAACGAGGCCCATAGTTGGATCGTAATCGTACGTGTGGCCATCAACGAGACAAGATCGAAATTCCATGCGATTGCACGTCACCGTTCCTGTTTTGTCGGTGAATACATGCTCGATCAATCCGAGCTCCTCGTTGAGCTCGGATGACTGCACCCTTACTGCGCGTTTTTTCGGTGCATTTTGACCAAGCGAACCAGTATTCAAATCGGCAATTGATCCGACTGTCACTTCAGTGAGTCGAGGAACCAAGTTGAGAAGTGCTCGCACGCTGGCATGTGATTTTTGTCGCATTGTAGCTGGATACGACAACCGCATTTCGGGATCACGATGGATTAACTGCACTTGAAAGTACCTCGCAAAATCAATAGTGACCTGCAGTGCAATGGGCACGAAGTTTGAAAACAACAGCATGTAGGCGAGAAAGAGCCACACATAATCAATTGTCTCGGCTTTCTTGACGTCGTCAGGAATGTAAGGATTATGCTGAACTTTCCTTGACCTTGTCAGACTGTGCTCGATGAGCACGGCAACAATCAAGATAACAACCTGAGCAACAACAATCAGGAAGGTGACTCGGTTCAGGAAATGGTACATCCAGCTTTGCTTGATCGGGGTTTGAGACGCATTTTGACGAACTCGAGTGTCGTCTCCGGTGTAAACGACGACACCAACAGCCCATTGTGTGTCCTTCAACTGTGTTCCTCGAAGTAGCAAGTTCGTGATGTCGAGTTCGATAATCTCTTCCTGTCCATTCTGTTTCTCGACACCCGTTCGCTGAATTTTTATGCTTCCATCAAACCGGTCAATTTGCCGGCTGGGATGCTCGCACGAGATTGTAATGCCTCGGAAACGCTCCACAAGATCTGGAGTGAGCAGCCCATCTTTAGTGAAACACTCCTGGAATTGAGAACGGCAAAGCTCGCGCGGTACGTATCGCGGTTTGAAGGAGGTTTCTCCGTCGAGATTCGCCGTCATGACAAAGCACTGGCCACGGGGATGGCTAGCGGCAACTAGCACAATATCCGCGGGTATCTCTTCGTTTTGCTTCACACGAACTAGCTCACCCACTCGAAGGTTGGCACAATTGGTAGCAGTGAAATCTACGAAACTGGCCCCAACGGATCCTTGAACGATTTCTAATGTCGTCATCGCGACTGGTGCCTCATTGCTCATGCGATCTGCATGGTGGCGATCAAGATCCTCAGCAAGATCACGCATGGAGCTCACGAAAACAATAAAACCGAGAGGGACTACCATTGTTGGGAAACCGGTTGTCAGTGTAACTTGGGGAATCACTTGCAATACCATTATGAAGAGGAAGTAAACGTTCGAAAATCTGGTGAATTGCTTGAACAAATTCTTCGGAAGGAAATTGAGAGGCGTGTAGATCGAGGTTTTCACCCGATTTGAGGGAAACACATCCGCTTGAGACGTAGCACCAACGAGAACTGTCCGGTACGCCTCGATGCTTTCGGCAGACGCTACTGTGAGCTTCGCCTTGGCTTGCTTATGTGACATCGTGTTGTCTGTGTGCTGCGGACGACGGGAATTATGTTCTGAAACTGGACGCGGTTGTAGTGCATCACGCGGAGGAGCGGAATGCGGGAAAGGAGCGATTCGCATCTTGTCTGCGGCATGAAAGATCAGACTCGACTCCACGTGTGTCGCGTAAATGCTCTGCGACAGCCGTCAGCATTCGAAGTGAGTCGCGTAAATGTCTATGCCATTCAAAACGCAGGATTTGATGCCTTCCAGCGATTGCGGCGCCTGCACAGCGCAATTCTTGAAGTGAAACCTCAACCCAAAATAAACATAGCTGAGCCAAACAGACCACCACTGTGAACATCAAGTCTGAGCAACGCCGTGTCTTGAAAACCCTCCAAAATAGCGCGAGAGGTGCGATGGTACCAATTTGCTAGCGCCATCGACGATGTCTGCCTTCTAGCAAGTGCACCTGAGGTCGTATGAAGTTTCCTGTATGGGTTGCAGCGAAAGCAAAGAGGAGCTCCGTTTGCAGGAGGCGTACCGCCAGGAGCTGAAGAAGCCGGCGGTGATAGCCACGATGGAGTCACTTCAACGTGAGTGATGTGTTTTTTTTTTCCTGATGGCGACATTCTGCCTGGCTTCTCCATTCACAAGAATCTTGTGCAGTGGATCTTCGGGACACTGGTCTTCGATTCTTCCGAGTCTTCGCTGCGATGGATATAGAGTAAAACAATGCTCCGCAATCGTATTGATCTGGAATCACGGCTGATCTTTTCGTCCACAGTGGCAGCCAGTCAATTGACCTCGACGAATTCCACGTATACTTCGGTCTTCCTCGAACACATTTATCAGATCAGATTTTCAGCGGCTTGGGTGAGTGTGACGAACTCTGGGAGCGCGCGTTGAGAAGTCCTGGCATCATAATTGTCCACAGGCCATCAGTCATCTCTCCGGGCGGTGAATTTTGATGACTTCATCTTGAACATCTGGAACTTTTGTACCATGAGCACCGACGACATCCACAGCTTCGTATTCCAGCTCTATGGTGAGAAAAAGAAATGCACCAGATGTGAGAGGTTCTGGTCGCACTAACAACTTGTGTTGTCTTGGAATTCTCAAGATGACGACGGCAGTGGAAGCCTTGATGGTGCCGAGTGTGATAGTCTATTCCGACTTCTCTATAACACAAGCGAGCTGTCGGCTGAAATCAAAGAAATCATCAGGGATGTTGATGCAAATGGAGATGGCTTACTGAGTCGAGGTGAAGCTCGCAAATACTGGAAGTGCTCTTCACATGACCGTTGCTCACTGTGTCTGAATCTCAAGATGAGTTCAGCGTTCTCTGCACCAAGCACAAAAAGCTTCTGGAACCTGTCTTCTCACTGCAATTAAAAGCCCAGCAGAAAGTAAGTTCAGCAAGTCTTCGGTACCTTTGGGCTCGGAAAGATGACGTACAAGTTCTTGTAGTGTCTTGGAGTATCATTCTGGTCTCGCGAGAAGAAGAAGAGGTCAAAGGTTCTTGCAGAGCAAAAGGATGTGTTTGCGCTTGCAAAGCGAAGGCTGCTGGAAGAGCAACAACGAGACGGGCAAACTAAAATGACGCAAGACGCTGTTTCACCTGGCACGAATATGGATGAAAACGAAAAAACCCGAGAAGCCATTCCGAAAGCATCCGAACGGTTGGCTGCGAAACAAAAACAGAAGGAGCAGATTGCGTTGGAGGAGTGGGCCGCACATGAACGCGAACGAAACGTTTTGGTCGAAGAGTACCTGAGCGCGTACATGGACAAAGCTATTGCCGATGCACACCTCCGCGAAGTATTGAAGAGTGAAGGCTCCAAAAGTGCTGCCTCAGATGATGTTCGGTTGATCACGGATTTGCGCTACGAGCTTGCAGTGTCCACAAAGCGTAGGGTGTTCTGTTGATCGGCGACACTCCGTATCCAAAATGACCCCACTTCTTGGATGCGCAGGATTCGACGTCGCCAAGTCAAAACTTCAGGAGTCCTGGGGTGATGAAGAGAAAGAAGAGGTTTCCAAGCGCCAAGAAATGGTGCGCGCAATGATCAAAGGTGTATCTGCGAAAACTCTTCTTCAACAAGCCGGCAAGCAGGTTGGTGGACGTTGTTGGACCGCTCTTTGATTTAGTGCTGATGAAATCGTAGAATGCGGCATCTGCAATGGGCAATTATCTGCAGAAGAAGCTGGATGCTGCCCATGATGCCGTCCACGCCGATTTTCTGGAGCGATGGGCAAAGCTTGAGCAAGCGGCGTCACTTCAAGGTGAGCGTGCAGTCGCAACCGCACCAAGCCCGCAGGATCGCCTGATAGAGAAATTGGCAACCGAAAAAAAGACGTCCAAACCGCCGCAGGTAACCAGTCGAGTGCTGCCGATTGCTGCTGGGGCCGATTCACGAGGAGAGACGTGGACGGAGCGCTTCGACACGACCTACAACAGACCATACTTCGTGTCTTCGCTAGGGAATTCAACATGGGATCGACCGGCGGCGCTGGCATGGGCGCAATGAGTGAGGGGAATAAACTTCGACAATCATGAGCTTCTTTCGTGTATTTACACAGTGCGTGTACGAATGACCTGCGAGAAGCATTCGTCGCTCATCGCTTCGCAGTCTCAGCAGAGCTGCAGTGCAGCTGCACACGACTCTCATATCCTTTCCACACTTGACATGTAAGTGCAAGATCCTCTCTGTACGCATCGCTTTTCTAAAGAAAGTCAAGAACATGGAGAATGGTCAGTCAGTTCTGCGCTACCACAGTCTTCATGGGGTAGAGACCTCAATCTGTGTGTTGATCTCCTTTAGCACGTCATTCAGACGCGACACAGACGCGGATATGCGCATCAATAATGCCTTGGTGCAGACAGTGAGCGACAGCGGAACGTCAATCGCGGACTGATCCCGCGTCCACGAGACCCCTCACCTTTTGCTTCTCTTCGTGGGGATCTGCACACCGCAAGACGACAGACACAACGACACACAAACACACCCAGACATCATCCATAGAAACGGTATCGTCAGCTCATCGCTGGAGCGATCGTGTCACGAAGACAGCTCACTCGACGGCAACTCACTCTGCATGTTGTGGTCGTCTTTCGCGTCTTTCGTTCCCGCCACAATAATGACAGCAGACCAAATCGAAGAAGAAGAAGAAAAAAAACGCATTTTACATTTTGCTAGTGTGGTCCGATCAACCAACATTCTCAACCCGAAGAAAAAAGCACATTGTATTATAAAAAAAGCGTCTTTCTGGAACAGCGCTTCAATTATTATTGCGCTGTAGGTCCGCAGCGACCCATGCGACGAGCGATTGCACGAGCTGCGTGTCGTGCTGGCGCCACAGCTCGCGCATCGGGTCACGCGGGAGAGTCGCTAGCGTGGCCGAGACGTCCTTGCTCACGTTGTCGCCACGGGACGCGTGGCTGGACATCGCCATGGACTGGCGCGCGTGCAATTGCAGATGCGACTCGTGAAGCCAGTCGAGGTGCCGCGTAAACGCCGCCTGAAGACGCGCTCGCAGCGTCAGAATGACGCCAAGCTCTTCCGCCGAGTCGACCTCGAATACGATCCAGTCGTCCAGCACGATGCGCCAGCGCGGCGGCTTCGTAACTTCCTCCTCTTCTGCGGCACCCTTCTCCGGCTCAACCTGCTCCGTGGCAACCTGGCTGCTGTTGCCGACGAGCAGCAGCAAAATGAGCTCAGACGGCAGCTTCGTCCCATTCTTGGCGACCCGTGTGCGCTCCGATTGCATCATCTCGTGATAGACCATCCAGTCGAGTGAGCTGCCTGCATTTTCGCCACCACTGGAAGCACCATCGCGCTTCGGCCCACGTCGCGACAAGTTGCCTCGTCCCGAGCGTTGCAACAGCGACGATGAGTCGATCCGCACCTTGACCTTCTCCTTAGACGTCCAGTTGCGGCTTGTCGAGTCTTGCTCTGCGACGAGCACGTTCGGGTACAGGCCAGCACCCAGTGCCATGAAGTACGGAGCCAGTCGGGCGTGATCCCAGGGCATTGGGCCCGCTCGACGCGACGCGGGGGCAGCGCGAGATTCGATCATCTGCGTCTCCGTCGCCATACCAAGCACTTGGAGATCGCGGTCCAGCTGACGATAGATGGAGACGATCTGTTCAAGCGTCGGACGGTGCAGCATGTTGCGGCGACAGAACGCCTCCATCTCTGTGTACGCGCGTGGGTGAAACTGCAGGAACGACTGCAGCGCCAGCAGCAGGACCAAGTGGTCGCTTTGGACGTCGATGGGGGATCGCGCGTCGCGTACGAACGCGAGCTTCGAGGCCTCCACGCGCCGCGTCTCTTCCGGTGCCATACCGAGAAAGTTGAGGAACGGATCGCGGTACCCACTGAGCGCACACGTGGTCTGCACGACGTCCTCAAAGCTGCCGAAGATGTGGCTCCACAAGAGCAACTTGCCCATGTGTACGGACACACCGCTGTCACACACATGCGCGAGATGCCATCCGAGCAGCGTCAGCGTGTTGTTGTCGCCCAGAGCACCCATGACACGAAGCCGCTCGAGCGACGCATCAATCGCTGTCTCGCTCGGGGGGTCCATCGCCTGCAAGAGAAACGACTTGGCGTCCGAGATCTGGAGCTTCTTTTCGAATTGCAGCAGCGTAACGTGCAGCATCAGCTCTTCGAGCGGTGTTGTTAGAAGCTCCGGCACCATAAACTCTTTCATGGACGTTTCATAACGCGTCGACGAGAACAACCGGAAACACACACCTGGTCGCACGCGGCCCGCGCGACCCATTCGCTGCACGCAGTTGGCTTTGGCCACCCACGTCGTCTGCAAACCCATGACAAACGACGAACTCGAGGTCGTCGCGAGGGCGTGCGCTTGCTTCGACTTGCCACAGTCAATGACAAACACGACGTCCTCGATCGTCAGACTGGTCTCGGCGATGTTGGTCGCGAGAATGAGCTTGCGCTTGCCCGGTCGAGGCTTCACAAACGCCTTGCGCTGCTCCTGCGCAGATAACCGGGAGTGCAGCAGTGCGATCTCGTACAACGATGCAGTCATGTTCGAGCGCGTGAGCTCTCGCTCCAGATACGAGATCTCCTCCCATCCCGGCAGGAACACCAAGATTGCGCCCTGCGAGTCGGCATCTCGAATTGGGAAGACCTGCTCGATCATGTACAGCAGTTGAAGCACCAGGGTGTAGTCGACAGACTGGTCGCGCGACAACGCGTTTTCTTGGCGAACATAGTTCTCCAGCAATGACGTTTTGACGTCGTCGCCCACAACGCTGAGCGCGGCCTCCAGAACGGCTCCCAGCTCTGGTCGAGCACGGGAGCTTGTGGTGCCCTTGCTCACTGTCTTCTTCTTTTTGTTCTTCTTGGCAAATTGCTTCTCGTTCTTTTCCGTTGGGACAATGTCTGCGACGACAGGCGGCTCTCCGAAGCACGTCGCGACGTGCATCCCAAAGCTTTCTTCATCAGTGAACCCACAGTGCTGACACATCGGACACATCAGCGTCATGTCCATCGCAGCACCAGCACCAGCAGCGCTGTCATCATCATCGGCCTCGTCCGTGTCGTCATGCCATTCCGAGCCCTCAATTTGTGCTTCACGATACTGCGCCATGGTGGGCACACCGCCTGAGGTGTTGGCGTGGTGGATGAGTCCAAGCACGTCCTCCAAGAACAGCGTTGTGACTGGAAAACAGCGACCGCCAACCATCTCGAGAATCGGCGCGTCAAACTCGGGCTGAAAGTATTCGGCAAACTTCTCGACCTGAATCGTGGCGCTCATGAGGATGACCTTGAGGTCTGGGCGCTTGCGGAGAATGTTGGACTTGAGCAGGATCAACAGGAAGTCAGTGTACTGGTCGCGCTCGTGCACTTCGTCGAGAATCAAATGCGAGAAGCCAAGCGCGAGCGGGTCCGAGTTAAGCCACTTGAGCAGCGTTCCGGTTGTGCAGAAGATGAGCTTGGACTTGTTCACGTCGAACGACGAGTCGAAGCGGATCGCGTGGCCGACCTCCTTGGACCCAGCGCCACTCGACGACCGCTCTTTCGCGACGCGCTCTGCGAGCGAGATCGCGCTAAGGCGTCGGGGCTGCGAGCAGATGATGCGCGTCTCCCCAATCTTTCCCTTGGCGATGGCGTCGTCTAACAGAAACTGTGGGATCTGAGTTGACTTGCCACAACCAGTATCGCCTGAGACGACGATGACCTGGTGCTGCTCCACGTATTGCAGGATCTGACTGCGATAGCTGTGCACGGGAAGGTTATTGAACACTGGAAGCTGCGCGGGTGCAGGTTGTTTGCTTGATCCGTGACGAGATTCTTGTCGCAGTGGCTTGAAGAGCGGTGGCGAAAGCCGCTTCCGCTGATCGACGAGCTGATGAGCGCTCCACGATGCCGTGAGATCGCCAGCACACCACGCGTCCTTCACAGCTGCAGTCGCAGTCGTGGCTGCGGCCTTGCCTTCGATGGGATAGTGCGCTAGATACTGCTGCATCACTGGCGGCATCCACACCATCGACGCTGCGTTGGCCGTCATCGCGGGGACACGAAGCGAAACCTGCTTCATGCTGGCGTTTTTCTTCACCTTGGCGACGTGGATGAAGCGGTCTTCACCCTTGCCAGTGCTCTTGGAAAACAAGCCGTACTTCTCGACCATGCTGTGGATGTACCGCCGCTGGTGGTTGTCCAGATCCTTCGGGAAACTCATCTCTTGGCGGGCACCGTCCTCCACAAGCGCCTGCAGCATCGCGTGCACTTGCATGCAGAACGCCTCGTCCAGATTCAGTGCCGGCTCGCGCCGACCACCGTTGCCACCGTTGCCACCTCTGCCGCCACCACCACCACGACTGTGGCTACCACTACCACCAGCACTGCGTCCGCTGCTGCCCGGGTTACTGGCATGCGCTGGCGCGCTCGGCGGCCGCGCAGCAGCAGCATCGCTTCCTCTGCCTCTGCCTCTGCCTCTGCCTCGCCCGCGTCCTCGCGGTGCACTACCGCCGTGTCGCCCGCCGCTGCGACCCCCACGGGTCCGTGTGTCGCGTTGACCGTCCATGAAGAGCTCCTAGCGGTGCTGCTGCTGTTGGTGCTGTGGCGGCTCCACTCCTCAACGCGTAACCCTTGCTGTAGTGACCACTCATTATCTCACTTTAGTGACGTTAAAGTACGCACACGAACGTGTTCACGCGATGAAGAGCTCTTCATCTTCGTCATCATCAACCATGGCTTCAACCAGGAAACAGTCGCGGCGACTGATGAAAGGGGCGTCGTCCGAGCAGGAGCCTTGCTCGTCATACGGCAACGCGTGTGCCATGGCTTCGTGCTCGTGGGATTCTTGATTGCTTGTCGCTTCGGTTGGGGTGCGCGCATGTGCCTTCAGGACGTCTGCATCGCGCACGATGTCATCCCGTTGGTTACTGGAAACGGTGGAGTCCTCGCCGTCGTCGTAGTCATCCTCAGCATCTTCTTCCTCTTCCTCCTGCCTGGAAACACTTTGGCTTCGTTCTTGCTGCGACTCCAGCGGAACATTAGGCGGTGGAGAGCTGTGTGCCCACGTGTGGAGGCAGCCATGCGCGAGAACGGACTTCTGGAGTTGTTGCTTCACGAGTTGCACAGCGCTCGGGCGACGGCGAGGCAGCGCTGGAGTCCCGACGTCACCACCGGAGATATCGATCGTACTAAGTGAAGTCGACTCACTCCCAGCAGCTTGGGAGAGGAGGCTCGAGAGAAACTCGTCGGCACCCGAGCCATAGACCCGTTTGGCGAGCGGCACGAGACTCACCAGCATCTGCATCGTCGTGTGCAGCTGATGCGTCATGCTCTGATGATTACGCGCCAGCGCGCGAGCCTCGTCCTGTGCCTCACGCTTCTGGCGCTGCATGCGTGACAGATCGTCGCGCAGCGCCATGGTCTCACGACGGAGCGCCTCACAGGACTCTTCCGTGTTGCGAACCATCGTCTTGTAGGCGAGAAGCTGCGAGCGGAGAGTACGGTGCTCCTTCTTCAGGAACTCGAGTTGGTCAGCTGTGTGCTTGGCGGAGCGCTGGCTCTCGACGCTGAGCATATCGCACTCGGCGATACGCTGGAGCTGGGATCGTAAACGATCGTACGCAGGCGAGTCAACGACTGGATCCTCCGACTGTCCAAGTGTCTCCAATTTCTGGGTGTCATACTCGTCAGCCTCAAGCCGACGTCGACATTTTGACTGGGGGTCACGCACCATCAATCGCTCAATTGTCCAGCGCTGAGCAGGATGCACGCGCAATGTCGACCTCAACAGACAATGAAAGCGAGGATCGACTTGCTCAATGATCTCTCCGAGGACGTCGTCAGTCAGCGCATTGATCAGGTGGAACACCTGCAGGGGCTGCAACGAGGCGCTCCATGGAGCGAGAGCGCTGAGCAGTGACCGTCCTGTAGCAAGCTGGTAGCTACAACAATAGCTCCAGTCAGCCGTCGATCAAGAAATGGCATAGAAGGTTAATCGCGGTCAGCTTACATGAGGCAGCCAAACTGCCAAATGTCGGCTTCAGTCGTGGGCGTGAAACTCTCGTTTGCGACAAACGCACGTGCCGCCTCTGGTGGACAGCTGCGCGCATGCAACGCGCTTGGACCGATAGTGAGCGCTTCATGGAACTCGCGACTGCAATGGTAGTTGAGCAGTCGCAGGCCACGTCCAGCAAGGTGGCCAATGTTCTCCATCGCCTGGCTCCCACAACACGACATTCATCAGCAACGGCAGTTGAGCAAAAGTCTTGCACGCACACCACACAACGTACCACGTTGCCATGTACGGCAAGCGCCTCTCGATGCCAGAAGTGCAAGCAATGTCCAATCTCGTTGATCATGACCACTACGTTGTCGACCTCGACAAGTGGCATCTCTGGCAGCGAGTCGAGAAAGAAGGCAGGTGCCTCCATCACGAGACCAAAGTGCAGCGTGACAGACGTATCTCTGGTTCTCATGTGGTTGCACAGGTCATTATAGGGTGCCGACGAGAATGCGGACACACCAAGACGTACCCAATCTGGTCTTCTGGAGCGATGGATGTCGCACTTCGAATACTCACACGGCGCTTTGCGTCCTCGAAATCGTCGTGTACCTGGATAGAGTAATCGCACTGACCCACGGTCTCTGTGACGTTCAGACGCTCAGCCTGTGGTGACAAAACCTCTTGTGAGTCTGAGCAACCTCTGTGCGAACCACGAGACCTAGATACGTACGACAGCATTAATGCGAGCGAGAATATGGCGGTCGTGCTCCAATGCAGAGGCAGACGAGAAAAACTGAATGAGCACTTTCTGCGACGCTTTGCTGTCCATCGCAAGGTTCGACTGCACGTAGACGAGCTCGTGATTCTGTAGAAACGACATCGCGTGGCCTCCGATGACGCTAAGGAAATCGTATCGCAGGCGGTAGGACGATGGCCCAGAGATCAAAAGCGCAGTTGTCTCTGGTGGAGATGAAGGATTGTCGACGAGGTACTGAATAGGCAGCCGCATCTCCTGAAATCAAGTCCATCAGACCGTGATCGACGGTCGCTATCCAACTACTCGGTTCCGTACATACCTTGTCAGCGATAATGGCTGCGCTTGGACACGCGTCCGCTAGAATTTCGAGCGTCACTGCACTCAACGCTTTGTTCGCACAGAGATGGTGAAGTGGCGTCTTTCCGTCCTGTGCACGGCGTGCAGACGTAAGGATTGCAGCCCCACATATCTACAAATGACCCAAACGACACTTACGACATCAATATCCCGCACGAGTGAGCTTGCTCGCTCGAGGAAAAGCCAGAGTAGGTCGGAAGTCACGGCGGTGTTCATACACAGGTAATGGAGAGGTGTTCGTCGATGCTGGTGGCCATAACGTCATCTGAATGATTCATCGTTTCACGGTAAGCACTGCAGTGGATTACTGACGTACCACATCAGGAGCGAACGCGTCTTCTTGGGCGACGAGCAATAAAGCGCGCAGGTGCGCTGCTGTAAGCGCGTCATTCATACACAGAACATGCAGCGGCGTCGCTCCAAACTGAAACATCAGCAGGGAAAGCAACGCAAATGGTCAGCGCCCTGACACGCAACGCTTGTCGTTTGTCGCACTCACCGTGTCAGTGCAGGAAACCGTCGTGTTGGCCTTGTCGAATGCGAGAAACTCGGTCAGCATCTCGTGCGTGACGGCATCGTTGGCACACAGTATATGCAGCGGCGTGAGGTTGTTCTGACCAACAAAAAGGGTCAGGAAATCCAATGTAAGTGGGCGACAGCGACGGACACGCACCTCTGTCTCGACACGCACTGCCTCTGGAAACGCGGACAGCAGACACTTCAATGACTGCGTGCTTATTGAGTCATTCTGACAAGCCACGTGGAGTGGGAGGTCGATGTGGTTGTCCGTTTGCCGGGCACAGCTTGGTGCCGCCTTTAGAACGGCGTTCACGACCTCGGCGTCGAATCCTTTCGCTTCGCAGACCCAATGCAGGACACTACGTCCGTCCTGGTCAATGACCGCCGCAGCGTCGGGGTGACACTGCAGCAAGTACAAAAATGCCGCCTTCTTGAATGGCTTGTGTGCACTCGCCAGGCAATGCAGCGGCGTCCGCCCGCTGCCATCGCGCATGTGGTACGTGTCGCTTTGGCCGAGCTGTCGAAGCATTTCAACGTCGCACGCAGCGTTTCGGCAAACGTAGTGCAGCGCGAGACTGGAGCGCTTGTCGCACATCGCAGCCGCCGCCGGCAGCGCATTCACGAGAACGGCGAGCGCTTGGCAGGTCACCGACGGGTTCTGACTGAGGACATGCAACGGTGTGTGCCCGTCCTAAGCACACAAGACGCGTTAGGTTTGGCGAGAGGAGGCAAATGCTTACATGCCGTTGCGTGCTCGTTACCGTGTCCATCGCCGCGGGGCTTTCGGGGTCTGCCTGAACCATCATGTCCAAGAGGTCCACGTAGAAATAGTTGGGCACAAGCGCGCACGCAAGGTGAAGCGCGACCTGTTCACGCTATTCCTCCACACGTTTCCATTTGAATCGATACGTATGGTGACAGTGAATGGCGAGTGCAGCGTGGAACACGCACCTCGTTTCGAAGCGAGACAACTCGCGGCGACTGCGTGACGATCGTCACCAGTTGCTCCTTCTCTCGGGCCTCGACAGCGGTCGCAAACGCTCGCAGCAATGCCGACTCGTCGTCGATACCGTCGACGTCAGCGTACGGTTCACTCAACACACCGCTGTGCTGCCCACGCATCGCAAGCACACGGCTGCGCGTCGCCATGATCTTGCGCATCGACTTGCTGAGCGCGCTCGAATAGGACGCCGTCCCAGCTTTCCACGCGGCGGAAGGTGCGGTGGACGCGTGACATGGCGACGCCGGATCACTGCTAGCGACTTGCATGGCTGTGTCACAGCTAGAGCGCTTCAGAGACAGAATGAGTGAAGCGACCGACGCACAACAGTCGAGCTGTGTGGCCGTCAGGGTCTCCATGGTGTGGGAGCCTGACTCACACTGTTGGAATCTTTGATCTTTCGACAAAATGAGGATTTCTATCCAATCATAGATGTGCATTGCTGTATAAAGGCCAATCGTAACGCTGGATCATGAAAGGGCGCGGCAACAACGAATCAACGGCGACGAGTGCGCCAGCACAGCAGCGATGGATGGCGTCACGACGCTCAGTGACTGGATCGGTTTGCGCGTGAAGAGACCCACAGTACACACCGCTCACCCACTTGTCGAGAATTTCGTGCATACGAATGCGCACGAGATAATAGATATCCTCGTGACGGAAACAATCGTGTATTCACGTTCTATAGCGTGAGCTAGAGAGTCTCACGTTTGCTACGCGACTGATGGGACGACTGCTCGATCAACTAACGGACCTTCGCTCCGCTGGGCGGGGCAGGGCGGAGCGGAGCGGAGTGGGAGCGAGCGTGGGATCGAGCTTGTGTGTGTGCACGTACGTACGTACTGACGGACGAACGGACGGACGGGCGTTGGTACGAATAATCTAGTTGAAGAGGTCCGAGAACGGGTTGCACGGGCGAGAGATGCTGTTGAAGAACGCCGTGAACGTCTGCTCCTTGCCAGCGATCTCCATCGTGCAGTCGGGGAACTTGAGCGGCGCGACCTCCTGCAGGAACTCGGGGCAGCTCTTGCAGATGGCAGCCGCCTGCTCCGGCGTCGGCATGGCCTTCGGGCGAGCGAGGTTGTATCCCGTGGCCGTGTAGCACTTGGCGACCGAGGGACCGAGCGGGTAGAGCTTGGGGCCGATCTCGGCATAGTTGCACTTCTCGGCCGAGGCGGTGGCGGCGAGGGCGGTGATGGCGACAGCGAGGACGGCGGTGGTCTTCATGGCGGTGGTGGTGTTGGTGGTGGTTGGAGTGTGTCGAAGAGGGAAGATTGGACAATGAGTTGGAGGTGCGAGACTCGGTTGGCGATGGGAGACGACGTCGACCGCGACGTCGACCGCGATCGCTTCGTCAGCGCCGTTGCCTTCGCCTTCGCCTTCGCCGCTCTCGCCACCAGTGGCCCACCATCAACCCCACGACCACAAGATCCGAGTGAGCCATTCTCGCGCCACATCTACAACACAGACACACACACACACACACAGACATCCACATCAACAACACACGCAGACAGACACTGCCTCGACAGCTCGCTTCTTGTCGTATCGAGGCACGTGTCGTTGAGCGACTGGCTTGCTTTCGCAGCTCGAGCTGGACTGGCAGTGCTGCTGCGTTGTCGCAGGATTTGCAGTGCAGGGCGGTGTGGCGTCTCGTGCTCTTGTATCTTCGGTTGTGGAGAGCCAATCCTTGAACGAGTTGTTGCCTCGATGCGTGCCACCGCCCCGCACACCGGTGTTCATGGTACTGCACGTAGTGTCTTGCATCGGAGACATCACTTGCGGATTCCTCACAGCGACGTCGATCATTGATCGTTGTGGGACCTGGGTTGACTTTCAGTGTTTGTGGTGTGCATAGCGAGGCCGAAGGAGAACACAAGATCTCTGCGCTGCTGACGTCGCCCGTGGCATCGACCAATCGGTGTGGGACGAGAGTGCGCCCTGGATACAGTAGAGAGAGAGAGAGACTCTGATCGCTCGATGCGAGAGGAGACAGACATGTCAGCCATTAGGAAGATCCCCTCGATCAGTGGACACAGACTGTGTCACAGTGGAGTCTCAGCAAAGCGACATCATTAGTGTCCAAACGTTTGATTCGTGGCTGCTTCGTGTCGCCAGCGCTGCTATTGGTCCTTCCAGTCGGTGGGTCTCTGGGAGCAGTCCACCGCCGCCCGAACGAATGGCTGGCGACAGCCACTAGCTCTCTGGGGATTCTCATGCCTAGGAACAGCTTGAAGATTGGTGCGAGTTTATGAGTCGAAAAATGAGTGCTTGTGTATTGATTTCGAAGTTGGAAGTTCGATATCTTCACCATTCGGGCGGCGGCATACAGACGAGAAATTACATGAGAACACTTACTACGGAAGCGGCGATAAGTGCCACTGAGCTGAAAACGACGGCAGCGCTAGAGCTACTCTCCTTCGAAGGCAGAGCCGTGGGGCTACCCTTGGATTGGTTTTGCGGCACGCGAACTGTATCGGCGCCTTCTTGGCTCGCCGCGTTACCTGCAGAGGACGATCCGGAAGTCGAAACGACAGGCGCTGACGTAGGCGCTCCACCTGTCTTGCACGGGACCGTGATGCTGTCGAAAAACGCCGTGAACGTCTGGTCCGTGCCAGCGATCACCATCGTGCAGTCTGGGAACGTGAGCTTGGACACAGCCTCAATGAAGTCGGGACACTTCTTGCAGATCGCCGCCACCTGCGTGTCGGTCGGTGGTACCGGCGGACGCGCGAGGTTGTAGCCCGTGGCAGCGAGGCACTTGGCGACCATCGGTCCGAGCGGATAGAGCTTGGGACCGATCTCCGAGTAGTCGCACTTCTCGGCGTGCGCGACGTCCGAGAGACCTTGCGCAGCGACTGCTGCGATAGCGAGAGCCTGGTATGCCTTCATGATTGTCGTGGTGGATGGCTTGGTTCGCTTGGTGGCTGAGGTGTGTGAGTTCAGGTGAAGGATGATCGATTCACGATGTACGGTATCGCACTGCAGCGTCCGAGTAAGCAGCCAAGCGGTAGATGTGCTCTATGCTCTGTGTACTGTGCAGTACTGTGGAGTCGGTGCGTCGAGGTGAATCGAGGAATGGCTCGTGTCGTGTGCGACAAGCGACTGTACGCCATGATGGTCAGCGAAGGACGGGGAGTCGACCCGACTCGATCGACTGTGGAGAGTCTCCACAGTGAATCGAGCCAAGCGGCTGACTCGGTCTCTGGAACAAAGACAGCGGGCGGTCAGTCAAGCGAGCGAGCGGTCATCCCCGGCGGATCTGCTGCGCGAGAGACAGAGCAGGGGCGATGGCGGTGGCGGTGACCACCAACGCGACGGTGGGCGCGTGCCATTGGCGTCCGTGGCGTCGGAGCGCGTGCGTGTCGGGGGGAGAGATGGGGTTGGTGGGATCTGGGTCCCTCGTTCGACGTGCGTCCCTCGTGGGGTACAGGATCAAAACGCGGTGCACTCGTTTGGAGTCGATGTCTCACCCGTGATCTGCTGCAGTCGAGTACACGTCCTGTTCTGACACAACACATGAAGAGCTCACCGTGTTCAGGCAGTCATTGAGCCAGTCGCAACTTCAACATCCATCACACACAGACACAAATCCCATGCAACTTGCAAGACCAGACCACACAAACCCAAATCAAAAACCAAAAACAAAAACAAAAGCAAAAGCAAAAGCAAACACAACAAACAAAACCAAAACAAAAAAAAACAAATACATTTCTAGATCTAGATGCTCTGGACAATCCATGCTGTCCCTCCACGCGCTCTAGTGACATGCAGGGACAAACTCACACCATCATAGAAGTGTCATGGCGTGCTGCACTCCTCGAGTCGTCTAGTTGAAGAGGTCCGAGAACGGGTTGCACGGGCGAGAGATGCTGTCGAAGAACGCCGTGAACGTCTGCTCCTTGCCAGCGATCTCCATCGTGCAGTCGGGGAACTTGAGCGGGGCGATCGCCTGCAGGAACTCGGGGCAGCTCTTGCAAATCGCGGCGGACTGCTCCGGCGTCGGCATGGCCTTCGGGCGAGCGAGGTTGTATCCCGTGGCCGTGTAGCACTTGGCGATCGAAGGGCCGAGCGGGTAGAGCTTGGGGCCGATCTCGGCATAGTTGCACTTCTCGGCCGAGGCGGTGGCGGCGAGGGCGGTGATGGCGACAGCGAGGACGGCGGTGGTCTTCATGGTGGTGGTGGTGGTGGTGCTCGGTGTGCGAGGGAGAGAAAGTTGGAGAATGAAGTGGGTCGCCTGCAGCCTACTGTGGCCTCACAACTCGAACGCCATGGGGAGAGACGATCGCTGGCAGCCACTGCCTTCAGTCCGACGACGGCGCTGACAGACTTGTAGGCTTGGAGGCGGTAGGGTGTAGGAGGCACTTGTGGGTGAGTAGCGCTAGATGCTCGCGGCATACTCAACTCAAGACAAACGTCAGTGATTGCCGCGCACCATGACTGGCCGTGCTCGGTGCATATCCAGCTGGTTGTGCCACGAAAGATACAGGCACGCGCCTCCAGCTTGAAGTTGTTGGCTGAGGTGAGAGTGCGTGGCTTCAGTTGAAATAGACCAGCATTGTCGCTGCCAGTGGCAATCTGCCAGCACGCGTCGTTGCCAGTGTACAGAGTTGGTGGCATCGATCAAAGACTGGCAGTGACGTGAGAGACTGCTAGAGCGCAGTCGCAGACAAGCGCGAGGAATCGCAGCGCAGGATCTCAAAGGATCCTGACTGGACAGCAAACAACAGCCACAAGTTATCTGGACACGTTCAAGCGTCAGACATGCATTTAGTATCGGCATAAGAGAGCAAGTGGAGGTTGCTCCGAACTCAACGGCAATTACAACAAGAAGCTAGCGATCGAGGCAGCAAAGACTGCGCCAGTGCTGACGGCTGCGAGGACGCCTGAGCTTGCGGGAGCCTTCGTTGGTAGAGACGCCGACGTGCTCGCTGGCTTTGGTGTCGTGATACTGCCAGTCGCGCCGCCATCCGAGCTCGATGCGCTGTCCACAACTGGTGCTTCGATCTCAGTCGACGACGATGACGATCCATTTCCATTGGACTTCGAGGTCGAAGAAGGCGTCGTCGACGCTGCCGGTGGTGCAGACGTTGCTTGAGCCTGCGGCTCCTTTGTCGGCGCACTCGACGTTGAGACTGGCTTTGTTGTGGGAGCGGCCGACGATGACGCTGGGGTTGTCGTCGATGGTGCTGTTGTCGGGGCTGTTGTGGGTGCTGACGTCGGCGCTGTCGTTGGTGCCGTCGTCGGTGCAGACGTCGGGGCCACTGTCGGTGCCGACGTAGGCGCTCCACCTGTCTTGCACGGGACCGTGATGCTGTCGAAAAACGCCGTGAACGTCTGGTCCGTGCCAGCGATCACCATCGTGCAGTCTGGGAACGTGAGCTTGGACACAGCCTCAATGAAGTCGGGACACTTCTTGCAGATCGCCGCCACCTGCGTGTCGGTCGGTGGCACCGGCGGACGCGCGAGGTTGTAGCCCGTGGCAGCGAGGCACTTGGCGACCATCGGTCCGAGCGGATAGAGCTTGGGACCGATCTCCGAGTAGTCGCACTTCTCGGCGTGCGCGACGTCCGAGAGACCTTGCGCAGCGACTGCTGCGATAGCGAGAGCCTGGTATGCCTTCATGATTGTCGTGGTGGATGGCTTGGTTCGCTTGGTGGCTGAGGTGTGTGAGTTCAGGTGAAGGATGATCGATTCACGATGTACGGTATCGCACTGCAGCGTCCGAGTAAGCAGCCAAGCGGTAGATGTGCTCTATGCTCTGTGTACTGTGCAGTACTGTGGAGTCGGTGCGTCGAGGTGAATCGAGGAATGGCTCGTGTCGTGTGCGACAAGCGACTGTACGCCATGATGGTCAGCGAAGGACGGGGAGTCGACCCGACTCGATCGACTGTGGAGAGTCTCCACAGTGAATCGAGCCAAGCGGCTGACTCGGTCTCTGGAACAAAGACAGCGGGCGGTCAGTCAAGCGAGCGAGCGGTCATCCCCGGCGGATCTGCTGCGCGAGAGACAGAGCAGGGGCGATGGCGGTGGCGGTGACCACCAACGCGACGGTGGGCGCGTGCCATTGGCGTCCGTGGCGTCGGAGCGCGTGCGTGTCGGGGGGAGAGATGGGGTTGGTGGGATCTGGGTCCCTCGTTCGACGTGCGTCCCTCGTGGGGTACAGGATCAAAACGCGGTGCACTCGTTTGGAGTCGATGTCTCACCCGTGATCTGCTGCAGTCGAGTACACGTCCTGTTCTGACACAACACATGAAGAGCTCACCGTGTTCAGGCAGTCATTGAGCCAGTCGCAACTTCAACATCCATCACACACAGACACAAATCCCATGCAACTTGCAAGACCAGACCACACAAACCCAAATCAAAAACCAAAAACAAAAACAAAAGCAAAAGCAAAAGCAAAAGCAAACACAACAAACAAAACCAAAACAAAAAAAAACAAATACATTTCTAGATCTAGATGCTCTGGACAATCCATGCTGTCCCTCCACGCGCTCTAGTGACATGCAGGGACAAACTCACACCATCATAGAAGTGTCATGGCGTGCTGCACTCCTCGAGTCGTCTAGTTGAAGAGGTCCGAGAACGGGTTGCACGGGCGAGAGATGCTGTCGAAGAACGCCGTGAACGTCTGCTCCTTGCCAGCGATCTCCATCGTGCAGTCGGGGAACTTGAGCGGGGCGATCGCCTGCAGGAACTCGGGGCAGCTCTTGCAAATCGCGGCGGACTGCTCCGGCGTCGGCATGGCCTTCGGGCGAGCGAGGTTGTATCCCGTGGCCGTGTAGCACTTGGCGATCGAAGGACCGAGCGGGTAGAGCTTGGGGCCGATCTCGGCATAGTTGCACTTCTCGGCCGAGGCGGTGGCGGCGAGGGCGGTGATGGCGACAGCGAGGACGGCGGTGGTCTTCATGGTGGTGGTGGTGGTGGTGCTCGGTGTGCGAGGGAGAGAAAGTTGGAGAATGAAGTGGGTCGCCTGCAGCCTACTGTGGCCTCACAACTCGAACGCCATGGGGAGAGACGATCGCTGGCAGCCACTGCCTTCAGTCCGACGACGGCGCTGACAGACTTGTAGGCTTGGAGGCGGTAGGGTGTAGGAGGCACTTGTGGGTGAGTAGCGCTAGATGCTCGCGGCATACTCAACTCAAGACAAACGTCAGTGTTAGGACCAACACATGAACGAGGCGTCGTGGGTGCATTGTCCTGCCTTTTACAGTTGAGCAAATTATTGGCATTTTCGTGTGTGTTCAGCGCAGGTGCGACTTTAAGTCGAAGGACCATCTGTAGCCAGCATCGTGTCACCGTGACAGTCACTGCAGTCAATGACAGAGTCACCGCCAGCATCACAAAACCGGGCGATGGTTGGCAAGCTGGAGTTGCTGTCCGGTCGAAACCGACCGTGTTGAGTGTAGATCCGACGTTGCTCGTGGCATCGGCCAATGAAGGACGATGATGTTGTCCCACCTGAGCGATGGACGGCTCTGTATGGTGAGCAGACGCGTGCCGTTTGTCGACTGACACGCGCGGAGCGATCCAGACTGTACGCCGGAATCTCCCCGCGCACATGAATCGGATGCTTTCAGAGCCAACGGATACAACAACAGGAACCCAGAACGGTGGAGAGCTACGGTTTGCTGCGCCAGCCGCCCGTCGGTGACGCACGCGATCAGCCGCTGATCGCTTTCGTGAGCACTTTCGCAATCGCCAGTTTGCAGACACCCGCCTCACGACCGAACCGCCAACATGAAGACCACCAGCACGCTGCTCATTGCTGCCGCTGTCCTCGCTGCCTCGTCGTCCGCTGAGAAGTGTGACTACTCGGAGATCGGTCCCAAGCTTTACCCGCTCGGCTGGTCCATTGCCAAGTGCTATGTCGCGTCGGGCTACAACCTTGCGCGCCCCAAGGCGATGCCGACGCCAGAGCAGTCGAAGCTAATCTGCGAGAAGTGCCCTGACTTTATTGAGGCCGTGACGCCGCTCAAGTTCCCCAACTGCACCATGAACATCGCTGGCAAGGAGCAGACTTTCACCGCGTACTTCGACAGCATCACGCGACCTTGCAACCCGTTCTCGGATCTCTGGCAGTGAGTTTTGTGACCACGGTTCTAGATTTTTAGCTTTCTTGACTTGCTGCGACACTAATACACATGGAGCGTTCGCGGCACTTGATTCCACAAAGAATAAGCGTGTTCGAAGTAACACGTACATCACTGCATTCTACATTCTACGCCATAGACTTTGGTGGCAGACCAGGCCACATCGCATTTCGCAACGGAGTTCTGTGTATTCCTTGAATAAACTGTACTCAACCTGCGATTTCGTCGCTGGTTTTCACTCCACACCCTCCATGCTCTCCAGTCGTGGCCAGCTAAGGCCCTTAGCCTAAGGGCGGTCAAAACGCCTTCAATTTCCATGCAGCAGCGATTAAAATGCGGCCGTTGATGGTCGGCTGGAGTGAGTAGAACTCGTAAACAACCCAGGACGTGACTGTTGTGCTCTGGGTCATTCGAGCGTGCCACGCGTGGCGATGGCCAATCGCATGCGGTGCTTCGTCACGAGCTCCCCGTCCGTGAACGTCCACTGCAGTTGACCCGCGATCTCACCAGCTGCCGATCGAATTGCTCAGTCTCTGTTCGCCTTTGGCGGTGAGTCAGTCGCAGCAGTACTACTGTTTGGTGGCAGGTGCAGCTCACATTGGCTTGATGCGTGCGCCGCGAGCGCGTGCCATGGCGCCGATGGCACGCGCCACCACAGGAATCGCAGCTCGCAGCTCGTGTCTGCATGTGCGCGGACACGAGGGATCCGCGGGTCCAGCGAGACCGACAGCCGTGAACGTCGTGATGCAGTCCGACGGTTGGACAGCCTCAAGATTTTGTCGCTCGGCCAAACGTCATTCCGCAATTCGCTTGCTTCCAGCCTCCACCTCACCCACCTCAAGATGAAGACCTCGACTGTTCTTGTTGCGGCGGCCGCCGTCCTGGCTGCTTCGGCCTCGGCTGAGAAGTGCGACTACAGCGTCGTCGGCCCGAGCCTCTACCCGCTTGGCGGCGTCATCGCCACGTGCTACACGGCCACGGGCTACAACATTGCCCGCCCGAAGGCCATGCCGACGCCTGAGCAGGCCGCCGCTCTGTGCGTCAAGTGCCAGGACTTCATCGACATGGTCTCGCCCATGAAGTGGCCGGACTGCACGATGGTCATTGCCGGCACCGACCAGACCTTCGGCGCTTACTTCAACAAGCTCATTGACCCGTGCAAGGCCAAGCCGACGGACGCCCCGGCCCCGACGAACGCCCCGGCCCCGACGAACGCCCCTGCTCCGACGAACGCCCCGGCCCCGACGAACGCCCCGGCCCCCACGAACGCCCCGGCCCCCACGAACGCCCCGGCCCCGACGAGCGGCCCGGCCCCGACGGGTGCCCCGACGAAGGGCCCTTCGCCGACGGTCCAGCCCACGAAGGCCCCCGCCCCGAAGCCGGCTTGCTAAGCGTATTTTGACTTCTTCACTCGACCGACGGTCCCGCGAATGGTAGCGACCAGTAGCTCGGATTGAGTATGCGCGACTCGCCCCTCAGTTCCGCAGCAAGCGAGGTGGAGGCGGGGACGCCGTTCCGTATAAAATTGCATATCATAAATCCCATACACGTCTGTTAGTTGTTCATGTCCGCTCAGCAGTGCACGTTTCCATCTACGCGAAGAGTCAAGTCAGCTGCGCAGTGAATGCGAGTTTACTCGTGCACATGGTCTTCTCCGCCGAGACTGAGTCGAGCTCGCTCACTTCGTATGGACTCGCTACATACCGCTTACAGCTCTAGTCAACGTGTGACGGCGCCCCCGTGCCGCGCATCATCAGCCCCACAACGCAATAGAAGACTCTGCAGGCTGATGATCACTTTCTTTTGCGTGGGGCCTCATGGACTCGACGCATTCGGCTCCACACGACTTGTGCATCATCCATCGCCCAGGCGCCAAGCTTCTTGAGACTTCTTAAGTTAAAAACCAGTACTACGACGAATTGTTGTTAAAACAGTAAACGTATTCGCCGGATTGCACTGGAGTGACTAATTTTAACCTAGCCAAACTGTTGTGGCTGTGGTGAAATTTGTGCGTTTATATTCCTGGTGTTAAAACAAATAGTGGCACACTGACACCATTATTGTCATGCCTCCTCGTCGCCCTCGCTCGCCGTGTCCTGCCCGTGGCTCGTCATGGCGCGGAACTTCTCCTGGATCTGCTCGCTCGTGAGCCCCGAGGTCTCGGGCAGGCAGTAGTACATGTAGGTCGCGAAGCCAAGCATGAGCGCGATGAACGGCACGAACGCGAAGTCGCCGAGCGCGTGTGCGACGAACGGGAAGCAGATACCGATGGCGAGGAGTCCAAGCCAGTTGGCGCCGAGACACGCAGCCGTGCCGTTGGCGCGCAGCGTGTCTGGGAAGATGGAGGAACCGATGACGAAGACGAGCGGTCCCAGCGAGATGCCGTAGGTCGCGACGAAGGTGGCCATGAAGAGGATCGAGAGCGCCGAGACCTTGGTGAGCATGGCGATTGTGAGCCCGACCGCACTGGTCATCATGGCGCCGAGGCCGGAGAGAAGCATGCAGCGGTTGCCGAAGCGCGTGACGAGCATCCCCGAGATCATGGTCGGGACGAGTTGCACGCTGTTCACAATGAGCGTGCCGATGCGGTCGTCCGCGACGCCGGCGGTCTTGAAGATGGAGGACGAGTAGAGGAACGCGGCGTTAGTGCCCGATAACTGCTGCGCGAGCGAAAGCATGATTGCGAGGATCGTCTGCTTGCGGTACGCAGGCGAAAAGAGCTCGTGCCAGGCGCTCGTGCGCTTGGACTCAGCCTCGAGGTCAGCCATGCTCGTGCGCACGATCGTGCCCATCCACGAGAGTGCGAGGTTGACGTTCTCCTTGCCGAAGAGCCGCGCGATCTCAGTCTTAGCCTCTTCCTGGCGGCCCTGCGTGAGCAGCCACGTTGGGCTTTCGACCATGAAGCGCGACGTGGCTGCGAGCGCGATGACACTGCAGATCACGGGCACGGCGGCAATGTAGCGCCAGCCAGTGGACGTGTTGGCAAAGAAGAAGAAGAGCACAGCGACGATACCGCCCACGCAGCGCGACGCCTGGTACGAGATGCCTAGCTTGTTGCGCATGTGCGGCGGCGAGACCTCGGTGATGTAGCCCGACGTTATCGTGCCCGTAACGCCGGACGCGAGGCCTGCGATGAAGCGGCCGATGGCGAACATGGGGATGCTGGCGGCGGTCGTCATGAGCAAGCCGCCGATGATCGAGAGCGCGGCCGAGAGCATGTGCGTCTTCTTGCGGCCGATTCGGTCGGCGATCTTGCCGATCATGACGCCCGCGAGCATGCCACCGACAAGCCAAATGTTGACGAGTAGCATCCACTGCGACGCCGAGTGCTTGGGGAACATGAGGCAGTGGCCGGGCGCGATGGGGCGCGCGTCGCAGTCGTCCTTGTTGTTGAAGCGCGAGTAGTTCATTTGCGAGACGGACCAGCCGTATTGCATGGTCTGCAGCAGCATTAGGAAGATGCTCGAGTAGAGAATGGGGTTGACCTTGATGCCAACGTACGCTGGCTGGTCCGCGGGCGGTGGCGAGTTCAGGTGCGGCGACTGCAGCGAGCTGAAGGACGCTCTGAGGTTCGAGTCGCTTTCGACTGAGGCGCGACTGCAGATCATCATGGTCGGAAGAGAGGTAGGGAAGAAGCTTTCACAGTGGAGACGAGAGGAGACGGAAAATGAAGGAATGAGGGCGACTGTAGCGCTCGACTGCATGCACGAAGGCCGATGCGTGAGATCGATCGATGCGGCATATCATCTATATGTCCGGCGGCTGGCGCGTTTACGATGGACGGTCTGTGACAAGTGTGATCGAGGCTGGATTTCGCTTGGTCCAAGGGAGGTGACCGCGTCGGTCGACGCGGTCATCGCGCGATGACACTCTATCACTCAAGCGCTCGCGAAACGAAGCAGAGCCGAGCGGACACACTGCTCCGCAGCAGGCATTCATTCCTCTTCATCAGAATGTTGAACAGCGAGACGATCGCGACACGCGGTCGTGCTAACACCAGTTGCAGCTTCGACACCGACAGCTTCCCAAAGAAAAAACCGATTCAGATTCTTTGGCATGGTATGTAATGCTCGATAAAGTTTTTTTGTCCGGCAACATGAAACATGCAACAAAATATCTGCTGGGAGTGAACTGTTCAAGCTCAACTGCTGCCGCAATTGACTTTCGTGTCAAGTTGGTGCACGATCTCAGCAGCTGCCGATCGAATGAGACGCATTGGTGTTGACGCTCAGTACGGGCTGTACTCCCCGTCAACAGCGTCTGTCGCAATGGTGCCACTGTTTGATTGCAGGTGCTGCTCACTTAGTCTGGATGTGTGGGAAATGAGCGTCTGCGCGTACAGTACCATGCCGCCGTTGGCATGCGCCACCTAGGAATCGTAGCTCGCAGCTCGGGGCTGCATCTGCGAGCAGTAAAAATGAGCTCGGATCGAGTGCCGCATGCGCGACTCGGCCCCAGTTCCGCGTCATGCGAGATGGAGGCGGTGGTGACGCCGTTGTGTATGACATTGCATGCGGTATGATAAACCCGATACACGTCTCTTAGCTGTTCATGTCTGTGCGCTCCTCAATCGGATCGTATCCGCTTCTCTTGCCGACGCTGAAAGGTCGCTCGCTGCGTCTCCCGTTGATCGCTGCGACCCTCAACTGTCTGCGTGTGGCAGTGGAGTGGACGTTCGCGATGCCATCGCAGCGGCAGTCTTCGTTGCTGCTTGTCTCAATCCGATGCTCGTTGATTTCGCTGCTGCCCTGGATCTGGCTGGGGCTGTGGCTCGGACATGACGCGCGGTTCAATGCACTGCTGCCTCTCGCGGCTGCGCAGGCACCACCAGCGTCCTGTCCGAACGTCGCGGACCAACAGTTTGTCGTCGTCGTCACGACGAACACATCGCTTGGATTGCGCTTGAGCGAGCGGCTCGAGATTCTTGAGTTCATCGCGGACGAAAGTGGCCGCAGCCGAGCGGTCGAGGCCTCGGGACTCGCCGAGATCGGCGATCGGCTGGTGGCGGTGAACAACGTCTCGCTGGCAGCGCTTCCGTTTCGAGACGCATTGCAGCAGCTCAAGACTGCAACGGTGCCCAAGCACCTCCGCTTCCAGTCGGGCGACGGTCGCTGCTTCGTCGACAGCGGTGTCACCAACCAGCACACGCTCCGAGTGAACGCGACGGTCAATGACGGTGTTCTCACGGTGTCGCCGACGTCGCAAGAGTTTGATCAAGTGGTGCGTAAAACTGACGTTGTTGATGGTGTTGGTGTAGAGGACTGATACCCCAACTCGTCGTGTATTAGATCTTGACAACGGGCCGCAAGGACAAAGAGCTCTCAGTCTTTGCTGTGCTCTCAGGCGATGGACAACCGCCGAGCTGTGAGTTTCGCGAGGTTGTCGTCGCAGATCCCATGGACGCGTGTCTCCCGCTCGCCGTCAACGCGACCGACAAGTTCCTCCTCGTTCCTGTACGTTTTCGCTCGCGTTGTCCACGTATCCCTTTAGTGTTTGCTCATTAGGTTCCCTTCATCTCTCAAACGCAGTCTCTCGCTGGTTGTCCTGCGCATCAGAAAGCAGCGTTTGCTCAAGAAGCTGGTGCGAAAGGCATCGTATTCGTGCAGCGAAGCGGACAGAAGCCTCAACAGGTGCGCCTGCCGCCTGACGCGCCCAAGGCTATTCGATTGCCGATGGTCATGGTTACGTTCGACGCCGGCTTCTCGCTGTTGCAGCGCATCGCCAGCCTTTATCATGCGGACACGGCGTACCTTCAGCTGCGCTTCCGCGCGGAATGTGCGTCTGATGTGTACGCCGTTCAGCCCAGCGACGCAGACGCAGGCACAGCGGGCATCCCTCCTCACGCGTTGCAGCTCGCGTCAGCCGCGTCTGGTTTCCTCTCTCTCAGCGTTTCGGCGACAGCATCGACGACCCTCAAGGCAGCAGCCTTCGATTTTTTGCGTCCCCAGCCGCTGGACGACGACGCAGTTCCCTCGAGTGACGACCGCTTGCTTGCCGATATCGCGGCCAACGCACTACCCGTTGGGCTCCACAAGATCTACTTTGTGCCACCAGAGCTGAACGCGTGCGAGCGCCGGCCCGAGCGATTGCCTCCACATCTCGTGTTCTGGCGACCCGAGATCGAAGATGCGTTCGTGGTGCTTCCGTACCGCACCAGCGAATGCGCGCTGCTCCTGCAGATTGACTTCTTCGTACAAATGAAAGCGCGAGGCGTCGTCTTCGGCGATGCCAACTTTCCTAGCACCGCCAGCGAGCAAGGCGCTCGATTGGCAGCGCGGCAGACGTCGATCCCTTTTGTCTTTGTATCCGAAACCACCATGGAGTTGATGCAGCGCTACGGTCACGACCCAGCAGCGTCGGTCGCACCACACGTCCTTGTTGAGTTCACCGCTGAGAGTACGTGCTGTGTTTTGCGCATTGATCTATTCACGACATCACCTCTGACATAGTAGCGTGCATGGTTTTTTGGGAGCAGACGCGCTGCATCATCAGTGGGACGACCTCTTCTTGCTTGCCGATGCGTCGAGTTGGCCACGGTCCGCTCGAGCAAGAGAGCGTCTGTACTACCGAATGCTCAAGGATTTCGAGTCGGTACGAGAGCAGGAGACACGATTATCTCTTGGCAGTCACGAACGTCTCGAAGTGTTGACCGCCTCCTTCGAGCACGCGAACGACGTACACGACACGGATGAAGCAAGGGAGAGATCGTTCTCAAGTGATGGCTTGTAGTGGCTTAAAGATGGAGACGTCCGTGCGAAAATCTAGTGGAGTGGTTTGGTGGCGCACATAATATAGTTGATCGCCGTGCAGTTCGAGTCGATGCGCCAGTCACGCAGGATCGGGTTGCCGACGATGCCAGAGATGTCCTTGACGTCCAGTCCTTCCTGCAAACCCACAACATTCAGACAAACTTGACAGTCCATACAAACGACGGCGTGCACACCTGCTTCACCATGCGGGCGAGCTCATCTGGCTGGATAAACTTGCTCCAGTCGTGAGTTCCGGGTGGGACCATGCGCATCACGTACTCGGCCATACCGATGGCCAACGCGCCCGACAAGAGCGTGCGGTTGATCGTCGACAGGAACAGCATACCGCCGGGCTAATAGTGACGACAACAGTAAACAGGCAAACAGGACGGTCAGGGGTTCGCACTGCCTCTCAACCCGTGGGCGACGATGGATGCAAGTACCAACCTTGACCAGCGGCGCGAGCGTCGCCACAAAAGCTTGAGGGTCCGACACGTGCTCGATCACCTCCAGCGAGCACACAATGTCAAACTGCTCACCAGCAGCCACGAGGTCGTCTGTCCCAGAGGCGTCAGTCGCTGTGAGTCCCTTAGATCTCGTGTCTTCGGTGCCAACACATACCCGATGTGCAGCACCGATAGTCAATGTGCTTGGTCACTTCGTGCTGTGCTGCATGGCGCTTGGCCGCCGCGATGTTGTCAGCGCCTGGATCGACGGAGACCATGTTGCCGCCGATGCGGCACAGCGCCTCTGAGAGAATGCCGCCGCCACAGCCAACATCGGCGACGCGGAACGGACGCAGCGGCAGCGCGTCGTCCTCGTGCGTGGCGCCAAAGTGGCGCACGGCATGCGATCGAATGTACTTGACACGCACGGGATTCAACTGGTGCAACGGGCCGACGCCGCTCGTGCTCGACGGAGACCACCAGTCACTGGAGCAGGCAGCAATGTGCGTAGGTCGATTCGTTAGTCCCATGGATGGCAAAGGTATCTTTCTGTCTCGCAGAGCGAACCTGGACACGCGGTTGAACTTGCTGACCTCGTCGGGCAGCACGGTTGACATTGCACGCACTGCATATCCGCTGCGTGCAGCGAGCGATGGCGCCGTGACGCCGCCACGTGAGAGCTTCGACAGCGTCTGCATCATCATCCTCGTCATTATCATCAACGCCAGTCTCTCCGAGCCGCAAAGATGACGGTGGACAAACGGAAGAAATTGTACCCCAGTGCGACCAAAAGCGAGGGAGGGAGGCGTACAAAAGCGAACTGACGTGGTCCACACTATTGCGGTAGAAAATGTACCCTGCGAACCTAACGCTTTCCCAGAAGAACGAGCTCGCGTAACCTCTCTCGACGCGATCGGAAACGGGAGGAAAATGAATGGGGACAACACGGGCGCCGGCTTCCCCGCGGCGTATGGCGCGCTGGCTGGCATGAACAGTGGTAGCAGTGGTCATAGTAGTAGTAACAATGACGTGAATGTCACGGGCGCCGCTGGGGCCGCGATGTATGCGGCGCCCAATGGTCCGACGGGCCTCCCGGCGCCGTCGGCCACGGACGAGCCGGCGGTCAAACGCGTCAAGCTCGAGACCGGCGCCTCGCAGCCGTCCGCTGCAGTGATGCAGACCGCGACGATCGCTGCGAACCGCGCGCTGGCGCCATCGCTGGCGACCCCTGCTCCCGCCGTTGCGGGCTCTGGCATCACGACACAGCAGTTTCTCCAGTCGCTGCCTGCAGCGTTTGCGCTCAACAACCCGGCGGTGATGATGATGATCCAGCAGCAACAGCAGCAACAACAACAACAGCAACAGCAGCAGCAACAACAACAGCAACAACAGCAGCAGTTTGTGCAGCGCCAGCAGCAACTGCAACTGCAAAGCGCATTGCAAGGTACGCGGCTCTCGTCGTGGACGCCAGTTGATGGGATTCGACCAAACGAGCGATGTGATCTGCAGGTGGAGCCTCTATGTTTGTGAGCCAACAGGCTGCGGCGCAGCAGCTCTCCGCGTCGATGCAAGCGCACGCGATGATGATGGCGCGAATGAATGCGATGGCAGCCACGCAACCTCGCGTCGCTACCACCCAGGCACCGATGACAGCGCAGTCGACGTTTGGATCGCCGCTGGGGTTCTCTATCGTTCCAGCCACAAGCGTAGCGACAGCAAACGTCGCAGCTGGGGCGATGAAACCCGAAGTGCTGGCTCCCTCCACACCCACACCGGCGCCGGTGGACCCAGTGTGCTGGGTCTGTAAGGAGAAAGGAGACGTGGTGACATGCTACGCCGGTTGTGGGCTCCAAGCCCACGTCCGCTGCCTTGGTGAAGAGGCATTCACACGATATCCAGAGCAATCCACGGCGCCGATCGGGCAAATTTGTGGTAGTTGCCGCTTGCTGCCCCTTGATCGAACTGCGCGAGATAATGCGCAGGACGGCGGTGATGTCGGAATCTCGGTACGTATTCGTCCATTGAGTGGCCGAGTTCTCAGGTGATTTATTATTGACGCAATCGCTTCCGGGCTTCATGCTAGGTGCGGAGAGCAATCCTCTTCATCAATGCAGAGATGCTGCTCGGGCCCAGCTTCGAAAAGTTCGGTCACCTCGCCCCTCTTCGACTTCACGAAATTGCTGAAATAGCTGGATATCCGATCGCGCCGTTCGCACTCAAGAGCACAGAGCCGTTAATGCAGGTGCGCGCGTGTGCTATCTCGTTTGTCGTTGTTATATGTATGTTTACGGACAAGATGAACACTGACGGATTGCTCCAGCGATGGATGAGAGAGAAACTGTCGCTCGCATTTAAGATGCAGCTGACTATCCGAGATATCTTCACCTTCATGGTTGGATTGTACAGGTGCGGAGTGAATTGTTATCTCTGAGCTATTATCACAACCATTGACAACCGATGAAGTCTTGAGGAGGTTGGTGTCGCTCACGGGTGGAGAGAGAAGTTCATCGCTGTCGTCCGGGCGAAAAATTTCTCGACGGTGGATTACCTGGGTTGGCATCCTGCAGTCGAAGGACCGACTGTGCGATCATCAAGCCTTTGTGTCGTTTGCTCCATCCGGAACCCACCAGAGGTACGTGATAGATAGTGGGTGCTTGTGCATTTCGCACAAACCTAATTGTTTCCTCCTACAGGTTCTTCAGTGCACGCGATGTCGGACGGCACTATCGTTCCCCAACACTTACACGAAATTTCTTAGTGGTCTTCTCGCCACCTATTACGCAGGTGCGTCAATGCTGGTAGATCCCACATCCACTTCAAATCCGTTGCACTTACACATCGATGACATTCATCTTACAGAGCGAATCGGTATTCCGTTTGGAATCAGTCTGCTGGATGTATTCGCACACACGAACACCGTTCGAGGTCACTACAAGGGGCTGAAGCCGTTTGATCCAAATGGCCATGAGTGGGACATGTTCGCAGAACAGTGAGTCAGCATATCGATTGATTGCAGCGATGTGCATGATAACTGAGTTTCATTCTTCGTGCATAGAATGAGGATGGTGTTCGGGCTCGTTGACGTCGCCAGTGGGTTCGGTGTTCTTCAGCTGAATCCTGATCACTTCATCCCCGAAGTTGAGCTGATTTTCAACAGCACATACTTGAACCGTGCCCTCGAGCAGATTGACTTCGAGATTGTCGGAAGAACACTGCAGTGCATGAAGCTCTTCGGCCCAGAGCTGGCAGCAAAAAATCGCCGACTGATCGAGATCTGCGAGAGATTTCTTTTGGCCAGCCAGCACACCAATGGGAGCTGGTTCAAACAGAATGCAGCTTCAGTTGATCAATTCAAATCGACAGTGACGTGCGCAAAGTAAGCTAAGAGTGCAGTCTCACTGGCTCATGCGCAGATATGATGATGTAACATCTCGCTATGTGTTTCAGGGCTTTATTGAATCCGGTTTTGCGTGGTCATGGGCCGATGAGTCTCGACATGCGCCGTCTGCTAGAAAAATGGGCAAAGAAGACACCAGCGTACGCCAAGCGCGTCGAGGAGCTGGGCAACGGGAAAGTTCTTGCCAGTGGGGCTACTATCAAGGCGAAGAGTGTGTCCAACTTGAAGAAGCTGGAACAGTACTACCGACGCCAGATTGTACCGACAAGTGGGCTGAACTCGCTGGAATTTCTTGCTTCAGCCCGACTGCAAGCCATTCGAACATGGAAGGTAAGCTCAAAACCCACATGTCGATCGATGAAACCCCACCGCGTTGACCATGTCTGATGTCACAGACACCAAAGAGTGAGGCGGATAGTGATTCGGTAGATGTGAAGTCGGAGGAATCAAGCAACGCAACGGAAGGCACGCCCGTCCCACTGAAATCGCAAGATATGGATGGAGCCATGTTCACGGATGAGGACAAGCTGGACGACGGAGTTGAAATGCCTGATGAAGAGACACTGACCAAACTCAGTCTGAGTGGCGATCTCTCCCTGTTCGAAGGCCTCAAGTTTGAAGATGGAGATGTGATCGACATGAGTCTCCATGATGATGTTGATACAGCTCCTGACGCCCCTGATGAAGACGATGACTCAAAAACTGAAGGTGTGAGAAACGACGGTGACGCCGACCTCACAGAGGGCAACGATGCCGCGGAAAACGATGTTGATGAGATGGACGACGATGGATTCTGTGACGATGATATGGATGACAACGACCCGAGTGGCCAAGATGCAAACGCCAATGGCAGTGATCTACCTGAACCTGAGATGCATGACGACACGACCACTGAGGGTGGTGATGCTGCAGCGACGGAAGAGCCAGGGGATGAATCGTCCTTCTCGCAATCGTCAATAGATATCACTCTAGAAATGTGAATATCGTTTTGAGTGGATTCACGTTAGACGAGCATCACTAACGCTCACAGCAAACCAATGATTTGCCCTACACCCTCGTTTTTCTCTCCAGGTCTTCGACAACTGACTCGTCTCTGAGCCTTGAGCTGGCTGTCCTGGACGTCTATGTCGGGCAGGTTAAGCGCAGGAATCAGATTTTCCCACGCCATGCGCGACTACGGGAAGAAGTTAGAAGGCGATCTCGAGTGCGCGCCATGCCGAGATGTGCTCTCACCTGCACATGATACTCCAGCTCAATACTGGCAAGCGCGAGCAATGAACCCTTCAAGTCGGCTGCTCTGCCTGTGTCCATCCGTCTCGATTCGACCTTTAGACTCGACGCGATGAACTGCACTTGCTCTTTTGCAAGGTTCATGCGGTCTTCAGCAGACGCCATCTTCTGCTCGGCTCGCATTGCAGAAGCGGCTGCTCCGCTGCTTGCACGTGCAGCTGCAAATCGCTCCTTATTGCGTTGCATGCTGGCATTTGCTTGCTGAACCTCTTGAATGGCAGACTCGCGATTGTTCATTACGGTCTATGTCATTCCCGGAGTTGTGAGGCAATCAATGAAAGGAGAATTTCTTAATCTGAGTTCAACACTCACCTTCACAGCATCAACTTTTCCAGTCTGGTATCGGATTACCGACACATACATCGCGAGCAACTTGTCAAGCTAATCAATGATAAACGCATCAGCATATACAATCTCCAAGCTTCTATAGAGTAGTCACAAACCTCGTCTTGGTACAAGTTCGATACGTTCTCGAACAAATCACCCGTCATCTGTGTAAAGAAAACTATGTCAGCTACAGCTGAAGCACAGAGGCGAATCAGCAAGGCTGACCTCAGCAAATTGCCGCATTTCCTCGTCTTTCTTTTCGTGTGCAGACAGCGCCGACATGTAGCTTCCGAATCGTGACAGCTCATATCCTTCGGCTCTCTGTGCTGCGTACACAATGTCGGAGCAACGCTTCACCTCGCTGATTCGCTTCTCATATTCGCTGATTTGCTCTCCAATCTAGCCAGACAAACCATAGATAAGCCAAAGCAAAATGAACTCAACACTGATGTAGAGAGTGTACCATACCCTCAGATAATCGTCATCGTGGGGAATCTCGACTGGTTGAACATTTGACGAAATGAAGACGCCATCTTTGAGAGAGCTCCAGAGTGACGTGACGGTGGCTGTTGTCGGAACGTATGCAGCAGCAATTGATGGAACTTTTAGCAGTTCTTTTCCGGCAATCAAGCCCTGATCCATCAAGTTAGAGCAGGCCAATAGCATAGCGACGGTAAGTTTCGTACCTCGTTGCTTGCAGTCAAAAAGATCTGTAGTTCAAGTGTTTGTGACAATTTGCCATGTCCACAGACTTCATTCTTGTGTACAAATACAATGTCATACTTCTGGTACTCTGGCGCAGTATCCATCGATTACATACAATGAAATGCTCCAAAGCCTGGCGTCTTTCTTCAACGAACGTTGCATCCATGTTTCCAGTCCAACGCTTTTCAGGGAGTGGTGGGATGATAGTGCCTATAGAGTTTTCAAAACATGATCCTGATAACACTTCACCCGATGTATGAAACGACTTACCGCGGAATTGCTTCAGTAAACGCTGATGGAGCCATTCAAAATCGCTGAACCGCCGCTTTACTTGTGCAGCTTGACAAGGAAAATGAAGACTATTCGTCTGTTGATCAACATAGCACCAATCAGGCGTGTCGATGCACGATATAAGTGCTCTTTCAACAATTATGGTGACCCGTACCTTGGTGGAAATGACGTACTGAGTGTATCTTGTGTACCCAGATCCGACAACAATCGGTGTGCTCACAGTGACAACAAACGACCGACGAGTTTCCAGACCAATGTCCTCGGTTACCTATCGATCCGATTTTCGGGATGAACTCAACACCTCGTTTTGGTTCTACTGCATCCATATGCGACTCACCACATTGTCCGGCGGCGACTCCAGCTTGAAGTCTGCGAGCGGAAGCGATTCGCCGGCGTACAGTGGCTGCATCTGACACTTTCCGCTGTGCTGCACGAGAGCGACAAGTTTCATGGCGATGAACCAGCAGTCCTTGTTCAGCCTTTCCTGTGAACGACCTCCACTGGCAAGACGCCAAATCTAAACGATACTCTTGTCAGTGCACCAGACGTCGACCCTTCCTTCAACTGCACGTCACCGACCTCGCGGTTCGCGTCATTTAGCAGTCGCGCACGCCGGATGAACGCTGCACCCTCGGTGCCACCGATGAATCCATCTGCATCAGCATCCACCTGCGCGCGCGAGAAACGTCAGCGATGTGCGCCTAGGGCAGCTCGTCGACTACCGCATCGACCACCGCCTCGACCAGCACGTACGATATGGAAGAGCCGCGCGTAGAGAACGCCCTCCTCGCTCGTAAACTTGATCGGTCCGTTGACGAACGAGATCGTAAACTCGCCCGCGCTGCTGTTGCTCGTGCTGTTGCTGCTGCTGCTGCTGGCGCGGTGCCGCATCATCATCGCTTCCATCGTCGTTCTTGTTCAACTGATGCAACAAGCCAGAAGCTGTTGGGACAGACATTCTCGCAAGAGGTCGTCCGAAGCCGAAGGTGTGCTGAATGTCGTACGATCTGAAGAAAATGTGCACCCGAACGACGGAAAAAGATCGATTTTTGTTCTCTGTTCCCCGCGCCCGCGCTCGGGTTTTGCTCTGCGGGTTCGAGGATTTGCGTGCCCACGCCGTCACTTGCAGTTTGTATCGGCGCGCGGTCAGTCGGTCATTGAAGTGGCCAAGCGAGAAGCGCGCGACCAAGATGCCAGCGACCCACGACGCGTCCTCTAGACGACGCCACTCGGCGCGACAGCGGCGCAAGAACAGCAGACCAGCGCTGCCTATGAGAGGGCTCGGGCCGCTGCCGCAGCGTGCCGCCTCGGCTGGCGACGGTCGGCGCATGCGCGTCTCCAAAGAGTGCGTCTTTCACAATCACTGTATCGGCGTCCTTCGTCCAGTCGCACTGACGGCGTATGCACAGGTGGATGAACCGCTTGGTTATGGACTATTTGATCGGAAAAGGCTACCGCGACGTCGCCGAGGCGTTTATGCGGGACTCGGGCACGAAGCGTATGTGGCTGTTTGTTTTCTTGGTCTCTTCGTTGCGATGCGCACCGTATTTACACGCGAGACATTCTTGACGTGCATGGTGAACCAGCGCACGTTGATCTACAATCCGTGCAAACAAGAATGCGAATCCATCAGCTGTTGCTGAACGGAGAGATTGCGAAGGCCCGTGACAAGCTGTTGCACATCGATGCCTCGGTAAGCGGCATGTCGCCACCAACATCATCCTGCGCTCTGGTTCCTCAACACTCCATGTCCCCTCTTCTGGTGTAGTTTATCGACCGGAATGGTTCGATTGGTTTCTTGCTCGCCAAACAAGAGATGATTGAGCTCATCAAGGGTGGGCAGGTAATGGCAGCGCTGACGTTCGCGACCCAACACCTCGCGCCGTTTGGAGAGAAAAATGTGAGCTTCTGAGAATTGCGAGGATTTGTTTCGCCCTCATGAATGACCTGCAGACTTGTTCCCACAGTCGTGTTTTCTTCAGGAGATTGAGCATACGATGGCTCTCCTCGCGTTCGAAAACCAGTACCAATCACCTTTGGCATATCTGCTCGAGCCAGCTCAACGCCGACGTGTTGCAGATGAGGTCAATTCCGCTATTCTTCGCTTGCAGAAGCAAGAACTTGGTAAGAGACAACCTTTTGTTGCCGTGCATGCTTCACTTCATTAAACCGACTGCCGATCAGAACCGATGCTGCCAACAATGGTTCGCCAGTATCATTTCATTGAGGACCAACTGCAATCTAAATTACACCGAAAGCCTCGAGGGATTTCATCCGCGAAAGACCGCGCGATCGACGAGGAGACGAAGGAATAATCGCATCTAGCCTCGAACTCCAATCGTGTATTTATCCATGACTCAACATTTTTACAGTGAATTAAATCAGCGTTTCTCATCTGCGTCAATCTCTTCATACAACGCTTCAATAGCTTCAAGTCGACGCACCAATGGCTCGGCGTTGAACGGGAAAACTTGTGCCCTCGTTAAGCGCTCTATCTCTATCCTTAGACGTATGAGGACTGTCAACACCTCATCCAGTCGAGCGAGATCTTGCCATACACATCGACACGACGACCATGTCCGTTCGCAATAACGGAGGTATCGGACCATGTATTGGAGCATACAGGTCTCTACAAATGAAGAGAACGGGTCAAAAGGGATGATCCCACAGGTAGAAAACAAAGCTGGAACTCACCTGGTGACATCATCAGATCAAGCAGTACACCGTGGTCATTCCCCAGGCACTGAAGCAGCTCTGAAAAGATGGCGTGTGGATTCATCTCCGTGTCAAACCATAGCAGCAGCTTTGAGTTACTCTGTGATGCTCTTTTCCGCGTCACGGCGTCTTCGAGCTGCAGTGATAGTCGCAGCGAATTGTCCAGTATCTCGATCATGGTGTCGTCTTGCTCTGATAGTATATCGATGAGATGTCTTCGTGTGAGCTGGCGGGATGATGGGAAAAGCGCTACGCTGGCCGCTGGTGGAAGATCATGGCCGACAATCTCGAGAGCAACGACTGTCGCAAGGCGGATCCACGACTGTAGCAGCGGATACGGGCTTCCATTGGATATGAAGGTCTCACTGCAGACGTTGCGCGCGGTTTGTTCACTGGAGAGCATCTCGAGAACGTCGCACGTGCAAGTTTCTCTGTCTGTTGGTGTGAGCAACCTGAACGTGGAACTCAACCAGTCTTTCGCTTTGGTTCGGTGTTGGTCGCTGATAGAAAAAAGCGAGTGCCAGTCGTAGAGGAACTTGAGCACGCCAACGGTTACGAACGAGGGAACATTGAGCCAAGGACAATCGAGAACGCAGTGGCTCACGGTGAGCGACAGCGAGTGAACGCTGGTCAGGACGGTGTCATCGAGATCGACTGCAACCGCTTCTTTCATCACTCTACGCACGAGTCGCAGCGCCTCATAAACCACGTCATACCGTGGCGAGCGTAGTGCTGCGAGCACGAGAGGTTTGACTGAGGTCATGCACTGAAGCAGAGGCGGCAGTGCCTCGTTCTCTGAATCGCAAGACGAGGTCGAATCAGCCTCCGCTGCGTCAGCCTCGAAGCGTTTGGAAGCTGCGCGAAGCAGCTGCAGTTGGTACACGCTGATACGTTCACTGCCTGCAAGAAGCAGGTGCCTGTCGGAGCAATCCATGCCGTCGCATTGGGTCAGTCTCTATCAATTCATGAGGTGAGGCGTCCGATCACTTACTGGATGCAGTCGACGGCGTCGAGATCCGCCGTCGCCATGAGATCGCTGACGGCTCGAAAGCCAGCAAAGGCGACGAGCGGGTCCTCATCGTACAGACAAGAGATCGCGCCGTTTAGCGCATTGGCTGGTGATTCACACGGAGACGTGAGCGAGCGAAGGCGGCTCCATCGCTGCGTCCATGACTGGGCGGTCTCCATGGCAGCGCTCTCCATGTCATCAAGCGCCACGTTTTCAGCCAATGAGGACCCTCGTTTTTTGCGATCGAAGAGAGACCGAAGACAACTCAAGCATTCACTTGTGTTGGGAAAGCGTAACGAGATTTGGTTGTGGGAATGCAACGGACTTTAATTGGTGGAAAAGTAGCCAATCACTGTCTCACACTGATCACTCTGTCACATGGATCACTTTCGCTGACGTTTCCACTGACCCAACTGCACACTGCGAGCGCTCGGGTCTGCATCGTGTATGGCCTCGCGGATTCTTCGCAGCGTTGTGGTAGCTCGCTCCGGGCGACGCTTGTGTTCATGTTGTTTCGCTTTCATGGGAACGTGTTCGATTGCAATGCGAAAGAGACTGTGAGCTTGCCCCTCGTTCTCTGGTGTCTGTAGCGCCCGTCGCACGTTCGACTGCGTTGACGAGGACGCTGACATTAGTGAACACGTACACTGACCAACAGGTGTGTGTCAGGCAATTGGAGTATGAGATAACTGTAGAATTGGACGCGTGTGTCCATCGACAATGAGAGTCGCAAACATCAGTGGTAGAGCGTCGGAAGCGCACGCAACTTCTGGGTGAGGAGGGAGTTGGGAAAAGTCGACACTATTGATGGGCAGACCAGCGACTATGCGCCCCTGAACTGGTCTCCCGCTGCTTCATACCGAACGTACCGATCTTGAACGCCGCCGAGCGACCTGCCGCACCTCAGACACACACTTACGATGGATGGAGCGCCTGAGCTAGCACTGCAGATGAAAGTGACGACGCTTTTCTGATCGAGTGGGTGCCGTAGACATTGTCACAGACTCTGGCAATGTCAACAGAGACTTCGAGAATCGGCATTTATGACTCGATCAAGGAAACAACGGGCCGAAAGGCAGCTATGGATTGGCGCCGCCAATCCATAGCTGCCTATCTTGCCGCCAAATTGGCGGCAAGATAGATCGCGAGAGCGTACAGCACTTCTATATCCACTAAGCGTGGATACTGATACTGTTTTGGAGTTGAATTTGGCCATGAGAAACCTCTCAAAGATATCTAGCGTGAAGACGGAGACGTCGAGGGAGCCATCAGTGTCGACGAGCCGCTCGGGATCTGGCAGGTTCGAGTCCTTCGATCGAGTCCATAGACTGATCTGCATCAAGCTACTGGTGTACGCTCGCTTCGTCGCCGGCGCTGTACACGCGTTGCGCACGTCGTCGGCGGTCATTGGTGTGCCGCTTGCATCACTCATACAATCCGGAGCAGCGTTCGTTTGAGTCATGATGGCGACAGGATCTAGCCGTTATGGATCATCGCTTGAGTTTCAGGCAATCCTCTCAAGTCGACATGATCGCACACGTCTGCACACCTCTAAAAATGACCAATCACCGTGAGCTGTCGATTGTAACCAAACCATCCGAACCGTTCTTGACGTACTTCATTTCACGCCAACTATACTAAATCCAAGTGATGCGCCAGCTTGGCAAAAAAAATGTCGTGCAAAAACAACCGATTCTGGTTACGGGCAGCACTGTGAGGGACATATCTAGGTTACGGGAACTGGAGAATCACTTGTGTTGGGAAAGCGTAACGAGATTTGGTTGTGGGAATGCAACGGACTTTAATTGGTGGAAAAGTAGCCAATCACTGTCTCACACTGATCACTCTGTCACATGGATCACTTTCGCTGACGTTTCCACTGACCCAACTGCACACTGCGAGCGCTCGGGTCTGCATCGTGTATGGCCTCGCGGATTCTTCGCAGCGTTGTGGTAGCTCGCTCCGGGCGACGCTTGTGTTCATGTTGTTTCGCTTTCATGGGAACGTGTTCGATTGCAATGCGAAAGAGACTGTGAGCTTGCCCCTCGTTCTCTGGTGTCTGTAGCGCCCGTCGCACGTTCGACTGCGTTGACGAGGACGCTGACATTAGTGAACACGTACACTGACCAACAGGTGTGTGTCAGGCAATTGGAGTATGAGATAACTGTAGAATTGGACGCGTGTGTCCATCGACAATGAGAGTCGCAAACATCAGTGGTAGAGCGTCGGAAGCGCACGCAACTTCTGGGTGAGGAGGGAGTTGGGAAAAGTCGACACTATTGATGGGCAGACCAGCGACTATGCGCCCCTGAACTGGTCTCCCGCTGCTTCATACCGAACGTACCGATCTTGAACGCCGCCGAGCGACCTGCCGCACCTCAGACACACACTTACGATGGATGGAGCGCCTGAGCTAGCACTGCAGATGAAAGTGACGACGCTTTTCTGATCGAGTGGGTGCCGTAGACATTGTCACAGACTCTGGCAATGTCAACAGAGACTTCGAGAATCGGCATTTATGACTCGATCAAGGAAACAACGGGCCGAAAGGCAGCTATGGATTGGCGCCGCCAATCCATAGCTGCCTATCTTGCCGCCAAATTGGCGGCAAGATAGATCGCGAGAGCGTACAGCACTTCTATATCCACTAAGCGTGGATACTGATACTGTTTTGGAGTTGAATTTGGCCATGAGAAACCTCTCAAAGATATCTAGCGTGAAGACGGAGACGTCGAGGGAGCCATCAGTGTCGACGAGCCGCTCGGGATCTGGCAGGTTCGAGTCCTTCGATCGAGTCCATAGACTGATCTGCATCAAGCTACTGGTGTACGCTCGCTTCGTCGCCGGCGCTGTACACGCGTTGCGCACGTCGTCGGCGGTCATTGGTGTGCCGCTTGCATCACTCATACAATCCGGAGCAGCGTTCGTTTGAGTCATGATGGCGACAGGATCTAGCCGTTATGGATCATCGCTTGAGTTTCAGGCAATCCTCTCAAGTCGACATGATCGCACACGTCTGCACACCTCTAAAAATGACCAATCACCGTGAGCTGTCGATTGTAACCAAACCATCCGAACCGTTCTTGACGTACTTCATTTCACGCCAACTATACTAAATCCAAGTGATGCGCCAGCTTGGCAAAAAAAATGTCGTGCAAAAACAACCGATTCTGGTTACGGGCAGCACTGTGAGGGACATATCTAGGTTACGGGAACTGGAGAATCTTTATTGTTAATGGAGACTCGAAGGGGTACAAACTACTTACGCCTGCGCTGACGTGACCACGAGTCCGATGGTCTCCTCACCGACACGAGAGATGCCACAGACCTCACAGAGCACGCCAGTAAACTCGGGTCGGTACGCCGCCTGGCAGTACGGGCAGCGCACGTCACGGTCGCCAAGATAGATCGGCGTGAACGTGCGCGCGCACAGCACAAAGGGCTTGTTGTCCTGGTAGTCGAGCTGGTGCTCGTTGCGGGCCTCCTTCTCGGCCTTCTGCAGCACCTTCATGGCAGTGAGACGAAGCTTCTCGTGGCGCGGCTGCGTCGCGACCTCGGGGATCTCGAGCAGGCGGCGGCAGAACGACGCCGCCGTGATGTAGTTGTTCGACTTGAACGCGTTCGTCATCGCGATCTTCAGTGTGAGCACGAGGTGCGGGGGCTGCAGCTCGCAGTGCGTGAAGTACGCGCTCAGCTCAATGTTGCGCTTGGGCTCCGACTCGAGCGGGAACTTGGCAACCTCGTTGCGAATGCGGCAGCCCATGAGGTACTCGCGACAAACATTCACGAGCGTCTTCACCTTCTCGGCCTCGTCCTTCGAGTCAACCGCGAGGAACGGCACCGAGTACAGAATCGTCTCGCACAGCGTCTTGACGTCGTCAAACTTGGCAGCGGTAAACGCGCGGTACGCCTCCTTCAGCGTCTCCACGAGATGCGCAAACGACACAGCCACCGCAGGCTGGCTGCTGTCATTGCGCTGCAGCCACGCACGCAGCGACGGGAAGTTGGGCTGCGTCGGGAGCGACGCTGCGCCACCAGCAAACACCGAGAGGAAGTAGGGCTTGAGGGGCTCGAAGTTGACGACACCGATCTGGCGGTGCAGCAACTGCATCGCCGTTGTGATTGAACCTGCCGCCGCATGGTCCGCCGCCAGAGACGAGTTACGAACCCACTGCACCGCGAGACTCGTGCCGGCGCTTGGTGCGGCCACAAAGCCACTGGTGGACGACCCAGCCGCACTGAAGTCCACGTCCAACGCTTCTTCGTCCAACGACGGACGGCCGAGCGACAGCGAGTCGTCCAGGTCGAGGTCGCCATCGCCCCACGCGTCGGCGGCATCCATGCCCAAGTCCATCGACGACTTGCGGTTCGACGCTTCCTCGTGATAGTGATGCGCGTGAGACGACGACGCAGATTGGTGCTGCTGCTGCTGCTGGATGCTTCGCTCAGCCTCACGGCGCTCCGCGGCAGCCGCGTGGTCCTGGATTGTGGGCTCGTTGATCTCGACGAGCGGCCAGTTCTCATTCTCAACCTTGCTCACGCACGGCGGCGGCACCAGCAGGCTCGCGTCCGCTCGGCTTTCCTTGGCCAAGAACGCCGCGACATCAAAGTTCGGGTTCGCCTCCTGCAGCAGCGCTGAGATGCGAGCCACGTGCTCATCCAGACCATGGGTTGACGCCGTCAGCAGCGCCAGTCCAAACTGACCCGCGGCCTCGAGCGTCAGCACACGCGTCTCAACGTCACCGAGATACAGCGCGTTGTGGAAGCGCGACATGATGTCGTTGCGGACCTCTGCGATCTTGAGCATCTTCTTAAGCTTGTCGCGGTTGCCCGTGACGAGGTACAAGAACGAAAGGCGCTCAAAGTTCTTGGTGCGCTGGTACGCCATCTCGACGACCTGGATGTTGCCCTGACGAAGCGCCTCGACGCCAAGCTGGTGCCAGCACTTGCTGTCGTCGAGCTCATACGCCGAGTTCAACGCCACCTCGAGGTTGCCGCACGAGATCGCGAGCTTAAAGCGCGTCTTCTCGTCGCTCACGAAGTGCAGCGCCACCTCTGGATAGCCCTTCTTCGTGAGGTACGAGATGATCGCCTGACCACACAGTCGCGAGTGGCGCACCATGCGCATCACCTCCGTGTAGTTCTTCTTGCTCAGCGCGATCTTGAACTCGCACTCGGTGAGATCCACCGCCATCGTGCGCATCTTGGCTTCGCGGTCGAGGCAGTAGAGCTTGGAGCCCTCAAGGTGCGTGAGGTACACGGGCACATCAAGCGTGCGGATGATGCCACTGTCGCCGTTCGTGAGCGAGTACTTGATGTGGTTGAGCGTCGTGTACACAAAGATCTCCTCCGGCGAGTTCGCCCAGATGCCACTCTTGATGCGCACCGACTCGGTGATCGTACTCAGGTGCTGCAGGTTCTTGTCGGCCAGAATGATCGAGTGCTTGCTCACGAGCGCAACGTACTCGTAGCGAGGGCTCCAGACAACGTACTTGATGCGCGGCGCCTGGAGATCTGCCAGCACGCGACGGCTCTGCGTCTCGTACAGCACCATCTTGTCGTCGACATGCAGCAGCACGCGGCCGACGATGCCGCCAAAGTAGAGACCGTCGCACGTCCCGTTCGGCGGTACGATCTTCTTCGTGACCTCGTTCTGGAAGTTCTTGATGACGATGTGACGCGACTTGTCGAGCACAGCAAAGCGGTTGCGTGCCACAAACACAGCGAACATGCCCTGGCCACGGCTCGACTCAGACGTCTCGCCGTTGGATCCCTGCGTGAACGTCACGAGCTCGTACGAACCGCCCTCGGCGTCCGTGCACATCAGCACGCTGCTGGTCGACGACGACTGGTCGTACGGGTTGTAGTTGAGCGCACGCGGCAGGTTGCCCATGCCGGTGCCGGCAGTGCCGGTGCGGCGAATGGCGGCCACGGGCACGTCGCTACCGTCGAGGAACGAGTACATGCGCACGTAGCGCTCCTTCACGTAGTACGCACGGCCCTCGTGGATGTCCATCGCAGGGCGTTCGCGCTCGAGCTTGAAGACGATCATGCCCGAGTCGTGGCCAGCCGCAAGCAGGTTCTGCGTCGGATGCGTGGCGAGGATCCAGAAGCGGTCGTTCTCGCGGCGGAAGGTCTGCAGGCCCATGCGCTTGGAGATATCCCAGACGCGGATGGAGCGATCCTCCGAGTTACTGATGATGAGCTCATGGCGCGGGTGGAACATGACGCACGACACGTTCTGTGTGTGGCCGCGCATCGTGTCGACCTCCCACGCCTTGGTCTCGTTCATGCGCCACAGCTTCACCTGACGGTCGTCCGACGCCGAAACAATGAGCGGCAGGTTCGGGTGGAAGTTGGCCCAGTTCACGCCGCGGTCGTGGCCCTCGAGCACGTACTTGACGATGGCGTCGCTAGCACCAAAGATGTCGTGGTTGTTGGCGCGCATGGGCGCGACGTCATCCATAGAAGAGGGCGCGCCACGCACCGTCTTCTTGCGGAGACCCGTCGTATCCCAGACACGGACAGTCTGATCGAGCGACGCCGAGACAATGAGATCGTCCTTGGGGTGGAACGCGGCGCACATGACGTAGTGGTTGTGGCCCGTGAGGATGGAGACGCACGAGCGCGACTGCCAGTTCCAGATACGGATGGTCTGATCGTCGGAACAACTGAGGATCCACGGGTACTCGTGGTGGAACTGCACCGTGCGGATGTAGTCGAGATGGCCGAGCAGCGTGAACAGGCAGCGGCGCAGCTTGTAGTCCCAGACCTTGAGCTTGTAGTCGTCACCGCCGGACGCGAAGATCGGCTGCGTCTTGTGGAAGTCGACGCCGCGCACGGGGCCGTCGTGCTCGTCGAAGCGGTCGAGCAGCGTGCCCATGCGGTAGTCCCACAGCTGGATCACGCCATTGTGCAGCGACGTGAGGATCCACGGGCGGCTGCAGTGGAACGCCAGGCCCTTGACGCGGTTGCTCTTGGACTCGAACTTGGTCAGCATCTTCCCGCTTCAGTCACCAAATACACCGAGACAGAGACAGAGAGAGAGACAGAGACACAAGGTCGACCTTGACGATAGTTAGAGAGAGAGAGAGAGAGAGAGAGAGAGCCAAGAGAGCCAAGATGACGCGGACGCACGAGAGCGCACAAGGGAAGGGAGGGAGATCCACGCGCGGCGGGATGACGAGCTATGTGGGGTGGGCGACATCTTTCATCACTCAAATATCCACCAATCCGGGTCCACCATCTGAGAACTCGCATTTCCGCCAATCAAACGAGGCGTTCCCGACTGCATGGTGACGCCTGCGGTACCCCCCTGTCGGTGGCACTAGTCCCGTCCAATCACGTCCGGGGCTGGACCGCCAGCCGGCCAACCAGAGCGAGCAGTCCGCATTTCCGGAAAAAAACCAACCAGTGCAGCGCGCGGGCCGTTTGAACGCCCAGCAGTCCAATCGGGAGCTCCGACGCCATCGGGAGCGCGCCAATCCGAGACGCCCACACGCGATCGCTCGCCGCCTTCAAGCTCCGCGCTGCTCACGTACGTACGTCGGTCGGTCGCTGGCTTGGTTGACCCGCGGGATCGGTCGTCGGACCCTCGCGAGCCGCGGGCGCATGCGCATGCGGGAGGGAGACGCACGACAGAAAGGTCTAACGACGACGCCGGTCGCGATGATGAATGCTCGCAGCAGAACCACGCGAGGATAACAAACACCATGGACACCGCCGACCACATGCAGGCCAGCGTGCACGTCGCACAGCAGCAGCAACAACAGCAACAGCAGCACCAGCACCAGCCTCAGCAGGCGCAGCAACAGGCTGCTGCCGCGGCGGCGGCGGCAGCGGCGGCCGCCGCCGCTGGCGTGAACGGCCAGTCGCCCGCCGATCTGCAGGCGCAGTTTGCGCTGTACCAGCAGCAGTTCCTGCAGCAAATGGTGCGTTGCTTGTGCGTTCGTTCGTGTGCATGACAAGTAGCGATCGGGAAATGCTCACTGGCGTGCGTTGGTGTCGTTGTGTGGGACGCGTCTTCTGCATGACCGATGATCTCTGTCTATAGCTGGTAGGCAATGGCTCTTGTGGTAGGAACGTGGACCTTTGCGAGCGATGTCTCTGACCTCGTGTGATGCTTGTCTTAAACAGCAACAACAGCCCAACAATGAGCAAGTCCGAGCCATGTACAACGCCAACCTGATGATGATGCAGCCGTATATGCTGAACCAAGCACTCTTCCCTCGCATGGCGACCGGTGCGACGAACGAGGTCGTCGAGGAAGAACCCGTCTACGTGAACGCGAAGCAGTACCATCGCATCATGATCCGACGACAGCAGCGCGCCAAGCTCGAAGCCAAGCTCGGAGCGAACCGCCAGCGCAAGGCGTATCTCCATCACTCTCGCCATCGACACGCGATGCGCCGCCCGCGTGGACCTGGCGGTCGCTTCCTGACAAGGGAGGAGCTGCAGGGCTTGTCCGACGGTACACTGACGTACGAAGACTTGGAAGTGAAGCATCGAGAGTCGAAGGGACTTGTGTGAATCAATGACTTGGCTGAATTATCAAGCGAGAGACGCTGAGAGAAGTCCATCGATCTCGCCACACACACACACACACACACACACACACACACACGAATGAGACGTACGCACACTGTGGATTGATGGCAGTTTCCAGTATTGTAATCAAAGATGAACGCATCCATGTTGGTTTTGAGTTACGTGTTCACGTGCATCACACTCACAAACGACTAACACCCGCTGAGGTCGCAGCATGGTCTTGCTCAAACTGCATGCGCTGTCGAAGATCCATCCCTGCGAATGACTGAACAACGCGCGACTCGCGGAGTACAAACTGCAGATCCTCCTTGCGAAGAAGCATTGCGTGCGTTGGAGCCTCCGTGACGAGCGTATACGGCACAGGCTCGTCATTCAGAATCTCATGGTGACCATACACACTGCCCGCCAACAGAGTGTAGGGATGAGCGGACTGAACACGAACACGACCAGAGCTGCGGTCAAAGACGCCATCAGCCAAGAGTCAATAACGCTCCGCCAGAATCTACGAACAGCGTGTACAGGGCACACACCAAATAAAGTAAACGGCGTTCGGAAGAGATCCTCGAGCACAAATCTTCTCGCGCGGGCGATACACTCGAGCATACAGCGGGATGTTGCGCCGATCGCAGATCTTTTCAATCTCTGCAGCATCCATGCACATTAGTCAATGCTCATCACATCCAGCAAATGCACGCACCATCGAGAATGAAGTTGGAAGTGGGCCAAACCAGGCGAGTCACCGCAACGGATGCCGCTGCAGCGGCCTTCCTTTTGTAAGACCCCGATGTCTGGTCGAGCGTCGTCATGCAGTACCGGTAGTTGATCATCATCCCAAGTGCCGTCTTGATTCCATGTGGCGACGGGTCTGCAAGGAAATTGATCTGCTCAACTTGGGCACCGTTTTGGAGATGAAAATTGGCCACGGGGTTTATCATCTTGTCGCCGCTACGCTCAAAGAGTACGTATCGAGCGCATGCTGCCTGAAGGACCGGACGCATGGACTCGGCGAGCTCAGCGTCGTGACACCAGTCATCACAAAGACGCTTTAGCAGCCATTTCGCAACGTTGTGAGGATTCAACCCGAACTGCAGCGAGAGCCGTTGTACTTGAGCCTCGGTGAAAAATGTGTGTCGTGCTTGCGGCGCTTCCAAAGCTTGTTGAAACCATCTTGTGAAGCCTGGGACAGGCGAAAGCGTCGCCGATGTGTGGCATTGTGGGAAGAGAGCGCTCATTCGCTCGATCGTTAAAAAGAGAAGATGGCTGGCGGTGTTGAGCTCACGAAGACCCGAGTTGGTGTTTGAGATCGAGTAGAAGATTATATGCGTCGGGTTTGCGACCTCGCGATCTCCTGAGCCATCAAGAATGGGCACAACCTTGTCACAGAGGTGATCCGTCACCAGCACTTCGACAAACACAAGCGGTGACGTGGGCATTTGGAGGTGAAAGAGCCCAAAGCAGTACCGATTCGGTCCAGAGATTCGCCGCTTCAAGTCCATCCAGTCGCGAATGGCATGAACACGCTCGTGCTTGAGCACGTAAGCGACAGTCTTCTCTGACGACATGTCAATACGTCGAAACCGCATCCCTGCTTGCGTTGCAAATAGGTCACGCATGACCATGTCGAGATACTCGAGTGCCTCGACATTCTCCTTGGGCAACTGCGAGCGATACTTCTTGATCAGCACACTCAAGTCCACACGAAGCCGAAGCAGAAACTTTGGACCCGATGGAACCGATCCGATGAGCAAAAAGAACTGCTCCGTGATGGGAACGAGCCCACGCTTGATGCTTTTCGAGATGTTGGGGTCGTTCTTGCGGCTAAACCCGAGTGCGGCGGCCATGACGTTGAGCACGAGATGGGTGCGCGGCAACGAAGGCAACGTCTTCACCATGCTCGACAGGTCTTGCAGTCCCAGATCCACGGCCAGCGCCAGCACGAGCTCGAGCTTCTGTGCTTCGTTGAAAAACTTGTAGTCGCGGCAAAGCTGGCTCGCGAACTCGCGGCGGCGCTTGAGTCCGATCACGAAGCCCACGTTTTCGTCGCCATCGAGGATACGCTGTGCACACAAATTTCGGTAGCGTTAGTTGTTGTCAGATACGGGTCATCGACAGAGACTGGTGCCTCCCGGACCTTGATGTGCTGGTTGAACTCGTCGCGATGGAACGCCACGGTTGGCGTCGGACTCGCGTTCCGCAGCGCGCGCTGCTTCGCCTTGAGCGCATGTCGCTCCAGCTGCGTCTTCACCCACGCGTCTCCGCCCTGGAAACCGACGATCGCGACGTCGCTGGCGCTCATATCGATCGAGCGACGCGTCGAAACGAAGGCGACGCGGATGGCGTTGCGCCGCGGATCTCTCTGATGTCACCGCTTGAAGACGGATAGATAGAGTCCAGTATTGAAGGAGTCTGCAGTAATAGTCTCAACCCACCTTGTTTTGATGATGGCGTAACCAGGGTTACTCCGCCGATGATCCAGCCACCCACGCAAAAAGCGCAAGCCAGCAGCAACATGACGGAGCGCAAGGGCATCTACTACGGGACGATCAGCGCCGTGGCCGAGCCGTCGGAACAGACCGCTGCGAATGGATCGCTGGTGCCGACGAGCGTGCGGCTCTCGGCGGCGGCGACCAGCGGAAACGCGACGCTCGAGGCTGCGATGCGCGCTGGGAACCTGAGCTCGTCGGAGGCGGCCGAGAAAGAAGTGTTGCAGCTCTCCGAGACGAGTCTCGCCGCACAAGAGAAGCACGCGCAGCTGCTGCGCCGCATCGAAGCCGAGAAGCGCGCGCGCAGCATCACTGTGCCGACGAGCGTTGAGGAGGTCATTCTCCGGCTGCGGCAGCTGCAGCAACCGATCACGCTCTTTGGCGAAGGACCGGCAGACCGCCGCGAGCGTCTGCGCGAGCTGCTCGCGAATATCGAGCTCGAGGCCGAGGAAGGCGGCGTTGTCGACCAACTTCTCGGCCATTTGCGCCAGCAAGACAATGAACTCAAGGGGGCCGCGCCATCGACGGCAGCGGGTGCTGCAATCCAGGGCAAGACACAGGCAGTCGAAGACCAGCTATTCTACATCCCGAACCAGCACAGCGGTCTCAAGGCTGCACGGACCGACATCTTTGCGTTCGCGGCGGAGCGAACGGCGGAACGGCTGCAGCGGGAACGCGCGGAGCACGCGTGGGGCCCGAACGAGGCCATCCAGTGCGACCAGCGAGCTGCGGCGCTCTACCTGACGGCTGAGAAGATGGTGAACGTCGCCAGCCAAAACGCAGACGTGCGCCCCGTGGCATGCGTGCGGTACTCGCGTGACGCAAAGGTCATCGCGACGGGCTCCTGGAGCGGCCTCGTCAAGATCTGGAACACCGACTCGGCGACTGAAGTTGCGACGCTGCGTGGCCACGAGGACCGTGTCACAGGACTCGCGTGGCACCCAACGGCACCAGCGGCGTTTGGGGACGACGCGATGTCGGACGACGTCGTGTGCCTCTGCACTGGCGCAGCCGACAACACGGCGAGACTGTGGAGTCCGACGGGGCAGCGCGCCGAGCTCAAGGGCCATCGCGCGCGCCTGGGCAAAGTCGCGTTCCACCCGAGCGGTCGATTCGTCGGCACAACAAGCTTTGATCACACGTGGCGCCTCTGGGACGTCGCGACAGCGCAGGAGCTGCTGCTGCAGGAAGGACACTACAAGGAGGTCTACGCGATCGCGTTCCAGCGTGACGGTGCGCTCGCAGCCACCGGCGACTTGCTCGGCATCGGTCGAGTTTGGGACCTGCGATCAGGCAAAGCGATTCTCCCGCTGCAGGGCCATTCCAAGCAGATCCTCTCGGTCGACTTCTCGCTCAACGGCTACCAGCTTGCAACTGGCAGCGATGACCGCACGGTGCGCATCTGGGACCTGCGGCAGCGCAAGTGCAGCTACACGATTCCGGCACACAACAATCTCGTGTCGGAGGTGCAGTTCTCGCCCGAAAGCGGAGAGCTGCTGCTGACGGCGTCCTATGACGCGACCATCAAGCTTTGGCGCACGCGCGACTGGCGGTGCCTCGCGACGCTGCAGGGCCACGACGGCAAAGTCATGGGCGCCGACTTTGCGCCCGACGAGCGGCACGTCGTGTCCTGTGGCTTCGACCGCACGTTCAAGTTCTGGGCACACGAAAGCGAGTTTTGAGCTGACGACGAGACCACATCCAAACAATACAATGGGCGGACTGCCGTGCAACATATCGAATTAGTGTGTCTGTCTATTCGTCGTCACTGCTGTCCTCGTCCTCGCTGCTGGACGAGTCCAAGAGCGAGAACGCGTTCACCTTTGCTGTCTTGGCGGTCGACGACTTGGTGGGTACCGATGTCGCACTGCGCGCGTTATCGTCGTCCGCATCGTTGGCCGTCGCGTCGTCCTCACTGCTGTCCTCTTCCTCTTCCTCGTCGTCACTGGGAGCCTCCTCGTCGTGCGCAGGTGACAGAGTCCGCGTTTTACAGGCGTCGTCTCCTGTGTAGTCGGGCGGCAGGAAGAACAGCGGGACAATACCGTCGACCGTGTCACGAATGAGCTCTGCACCCGCGCGTTGGTGATCAGGACGGCCGCGACGGTCTGTGCGATACCCTTTCTTCTCAGCGTACGCCTCACACACGGTCCATGGTGTCCATTCCTGCAGTCAACGAAGGTCAGTCTCAAGGCGACGGCTCAACGCGTGATCAGCGATGGACAAATGCACGTACCAGTTCCTCTTCAATGCCGTCGAAGACCTGGACGCGCGGCTTGAGACCGAGAATCGACTGCAGGTCGAGATGCTCCGCGATGAAACGGACCGCCGAGTACGGCTCTCGAATCTGCGAGTACGGGTAGAGTCCGCAGAGCTCCTGGAGAAACTTGGGGACTTTGGCGAACGGGAACACGAGACCCGGACAGTCGCAGATGCAGATCTCGGGCGTGATCATGATGGACTGCAGGCGCTTCGTGTGACCCGGCGTGTGGGACACGCTAACGAGCTTCTTGCCCGCGAGCGCGTTCAACACACTCGACTTGCCGACGTTCGGGTGACCAATCAGGCCGATGGTCACGCGCGCGGCGTTCTGCGGGTTCACCTTGGACTGCTCCTTGGGCGTCAGGCGCACCGCCGAGAGCTTCACGCGCTCGTGGCTGTCGAGATCCGCGTGTTCTTCACGGTCGCAGCGACGGCAGAGCAGGTACCCGCGCTTGAGCGCATCGGCCTCGCTTACGGGCTTTGTGCGGTCCGTGACGTGACCAGCACACGACAAGCAGGCCATCGCAGCGTCGTCGGCGCCGCAGTGCTGGCAAGTGTGCACTCGATCGGTGGCGCCCTGCTCCGCATCGACCGTCGCGGTTCCCTTGTCGTGCTTCTGCTTGCGACGTGGCTTGCGCTTGGTCTTGTCGGCTGCGACGGAGCGCTCCGAGGCGAGCAGATCCTCGAGCTCGAGTCCCGTAGGAGGCGTGTTCAGCTCCTCTGCCACGCGCTGCGCCTCGTCAGCATCGATGCCGCACGACTGCAGAATCTCGATCGCGCCCTGAATCGCTGACGGGTCGCCGACCTCGAGCTTCTTGCTGTATTCAAGGAGAAGAGGAGTTAGAGTGGACGCAATGACATGACGTCAGTCAACGACGGACGCTCTCGCGTTACCTGAGCACACGACGACGCGCGCTAATGTCCGTGTCTCCGCGAACAGCCTGCGACCGCGAGCTGAAGCAGACGAACGAGCACAGCGGAAAGCGCTTCTTGAGGTACGCGAGCCAGAGCGAGACAACTGTCGGAGGCACGAGATCGATCTTGTTGAGCACGACGGTCATCGGCTTCTTGAGCTCCTGTGTGACAAAGTCGTAGATCGACGGCGGGATGTGCAGCAGCGGATTGCGCACGTCCGTGACGACGACGACGTGCGTCGCGCGCTCCGTGACGCGCCACAGCTCTCGCCAGACCTCGAGGTTGTGCTCAAAGTGGTTGAGCTGCTCGTGCTCGTACTTGTCGTGGATCGCGACGAGCCACTGGTCGAACATGACGCTTTCGTTCGTGTCCAGCTTCTCCTTGGACATGCGGTAGTCCCATGCGGGGCGTCGCGGATGGTCGAGCAGTGGGTCCCGCGTCATCTCCTGCGCTCGAAGCGGCGCGCTTCGCTTGCGGAGATCCAGCGGCTGTTGGCCTTCGAGCAGGCGAAGGTGGATCTGCTCCTTGGTCTCCTTCACAAAGTACGACGACAGCTCCTTGCCGACCTGGTCCTTGCTGTGGCGACCGAGCGCGACCGTGAGCTTCAGCCGCGTGCTCAGGCTTTCGTCGCTGAGGTCGACGTAGTTGCGCGCAAAGAAGTCGGGCGACTCGAGGAACTCGGCCTCGCTCACGCCATGCAGCGGCACCGCATCGTCCGGCTGGCGCTGGCGCTGGTTCTGGCTGCCAGCGCTCGCCCCGTTGCCAGCGAAGAACTCTTCATACTCGTCGTGCGCAGTGTCGAGCGCGGCGGCGGCCTCCTTGCGCGCGGTGAGTCGCTGCTTGCGCGCCCGGAGCTGCTGCTTCTTCTGTTTGCCGCTAAAGTTGGCGGACGTCGAGGTCTTCTGGCGCTCCTTGCGCTGCTGCTTGAGCTGGTCGATCTCCTGGCGGCGCTGCTCCTGCAGCGTTGCTTCCCGCAGCAACAGCGACTCCATCGTGGATCAATCAAGCGCGTGAAAGTGCCTTGTCCACTATGGCAGCCATGTCATGTCAATCGAGCAGGTTGGTGGCTCTGGTAGTAATCGATGTGGTACACACCATTTACGGTCACGGGTTGTCAGGTTCAGGAAACCCGTCTAAGGACCCGCGACGCTTCGTGTCATGGGTACCTTTTGGCGGCATCAAGGCGCGAGCGAAGAGCTCCCACATCGACAACTCCCGTCGCTTCTCTCTTCGCTTTGCTTGCTCTGCTGTTGGTCAACGGACAACAGGAAGGGACCACGAAACAGCAGCGCACGCACCATGCAGCTCCGGCACCTGACGTCGCTGCTGCCGGCGACCGAGGGCATGTGCAAGGTCACGTCGGTCACGTGGTCGCCCAACAACAAGCGCCTCGCGGTCATCACGGTCGACCGCGTTGTGCACCTCTTCGACGCGCAGACCGGCGAGCGCAAGGACAAGTTCTCGACCAAGCCCGCAGACAAGGGCGAGAAGAACTACGTCGTGCGCGCGCTCGTGTTCTCGCCCGACTCCTCCAAACTCGCGGTCGCGCAAAGCGACAACATCGTGTTCATCTACAAGATCGGACTCGACTGGGGCGACAAGAAAAGCATCTGCAACAAGTTTCCGCAAAGCTCGTCCGTGACGTCGCTCACGTGGCCCAGCACGCACCCAAACGAGATCGTCTTTGGGCTCGCGGACGGCAAGGTCAAGGTCGGGCAGCTGCGCAGCAACAAGCCCGCGACGCTCTACTCCACGGGCTCCTACGTCTCGGCGGTCTGCAGCAACATCGAGGGCACCGCGATCCTCTCTGGCCACTACGACGGCTCGATCTACCGGTTCGTCTTCGACGACGTCTCGGGCGGTCCAACGACCACCAAGATCGCGGTGCACTCGTGCGTGCCGTACGCGCTTGCATGGGGTGAGAGCATCGCCGCCGCGGGCAACGACCGGCGTGTGGCATTCTATGACCGCGATGGCGGGCTCGTGCGCGCGTTCGACTTCTCGAACGACGACAAGTGTGGCGAGTTCACGACGAGCGTGTTCAACCCGACGGGCGACTCGGTTGTCGTCGGCAACTTCAACAGCTTCTATACGTTTAACTACCACCTCAAGACCGAGTCCTGGGAGCAGGTCGGCGTCAAGACGATCGAGAACCTCTTCTCGGTCACCGCGCTCGCGTGGAAAGCGGACGGCAGCCGCCTCGCGGTCGGCTCGGTCTGCGGTGCGCTTGACCTGTACGACGCGTGCGTGCGGCGCTTCCGGTACAAGGGCAAGTTCGAGTTCACGTACGTGTCGCTGAGCCAAGTGATCGTCAAGCGGCTCGCGAACGGCGCGCGCGTCGTCGTGCGCTCGCAGTTTGGCTGCGAGATCCTGAAGCTCAATATCTTTCAGGACCGATTCCTGGTCGGCAACACGACCAACACGCTGCTTGTCGGCGACCTCGAGACCGCCAAGATCAGCGAGGTGCAGTGGCAAAGCACGGGGCTCGAGAAGTACATGTTCGAGAACGAGGCCGTGTGCATCGTGTACCAGGCTGGCGAGCTCGCGCTCATCGAGTACGGCCAGAACGACATTCTCGGTTCGGTCCGCACAGAGCACCTGAGCACGCACCTGCTGAGCGTGCGCATCAACGAGCGCCCGAACCTCGCTGACGTCGCAGCGGTCGCGCAGCAGCAGCAGCAGCAACTGCAGCGGCAGCGAAGCCTCGGCGCCGGCGTCGGAGGAGGAGCGACGTCGACCTCGGCGTCGCCCGAGGTCTCGGAGAACAAAAAGATCGCGTACCTTTTGGACCTGCAGACGATCGCGATCAAGGACCTGCACATGCACGTGACGACGACGGTGAACCATGACTCGCGCATCGACTGGCTCGAGCTCAACTCACGCGGAAACCTGCTGCTGTTCCGCGACAAGCGCCGGCAACTGCATTTGTTCGAGGTCGAGAGTCAACGCCGCAGCACGCTGCTCAACTACTGCAACTACGTGCAGTGGGTGCCCGACTCGGACGTCGTCGTGGCGCAGAACCGCACGAACTTGTCGGTCTGGTACAACATCCGCGCGCCGGACAAGGCCACGATCTACCAGATCAAGGGCGACATCGAGCAGATTGAGCGCGCCAACGGCCGCACGGAGGTCATCGTCGACGAGGGCATGAACACGGCGTCCTACCAGCTCGACGAGTCGCTCATCGCGTTCGGCACGGCCATCGACGACTTGCAGCTGCTGCAGGCCATGGCGATCCTCGAGCCGCTCGAGCTCACGCCCGAGACCGAGGCCATGTGGAGCCAGCTTTGCCAGGAGGCACTCAAGCAGAACGACCACCGCATCGCAGAGCGCTGTGCCGCCGCGCTCGGCGACGTCGCGCGCGCGCGGTACCTGCGTAAGCTCAACAAGATCGACTGGATGGAGCGCGCCAAGCTGGATGACGGGCTCGTGCACTGGAAGGTGCGCGCGCGACTCTCGGTGCTCAAGAACGACTACCGCAGCGCCGAGCACGTGCTGCTATCGCAAGGACAAGTCGACGAGGCCATCGAGATGTATCAGCACCTGCACAAGTGGGAGGACGCGATCCGCGTGGCCGAGACCAAGAGCCACGCCGGCTGCGAGTCCATGAAGCGCAACTACTACGAGTATCTGCTCGAGTCGCGGCAGGAGGAGAAAGCTGCGGCGCTCAAGGTCAAAGAGGGCGACTACGCGAGTGCGATCAGCCTGTACCTCAAAGGGGGACTCCCCGCGAAGGCTGCGCAGCTGCTGAACCAACGCAACATCGGGCGCGAGCACAAGCAGTTGCTGGAGACCGTCGCCGAGGCGCTGTACGCCGCCGGCATGTTCGAGAAAGCAGGCGACCAGTTCGAGAAGATGGAGCAGGAGAGCCGCGCGCTCGCGGCGTTCATCAAGGCGAACGCGTTCCGAAAGGCCGTGGACCTCGCGCGCAAGCACTTTCCGGACAAGGTCATGCGGCTCGAGGAAGCATGGGGCGACTTCCTCGTGTCGCAAAAGCAAATGGACATGGCGATCAACCACTACATCGAGGGCAACGTCCAGACCAAGGCCGTCGAGGCCGCGCTGAACTCGCGGCAGTGGGCCAAGGCCGGGCAGCTTGTCGAGACGCTCGAGGACGACGTCGCACTGCCGTACTACCGGCGGCTCGCTCGCCACTACCAGGACGCGCAGCAGTTTGAGATGGCGGAGCGCTGCTTCATCAAGGCCGACGCTGCGCGCGACGCCGTCGAGATGTACACGCGCGCCAACAAGTGGGACGCCGCGTACCAGGTCGCGCTGAACCACCTCGACAAGTACGAGACGGAGCGCCTGTACGTCGAGCAGGCGCACCGCATGGAGCGCCAGGGCAAGTTCAAGGAGGCGGAGAAGCTGTTCCTGACCGTGAACGAGCCCGATCTCGCCATTAACATGTACAAGAACCAGAAGAACTACGAGCAAATGATCCGACTGGTCACCAAGTACCGCAAGGACCTGCTCAAGGACACGCACCTCTACCTCGCGCAGCAGCTCGAGCACGAGGGCAACTACAAGCAGGCTGAGCACCACTTCACGGAGGCCGGCGAGTGGCAGGCCGCCGTCAACATGTTCCGCTCGAACGACATGTGGGACGAAGCCATCCGCGTCGCCAAGTTCCACGGCGGCATCAACGCCTCCAAGCGCGTCGCGTACGCGTGGGCGATGGACCTCGGCGGCGAGCAAGGCGCCAAGCTGCTCACGCGCCTCGGACTCATCGAGCCGGCGATTGATTATGCCATCGAGAGCGGCGCGTTCGAGCACGCATTCGAGCTCGCGCGCAACTGTGCGCCCAAGAAGCTACCAGAGGTGCACCTCAAACACGCGCTGTTCCTCGAGGACGAGGAGCGGTTCAAGGAGGCTGAGGAGGAGTTCATCAAGGCGGGCAAGCCCCGAGAGGCACTCGACATGTACATCCACCAGCAAGACTGGCAGAACGCGATGCGCGTCGCGGAAAGTGCTGACCCGGCGTCAGTCTCGGATGTCTTTATCGCGCAGGCTCGCTTGTGGGTCGAGCGGAAGGAGTACCAACGCGCGGAAGGGTTCTTCCTCAGCGCTGGCAAGCCAGAGCTCGCGCTGGCGGCGTACCTGGAAGGCGGGATGTGGCAGGACGCCGTGCGCATCGCGAAGCGGCACCTGCCGCACAAGCTCCTGGAAGTGAACATGGCACACCAGCGAGCCATCTTCACAGGTGGTCCCAAGAAGAAGGAAGAGCTCATCGACGCTTGCGAGATGTGGGTGCAGTCACAGCAGTACGTGCAGGCTGTGGACGCGTACCTCATGGTCTCGATGGACAACCTGGAAGACGTTGAGGGCATTGAGGAGCTTTGGAGCCGAGCCGTCGAGCTCTGCGGCAAGTACGACCGCATGCGCTACAAGTCGGTTGTCGAGGAGGTGGCATCGCGACTGCTGGGGATGTCGCGCTTTGACTCGGCGGCGCTATACTTCAAGTCGATTGACAAGATGAACGAGGCGCTCGACTGCTACCTGCGCTCCAACAACTGGGTCGCCGCGCAGAAGCTGTGCGAGCAGCACGCGCCAGAGCTTTTGCCGCGGCTTGAACGCGCTCAGCAGGCCAGCGCGTTTGGTTCCAACGCGCAGGCCCCAGCGGAGGCGAAAGGCTCTTCGTACTCGGGGTATTCGCCGTCAACTGGTGCCGGCGAAAGCAAGCACCCGCTCGCTGAGCGCAAAGAGTCCAAGAGCAACAGCGTCGGCGGAACAGAGGACGACGCCAAAGCTGGTTCTGCGCTCGACGCGTGGATGCAGCGCGGCGAGTGGGACAAGGTGCTCTCGTCGGCAGCCAAGCACGGCGTCAAGTCGCTCGCCAAGTACCTCGTGCTGCGCTGTGCACGGCTCTGTGAGCACGATGAGGTGGACACCGCCATCAAGACGATCGCCGAATACGGCGTGCCACTCGAAGGCTCTGTGCTCGAGATGTGCGAGCAAATCGTCCGCAAGGCGCTGGGCTCGACGCAAGCCGTCGACCAAAGCGCGACCCACCAGACAGCTCTCGCTGAGCTGCTCAAGGTGCAGCGCAAACTGGTCAAGGAGATGCGTGCCAACAAGGACTTTCCAGCGACCGAGGTGCAAAAGTTTGAGCAGTATCTGCTGGTGACCCACTACTTTGTGATCAAGAATGCCGCGGCGGCCGCAGGACTGGACGACCTCGCCGCCAAGATCAGCATGTCCCTGCTGCGCTTCATCGGGCTGCTGCCAGCAGACAAGATGTTTTTCCTCGCAGGCGCCGCGGCCCGCCAGAAGAAGTGGCTCAGCCCGGCGTTCGTCTTTTTCAACCGGTACCTCGATATCTGCGAGGCCATTGAGGATGGCGACTTCTCGAACCTGGACAACACCGACTTCCTGGGCACCGACATCCCCGCGCCGACCGAGTTCGTGGTGCCGGACGTGCAGTACATCACGGATGAGAGCGCGCGGGAGGAGATCCGTGACTGGGTGCTCACGATCTCGATGGATCAGCAGGTGCAGGAGAAACTGCCAGAGAAGCCATGCGGCCAGTGCAAGGCTTCGATCTACGAGGCGTCGCTGCAGTGCGCCGAGTGCAAGACGCGCTTCGAGTCCTGCATCATCACCGGGTTTCCCGTTGTCGCCAAGTCCACGGTGCACTGCACGACGTGCAAGGTCATTGCCGACCGCGAGACCTGGAACAAATGGGTCAAGCAGTTTGGCAACTGTCCGTGGTGCGCTGCGCCGCAGAAGATGAGCTACTAGGTGGCACTGACTGAAGTGATTGGTATGACATGACCCCGTGGGAGTCAGCCGTCGTGTCTCAAAACAAAATGCACTCGTCTGTTGTGCGCTGTTGGTGCCTCCGATTCAAATGCATCGAGCACGGCACGGTGCATCGTGCCAATCGCTGATCTGTTTGATCTGTCTCTTAACGTGTGCTCGTCCTGTTTTCACCCTCGCTTGGTGACACTAGTGAAGCTGGGGTGGTTTTCGAGACACCGCTTTCATCATCGGGCTCAAAAGGAGGCGGAGCTGGCCATTCAAACTCCGTCTGCCCACATCTTGGCATCTTGGCGGCGTCGATCAAGCTCTGAATGATCGTACGCGCGGGCACAGCACTATTCTTGCAGCCTGACGATCACATGTAGAGATTTAATTCACCACAAAGAAGCTCAACTGCAACATGACCAACGTACCACCACAATAATGTAGGCCCACGACAGCTCGATCTTTGTAGGCAATCACAGGTGAACCAGAGGATCCACCTTTTGTGTCGAGAAGGTACCCTATCGTCGGAAGGACAGGGTTGCATCCGGATTCGTTCAAAGTGACGATTTTCCCGAATGCACCACCATGCTTCAATGCGATTCGTTTACCTTGACCCAATGGATGCTGTGGAATGAAGACGCGCTCCTCTTGTTCAACGGGAGTCGAGCGAAACGACAAGAACCCATACTTGCGCGTCAAGTTTAAACGCTCAAGAGGGCTCAAGCGCGGCAAGAGCAGCGAGTAATCTAGCGCCTCAGTCGGAGAGAAATTGATCAGCTCGGACTGCGTCGCTTCGACGATTCCTGGACACCCCATCGGTGAATCGCACCGCTCGCGACAACGACTGCCTTGCGCAAGAAACTCAATAGACGTTGCGTCCGCGTCATTTTGATCGCTTACACAATGATGGTTCGTGAGAATGTGTCCTTCACAGCCGAGGAGAAAGCCTGTGCAAAAGATCGAGCTCGTTTTCTTGTGGATCAGCAAGCGAACAACTGCGCTGGTCTTGTCGAAGACCTCACGCTTGGATCGTAGGCACGCCGCGTTTTCGCTCTCATCCACCGTTGTGGCGCAACGGAGTCCATCAGGTCTGTTGTCTTCATAGAATGGCGAATAGCTCCCAATATCAGCTTGACTCGTATTCACGGGACCGATTTGAACCGTTTCCTTGTGTCTCAGTTGGGTGAATTGTCTTGTGTCTGCGCCAGCAGCATCTTGCCAGCTTGAATCTCCATCACTTCCTGTCGTAGCAGGGGGCGGATGATTCTGTTTGACGACGTCACTCCGAGTCACAGCCTTGGCCGCAAAGCGATACTGGTCAATGGTAAACCCGAAGCATTCTGTTGTCTTGAAGAAGTGGGTCGAATCGATGGTGTACTCAACCATGACTCGTCGTGTGTGCAGCGGTCTGGTGAAGAACGGTCCAGAAGCTCGTGGTGTGCCCGCTACCGGCGTCAGATCGAGGCTATCGGGTTGGCTGTTGTGTCGACGTGACGAATCGATTGCGTCGATCGATCGAATTCGCAGTGCCGCACCCGGCCGAAGATGAAGATACGAGATACGGAAGACCAAAAACTGTGCCATCGCTTCGATGATGCTGAACGAGACGTTCTGTTGCCATGAGAACGGTGACTGTTGTTGAGGAAACTGTCGCGACGCCATCGAGCATCCTACACGAATGCCGAGGGGCTTGATGCCATTAGCAGACAGCCCAACACAACACCGCACATAGATCTGGCACAACAGTAGCGTGGCAACGGCGACTTCGAGTCGCGAACCCATGATGAACGAAGACCTTCGCGTGCCTGTGAACAGTCCGTGTCCATCTCATTCTCGATCGCGAATGGTCGTGTGCAAGTGGACGGATAGGGTTCCAGCACTCGAAGGGGGGAGGCATTTCACAAGCATCTTCATCGAGGAATATGCGTTCTCCCATATAATTGCATTATTGCGTAAGGGTGGATCCGCATTTGATGCGTGGTGATCGCATTGGAATGCGAAGCCTGCAGGGTGTTGCATCACATGCAGCTCCTTCAACTTCATTATCCGTAGAAGCAACATTTACCCGTACGGGACACAAGAGTGAATCAATAGTATTGACCGACACCTCCACTGCGATTGGCTTAAACTCAATGAGTAAGGAAACTAGCGCCCTACCTGACAAGTTGGGCACGTCGTGGGCCGAGTGTGGTCCACGATTGTAATATTTGACGGAGGTGGAATGGCCGTCGCAATTTTGTCGCCCTACTTTGGCTGACGGAATTGGGGGGTCGGTCCCCGCCGAACAATAAGGAGGTGTACCGTAATAATTCGATTAAGTGCGTCATTTTGACATCCGCTTGCCGGGCAAACTATCATGGTACGCGTCAATGCCGTCGAGGCCTTGAAGGTGTGGAGTGCGCTGACTTCACGGGCGATCGACAACTCTTGTTCGTAGCCGACGTGGCGCAAGATCCTGTACGAGTCGCAACCATTCGACGACAGCTATGTCGACGCGACATTCCTTGAGCAACTTCGGACCAACAGTGAGGATACGTCTCATGCCAACGCGCCACTCTCTCATAATTGCTTATCCTCATTTGTGCCAGCGAATGTAAAGGACCACGACTATGTCGGCATGGTAAAATCGACTGCTGCCATCACACAGCAGATATGTGCTGTGCTTTCCTTCTTCGTAGGTGTTGATATTTCGAGGTTGATCTCGACAACGCTTGGTTTGGATTGCTGATGAGTGTGCGTTAGGCTGTGTTCGTGTTCATCGAAGAGGGAGCTATATCGGCTACGACACTCGGCTCTCTCGACGTCGCGCTCGCTTTGGTCGGCATTGTATACCTGCGCCTGGTTTTGAAGTATCCTCTGGACATCGTAGACTCGTTGCGATCCAGCCTCCTGTTTTGTGCGACTCTCTCGTTGCTCTCGCCAGTTCTTCGAACTCTCACACGGTCCTTCGCTGATGACACGATCTGGGCGCTGGCGATACTGTTTGCGTTCATCCATCTCATCAGCCACGACTATAGCTACGTGAATTCGGGAATCGGACGGTACAAAAGCAATGGCGACTAGAGCAAAATCGGGTGTCAAACTGACGTCACGTGCTCTCTGTAGGTTCAGCGGTACAATTTCTCTGAATGCTGCCACGTTCACCGCGGTGCTCTTGGGCTCGCGGCTACACTCGAATGAGCAAGTGTTTGCCTTCATCCTTTTGGCAATTGAGGTGTTTGCGGTGTTTCCCATGTTTCAGCAAGCAGTGAAGGTCAGTGTGTTATCGACAGACGAGATGGGATGGTGGATTGACGTAGCATGCTTGTTCAACACCACAGAGACACTCGGAGCGAACGCATCTGATCATCGCTATCAGCATGTTCCTGCTCTCAAGTGTATTGACATATCGCATCTCTGTGCCGCTCAGTTTTGTCAGCTCTTTCATCGTGGTCTTCGTGGCGTTCGTGTGTCCGCTGTGGTTCATGCACGTCCAAGAATACAAAAAGTACGTGCCCCTCATGTGACCGTCGCTTATGCCCAAACGGAGAACACTCACCATTTGGACCCCATGAGCAGCGAGATTCTAGGACCATGGGATATCGTGCATGTCCAGCCAGAGCAGTAAGCGCGCGAAGCCCCACCTGAGGAAGGCAACTCGAAGAGAGAACGTTCACTTCAAATGCCACTATGATTGGCTGATCAACGCGACCCAGCCTGCCATCGCCGATGGCCCATCGGCGCTCGACAACTCGGTCGTGCTCATCGTGAACGTATCGCATTCTATTTCGAGTGCGTGGAGCCATGTGCAGACGATAGAAATACTGCACGTTCAAGCGTTTCTTGCGATGCGAATCAAACCCACGACGGTTCATCGAGTGCGTCGATTGTCCCGCGTTCCGAACCGCACGCGCAATTGGGGAGAAGCGCCCCCTTGCTAAAAAGCTGACTCGACGACCCCGAAGCGCCGTCAGGCAGCAATGCGATGAGACCGCCGGTGGCAGCGTCCCTTCGCCGACTGTGACGGCGCGGCGGCACCACTCATTCCTCCGGTTATCGTGCGTAGTCCTCACACCCCCTCGACAAAACGAGACGCCAGACGTGGGAGAGACCAGCACAGCGACGCCGTGGTGATCTCCTCAATGCAATCGCGAAACGTCGCCGACAGACACCACCACAGCAGACGTGTTGGCTGTCATGAACACGGCCGTCTGCTCCTCCGGCGGTGCGCGTGCTGCCAAGCAGGCAGCACCAACGGACACTTATCGAAAGAATCGTTTGTGTCGTTTCAGGCGCATATGAATCTCTTGATTTGTGGGTCAACCCGAGCGAATTACCCCCATTCTCATCGTGAGCTGCAGAAGAGCTCCTGACTTGTAAGGTCAAATGTGTGTTGGCACAAGTATCGAGGCTTGTGAGCTAGCTGCTTTCCAACGCTCTCCCCCCAACAAACACACATCCACACACACACACACACCAACTCCCAACAGCTCACGTTGGGGGATCAGCCTGTGATTGAAGTGCCTGGCGCCTCTTCCAGCCGACGCCTCTTCGGGGACTGAAACGGAATCTTCGACGAAATTGACGTTTCGCGAGCCCTAGCCCTAGAAAACGGCGGCATTTTCTTCCACACATCCCTCTGGCTCGCAAGTCCGCAGACGAGCCAGGGTACTGGCCAGCGATCTCCTTTCCACTTCAACTCTCGCACAGACATGAAATGGAGCACCCGAAGCGTCGGCGCTTCGCCCCCCGAGCATCGCTTCTCACACTGCCTGCTGTGCATGGCAGCTTCAGCAGCTAGGCAACCACACGCTCTCGTGTTTTCGCGTGGTGCCATTGTACCGCAGGCATGGATTTAGTTGGTGAAGGACGCGATGTTGCGACGGCATCGGCGATGCAGCCGGCAATACCCACGAGCTCCTGTGTCTCAACCATCTGCCCTTTCACACAGACAACGCTTTTTCGAAGTTCCGAACCCATCCGGTTGGGTAACGGCTTCGATGTATAGCTCGCAGTGCTCTCTGGCCGAGGTATACGCGGTGGCGTGGTGCGTCATGAGGCAATCGATGGTAAAACTTCCTCCAATCGGCTGACGCGAAAGTTGTCATCCATGGTGCCAAGCAAACACGCGGGTCGATGCAGAACCCGGGTCGATCGGAACTTGAAGTTGTATCTTGCTGTTTGTATGAGCACGCGGGTGGGCTTGCAAACGATGATGGCAGCGGCAGTCTTGACGACAATTGTGGAAAAACAATCATTCCTCCTGTTGGCGATGACTTTGTCGGCATTGATTGGTAAAAAATGCAAATGTGAGGCTCGGATTGGCTGATCCGGCATTGATTCACCCTGCGGTGTGGCGTTCGCCGCTCCCTGCCTCTGTTGCGACGCTGGTACGTACACGCTCTTTGTTCGGCACACTGCAGCGGAGCTCCGCCTCCCCTCCTCCCCCCCCTCCGCTGCGCTCCTCCCCTCCTCTTTCGCCTTCCGTGATTGCGTCGGCACATTGCTCGCCGTGGGTCATTTGAATATTGCCGTCATTGCGCGTGGAGCTCCCAACGTCCGGCGCGGCCTTCATCTCCCTCATCACTCTCTTCGTCTGCTCCGTCATCTTTCCCGATCGCGCGTCAAGCGTTCCCGTTCCAGCAGCAGCCGACTCACCATCGTCGTCGACTGCGCCCCCTCTGCCGATCACTTCAAGTTGCCCGACCCTACCGATCTCATCATGGACTCCAATGGCCCTGTGCTCATTCTTCCTCCAGCGCCAGTGCCCACCCCTGGATCGCTCTCCCAGCTCATGGTTGTGTCTTCCGATTCGCGCCCAAGGTCGCTGACACCGATGAACAAGGTTGAAAGCAAGTCGACCCCATTGCAACTTGACCGAGGATTGATTGAAACGGCGGAAAGCTTGCAAGCAAAGGGAGCTGCACCAGTGACTCCGTGTTCGCAGCCCAATGTCGCATCGGTCACATCCCTCAGCTCACCCCCGAAAGCCGCATTCTCTCCACGCGACCCGTCTGCGAAGCTTGCGGCTCAGCTCGCCCTCAACACCAAGCTCCTCCCTGGTGCCAACGCTGCTACGATTGTTGGCTCCGCGTCGCCTTTTGTTGCTCGTACCACTGCGATCGCTATTGCGTCAGCTCCTCCGTCGACCACAGCACCAGCCAGCCAAGTCAATTCCTCCTCGCCGCCTCAACACGCCTCACCCAATTCAACGCCCTTTATGCCTTCGCCGCCGTCCAATGGACTTCACCCTCCATCCCAGCCCAGTCCAGCATCGAAGCGCACGTCGACTGCAGCATTGTCAAAAGCATCTTCCCCCAAGCCGGTGAAGGGTAACACTGGCCGATGGACGGAGGCTGAGCACAAGCTGTTCCTGAAAGGACTGGAGCAGTTTCCATATCGAGCATGGAAGAAGATTGCCACGTTGATCAAGACTCGTACCGTCGTCCAGATTCGAACACACGCTCAGAAGTATTACCAGAAGTTGGAGAAGGAGGAGCAGCGAATGCGTGAGAGAGAGGCTCAGCTCGCAGCCCAGCAGGGACTCCCCTCTCCACCTGAGGTGCCTACCCCATCGACACCAGTCGCTGCTCCTTTCCCTGTTGAGCCTACCGTCGTGCAGCAACCGACACCCGAGCCTGCTGTCCAACCCTCAACGAACGCGGTGACGTGCAACCTCTCAGATGACAGTGGTTGCGGAAATGGAAAAAAGCGTGCCATCTTTCGAAAGCGGAAGTCCTCAACCGACGAGGGGTCACCACAGTCCAGTCTTCCGAAACGGATGATGAAGGAAAAGAAGGTGACCAGAGAGCGAACGATGTCGCCGAAACAGAAAGTGGTTACCTCGAGCAGTCGGATTTTCGGATTCAATGGTCCTGACAACCTGGATGCCTCCACGGTGAAGTCAACCGTTCTGCCTCCTCGTGCGATTGCTGGTCTCAACTCGAATCCATTGGAGCTCGATGACACAACGAGCACTGTAAGCCTCGAGTTTCCCGACGACAAAGCCACGGTGGATTACTCATTCGCCTTGGACGCGACACTGGATCAAGGTATCGCTGGTCTTGACCACGAGGAACTTTTGCAGTTGTCGGATGACGAGAGTCTCGATTGGTTTGCGACAACAAATGATGCTTCCGACGCCGACAACCTGGAAGGAGCGCTCCCCAAGCCGTCTCCTGTGTCGTCTCCGCTCAACCTTGGCCGGTTCCCGTTCCCACCGTTGTGCCCGGATGAACCACTAGATTTTGAGGAGCCGATGGTCGACTCGGCGACATCCTCCGCTGTCGCCAGCGAGTGTTCTACTCCGTCTCCTGTTCTGAGCAGTGCGGCGGACTGCTCGGACTTTGGTTTGAGTGGAGACGACGACGAAGACTTCGTGCTGGATCCCGACAAGTTCTTGTCGAGCTACCTCAACCCGGATTTACCGAAGGAGCAGTGAGGATGACTTGGAGTCTGCAGCCCCTCCAGTTGCATCGAGCGACGCCTGAGCTTGCTTTTTGATGTAGTGCTGTTCAGTTTTCCCTCTAGTATTTTGCAGCGTTGAAGAGTCAACGAATCTAATTATTATTGTCGCGTCCACTGACAATGGCTTTGCGACCCCTCAATCTACCACATCTTGTTCACTACTGTCTACCTCTCTTCACGACTCGATCTCTACTTGTCTATCTCAAACATCAACACAGTCCCATCGTCGTGGACCACCGCAAGTTTCGTCGGCGCCACCGCTGCTTCTCCTTCGTGCGCACCGAGCACACAGCGAAACATTGATGGAAGTGGCACCACATCGCGAAAGTGGTATGCAGCGACACGAAAAACGAGGAGTTGTCGCTTCAGCTTGCGTTTCTTCGCCTGCTTGAGTTTCGCTCGTGGTTCTGTGACGAGGTCACCTGACACAGGGTCTGCGTGCCGGTCAGTGCAAGTCTCTGTTGTCGGTGCTGCCAGACATGGCTCCTCGACAAGAACTGTTTGTGTGACCGACTTGAAGACGTCGAACGCAATGGGGCAAGTCTGTTGATCACGATTTGCGGACGACTGGGCTGCGTCGCAGCAGATGTGCCTCCGTGGGTGCAGCTTGCTTTCTTTGAGGTGAACGTACGTGTCGATTTGACAAAGCGAGATGCTTCCGATCGTGTGGACAACTCCGAGAAATGCCTCGACACTCAGCGCTCTCCGGCTGTCGTCGTCTGGTGGCAATGCTGCTGGAAAGTCGTCGATCCGAATCTCTTCCATCTCGAATACCACGATGTCGCCACGCTGAAGAAGATAGTACGTTTCCTCGGGGTACAGCGTCTTGCCGACATGCGCACCACTTCGAAAGCGACGCACTTGAGGTCTGCGAGGAGGCTCCAGTCCAGGAGCAGACGTTGCCGTCGCGTCGAGCGTGCGCATGTCAGCTGCCGGCAGTGTTAACGGTCCGTCGCGTCGCGAGTCGTTGCGGACGCCCATGTTGAACATCAATCGTCCGCGCTGCTGCGTCACATACGTGAATCCAGTGAGCACATCGAGCTCACCGATCGACACATCCTTGGTCATGGATTACGTCTACAGAGCAAAATGGGCGTGTTCATTCATTGGACGCCAAGTCTAAACAAAAAAAAATGTTACAATAACAAATTCCCCACAAATCACCAAGTCCTTGTGGCCTAATGGATAAGGCGTCGCCCTCCGGAGGCGAAGACTGGGGGTTCGAGTCCCCTCAAGGATGAAATTCTTGTCGATGGCTCAAGCCTCTGATTCTATCTGAGGATATCCTGCAAAAACCCATTGTTAGACCCACTCAACCTCCCAGAACATGTCAGTCCCTGTGGCCTAATGGATAAGGCGTCGCCCTCCGGAGGCGAAGACTGGGGGTTCGAGTCCCCTCAGGGATGAAATTCTCTTTCGTCTAAAGACCAATGGATATTTCTTTTCTATTTCTATACTGCCCCCATTGCCTCTCGGAGAAAACAATGGACAGATCAAGATGGCGTTGATGTTGAGGCAACGCTAGCTCGGCGTATTCTCTGCGGGCTCGCAACGCGCGCACCTTGACGTCGTAGCTCTGCAGAGTCCACAGGAAGCCACTCGTCATCGTCGGCTGAGTGACCCTGGTGTCGCATTACACAGGTCAGCTCTTTTCTACAGGAAAAGTACCCAACATCCACGACTATACCTTGTAGTGCACACGAACAAACTTGCCCTCAACTGCGACGACACGAGCCTGTGGAGACACGAGTGAGAGGCCGTCCTTTCGTTTCATTAACTGGTCTCGTGTCATCACAGACCTCTACGTCGTTGAGTTGGATCGTGGCACCTTTGACGAGCCTGGAGCGAGCTGGACGCCCCGCAGGCGATCGCTTCGTACCCTGTGACTGCTTCTTTGCCCTTTCGTTCGTGGCGCTTGCACGCGTTCTCTTCCCCAATGCACTGACATTCACGGGTACTTCCGCGCAGTTAATGCTGATAACTTTTGTTTTGACTGAATTCTCATTGGAATCCTCGAGGCATCGATGGCATAGGAGGCAGGCGGGCAAGTCGGAAGCCTGTGCCACGAGTTCAGTCAGCCGCATTCGTCTTCGTCTTTGTGGGTGTCGTACGTACCTCGCACTCAGCGAGTGCTGGGTGCACGCAGTGGAGGTGCCCCCATATCTTGCACTTGGAGCATTCGAACCATTGGTCCTACAGCGGTGCATTGTTACGTTTCTGGCGGTCGCTTTTGGTATCGAGTTACACTGACCTCAACAGTGAAATCTGGCTCTTCACTACTGACAAACTGCTTGCAGGCACAACTAAAGACCCATGCGTCGTCTCCGAGCACGGCGGCAGAACTGTTGGCTCGCTCATCGAACAGCTTCGTAAGAAAGACGTCCATGTCGATGTGTACGCTGTCTGGGACACACTTGCAGACCTAAGGAGGTGACGCATGTCTTCCATTAGAATCTCCGCATAGCCACAAAGTAAAACGAATGTAGCTGGGACTCACTTTGGCTTTCAACCCGAACGGGATCCAACGCAGTGTCGCAAAATTCACAGCTTCTGCGATATTGAACCCTGTTCAGTCGCACAACAGTCAGATCAGCTGCGTATCCCGAGGTAATCACTTCGTCAGAATAGATACCCAAATTGAATCCTTGATGATACGTTGCTGGGAACGTGATCACAAACTCGCCAGGTTGCTGCAATGCCTACACCGCGTCCACTTTAGTGTCTGCCGCGGCACTGACCTGTCGGATGCTCGCCAACGTACCCTGTAGAACGGAACTCCGAATTCTTTCAGACGCGTCGGGGAGATTAGCGAGGTCTTGTGCCGCATAAACTGGGTATCCGCGCATCCAAATGAGGGACTTTATCACTGTTGCCATCGTCACTCGAGCGAACGCACCTGGTGGCAACTGTGATGCTTCTCAGGGAACATGGATTGAGCAGCGCGCTCCAGTTGTGCTGCAGACTGCGGGGGAACTGCGTACCAGAACTTTGGTTTGCCTGTGTGAAGATAATTGATACTATAGAGATCCATATCCTCCTGAAGAGGCTTTTTATCAGTATCAATCGCAAGAGACCGACCGAAGAATGAGGCTCACGAACAGTGTGGAATGCAAACATGGCGCGCCACATGCCAAAGTAAAGCATCGGGCGCGTGATTCCAGGGAGATCGATGCGCTGCAGAATCGTGTCAAGTCGGCTGAGGTTCCATGACAACGCATCGTCATCCCCGAACAGTGAACCCTAGAGAAGACATAGTGAGACCCACAAGTCTGCGCCAAGGTTAAACACAAGACAAACTCACCACGATGTCGGCGCCGTACAATGGTGCGTCCATGGTTGGGCGGAGGCTCTTCCAGAAACGCCGTTCGATATCGTCGACATTAACAGGTCCATCTTCACAGATCGGCTCATCCGATGCTGACAAGTCGGTGAGCTTCTTGAAGTCGGCGACGCTCATGGTTTTGCGCTCGACAAGGTCGACATTGAAGACACCTTTCTTGCCAGCGACATGTTGGCTCACGGGCTTGGACACAGCGCAAGGCAGCTCATCGAGGTCGTAGCTTCGCGTGAACCAGCCTTTGGGGGGAACAATCTTGGCACGTAGCACGTACATACGAGAAGCCGTCAAGATCTGCCACGAGACGATGTTGCTGAAGTATGTACACAAGCAAACTCACTTTGCACATGCCAATATCTGCGCATCTCGGCTCGACATGAGTCCGAATGTACTGCGCAAAGCAGGCCATGTCGGCTTGGGTTGGGTGAAACTCGGGGCACCACGTGCCAGTCGCAGGTGCTGGCATTCTTGTGGATCGTGTAGAAATGGTCGATAGTTTTGTGTGGACTGCAGCGCTTGTCGTCCGCAGTGAGGAAGCGTAACCCACGCACAGCGTGGCGTCGGCGACAGAGAGATGAGCACCTCAGCGGTCGCGAGCGCGTCGGCGAGAGGACACGAACAGGTTGGAAGAGGTAGGTAGGCAACTTGGTTCCACGTCATGTGACGACGCTGAAAAGTTCGAATGGTCCAGTCTATTGAGTCTGATAGAATATCGTTATGTTCGCATCCTATCTTAAGTACGCAAAGTTGTGTATCCATCTCACGTGACGAACCGGCACTCAACGACCACCTTCCTTCAGCCGCAGCCGTCGTGACCGCAGATCACGATCGACCTGGGCTGGTGCGGGTGGCTCAAGGCTTTGCGCAGAGCCCATACGCGTGAGCGGTGCTCTGGGCTCGGCATAGACGCCTTCCGCGCGAAGCATGCTTGTGAATTGATCCAGCAAGGCGTTTTCGGTCAGGCCAGAGGACGACGCCGTGACTGCCTTGAAGCCGCGCGCGTTCGGTCGCTTCTTTTGCATGGGCTTGGAGTCCGCGATCGGGCAAAAAACTTGGAGACGGATAGACCGCAAGAGATGGTGGCGCTCGTCCACGAGCAGCTCCACCAGTGTCTCGGAATGTTTGGTCGGGAACGCCATCTCGGTCCACATGTAGACCTGGCGCACCGAGGTCGAGACCTCCAGCTCGTGGCCAACGAGTTGCAAATCGCGCTTCTTGAGCATCGCACGCAGCGCTGAGAGATTAATGCGTTTGTTGACCAACGCTCGCAGCACGATTGACGCCTCAAAACGACTCGCCGCCCGTGTTCGCCACGCTTGCGCGCTGAGCCAGACGAGAGCGAACCACACGAGATTCAATACAAAAAACAGCATTGGCGTGTCCACAATCGGCTTCTTGATCCAGTCGAGGTACCACTTGGGGACGGGGACGTTGAACGTGCTACCGCTGAGTCGATCGATGACCTCGAACGAGAGCGTGCCAGCGAAGATGACCCGAATGACCTCGACGCTCATCGAGATCCGCTGCCTCGTTCCGAGGGAGTTCACCATGTGCTTGACATTCAGATCGACGTCGTGCGCGACACTCGCGAGCTGCAGCCGTGAGATGGAATCAAACTTGGTGATGAGCGTGTCCAGTTGCGTGCGCAGACGCTCGATGAGCTTGATCGAGTCCTTGCAGCGTAGCAAGATACTGTTTTTCCGCTCCATCAGCGTCAGACACTTGTAGATCTTGGACCCAGCGAGATCCATGGGCACCGGCGGCAGCTCGAGGTCCTCGACAGATTCCAATAGGTACTGAAGCGACTCGATAAGCAAAATGATGTTGCGTGCGGCCTCACTGAGCGACTCCTTCACGGACCCGAGCACGCCAGGGAACTTCTTGTAGTCGCGGATTTTTTTGCGCAGCTCGTTCAGCGTGTCGTCCAGCACAAACGTTCGTACAAAGAAACTGCGGATGAAAAGCTCTCGGCTGTTGAGCCCCATGAACGTTGTGAGCAGCGCCTCGTATTTCTCTGCACTCGGCCCTGCAAAGAGGCAGCCCTCGCGCCCGAGGAAGAGCACGTCGTCGCGTGTGATATCGTAGCACGCGTAAATCTCGCCCAGCACCTGCTTGAGCTCGTTCTCGCGGTCACCTTTGTCTAGATACTTGAATGCCGCGAGCTTGGGTGTAATGCTGCCAGACATGATGAAGTTGTACTTGTTCCGCTGCTTGGCCTTGCCCATGAAGAGCATGTCGAGCACACTGAGCTGGTACCGCGACAGCAAGTCGCGTATGATCTCGGAAGAGTCTTGGTGTACATCCACGAGCAGCCGAGCGAGCAGGTCGAGGGGTATGTCTTGTTCACCGCGGTTCATGATCGCGTCAATCTTGACGCCATACAGCAGCGCTCCACTTACGTTGAGGTGCATCCCAAAGTTCTCGACCTGGATGATGCCGTCGTCTTCGGGAAAGTTGATCTCGGCCTCAAAGTTGATGAAGTTGATCGAGTCAAAGTCGAGGATCTTGACTTGCGTGAGCCCGGCAGGGACCTCAAAATGGGTCTGCGTCGGGTGCTCATCGATTTTGGAGCTGAAGAGACCGCCCTGGCAGCGCTCCATGGCGCCGAGCCGCTCGTTGAGTGCCGCGATCTGGTTCGCGCCGAATGGCATCCACTCGCCGACAAGCGCGCGCACGTTCGACAGGATGATGCTTTCCTTCGCTTGCTTGAGCATCATGTTGTGACCGCGTGCGGACTCGGTCGCGCGGAGTCGGTTGTTGGTTGGCTCTACGCGGAAGCTCGTGGTCGATCGCAGACACGACGGCAGAAACGGACTGGATACGTACGATACGTCCTCGACGTCCGTGATGCCGCTTTCCTTGCTGTAATCACCGGCCACAAGGCGAAACGCGGCGCCGTCGTAGCGCACGCGCAACAGCTGAGTCGCGAACGGCGGCGGAGTGTACACAAACTTGTCCGTGTCCCGCTTCAACTGCTCAGGAACGCGCGTGAGCACTGCCAGACCCTTGATCGAGACCTGGTAGGCTGTCACGGGCTGGTAGTCCACGGACGACAGCTTGATGCCGTTGACCAGTCGCGCCTCAATGAGATCGTCGATGACTGACTTGGCTTCCTGCGAGATCCGTAGCCATCGGCGCTCGGTCTGACGTTGGTACGAGATCCACGTGAGGCTCGGCGCATAGTCGAACGCCAGAACGCCCTGGTCGATACCTTCGTACAGGAGCACGAGCAACGCGATCTGCCGAATCCAGCCCTCTGAGTGTTGGCTGTCGGGTGCCTGGCGCGCGAAGAGGCTGATGCAGTGAAGCACGCGGCAATGCTCTGCGGGCCAGGACTCGGGAGGCCCATCCCACACCGTTCGTTCAGCCTCGAAAGAATTCACACGAGGCGTTCGCATGTAGAGACTGCGATCTGACAAGCGTTCAAAACGTACACCCACCTGTTGTCGGCTGAAAATGGCAGTGCTGCGGTTGCTGGTTGATCCGAACAGTCGCTGCAGACCAAAGGACATTCGCTTGCATGTGCCTCTGCGTTAAGCATGGGGCATGCGAGATGTGATAACGAGAAAGATGGTCACGAATTCTCATCTATGTGTAAGTTAGTGTTGCGCGCGACATTCATTTGACGCCAACGAAGCGCCTATTCTTCATCGGAAGAGTTGATCTCGGGGGTACTTCTCCGCTTCGACGCGCCGTCGAGCACTCTAGCCCACCACGGAGTCCTGTCACTCGATGGCTTCGTTGATTGCAAAAAGGAAGACACGCAAGACGAGCTCGACGGGCGAGAGAGGAAGGGTAGAGTTCCGCGAGCATTACTCGCCCTTTATACACGTCACGATCCTGTGGACAAAGCCACCAGCACGGTCAGCGCGCTCTGTCTCTCCAAAACATCATCAGTGTTCAACACCACGCACCAATCAAAACCTTCGAAGAGACCTCCGCCCGTCGTCGCTGTCGTTTCCTTGATGCACCACTGGCGATTCCGAATATCAGACAGCCCCATAGCTTCCGAGATCTGCGCGGTCATTAGACTCAGTATTTGGGATACGCGAGAGACAACGAAGCGCATACAGTCGCTACCTGTGCGGCATTCAGAGCGCCCTTCTGGTCCTGCTTGTTGGCAAAGACCAGCAAGATCGAGTCCTTGAGCTCCTCTTCCTGCGGACCATCGATGGACGTGCACCATTCGTCAGCCACGTCGCGTCGCTGTGTTCAACGGTTGATCGCATCACGAAGACGCACCTCTAGCATCGCGTGAAGCTCTTCCTTGGCGATGTTCAAGCGGTCGACGTCGGCCGAGTCCACGACAAAGATGATGGCGTCCGTGTTGGGATAGTAGCACCGCCAGTAGGGCCGGATGCTGGTCTGTCCGCCGAGATCCCAGACCTGGAACTTGATGTTTTTGTACTGCAGTGTCTCCATATTGAAGCCGATCGTCGGCACTGTTTGCTCGACTTCATCGGCCTGCAGTCGGTCTGCACCAAGCAAGCCATCACGTTCAGCCCGTCAGTCTCTTGCAGTCTGTGGTTCTGTTCTGGCTGTACGAGTCCGCCAGTCTCTGTCACGTACAGAGGATCGTGGTCTTGCCAGCGTTGTCGAGACCGAGGATGAGGATGCGCACCTCCTTGCTGCCGAAGAGCGACGCAAAGACCTTGGAGATGACGATGCCCATGGTGTCGATCTGACTGTCTGGCTGTCTGTCTCGATGAGGGATCTCGCGGAAACAGAGGGAACTAACCACAGAGAGAGAGAGAGAGAGAGAGAGAGAGAGAGAGAGAGAGAGAGCGAACGAGAGAGAGAGCAGACCAAGAACGAGGACGGTCCTCCACTTCAATACAGGACGGTGGATGTTTTGTGGATATTTTTCTTCCTGGCCTAATTGTCCCCCAGGAGGCGCTGTTTCTTCGTTGGCGGATCGAGACCTGATGGGGAGGATGACGAGGATGACGACGATGACGACGATGCTGCCGTTGCGGTCGCGGCGGCCATTGGAGACGTCACGAGGAAACTCGAGATCGTCGGGAATGACTGCGACTGCACGATCTTGCGCAGCGCAGAGAGAATTGCTTCGTCCTTTAGGATCGACAGCGTGTGGCTGCCGCGACGGCTTTGGAGCTGCTCGAGCTTGTGGAGAATCTCGTTCACGTCCTTGGTGCTTTCATTGCCGGTCTGCAGAATGACAAGCATGTAGTTCTTGACGACTTCGGGACAGCGGTCGATCCAGTTTGACAGTACCGCCAGCGCGAACTCGTCAAACGCTCCACTGAGCTTGAACGTCGTTTGCAGCATGCTTGCGTCGGGGCTAAACTGCACGAGGCATTTCAGCAGTCCATTCATAGACTCGACGTGCTCCTCGGGCTGCATGCACGCTAGCACCTTGCGGGCGGCTGCCATGACGTTCTTCACCGCAGTCGGAAGGTTTGTAGACTGGATCTCCACAATGACAATGTCCCAGATCACGTATTGCTCCCAGGAGCTCCAGGCGAGAGACGACAGCAAAACACTTGGTAGCCGATTTTTCACAACGGAGAACTCGTGCAGCATGATGCGCGCCGCGATCGTCTGGAACGTCGTGGGTGTCAGCAATGAAACAAAGAGTTGAGTGAGCCCGTCGCCGCGGCTCTGCAATTGAGCGAGGCTCGGATGATCGAGATTGCGAAACAAATACGGCAAAATGTAAAGCACAGCAGCCTCGACGGCACCAACTTCATCTTTCACCGGCGAGTGAGAATTCTCGTTCTTGCCGAGTAGTGCGATGGCTTGGGCGCGGGCATCATCGATATGTTGGCTGAGGGACAAATCCTTCAACACGCTCTGTGCGAAGTTGCCTCCAATGGCTTCGACGAAAGCCACATATGGTGAGAGTGTCGCCTCAACGCTTTTACCATCGTGGCGTGAGCAGCAGAACGCGAGGAGTCGAAATCCCATCGAAACGTCCTTGCTGTGCATCGCTTGGAGAAATGGCACAAACAGGTCTTGCTGTTCGCTCAGCACCTGATCGAGCATGGAGTCGAACACACTTGCACACGTCGCTTTGGGAACGTCGCTCATGCTGATCTTGGAGGACACGACCATGCGCTCAAGAGATGCGTAGAGGAACGCTCCCAGACCTGGTGCGAGCTCCACAGCATTGTCTTGTCGGATCCAAGAGATGAGAATGTCGTTCAACGACTCGAGAAATCCCTCAGTTGGACGCGTGCAGGGCTCTGGCATCATCTCTTGGAAGCTCTTAAAGTCCTCATGACCGAGCACGAGCAACGATGGCGGAATCTCGATCGTCTTTGACACATTTCCATTGAAGGTGTCCGGCAGCAGGGAACTATTGGCGACTTCCATCGGTGTGTCGTCTTGTGTGGCTTCTGCCATCGGCAAGAAAGATGACGTGCTGAGGGAGTCCGAAGTCGTCGCTGCAGACGCTACACTTGAATCCGAGTGCGACGGGCTCTGTGGATGGACTGGCGATGCCGCTGGACTTCCGGCGCCGATGGGGCTCGCTCGGCGCGGGCTCTCATGAGCTGGAGAGGCAGGTACTGGAGACGACAGACCACCAGGGGAATGCATGGGACTGGTGTTGCCGCCAAGTGCTGCCGGGCTGTGGAGAGGGGATGGTGCTTGAGCTTGGATAGCGTCTGGTGAAGGAAAATGCTCGGGGAAAATTCGGTGAAGCTCACCCTGGAGCTCAGAGGCACTTGAGTGCAAAAGAGGGAACGACTGGAGCACGTGAATGGACTGGACAACGCCGAGCTTAAGCAGCATCGTGAACGCAGTGGACACGCCTTTCTGCATGTGCACCTTGTTTGTTGCCGACGATGCGAATTTCTCGACAGCGAAGACGAGGAACTGAATCATCGCCAGCGTCATCTGCGGATGACTCTTCAGGGATTTCACCTGTGAGCAGCAAGTATCAAGGTCAGAGGGCACAATCTCGCAGCAACAGACTGAATGAGAGATTCTCACCATAAGCAGCATTGCCGGCTCCACGTTCATGATGTTATCCGACGGTTTGAAATACAAGTAGTCGAAAAACATGGCTAGTTGAACCCGTGCAAGCACTGTTGGACTCTTGCTGTGAATTGACGAAGGCAATGATATCCATGAGATCTTGCTATCGTCACTTCGAGCAAATCAATAAACGTACCATAAGAGATACAGCCACCCGAGAATGTGGTACCGCGGAGTGACCTTCGAGCTCAGAATCTGGTTCGATGGATGGAAAACGGCGCAAACATACCGAACGAGGTCGGGCACGAGCGCGTCGGAGCCAGGCGAGCTCAGAAATTGAGACGCAAACCACTTCTGATAGCGCGTCACGTAACCGAGCTGAACGCGCTCCATCATAAAGACCAGGCATTCCTCCATCTTGGGCGTCAGGCGATATGCGAGATACTTCGGAGGCGTCGGAATAGCCATCAGACGTGCAACAGAAAAGACACTGAGATCGCTGTCAGCATCATCTCTCACACTGCGAAGCTGCTTCCACAGGGCGTTCATGCCTGGAATCTGTTGACACGTACATCACTTCGTGATCAATCGTCATGCATGAGCACCACATGCATTGTAATAGTTGCAAACGTACATCTTTGGCATCGTTCAGCACACGCACGACTTCTCGTCCCAGCGCGGCCACGTCTGCTTGACGGCGGTTCCAGAGAAGCGTACACAGCTCAATCTCCTGCTGCATGATTGACTGGTGCGCTGAATGATCGACGACGATGCGAGCAAACGTGTGAAAGACGTAGGGAATCAAGTGCGAGCATGACAGCAGCCATGCCTCATGCTCCACGAGGATACGCACGATAGTCGACGCCAGCCACACCGAGGTTCGACTGGGGTCCCCACCAGGAAGATGCCGAAGAAGCGCGATAAGGACGCGGTCGATGGCCGGGACGCTGGCGTGTACAAGCTCGCGAACCAGCCATAGCAGCTGACCGCGACACGACCCAAGCAGCTTGGCAAACTTTTGATCGATGAGTTTCTGCAGCCAGCCAGTGACGTTCTTGTAGTTGTCCATCGCTGCGACAGCCGTAAGATACCGAAGGTACTGCTTTGCGAGTGTCGGCTCTGTAATGATTGCATACAGAAGCGCGATATCTGGTTGAAAGGAAAGCGCTGGCGCTGTTGTCCCAGTTGGAGGTGGCTTGAGGAGGCTCAGAATTGCGGCCTCGTCGAGCCCCTGCAGTGCTTTCTGCATGTGGTAGAAGTGAGCATACCATTTGCGGTCGAGCTCGTCTGGAGCATCCAGCGGTAAGTGACTGACTAGCTTGGACGCAGGTGTCTGTGCAGCGTGACCAGGAGACGCTGGCGCTGATGCGTTGGCTGTGCTAGCTTTACTGGGTGTCGACGGCGGCGGTGGCGGAGGGGGAGTAGAGCTGGGCGGCGGCGGCGGAGGGGGTGGTGGCGCGCTGCTGGAGGATTCCGGGGCTGCTGATGGCGGCGGCGGAGGGACAGGAGACGACGTGGCGTCCTCCTGCTCTCCGTCCTTGCTGGCGCTCGCTGACGAAGCAGAGGACGGCGGCGGTGGCGGCGGCGGTGGGGGGAGATCCATGACGTCTGTCGGGCGGCGGTGGCGCGAGTCTGTTGTTGTTGTTGCGCTTTCACCGGAGGAACAGCAGTAATGTCACAGAAACGAGGTTCTCATCGAAGGTGTTCTTCACGCGGGGGAATATCTCACACACCGACTTTGTGTGTCATCTTTTTCGATCGCAAGAGTTGGGTGTGTTCGATCGACGTCGTGTTGTTCTCTGCTCTTTGCTCTTTGCTCTTTGCTCTTTGCTCTTTGCTCTTTACTCTTTACTCTTCGCTCTTCTCTCTCTCTCTCTCTCTCTCTCTCTCTCTCTCTCTCTCTCTCTCTCTGCGTTTTGTGCTTTGCTCTCTGTGTCTGACTCACGGTGCAACTCAACGCGAAGGATCGCTCACTTTGCGAATCGATCGCCATTCCTCCCCACGGTTCAAGCGATGGCGCCCACGCTCAGCGAGGCGCCGTCGCCCCGCGAGGCCGATGACGCCCGCGCCGACGCCACGGGGGACGGGAGCGCGCCTGCGTCCGACCGCTTCGTGGACTCGGAAGAGGTCTTCCACTTTTTCAACGACGAGATGGTGCTCAGCACGAACGACGTGCACGGTGTAGACACGGAGGACGACCTAGCGGACCGATCGACGGCTGCTCCGACGACAACCCGCGTTGCATCCCCGCGCCAAGCAAGCGAGAGCGACGACGACGACGACGACGACGATCGTGATGCGCGCCCGCTTCAGCAAATCACGTACGAGGACATCTTCCCGACGTTTGACGATCTCTATCTGTGGGATATCGTGCCTGCTGGCTGCCGTGCAGAGCAACAGCGCCGCCGCAAGCAGCAGCGCCGGGCTGCGCGAGTGTTGCGCGCCTACTGTCGCGATGTTTGCAAGGGGAACACCTATTTGCATCGCAAACGGGCAGAGTTTCTTCGCGTCTGCCACAGCCGTGCGCTGGATGCCGATCGCGACCGAGAGCAAGAGGAGCGAGCCGTTCAAGCTACTGTGAACACCGCATCAGGCTCGGACACCCCAACACCTTCATTCTTTGAGTGGCGTCGCCGAGAAGGCATCGTCGACCTTGTCTCCGCCGAGTTGCAGCCCAGAAAGTGGCCGCATCTCCCACATCGCAATCCCTGCGAGTGGATGGAAGACGTCAGATATGTAGTCGAATTCACGCGCCGAGTTCTGGAGCTTCCTGAGGGGAGTCTCCTCTATGAGCCCATTGATGTGGAAGCTTTCGTTCGTGAGGCGTGCCATTTTCTGAAGCATCATGGCGTTGATGCGAGGTACGTCTTGTATGAAGCTGGGGCTTTTTATATTATATTTGAATGGACGCTAACACTTTAGTTGCAGGGCATCAGAGGGAACAGAATCAGTGTCAACGGATGAAGACGAAAAATTGCTCACTGAACCTGCGCTTGCAGGTATTGTCGCAGTATTTGCGGTTGCAACGCGACTACAGTCATTCTCTCTCGTTGCAATGGTCGCCAATCTTCTTCTGCGTCACAAGCAACCCGAGCCAGCTCGTATGCACGTTCCGACTTCGAAGACTGTGCGCGAACTGTTGATGGTGTGTTGCAGAAGTCTATCCACATTTGGAGCTGATGTTGCGCTACCGGCCACATACCCGCGCGCTCTTGTATCGCAATGGAAGATATGTGCGTACCAGCCATGCGCAAGCGATGCAATTGCAACAGATGGGTTGTATTTGTATGTTTTCGGCCGCTCTGGCCTGCTCAAGATTGGCACAGGATACGGGCATACAGTCCGGGATTATGTGTACGCGCACAACAAAACGTATATTCGCAGTCGGGATGCTGAGCGCTCTTGGCTATGCTGCATCGACAACTATCTATACTGTCGTACACTTCTCATGCAGGAGAACCGAGTCGACAGGATCTCAACGGTGGATCTCAGTGAAGTCGATGAGCTGTTTTTTGCACCGACTGAGTCAACTGGTGGGAAGCATTTAAGTGGAAGCGGCGTCTACGCTATGGTTAGTGATGGAAAGTCTTTGCTCACGGTGAAGTGCATCGACACACAAGCAAAAGCTGACCGACGCAAATCGCGGCCCGCGACGAGAGGTAGGAGAAGCTTGAGTAAGGAACTCGCCAAGTCAAGTGCTAAATCGCGACTTCGAGCAGACCCAGTGAGTGATGATGGAGACAATATCCGCGTGGGTGATCGAGTGATTCGAGGTCCACACTGGAAGTGGGGAAATCAAGATGGCGAAAACGGATCTCCAGGAACGGTCGAACGCATCAGCACGTGGGGTGGTGTGAAAGGATGTGGGATTACTGTTCGATGGGACAAAAACCACCGAGTCAATACGTATCGATGGGGTGCTGAGGGATGCTACGATTTGATTGTGGTCACAGAACGAGACGGAAAAATCGTTAGTAAGAAACCTACACCGAAGAATTCTGGCGAGAATCAGGCTGACGAAGATCCTACTCCACGACACCAGTTTGTGGTCCATCGATACGATGTCAATCGGCTTGTTTCGATTTTGGAGATGGATGATGCAGCGATCAATTCATTTCTCGAAATATCGCCCAGCGGACGACTGGGAGAAGCAGTTGTGACCGAAGATACTGATGCTTTTCTCTCGGCGTTGCACATTCACATGCTGGCGATATCGGACTCGCCGACTTCGTGGATGTGCGATGGGGGGACAACAGGATGTCTCGGAGACAACGCTGGGACACGATACCGATGTGAAGCCGGCTGCGACTACGACTTGTGTGAAGTCTGTATGCATACAACCATGACTGATCGTCGGGGCGTCAATGTACTGGCAGAGCTTCTGCTTGCCGAAGGCGTGATCTCAGAAGCGAATCAACCGGACCAACCCACCTCCTCAGGGACCGATAAGGCAAAAGCAGACAACAAACACGCTATCAACCTAGATGACGTGTCGCCAAGTTCTCATGAGAGAGAGAGTGCGCTGGTGGATGAACTTTTAGAGTTTTGGTGTGGTCTATACTCAAGACGAGAATGTGTTGTAGCGCTACGCCGAACCAACTACAACCTCGCCGACGCAGCTGAGTGGCTTGAAGTTCATCAGTCAGAATTGCAAACTCGTCGAATTCTTTCCGCCGAAAGCAAGGTCACTTTAGCGCCGAAATGTCCGACGATTTTGGATCCTGTCGTTCTCGTCGCGGGCTCGCTGTTCGCCACTAGTGACCTCCTCTGTGTCATTTGCCCTCCTGGCTTATACCAGAGTGAATCCGTGAATCGCAACAGTCACCCTACAGATGTTGCTTGGTTCTTTTCGCTATCGGATGGATCGATGTGTGGAAATAATGAACCAGTGTTTCTCAAGGGAGCTCCAGCCGGATCACCGATATGCGTTGATGAGTGCAGGGGTCGAATTCTGGTTCACTCCAGCTATCTCGGTTGTGTCGAAGAGTACACTGATCCCGCTCACGAGATTCGATGCAGCAAGCGTGAAATGGAAGCTACCATGTTGTCTGATTCAAGTCCCGGAGATGTTGCCGAGTTCATCTTCAATCATTTGAGACGGCTGGTTGGCCTGAGGGTTTGCTTACCCGCTTATAGAGCAATTCGAGCTGGCCTCCGTGACATAGTCCAAGCGCTAGAACGTGAATGTGGTGGTATGAGCTGTGGATCGTCAACAATATCAAGTCACAAGTCAAGTGCGAGACAACTTCGAAATGTTCGGGGACGTTTGGCTGAGTTGGATCGCTTGAAGGTTGAAGACCGGCCGGGGTACATCGTACCGTATTCGATCGACTTCAATGTAGAGGGTCTTCTCAACGTGCTACATGCTGTCTGTGTTCTCACGGAAAGCCTCGAGGAAAACCAGAGCTCACCTTCCCTGCACAACCTACTTGCTGATGTCATGTCCATCTTCGCTGGGATTGTTCGTGAATACTTCATTGTTGACGTACACTTCAATCCAGCTGATAACCTCAATAGCGCTCTCGAGGCCAGCGCACGAACAATGGAGCGCCTAGCCCTCGGACAGTGTTTTGCATGGAAGAGTGATCAAGATCCCAGCTTGATTCGGTTGCAAACTGCCATTGTGCACGCTTCACAAGACGCTTTGGTTAGGGGAGGTCAAGCCGGTCTCTTCAGAAGTGTGGATTGTCAGTCTATGTTGAGCAGACTGCTCCGAAAAATAATCATGGCCAACAGTCCACTTCCACCTCGCTACTTCCAGATCATGAATTCCCCAGTAGACAAGGTGACATCAGAACATGACTGCACAATTGCCTTCGTGCGTCGACTTCTCGTCCAAGGGGAAACCTTTGCAGACGATGGTTTGTCGGGATACGTTTTTTTCGATGATGGCCTCAACGATATAGTGCAGCTGCTTTTTCAGCTTGCGACACAAGAGTTTGTTTCCCAGTGCGAGCAAAAGTTGGAGCCTCTGAAGTGGAGTATTGTTGGTAAAACCCTCTTATCAGTTTTCAACGCGTGCAGCATGTCATTACAATCCGACCAAGTCACGGTGAAACCAAACACGACGATACCGAGCTCATCGAGTCATTCGAGGCAACGGTTCAATTTTTTCGTTCAAGAATGCTTCAAGGCATGCGAGACCATGATTATCGAACATGGAAATGGTGAATCACGAAGTCAATACCTTGAAAGCTCCATTTGCGGAACAATTCTCCGTCTCAGCATCGCTGAGGTAACCAACTATCCTCACTATCTTGATGAGGCCTCTCGTCTGCATTTGATGTCGTTGGCAACTGCAGTTGGCAAGCTTCATTCTAGTAAAGGTAGTTGCCGATCCGAGTTCATGCAGTCGCTTCATGTCATCGAAAGCTCCCACCCTTACAGTCGAAATCAGTCGTCCCTTCGCAAGGTTGTACACATCGAGGGAGCACAGTGCCTACACATCGAGTTTGATGAGCGGTGTAGTACGATTGGTGAATCAGATTTCGTCTTCATCACTCCAGGCCACGCATGGTTTAATTCGGAGCGAAGTCCATTTGGAGAAAATGGTATCGGTGACAACGGAGGGTGTTTCTTCGGCTCACCAGCGAAAGGTAATTGGCCCAGAAATGGTATTTCTATCTCAGGAGACACCGCAACTATAATGCTTTGCTCAACAAGCCAAGCTCGTGAGTCGTCTGCTGACGAATGCCAACGATGGGGATTAAAGTGTTCAATCCGTGGTATCAGCTTGGAAATCGAGCGGTGGATAGACGACCTGAAGTTAGCCCTCGCGACAGCATGTCGAAGTGTCGCACAAATGGATAGCGATTCCAAGTCACCACCCCGAGATTTGTCACTGACTGATGATTTCGCTGCCTTGCAACATATTGAGTGGCCAGAATGGCTTGAATTCTCAGTGTCCGACTCCTCGTTTAGCGAGCCCTACGATCTAAGAAAGGTGATCGAATCAAGCTTACCCCACAAACCATCAACGCGGATGCTGGGGAAAATGTGGGCGGACGTGTGGCGAAAGCTAGTTCTGGTGTGCGTGATCACAGCTCCACAATGCTCTGACCATATGCAAACCCAAGACAGAGCATTAGCGGAGCAGCTCAAGTCGATCGTCGAGATTGTTTTGCCAGACGTCGTGCGTATTGAACAGTGGGTGATTCGTAGGGTTCAACTCATCAAAGAATGGCGGTATCTACGTGAGGATAATGTTTCGTTTGAAGACTTTGCCGAGCGCTACGCAAATGACTTACGAAGACTGAGTGAGTTGTGCCAGCTGAACGACGTTGTCTACGCTGCAAACGCTGGCGATAGTCCTCTGCAGCAGCTGTACCACAAGTTGTACGAAAATGGGTCAGAGGACACTTGCCAAGCTGAGTCTCTTGTAATTATGGACATTGACAGAAGAGCAGAATTCGTGCTTCAGCTAATTCGTGACAACCGACAAGATCTCGGCAATGACGTTGGGGGAAATGGGAACGTTTTCGGGTATCATCCTCATTTTTCATCTTTCCGGTTTTTCACTTCACCGTGTTCAGCTTCGAAATTGGACCAGTATGTGCAGGAACAAGTATCCTCGCGTGCTGCATTCTTGAACACTGCCGACTTCATCTCAAGAGCTAGTGAGATAATCTCAGCCGGCAGCGGTGGCAATGTATTGGTGGGATGCATTGGTGAAATCATCAAGACAGAATGGATGGAAGTAGATACAATTTCGACGAGACAAAGGCAAGATGCCTGCCAAAGGTGAGTGCGGTGGTCCTGGATGCACATTCATGAGTTCTTATCGCTTCGTGTGGACAGCTTAAAACAGTCAGCAAAACGAGCGCTAGGCGCTCTCACTGACGAGAACGAGCGGTCAAGTGTTCGACTCGCAGCTCTTGCTGAGTTGACTCTGCTTTCGCAGCTTGGTGTTTTGAGTGGGGACCTTGTCGTTCGATGTGCCAGCGTTATCATCAGTTTGTTGCTCCATGATGCGGGTGATTCGATGATATCATCGCGTAGCGTCCATGAAATTGTGTGGATCTGTTTCCGCTTAGTGGTTGAAAGCGTCTTGACGAAGTTCATGTATGCCGGTGAGCCTCGAACACAACTCCTCGATCTCATCACGAAGAGATTCAAACCGTTACTTGTGGCTGTTGATTCGAAGTGGCCGGTTCAGAATAAAACGACTGACACGCGAACGCTTGGTCGATTGCTTTTGACACTGGTTGCTCTGTTGCCGATGATTCCAGAACCAATTCGAAGCGACTGGATGCAGGTATGCTTTGCAGTTCTAGTGTCGAATAGCAGTCTGCCGTGGATTCGAATTGCAGCAATTCGTTATACTCGTCGGAAGTTGAAGCACGATGGAACCTGTGCGTTCTGGGATGCTAACGCTATCCGCAAGATGATTCGCTCCATCGGTGAAACCCTATCGGTTCGGCATGACTCCAATTCTGAAGTGCACAGTGATGGGAGCGAAAAGTTTTGCGCCGTCATTTACAACACGGAGGGCGTTCACTCGAAGATTCTCCGTGCTGTCGAGCAAGTTGGAGAACCGGACATGTTGGGTGATTCAATTTCCACTGAGGAGCTTCTAGCCCTACAGAAGGTCGTTCAGAAGCCTACAGCCGAGGACGCAAAAATGGTGCATCGAAGCGTGCGGTGCGATGGCTGCAACCAAAGCCCTTTGAAGGGCTACCGATTCAAGTGCTTCGTTTGCCCCAACTATGATCTTTGCACCGCCTGCTACTCGAGTCAAACGCATAGTGTTGATCACCAGTTTGTTCGTATCTCTGAGCCATCTGAGTCGGGGGAACTTCTTCAACCTCGTACGAATGGCACAGACACCATACCAGAAACGTCACTGATCGGTTCGAAGCAATGGAAGGGAACTGTTCTTCGGGTTCATCTTTCAACGTTCGGTTGCGGACTTTTTCGTCGCGGGTCATTGAAGAAGTGTATGGAGATAGCGAAGTCACTCTCTCGGCACGGAATATCTGCTAGTGTGATGCGATGGGATGACTTTGTTACACTTGACAAGATGTTTGACTGGGAGGGGTTGGTTTTTGCATCGCTTGAACCGGGAACTGCTCGACTAACCAGGCGTTCATCGAACAGCAACGCTCTGAAGAAGGCAGATCAATCAATCATGTCCACTTTCAACTCGAGAATCGCCTCAACTATGGAAACGAATCACATCGACGAAGTGAATAATGTTCCCGATCGAGTTCACGACATCGACACTCTTGGTTCAGAGCTTGTTTCATTGGTTCATGTTATATGCAGGCATCACTTCAGTGGCCAAACTCAAGAGCCAAAATTCTCACAAATGGTTGAGGCACTTCTTGAGCAAACGCAGTTGCTTGTGGACTCTCCGTCCCTACTTGATGGCGACAACGTCGTATTTCAGGAAAGTTTCGGGCTTGCCAACGTGCTCGGCGGGTACGTCGAGCAAATCCGGACGGGCGGGATCATCTCTTGGCGAGACCCAACAACATCATCGTTGCGGTATGGAACAATTAAGCAGTATACTGCAGGTTGTGGCCATGCTGTCGTCGTTCCGAATGCAGGTCAAGGTGAACAATGCTACATTTCTGAAGAATTGATAACATTGCGCGAGGCCCAAGCGATATCTGCCCCTTTGTTGGACAATGAAACAGTGTGGGATGCCTGTCTGGTAGTTACATTCTGCTCCGTGATCAGAGGCGCACGAGATTGGATGAAAGCGAAGGATGATGGTTCTGACAAGTGGCTATTCGCCACCGATCTTTTGGTGACATGGTTACAAGCTATCAAGTGCAACGAAGAGCGTTTTCTGCCATCATTACTTGACAATGAGGTTACATCGGTAAGTGCCATTTCGTATCGGAAAAGCTTCAGTACACATCTAACGTTCTTGTAAAGGTTTTCGGAAGTATTCCTTCGTCGATTTTTCAGATGGCAAACACATTCCGAAGGAGTGAGAGTGTCCAGGGCTTACATAAATCTCGGCATCTCGCCCGTACGCAGGTGACGCTTCATGCCCAAATGTTGGAATTCCCGATGGGAACACAGCCAACGTATCAATCCGAGTACCAAACGGACGATTCGATTGTGTACCGCCCCAATCCGAAAGAGCCATCCGAGACGACTGACTTTGTCTACAATATGTTTGCGTATTCCTCGAGGAGTGAGCTTCCACAGCATTCAGGCCGCAACAAGTTACTCGAATACTGGGAAAAGAACGTTATTCCAGCAATCGAGTCTTACGTGTCTGGTTCATTCAAGAGCTACGAGATGGACTATTTTTTCGCCCAACTGCGTGAGCCGCTTCGGGAAGGCAACTCCGCAGCAGCGATGAAGATCGCATTCACGTTATGTGATGGCCATGTTCCCTCCGGTTGCCAGTATCCAGATCCTGATACTGATTGGTCTGCTCTCCAGATTGACGACATCGAAGTCGGTTGCACATACATTGTATCACCACCAGCTTCGGGGCCAACCACTTGGCCTAACGCAATGTTGTGGACACTTGGACAAGCAGGCGTCGCTCGTCTTGTCAGTCCCAGTGGGATGGTGTTGCTTCAGTTTTGGAACTCTATGACATCTTCTCAAGAACTGTGGTGGTTCCACGTCGACAGCTTGCGATCGGCAGAAAGAGTGAATATTGTGAGTGATATCACGGTGGATTCATTCCGCAGCGCACGACAAACGCTGTTAAATACGCACCGAAAACTGATTGGCGCAATTGCGCGCGAGCTTGTTTTCAGTTTTCTGAAGGTAAATCCGGACCTATTCTCGATGAGCTCTCCGCACGAGAACGGAGGCCGCTTTCGTCTCGTAGACATGCTCCGAATTGCAGCTGCAGCAGAATTAGGGTGCCAAGAGCGATTACTTCTGGGCGAACGCATTGGGTCTCCAACCACGAAGACCTTCGAGAGTGCTGAGTTCCGCTTGACTGCGATAATACAACGAGTATTGTCAAGGATGTTTGAGACAACTATTTATCATTCAGAAGAAAAGATCGAAGAGCAAGCAGCCGTGATTGTACCCCTTGTACCCCGGCATGAAAAGTTTACCAAGGTAGGATCGTCAGGAAAGCAGAAGGGCGGTTCATCGAAAGCACTGGACATGGATCCCAAGATATTGTCAGCAAAGCATCGGTATTCGCTCGTTGAGACACTGCTCCATGAGATGAAGCGCTGTCTCGACGCATCTGCTGGCTTTCTCACGCAAAACTCTTTCATGGTAACAAGTGACAGTCCACCGAAGGGAATGGCGCGGCTTCATGTTCCCAAAGCAAGTTGCTTTGTTCTGTCGTTCGCTGTTCATCCTGTCTTGATGGATTTGCCTGCCGGTAGTAGTCTGGAGTTCTTCAAGGATGAAAGATGCACGGATCGTATCTTCGGCTTCTTCGGAGAAAAACGTGGACTTAACTATTTGCCGTCGCTGGTCATTCCGGGAGATCAATGTTTCCTGCGGATACAACAAGGAACATACGCAAGATACAAATTTAGGGTGGATCCACTGACCCCTGACTTTGGACTTGCTTTTTGGATCGGAGAAGAATTGCATCAGAGGCTGGTGTCAACATCCTTCTCTGCCTTCGAGTTGGAATCGATATTGTCATCTATGCTGAACGCCTTGGTTGAGTATTTGATTGGTACTCCGTTGCCTCCAAGCGCCAAGTCGGTGGTGTATCAGCTTCTTTCGAAATTGATTAACTTTGCCATTTCGCGTTCGGTTCTGAATGCAGTTCCTGTGACGAAGCTTATCGGTTTTTCTCAAGAGCTGACTCAAGTGTATGAAACCGAGCAGTCAACTCAGAAGGGTCTCTTCTCGCGGTATTTCCAGCACTTGTGTGAACTCATGTCGCTTGTTGAAGAAGTCGCGCGACTGAAAGGCTCATCAGCTCAGATTCTCTCGAGCGCATGGTGGAATGATTTCATGCGCATGGCTTTGTTTACGAGGGTTTTGGCAACGAAACGAGACGGAGCAACTACCGACGTATTCAAGCGAGTTTTCTGTGGTCGTGCTCCTGTCCGAGAAATTGAGGCAGCGTGGAAAGTATCCTATGACAATGACGTCTCTTGCAGACGATTGGTGTTTGTGCAGAAGCTACCCATTACTCGACGAGTACCTGAGCTTACTCTTTCTCTATCGCGTTTTATCAGGCGGGTAGCTCTTGAGGAGTGTGGAGAAGCTGACGACATTAGTGTGCTTTCTGCTGCGGATGTAACCAGGTTTGGTATTCTCGCTCGTGTCGTTTTTCTGCCGGTGGATGAAGATGGAAAGACCACAGGTTTCGCCGTGATTGATTTAGGACGTGAAGACATCATGCATAACGTGCTTACCCGAATCTCCCGGGAAGATTTCAGTTTTGTGGACGACGAATGCCGTGCCGACGAGGACTCGAAGCTAATCGAAGACGTGTGTTCAGCAGCAACGGAGCAACTTGCATCTAAGTCTCCAGAAAGCGGAAGTGCGGGATCAACGGAGGATCGAGTGTGGGCTTGTCCAACGTGTACACTAGAAAATGCCGCAACAGAAGCTGAGTGTGGTGCGTGTGGATCGCTAATGCCTTCAGAATTGGCGGAGATGCTTGCACAAGCAGTGAATACTTCAGTTTTGTCAACGGGCAATGAATCTCCACGGACGGAGGAAGGTCCGAGTTCTGAGGGCTGGGCGTGTGAAGCTTGTACGCTCTTGAATTCCTGGGATGAGGAAGAGTGCGGTGCATGCGGAAGTGAGCGGAACCCTGATCTTGAACCACCTATGTCCGAAAGATGTGAATCGGGCTCGTCCGATAGCCCCAAGCCCACCACACCGAGGTGTTTGTCTGCTTTAAGGCTATCGGATGTCTTCTGCGTCGCCGAAAAACGTGCAGTATCACAAGTGGACGCCTTTCTTGAAGCTAAATTGTTGTGCAGTGAGCGTTTGTCGCTAAGCCGGCCGTTCGCTCAACTTCTCAACCGCGAACTTGAAAATGCAGATGTTTCACTGGAAAGTCAAGAAAGGCTTCGTCTCTTGGGGCAGCTGATACACCCAGTCAACCCGTTTTCGTCAGATCCGAATGAAGTTACCGCTGAGCTGGTTTCTGTCGCAAAGAGGACGCCACATGCTGTATACAATTGGTTGAGATCGTCAGGTTATGGACTGGATCTGGAGTTGGATCATTACACCGCACTTCAGGACGCGATGGATGCACAGTCAAAGTGGACACAGCCAATGGATCATCAGTTGATTTCCTTGGCCCGGCGAGTCAGCTCCAGGATCGGAATTCTCTCTCTTGTGGAGCTTTGCCCGACTCATCTAGCGTGTGACCAAGCAACTGATTATGCCTTGCTGGCAGGCCTGGATACACGAGACCTTCGACTCCGTTACGCCCTCCTCGCACGGCTGAACCTTGTGCTCGAAGAAACTCTTCCAATGGCATCGCTTCAATATTCTAGCGACCCAAACTCAATCCGCGCAAGGCTTTTGTCCATTCGACAATTGATTTTCCCAGGTGTTAAAATTCGCTTCTTTGCGCAGACGCAAGACAACGCAAATGTCGCCTGCTCTAACATGAATGATGCTGCAAACAAACGACCGATGGTGACACTTGATCGGCGGATGATCGTGAACAATCGACGCCAAAGTAGCTCGTACTCACTTGGCGATTGCGAGTCATCGCTATTCGCCTCCACGATGAAGCAGCTCTCGAAGGTTCCGCGCTCACATCTTCGTGCAAAACGACCCACTGGTGCCAGCGATCCCTTTGTGTCGTTCATTGCAATATTCAAAGGCGAGAATGTGGTTGGAGAAGGTGGGCCATATCGGCAGTTGTTCAATGACATCGCCCAAGAACTTATTGCCCCCGGAAGCCCCCTTTTCATCCCAACACAAAACAACGTTCACAAGATTGGAGACTTTCGAGAAAGATACCTTCCGAAGCCAAGCAGCACGTCATGTGAGCTGTTGGGAATGTTTGAGTTTGTGGGCGTCCTGATGGGATGCTGCCTTCGAACCGGTGTGCGACTAAACATTCGGTTAGCACCGATTGTCTGGAAAATGCTGGTGAAGCAGAGCCTCTCGTTGGTTGACCTTGAACACATTGATTGGTCGCTGTGCGAGAGCCTCAAGTACATCGAATCATTGGGATCTGACGCAAGTACATCTTCGGATGAGGTTTTCTTCGATGCTTTCACCACTACTTTGAGTGATGGAACCTGTGTTGAGCTGAAGCCAGGTGCCAACTGTCAAGCCGTGACGAAATCTAATTGCAAGGAGTATGTACGTTTGGCGAAGGCGGCACAATTGCAGCAATGCAAAATGCAGGTGGACGCAATGCTGCGTGGAATCGGATCCATCGTTCCCAGCACGCTGCTACAGCTGTGCACTTGGTCAGAACTGCAGCAATGGGTTTGCGGGAGCCTCGACATCGACGTCGACCTACTGAAGGTACAGTCTTTGGATTAACCTATCACCAACGACCATAGCTTGTTGCTGACTCCCATATTCAATGAATTGAACAGAGACACACACGGTACGCTGCGGGTATGACGCCAGAGAAATTTCCCCACCTGGATATGTTCTGGGATGTGTTGAGATCGTTCGACGAAGAAAACAAGCGCCGCTTCATCAACTTTGCCTGGGGTCAAGACACGTTGCCCGCAGATGATGCAGAGTTTGACAGAACGCATACGAGGTTGCTCATTAAGACTCCCCCGATGAGCTCAGTGGAGCAGGATCTACTTCTTCCGAAGGCCGACACCTGTACGTTGCGGTGAGCTGGCTGGAACATATCTGGAGACTGATCACTGCATGTTTCGCGCAGGTTTCTTCAATATCGAACTTCCAGCCTACTCCTCTGAAGACATTATGCGTGAGAAACTGATGCTGGCGATTACGTTGTGTACAAGTATGGATGGCGACGATCAAGCTGGTCGACTGGAACTGTATTACGCTGGGGATGAATTGGAAGAAGACCACATGGAGTGAAGTACGCGTCTTGAATGCGTCAGTCGCCCCTGAAGCCAGCTGTATTTAGTACGTGACGTGAAGATCCGGGTAACGCTCTCGGATGGAGGCAGCAATCTCTTTCGGCACGCTGTTTCCACAAACATTTGCGAGGTGAACTTACATGTTTGTGAGTCAGAATTAAAAACAACACAAGACGTACGTTGTATAGCGAAAGTCAATCTTCTTCAATCGCTTTCGCTCGGGCTCTTTCAGTTCTTCTCCCGGCACCGTTTCCTCACCTCCAGCACTGGTGCCGGAGGGATTGAGCGCAGCGGAGGTTTCTACAGATGACTTCATTGTATTCTCTGACTCGGGTATGACTTCCATCTTCGCGTTCACAGTCGTCACGATCGCCTAGGACTCAGCCAACGTTAGCGCTTGCAATGGCAACTTGACGGCGTCGCATGACTCACATCGGGAGTGATAGTTTTTACTCCACACAAATTGAGCTCCTGGATGTTACGCCCGTTCGTCGCGATAAAGTGAAGAAGCTGATCGCTGAGAGCGATAAACACATGTTAGCTCGAACAACCACTATGGCGGATACACAATCTCACGTACGTGATGGCGACATTCCAATGAAGACAAAGCCGAGAAATACTATCGCGCTTGGTCAACAGAGCGATGATAGCTTCGTCTGATACAGCGCAATAGCCAATAGCCAGGCTATGAATCTTGCGGCACTTTGCCATGATGGTGCGAACAGTTCTGAAACAACAAGTCACAGTGTTCAGGCACGACATCATTGATACGCGATCACGAACACAGCGTACTGATCTGTAATTGCGTGTCCAGAGATATGAACTCGCGTGAACTTGGAATGGTTCGGATGTTTCTCAATAAACTTCGTGATACCGGCGACGGTCATGTTGAAGTTGCCTCCGATGTCGATACTCTACTAGAGCTTTTCAGCTTGTGCAGATCAAGCAAGATCCCATTCGAGGCTTCGTACCTGAAGCTTCGGGGCCAGTTTGCGCAGATGGTCAAGTGTCAGATCCGAAAGCTTGCGGCAGTTTTCCAGGTTGAGCTCCTTGATTTCTGCAGATTCCTGTCAGTGGTGCACACAGGACTGCCCGCAAGCGGCGCGACGACATTCCCCGTACCTGGACAGTTGGTCAGAAGCACTTCAATCGCATCATCCGTGAGACGAAAGCAGCCCGAGAAGTTGATGGTGTGCAGCTTGGTGCAGACCTTGGTGAGCTGCATCCCCACACCACACAAGTCGGAAACTTCCGTCATCAGTACTGCCCTCCTCTCGTCTTCGCATGCAAAGCAACCCAACCCGTGCGATGAACTTGGTAGAGATTCTCGCGCCCGTGATTTCGAGCCGTGTCATACTCGCGTGGAAGAAGCTGTCGGGAAGCGTGTCATCCGTGAAGCGCCCGCTCTGGAGCATCGCGCGCAGGAGCTCCTGCTTGACCTTGTGCGTCCGCGATTTGCTTGGCTTGCTGATGCGGTGCGTGCGCTCGACGGTCTGCTCATTGACGATCTTGTCCAGCACGCGTCCAGACTTGGAGATGTACTTGAGCACGAGCGTCTCGAGCGCCGGCACCTCGCGCCGGAACGCCATGTCGGTCGCTGTTGTCGCGCTCGATGATGGCGCGCAGAACGGTGATGACTGTGGGCGGCTCCGACAAAGTTCGCGGCGAACTTAGCTGGCACAGGGAAATATCCACGGCGCTGTAATCGAGTTGTGTGGGAAGTTGGATAGTTTTCACGGCGGCAGTTGCACAATGACGACTTGGCTCGTCCCGCACCTCGGCCCACACTCCGCTCCAGGCAACAGAGCAGAAACAGTCGACGCCGACAAGGATCGGGTTCTTTTTGTTGGTTTGGTCGTTGGTTTGTTTGTTGGGGTGCGCCAACTCCAACACCAACCGCACCACGCACGCCCCCACGCACGACCCGAGAGCGGAGGGACCGACATCCTCTCTCTCTCTCTCTCTCTCTCTCTCTCCAGCTCTTCCTCCGCCCATTACAGCACCGTTCTCTCCATCCACCGACTGCTGCTCGACCGTCGACCGTCGAGCGCTGTCTGTCCTCTGTCGTTGTGTGGGTTGCGTGCGTCTCCGCTGCGCAGGTGAGCGACGTCCAACTCTCTCTCATCATCAATCTACACTCTGCCATCGATTCGAACTAACTGTAGCCGCTCGCAACTGCCGCACGTTGCTGACGGCGACAACAGGCAACATAGCAAACAGCCGCGAGCGAACGCGCGTCGTCGTTTCCCCCCGAAGCGATCTCCCCAGCCGTCGAAACCACCGCCCCTGAGACTCGCTCAGTTGAAGCTTTGTCGTCTTCCGTGGCGATTGACTGACTGACGGATTCATTCGCGATGAAGTTCGGCAAGCAGCTCGAGATCTCGGCGAATCCCGAGTGGCGAGAGCACTACGTGCAGTACAAGCGGCTCAAGCGCCTCATCAAGCGCGTCGCATTTGAGGTCGAGAAGCACTCGACCAAGGAAGAGAAGCGCAAGAAGAAACATAAGACCAATGGAGTCGAGCCCACGACCGGCAGCTACGGCAGTGACAAGTCCAATGCGCCTATTGCGCACGTCCGCCTCAGCATTGACGAGCGGAGCCCCTTGCTGTCGGCGTCGAGTGATCCACCAGGCGTCAGTCTGTTGGATGTGCAGGCTGCCAAAGACGAATTCTGGCAAGTTACCCACGAAAACCTGAAGACGGTGAACGATTTCTTCAAGGGAAAGACAGTGTCGTTGCGCAAGTCTGTGAAGGATTTCGAGGATGGTTTGCGCGAAGAGCAAGACTCACACGGTCACGTGCACGCCCGCGCGCGAACGTTTTCGCAAGGTACGAGGCAAAGGCGCGCATACAGACGTGATGCATTTCGTGGATACCAGAGCTGATAGTTGTGCTCCATGCAGATCATGGTTTCTCAGGGCTGCAGGACATCTACGATACACTGGTGGATCTGCGCACGTTTGTGCAGATCAACCACTCGGGCTTTCGTAAAATTGTCAAGAAGGTAAGACAAGACGACAAGACGGACCCACAAGTCTCCATCCCGTGTCCGTGTTGGTGGCTTTGCGAGGCTGACGTCGCCTGTTGTCGGTCAGTTTGACAAGACGACGAAAGAGCAGACGCTTGATGGCTTCATGAAGCGTCTGGAGAAAGAGCATTTCTACGACTCGAATGATATCGATGAGCTCTTTGATCGCGTCTTCAATCTCACGTCCAAGGACAAACTCGAGGCAGGAAATATGGAGCGTCGTATCAAGAAAATGCAGGGAGACCAACACTCCATTCTTCGAAAGGTGCGGTGGCAGGTCGATCAACACATACAAGTGCGTATTGTGGCTGACGAGGATGATGATCAGGTCAAGTTTGTTCCATTCTCGATCGCCGTCTTCTTCTTCATCTTTCTCCTCACCGTTCGTGTGACTCCGAAAGGTGCGCTCGCTGCTGTCGTGGGAAGATCGTGAGGTCAGACTAATACCCTGACGGTGGCGTTTATGCAGGACACGATGTTCAGCAGCGTTGTCTGGCCATGTTGGTCTTTGTTACGACACTGTGGGTGACGGAGGCGTTGCCGTACTTCGCAACTGCCCTTCTGGTACCGCCTCTTGTGGTGTTCTTGCGAATTCTCGACAGCAAGACGAACCCGGGAACTCCTCTAACAGCTAGTACGACTCGACTATCGGATTCAGCGCGTTGTAAACTGCTCTCACTGACGCTTCGTCGTATGTGCTATGCAGAGGAATCCGCAAAGGAAGTCATGCAGTCGCTCGTGAACCACACAACCATCTTGATCATGGGAGGTTACACTATCTCCGCTGCGTTTGCGAAGTGTCAAATCGAGTTGTACATCGCGGCATTCCTCCAGCGCCGGTTCAAGAAGCGGCCCAACCTGTTCCTGTTGGCCATCATGCTTATGGGCCTCTTCCTATCGATGTGGATCAGCAATCACACCGCGCCGGTGCTCTGCGTTTCTGTCTTGCTTCCGATCATTCGCGACTTCCCGACAAACAGTGCATACGTCAAGACTCTCCTCGTCGGTCTGGCGTTTGCGTGTAATCTTGGCGGCATGATGACACCCATCGCATCGCTGCAAAACACGTTGGCTGTCTCGTATCTGGAGAAAGCAGGATACAGCATCTCCTTCGGCGAGTGGATGGCGATGTCGATCCCCTTTTGCACCATTTCAACCATTTTGGTACGTTTGCTGCCAAAAGGATGAGCGCGCTTTGACGGTGAGACTGAGCACGATCCTGATTGCCTTGACTCTGCAGTGTTGGCTGTTCCTCATCTGGGTCTTCGATCCTCAAGACGCCAAGTACATCCCGCAAATTGTGTATGACCAGAAGCAGAAGATCAGCAGTCTCCATGTCGCAGTCGTGTCTCTCACGCTGCTCACGATCTTCCTGTGGGCGACATTCTCACTTACCAGCCCCACGTTTGGCGACCTTGGTATTGTGTCACTCATGCTCATGGTGCGTTCACTGTTGCGGCTCTGCCCATGACCATGGCGTTGATTTGAACCACGTTTTTTTTTGTGCGCAGGCTGTCATGTTTGGCACGGGTATGCTCAGTCAGTTCGACTTTAACTCGTTCTCGTGGCACATTTTGTTTTTGATTGGTGGTGGCAACGTCCTCGGAGATGTAAGTCCATTGAAGTGTAGTTTTCGATTCGGGATCAACGTACTTACGTCGTTCGTTTTCTTCAGGCGGTGCAACGATCCGGACTGCTTAACACGCTGAGCCAGTCGATTATCCACTACCTTCCGAACGGCAACGTCTGGATCATCACAGTATCCCTCTGCCTCCTCGTGCTGTCACTCACGACGTTCGTGTCGCACACGGTCGGCTCCATCATTCTGTTGCCCATCATTGTGCAGATGAGCATCGAGATCGGGCATCCGCACATCCCCGTTATCTCTTGCGCGCTTGCAATCTCTGCTGGTACGCCGAAGTGTGACCACTGATTAATGTGTCGACCCTGTACTGACGATGGGTCTGATCTACACAGCCATGGCGTTGCCTTTCTCCTCATTTCCGAACATCAACTCGTTGCTTGTGCTGGATGACCATGGGCAGCCGTATCTCCAGGTCCAGGACTTCCTCCGCGTCGGCATCACGTTCTCTCTTATCACTGTTGCGCTCATCGTGACGCTTGGCTTTGGACTCATCATTGGAGTGCTTGGCTACGACATTTCTCCTTCGTTTGTCGATGTTGTAGCGCCGTGAAACATGAATCACGATGACATTCATACATGAAGTACAGTTGAATTCATCTGACGCTACACGACCCCTTTCAGAACGATCGACTATACTTCTTGATTTCGTAGAGAATCTCTTGAGTAGTAACAATGTCATTGCCGAATGGTGGCGTTCCCTTGAAACTTTTCTTGACGATCTCCACAAATCGCGTGTAGTATAGAAGCAACTGAGTCAAGACCTGCTTCAGGATCTCCATACCGTTGCGGAAGTTGGAGAAGTACTTGAGGATGTTGCCATTCATCTTTTCGATTCCGCTTTTCCATGTCGATGCAAAGTCACGAACAATGCGCTCGATCTGAGCGGTATCCACCTCCACTCGGCCTCCAGCAGGCGCAGGTGTCACCGCCGTCGACCCAGAGCCGGTCTTGCCGAGCACAGCACCTTCGTTTTGACGAACAAATTGAATCATCTTTCCGTACCACGTCATGAGCTCCTCCTCAACAAAGCGCTCGCGCTGTGTCGCAAGCAGCTCCTCAAATTTCGCGGTCTCGTCCGAGATGATCCGCTTCTCTTGGAACTGCGTGATGACGAGGTCGTAGTTGTTGATCAGGAAGACACATCGTTCTTTGGACGTCTTGTGCTGCTCGGCGAGTCGCCCCAACAGTGCTCGAATTTCTTCGCGCAGCTGAGCCAGATTGTTCAGGACCATTTCACCAGCACCGTTTTCTTGCATGTGAACACTTGACATCGTTGTGACCTCGCGGTCGTGCCCTGCCGGGCCACTGTGCTGCGGAGGTTGCGTCGAATGGCTGAGGCTGAGCACTGACGCCGCAAATTCGGCGTAGCGACGGATGACATAGTGCGGGTGAAGATCGATCGCTCCGAGTTTCTTCACTTTAGCGTTTTTGACGCTCATAACGTTGAGATCAAATACCGCTTTGAATCGCGGCCACAGCAACAGGGTCACCCGATCAAAGAAGGCGTCAAGACAGGGAATACGCCGCTTCTCCATAACGACACGTTGCGCATGCGTGAGTCGGATCATCAGGAGCAATCCGATGGCATCGTAACATGTGAAGAGATAGTTTTCGAGGTTCTCCAGACAGAGGCTGAGCGTTTTAGCAAACACGCGGAGAAACATATCGCGGGACCGCAACACGTTCTCTTCACGACCAGCGCGGAAGAAATCGATGATGAAGAGGTACTCGGATGTCGCCGAGTTCATGAGATGCTGCTGAACGTTGCGGAAGACGGCTTCGTACGGGAGCTTGAGGTTCTCTTGGCTGGCAACGTGCAAGATCAACGGCGGAGCCGCTGCCTGGTCGAGGATCTTCTCTCGGTCGCCCATCGCAAACGTATCGTTGCGCTTGCTGAGATTCACTTTCGTGCTGAAGATGCTCTTGAGTGACTGCTCTTCGATGGCGATGAGGTCTGTCTTGCTCGCCACCTCGTCGTGGAATTTCATAAGACCCGCGTGGTAGCTCTTGAAGACTGAGACAAGGGTCCTGCTCATCGTCTCCGCGTAGATCTCGCGAAACTCTTCTTCCACGTCCGGCGCGTTGTCAGCGAGAAACGTCACGAGGTATTTCATGGGGAGAAGCGTGTTCTGCTGCACCATTTGCACGTTCGTCTTGGGTTTCTTCATGTCGTTCATCTTGGACCACAAAAACTCGCGCACGCGAGTGACAGAGCGACTCTTGAGCTTGTGCAATGCACTCTCAACCTCCTTGAACGCAGCCGTTTGCGAGGGAACGAGGTCAAACGAAGAGCCTTCGGGGTCGGGGCCACGCAGTGCTGCGTACCGCAGCTTGGCGTTGAGCGCCACGAGCGCGTGAAGGTACGCGTCGTTCACCTCAGCGTCATCGATGGTCGTGACAAGCGCGGGTGGTAATGCGATCTGATCGAGGTAAAGCTTGAGCCGGTCCTCTGCGTCGCGGCGGTTCTTGAGCCGCACGTTCATGCCAATGGACTCGTCCTGCAGGTGGCGGATCTCATCGCTGATTCCCCCAAGGTCCGCCTGGAACCCCAGCAGCATCTCCTGCATCTTGGCGAGCACGTTGTCGCACTCCTGCACCTGGTCGTGCAGCTCGACGATGTCCGCCGACTTCATGACGTACTGCGCGACCGAGTCGACCTCGGCGGCGCGCAGCTCCTGGTCGATCTGCGCGGCGTACTGCCGCAGGTCGACGCCCTGCGACAGCGCCTCCTTGATGACGCCGTCCTGCTGGAAGAGCTCGAGGTAGTCATCGAGCTCGTCAAAATCGATCTCCTCCAGCTTCACGGCAGCGCCCGTGGACGGCGACGACAGCGTCATGTACTTCGGTTGTCCTTCGAGATGATTGATCGCTTCCGTGTTTCCTTTCCCCCAATAATGCAGCAGACGTGAGTTGAAACAGCACTCTCTCAAGAAGCGCTTTTTAATAAAACAAAGCGCTTCTTTTTCGACAGAGAAAACGTACTTTATCGAATAGATACATTACAGTCGACACCTCCTCCCATTCAGATCTTTCTCCCCCTACAGCAATCGAAGAGATCCCCAACGAGCGTACTGCCTCGTGATCACGACGACGATGAGTGCCGCCCCGACGCTACGCCTCGACTTCCTGCGCGCAGGCTCGCGCGGAACCACCATGTCCTACGGCGGCGCCATGCCGGACATGCACCTCCCGTTCTCGGCCGCCGCGGAGCAGCTTGAGATCCCTGGCGCTGGCGCATCGCTCGCGACCGCGCCGGGCTTCATGCTGCCGAACGTGCCGGACCCGGCTGAGTACTGCCGCGACAACTTCAAGATCAAGTACCACGAGGACAACCAACAGACGCTGCAGTTCGAGAAGGGCACGACGACGCTCGCGTTCATCTACCAGGGCGGCATCGTCGTAGCGGTCGACTCGCGCTCGACCATGGGCTCGTTCATCTCGTCGGGTCAAGTCAAGAAGGTCAACGCCATCAACGAGTACATTCTCGCGACGCTGGCGGGCGGTGCGGCCGACTGTCAGTACTGGCAGCGCAACCTCGCAGTGCAGTGCCGCATGTACGAGCTGCGCAACCGTCACCGCATCTCGGTGCGTGCGGCTTCCAAGCTCGTCGCCAACACGTGCAACTACTACAAGCGCTACGGCATGTCGATCGGTATGATGATGATGGGCTACGACAATGGACAGCCCACGCTGTACTACGTCGACGATGAGGGCTCGCGGATCCGCGCGAGTGACAAGATCCCCAAGTTCTCGGTCGGTTCGGGCTCCACGTACGCGTACGGAGTGCTTGACACCAACTGGCGATGGGACCTGACGGACGACGAGGCCGTGGAGCTCGGCAAGCGCGCCATCTACCACGCGACGCACCGCGATTCGTACTCGGGAGGTATCTGCAACGTGTTCCTCTTCAAGCCGGACGGCTTCCGCCACGTCGTGCGCCAGGACGTCGACGAGATGCACGCGCACTGAGTTCAACGGTACGTCGCGCCACAGCAATCGCAGCAGTGTTGACTCGACGCTACGAGGGTCACACACACAACACACTGGTCACAACAACGTTTGCTTTGGCATTTGCATACTACACTTGCCCTCTCCCTTCGTCTGCATCCGTCGCTACGATCGTGTGTGGTATTCTGTTTGTCCCTTTTTGTTTGCTTTCCTTCATCGTCACCAGCGCAGGTCTACGAGCAGCATGCCCACGAAGCCCTGGCGGTCCGCGACCGGGCTGAACTGGTAGCCCTCGGTCGCCAGGAAGCGCTCGACGGCCGGGCGCAGGCGCGGGTTGCCCGTAGGACCCTTGGAGTGGTGGCCCGAGCCCGTGACGACATAGATGGCCTCGATGCCGTCGTCACTCAGCGACGGCAGCAGGTTCGCGAGCAGCTCCACCGCCTCTGCGACATGGAGCCCGTGCAGATCCATGAGGTGGTCCTCGTAGAGCTGCTGCCGCGGGTTCCGCATCTCAAAGATGCGCGACGCAGCGTCGTAGTGGCACTGCTTCATCTTCTCATTGTACTCGTGCCCCTGCTGCGATAGCGACCTCGCGAGCGACTTGTTCCCACTGCGAGCACAACACCCAGTGCAAGAATAATATGAGTACACTCATGGCACCTCTATCAAATCTCAACGCTCATCAGACTGACCTTCGGTACGCTCGCGTTGCATTCATGAAACACTTGTTCCGAGCACACGCCAGCTCGTACGCCTCCTCTCGGAGCTGCGTGTACTGCGCAGAGACTGCAGCACCCGTCGACAGCCAGCGACGCCCAGCGACGGCGTCGGCAGTCTTGTGGTGCAGCGGCCGTCGCATCGGCGGCGGTGGCGGCAGTGACTGTGTCGACCGCTGCGTCTCCGCGCTGGCACCGAACGACGACCAGGGGGACGCCTTGACCGACACAGCACGCGCAAAGTTCATCGCGAGCTTTGACGCGTCGTTTGCCGCCGCCGCCGAGCTGCCAAGCGACGGGAACATCTCCTCCGCCTGGAAATCAATCGGAGGAGTGTCGCTGCTGTCCTCGTCCTCGCTGTCGTAGTCTCGGCCGACGGCGCCTCCCTGATCCAGTGCGTACACCTCGACAAGTTCGTGCGCAAAGACACAATTCTCTCCTTGCAGACACATGCCGCGCAGCCAAAAGCGACACGTGATCGCGTGCGTGTCGTGGATGAACTGAATGAAGACGCGGTCGAGTCAGTCGTGATACCACAGCCTTAGTTAGGGTACCAACAGCCTCTCATGTACCATGCAGTCGGCGCGTCGACAGTCGCCTGCCAGGTAGTGACGGCACACTTGCGTCGTTCCAGTGGCTTCTCGCTCGAGCGTCGCTTTCAAAACCGCGTGCGCCTTGTCAGCATCCAGCTCCACGAGTTTCAGCAGTTCGCACAGACGCGTAGGATCGACTTCGGGGAACTTGAGCTGAAGATGCCCCACGAGCTACGCCCGCATATAGAGCAAGACAACACTGGGATCAATGCTCGTTCCAATCGATCACAGCGACATGCGAGCACGTACGTCATACGCGACTGACCAGAAGAACGCATCCTCGCTCTCCATAACGTCATCCGCTTCGTCATTTCTCGCCTGCTTCTCGCTCGGAGGAATCGCAGTGTCTGCACCATCGAGAGAGTCGGTATCCGTGAAGGGCTACAAGAAATCATACAGCACAGAACAACAACGTGACGTGACGCTGGTTTTCTTTTTCAAGCAGGCGCGAAGTCACTGGTGCTCTCACCGCGACTCCTCCTGGGACAAACAACGGCGCGGATGCCTTGAGCTCCAGGTCGCCAGAGAGGTTGAGCTCAGCGAACGAGAGACTGCTAGTGCTGCTGCTGCCATCCGGTCGGCGGCCATCCGCGTCGATCGTCTTCAGTGCGGCTGGATCGATCCTGAGACCGTCGTTTCCATCGTCGTCATCGTCGTCATCAAGCACGGCTGTGACAGCGGCGGTCGCCGCTTGGCCCGTGGCCTCCATCTTGCGTAGCTCTTCGTCCAGCAGCGTCGGGTCGCGATAGTACGCCAGCAGCGCGTTCACAAACTCGAGCGCTTTCTCCTGCCGATCATCATCGTCACGCTGTCAGCCCATCGTCTCTATCCATCGACACGCTGTCGACCCTCAGACGCTACCTCGTCTTCCGGCGAGAGCCAGCCCATGAGCACGTCGTGCACGCTGCTTCGCATCTCGTCGTCGTCGTCGTCGCCGTTGAGCATTCCGATCAGATACGGCGCGAAGACGCCGTCCACGCCCAGTGCTTCGAGGCGCTGCGTGGCCCACGCCTCCAGCTCCATGGACGCAGCCATCAGCGCGCGGGTGCTGCTGTACTGCGGCATCTGCGTCATCCCACGCGGGTCGCGCGGGCCCCGTCGAGTGTGTGTTGCTTGCTGTGGACACACGGGCGAGCGAGGCGCCCAGTGCGTGAAAGCTTTCCGCGCAGAGAACGCAAAAATTCCGACTCCGACGGTTAGTTTACGCCGAAGAATCAGATTCCGAGATGTACTGTGAACAATTCGAATACAAGATCCTCGAACGACATGGGTCCATGGATCCATCCACCTTCCGGTTCCTGTCTGGAAAGAATCGAACATGGGCGTAACCAAGCAAGTGCTTCGCGAGGGAGACGGCGCGTCGCCCACGAAAGGCGCGACGGTCACCGTGCATTGCACAGGATACGGCAAGGACAATGATCTCAGCAAGAAGTTCTGGAGGTGAGCGAGCTCTGCTGGTGCGTTCATCGCACCACCCTAACGCAGATGAATGGTTTACGCACAGCACCAAGGATCCAGGCCAGGAGCCCTTTTCGTTCAAGGTCGGACTCGGGCAGGTGATCCGCGGCTGGGATGAAGGCGTCGCGGGCATGAAGGTCGGCGAGATCGCGCGGCTGACGTGCACGCCAGACTACGCGTACGGAGCGGGTGGCTTTCCAGCGTGGGGATATCCTTTGACAACGATCCCGAGAGGGATTGCACGAATTGTGGAGGAATGAGGAGATCCTTAACAGAACAATCCTGTGTGTGTACGATTCAGCCCAACTCGACGTTGTTGTTCGAGATCGAAGTGCTCAAGGTCAATTGACGCGCGGAGGCATCGTAGTTGGAAGAGAAAGACGTCTGATGACATCAATGAAGATGTGCAGCCTCCTGGTGAGGGCGCGGATGCTTTCTGCATTCAAATAATTCTTCTTTCATCAATACCAGCTCTATATCATATCGATTGCACGTGGACTGAAATGCCTCCGCTGTCGACCGTGTGTCTAGCCGGAGTAAAGCTGATAGCCAGGGTCGTTGTTCTTGAACGAATTGTCTTTCTTGTCCGAGTAGAAGACACGGCACTCAGGCGGCGTGCCGGACCACACGCCGAGGCGATTGCACCGCAGACTCTTGCTGCCGACCATGTACGTGCCCTTGTCACACTCGTACGTCGCGCTGTCACCGCCCATCCTAACTTTGCCCTGGAACACTGACGGGGGTGAACCGCAAGATAGCTTCTGCCCAGCAGCTGCGAATGCACACAAGCTTAAGTTCCCACGACAACCTCATCTCCACATCCTGTTCAATCAGGTAAGGCGCGGCTTACCTCCTCGCAGATTCGCTGCGAGTGCCAACTGCTGCGTGCCGCTAATGCAGATGCAGACCGCGACAGCGATCGCGACGAATGGACGCATCCAGGAGCGATGAGACGGAGACGACGCCTTGATAAACGCTCGGTTCGAGAAATGAAGAAGAGGCTCACATTTCACGTCACGAGGCCCGCGACAGTGCTGTTCTCGTCCTCCGTTCTGACATGCCTCACGAGGTATCGCCAGCTGCTGAGACGAGGACGCTGTGCTCAGTTGCATACAAAAATACATGGTCTCAGTCGGAACTAGCTGTTGCCGGCAGCCTACCGCTGCCCACCAGACAAGCACAGCAAGTTGGTTGAGTTCACATCAGTTGAAGTTGAGGGATCAACATGGCGTGTCTGCATTTTGGTTATCCTCATATGCAACAGACGGCAGAATCACGCAAGACTTGATCAATGGTCTGTTGGCGTCAGAACAATATCATCAAAGGCGATGTTCGAGCCTTTGGAATCCTTGCGATGACGTCTCAACGCCCACATTGTGACAGCAACGACGGCCGCAACAGCTACGATCGCTGCGATGATTGCGATCCCTGATGGTCCCAGCGGGAACGCAGACGTCGAGTCACTGTTGGCTTTGCTCTGATCACTCGAGGTTGCGAGTGAAACACTTCGCAGCACTGGCTCAGACTTCTTCACAGAGAGAGACCCTACTCGGGATGTAATCCCCTTCGAAAGCTCGAGCACAGGCACCTGTCCTGACGGCGGGGCTACTGAAGGTCCAACGACGGGCTGCTGCACCGAGCCCGGGAGTGGTGTCGGTGGAGGGGTACATGGAGTTGGCGGAGGCGTCGTCACGGGAGGCTCCGTCGGCGGCTGTGTTGTGGGAGGACACGGAGTTGGCGGAGGCGTCGTCACGGGAGGCTCCGTCGGCGGCTGTGTTGTGGGAGGACACGGAGTTGGCGGAGGCGTCGTCACGGGAGGCTCCGTCGGCGGCTGTGTTGTGGGAGGACACGGAGTTGGCGGAGGCGTCGTCACGGGAGGCTCTGTCGGCGGCTGTGTTGTGGGAGGACACGGAGTTGGGGGTGGTGATGTGGGCGGGGGCGAGGTAGGAGGCGGTGATGTTGGAGGAGGTGAAGTCGGCGGTGGTGAGGTTGGTGGACATGTTGTCGGAGGCGGTGAGGTCGGAGGAGGTGAAGTCGGCGGTGGTGAGGTTGGTGGACATGTTGTCGGAGGCGGTGAGGTCGGAGGAGGTGAAGTCGGCGGTGGTGAGGTTGGAGGAGGTGAGGTTGGAGGAGGTGAGGTCGGCGGTGGTGACGTTGGGGGCTTTGATGTCGGTGGTGGTGATGTCGGCGGAGGAGACGTCGGCGGTGGTGAGGTTGGAGGAGGTGAGGTTGGAGGAGGTGAGGTCGGCGGTGGTGACGTTGGGGGCTTTGATGTCGGTGGTGGTGATGTCGGCGGAGGAGACGTCGGAGGGGGCGAGGTCGGCGGTGATGAGGTTGGAGGAGGAGACGTCGGAGGGGGCGAGGTCGGGGGAGCTGACGTTGGAGGTGGTGAAGTTGGTGGACGAGTTGTTGGCGGAGGAGACGTTGGAGGGGGTGATGTCGGAGGTGACGATGTTGGAGGCTTCGACGTCGGAGGTGGGGGTGTTGGAGGAGCCGATGATATCGGAGGGGACGTTGTAGGAGGAGATGTAGGAGGAGGTGTGCCTGGAGGTGATGTTGGGGGAGCCGTTGGTGGAGGTGGGGGAGAGCTTGACGGTGGTGTTGCTGTTGTTGGAGCTGACGTAGGTGGAGCTGAAGTCTTTCTTTCTGGTGGTGGTGTTGCTGGTGGTGGTTGAACTGTGGCAGGCGCAGCACTGGGTGCAAGCTTCGGGGCAGGAGACGGCGTCGGAAAGTCGTTGCATGCAACTAGGTTGCTGGGCGGAACATCCATAGTAAACCACGACTCCTCCACGATACCGCCGACAAGGTCCTCTATCCCCGAGTCGGAATCAAAGAGCACTTGACGGGTCGTGACTTCATCCGCACCAGTAGTATCCGAGGCCCACGACGGACACGTGGGTGTCGATTCATACTGTTGTGGAGGAGCTGTCGCTTGTCCACACCCAACACTCGGGAAAACGCAGCCCCAGGCACCGCTTGGGACCCGGACACACGCTGCGTTCTCCCTGGCTTGGCACGACTTGCCGTTAAACGAAGGCAGTCCGGCGCGACAATCTTTCGAAGCAACATCTCCCTTGATCGGGCACGCCGTTCCGGCAGGCGTCGCCCCCGATCCTGAGCAGATGGAGCCACGAGAGACAGGCAAGTCGAAGGTGGCGTCCCGACAGACGCTCACGTCGACAGCACCGCTCCCAGCGACCAGCAGAATGGGTGAGACCACTCTCACGAGCCAACTAGTCTTCATCCCTTGCAAGCTGTCGGAGAAGAATTGGGGAATGAACAACGAGAGCGAGGGCAAAGCAGCAGGTAGCTCACGCTTGCGTTGGACCCACTCAAGAAAGTCAATGGGTTGGATCGCCTGTGTGAACGCATGCCCTACGCAAATCGTTCGGGTTGAAGTGGACGATGTCTGCTTGGAACGCCTTTGGAAAATAATAATCAGGACCCCTCGGTGCGAGAGGGCGTGTTGCGGCGTGTGGTGTGTCCAGTTTCGAGATTGCGCCTGCAAGGAAGAATAGCTCCAGCACCAGCAGTGAAGAGGCGAGAACTGAATCTCCATCGGTCGTTTCTGGAGAGAACACGCAGAGAAGACGTTGGGTGCACACTTCGTGGCTGTCGCTGGAGCGTGGAAGAACTTCCTCGCAGAGTCACATCCGACGCGATGGCAGCAGAGTTCGTTGACGCACGTTCTGATCGACGTTGCACGACAGCCCAGCGATAGGGTCCTGTATTGAGGAGAACGTTGACAAAGTGTCTGCAACATGCATGCTGCTACAGCGCTCTACGCCGTGCGGAGAATGATATGGACGCCACTGTCGGTGTCGACGACGCCGCTGAGCTCGCCAACCTGCAGACCAAAGCTACAGACCAAAGCGTTGACGTTAGTTTGATACTGACATCGCTCCGAAAGACTGAACAACGCTATAGGAGCGCTGTACGTACGCGGCATCTTCAAAGGGCTTCTGCATCATGCCACGACCGAATGGGCCAAGATCGCCACCACGGGTGCCGCTGCAATGGTCACGTGTGAAGAGAAAACACGGCACCGGGGATCTTGAGAAGGCGGAACGTACCTGTTGCAGTCGCTGTACTGAGTCGCCAGCTCATCGAAACGCGCCTGCCCCGAGACAATCAGCTCGCGAAGCTCTATTCACATTTTTGAGCGGAACTATGAGACGCTGCCACTCGCCACTGCCGATCCAACACCACCAAACCGTACGAAGCAACTGGGCGATCGCCTCCTCCTTCGAGCGAGTGATGTTGTTGGAGAGTCGCGAAGCTACAGAACAAGCCATTACGTTCTGTGCACTCAAAGCACCCACGCTTCATGTCGTTGCCTACCAGGGCGACGCGAGCCACTGTGCTTGATGAGCAGGTGCGATGCGCGAACCTCAGCCATGTTGATCTTGGTGTTGACAATGAGGGGGGAAATGGAGCTTCGGTCATCTTGCCAATCAAAAAGCGCTTTTTCTCGATACCGGTATGATGACGGTACCTCCACTGCAGAATGTTGGTGCAGATTTCGGCTCGGTTCGGAGCCCCACACGTTGGCTGTTGACACGGCAACTTCTAACGGCCACATTGACACTCCAGCAACGGCACCAACGAGTCGACGATGTGGTCGCGCGACATGATTCGAGTCCTGCATGGCGCCGGAAAGGTGGCCGAGCAGCTCGCGAAGACGCAGGTACCTGCGCTGACTGAGCGCTCATCGCAGCTCGCGCGTCACGCCACTGAGCTCGCCCGCATCCTGCCGTACCTCATGGAGACGTCGACACAGCATCACGCAGTGGCTCCTGACATGACGGCTCCCCCTACTGCGGCACCAGACACGGCGAGCTCATCGCCTACGAGAAGCTCGGATGCCCCGCGTGAGACAACTCACGTTGTCCATCAACATCCCATCGCACAGGCTCCTAGTTCGGCTCCTGCTGCCAAACCAGCGCTCGTTGCCGACCATGTGAGTCGGGATTTCGACCGAAAGCACCATCAGCACTCGGAGATCCCGCACGTTGATCCCCGCGCGAATGTTGCCTCTCGTAACGACAATAGCCAGACTGCCCCATTCCAGACTGTTGAGAGTGTGCTGAAGCAAGACATAACGGCTACAGACAGCGAGCTGAAGCAAGACTTGAAGGAAGACGTGTCTTCGGCAAGCATCAAGTCCGACAGTCAGGCTGCACATCAGGAGCCTGATCTGCGCGCGTGGAAAGAACGCCATGTTCCTTCGTCTCCGATTTCTCGCATCCTCGGATTTGGTAGCCTCGCTGCGAAGCTCGCGGTTGGAACAGCTACCGAGATCGTTCGAACCGGAGGCAAAAGCGGAACCCGCCAGGCATTGATTTCCGACTCAAATGCAGAACGTCTTGCTGAGACACTGTGCACAATGCGTGGTGCAGCATTGAAGCTTGGTCAGATGCTCAGTATCCAGGATGAAAACTTGATTCCATCCAAGCTTGCCATCGCGCTCGATCGAGTTCGACAGAAGTACGGGATCTGAATGCGTTCGCTTGTGCTGTCTTTTGATGCTAATTGTGATTGATCTGTTCTGCAGCGCCCACGTGATGCCCAAGGCCCAACTTCATGCGCAGCTCGCTGATGAACTTGGAGAAGACTGGCGCAGTCTGTTCAAGGAATTTGACGACGTTCCAATCGCTGCTGCTTCGATTGGACAGGTGAGCTGTCGACTTCTAAGAAGGAATGTGTTATATTCAAATTGTAACGTGTGGTTTTGTAGGTCCATCGTGGCACCTTGGCAACGGGTGAACGTGTCGCTGTCAAGATCCAGTATCCTGGTGTCGCTGAGAGTATTGAGAGTGACTTGCTGAACTTGAAGCGCCTAGTCACCTATACGAACATTCTGCCAAAGGGTCTCTACATTGACGAAATCATTCGTGTCGGCCAAGAAGAGCTCACACTGGAGTGCAACTACTCTCAAGAGGCGGATAACCAAGATCGTTTCCGCAACCTTGTTCACGCAAGTGCGATGTCGGATGCGTTTGTTGTGCCCAAGGTTCATCGCGAAGCAAGCACGTCTCGCATCTTGACGACAGAGCTCATTTCGGGTGTGCCAGTCGACAAGGTCGTGAACCTCCCTCAGCCAGTCCGTGATAGCATCGCGCGTCGCATCTTGGAGCTCACAGTGAGGGAGCTGTTCGAGTGGCGATTCATGCAGACAGATCCCAACTGGAGCAACTTCATGTACAACTCGTCTACTGACAAGATTGGTCTCGTGGACTTTGGTGCAGCGCGGGAGTACCCGAAGGAGTTTGTCGACGACTACTTCAACATTGTATGGGCTGCTGCCAACGAGGACGAGAAGACCATGATGGACTACTCCATCCGCATGAAGTTCCTCACGGGCGACGAGTCGCCTGCAATGATGCGTGCGCACATGATGGCCGGCATGGTTGTCGGTGAGCCATTCCGCACGCACGAGCCGTTCGATTTCCACGCCAGCCAGCTCACGAAGCGACTGGCGCAGTACACCGAGACGTTCATGCACAGCCGTCTGACGCCTCCACCGCCCGAGGTGTACTCGCTGCACCGCAAGCTGGCGGGTGCGTTCCTCATGTGCATCAAGCTTCGTGCACGCGTCCCTTGCCGTGACGTGTTGGAGGAGGTGCATGCCAAGTACCAGAGCCGCTCGTGATTGTTGAGCTGAGACACGAGGTGGCATGTCAGTCCCCCCCACTACATGATGAACCAGCAACACCATCCCAACTAATACAGACAAACGTTGAGCTCTATTGTAGTAAATGATTGGGGAGAATATTAGGTGCTAGTGTACAGCCACGCTACAGACGTTGTTGGGTGGGCGACGCACAGTCACCGGTACAGGCCGATCATCGCCGCGTATTGGCAGATGAAGCGCATGAACCGGTCACGGCACTCGCGCAGTTGGTCTTGCATATCGATGAGCGCAAAGTGGTCGTAGTGGCACTGGCAGAGGTACTGCATCATCGCGATCATCTGCTGGCACATTCCGCGCACTTGTTGCTCTGTGAGGTCCTCGGTTGAGGCCATCAACTCCTCGATTTGTGCCAGCGTTCGCTGGAAAAGCTGCACGCGCGTCGGGTCGCACATCAGATCGCGGCAGAGATCGCGCGCGACCGCGACCAGCAGCTCGAGTTCCTCGCGGAGAAGCGTGGCTTCTTCCAGCATTTCCTCGTACTCGAGTTCCGTCCACTTGCGGTGGCGCTTCTTGTCGGCGATCGGGTCGACGATGATCTTGCGCTTGCGGGAGTGCGGCAGGAGCGACGGCATGCTCGACACAGTGGCGGTGGCGTTCATGGTCGTGGTGGGCGTCGTGTTGATCGACGATGTGAGGGGGCGATGAATCGTGGTGGGCGTCGCGCAGGGCACTGAGAGCGGGCGACGCGTTGAGAAGGCGGTCGCAGTCACAGACGACGGCGATGTGGAGGATGCGGATGTGGTGGCGGCGAGAATCGCACCGGTCGCGAAGCCGTTAAACGTGGTGTGCTTCGCTGCTGAGAGCGTTGTGGATGAAGCCTTTGTGTTGGTGCCCGCAGCCACGACCATCAGCATCCGCTTGGCTTTGCGGGAGGGCAGCGCTCGCTCGCGCTTCCTCGAACTTGCTCAATGGCACGACGGCAATATTTGGCTGCGGGCGGTGGCGAGCCAGATGCCGGCGTCTGATTGGTCGAGTCGAAAAAACGAGCCTGGCCTGCTGCGGGGTCACGGCCTCCAGCCGGAGACTTGCAGCACGGCGGCGAAAATTTCGCGTGTCCCGAGCCCTAACTTAGGTTCGCGTTTTGCGTTTTGGGGGTGGCGGTGGAAGACGGTTCGGTTCCTTTTCCTATTTTTTCTCGGAGAGAGCAGCGACCAAAATTCCAAAATTCGCGTTCCCCAAGTGCACCCCCAACAAGCCTTTGTTGGACCGTCATGACACCACACAAAAAAAATCTCGCATGCGACTAATGGCGATGATGACTTGAGACGAAGAGCGCTCGGGGAACGATCACAGCGCTCGCGTCATTTTTCATGCAGACATCTGCTGCACATGGGAGAATGGATGCTGTGATACGACACGTCTGTTCGGCATCGCATTCTGGGGAGGCACTTCGCCAGTTGGGGACACGAAGAGACACATGCGAATCACGGTCTCACTTGACCCAACGATGCATGAACTTCCAGCACCATTCGGGTGCCAGTTCAGCGCCAGTGGCGCTGCGCCACGTACACCGCCTGGTGATTCAGCCTCGCGGTTGCATGACAACCTCGCTGCACGTGACCTCGCATCATCTGACGAGGTTGTAGGTGCGTCCACCCGAAACTGGAATGCATCGTGCGCCGATTCTGTCAAAGCGGTGCCAACAAACGAGCCAACAAAAAATTCGTTCGGTCCGCGAACCCACAATTGTGGCTCCACTTCTGAACTGGAGCGTGGACCCAGACGCAGAGCGTTGGTTGGTGACTGACAGTCGTCACCGACTGTGAAGAAATCTGAGGTCGAGATTGTGGTGGACTGTGAAGAAATCGGAGGTCGAGATTGTGGTGGGCTGCTCTTGGTGTTACCGGTACTGATGATGGAGCGAGAACCGAGCCATATATTGTATTCTAGCCATGAAATATGGTCGTCTCTCCATGTTCTATCGGTCATGCATGAACCAATGCCGACGATGCATGTGGATCAAGCTCGCTTCTGCTTCGGGTGCTTGCCTTTTCGTGTCACAAGGGGCTTTCCCTGCAGCAACATCTCGAGCGCTTTGCGGTTCGTGCACTTGCCCTTCGAGACATCAACGGAAAAGTTGCGGTCCCCGACCTGGAAATTGTACACATCCGGCTTGCTTTGGGCGGTCAAGCGGAGGTCTGATGGCAACAGCGCCGATGGCATGATCAGCACTGCGACCCCCAACGAATCAGGCACACATGGTCTCATGAGACACGTACCTTCAGTGGAGACGCAGAGCGCATACTTCGCAAGCGCGCCTTGGATGGTGAGCTTGACAAATTCGTCTGCGTGACCACAAACCGCAGCATGCGATAAACTCTCGAGTCCCCTCTTTCGTGTCACATCGCACCGCACGTACTCTTCTCTCCAAAGTTTCGGCAGGATGCAATGTCGGTCACAATCTTGTCGCACATGAGCTTCGCACCGAAGAAGACGCACGCAGACGCACTAGCGATCGCACCGCTCGTTGCCCAAACCTGCGTTGCACCAGCGTATCATGCAGTCGAATGAGATTGACGCGCACACCTCACAGGCTCCATCATCTTTACCTCGTAGATATTGGCAGAAGCATCGGCTTCGTACACCAACTTTCCAGCAAAGATGAGTGCGCAGTACATCTGCGTCGCACTGCCACGTCCAACCCATCGCATCACTTTGCTTTCAGCTCCCTCGACAATGCTGGTCTCCAGGATACGCCTCTGGTCCAAAGGCACCGCTGTTCGTCTGGTCTTTCGTCAGTAGCCGTCATATAACGCCACACAATTGCGCCCAGCAGACGTACGAGGGGGGTGGCGGAGCACTGAAGAAGCGCGCATGCAACGCGCTTGTGGCTTCTAGTCCAGGCACACCCGCGATCGAGCGCACTGAGCGCGCACTGGCATTGGCACGGCAGCAGCGAAGTGCCATCATGTTGGCCAGTGGCATGTGGGCATTCATGAAAGCCATCTCTTCTTGTGGTCACATAGTTTTATCCAATCACGACGCGGACATCCTCTAATTTGATAGAATGCGTCTTGGTCACAATGTTGCCGACCATCATCACGCGCCTGACTCGAGGATGCTGCGGCGCTTGACGACCACAGCGGCATACGTGCGAGCGTGGACGGCGCCTTCACAGTGGCGACGACTGCTTCAGTCGCTGTGGCGTCTCCTCATGCAGTTCCTTCAGTTTTCTCGCGGAAATCGGCTGCTCACAGCCGCGCCCATGACTCCAGCACTGCCGGCGCGACCTGAGGTCATCGATCGATCGACTTCAACACGGCACGCACGCCCTCAGCTGCCAGTCGGATTGCCGAACTTGGGCAACACGTGCTTTGTGAACGCTGTGGTCCAGTGCCTAGGTGCTGTTCCTGGTTTCACTGATCACCTGGAGGAGGCGTTGGACCAGGTTATGGAGTCGTCAACACGCCTCCACGAGGCGGCGTCGCAGCCACGATGGGAGCTCGCGACCGCATTGCTGAATTTGCTTCGGTCCCTTGGCACAACAAATCATGACACAGTTAATGGTTCACGGCAACAATCGGAGACAGCGGCGGCAAGAGCTTGCAGGGTTGATCCACCTGAGAGACAGAGACGGCTGCGACGATTTCTTCTCGCAGCGAGCAAGTGCACTGGTATGGTTTCCACTTCGGGGCCACAAGAGCAACAAGACGCTGAGGTATTGTTGGACATTGATCTGCGTTGTAGAAGGTTTCGTACTTGCTGACACGGATGTACACAGGAGTTTCTCTCGTGCATCTTGGACACGCTTCACGAACTGGTCCGCCAGCCAAGCGATCTGGCTTATCAACCAAATCGGTTCATTGAGATGGAAAATGAATGCTTGCGCCACCTGAAGCAGTCTGTCGTGACCGACCCTGAGACATATAACACCACAGTCTGTACGTGAACAAGCATCGCATGGCTCTGACATGGGCTGCTGACAGAACTTTTGGCGTGACTCAGGCTGCCTCAGCGACATTCGCTGGTGTCGTTACACCAAGAATCACAACTCCTTCATCATATCCTTGTTTGGTGGGCAGCTTGTCCGTGGATCTCAGTGTCGCAGTTGTGCGAATCTTACATGCCTTCACCAAGAATACCGGTGAGCTTGATGTGAGTGTGTGTCCGTCCCCACGACAGAGTCTGAAAGTATTTGCTGTAGATTGCTATCGCTGAGCGTGGATGCGCATGCCAAACACCAAACATTGCAAGAATGTTTGGAGAAGTACAGGCACCTGGAAGACCTTGAGGCTGAGAATCGAGTCTTTTGCGATGGGCATTGTCAGGGCAGGACTAGTCGCCGTACACAAGTGCTGATTCAGCGAGCACCCAAGGTGTTACTTCTGCAGCTACAACGCTTTCGGCAGTCGTCATGGTTTGAACCAGCACAGAAGATAATGACAAGCGTCCAGTTCCCCATCGGCAGCGAAAGTCTGAATCTGACGCCAAATTTGTTTATGCGGGATGAGCATCAGCCCGCGTTATACAGCCTTCGGGCGATTTGCGCCCATCTTGGACATACCATGGATACGGGACATTACGTGGCTTACTCAAGTATCGCGAGGTCAATTTCCATGCCAATAGGTGGCAGTCAGTCACCATCGACCAGTGAATGTGAGTGGGTGAGGTTGGACGACGATGTTGTTAGCGCTGTGGATGTCGAAACGGTTCTGAGTGAAACAGCATCAAGCGCGTATCTCCTCGTATACGTTCGTGTCGAAGACCAGAGGTGATTCGCGGCGAAGAATCTTCACGCCAGCCTTTATAGAACCAAGGACGTTAGCACTATTAATGCGGTTACAGTTCGCTACGTCTTCCGCCATACTCCTTCACTCAAGCGCACTCGAGTGACCAACTCGTCGAAGATCTCAAAAACGTGATGGAGGCACAATCAGCTTATGATGCCGAAGTATAGAAGTGGAAGTTGTGGTAGTAGTCCAAGATTCCAGTCGACACCAGTCGGACCAAGCGCCCAAGTAGAGGGACATAATCCGTCACGCCACACACAGCCTCCGTCACAGGCTTGGTGACAGATGCGTACACCGGGTCGCGAAGCAAGTACAGCAGCAATGCCATCTAGATCCACGCCAATACATCCTTTAGTTGATCCATCGTCGAGTGAGGGGTACTCGTTTGCAGCTCACCTTTCGGGAGGCAAGCTCTTCCGCCGCCCTCTTGCTTGATATACCAGTCGTGGACAACGTGGCACCTTCACTCAGCGAGGAACTCGTCGTGCACACGAAACTACGAACTCGTCAGATGAAGAATACGTCAACCAATTGACAGCACTCACCTGGCTGATTCGATAAGGACGGCAACCAGTGCAGGCAGCCACGAAGTCTCACCTCGGCGTCTGCGAAGCATGGCGAATGCGACCGGCCGAATGATATGCAGCAACTCGCCTGTCAAAAGCAAGTGCTCGCGCTGGACATCTACCAGCTGAATTGCTGCCTCCTGCGTTACACCCAGTGAGTACGCTTCCGAGTCCTCAGGCATTGCAGTTGAAGGTGGGAAACTGACCTCGAATAACACTGTCGTCGTTGGGGGCGTCGTCTTCTCAGAGCTTTCCGTCTTGTTGGACTCTTGAGGCTCGGCTGTCACGACCCAGAGTTAGCTATTTGGAACCTCCCGTACCACAGTTCAAAAGCGATCGTACCAGTTTTGTTGGCGCCAAACACTTTGCCGGTTCTCGCTCCTCGCTTTGGCTGCTTCGAGCTCGATGTGAAGCGACTGAAAGGCGAGCTCTTGTTTCCTGGTGGGAGGATACCTTTGTACTAATGAGAGCACTCAAACTATTCGTGAGTATTGGGCATACTGTTATGCATGATCGCATATAGCTTTTGTGTACCTTGCCGCCACCGAGAAGGAGCGCACGCCGCTGCTGCATCAAGAGAACGAGCTTGAATGCGGCCTTCATCATTTCGATCCAGACAATCTGTTCATATGAAAAATTCAGCTTCTTTCGCCTGGATCTACTCAAGCAACCAGCACGGAAGAACGAACTAGACGCCAGCGCGATGCCTCTCCGCCGTATTTGCGTGCGATGACTTCAGCAAGCACTTGAATATGCCCGATCACGGAGAGCGGGACGCGAACGACTCGCGTGATCCTTCGGACGACATTATCAACAACTGCGTTGGGTACAAATGGATGCCGGTGTTTTCACTTACTTGTTGCCGATGGTCATCACCTCTGCAGGCGACGCCTTGTGGAGAATGTAGTCGTGGTACAGCCCCAGCAAGCCCACCATCGAATAACCTGCTTGCGTTGACACCTCAGGATCGCTCACCGATTTCTGCTCAAACAAACACACGAGGAACCCAACGATTGCTCAGTCTTCATGCGCTGCGGATTGTGCTGTCGTTTTGGATCCAACGCACCGGAACGAATTGCGGCGCGATGTACAACATGCTCTCAAGGTGGCGCGCGAGGCTCGAGTGCTGCTGCACCCACTTCTCATAGCGAGCGACGACGCTCTCGCTCCCATTCTCGCTGTCGTTGCAGCGCGCGTGCGACGCCGACGTTGGGGGCACGTTGGCGTCCATGGCGTCGTCGTTCCGAACCTGATGATGACGCCGAAAACCTGCCGAGATTGGCCGAGTGTTCCTAACTGCACGTGGTGAAACGAGGGATTCCAACTTCAAGTCCCGTGTTGGACCGGTTCAGAGTCGGAATCGGCATTGACACAACCAAAATGGAGACATCAGTGGTGGCAACATGGCTCGAGGACGCGCGACCCGATGGCCGACTGCGCGTGTCTGGGGCCACGCTCCGAGTCTCGAGAGCAACAGCGGCCCTATTGAAGTATCGTCACCGCATCATCGGGTCTCGCGTGACGATGGCGGGTGACGACGACGTCGTCCTGCGGTTGTCAGTGGAGGAGCTCGCCGTCGGCGTCAGGGAAGGTTTCCTGGCGCTCAGTGCGCTACACGACCGTGGCGGCGTCTCCATCGATGTAGTATCCACGCTATGTGGTATCGTAGATGCCCCAGACACCGAGACTTCTGATGCTTTGGATATGGGTAAGCTCTAATCGCTCTACTACAAACAGACGAAAATGCTACAGCTAACGCACGCACCGTTGCCTGCCACCAGACCCCGCCGACCGATTGCGAGTGCGCGTGTTTGCAGACCTCTGGCGACGCGGCTTCTTTGTCGCGCACGGGTCCAAGTTTGGCGTCGACTTTCTCATTTACGATGGTTCGTTTGCTTTCGTCAGTGTTTGATCCAGGTCGAAAGCTGACGCCTGTGCGTGACAACGATGATCACAGCGGATCCAGACACGTGCCACGCACGAGCGCTTGTCCTCGTGAAGGAATGGACCGCTGGGTTCGGCACGGTGGACATTGTGACGCATTGCCGACTCGCCAAGATGGTCAATAAAGAGATCCATTTCGCAAGTGCTCGGCCCGATGGTAGTATCGCCTACGTGTCGCTAGAGCATGCGCTGTTATCTGCGCGCCATTGAGACACTCAATGGCTGAGTTGTTCGGCGTGTGAAAGCATGTGCTGCTTGGGATCGACTTCGTTGCTTCGAAGCTTTTGCGCGATACGAACGAGGCATTCGGATTCTTCGGGGATGTCGTTCTGGCGAAGATCCAATGCAATGACCGTCGAGTTGGCCAGCAGTCCGCGCAGCAAAGTCTCAGCGTCAGCCTCCGTCAGCGCGTTGCCGCTCAGATCGATCGATCGTAGAACGCAGTTCGGATCGGCCAGAATTTCAGCAAGGGCATCGGCAGTTTCTTTGCCAAGCGCATTGTTTCCGAGGTTCAGCGTCAGCAACGATCGGTGGTCGCTTAGGCCCTCGAGAAGCATTCGTCCTCCCTCATCCGTCAAGCGATTCAAGCGAAGATTGAGCTCCACTAGACTGGTGTTGTACTTGAGTCCGCGACTGAGGTACCGACCGCCTTCAGCGTGTATCTGGTTATCGCACAAGTTGATACTCGTGAGGACGCTTTCAGGACCAAGCAGCTTGGCCAGCAGCCGAGCGCCGTGGTTGGTGATCTTGTTGTGTGAAAGATCAAGTGAAGTGATCGTCGTGTTCTTCACCAGCCCAGTCATTAGCATGCGGAGCAAGTCATCGTCGAGCAGATTGCTGGGAAGCCAGAGCGATGTCAGTGTCTTGGTGTTCTTCACGATGTGAGACAGATTCGTGGCGTCGGAAATCTTCATGCCGAAGAGCATGCGCTCATACTTCATGCCGATCGACTTGACTCCGTACGTGAGACGAAGCCTGGTGAGGTTCTTGAGATGGACACAGATCTCGTTGAGATCGAGATGCGAGAGAAGCTGGTCGATCTCTAGTGTGAAGATAAACTCTTGACAGGCTTTGACAATGTCTACGAGGCGGTCGATATCATCGGCGTTCGCATCGAAACCCTCCAGCAGATCCTGCATGTGTTTCTCGAGGTACATTTGCTTCCACGTCAAGCCGTGGTCTTGAATCTGCAGATTTTTCCACGCGCTGTTGTGCTTGCAGCATCGTTTCCAGTAGTTCTCGTCGGTGATATTGGGTGCAGAGACGCAGACGTCCATGTCGAGTGGCAGGCGAGCCATGACCTCAGGAAGGAACTTCGTCGGAACATTGTAAACCTTGGGGTCTTGACGATAGCGGTCCGAGATGAGCTTGAGGCACATCACCACCAGCGACGGGATCACCGACGACGACGCGCCGCTCTTATCATCACTTGCAGGGCCCCCACCGACGTGGCGCGCTCTGTACCTCTTTACCTGGTCCGATAGCGCATTGACCGCTGTGTGGGACCCCACCGACGTCGAGGAGACCATCTCTTGTCGCTTTTTGTCTGGCTGAGCTTTTGGGATCTGCCTCGCCACGACAAGTCGACGCTGGGTGACGTTTCGCTGACACCCTTTCAGGAGTTCAACCAACCAGATCCCCCACAGAGGTCGCAAAAAATGTATCTGCCGCAATACAAAATGCATGGATTGATGAGCCATCGCTGAGTAGTAGGAGACTCAAGACTGTAGACTGTAGAATGAGACTAATTGAACCATGAGCGGGCACGGTGGCTAGGCACTCGATGGTGAAGACGCGTGGGATTACTTGAACTCTGATTGAGGAAACAAATGAATACGTGCTGTAGATAGACGATGCAAGGGTCGTGAAACTCGGGAGGAGGGAGAGCGAGACGAAGCGCCAAGCCGAGCCAAACATCGCCAACACGTGGTGATCAAGCCTTGGCCAAGGCACCCAACTCATCCGTCAGTCCGTCCCGCTCTGCTGTTTGGAAAAGGATCGATATGCTACATGTATTACAAGTTCTTTTTGCTGCTGCTCTTGATTGGAACCATGGACAGCAAGAGGTAGGCGAGAAGCAGTCCAATATGGCCAGCAAAGTGCATCGACTGGAAGCCGTGAATGGCGTCTGTCCAGGACAGCACCACAAACGAGACGGCCAGATAGTTGATCACAAACGCAGTGCACAACATCCCAACGAGGTCATACACAGGCTTCAGAGGCGCGGATGAGCCGTCGTCGTGCAAGAAGTACGGCCGCACATGTCGGCGAGCGAGGCGATTGACTGATGTCGCTAACGGCACCGTCAGGAAGAACAAGTAGTAGCCTGGGTAGAACCCGTGCCAGATCGCAGAGCAGAAGTAGGTCGCAATCAGGGAGTTGCCCGTGCGATTGTAGACATAGCGCTCCAGCCACAGTTGTGTGCCCTTGTTCCACGCGCGCGATAGATCTCGAATACTCTGGCTGAGCTCAAAACCAAGGATATCCACATTGCTGACACCATTCCAGCCCTTGGGGTTGCCCTGCGCATCAAAGCCTTCGAATCCAGTTCCCGACAGAATCGTGGAGCCCTCTGCAAGCTTCCAAGCGCAGTAGTACTTGCCACGGGTCAAAAAGAGGGCAAGCATGATACCAGCCCACTTCGCCATGAGCGAGCTGTCTGCTTGAAGGACTCCACGAACATCCGCGTACGAACCAAACACCGCCAGCAAGACCATGAAGAATACGCCAATCGAGAACTTGGTGGCAGCGGCTCTTGCAGAGGAGACCCGACGCGTCTGGCCGTTGAACACGAACTTGGAGCCATTGATCGAGTCGATATACTCGCGGTACTCGAACGATGGTCCTGCCAAAAACGTCGTAAAGCAATACGCGTATCCGAGGAACTCGAGCAGCGACGGAAGCTCGGTCACAGCAAGAGCACGTCGCGACTGCTTGATCTTGATTTTGCTGGGTGAGTCGGTGTCCGTGATCGTGGTCGACTCCTTCATCGCGCCGTCGTAGTAGTTGAATGCAAAGCTCGTGAGTCGAATGAGCAGCAGCATTTGTGACCCAGTGGAGTCCATACTCCAGCCCATATAATCCACCGTCATGCGGTAGATATGAAGTGCCGCGACAAACGTCATGTTGGCAACGAAGACGATGTACGGCATGTAGCGGACGGGCGCAAACTTGACGAGGCTGTAGGTGCCCATCGCAGACAGGAACGAATGGAGCCACCCAGCCGAGTACACAAACTGCGCCATCCCAATGCCGATCACAACATTAAACATGTGCTTGACAGTCGCTGATGGAAGACGACGCTGCAGCCATGCGAGCGGGTACGCCGCGAAGAGACAGAGGATGAAGCGCAGTTGATCCAACGGGAACCCCGCCGACTCGGAGAGCTTTGCCAGCTCCGCGTTGACGAACGTGAAATCGAGCGGCGTCGCGAGCGCCCCATAGTGCTCCATGGTGTGCACCAGCTGCGTCACGCTCGTCGTATTCATCGTGGCGAGGAAAGTTGGAGAATGGCGACCACATCTGGGACTCGGCGACGGTGTCAAACGGAGACGCGGCGGCTAGGAAGAACGCGGCGGATCCAGCTGGGAACGTTGACGGGCGGGCCCTGCACGAACCCCATGAAGGGCTGCGACCACCAGGAGATCGAGCCGTTCTGTCGGGCGAGCGCAGCCGATGATGTCATGCGCGACAAGCTGGGAGCGTCAAGCTGTGAGTCACCCGGAGGCGGTGATCCGGTCCAGCGTCAACAGCGGTGCCAATCACATACCACAAGGTAACCTTCTATAGGGGCTGTTAATAGGCACGATATCATAATTGATAATACTATTAATAATATGCATTAAATTGTAGCGGCTGTTGAAGTGCCCTTCCAGCTTGGAGTGTTGTAATCATCTTCCACGGATGACGCGGTCGCATGAAGGCATTATTCATGGACTTGTGCCATGTAAAACCCACAACAAGCTTGCTTGTCCAGGGATCCAAACAACGTCTTGAGCTGTTCCAGACGTGATCAACATGTTGATCGCTCGTGTCCATTCCCACCATTTGCGGTTGCTCGTCATCGCTCAGTTGCCTGGATCTTGGGAATGACGTCAGCTCCCACAGCACTGTGACGTCCGCTGCTGTTGACGAAAACGTTCGGAAAAACGCACCCATCCGTGTGGCCATAGTGCCAAAACAAGGTAGAACACCCTCAGCCGCTAGCGATATCCACCCTGTTTTGGCACCGATTCCATTTTTTACAGCCACCCGTAAAAAACACCTGCGTGACTGAAGAGGGGCCTCAGCCACATTGCGGACCCGAGCTGGCCTCACAACAAGGATCGCGTCTCCCGACAGCCATCGCCATCGCCCTCGCCCTCGCCATGGAGCACGTCGGCCCTGCCATCGCCTCTGCGCTGCAGCCGCTGGCGGAGATCGTCGCGCCGCTGCCGCCCTACATCGATGCGCTGGTCGCGGACCTGCAGCCCTACGCGGAGCTCGTCACGCCCTTCAAGTTTGAGCACGCGAATGCGCTCGTCAACGAGCTCTCGGGCAACCTCGGGCTCGCGAGCGACCAAGTGCGCTACGTGCTGTGCCTCTTCGCGGCGTACCCGTTCGCGGTGATCTACCGCCTGCTGCCGTCGCCGTCGCTCAAGCACCTCTTTGACATTCTCGTCGGTGGTGCGCTCGCGCACTTTGTGCTGGGCTCGGGATGGGTGCACTCGTTCATCTCGTCGCTCATCACGTACCTGCTCGTGTGCTTCGCGCCGGCTCGATTCGCGCCACACATTGTCTTCCTCTTCAACATGGTGCGTTTCAGCGCATCGTGTTCGCAAGCCTTTGCTGTTGTTCTGACCGATGACGTGCGGGCTGATGGCAGACCTACATGACGGCGTCGCACATCTATCGACTGTATGTCGACTACATGGGATGGACGCTGGACTTCACGGGCCCCCAGATGATCCTCGTCATCAAGCTGACCAGCTTTGCGTACAACTACTACGACGGTGTCGTCGACAAGACCGCCGAAAAGAAGTCGCTGTCGCCGGTACGCGACTGTCTGTGACACGGCTGCCGACAGGATCGTGCTAATGCTTTTGCTGATCGTTCTACAGGCCGCAGCAAAGATGTACGCGGCTCGCAAGAAGCTCGCCATCACGGAGCTCCCCTCGCTGCTCCAGTTCTTCGGCTACGTGTACTGCTTTCCGTCGTTCCTCGCTGGTCCGGCGTTCGAAATCCGCGAATACCTCGACGTGACGACCGGAAAGAAGTTCCTGTTCAACGGAAAGAGTGTGCTGCCGTCGAGCAGCTTCGCCGCCTTCTCGAAGCTGCTGGTGGGCGTGATCTTTATGGGTTTGTACGCCGGCGTTGGCCCGAACTACCCGCTCTCGAAGATCTGGGATCCCGAAACTGCGGCGCTTCCCCTCCCGCGTCAGATCTTGGAGCTGTACATCACGCTGATCTTTGTGAAGGCCAAGTATTACTCTGCGTGGAAGGTACTTGACACGTTGCATTCGTTTGCTGGTCGTCCGCTCCGTGTGTCTGACAACTGCGTTGTCGTGTCAACAGATCGCGGAGGGATCCACGGTTCTCGCCGGCTTCGGCTTTGAGGGATTCACGGAGAAGGGCACTGCTCGTGGCTGGAACGGTGTGAGCAACATGGACATTGTCGGCTTCGAGTTCGCGCAGAGCGTCCGCGAGGGATCGCGCGCGTGGAACAAGGGCACGCAGAACTGGCTTGAGCGCTATGTGTACACGCGAACGGGTAACTCGCTCATGGCGACGTACTTTGTGTCGGCGTTCTGGCACGGTTTCTATCCGGGCTACTATCTCTTCTTCATGAGCTGTACGTATTTGGTTGATCGATTTCATCTGGTGGTGCATAGTTACTGACAACATGACTGCGCAGTGCCCATCCCGACGGCAGTGAACCGCCTTGCGTATAAGCGCATTCGCCCATACTTCATCGAGGCGGATGGCTCGTTCGGCTTTAAGAAGAAGGTGTACGACGTCATCAGCTGCGTCGCCACCGTGATGTGCATGCACTACTTTGTCATGCCATTCCAGGTGCGTGCATTCTCCTTGGTTGTCTCCTTGTCGCTGGCGACGCTCAACCCTCACGCGAATTTGTATTTCTTGCAGGCGATGTCTTGGGAACACTCGCTCGCGACACTCCGAAACACGCACTACGCTGGCCATATTATCAGCATCGTGCTCTACATTGTGTTCTCGCTTGTCCCTGTGCCGCGAGCCCCCAAGAAGAAGGACGCGTAAGCGTTGCGTCGGTGAATTTAGCATCACGATAGATAGTCGTAAGCAAATGAAGAGAAATGAAATTGTCTCAAAAACGAATTCTCAAACAGTTTGCACAGTGACATTACCAGACCACTGAGATCTTGAGTTGCGAGTCTTGGGCGATGACAAACAATTCAGTAGCTACCTGGCCAAACACATCGACAGGAGGATGACTGGTGCAACTGAGTTAAAAATGGCATGGCGCCCGATGACAGTGAGCAGGTTTGCATTCGAGACCTTTATATTGTCACTTCATCATCATATCAACCACCGCAACTATTGAGAGCATGCGTTTTCTTCTAGCGTTGAATCATGGTGTTTGTCTTTAGCCCTCACTCCGATAGCGATGAGATACCAGACGAGGAAAAGCTACAACGCCTTCTTCTCCACAAGATGCCCGAGTTCCTTGATAAAGCGCTGCACGGGGAAGCCCATAACATTGTTGTAGCATCCTCGAAGCTCACTGACGAAGCATCGCGCACGCCCTTTACATGAGAATACTCGGTCAACACCCATCCATTAACCTGCACGCAATTTACACAGGCGCACCTTGGATACCGTATGACCCAGCCTTGTCCATCGGCTCGCCCGTCTTGATGTACTCTATCAAGTTCACGACGAGTCAACACCCTGAAGAGACCACTGCGAACTGGCAAGACGCACTGACGTACCGAGGATGTCCTTGGCCTGCAGCGGCCCGAACGTCACAGTCGTCTTCTCGAAGAAGAGATGAGGAGACCCTTTGCCCAGAGGAGACGTAAAGAGGGCGACACCCGAGTACACGTCGTGTGTGTTGTTCGACAGCTTGGTCAGCGTCTCGAACGCGTCCTGCTCATCGCGGGGCTTCTCCAGGATCACACCATTGTGCACCACAACGGTATCGCAGCCGATGACGAGATGAGGGGCGTCCGCGCCAGCAGGAATGACTCGCTCGAGCACCTCCAGTGCCTTGAGACGTGCGTTCTCGATGACGTACGCTTCCTGTGACGCGCAGCTCAATCCAAGTCATGCGTCTGGTAAGAGTGACAGCATCAATGTCATGACAAGTCGAACTAACCGGCGACGCAAAGCGCTCCTTCGGCAGGTTCTCTTCAAACGTCGACGGAATGACCTCAAAGCGAAGGCCCTACACAAGCGCATGGTTCCCAATGAGTAATCGCATGGATATGCGGACGTGTTCCCCGATGAGGTGGCGTACACAGTCGGTGAGCAGCTCCAGACGACGCGGACTCTGTCATGCATTCATGAGTCAACACACTCAAGTCGCTTGCATCTCTCAGGACAGAATCCTGTGCGGTTGCACCTGAGACGCGAGGATCACGCGGCACTGCGCCAATGGACCCGCAAGCGCCGACAACATATTGAGCTCTTCGGCGATCTGGTTGTTTTGTTGATGTGACTTGGGATGAATGGCATGGTCGCGGAGACCAGTAGTGCGCACCACAAAAATAATGGAAAGACACGGCGCAAAAGTATACACCGCTTCAACGCGGTAGCAACGGGGAGGTGATCATGGCAGACGCAACGCAGCACGCGGCATATCCATCCTCTCTCTCTCTCTCTCTGTTTCCCCCGTTAAATCTGCCGTTGTGACTGCGCTTGCAGGATGTGAAGACGCCGCACATGCCGTCGCCTGACGACGTCGTGTCGACTGAGAAACGAGTTTGTGTGCGTGTCGTTTCACGGCGTCGCTTCGTGCGCGACCAGTTGTGTGTGTGTGTGTGTGTTGCAACGGGTTCTTGCTTGCTATCACCAACGGATTTCCGACTGCAAGAACAGCAAACTATCGGCGCTTGCTCGCCATGGAGCGTCGTGGAGAGCAAGCGCATCCGCGAGACAGCGGTGATGGCGACGACCGAGATGGCGCGCGACGGCAGAACCGTCGCCAGTCCGCGCTCGGACCCGACTCGAACCACATTCTTCAGCGCCTTTACGCGCCACAACTGGGACCAGCGTCGATGGCAGCGACCAAGCATCACTCTCCGCTCAAGCCCAAGCGTCTTGCGATGAAGAAGACGTCCAGTGTCGTGGTGTTACCGGACGCTGGTGCTGGTGCTGCTGCTACCGTCGCGCCACCATCCGTCGTGCTCGCGGCATCAACGAGTGTCGCTGTGCTGCCCTCTCGTGGAGCCATGCACCCAGCTCTACAACAGGTCTGTGCTGTTGTTCTTCCTCTAGTGTATGATGAAGGCGGATAGTGTTCATGATGCTGTGGAACTTCATGCAGGCGTCGGACCGAACGTGGAGACTGCAAGCAAAAGACCGCTCGACGCCCCATCGAGACGCATCTCCCGTGCGCAGCAGCGACCCACAGCATAACGAGACAGCGCCATCAGCCTCGACGACGACAAGCACCAAGTTGGCACGACCGGTGCGCGCGCGAGCGACGCATGCGTCCAGCTCCTTGTCCTTCACTGCGTCGTTGCAGCTCGACGCGCGATATCTTCGCGAGTTCCGCTCGGGCAACTTTTTGTACCTTCGTAAACGGCGGGGAACGGACCTCGTCATGTACGATCTCGAGGTCGTCGAGCACTTCGAGGTCGATCGCTCCAACTATTTCACGATGAGCAAGGAAGGCATCACGCATTTCACGTCCGAGTACTCCGAGTTCTGGGCGCTTGACAAATGGGAGCTCGAGTACTCTCGATTCATGCGCATGCTCGAGATCCCGTTCTTCCAAAAGTACAAGCTTTGGAAGAATTTCATGGTGTGGAAGCAGGGTATGCGGGCGTTCAAGATGCGCAACGCCAAGAAATCTCTGAACGAACGGCTCTTCCTGCTGCAGCCAAGTCTCCAGTCGACGTTGCTCTCGCTGCGTGCGCTTTGCCTTGAGATTGCCAAGCTGGAGTTGATTAGTTTCAAGCCTCGACGGACCTACTCACTGAAAGAGTTCGAGGCCGAGCAGCGCATAATTCGGGATGAGGTGACCGAGCGCCTCGCTCAGTTCTCTCAGCGGTCCCTCAAGATGTGCGTGAAGGCCTGCGACGACGTGATTGACGCCTTTCTGGAGGCAAACAAAATTTCCGCAGAGCACAAGATGACGTTCATGGAGCGTGCTGCATTGCGCAAGGAATGCCGAAGCCTGACGAATTTCCTGCGGCTCGCGGACTTTTTGACGATCGACGCTACCATTCAGCTCACTGTTCACTCCTTCCAGCGGCTGAACGACGTGCTATCCGCCGGAAAAGCGCAGCAAGGCGTGGCGACCACAGCGCCAGCACCACCCGTCCACCCTACGGCTGCCTCGTCGAAGCAGAACGCGGCGCCTCCTGCCCCATTTACTGCGGTGTTTGCTGTCTCCGTCGAGATGGATACTTCACACACGTCGATCAATGCTGTCCCTGGACACGAGGCCTGGAATTCCGCGCTTCAGAAGGCGCTGAAGGAAGCGTTGCGAATGGTGGAGACACCTGCGAGGCATCTCGGTCACGAGTCGCTTGCACCGTACACGACTGCGAGCGCCGAAGATGAAGGCAAGAGCGTGTGGTCGATTGAGCAGTTGAATGTCGCGCTGATTCTGAACGAAGACGTCAAGTTCAGTATGCTGACGAACGACATCTTTGTGGCACTGGACGAAGCCTTTGAGGCGGTCGAAGAGTATATGGATGTGTTCACCCCGTTTCATCAAATTTACTCGGAGAACGAAGGACAAGTCACACGTCTCGTGGAGACGTACGAGAAGGCGCCGCTCGAGTTCTTTAGCGAGTCCATCGAGAAATACAAGGCACAAGGGCAGTCCTTCACGGACATCCCCGACGCAGCCACCGTCGGCATCTTCCGTGTGGACAGCAGCGACTTCAAGAGCCGTCTGCTTCCGAATCCCGAGCGCTGCATTCTGGGCATCCGAACGCTGATCCCGAAGCTTATGAAGTCCGCAAGCTCCGCACTTCTGGACACACTGAACGACTTGTCTCCGATTGCCTTCTCGAATCCGACGACACCCGATAGTTTTGTCCGCAAGGTCGTGCACATGAGCCACGTCAGCACGGTGTTGCCTGACCTCAAGGCCCGCTATCGACGCGTCTACGAGATGGGGATTCTCATGGATAACTACGATTGGAGGGTACCCGACGACATCAAGGAGGACATCATCCTGATGAAGGAAGGGGTACTGAGTCTCGAGGGCACGGTGACGAAATTTGAAGGCGAGGTCGACAGCGAGACGGCTCGCTTTTCTCAAGTCATTTTGGACAGTATCGCGCCGTTGACGAGAAGTGCGCTTGCGGTGCGAGAGAAGTTGGACCACCCCAAGCTGTCGACGATCAAGACACCGATTCCTGAAGTGCTGTCGTACTTACAGGGTCTCGATGACACGCTTCGCAACTTGGTGGATGAATCACAGAAACTCACCATGTTTCAGACTCAGCTCAAGCAGTCTGTCAGTGAGTTCCCTGAAATTGAAGAGGTCGCACAGACCTTCGACCTTAAGAAGAAGCTGTGGAGCGGGCTGTCCGAGTGGCAGACCCTCACAAGGCAGTACGCCTCCACGCCGTTCGATGATATCGACGTGAACGCGATTGGAAAACAAGTGCAAGCGTACGTCAAGGTCGCGTACCAAGCGCAAAAGACGTTTCCAGGCAACGAGGCGGCGGATCTGCTGCAGCAAGAGGTGGACAAGCTCAAGTTCGTGCTCCCAGTTGTCTCTGATCTCCGAGCGCCGTCGTTGAAAGACCGTCACTGGGCTCAGATCGACAATCTTCTGGGGTTCTCGATGCGTGGTCAGTCATCGATCACGCTAGGAACTCTGATCGAGCGCAACGTGATGCGCCATGGCGACGCCATCAGCACGATTGCCGTCGCAGCACAGCAGGAAGCGGTGCTGGAAGACATGCTGCGCAAGGTGACAGACGTCTGGGCGACCACCGAGTTCGAAGTGAAACCGTACAAAGAGTCCAAGGACGTGTTTGTGCTTGGCAGCGTGGAGGACGTGACAGTCAAACTGGATGACTCGATCGTCACGATCAGCACGATCATGGGCTCGCGATTCATTGGCGCCATCCAAGATGAGGTCGAAGGCTGGCGAAAGCGTCTCGTGACACTGCAGGAGACACTGGACGAGTGGCTCTTGGTGCAAAAGAACTGGATGTACCTAGAGAACATCTTCTCTGCGCCCGATATCCAAAGGCAGTTGCCTGACGCGTCCAAGATCTTTCAGCATGTCGATGGCTCATGGAAAGCGATCATGCGGCGGACACACGACAACCCTCACGTGCTCACGGCGGGCACGTTCCCAGGTATCAAGGAGACACTGCAGTCGCACAACGCGCATCTCGACAAGATCCAAAAGAACCTTGAAGACTACCTCGAAACCAAACGAATGGCGTTTCCGAGATTTTACTTTCTCTCGAATGACGAGCTACTGGAGATCCTGGCGCAGTCCAAGAACCCTCAAGCTGTGCAGCCACATCTGCGTAAGTGCTTTGAGAATCTCGTGCGTCTCGACTTTGGAGATGTCCCCGGCAGCGTCGACATGATCGCCATGATCTCATCTGAAAATGAACGCGTGCCGCTTGGAAAGAACCTTAAAGCCCGAGGCAACGTGGAGGACTGGTTGAAAGCGCTCGAGGTGAGCATGAAGGCGTCACTGTACAAGCTGATGAAGGCCGGTTTGCTCGACTATGACACGAAAGCGCGAGCGGAGTGGGTCTGTGAGCATCCAGGCCAAGTCGTGGCCACTGTCGCCCAAATGACGTGGGCTCGCGATACAGAGGACGCCCTCCAGAGCGATGAGCCCGTGGAAGCGATGCGCGTGTGGTACGAGCGTGTCGTGTACGAACTGAACGAGTTGATCATCAAAATCCGAGGCGACCTGACCTCCCTCGAGAGAAAAGTGATCGTGGCGCTGGTGACCACGGATGTGCACGCGCGAGACATCGTGGAGACGCTGTGGAAAGAGCGCGTCGACACGGTCGGCAACTTTATCTGGCAGCAGCAGCTTCGATACTACTGGGACATGACGGCTGACGATGTGGTCATCCGCCATTCCGACTCTCTCATTCAGTATGGCTACGAGTACATGGGTGCGACGTCTCGCTTGGTCATCACGCCCTTGACAGATCGCTGCTGGATGACGCTCACGGGCGCCTACGGTCTGAAGCTGGGTGCGGCTCCCGCGGGACCTGCTGGTACGGGAAAAACCGAAAGCAGTAAAGATCTGGCGAAGGCGATGGCGATTCAGTGTGTCGTGTTCAACTGCAGCGACCAGATCGATTACAAGATGATGGGCAAGCTCTTTCGAGGCCTGGCGCAGGCCGGAAACTGGACATGCCTCGACGAGTTCAACCGCATCGACATCGAGGTGCTGTCTGTCGTCGCGCAGCAGCTTTTGATTCTGCGCGAGGGCCGCATTCAGGGCAAAGAGCATCTCAACTTTATGGGCATCGAGATCACGCTGCGTGACCACCACGTCATCGTCACAATGAATCCTGGTTACGCTGGGCGCACCGAGTTACCCGATAATCTCAAGGTTTGCTTCCGTCCGGTCTCGATGATGGTGCCCGACTACGCGCTCATCGCTGAGATCATGCTGTTCGCCGAGGGGTTTTCCGACGCGCGAACGCTGTCTCGCAAGATGTCCAAGCTTTACATTCTCTGCAGTGAGCAGTTGTCGCAACAACCGCACTACGATTATGGTCTTCGTGCTGTCAAGAGTGTGCTGGTCATGGCCGGTGCCTTGAAGCGAGCGAACCCGGACATCAATGAAAACGTCACGCTCATTCGTGCGCTGCGCGATAGCAACGTGCCGAAGTTTTTGGCGGACGATCTCCCGTTGTTCCACGCCATCGTTCTAGATCTCTTCCCGGGTGTCGTGATCCCGTCGCATGACTACGGCGAACTGCAGGCTGGTCTCGAAGAGCAGTTGACGCTAGCTGGGCTTCAGCACGTCCCGACGTTCATCACCAAGATCATTCAGCTGTTCGACATCTTCAACGTCCGCTTCGGCGGCACCCTCGTCGGCCCAACCGGCACCGGCAAGACGTCCTGCTACAAGATCTTGCAGTCGACCATGACTTCGTTGCGGGCGCGTGGCTCCAAGAACCCCGTGTTCCAGACGGTGCATGCTCGCGTGCTGAACCCGAAGTGCATCTCCATGGGGGAGCTCTACGGCGAGTTCAATGAGATGACGCAGGAATGGCACGACGGCCTCGCGTCGACGATCATGCGCGAGGCGGTGGCCGACGAAACCTCCGATCTGAAGTGGACCGTGTTCGACGGCCCGATCGACGCGCTCTGGATCGAAAACATGAACACGGTGCTCGATGACAACATGACGCTCTGCCTCGCCAACGGCGAACGCATCAAGCTGAAGGCTGAAATGAAGATGCTGTTCGAGGTGATGGATCTAGCGGTCGCGTCACCAGCAACGGTGAGTCGCATTGGCGTCGTCTACCTGACGTCGACGGACCTCGGGTGGCGGCCGATCGTTCAAACGTGGGTCGCGCGAGAGCTGCGGGGATCGACGCCGGGCGCGATCGCAGGCGTCGTCGGCAAGCTTCCCGACGCCGCAATCCAGCGGCTGGAGGCACACATCGCGTCGTTTATGGAGAAATTTATCACCTTCCTACGAAAGAAAGCGCATGAGCTGGTGCCAACGGTCGACGCCAACATCGTCACAAGCTTTTGTCGACTGTTCGCGAGGCTTCTGGGCGAAGCGATCGCTGCCGTTCCGCCGGGCACTAGCGCAACCGCGAGCGATGGAACGTCGGCGCCGAGCGGACTGACGAATGACGAATGGATCGAGTTGGTGGACCGAATGTTTGCGTTTTCGCTGTTTTGGTCGGTGGGTGCGACGATGACAAGTGATCGACACGAACAGTTTGACTCATTCGCTCGTGAACTACTGGCTACGGATAGCGGAGGCGGTCCATTGCGGCTATCGCTGCCGTCGACAGGCTTCGTGTTCGACTACTTCGTCGACGTCTCACAGCGTCGCTTCCGGGCATGGCAAGAGATCGTGCCCAAGTTCCAGTATCAAGCCAATGTGCCGTACTTCAAGATGATCGTCGCGACGCCAGACACGGTGCGGTTCACATACGTCCTGCGCGCGCTCACCGCCGCTCGAACACCGGCGTACGTCACGGGCGTGACAGGCACTGGGAAAACGGTCATCATTCAGGATTTACTGCGAGAGCTGCAAGAAGGCAGCGGAGGATCCGGTGGAGAAGGCGGAGACGAAGCCGCTGCAGCATCAAGCAATAACACCAGCAGCACTGCACCGTCTTACATGACAATGCTCATCAACTTTTCGGCGCAGACAGCATCGCTGGTGACCCAATTGACCATTGAAAACAAACTGGAGAAGAAGCGGAAGAACCTGCTGGGACCCGTCAGTGGCAAGCGCATGCTCATCTTTGTCGACGACGTCAATCTTCCTGCTGTCGAGCAGTACGGCGCCCAGCCACCGATTGAACTGTTACGCCAGTTCCTCGATTTTGGCGGCTTTTACGATCGCGACAAGCTGTTCTGGAAGGAAATCGCCGACACGATGCTGCTAGTGTCGGCTGCTCCTGCCGGAGGCGGTCGATCACACTGTACGCCACGGTTTGTGCGCCATTTCCACGTCTTGAGCATGTATCCTGCTGGCGAGACATCGCTGAAGCTCATCTTTGCGTCGATTCTCGGCGGATTCCTCGACAAATTCTCGCCCTCGGTCAAAGCGATGCGGGATGGTGTGATCTCCTCCGTCGTCGAGATCTACAACCGCGTGACGCTGGAGCTGCTGCCAACGCCGTCCAAGTTTCACTACACGTTCAATCTTCGAGATGTCTCCAAGGTGTTCCAGGGGATTCTCATGATCACACCGTCACGATGCCCGGATGCGGATCACATGAATCGGCTGTGGGTACACGAAGCCTCTCGCGTGTTCCAAGACCGACTGAACAGTGCCGCCGACCAGCAGTGGTTCGAAGAGCTCGTGGTGTCGCTGCTTTCCCGGTTCTTCCACTGCAACTGGACACGCGACGCGCTCTTTCACTCGGCGTGTCCGTTGACATTCGGGGACTTTCTCCGAGGCATCGGTGCGCCGTCGCCGCTCTATGAGTACTGTGGCGACGTCATTAAGCTCACCAAAGTGATGGACGACGCGCTCGAGAGCTACAACGTCACGTTCGCCAACAAGATGAACCTCGTGTTCTTCCGTGATGCCATGAGCCACCTCGCTCGGCTCGCGCGTGTGCTGCGGCAACCTCGCGGCAACGCGATGCTGATCGGAGTCGGAGGCAGTGGCAAGCAGTCGCTTGCTCGACTGGCCGCGTTCATGGTCGAAGCCAAGTGCGTCTCTATCGAAATCACGCGTGGCTACGGCGTGAACGAGTTCCACGAAGACCTCAAGAAGCTCATGCTGTCCGCCGGCGTAGGGGGAACCCCAACAGTATTCCTTTTCACGGACAGTCAGATCGTCGAGGAAAGCTTTCTTGAGGACATCAACAACGTGCTCAACAGCGGTGAGGTCCCGAACCTGTTCCCGTCGGATGAGATGGACCGCATCGTGAACGACATGCGGCCGATCGTGAAGGCGCTCGACATCCCCGAAACGCGCGACAACTGCGTGTCGACTTTCATCGAGCGCGTCCGCAACTATCTCCACATCGTGCTCGCAATGAGTCCCGTCGGCTCTGCGTTGCGCGTGCGCTGTCGAGCGTTTCCGTCGCTGATCAACTGCTGTACCATCGATTGGTACATGAACTGGCCGCGAGAGGCGCTGCAGTCGGTCGCCGATCGACTGCTGGCCAGCGTCTCCCTGCCGTCCGAGGACATTCGAGCCGCGCTGGTCGACATGTGTTCCATCGTGCACACGACGTCCAACGATCTGGGGGACGCGTTCCTCGCGCAGCTGCAGCGATACGTGTACACGACACCCAAGAGCTACTTGGATTTGATCGGACTGTACATCAAGATGCTGCATGAGAAGCGCGCAGTACTGCAGACGGTCAAAAGCCGAATGGAGGTCGGCGTGAAGAAACTCGAGGAGACCAACGGCATCGTCGACTCCCTGAAAGCGGAGCTCATTCAGCTGCAACCAGTCTTGCAGCAGAAAGCTATCGAAGCCGAAGAGCTACTCAAGCGGGTCTCGGTCGACCAACAGGCCGCGGCAGTCGTGCGTGAGCGCGTCGCGCAAGACGAAGCGACCGTCGCGAAGCAAGCGGAGGAGGTCTCCATCGTGCAGGCAGACGCACAGAAAGATCTCGACGTCGCGATGCCGGCGCTGAACAACGCCGTGAAGGCGCTCGACAGTTTGTCGAAGAACGACATCACCGAAGTCAAGTCGTTCGCGAAGCCACCGGCGGCCGTCGAGACCGTGATGAATGCTGTGTGCTTGCTGCTGAACGAGAAGCAGAACTGGGACTCGGCCAAGAAGGTGCTCAGCGATGTCTCCTTCCTCGACCGACTCAAGAACTACGACAAGGACAACATCCCCGCTGCGATTCTCAAGAAGCTCAGCGTGTGCGTCGCCGACCCGAGTATGTCCGTGGACGTCGTATCCAAGGTCTCCAAGGCCGCGACGTCGCTGTGCATGTGGGTGCATGCGATGGACGTGTACTCCAAAGTAGCCAAGGAAGTCGGACCGAAGCGCGAGAACCTCGAGAGGATGAACCAGAAGCTCGCAGAAGCCAACGGCATTCTGCAGCAAAAGCGGAACGAGCTTCAGGCAGTGAACGACAACGTCGCACGACTGGAGCAGCAATGCAAGGAGACGCTGGACGAGAAGGACCGACTCGCGCGGGACGCCGCGACGACCGAAAAGCGACTGGGGCGAGCCGAAAAGCTCATCTCGGGCCTCAGCGTCGAGGGCGCGCGATGGAAAGAAAGTGTTGCGTTCCTGACGCAGTCCATTCTGTATCTCATCGGCGACACCTTCTTGGCGGCCGCATGTATCTCGTATTACGGCCCGTTCACTGGGGCATTTCGGCAGCGCATCGTCGACACGTGGCTGCAAGAGACTATTCGCCTGGGGATCCCTTGCTCGTCGACGTACAGCCTCGCATCGACGCTTGGAAGTGCGGTCGAGATTCGAGAATGGCAGCTCAATGGGCTTCCGACCGATGCGACGTCCACCGACAACGCGATTCTGGTCACGCGTGGAGAGCGATGGCCACTCATGATCGATCCACAGGGTCAAGCCAACAAATGGATCAAGAAGACGTATGGGGGCGGCGGCGGGGGCGGTGCTGCCGCGGCCGCCGCGGCTGCGCGCCTCGATGTCACCAAGATGACGAACGTGAACCTCCTGCGCTCGCTGGAGACGTGCATCCGCAACGGCAAAGCGCTGCTGATCGAAGACATCGACGAGAACCTGGAGCCTGCGCTCGAGCCAGTGCTTCAGAAAGCGATCTACAAACAGGGCGGCCGCGTGCTCATCCGTTTGGGCGACTCGGACGTCGACTATGATCCGTCCTTCAAGCTGTTCCTCACGACCAAGCTGCCGAACCCGCACTATCTGCCGGAGGTCTACATCAAAGTGACGGTGATCAACTTCACGGTGACGATGGATGGCCTCGAAGACCAGTTATTGGGCGACGTCGTGCGGCACGAGCGCCCGGATATCGAGGAGAAGAAAAACCGTCTTGTGGTCACGATGGCGCAGGACCGCAAACAACTGCAGGAGATCGAAGATCGCATTCTTCGCCAGTTGTCCGAGTCCACAGGCAACGTGCTGGACGACCAGGATCTCATCGACACGCTGCAGTCCTCGAACGCGACGTCCAAGGTCATCAAAGAGCGCGTTGTCGAGTCCGAGATCACCGAGCAAGAGATCAACAAGGCCCGAGAAGCTTATCGCCCCGTTGCGACGCGTGGCTCCATCATCTACTTTGTCGTCGCGAATCTCGCGCTCATCGATCCGATGTACCAGTACTCGCTGCCGTTTTTCCAGCGCCTCTTCAACGTGTGCTTCGACGAAGCCGACAAGTCGGACGTGCTGGCCAAGCGGCTCGAGAACCTCATTGCCTTTCAGACGCGGTACATCTACGTGAACATTTGTCGCGGACTCTTTGAGGTGCACAAGGTTCTCTTCTCGATGCTCATCTGCTGCAAGATTCTGCTGCACAACGGCACGATCACGATGCGCGAGTGGTCTCTCTACTTGCGTGGGGCGTCATCGAAGGGCAACGACGCGGCGTCAGCATCGTCTGGCTCGGGCGCCGTGAAGAATCCGTTGCCAGATCGAATCTCGGAGCTGCAATGGGATCTGCTCTGCGAGCTGGAGACGTTGGTGACGTCGCGTCAATCGAATGGCGACGGCGGTGACGTGGAGGTGTTTGGATTCCAAGGTGTCTGTGCAGCACTCGCGCAACGCACAAGCGACTGGCTTGGATGGCTGACGGACCCCGTGTCGTTTCACCCGGCGCGTTGCCCGGCGCCGTACGATCGAGCGCTCAACTCGTTCCAGAAGGTGCTGCTCTTGAAGGCGCTCGCCGAGGAGCGGGTCCCACAAGCAGTGCTGTGCATGATTGCGACGGAGATGGGCGCTGGATTCGGAGAGCTCGCGCCAACGACCATGGAAGAGATCTACAACGACACGGATCGCAAGACGCCGTGCATCTTCGTGCTCTCAGCTGGCGCGGACCCAACGGGCATGCTGCTGCGATTTGCCAAAGAGATGGCGTTCATGGATCGTCTCCATCTCATCTCACTTGGACAAGGGCAAGGCCCGCGCGCGGAGAAGCTGATTGAGACCAGCCAGGTGTCCGGCGACTGGGTGCTGCTGCAGAACTGTCACTTGGCCAAGTCGTGGATGCCGAAACTCGAAAAGATCGTGGACGATCTCGGGCAGCGCACAGACGACGAGTGCAACGCGTCGTTCCGCCTCTTTCTGACGAGTTTCCCGGCGTCCTACTTTCCCGTCACGGTGCTTCAGAACGGAATCAAGCTGACGAATGAGCCGCCCAAGGGCATTCGCGCCAACCTCATTCGCTCCTTCAATACGCTCGTCCCAGAGGATGTGCTCACCGCGTTCCACCATCTCGGCACCTTTGACGACGGTGCGGAGAAGGACGTCGTCTGGCGCAAGCTACTGATGGGCCTCTCGTTCTTCCACGCGGTCATTCAAGAGCGCCGCAAGTTTGGGGCGCTGGGATGGAACATCAAGTACGAGTTTAACGACACTGACCTCGAGACGTCTCTCGCGAGTCTGCGCAAGTTCTTGGAGGAGCAGCCGCTCATCCCGTGGGACGCACTGCGCTACGTCACTGGAGAGATCAACTACGGCGGACGAGTCACGGACGACTGGGACCGCCGCTGTTTGATGAGCATCCTCAGCAAATACTACACGCTTGAGATTCTGCGAGAAGGATACGTGTTCTCACAGTCAGGCACGTATCGTGTGCCGAGCAACCTCGCGCACCCAAAGATCCTCGAGTACCTTCAGGGACTGCCAGCGCTGGACAACCCCGAGCTCTTTGGGATGCACGAGAACGCCAACGTCACGTACGAGCGCAACGAAAGCGCCAACATGACGCGGATCATCCTCAGTCTCGAGCCACGTGACAGCGGCGGAGGTGGGGGTAGATCCAACGACCAACGTGTGCTGGATCTCGCGGCGTCAATCCAGGCTGGTCTACCAACCAATCTCTCGGTCGAGGAAGCCGGACCGACGACATTCAAGACACGCGTGGTCGCAGGCACGACCGTCATGGACTCGCTCGCGACGGTGCTCGGACAGGAGCTCGTCAAGTTCAACACGCTACTCAACCGCATGCGATCGTCGCTCGCCGACATTCAAAAGGCGATCAACGGGCTCATCGTGATGTCGTCCGACCTCGATAACATGTACACGGCGTTTCTGAATGGCAAGGTCCCGCAACTGTGGGCGTCCGTGAGTTTCGCGTCGCTCAAGCCACTTGGTAGCTGGGTGAAAGACCTGTTGGACCGCGTGACGTTTTTCCGCAAGTGGCTCGTGCACGGCGAGCCCGTCGTCTTCGATTTGCACGTCTTTTTCTTCCCGCAGGGCTTCATGACTGGCACGCTGCAAAACTTTGCACGCAAATATCAAGTCGCGATCGACTCGCTGGCGTTCACGTTCCGCGCGATGGACGTCGACAGCGCCGACGACTTAACGCAAAGCCCAAGCGACGGGATCTACGTCGACGGACTCTGGATGGAAGGCGCGCGGTGGTCGAGATCGCAGGCGAAGCTGGTCGACGCGACGCCTGGCGAGATGTTCTCTCCGATGGTGATCGTGCATTTCCTCCCGGCGGCGAATGTCGTGCGCAGCAAGACGGAGTACCCGTGTCCTGTGTACAAGACTTCAGTGCGGCAAGGCACGCTGTCGACGACTGGGATCTCGACCAACTTTGTCATCGCGGTGTACCTCCCGACCGATCGTCATCCCGACTACTGGGTCCTCAACGGCGCTGCCTTCCTTCTCAACCTCGACACCTAGACAGGCACGAGACGACTGATGGAAAACACCCACACAGGAAGACGGGAGAAGGAGGAGGAGGAGGAGTAAAAAAAATTGTACTTCAATCTAAAGTGTGCCTGCAAATGAGTCCACACTGTCTGAAAGGTCAAGTCCAATCGGTAGAAGATGGCAGAGCTCATAAGCCACTCGTCATCATGGACTCACGAGAGGGAGAGATAAAGAGGCTGTCGCGCACGCTGGAGGCGAGCGCGATGCTCTCCCGGCTGCCGCCACTAGATGAACGATCCATGCGCTCACTGCCAGAACTTCCGCGTTTACTCTTGCGCTTGTACACGACTGTGTCCTTGTCAACTCGAATACCCCATTGGAACTCGTCTGCCTTGGTGACCACGTCGAGGAACTCGTTGAGCTTCGCGATTCGGTCGAGAATGAGCTGATCCGAGAAGAACCCTGTCAACGACTGCGTCTGCAGCTCTGGGATCTGGTGCTCGGCGTGTGGATTCTTGGCCTTGAGCGTGGCCGCGAGGTTTCTGGAAGGCATCAGAGAGGACGTGTGAGTGATCATACGCACCGACCGACATGGGTACACACACGTACAAGAATGTGCTGTAGCGATGCCAAAGCACCAGCGTGCCGCGGATATCTGTCTCGATCTGTAGCTTGTATTCAACGTACTGGCGACCTTGCTTGGTCTTGATGCGACTGTCAACGGTCGCATACCAAGGCGATGTGAAAAGAAACAAGACGACAGAGCAATGTCAGACGCGAGTACGAAAGCAGCGCTTGACGATCGACTCCCACTACGCACCTGTCGACGACGCGTGCTGTTATTAAAGAGATTTCGCGCATTTGGTCGATCTTGGACTGGAACGAGTCGAGCGTCTGTCGAAGCTGCGCGTGCTCGCGGCGCAGGTCCGGGTTCGCATGCTGCAGCGCCTTGCTGAGAATGGACTGCCGCAGCTTCTCGTTTTCCTCCTCGAGCTGTCTTCTCTTGTCAGTCGCGATCGCGTGCTGCGCGCGATACGCTTGCAGCGCCTCCTCGGCCTTGGACACCTTGAGCGCCGCGTCCTCGAGCACGCGGTCTGTCCGTCGCGAAGGAGAGGGTGTGCCCATAGTGCTCATGTGCAGCGGCGGCGTTCAGCAGAGAGAGACAGAGGAGAGAAGGCTACAACAGGACCGTGTCCACCGGTACGTTGCCCACGCAAGGAGAGCAATACAGAGAAAGAGAGAGAGATGCGCTGGGATGAGATGAGATGGCGACCGCCGCCTGCCTTCCTTCTCTTCCGCCCCGAGTCTCGATTCGCCTCGCGCCGCGCTCGCTCTCCCCGGACAAAAAAGTCGTGTGCGAGGGCCACAACGGTCCGGCATTTGCGCCAATCAGAGCGCGCCATCCGCCCATCAAATTTTAGAGGTGCGCGCGACCAACAACAAACAGCAGCATATCGCAGCTGGCGGGAGGGATGACTGTGCTGGCTTCATGCCCCGCCGACCCCCCCCCCCCCCCGCCTGGCAACATGGTAACATGGAGGAGATGTGATCGTTGGTTTGTTGGAGCATTGTTGTTGTTATTGGTGTGATTGCGTTGGTAATGAGCCGCCAAGTGCAGATGGTCCGAGCCAATCTGGTTGGCCGCGTCGCAGGTGGCAGCAACCAGTGACAGTTGTGGATCAAGATTGCGCCCGCCATCATGTCTGCAAAGGACACCGGCACTTGGATTTGTTGGAAGAGAGAGAGAGGGAGAGAGAGAGAGAGAGAGAGAGCCAACTCCCCAATCCTGAAAAAGTTGGCGTTCCCCCCTCTCTGTCTCTTCACGTGAGGGAGCATCATCTGCCCAAGTGAAGCCATCAACGTTGTGCCACGCCCAAAAGAATGTACATTCCAATACAAGGTAGATCAGCAGTCTAGAATTCCAAAAGACGGTCTCGTCGCGTTGTTGAACGGAAAAGAAACGCATCCGCACCGCATCCGCATCATCATCATCGACGACGGACGCGACTCCCTCGCTGTCGATGGCCAGATCGCTGCTTGCGCGCGCAAGACGGACGCACGACGCGAGAGATCACGATGGAGATGGCGACAAGCGTCCATCGCAAGCGCGCGCCCCTTCAGTCGCCCTGTGATCTCGCGGATGACGCGGCGAATCTGACCGAATCCGAGTCAACCACGGCTCTATTCGACGCCGACGCACCGCTCGACAACACGGTCGATAACGACGACGATATGCGTGGTGCGCCTCGACGATGGACGGCGACTCAGGCTGTTAGCGTATCCCAACGACCAATCACCCCGGGTCGGTGCTCGGCGCTCAGTATGGTTCGTTTCGCACTCGCTGTGAGCGCACTATCGCTGTTGCTTATGCGCTGGAAGTGGGTTTACGATGCCGTGGTCACTCCGCTCGAGAATCGCCTTGGAAAAGATGTGAAGACTGAAGCCGAGCCTCTTGTGCTTCTTGTTGGTTTAGTGACGCCGTTTGTCATTGCGGGCACCGTGTTCTACATGTCGTATCCGAACGGGATCTTGCCGACAGCACAGCCGACGCTGTGCACTCACGGCCATGGCGACACAGCAGTCGCCCGCTTGGTCTCTGGCTTTCGAGCATGGAGACGCCGTCGTGTGAACAGTTCTCTTGACACCGTCGATGTATTGGTGATACTCGCGTTTACTTTGGTGCAGCTCAATGCGCTCGCTGGAAAATTCCATATTGATTACACGAAAGGCAAGGTTGCGAAAGATGGATACGTCAACCGCACTGCACGGGCACTCGGGATGAATGGCTTCTACACGGTGGTAGGTCAATGCTTTGGTATCTTTGACGCGACATCTCTAACGTTCTTGTGTGAGGTTCAGATTCTATCCATTCTCTTGGTCTCGCGCAAGTCGTTCGTTCATCAAGCGCTTCGTCTCTCAAGCGAGCGCGCTGCCCGATACCACGTCTGGTGCGGTAATCTCGGTGCAGTGCTGCTGAGTCTGCATGGCATCCTGTATGTGTTCTGCTGGACGCGTGATGGCAAACTTTGGGCGACCCTGATGCCATGTCTAGACTGCCCTACGGGCAGCAAGCAATTCTACAAGACGGCTCGCAATTTTTCTGGACTTTTAGCGCTACTCGTGCTGCTAGTAGTAGCTGCTGGCTCGCTGGAGCGTGTTCGTCGAGCTCGGTTTCGACAGTTCTCGCTGGTGCATTGCCTGAACGGCGTATTCGTGACGCTCACCTGTCTTCACTACTATCCCGCGGTTTTCTGGCTGCTTCCCGTCATTCTTGTTTATGTTGTATATCGCGCCATCTCCGTGTTTTCGCGAGGCTCGTGTCAAGTTTTGTCCGCACGGTCGTTCGAAGACAACATCGTACAACTTGAGCTCGGTTATTGTGGTGGCATCAGCGGCGCATCGTCGTTCCTTCCTGGGCAATACGTCTACATCAAGATTCGTGAAATCAGCAACATGGAATGGCACCCATTCTCGATCAGTTCCAGTCCCCGACGAAGTCAAGCGTCTCTCACCGTGGATATCAAGGTCCATGGACCTTTCACTTCCGCACTGCTAGATCTGGTAAAGCGAAACTCATTGACAACAGTACAAGTCGATGGATTCTACGGCAGCATGATCAACATTGTAAGTGTCACTGAAGTTTATTGTATGGGGCTGTTATACTGGTGCCTTACAATCCTATCAGCATTCCCCGGAATTGGTATTTGTTGCAGGTGGAAGCGGCATGACGCCGTTCCTTTCTGCTCTTGAGCACTTATGGTTGCTGTCGCAAAATTCCGAGACTGCCGTCAATCTTCCCCAGCGCCTCTGGATCGTATGGACGGCTCGAGACATTGGTTTGCTCCAGGCACACGCACAGCTTCTTGAACGCATCCGACACTCTTCTGCATGGAAATGCCGGTTGCTCATCCATTGGACGGGGACGAGCTCGGATCAAGCTGACAAGCTAATTGCTGAACAACCGACAGCAGCTTCGTCCGAGCCTCGACCATCAAGCACATCGTCCGTAGGTCACAATGGAGCGCCACTGCATCTGGTGTTTGTGAGTGCCGTCGTCGGAATCGCAATGATGATGGCATTGGTCGTCTCGAGTGACCAACTTGGTGGTGCATGGTGGTCGCGACGTGTATCGCTGCTATGGAGCGCTTCGCTCGGCGGCATCGGTGGTGCGAGCTGGATGTTGTATCGTTCATGGCGTCAAGCTCCTGGATTCGAGCGAGTACCATCCGAAGAAACAGAGAAGGTGTCGGCATTGGATGCGATGGAGACGCAGACACCTTGTGATATCCTGGAAGCGTTCTCAGTCGGTCGCAATCGTCCAAACCTCGCAAGCGTGCTCCGATCCATTCACAGCGATGTCGCCAACACCATCTCGGACGAAGATGGCCATCGAACTGTTCGAGTGCTCGTGAGCGGGCCCAACGCCCTGCAAGAGACGGTCTGCGAGGCGAGTTCGACGCTTGCTTCTCCGTTTTTCTCGGTCGAGCGGCACTCGTTCACCGTGTGATCGATCCACAGACGACCTCCACAGAAGTTGGGTACTGTAGCCATGTTGATCGAAAACCCAAAATACCCAACCCCACCCCTGGTGTGCGAAAACCATTTGTGGGTGCAATGAGACGCGATGGCCATGTGGTGATGCGGGCTGTTTTCATCTGATTGGCAATTTTTTGCTCTCGGATCAGCTGGCGCTTCAATTTGGGGCGAAGACGCAAAGGGAACGCGGCAAAATGAAGGCGGTTGTGAGATGTGAGGGGAAGGGGAAACGAGGAAAGAAAGGGAGTCAGACAGGTCTCCTTCGTCACCGGCTGTTTGGCGAGAGGGGATGTGTTTCGAGAGAGAGGAAAAGGGGTTGGCTGGTTGTTTTTCCTCTCAGCGTGCACCCTCCTCCGCCTCCTCCTCCTCCTCCTCCTCCTCCTCCGCTCGACGGAGAGTGTGAGAGAGCGTGTGAGTTGGCGCGCCTGGCGGAGGGGAGCAAGTCGCGAGTGCCCCAGGGACTGAGTGACCGAGAGGGAAGCCAGCGAGAGAGAAAGAGCGCCGCTGTTGGTGGGGCGCCAAGCACGCGGAGGTGAGAGAGTGAGTGATAGAGAGATCTGGAGAAGGAGGGGAGGACCGAAGAACGCCGCCACTGACATTGACCTTCTCCCACAGCAACATGAGCGAACCCCCGCTGAGCAACAGCAGCATGCTGGACAACGGCGCCATGGTCTGGGTGCCGCACGCCGACCAAGTGTGGAAGCGCGCCGTCGTGCTGCATCGCCTCGACGATGGCGCCCGCGCGGAGGTGCGACTGGAGGCCAACGAGGGCGAGGAGCACCCGGACGACGGCATGGTCAAGACCGTGAACGTGGCCGAGGTCGCGCGCCTCGCCGGTGAGGTCTCGGACCGCGCCATGCCCATCTGCAACATGTTCGACGGCCGTGGTGTGGACGACATGTGCACGCTGAATCATTTGCACGAGCCCGCCGTCCTCAAGAACCTTCAGATCCGCTATGGCAACCAAATGCCGTACACGTACACTGGTCAGATCTGTATCGCCGTGAACCCGTATCAATGGCTCGACCTCTATGGCACGGTGCGTGTTGATAAGAAGCTGTTGCTCGGTGCAACTCGCTGACTGACTTGGCGATCTCTTCTAATGCTCGCAGCATTTGTACCAACGCTATCTGGACGAGCCCCGCGAGTCGCTTGACCCGCACCCGTTTGCTCTCTCGGCGACTTCGTACACCGACATGAAGCGCTTCAATGTCGACCAGAGTATTCTCGTCAGCGGAGAATCCGGTGCAGGAAAGACGGAAACTGTGAAGATTATGATGAATCATTTGGCATCCATCTCAGGTGGTGGCGACCGTGGCACGCTTGTCATTGACCAAGTCCTGAAGACGAACCCTCTGCTTGAGAGCTTTGGAAACGCGAAGACCAAGCGCAATGACAACAGTTCTCGCTTTGGCAAGTTTGCGCAGCTTCAGTTCGACCACGCCGGTTCGCTTGTTGGTGCACGTTGTGAGACGTATCTGCTTGAGAAGAGCCGTGTTGTGGGCCAGGCCCTGGGTGAGCGCAACTACCACGTTTTCTACCAGATCTTCCGTCTTGACGCCGATCATCTCCTTGGCTTGCGACTTCACGGCACTGTTCGCGACTACCGTTACGTCCGCGCTGGTGCGGACGCTGAGCTGACAGGCATCGATGACGATCAGTGCCTTCTTGAGACGCAAGAAGCAATGGACGTGATTGGAATCACGAAAGATGAACAAGACGCTATTTTCAAGGTCGTCGCCGCGATTCTCAACCTTGGCGAAATTAACTATGTCCAAGGCGCGTCAGAGGAGAAATCCCACATCGAAAATGACGACATCGTTGATAATGTCGCCTTCTTGCTCCAGACCGACATCTCAGCACTGAAAAGTACTCTTCTCGAACGCTCCATCACTGCTGGAACTGAATCCTACACGATTCCCCTTAACAGCGAGCAGGCTGCCGATGTCCGTGACGCTGTGGCGAAGGGTTTGTACACCCAGTTGTTCGATTGGCTCGTCCACCGAATCAACAAGGCGATTTGCTCCACGAAGAATGTGAAGTCTCACATTGGACTCCTTGATATCTTCGGCTTCGAGTCATTTGAAACGAATAGCTTTGAGCAGCTCTGCATCAACTACGCGAACGAGAAACTTCAACAGAAGTTCAACAGTGACGTGTTCAAGGTGGTGCAGAAGGAGTACGTCGAGGAGGAAATTCCTCTCGATCTTGTGACATTCGAAGATAACCAACCCATCCTTGACTTGATTGAGGGCCGAATGGGTATCGTGAGCCTCCTTAATGAAGAGGTGCTTCGTCCCCAGGCAACTGATGGAACATTCGTCAGCAAGGTGCTTGATGCGCATGGTGAACACCCGAACATCGAAAAGAGCAAGTTCAACAACATGCTTTTCACGATCCGCCATTATGCTGGTGATGTCACGTACAACGGTGGTGGATTCTTGGAAAAGAATAAGGATACTCTCCCGACGGATATGATCCAGCTCCTTACTGGCAGCTCGTGCGCTGTGATCTCGAACATTTTCAGCCCACCCGATAACCAACCTTCCCCCAGTGACCGCAAGTCTGGTGGTGGTGCCCGTCCTGCTCGCAAGCAAGGCCGCGTCGCTGGTTACTTGGTTGGCAATACGATTGCTGGTGCTTTCCGAAAGCAGCTGACAGAGCTCATGGAAACGATCAGCAAGACGTCGTCTCAGTACGTCCGCTGTATCAAGCCCAATGCCAACAAGAGTCCACATGAGTTCGATCGACAAATGATCGTTGAACAGCTCCGTTGCGCTGGTGTGATTGCTGCCATCCGCATCAGTCGAGCAGCATTCCCGAACCGACTTCCCCTGACAGAGTTTCAGCAACGTTTTCAGATTATTTGCCCATCGTCCCTTCGGAATGCGTCGTCGGAGGAGATGGTAACTGGTCTATTGAAGGAACTGGTGCCAGAGCTATCAAAGAACGTCAAGAACAACAAGTTCGCTATTGGTAAGACGAAGGTGTACTTCAGCTCCGGCTTGCTTCAGCAATTGGAGGACCGGCGCAACGCTATCTTGAAGCGTCATGCACTTCTAATCCAGAAGTCGATGCGGGCATTTGTTTACCGAAAGCGTTTCTTGCGCCAGCGCACTGCAATTGTGAAGGTGCAGTCTCTGGTCCGTCGCTTTGTCTTGGCACGCCGCTACAATCGACTTCGTACCTCCGTGGTGAAGGCTCAGGCCCTTTATCGTGGCCGCCTTCAGCGGGTTGCTTTTGCCTCTCTGTTGGCAAAGGTTCGTCGTGAACGCGAAGAAGCCCGTCTGCGTGAGCTCGCCCTTGAGAAAGAGCGACAACGTCAGGCTGAACTCGATCGCCAACGTCAAACTGAACTGGAACTTGAACGACGTCGTGAGGAGGAGCGTGAGCGTGAAGAAGAGCGTCTTCGTGCTGAACGCGCCCGACAGAAGGAACTCGCAGAGATGGAGCCGGTACGAATTATCTGTTTACTTGGCTGAAGTCAATCACTAAGGGGCCGTTTCGTAGGAGCCTGTGGAGGATGACTGGAGTGAGGGAAGTGAAAAGGAGGATCGCGGTAAGTGAGCTCATCTTCTAGATCTGTTTTCAGGGCATCCATTAACCAGGCGTTTTTGTGCCCTCAGGCCCGGTGTCCCCCCGAACGCTCAAGGCCCTCACAGAAGCTGCTTCTAAGGTTGCAGAGGCTGAAGCCGCAGCGCGAGACGCAAAGCAAGCCGCAGAAGCTGCCTTGGAGCTGAACCGCGAACTGGCTGCGCAGAACGAACGTCTACGAGCTACTCTCTCTTCGAACGTTGCCGAATACGCCGATGCTGAACTTGTTCGGGAGAATGAGCGTCTTCGCGAGCAAGTCATGCTGCTTCAGAATAAGCTCGTCCGGTCCCAGGAAGTGTCGTTGATTGCAGCTAAGGTCGTCGACAGTCGTATCACGTATCGAGAAGGTCGCCAGTTCGTCGAGTACAAGCTGCAGATCGAGACGAACACGCGAGGAACTCTTTACGTCTGGCATCGATACAGCACGTTCCGCAACCTTGCTGCTACACTGCAAACAAAGAACGGTTACAAGCGCAAGGAGATCCCGGAGCTGCCCAACAAGCAGTTGTTCGGTAACTTCTCAGAGAAGATCATCCAGGAGCGCGTTGCAAAACTCAACCAGTTTCTTGAGGCTGCTACGAAGGCCGAGTACTTGCAGTGGGGCATCCGTGTGGATCAAGACACGTGCGTTTACAAGCGTCGGGTGAAGAATCCCCCGTCCCGTGACAGCATCTCATCAAGTGCGTCCACGGCGAACGCATCTCCGCGCGCCTCAATGTCGCGACTTAGCATGAAATCCTTCAGCTTCCGCCGCAGCAGCAACGCAAGCAACTAGCTAAAGAGAAGTAGATCCAAGTAGAATGTGGCCGTTAACAGCTCCAATATTGCATGATTGCCCACACTGAGAATCATCGATTGAGCAGTCGAGAAGGTTGTCAATTAGCAAGCACTCTGAGACATAGGAAAACCCAGTGGAATGTCGTCTCAATTGATCACACTAATCCACCGATGTCCTCACGACGACTCAACCTCGACTTTCGCATCGCATTCTGTTGCTGCTGAAAGCGCCGGACAGATGAGGCCTCGCCTGCCGAGCCGTCATCATCATCGGTGTCACTGAACTCCTCCAGGTCAGCGCTCTCCATGCTGTAGAATTTGTGCTGATGTTGATGACCTTCGTTGCCCGGGAGACGATGCCGGTGCCATCCCCGTTCGTCAAACTGACGCCGCAGTCGCAGCATTTGGTCAGTACCAGCAGTGCCTTGTGCTATCATCTTCTGCAGAACATCAGTCTCATCCTGGGTAAACGCTCGCTCCTTCTTGCGCATGTAGCCTCCACCGTCGCCATGCACCTCATACTCCGAGTCGGATTCGTCGGAATCAGATGCGCGACTAATGTAAGTCCCGTTGCGAGAGATATCCTTGCCTTGAAATGAGTTCCACTTCATCTGGGCGTACGAATCGAGGGCCTTGGGAAAAATCCATTCACCTGCATCATTCTTGAATGCTCCAGAAAATGAGCTTGGAAGATCAGCGAACACCTCTTCCAGCTCTTCCACAAATCTGGCACTGTCGATAACGATGCGCTTGTCTTGGACGACATAGCATCCAGGGGCCTTCGTCACAGCCTTGGAGATGAAGCGATCCACATACCGGAGAACCATGATCGCGTTGTACTCGGACATGTGGCGTTCTAGCTCCTTTTGCGCCTCAATCGTGATAGTTTGAGCAGTAAGCTGCGGGTTGAGTCGAGACAGCCGTTCAGAGTTCCGCAGCTCTCGCTCAGCTGCCGTCATCGAACGAGAGGACTTCTTCCTTGTTCTCGTTCGCCGTCGGGAAGATCCACTTGTTGTACTACTCATGCTTCCGCTTGTGAAGTTGGCTTCGCGTGATCGGTGCAGCGTTCCTGCAGCGCCAAAGGACGTGGACGACGACACTGTAGTCGAGGAGCTTGAGCGAACATGTAGAACGGGATCCGAGTCATCCGCAATGAGATTTACCTCAGAGCTGATCGACCGTAGCACCGAGCCTCTCCGTTCGCTCGCTTTCTCCGCGCTGGCGACACGAGCGCGAGGAGTTAATTCCTTCGCGGATACTGACGTCTGCAGTGGCGCTGGCGTTCTGGTGCCACCATGCAAGCTGGAGATCTTGAGAGTCTTCGATGCGGTACCCTCTGTGCGGATATTTGCCGTCGTGGTTTGATTGATTCGCTGCGGGGCTGCCGAAGCACCCGTGTTCGGCGTCGATTCAAGCGCCAGATTTTCTATTTGTGACACCGGCACCGCAGCGTGAGACGTCGGAGTTCTGATGCGCGCAGCAGGGGGGCTCCGAACTTGAGATGGAGACGGGACCACCGGTGAAGATGATGGCGGGGTCTGCAGCAAGTGGGGAGCGCTCATCGCCTTCGCTTGGTGCGACGTTCGCATCGTCAGCATTTTGCTTTCTCGAATCATTCGCTGCGAGGCGTCGTCATGTCGATCACCATTTCGCGCAGTGTCAGCAGTTCGAGTGGCATGGCCGCCAAAGAAGCCAAACCCACGGTTGTTCTGGTTGGATGCACCCGCGCCATCGGCAGGCTTGAGGAAGTCGCGTAACAGATAAAACACGCCTGCGCTTCCTTGCACTCGCTCGTGGGGGCTCGGTGCGCGCGTGTCGTACAGCGCTTTCTGTGCTTTCCGGTACGTGTGCGTGAGCAGCAGCAGCTTGATGAGGAAGCGGTGCAGCTCGACAGCACGCTCCTTCACAACATGGTCCTTCTTGTTGCCAAAGAGCCGCTTGGCCGGGAACGGCAGCTCGTGGGTCGCGCGCGCAAACTCGCGTGAGCACGGGTCGTCGACAAGGTGGCGCCGGTCGTCGCGCAGCACGCGGTGCACGTCGTCGCGGAGCCGGCGGAAGTCGGAGTACGTGCGGCGCACCTCCCAGTCGTCGGCGTCCTGCTGCACCTTGATCACGTACAGCGTGTGCTCGGCTTCGGTGAGCTCGACGTGGCTGATGGCCACCGCGAGTCGGCTCATGGGGCCTCCGTCCTATCGATCGATCGATGGATAGAGTGGGGAAGAGAGAGAGAGAGAGAGAGAGGGAGACCGCGATGGCAGGGCGATTGACTGGGGTGGGGGGACCAACTGAGGTCGGCGGCCGTTGGGGGGATGCCGCCTCCAAGTCAGAGAGCGCAAAGTGAGTGAGAGAGAGGAGACTCGCGAGGTGCGGCGTGCGCAAATGATAGAGCACGGAGCCGCCCTTTCTTCCACGAGAGTCAGCCTGCGTGTCGTTTGTAGGTGCAAATTCGTCCGCTTCCCCTTCCCCTGCGTGCGGGATTGACCGGCTGTCCGATCGTTTCAACCGGTTTTCACCACTTCATCCTTCTGGCGAAACAGCTGCAGGAGCGGCCAGCCATTCAGCTAGGGTTTCGGTCCATCTCATGTGTGGGTCGGTTCCTTCAACCAGCCCGCGAGGAGTGATGGTCGCTGGTGCCACGGTAGCTTGACGTCAGTGTGTGTGTGTCTGTCGGTGGGTCGACGCACTGCGTCACGCAGCGCAAGGGACGAAGGAGGAGGGAGAGTGACGACAATCAAGATGGTGCAACGACCGCGAGCACACGAAGATGTCCCTCTGCCAATGACCATCCATCAGGTGCGACGACAGAACTGCAATACATGTAGCCGGTCTGCTCCCTGCTTCATGACCACACTGGCTGCCTTGCCTCGCGTTGCGTTGCTTTGCTTTGCTGTCGACGGTCGGCCATCAGACGTTGGACGTGCCTGGGACATGTCGAGTCGTGGTGATCGGCGACGTCCACGGCTGCTTCATCGAGCTCCAAGATCTTCTCGCGGCGATCCAATACGATGCGACCACCGACCACATCGTCCTCGTCGGCGATCTCGTGAACAAAGGACCGCAGTCGACTGAGGTAGGCTGCGTTCTGTTCCCGCAGATGAGCAGAGCACTGCGCTCAGTCAATCAACTCACTGTCGACGTCGACACAGGTGCTGCGATTCGCGCAGCGAGCAGGTGTCTCGGCTGTCCGCGGCAATCACGACGACGCTGCGCTCGCCGCGTACTATCGGTGGAAGGCTGCTGGCGATGCGTCTCCGCCCGAAAAATACGCCTACGTCCGCGATTGGACTCAGGTAGATGTGGAGTTCCTCGCGTCGCTGCCCTTCACCATCTCCATTCCGGGACACAACGCGATCGTCGTACATGCTGGTCTCGTTCCCGGCGTTGCGTTGGGGCAGCAGAAGCCGTTTGATATGTACAAGATGCGGTTCGTTGGACCGAACCCCGAGAATTCTCAGGAACTCGTTGCGTACGAGAAGAGGCCGGTCGAAGGTGATAGCGACAGCATTCAGCAGTGGGCAAGTGTGTGGCAGGGCCCACAACATGTCATCTTCGGCCACGATGCGAAGGCCGGACTACAGGTGGCCTTTGCTTTTCCATGGAGCATTTGTGCAACGTTTCTGATGTGTGAATATCACCAGCGCGAACCGTTCGCCACAGGACTCGATACCGGGTGTTGCTACGGTCGTCAACTTTCGGCGTGCATCCTTCCGGTTGGTTCTCAGGACTTATTGCTTGTCTGGCCTGTGGATCTAACAAGCCTTGATGATGCGATGATGCAGTCCAAGGATATCATGTCTGTTCCTGCACGTGAGGTGTATGCTCCGCCGTCTTCAAGCTGAAGTGCGTGCCCCGAGCTATAAATATCCCGTTTCATCGCGACCAGTCGTGTCAGTCCACCTTCTCCGTCTTTATCTCGTTTTGTACTTTCATTGTGTGCATTTCAATTCGACGACACCTCGCATAGTCACCACGAGGCATGAAGAAGAGCCGCCAACCCAGCGCATTGCTTGAGAGCAAGCCCCACTCGACGCAATCGGCAGTGTCGTCCAGGTCCCGTGTTTCAATACCCGGTGGACTGACAAAGAGCGCTGCGCCATCAGATCAACGCGTGATACAGCGCAAGGTTGACGACATCTTGCGACGAATCCATCCTCACACGATCGTTCAAGCCTATGAGAAGGCGCTATCAACCCTGCAACATCTTCCGTGCGTCGTGATCAACGGAGAGGAAGCGTGTTCAACGTCGAGACTCAATCCATCTACTGTCGGAGAGCAATGGAAGGCAGCCAACGCGGTGACAAGCACTCGATTCGATCCGTCTACACCAAGCAACAACGGGTTCCTCTACGCGCGAGTGACGCAACATGAACCACCGCAACCGGAATTGACTCTAGACAGCCTCATCAGTCTTGACATTGTTGTGTCAGCGGCGCGGGTGCCTCGGTGCAGCTCTTCCTGGCATGCAGCGACAAGAAATCTGACTGCCAAATCATGGCACCTCGTGGCCGAGAGCGATCAAAAGATCGGCATCGCGTTGTACGAGTTGCCGTTGGGTCCACTGGAGCGCAGCTCGGTGCTGGCTGTCGTCTGGGCCCAACGTAAGGAGGTCATTAGCCTTGCTCTCCAACTGCACCACCCAGAGCTGATATACTCGTGTCCATCAAGACCGATTGCTCCGCCTCCCGACGACGTCGACCCTCGGTACGGCCTGCATTCCTTGATTGTAGCTGTAGTCGTGCGTGACCTCCAGCGCGTGATCTGGAGTCTCGACTGTTTCGACGTCTCACTTCCGACACCGTCGACGTCTCCGTTGCTCCCGTCAGTTCGGACGGAGCTCTTGGCGTCCGACAACCTCCGCGATCGCTCTCGTCTCACAGCGTCTGCACCGTCGCTGTTGGTTCAAACCGACGCCATCTCTTGTGTGATGAACAACGCTGTCATCGTCGACGCTGTGGTATGGGACGCATCCTGTCAGCCGATTTGGGGCTTCACTCGAACCTTACCGGTCAGGTCGGGCGCCTCGAGGGCCGAGAGCCGCGACTTCTCTCGCAGTGTGCTCGGTGAGCAGCTCGATTCGCTGCAGATCATGTATAAGGACCCTGTGACCAGCAACAGCCTCAGTATTGAACTGGAGCGAGCCACCGTCACCTCCAGCGCGGCTGGCGGTGGCCGTGATTGCAAGCACAGAGTCTTCGCCACGCAGGTGACGCTTGACGTTGACATTGCATTCCTCAACAAGACGTTTGCGACATCGTACCCGACGACTTCCAGGACATCGACCGGGGCTATGGGTGCGGTCCGAAGGCGATAGATTGATGGTGGAGAGAGAAAGAGAGAGAGAGAGATGAGAGAGAATACGTCATGGACATCGTTATAGAAACCATGGGACTACCGCGCGTCCCTCCTCATGATCAAACAGCTCAACTCTGCAATCGAAGCGCCCGCCGAAACACATCGATCGCTTCCTCATGCTCCCCCCTTGCGTTCAGCAGCTTGCCGAGGAGCGACAGTCCTGGGAGAGAATCGGGGACAATCGCCAGTGACTTTTGAATCGCGTCTTCGGCCTCTGCGGGCTCTCCGTTTCCGTCCAGCGCCTTGGCCAAATGATACCACGCTTGCGAGTTGGACGGAGCGAGCGCTACCGCTTGCCGTAGCACCTTCACGGCCTGATCAAAGTCTTTCTTCGCGAGCAGCACGACTCCCAGATCGTGGTGAGTCGCAGCGAGATCGACTGGAGCGCTCAGCACGTCTTCAAGAAAGACCGATGACGCACTTCGGGGGGCTCGCACGGCAGTCACAGAGTGATCACGGGGCTTGTCGCAGTCAGCACGCGATGGTGGGTGGACGATCGTGGTCTTTCCGATGAGATCCGCGTCGCCACCCACTGTGGCAGCATCTGCGTCTGCGTCTGCGTCGTCTGCATCAATCTCGTCATCATCGTCGCGCGAGGGCTCATCGTCGCCATCGTTGGGCGACGGAGAGTACCCACGGCTTTCGTACTCTTTGGCAATCGCATCGTAGCGGTGCTTCTGCAGTTTGGCCTTCTCCGTGACCTGTCGGCTGCGCTTCATTGCCGCCTCGAGGTGGTTCTTCGCGTGCACGAGCTTCTCGACGTGAAGCTCAAGCTGCTGGTTGTGGTCGTCATCTGCGTGCTGATTGCCGAATGGCTCCATCCATGGCGATGGCGAGCGAGGCGAGTACGCTTCCACGTCGGTCTTGGCCAGTCGGTCGCAACGCCGCTCCATTTCCCGCCTCCGGTCCTCGACAGTCAGTCCACCATGCGGCTTCTGCACCTTGACCAGATGCATGGAGATGTTGCTGGGCAGCTTGATAAAGTTGGGGTGCATCGCGGATGTCGGCGCAGTGGAGGACGTGTTGGTCGTGATGGCCGAGCGCTGCGTGGACGCCGTCTCGCGCTCAGTCGTGCTGACGGTGTTGGAGCGAGAAGAGAGCGCCGGCGACGGCAGTAGCGGTGTCGTCGACTGGGACGGAACGTCGACCGCCGAGCGGCTACGCTGTGCGCGCGCGACACACGGCACCAGCGCGTCGTTGGTCTTGTGCGGACGCGTCTCTTGCAGCCGGCGGCGGTGCGATGGGCTGAGGATCGCCATGGCGTCGACCGAGTAAAACGACTGGAGCTGCTCGTGGCACGCGTCGCACACGCGCTGCGACCGGAAAAGCCCAAAGTGTGGCAGCGGTACGAAGCGTTTGGAGTGGCGGCCGCACACGGACTCGCCACAGTTGCGGCAGTGGTGGCGGTTGCGGAAGTAGCCGAACTTGACGTAGCAAATGTGGCAGTTCTTGCTGAGCTTCCACTGCGGGGCGTGCACCGAGTTCTTGTCATTGTCGACGTTCGACGCGGCGGTGCGGTCGGTGTTCGTGGGGGCGTCCACCGGCCATCGGACCGGATCAGCGTCCTCAATCGGATCGTCGGCCGAGCTCTGCTCTTGCTTCTGTCGGCCCTGCGTCTTCGTGAGCTCGGTCGTGGATCGCCCAAGCGCGCGCACCTCCTGATCCAACAGATGCAAGAAGACCTTGGCGCTGCGCGACGTGACGTGCTGCTGCGCGATCGCCTTGGCTGTCTTGCCGTCTGGCGTCTCGACGATCACGGCCTTGGGATAGAACTTGAGCAGCGTCTTGAGCGCATCCAGCGGCAGATCCTTGCGCACGGCGAGGTGCAGCGGCAGCAGTCCCGCGAGGTTGCGCAGCGTCGTGGCCTCGGGGTACGCCAGCACGACGTTCTGCAGCACGCGCATCGGGACCTGCGGGTCCGTGCAGATCCAGTGCAGCGGCGTCATGGAGAACTCATCGCGCTCCATCGCGAGCGCTGGCGACAGCTGCACAGCGCGCAGCAGCTCCTGGTACGCGCGTTGTTCCGCGAGCGCGATCGCGGACGTCGGCGGCGCGGGCGCGGCACGCTTGGACGTCGCCTGCGTGCGAGTACGCGCACGCGCACGCGCTGTCGTCGTCGATGTCGTCGTCATTGCGCTCGCCGTCAAGTTGGCAACTGGCGCGAGTGCGCTCTCGCTGTCTGAGCACAGCGGGACGGCGTCGGTGCGACTCACCGGGCGTCGTCAGCAGCAGCCGTGTCCCGACTGCGCGTCGTCGTCGGTGGACGGAACGGAATCCAGCATTCGCTGGCAACTGGGCGGCGGTTCGGTGGAAGGTAGGAAACGGTTGGCAGTCGACGGCGCGTTCGCGGGCAGTTCGGCGCAGCAGCTTCGTGGAACGCGGCACGTCAGATCGGCTTTGACGGGGCGACCATGATGGGCAGACACGGCGTGGCGTGCGGCGGCCGTCACAGACAGACCGAGGTCGCGTGGGAGACACTCGAGGCTCGCGCTGCGGAGCTCGGCAGCAGCTGTCGCTGCGCATGACTGCGTATCGCGCGATGGAAGGAAAAGGTCCTACGCTCGTCTGCGCGCTGTGGGGTCGGCCGCCTCTACTGCGTCCACGGCGGACTGATGACGCGACCAACTGGCCGACGCGGATTCAAGCGCTTCCGTTAAATTCCACCGTCGCGACTGAACCGCATCAAGCCACCACCGCCACGACAGGCCACAAGGCGATCATTTCGGTTCAGCATGAGCAGCCATGATACATCCAGCCATCCATCCAAGGTGCTGCATGTACATGTGTACTGTATCGACTCTTCCCACAGTGCAGGTTGGTGCCGGTGCCTGTGCCTGCGTGACCGTCATTCATCCTCCCCGTCATCATGAGTGACACTGCATGGCCATGTTGAAGCTGGCCAGCAGGATTGCCCCACGTATGGCGTTATCATTGGTCAGAATTGAGCGTTTCATGTGTTGTGATTGGCTGAAAGGACGGAGGGACGGCGCGGCACTTCTCGAACTTTTCTCCTGGTGACAGCGACCGGTACGTGGCAGCGCTTGATGGGCACAGCGCATGCGACGTGCCGCCCGCGTCAAGCGCCCCACCACCAGCATCGGGCCATTTCTCAACTGCCCATGACATTGACAACACAACGATCCACTCGATGGCGCCTGGTGCTTTCGGTGGTCGCGCTGGCGCTCGCGCTCGCGGCGACAACCGTCGTGGCCATGGACCCGTCGAAAGACTACTACAAGGTGCTCGGAGTGAAGAAGAGCTTCTCGGACCGCGAGCTTAAGAAGGCCTACCGCACGCTTGCACTCAAATACCATCCGGACAAGGTCGAGGATGAGTCGGAGAAAGAGTCGGCCAAGGCCAAGTTCGTCGAGGTCTCCGAAGCATACGAAGTGCTCTCCGATCCGAAGAAGAAGGAGGAGTACGACGAAGCCCGAGCCATGGGCGGCGGTCGCGGGGGAGCGCAGGGTGGTTTCGGAGGAGCTGGTGGATTCGGTGGCACTGGTGGACGCCGATCATTCGAGGATTCGATGGATGCATTCAAAATGTTTGAGCAGTTCTTCGGTGGCGCTGCCTTTGGAGGAGGTGGTGCTCGACGTCGCGGCGGCGGCGGCCACACAGAGTTCCAGTTCAATGGAATGGATGGATTCGGCGGCTTCCATCCTGGAGGAGCTGGCCACCGAGGGCATCCTGGAGGTCAAGCGCCACCACTGTACGCCAAAGACTCTCCCGTGCGCCCATTGTCGAAGAAGAAGTTCCCTGGCAAGGACGCGAACAATGAGTGGCTTGTGCAGTTTTACTCGGAGCAAGACCAACCATCGGTCAAGTTTCGAGATCACTACGAGACGATTGCGCGTGATTTGAACGGAAAAGTGAAAGTCGGCGCCGTGAACTGCGACAAGTACCAGTCGTTTTGCCGATCGAAGGGTGTGTCAGCGTTCCCGACGTTCGTATATGTGTGGGAAGGAAAGACGGAGACTTTCGAGGGCGAGCTCGACGAGTATTTAGTCTACAATTTCGCCATTGAACGCCACATCGCGCGTCTGAAGAAGATCCGTGAGTCTGGTGCGATCGAGAAGCTACACGGTGGCAATGAAGCCAAGCTCTGCAATCTCGGTGCCGACAGGAACCCATCGGGCTCGTCGCTGTGTGCCGTGTTTGTGTTTTCGGCTGACGCGACCAGACGCGAGCGAGAGATGGCAGTGGCACGGGAGGTGTCGAAGAAGTTTCGCCACTCGAAAGAGCTCAAGTTTGCGTTTGTGGACTGGCGCACACAGGATCGCGTGCTGAAGAAGCTGCTCAATGGGGCGAAGAAAGACCCGTCGCTGCTGATTCTGCGCTCCAAGCGAGGCAAGCTGCGCGTCGGTGCGCATCCTCAGGACGCGTCGTTTGGTCTGGAGACGCTGTCGTCCACCGTGGAGCGCGCGCTCGGAGGAGATCTCGCACTGCGACCGGCAGACTCCAACCTGCATTTCAAATGATCGGATTTCGTAGAGATGGCTTCAAAATATCAACGTAAAGAGGTCTTTATTATCTGATAGAAGAGGGACGACGGTCGTGGTCGACGAGGTTGCGTGGCGTTGCCCAATGAGGGGGACCCCATTTTCAGCTCACTGTCAGCAGCGCTGTCGTTGGCGTGCGGGAGGGATCCACCACCAACATCGAGCAGCTCCAGCAAGCGCTCTCTCGCTCCTTCTCTCGGTCTCTCTCTCTCTCTCTCTCTCTCTCTCTCTCTGCGCGTGCCGACGCGTCGCCAGCCAGCGAGTGCATTCGTCCGTCACACCGCACCGTCATCCGTTCGCATCAATGAACTACGCTGCAGCAGCTTCCAAGGGCAGCGCGAGCCGCGCGACGCCGCCGCCTCCGAGCGCCAACGGCAGCAAGAAGCTGAACAAAAAGAAGTACGCACGCGACAAGCGAGAGATAGACCAGTGTGCATGCGCGGATGGTATTGATCCTTTCGCTGCTGTGGATAGGCCGACGGAGAAGCCCAAGTCGAACGGACGCGAGAGCGCAGAGACCAAGTCGCCCACGTCGGCGCCGCCGCCGGGCTTCGCGCCGTCGAGTGCGAGTAGCAGCCACACGCCTCCCAAGGGATTCAGTGGTGCGTTGATGACGTGGGTCCTGGCTGTACCAACGCGTTGTTTTTGACACGTATCGTTGTGTGTACACGTACACAGAGTCACAGCAGCGCCTTCTGCGCCACCGCTCCCTCTTTGTGTTCCGCTTCCTCGTGGGCAAAGCTGTCGAGGTGCAGCTCGTCGATTCCTCCCGCTACGTCGGCATCCTCGACTGCATCGACCCCGACGACTTCTCCATCGTGCTCAAGAATACACAGCGCAAGGGCACGAGCCACGGCGAGTCGTTCGACAGCGGCAGCACGGTCATCTTCAAGCGCCGACAGCTGGCACACATCAGTGCGGACGGCGTCGTCGACTACTCGGAGACCACGGTGGGCACTGGGGCAGTTGCCGGCGCCCCGGGCTTCCGTACGGACACGGAGATCAGCGGCCGAAGCCACGAGCACCTGTACGGTCGCGAGCTGCAGGCCGCATCGTCATGGCTCGACCCTCAGTTGGACACGGGGTCGCTTGAGGACTCGAGACGGCGTGGACCGTCGGGCAAGGTAGGGCCTGCTGGATGGAGACTGAGATGCGGACAGAAGTGGAAACGTCGCTGACTCTGTTGGGTTGGATTTCGCAGTCGGCGTGGAACCAGTTCGAAGCCAACGAGAAGCTATTCGGGGTCGTGTCGACGTTCGACGAGAACCTCTACACGACCAAGCTTGACCGCGGGAAGCTGTCGACCGAGCAATCGCGCGAGGCAGAACGAATCGCTCGGGAGATTGAACGCGAGACGACCGGCAACTTCCACCTGCAAGAGGAACGCGGCCAGCGCGTGGAGCGCGAGGACCTCGATGAGGAGGCGCTCTACAGCTCGGTGGACCGGAAGGCCACCGCGTCACCAGGTACGTCGCATGTTTTCAATGGGTTGTGTCTTGCAGTCACTGAGCAACCGCTGGTCTCTCTAGTGACCCGAACACCGAACGCGTACATCCCTCCAGCGCTTCGCAACGCGTCTCGTCAGACCAGTGGTGGAAATGCCTCTGCGCCCAAGTCGGCGACCACTTCTGAATCGAAGCAACCTGCTGCAACTCCTGCGGCCTCGGCATCTCCCGCTGCTCCTTCAGCTCCGGCTCCGGCTCCGGCTCCAGCCGCTACTGCTCCGCCATCAAGCGGGACGCGAAAAGCGATCTCGTTCAGCGAGGCCGTGACGGGACGACCCGCGGCAACCGCTCCGCCTGCCTCATCCAAGCCAGCAGCGCCCGCTGCGAAGGCATCAACCAAGACAGAGGCAGCGACCTCGTCTCCAAAGGCGAAGGCACCGGCGTCTGCGACTCCACAGAAAGCAGATACCAAGTCGACGGCGGCAGCCCCGGCGTCGTCGACCAAGAAAGCGAAAGAGAGCAAAGCCGCCGACAGCGCTGAGGCGAAGGCAGCGCCAGACGCGAGCAAGAAGTCCAACGACGGAGCGTCGGCGACTGCTCCAGCGCCGAAGAAGGGTCTCAACCCGAACGCCAAGGAGTTCAAGCTCAGCGCTGCGGCGCCTGAGTTCACGCCGAAGTTTATGTCGCAGCCGAGCGCGACGTCGTCGCCGTATCGACAGCCGTACCAGGCGCCTGCAGGTCAAATGTACCCGCCGCCTCCGATGGGCATGGGGTACGCTCCGATGCCCGAGGAGTGGATGTATGATGGCAGCGGCATGATGGAGGACGGTGGCGAGTACATGCACGCCGCTTACATGGGTTACGGTGTGTCCATGATGCCGAACCCAGCGATGATGCAGCAGCCTGTGTATCCGCCGATGATGCCGCAGCACAACGTGCGCATGATGGGCGGCGCTGGCGGCCAGCGAGTACCCGGCGGCGGCAACTACGGGTACCCGCACCCGCACCACCCGACGCAGCCTGGTGCGTTCAACGCGCAAGGCTACTACCAGGGCGCTGCTCCAGGTTCGTTTTCGTCGATGTGTTGGCTGATAAGCGACGTTTGAACTAACGATCGTGTGCTCTGCAACAGGAGCGATGCCGTATGCTGGAGCGCCAGGCAGCGCGTCGCCTGGTGTGCCACCGCAGCCTCCGCTACCGAGAGAACCAACGCCTAGCGCTGAGGCCGTGAGCAACGGGAAGACGCCGTCGACTGACGAGCCGTCGTCAGCTGAGAGCTCACAGAAGACGGGTAGTGCCAAGGGAGCTTCGAAGAAATAGAGGTTGGTTGGGTGTGGATCCCGCGTCCCTCCACAGATCGCACCGCATTTGAGCTGCCGTGGACATGTTCATCTATCATCTGCACTCGTCGTCTCGCTCTTGGGTCGTTTCCCCGTCCAGTCGTCTCGTTGGTCTCCAAAAGGTCGCACCGCTGCCTTGCCACAGCGTTGGCACGACAGAGAGGTCGAGTGAGCGAGGATGATGCTCCCACCGATTCACAAGCCGAGAGACGCAGCTCTGCAGGCAAACACGCTCAGAGATGACGCGAAGCGGAAGCCAGAGGCCGTCGCATGTGAGTCATTGGCACTTCACTTTCTGTCTCTCCGTCTGCGTCTCTCTTCCTCTCTGACGCTCGGCAATAAGCGCATCGCAGAGAAGAGACTGACGACGCCGACGATCCTTCCACGCGGCGCCGAGACGCGGGGCTCGCACAACGACTCGCTGCATTGGAGCTCGAGAACGAGCGCTTTCGCGACGAGCTCGCGCATCTGCGCCACCTCATGTCCAATAACCATCAGCAGCGCGACGACGAACGGCTCACGGTGCAACGAGGTGAGACAACCGTGTCTCACTCATGTTTCCTGGCGCGATGTCGTGACTGGGACGCCACGGCTGTACTGCAGTCGCCGACGAGGTGCAGCGTCTCGCCCACAGTGTGCAAGCCAAAGCGCAAGCTGACGCAGCGCTGATGCAGCGAGAACAACACAAGGCTGCGCTGCTGTTCGCCGAGGTCGCGCGCATTGGACAGCACGTCGAGAGCGTGGAGCTTGGACTTCGCACAGTCTCGGACGAGCTGCACCGCAAGCTGATGAGCGCAGCGCAACAGCCACTCGGTCTCTCGCCGACCAAGCGATCAATCGCCATGGACGTACGGTCGCTCCCACTCTGCGTATACTATCCACATGGGTCGATGCTCAAGCACTCACTTCTCTCTCTCACTCTCTCTCCCTTCCTCCATGTTGTTCAGGTGCATGCTAGTGAGATTGCAGCACTGCGAGCCGCCGTGAACCAACTACAAAACGACGCTGAGCGTGACCGTGGCGCGCAAATGGCACTGGACGCTGAGCGATCGCAATGGATGGCGGACATGCGGGCAGCGCTGGCGAGGACTGAGGCGGCGATCGAAGCCAAAACGGCATCGCATCTCGAGCGACTCGCGCACCGAATGACCGCAGACAAGATGGAGCTCGTGCGGCTTGTGGAGGAGACGCGCGAGCTGCTCGCGGGCGCAGACCTGCGGCGCGTGTCGGGGCACCTCAGCGCATTCTCACGGCTCAGCGATCATCTGCTCTCGCTCGAGCGATGGCTGCACAGCGAGCTGGGCAATGTCAAGCGTGTGTGCCAGCTCTTGCTTGCGGACTGTGAGAGCCGCACGACCGCGCTGCTGAGCGAGCTGCGCACCGCAGGGACCTGTTGGTTCTCCATGCTGCAGCACATGGACGACGAATGGCGCGTCTCGTGGACGCAGCTCCATGACGCCGTGCTGGAGCTGTCGACACATGTGCAGAGCAAGCTCTTTGCGCTCGAGGACGTCGTGCCGATGGAGGTGAAAGCCCGTCAGAAACACGACGACAAGCTTCGACGCCGCGTAGAGTCCGTCGTCAAGTCCATGACGAAAGCTATCGAGACACTGCAGCGAGAGGTCCATGATCTCAGTGCGTCAACCGCGCGGGATCGAGAGCGGCAACTCGCGCTGACAGACGATCGTGAACGACTCGAGTCTGTGGAGCGAGCGCTCTCCGCTCTATCGACGGCGCCATCGCAGAAAGTGACCGAGGCTGTGCCGACAGCAGCGACTGCAATGTCCACCACAAGCGAAGATGCCTCGTGGCGAGAGGAGCTCAGTCAGCGTCTAGCAGCCGTCGTGGAGGAAATCTCGAAGCGTGAGAACGACGTGCTCACCAAGATTGAGACCGTCGAGAGCGAGCACGGCGAGGTGCTCGCGGCCTTGCAACAATGGTCTGCAAGCCACGCGGTGGAGTGTCGACAGTATTTCGAGTACCTGAGCTGGAAGGTGGAGAGCGCAGAGGCCGAGCAACAAGTGACGCGTTGCGTGCGCAGCCTCGTTGACGCGGTGGCAGGTGGTGACCATCCCCACTGCGTGGCGAGATCGATCGATAGCAAGTAAGAGGAAGCGAGAGGCCAACGGAGCAATGTGGGCATTGAATAAATGAGGAATAAACTACAGCCAGCGACACCACACACCACACACACGCACACGACTCAACGAGACACCAAGGACGCACAAGCCTCACGCCTGAATGCGACCAGACGTTGAGCGTCGCATGGCTGAAGACAGCGTTGGTGCCGGCGCTCCAGCAGGGGCGGCACCGGCGGCTCCTCCAACTGCGGACGCCGCATGAGGCTGTAGCTCCGAGGCGTTCGAGCGGTCAGTGGCGATGCCCGTGGGCGGTCGCGTCGACTTTGGCTCGCCGCTGCACGGCAAGCGGTTCACGGGCTGCGGCACTGCGCGCGGGAGGTTGGCGTGGCAGCTGTGCTGGTCCTGCGGCGGGGTGATCGCGACGTACCACCCCCACTGCGGCGACTCGGCTTGCGGCAGCAGCGGTGACTGCGCGCCGTTTCCGCCGCCAGGGGAGGAGATCGCCACGCTTGTCTTTGCGCCATGGCTGCACAACGCTGCCTCTTCTATCGGGGCAGCGTCACTCGCGTCCTCCATGTGCACACTCTTGGCCTGAGCTGTTCGAGGGGACGCTGTCTGTTCGGTGGCTCGTCGCGGATGCGGCGGCGGTCGCGACACACGCGTGGTGTCGCATCGCGGTGGCCGCAGCGGACCGTCGAGATCGGGAAACGCTCGGTGCTCGCGCTCGTCGTCGTCGACCGCGAGGTGCTCAAACACCTGCGTGAGCTCGCCGCCGTGCTCGTCGACCCAGCTCACGGCCGCGGGCGACGAGATGCGCCCGTCGCTGCCGGGCTTCCGCAGCGCGGGCGGAGTGATGCGCGCACCCGCCGACGACTGTCGCGTGATCGTCGGCTTGACGCACGGCGCCGCTGCCGACGACGAGGACGTCGGGTCCGAGTCGTGCCGCCGCCGGGGGCCGCTGCGCTCATAGTCGTCGGCGTCGTCGACGTGCTTGCCGGCGCGACCCGTCGCGATGTCGATCTCGACCGAGTCGTCGCCCGCATCGTCGGCGGTGTTCAGGTACGTGATCACGGACACAGCGGTCGCGGCGGCAGCGGCGAGAATCGGGTGGTCCTTGAACCACTGGAGGCCGCTCGAGAGCTCCTTGGCGGTCGGGAAGAAGGACGCGGGCGCGACCTGGTGCAGCCCGTTGCTCATGGCGTCCGGCGGTGCGGGATCGAGGCGGAGGAAGGTGGAAACTAACTGGTCACTCGTGCGCTGGAGTGTGGCGGTGGCTGTAGATGGAGGGTGCGGGAGTGGGAGGCCACATGGCGCCTCATGGCCAGCGAGCGCCTGTTGAACGTTCGATGTTTCGGGCCAGCGGTCACGGCAGTTCTTATAGAGGAAGATGGAAACTCACCAACTTCAAACTGAGAGGCGACGGCGTCACGCCTCCCTCTAGAAGAACTGCGCGCGACGCCTACGACCAGATGGTGAACCACAGGAGTGACGCTTCGGGAGTGGCGCCGCATGGGAGCTGCACTTTAGTGAACAGGCTGCATGCACTGAGCGAGAATGAATGATGGGAAGACGGCAGACAGATCCACTGCTGTTCCCTGCACAGAGAGAGAGAGAGAGAACGAGAGGAGAGAGAGAACGCGAAAGAGAGAGAGAGAGAGAGAGAGAGAGGATGGGAAAGATGTATGGGTTCAGGCGTTGATGATGGGCTCGATATCCCCTGGCAGAGATGGTTGTTGGACCTACCTTTGTTGGACAAACCACAGTGCACTCTGTACAGCGTTTATACATGTAGCTTTGTTACCGTAACTCGCATGCGAATCTCGTGTCTGCTACTCAACGACAATCAACGACAGAGAAAGAGAGGGACTAAACAAGCAGGAATCTCCGCTCATAACTGGACGTTGCTACTACCTGCCGCGTGGCGGATCATGGCAGCGTTAAAGTATCTCTCCTCAAAGTTGCCCACACTACAGCGCGACGAGCTCTCGGGTTCCGTGCTCACGGATTCGATGTCGCCAACGACGAACCGCACCGCTGGATGCTGCGCTTGCACGTCGCTCACAGTCTGCTGAGCAGCGAGAAGCGACACCACGACGATCGACGAGTCCATTGCGCCGACATCGACGAGCGCCTGGATCGCAGCCAGCACAGGAGCGGACCGACAACAAACGGCGTCAAGCAGAAACACGTTGTGCTGCCGCAAGTTGGAAGGCACGCACAGCCTCCGAACACTGGCGCTGGCGCCGTCTTCATCAACGTCGAGCGTGATCAAACCTACGCAATAATGTCACGCCTCAGGTTTCGGACGACGAGTGTTCACCAGGTTCACGTATCATACAGCACCACATACCTGTTGCACAGTGCAGATGGAGACATCGAAACGCCTCGAGCATCGGAAACCCAGCCTCGTTCATGGCAATTGCGCAAGTCGCTTGCTCTGGAATGGTGCCGCGGTAGACGGTATCGTTGGCGGCGATAAACTCGATCGTTTGCATCGGAATACTGCACGCGAGCGCTTCCTCCAGCAAAAGACGAAACGCGCGATCGGCGTGGGACCGAAACCATTCCGACTCGGTGTCGCGCCGTCGAAGCGTCGTGATGTGCAATTGAAGTGCGCGGGAAGAAACGTGAACGATCGGCAGATCGTCCATTACTGGGCTGTCTGCCGAGACCATGCGGAACGAAGACGGCTTCGATGTCGTGTACATGCCTCGCTTGGGGTGACGTGCAGACGAATGCACATCGGCTCGAACCGAGCGCGTGAGAATCTCTGCTCGGTTCTTGTTGATGTGACAAATCGCTGCTCTCGTGACGCCATATTCTTTCGCGAGTGCGGCCTGCTTCTCGCCGTTGTCGATCCGTCGAATGATGGTCCTGCGATCGATCTCACGCAGGTATCTCGATCTTTTGGTGCCGCCAGCGTCTGGATTACTATTGTTGTTGCCTGGGGTATGGGACCGCTTCGACTGTTGCGGACGTGGACTGTCACTCATTCGTTCAGCAGTGGAAGACTGCCCTCGCGCGGCCTGCGACGGCGGTGTCTCGGGCTCACCAGCAGTTGTCAACGACAGTCTCGGTGACGACTCTTTCATCTCTGGTGAGAGCCGCTGGCTCAACAAACCGATCAACGAGCCCGACGTAATCGGTGAGTCTCGCTTATGCTCCGACATGCTGTCGTTGCTGCTTGGCGAGTGATCCCACATCGGCGTCATCGCCATCCGAGAGGTCCGGTTGGCGTCGCCGTTTTCCGATCGGGAGCGGCGGGAGAGCTCCAGCCCCGATGCTTGGAACACGTTGCTGCTTCCTTCCTCGTCGCCTGGATGCCCCCGCATTGCTGACGGACTGGAAATGGTGCAGTGAGCGAAACACGATTCCGACCAACTGACTGGTGTCAAGATCATTTCTTTGCGGGCGAGCGCACGCGTCACTCGTGTCCATGCTCTGCAGCTGCTGTTAAACCGCGTGTCCGTGAACCCGCGACGATGCACGTGCGTGTCTGTGCGCAGCCATTTGCGCAGACCCCGAAACTTGTATTCCCGTCAATTCGAATTGATGTGGGATCACTGTTCCTGGTTAAACAACCTTGAAAAACGGATGGTGGTCTTAACTTTTGACAGATGTCTCTACTGTACCCGGTGGTCGCGATTCTTTGCGACGGACGGGTGCGTTGCTTGTTGCACAGTCGGCATCTCGAACGTCCAATAATTCTCGAAAGCGCTTCTTGCGACCACAGGAGCACGACATTCGTGGCAAGGGCAGAACAGGCGACCACGTCCCAACAATCCGAACGAAGCACCCGTCAGGCATGTGTTCTGTTCTGACTTGATGTAGAACGGACCGTCATTCATTCGTGAGAGGTGCCCACGCGTTTTTTGTATCGATAGCGCTGGTATGTAAACCGTTAAATCGACTGCGGAAGAACATTCAACATGTTCGTTGTCTCGAGTGTGTCCGCGCGTGAGGACACGACTGCACTCCCCAAATCGTGACACGAAAACCAACTACAGTACCTCCAACAGACAGCTCTTCGTGCCGCGAGTCGTGACGCACGACTCTCACGACACAGTCTTACTTTCTCAGAACTATGTCTCCGCGCACGCGAGCCCCTCGTTGCCAATCAATTTGACCACGATCATTTAAGGAGTGACCTCGCGTGTGTTGTCGCTGCAAGCCGGCGCACTCGCTGTCTTCAACTTCATCGCTTGGTGTGGGTCACACCACATGGCACCACCAAACAAATTAATGTGGGCCACAAAAGCAATACCAGTATTCATCCAGTACATTCGGTCCAACTACAACCGCCTCGTATTCGGGTGGTCATAGTACGCCGTAATTTACGGGAATATTTCTGAAAACGAATTGAAAGGATCAGACCGAGTGAGGCGCAGGAGTGAGTGTGACACATCTGGGCGACAACCACCCGGCGGGCGACGAAGAAGAAGAAGAAGAAGAAGAAGCCGACGGAGAAGTTGGCGAAGGACGTCTCTACGAACCAGCGAACCGAACGATGGCCGAAGAAGACGAAGGAGACTGCTGTCCGCTCTGTATGGAGGAGCTCGACCTCACGGACAAGACCTTTGACGCCTGTCCCTGTGGTTACCAAGTGAGTTTGCGCCTCGCATATCAGTGTGGCCCGCAAGGGGAAACCCGCCGCAGCCTGGATGAGCGCGGGTTGCCTGCAGCGTGGCTGCCTTCCGCCGTATTGCGGAAGGACGCAGCGGATGCTGACGATGCGGCGTGGGTGCGTGTCACAGGTCTGTCTCTGGTGCTGGCACCAGATCAAGAACGAGTACAATGGACTTTGTCCAGCCTGCCGAGCGCCCTACTCGGAGCTCTCTAAACAGAAGTCCTCGCTGGATCGTGAAGAGTATGAACGGTGCTGGGATCATTGGCGGACGAACTTCTGTGACCGACTGTGCTGCTGATTGATTGATAGTGTACTGCGACGAACGAAGCAACGTAAACAGAAGGAGAAATCGGAGCGTCGAACTGCTTCGCAGTCTCGGATCCCGACAGTGAACCGAAAGAACCTCGCGAACGTGCGCGTGATGCAGCGCAACCTGGTCTACGTCATTGGGCTGCCGCAGCATTTCGCCGAAGAGGAAGTAAGCCGGTGTTCATCATCGTTTCCACGGTGTAAATGTTTGCGCTGACGCAGTGAGGTGGTCGTCGTATTCCTAGATCTTGAGGTCGAACGAATGTTTTGGGCAGTATGGCAAGATCGTCAAGGCGGTGGTGAACAAATCTCATCTCAACACTGACCGAGCTAACGCCACGGCGAGCGCATACATCACGTTTGCAAATCGAGACGATGCGCTGTCGTGTATCATTGCAATAGATGGATTCTACTTGGACGGTAGTCAGTTGAGGTATGACATCCACGCTCGAGGGACTCTTGCTCCAGACTCTCATTTTCCGGCTACCGAACAGAGCATCATTTGGAACCACGAAGTATTGCAACTTCTTCCTCCGCAATCTGCAGTGCAATAATCCCGATTGCTTGTACCTGCATGAACTGGGTGATCAAGATGATAGTTTCACAAAAGAAGAGATGCAGACAGGTACGGAAGGATCATCAACCAGCCGTGGTATTGCGTGGATATGGAATTTGAACTTAAGAGTGTCCACCTCGTGACAGCACCGCATCTGGGCAAAGCAGCACCAAGGGAACAGAGCACAGAAATTCGATCCGGATCATCTTTCCCGCCTCCCCCGTCTCGGCAAGGAGAGAGCAACAGCCTGTCCCGCTCCAGTTCAGATGGAGGTGCTTCTGCTGCCCCTGCAGCATCGCCAGCGGCAGCTGCTCTCGACACATCCGCGCGGCGAGCACCACCTCGTGTTGTACAAAGCAGCCCGGCCAACTCGAATTTCCCTCCACTGAGTCGTCAAGGGTCGTACAGCCGGATTGTTGCAGGCTCAGCGGGAAGTGCAGCAGAAAGCGCACAAGCAGAAACTCTACAACCGCCACCACCTGCGCTTCCGCGTGGAGATTCATCTCGCTTGGAAGAAAGGAAGCCGAATCTTCGAGTTGATACGAGCATGCGAAGTAGCGAGTCTGCGTCACCCGATAGCATTGTTGGGCCCCTAGAAGCTCTTAAGCTAGCCACAGGTTCGACATCACAAGAACCAGCGTGGGCGCGTCCATTCCCAAGTCCCTCGGTTACTGCAAACGAAGTGGAAAGCGATGACACAATCACAGCACCTCCTCCAGGTGGCTTGAACCCCGTGTTCAGTCCATTTGGTCTTGGCTTCGACGGCGGAATCCGCGGCAATTCTCACACCGATGATCCGTGGAGCTCCCTCGGTGGCTCCACCGTCGCACCAGCGGCTCCGACCCCAACCCACACCAACGGCTTTGGGGACCGCCCAGGCGAATCGCTAGAGTCATCCGGGTTGAATGGCTCTCTCTCCTTCGCATCGATCGAAGCGATCTTCGGCCAGCGAAACGAGTCATCCGAAGCACTCGCCGGTCTCTTGGGCGTTGATCTCAGCCCGACGCCTTTGGCCCACGGATCCACGGGGATCTCTTCATCGCCGAAGGAGGCTCGTGGCTCCCGTTTTGCATTTGCAAATCACTCGGATGGTGGTGACATCAATACTGCTGCATCTCCGCTGGGCCTCGTCGGTTCAAGTCCGTTTGGTCGCTTCAACGATCCCGCTCCGCCCCGTTTTGGATACAACTCCGGCTTTGGAGCTCCTGCCCCAGGGGCGTCAACTTCGCGATTCGCGTCGACCTTGGACTCTTCAGCATTCCCGCCTCTTGGTGCTGCTCCGCCTCCGTCTGCGAGCCCGTTCGGAGCCCCGACATCGCAGCCATTTGGCATGTCGAACGGAGGCAACGGGTTCAGTGGTCTCCAGTCTGACCCCCCGAATTCTGGACTGGCGTTCTTGCAACAAATGCTCCCCAACGTGAATATCAGCTTTGGCGGCGAATACGCGAATGGTGGTTCTGGGGACGCATGGTCAAACTCTGCCTCCCAATCGTTTGGCGCGTCGAGCTCGGGTTCACTGGCGTTCAATGACCCAGCACTTGTTGCTGGCCCGGGCTTGGCCGGATTTTACGGTTTCCCATCGGGTTCGAGTGATGATGAGTTGCGCGCCTCGCTAGGACAGCGCTCCGCCGTTGATCATTAGGCGATCCTCAAAAATATGGTCGGGAATCGCGAGGTGAGGTTGTCTCCGTATAGTGTGATTATTGGACAGGCGTTATGACTGACGTGATGCTGAAGTCTCGTCTTGCCTGACATGACCTAGCTAGCTCCTTGAGGGAGATATCACACACACACACACAACACACAGACACACAACACACAGACACACAGACACACACAACACATTCACAAACCAGCATGCCCCGAGGCCGTTGGTTAGCTGCTCTCAAGCCATTGCACGTCCCTGTTGACGTCGGCTGAGGTAACTCGCTCTTTGGAGCGAGAATCAACACAGACCACCACAGTGTTTTTAGTTTCGCGTTCATCCTTTTCGTCATGATCACAGAGCGGTTACGGACCTGCAAAGCGTCGGATCCGCAAGTCGATCATGGCGCCTTCGGCCCACAACACTAGCTCGTGTGCACACTGAGCGATGCTGCAGGTCCCTGCGCAGCCCCTCAGCCAGTTAGAGACACAGACAGACGCCCGCAAACTCTCGACGCCGGACACGCCCGAGTCCCTCGACCATGGTGGCGAGCAGGAATCGAGCGAGCGTGACGATGACGCGGACGCACAGACTGAGGCTGACGATGACGCTGACACACAAGACGCACTGGTGCCTCGCTGGCTCGCGCACAACTTTGGAACAGACCTCGAGGCTGCATTTGCGCAGGCCCCCGACCTCGCGCAGTGCCCTCGCTGTGGCGAGTGTGAGCAAAACCCAGCGACGTTTACGTGTGAGGACTGCGCGACAGCGTTGTGTTTCCGCTGCGCCGACGCCCTTCACATCGTACGTGTCTTGTCGCTCGACGCCAGATTGATTGGCGCTCACGAGTGAACTGACGCATGTGCTTCGCTTGCTCTGTAGATCCCCTCATTCGCAGCACATCGACTCGCGCTCGTTCGTGCCCAAGACACGGAGACACAAGAGAGCGACTCGTCGACCTCGACTGCTGCCTCTTCCGATGACACGTCCGCGCCTCCTCCCCCGGCACCAGCCTTGTCCCCGAGGTGCCTGCCTCCTCCGGAGCTGGAGGAGGTTGAGAAGGTCTCATCCTCTGCAGTTACCCCCGCGACAGCCCCGGCACCCAATGTGTTGCTTCGACAGTTCCCACAGTTCGCTCCGGCTACAGCGATCGAGCACCGCCTGCATCTCCCGATCGGCACCAAGCTCTTCTTCCGCGCGGAGGACTGCGGCCGATGGGCGCGCGAGCTGCTGCACGGCACGATCGTGAGCCAAGACCACGGGATTCGAGCCGTCGCCTCGACGCCGTCGGCACAGCCGTCCTACTTTTACCGCGTGCTCTGGATCCGCGGTGTCGAGGCGCTCGCGAACGGCTTCTTCCGCGCGGTGCTCCTGCTGCCGGGTCCGTTTTGGCCCGTCGAGATCGGGTGCTTTCCCAGCCAACTCGCTGCCTTCCGCGCTGTGCTCACTGCTGAGCGACTCGCACGCATGAAGCTCCGTCGCGAGCGAGTGTCGACGGCGCCGCTGCCGCTGCAGCGCGCTCGCGAGTTTCCGACCGCCGACGTCATCAACGAGATTCTCGACGAGACCGAAGCCCGACTCGGCCTCGAGTTCCGCGTCCGCTTGACTCCGGCAGACGACCAGGCGTTCGTCGCCACCGTGGCGCAAGGTCAGTGGGACTTTGCCGCGTGGATGACGCGCATCGGTCGCGACGCCGATCTCAGCGAAGACCGTGTCGCCGCCGAGGAGGTGCTGACGCTCGGAGACTCGTTGATGCCGTGGTCGCCACGCGACCGCCTGCGTTTTTTCCTGCTCGAGCAGCACGAGCTCTTGCTGCCAGACGTCCTGCGCCTTCGCCACGTGGCCGCCATCATGCAGCAAATGCTTTATGTGTACGTCGGCTTCGCGTGGCAGCGCTGGCTCAAGCACGTGAGGCGGCATCGCCGGGAAGAGCGGCGGCAGCGCCGTGAGCACGCCGCGATCTCGATCCAGCAGTGGCTGCGACGCTCATGGAGACGCCAGCGAGAGGAGCAGCAGCGCGCGCTGCTTGGTCGCGGCCTGCTGTCGTCCATGGACGCGCTGGACCTATACCGACGGCGTCAGGCCAAGGCCGGACAGCTCTACGCGTGGCTGACACAGCAGTTTCAAGCGAAGCAACGGCGCGCGTTGCAGCGCTGGGCGGAACACGTGTGTCTGCGGGACCCGAGCGTGCAGCGCCGGCTTCGCATACCGGCAGCGACGACGTGGCACCCGAGCCACGGGATCGCGGGTCTCCCTCGGCTGCCGCGCGTGTACGCGCACAAACGCGCGGACGGTTCGCTCGCGATCGACGACCTCAAGCTCTTCAAGCAGTTCCGCGCCAACCACGCGGGTCCGACCGACACGTCGTACTGGGTCATCCGCCACCGCGTGCTCGCCGGCGTGTACCCAGCGGGCAACGCGTTCAAGGACGCGCGGCGCATTGTCGCCCGCGCCGACTACACGACCAGCGTGCTGCTGCAGGAGATCACGACGTTTGTCTGCCTCGCGGACGTCGACGAGCTGCGGGACTTTGAGAAGCGGGTCGACACGTCCTGGCTTGAGGAGCGGCGCCGCATGCTCGCTAGCAAGGCCACGATGATGGCCGCCATGCTCCCAAAGAAGCCCCGCGGGGGAGGCGTCGGGGCGTTTGCAGCGTTGGCGGCCACGGCAGCAGCGGGGCGCGAGGCAGCGTCGTCCAAAGCGGAGGCCGACGAGAAGAAGACCTGGATCTTTGAGCAGTTGGTGCGCGCCAAGCACGACGCGTTGCGCGCAGAACTCAGCGCTGCGCTCGCAATGAGTGAACGGCAGGTCGAACTGGCGCAGCGAGAGCTCGACGAGTTCAACGCTGCGCAGCAGAAGCTCGCGCAGGCCGCAGCTGCGGCTGCGATGGCTGGCGGACGATCGAGACACGCGGGACTCGCCGCGGCCGCAGCGGCGAGTGCACAAGCAGCAGCCGCAGCAGCAGCAGCGATCAGCGAATCCGAGGCCGCTGTACACCGAGAGACGCTGAACAACAAGATCGCGCTGGCGCAGCAGAACGCTCGCAAGGCGCAGGAGACACTCGCGACACTCAGCGCTCCGCTGGCGTTCGTGCACTTCCCGATCCCGAAGGACGGCGTCCCCAAGTCTCGCGACGCACTGACCGCGTTTCTCGTGGACCTCGAAGACCGCCTGCGCCGCCGGGAGAGGCTTTATCTCTTCAGCATGCACGCTCACGGACGCACAGGCTTCATTGCGGCACTATTGCTCGGTCGCCTCTACGGACTTGTGGCGCTTGACGCGCTGGAGCGAGTACAACGCCTGCACGACTGCCAATGGGCGCTGCACGGCGTCCCTGCGACGCGCGGCATCTCGTCGCCGAAGGCCTCGAGCCAGATCGCGATGGTGCACGAGCTACTCGCGGGCTACAACGACGGCATCTACGCACCACTCGTGGTCGAGAACGTCGACGAGGGGATCTTCTCATGGCGCGTGCAGCAACGTGGGACGCCTCTGGAGCGGTTCGCGACCAAGGAGGGATTCATGGTCTCGGACCGACCCGACGTCGAGACGACGGAGCGCCAGCGTCGCGACCATGAGCGGCTCCAGCGCGTCGCGATCCGCGAGGCGACGGCCGCGAGACTCCGGGCAGAGCGAGCACGGGAGCAGCAGCGGCGGCGAGAGCTGCAGACAGAGGACGCGCTAGCAGCACTGCTACGCGAGCAGACCACGCGTGAACGCGTGAGTCATCCTGAGCAGCGCACGGAAGATGTGGAAGTGCTGGCTGCAAGAGAGCTTGCTGTGGAAGAGCGAGAGGATCAACCGAATGCCAGTGACAAGGAGAACACGGGAGAGGATCAAACGACTGCAACAATGTAAATGACGTGTCTCTATATGATTGTGTTCCTTGCTCATCCATGCGCCCGGACGCTCTCAAGCGAGAGCGTCTGGAGGCGTTCATAAGATAAATTGCAGTCTGTCAACAGTCTACATGATGGAGCAACTGGTGCCGCCGATGCACGCAGTATCAACGCGCTCCTGGCTTTCGTCGGGAATCGAGGGCAGTCGCTCAGTCTCGGAGGCGACGACCGTCGCTGCGCTCATCGTCGTAGGCAGCACCATGGTCTCGTGCGTCGAGATCTTGTCGTGCACCGGCGCTGAGCCATCCATCGCCTCCACGTCGGGCGTCGTGCCGCTCAGCTCAATCGTCGACAGCCCATCGGTTGCGACCACTGGTGTCACCTCCGCGACAGCGACGGGCTCTGGCGCCAGCTCCACTGTCGTGGTCGTCGTGACAGCCTCGACTGCCGCGTCAGTAGCTGGAGTCGACTCGACCGGTGCCGGCTCCGAAGGTGCTGGCGTTGGTGCAGAGACTTCAGCGCTCGTTGGGCTGTTGGCTTCGCTCGTCGGGCTCACGGGGTCCTCGGGGGACTCCTCCTTGTCGGCCGTCGGCTCAGTCGCCAAGGGACCAGCGGCCACGAGGCTGCCAGCACGACTCGGCGAGTCGAGGATCGAGGCCTCGCTCACCTCGTCCTCCTTTGCTGCATCCCGGAGGATCTGGCTCGCGCGCCGGAAGACGGGGTCCTTGATGAACTTGCGCGTCTCCGTCTTGTCCGCGAGCTTGCAGACCTTGAACGTGAGCGTCGGTCCCTTGGATCCGCAGCACACGAAGCCACCGGGCGCGTCCGACTTGGGCTTTGCGAAGTGCGTGATCGTCTTGTTGTACTTCTTTCGGATCCGGTTGGAGTCGACGACGCGCAGCTCCACATTCATGTCGCCGTCGTGAACGATCTGTTCATTCGATATGAGCATCGTAATGACGCAGTCGCATGCCACAACCACGAGTACGTACCGTCTCGTTGCTGTAGCCTTCCTTCTCGATCGCCATGTACATCTCGCCCTTGATGGCGGTCAGCTGAAGGCTCACGACGTCATTCTGGTTGGGCGTCTTGTTGTTGAGCGAGTACCCCGAGCCGTCCGACGTCCGAAGCACGAAGGGCTGGCCGTACGTAAGCTGCGTGCCGTTCGTCGGCGCTTTATCGCCTCGGACCGGCGACCTGAAGAAGGATTTATCAAATGACCGCACAGACAGTCAGCCCATCGAGTCGTCTGTCATCTATCGCGTCGTCTCGTGCAGCATGCAGCGAAGCCCACGTACACAATGAACTCGGCTTCAGCGAATTTCTCCTGGACGTCCTCCTTGATCGGGGGCACGACCAACAGCATTTGGTTCTTCTGCTCGATGAAGCCGACGCAACCGCCCTCGCTCTCGACATGGCCCGACTTGGCCCATAGCTTGATGACGTCGCCGAAGCAGATCGCGCTGTTGTTGTTCACGCTCATGGCGGGAGAGTCTCGGAGGCACCGCTCGTGATCGGGTTCGGGCGCTCTCTTGGCAGGCAACGTCGAGTTGCGGAATGGTCAGCGCTTGGCACGGCTGCGCTCGGCTCTTGAGCCCTCGCGGGCGTGAAAGGCGATAGGGAGTCATAAGACCGCAGAGAACGCGCGTCTGCGAGCCAGCGATGCCTCTAAAAACGCTTGGTCAGGGACAAGATCTTGGCGCCCGGTGGACTTATCTTGGCTCATGGCGTTGCGTGGGCTTCTCCGATATTTTTAAGCGGGGCTGGTGTGCTGCATCGCAACGGATGCACGGCGAGTCGATGTATCGAGTCGGTCTGCATCACGTTGACCGGGAGTTTAACAGCAGGCTGAGCATTTCGAAGGGCACACCATACACACACACGACGACGATGAGAGCACGGAGATGTGGTGGAACACGTGAGGACGGAAAGCTCAATACAGCATACAATTTAATCGAGACGTGAATTGAAATACATCAGTTCCGTGGACATTCGAACGCCCACGCGCCTGGGTCTACTTCAACTCGGGCTCGCCTGCATTTATGACCCCCATCGATACACGCTTTCAGCATCCAGAATCTGCTCAGTCTCCCCAAAGACGCAATCAGCTTCGCCACATTCACGCACACAATTTAAACACAGATCGTGGAATTGCGTGTCCTCACGACTGACTTGAAATTCCCGCTCATCTGCTTAGCTCAGATGTCGGCATGTATGTGAAGCCCTCGAAATGGGCTTGAGCACGATGAGTCGCACCCAGCTCTTGAGTCACAGGGGAATCACGAGCGATCTCTCGCGTGAAGATGTTGGCAACATTCGAGACATCTGCTTCGCTTGTCACCACAGGCTTGAATGGAGGTTCTAGCTCCTTCTTCATGAGCTTGTCAAAATCAATGCTGGCAAAGAACGGATGATCCATAATTTCCTGAGCTCCCGAAGGACCCGAACCGAGTCGCTTAGCGGGATCGCGGCGAAGAAGCTACGATTGAAAGAAATGGCGTCAGATCAAACACACCCCACTGATAGAGAGTAACATCAAGAACTCACCCCTGTAAGCAGATCCTTCGCTTCTTCGGAGAACGCCGACGTGAACACAACGTCGCGATGGAGGATATTGTGGAACATTCGTTTTCGGTTGCGATCAAAGAAAGGAGTCTGGCCCGTCATCATTTCGTAGAGCAGCGTTCCGAAGCCCCACCAGTCCACGGCCTTGCCATAAGGAAGGCCCTTCAACAACTCGGGGGCGATGTACTCGGCCGTACCACAGAAAGTTTTGGCACCGTCTGGAACATCCACGTTTTCTTTGGATAAACCGAAGTCGGTCAAGGCGATAAATCCTCGGTCGTCCATCAAGATGTTCTCGAGCTTCAAATCACGATAAGCGATGTTAAGCTCGTGCAAATGAGCCATCGACATCAGAAGCTGTGCCGCGTAAAACTTCGCACGTTTTTCAGAGAACTTTCGTGACTTGCGGAGGTGGAAGAACAGAGATCCACCGTTGTAGTAATCCATGACAAGATACAACTTGTCCTCGGACTGGAACGCGTAGCGAAGTCGGACCACGAAAGGATGGTCAATATCACGAAGAATACGGCGTTCAGACTTCGTGTGTTCAACCTGATTCTTGGCGAAGACAGACGCCTTCTTGAGAACCTTCATTGCGTAGATCGCATTCGGGTTGTTGAGTCCATCAGGGACCTTCTTCCGCACCAGCATGACCTTTCCGAAAGCTCCCTTTCCGATAACCTTCAGCAAATCGAAATCGTCCACACTAAGCTTCGACTGGCGTTCGCTTTGCTGAACATTGGATGCCGTACGACTTCCTGTGGACATCTCGGTGTCAGTGCGCATGCGCTCGTCTCCATACTGGCTTGGCGCATCACTTGTAGCACGCTCCATACGAGGCGGGTAAGCACCCTGCTGCTGATTCCCACGAGGTCCCTCGGACGCACACTCGGAGCAGACACGCTGGGCTGTACTTGAGCCAGGAAGGAAGAGTCGATCCCGCGAGCAGGCATTACAAACGGCGCGGTGACACATTCGACAGTGATGACGGCGGTCGAAGAGTGTGAAGTGGAACAAGCAGAGGTTGCAATGCTTCTCACTGCCCTGGTTGTTGAACTTGTTGTCGCGACGCGAGTTCTGGCGCTGAAGCGTGGCAACAGCAGCGGGGGCAGACTGAGGAGGTTCTGGAACGGGGCGCTCACCCTCCACATACGCATTCGCGTCGCGGATCTCGAGGAATCTGAACAACGCGTCCTGGATCTTGTTGATGCAATACGCTGTGACGTAGTAATGGTTCGAGTGCGCACGCGGTGGTTTACCAGCCGAGAGACATGTGCAGCCTGTTCGGTGCGGTGCGTCGCCATCGAGCTTCGTCTGGAACGGCATGTCATTGCTCTCCCAGTACATCGTTCGGTGTGCAAGAATCGATTTCACCGATTGCGAGTCGCCATCTTCAATACGGTGACTGGATTCGATGAGAGCAATTGCACCGTTGCGGCGCATCAGCTGATCGCCACGCGAATGCAGGAGGTACTTGATCAGCACACCACCGTACGAGTAGCCGAGGAAGTAAACGCGGCGAGCTTGAGTAGGCGCGATGTAGCGATCCCACAGCGAGTCCATGTGCTCCTCAGGGGAGGCAGACCCTGGGATCTGGAGGCGCTGCTTACCATCACGAAGCACGATGACGTTTTTGTTGGGATTCGCAACGATGATCCCGTAGCCTTCGTCAATAGCCTTGCGGAAATACTCCAGCATCGACCCCGACTTGACACCAGCATGAAGAACCAGACCACGGCTCCAGAGACCAGGGTAGAGACCTCGACTGACAGCCACGAACACAAGCAGCTTCTTGGCGGACTCGTAGTTGTTGGAGACAAAGACGTTGGCTTTCACCGGGGCGTCGGCGGCCGGGATGAACATCTCCCGGAATCCCAGCTCCTTGCGCATCGAATCCTGCACGTAGCGCACGACAGCGTTGATGATTTCGTCCTGGTGCACTGCGATGTCCGTCTCGTCGAGGCCCTTGCCCGTCGCCTTGAGCGAGATCATGCCGTCCGCGTCCATCGTGTACAGCGGGTGCGAGAACGGCAGCGAGTTGCCTCGCGCGGCGCCAGCAGGCGCGCCACCACCGCCGGCGTACGACGCCGGCGCCGGCGGCGGCATCGCGGCGGCGCCAGAGCTGTTCGTGTGCATCAGGCGAGCGTGCGACGAGTGCGGCGGCGCCGGCGGCGGCGGCCCGTACTTGTTGCCCGAGCTGGCGTTGTTCTCATTGGTCTTCTTCTTGCGCCCCCAGCGAGGAAACTTGAAGGTCATGGCGGCGCGCGGCGGACTACGCGAGACGCGAGCTTGGGGCGCGGCGGAGGGTGGCGGCGGGGAGGGGAGGGAGGACGGAGGAGACGCTCGCGACGCTCGGGCGAATGCTGGGAGAAGGGGGAGACACGAGGTCGGGGCGCGTGTTGCCTCGCGAGTTTCACGCAGTCACGTCAGTCAACGAGAGCCGACAACACCAACAACAACGCCACTGTGGGTCGACGAGGGACGAGGAAGAGGAGGAGGAGGAGGAGGAGGAGGAGGAGGAGGGGAGGCGGAGGCGGAGAGGCGGAGGCGGAAGAGGGCACGACTGAGTTGGTGAGCGCCCTCTGTCGTCCGTCTGTCTGGGCGAAGCGTGTGACGCTGACTATCGCGCGCCACACCATCACGACACAAACACACACACAACGCGTCTTCTCCTGGATTCCACCTCAAAACCTACTCTCTGACGACTAGGGGAACATCACGGGGCCCTACCCCTTGACGACGACGCGCACCCAGCTGGATGATCGAGAGAGCCAGGGGAACTGATGAGCCAATGCGACACCACGGCTCGCGATCTGATAAAAAACCTCACGCTGTGAGGTGACTCAGCGAGTGTACCCATCCAGTGCTGCAGGATTCGCGGCTTTGCGTCGCCTTCCTCAGGAACAGGTTGAAGCAGTTCATGTGTTGGAAATGCACTGCACTGTGCACTGCAATTGTGTGGCTCGCTCGCTCGCATTATCAATTACACTGTTCTATCTATTTCTACTGATCACTTCTCGGACAAAACGCAGAGAAGTCGCGGCACAACTTCGATGCGGAAGGGACCGGGGCCGGCAAACACTTCGCCGTCCACGTTGATGGGGTCGTCAACGTTCTGCTCGATCACCAGGGCCTTGATCTTGTGGTAGCCGATGAGTGGGCTCTCCAAGTAGTTGCCGGCGACATACTTCAAGCCGACGTCAATCGTCTGCAACAGCGGCCCCTTGCGTGCAATGATCAAGTCCATGTTGCCGTCCGATGGGTGATAATACTTGGTCTCGAAGTACACGTTCGAGGCTCCGACTGTCGCGTACCGACCCCCTTCTTGCTGCCAGCGTCCCTTGAAACGCTCCTCGCTAGCCGGCTTGTAGATGCTCTCGGCGTCACCTTGCCATCGCTTCTCTTGGAAGCATTCGTCGTACACGCTACACATCTCGATGTGATGCTGGTCGACAGCATTCTCTTCACAAATCTCGTAGTACGTCTGTAGCACCTGATCACCTGTGACTGGGTCTGTCTTCACATCGTCGGAGAGAACGTACTTGATTGTACATTCATGCACACGGGGAGCGAATACGCCTCGCTTCGCCTTCAGCCACTTGTACCGATGCACGCCAAGCCAACGCGTCTTCTCAGACTCCATGGCAATATCAGCACCAATACCGTAGCTCACACCACAGCATGCAAACTCACGCCGGATAGAACCACCGACGTCAGTTGTCTCGCACGTCAGCACGTCTAGAGGCCGTATCTTGCGCTTGATGATGCAGTATACAGCCGCTGCATGTGTGGGCGTACCAACACCAAGACCGAAGGCATTATCGGTGCCAGCAGCCAGCAACGACACTGGAGTGGTGGCAACCAGATTTCGCCACTCGTCTTCATCTCTGGCGAACACGCCGTTCATAAACTCATTGACAGTTCCGTCGCCGCCAACGAAAACAATCGCCTCATACTTGGCAGACAAGTCAAAGGTCCGACCGATATCTCGCGCGTGCCCACTGTACTGGGTCGTTTCCATGTCGCACTGGATCCCGGCAAGTTCCAGCACGGGTTTCCATTGTTCCCAGATTTGCAGACCACGACGACGCCCAGAGTGGGGATTCACGACGACCTTGATCTTTCTGGAGCGATTCAGTGGCACACGCGCATGCCACTTCACGAGAGTTTGAAGTGCTGAAATCCATGTGTCGGTGCCTGACGCTGTTGGAAATCGAACATGGAGCAACCGGTAACGACGCTTCAATCGATCTTCACGCTTGCCCTTCCCTGGCTTCATGTAGTGTACTTCGATCTCGTCTTTAGTTCCAGGTCGTCGCACTGCACCCAGAATGTCATCGATGCTAACTTGAATTTCTTTTCGCACCTTACGGAAGACGGAGGTTCTGCAACACGACAAGCCGTCTCGATTCAGCTCAACGTGCATGTGTCTCCAAATTGGCCCAAGCTTCACTTCGGCGTCGATATTCCGGAAGCATTCGCGCGGAAAATCACGAACGTAGTAGGAATACATCTGGCGGACGCTCTCTCGGACAGACGCGGAAGGCGCGAGGCGAAAGCGTGTCGCGCGATTCTCGATCGCCTCCATTGCTGCTGCAACCTCTGGACAGCTCTTGGATCGCACAAGGGTCGTATTGTTACTCTGCGGCTCTTCAACCAACAAGTCGAACTCGTCCTGGAGTCTCGACATGGTGGAGACCGCGATGGTTGTTGATCGTCGTAACGAGAACGGAGCCTGCTCACTGGTTGACGTTGGCTCCTCTTGAACTCGCGGCTTCCACTCCGCGATGCTATTCGTCCCCAGTTGTGAGGATGGTGCCACCTCATATTCTGGTGCACCCAACGCCTCGTTGGCGAATGGCTCGTTGATCGGTGTCTCTCTTTCTTGAATGACTTGGACCTCTACACCATCCATCTTGCGGAATTCTTGCGGGTCGATGGCTGCTGCATCGTCCATGTCTTCAGGTGAACTGCGGTCGACTTCCGCCTTCAGCGGGTCCACTTGGTATGTCTTCTTGCTCACATCGAGCAGCGCCGTGCCTTCGCTTCTCGGCGACTGGCTATGGCGGCGAACTGCTGTCGCAACCATCTTTGACGCGGTGGTTTTACTCTTGTGTTGGTAGGAAGGAGCGCCGGTTGCTGCTCCTCAGTCTCGTCGTTCTCGCCTTCTTCTTCTTCTTCTTCGTTCGGTATTAGTCTCGGAATGACCGACAAGGGCGCCGCGCGATCGGAGCTGGCGCTCGCTCGTTCGCGTCTGTTGACGTGCGGGCGTCGAATGCGCTGGCTGAAGATGCTCAGGGTTGGCGAAAATTCGCAATCACAGGGAGCGTTTCCCGTCGCATGTGCCAACGTCAACGTGCGACAAATCACGTTTCACAGGGCACAACGAAGGCAGTAACTATGGGACGATGAGCCAGACGGTCGGCGCATATTCGTTTTGATAGGTGACCGCGTAGTGGTGGTCGTTTAGCTGTGCAGCCATGAGCTGCATGCAGTGAGCAATGTGCTAAGCCGTAATCAACGAGAACGAGAGACAAATTGGTGAAAAAATGATTGATGTCAATGAATCACGCGCGCGACCGCCGGTGCGTTTGCTCGCATCATCTGCAGCGACATCTTCATCATCAGCATAATCCGCCGCCTTCGCTGCTGCTGAGCCCTGCGACGATGTCCCATTCGTGCTGCGGTCGGCGCGCAACCAGCGGAAAGAACCACGACAGGTGGAAGCCATTGGTCCCGAAAATAACACTGAGATGACGCTCCAGCCTGGATCGCGATGCGCATCCGTTGCGCGAGTGAAGCCGCTGCGCGATCTGAGAATAGAGCGGATCCTCGTCGATGCTGTAGACCTCCATCGAAAGCATGATGAGGCAGAACAAACCGAATGCGCATCCTGCGGCCAACAAGTAGACCCCTAGACGCCCTGGAAACTGCCCCGAGTCGAAGCCACAGAATGCGCGTCCATGAGAGCATGTTAATCGCTCCAATACGACGAGGATGACGACGAGCACGCTCGAGATTGTCACGTAGAACAGGAAAAGCAGAAAGAACTTCTGGTTGCGAGCGCCGATGCAGTTGTTGACCCAAGGGCTACAGGCAAGCCATGTAAGTTTGCGACTACGAGTGTAAGACGAGATGGCCACGCACCAGTGATGGTCGAGAAGCACGACACAGCGCTCACACGTCTCGCAATGCATCGCTCTACACCACAAACGATTGACTTTCATGAGCTGTTGTACTGTGAAACATCAAATAGAGTTGATACCTTGTTGGGCGATAGAGGTTGCATTCGTCGCAGAAGACCAACAGGGATCCATCCTCCTCCTGTTCCTCGAACTCGCTGAGTGGCATCTCGATGGTCTCGCCTTCGTCTTCGAGATCGTCGCTATCGTTGTCCGTGTCTCGCCCGTTTTCATCATCACCTGCACCCTGATGGTGACGTCGGTCGCTCTTGCGAAGCACATATCCTGGGTCTGTTGTCATGACCATCCAGTGCGTCCACATGCACATCAGAATGGATAGCGTCACCACGGCACCCTCAACGAGTCCAATCCACGACAGTGTGCCAAGCCAAAACCACAGCGAGATCCACACAGCGAACAAAGAGACGATCATGATGCTCCACGTGAAACCGGCGACGAACATGCCGAGTGGATCGCGGAGAAACCATAGCGGTCGGCGGCGGCATCGGCGCAGTTCATGTTGCACGACCGCGAGCATCGTTCTCATCTGAGGCAAGACTGAAGCGTACCTTAATGGTGGTACGGTGTACCGGTCTCAGAAACCCAGATCTGGGTGGCCGAGTCAAGTGGTCAGTTGTTCTGGCCACATGGTGTGCCTGTGCTGTTGGGAGATGCGCACGAGTCAATGGCAGTGGCACTGTGCCAGCAGCTGAGCTGATGCTCAGGTTCCACGGGCCGTGTCTTCATGTCCGACTCGCATTCTTTCTTCCCAGTTGATGGCGACGCGCGCAGGTCCATGAGCTCCAACGCCGGCGCCAAGAGAGACCCGACGGAGCGCTCCTGGCCGCACGTCGTGGTGCTCAGCTGCAGCGAGGACACCTACAGCGACTCGGAGCAGCTTCAGTACGGACTCTACGACCTCGAGACGGACGGCGCACTTCGCAGCGGTGGCAAGCCTAATCTCTTCACGCGCCAGACCATCGGGCTCCTGCTCAACTATGCCGGTATCGGCATCATGTACGGTGCGTTGCCGGCGACGATCCTGCCGTTTTTCAAGTACTACCTGTCGATGCAAAGCTACCAAGTGCAAGCGACTCGGGCCATCGTGAACACTGCGTGGGGATTCAAGACGTTTGGCGGTTTTGTGTCCGATAGCTTTCCGATTTTTGGCTACCGTCGCAAGTCCTACATGGTGTTGGGCTGGTTGCTGTGTGGCGCGAGCCTTGTTGTGCTCGGGCTGCTCGCGATGCCTCAGTCCTACTACTACCCAGGCACGCGGTCCGTGCGAAACCCGGACGCGCCGAACGCTGGCTGGATGTACGCGCTCACGATGGCCGGCGCCACGTTTGGCTATTTTTTCGCCAACGTTGCGTCCGACGGAATGGTGGTCGAGTTCAGCCAACGAGAGCCGATGCAGAACCGTGGAGAGACTCAGACTGTGATCTACGCGACCCGAAGCTTGTTTATGATCGTCGCCGATGTGTTCATCGGCACGGCATTCAACGACAAGTCGTTCGGTGGCACGTTCGACTGGTCCCTGGACTTCAACATCGTGATGCTAGTGCTGGCGATCGCCGCAATGGTCCCGTTGCTCGGTTCGGTCTTCCTTCTGCACGAAGATCGCTCGTACGAACGCATCAGCTTCCGTGTTCGGTGCCGAGAAATCTGGCGCATCGCGCAGACTCGGGCGGTGTGGCAGGTTCTCATCTTTGAGCTCATTGCGTCATTCTGCTTGTCATTCACGTCTTCAGCCGGGGTTTCCGTTGCAACCAACTGGGCTCGCGTTGAGCCTTTCCAGAAGTCGATCGCCTCCGTTGTTACGGGGCTTCTCTACACAGCGTCGCTGTACATCACCAAGATATATCTCCTGCAGGTCAGCTGGGTCCGCAGCTTCTGTGTGTGCACGATCTTAATCGTGGCGGTGCGGTTCGTCTACGTCGGCGCCACGATCTTCGACGTCGTTCGCGACCAATACTTTTGGCTGTACATGCAGACGCTGCTGCAGCCAGCGTCCGCGCTTCGCTTTCTGCTCTTCACGTTCCCGATCACCGAGATCGCAGAGATCGGATATGAAGGCACGACGTTCGGGCTAGTCACCACGTTCCACAACATGGCCATTCCGCTCGGAGTGTCGGCATACAAGACCATCAACGCGTACTTTGACATTACCGACGACAAGGTACACGCTGACACCGCCGAGATCCGATGGTCAGTATTCTACACGTACGTCATCGCGTGGAGCGTGCAGCTCCTGAGTATGGTGTCGCTGCTGCTGCTGCCACGACAACGCCTTGAGATCCAGCAGCTCCGGCATTTTGGCAGCCAGAGCCGCACCGCTGGATCCATCGTGCTGCTTCTTCTCTTCCTCGTACTCGTGTACTCGACCACGACGAACGCGCTGTCGCTTTTCAAGGAGACTGCATGCCTGCGCATCGCGGGCGGCACCGGCTGCAACCAGCGCATCGCTTGATGGTGTTATATTTTACTTTATACGGACAGGTGTGGGTGTGTTTGTCCCAGTAAGTTAACTCGAATGTCACTGTATTGCATGGAAGTGGGACCTCGTTATTGTGACAGGTTCCATGGTGGTGGTTCGGGCTCAGATCGTGTTCGAAGGCTTCAACGCTGAGCCGAAGCATGAGCGTCGGGATGAAGATGCCGCCGTGCTTGGACGTCTATTGCGTCGACACGCGGGGCGTCCCGTTCGCCCAAGACGCGCAGTGTGTTCAGCTGCTGAGTGCTCAAGGTGCGGACCCTCTCCTGTGTCGATGGTATCGTTTGCACCTCAGTGGACATGACCAAACGGATTGTAGCCATGGAGACACTGTTTCTTGTCGTCTGCATGCGCCGTGTGCTCTCGGCAGCAGCGATGTCTGCGTATAGAGAAGGTCGTGCGCTCTGTCGTCTACCCGACGGACTCCGCGCCACGCACATCACGCTGGCGCTGATCTCTGCATTCGCGTCGCTTGCGGTCACCGCTGTTGCCTGGAGCTTGCACTCGACTGCAGCACTGGTACGCTTTTATCGAACGAGAGTGGTTGCTGGACGTCACTTACACTACGCATTGGCAGGCGATCTCTGGTGGGTTGACGTGGGCGGCGTGGAGCTTTTACGCTGCGTCTCTGTGGCTTGAGCGCCGGGATCGAGGTGCCGTCCTGAGACCATCATGGCACCCTCTCGTGTTGCTGGCACTTGTGCTTGCGTTCACACTGAATGACTTGCGACATTCTTGGATCCGAAACGATAGTCAAATCGTGAGAGAAGCGATGCTCGTCACTCTCTGGAACGCTCGCGGACTCTTGGTTCTGCTGGTTTTCATAGTGGCTTCACTCGAGTGGGGGTTTCGATCGGCTCCTGTCATGCATCGTGAGAACGAATTTCATTCTGTCGTTTCGTTCGACCGCGCAAGTTGGGCTTCTCGCATCTTGTACACGTGGATTGCGCCGATTATCGCCACGAGTCAATCCCGACGACTGGAACAGCAGGATCTGCCTGAGCTGCCGCGACGAGACGCAACGGATCGAGCCGCAGCGCACTTTCGATCAGCACTTGAGGCTGAGCGCGACCAGACTGGACGCGAAGCATCCCTGCTTCGGGTCTTCAGGCGGTTGTATGGCTGGGACATTCTTTTTTTTGCGGCTTGGTCGACGTTCAATAAGCTGGTGGGACTTGCGACTCCGTTGCTGATCAAACTGTTCTTGGATTGGGCCGACGAGACACCACGCCCTTCTATCGATCGAGGATATGCGCTCGCATTTGCTATGGTGTGCCGCGCGATCTTGTCGTCCATATCGGGAACCCAGTATGGCCTCGCTTGGCAGCGTTTTGACCTTCGCGTGCGAGCCGGGCTCGTGACAGCCATCTACGACAGATCGCTTCATATCAGCCCAAAGGTCATGCGAGAGCACGGCGTCGGCCGCATCACCAACTTGATCACTGTTGACGTGGGTCGTCTTGTAGGAATGCCTGGTTCACTTTTCGACATGGTTCTAATCCCGATGGAGATTGTGTTGGCGCTGACTCTGCTAGCGCATGAGGTGCGCTACGCGTTTGTCGGCGGCGTGATCGTCCTCGCAACAATGCTTCCAATACAGACGTTTCTCGGTGGCAAGATCCAGGGAGTGACGAAGTCCATGCTCGCGTTTCGGGACGACCGCGTGAATGTCACTGCAGAATGCCTTCGAGCTATGCGTCCAATCAAGTTGATGGGCTGGATCGACACGTTCGCGCTCAGAATTGACATGTTTCGACAGTCAGAGATGGGACGACTGACCGTCCGCAAGTACCTCGATGCCTTTTGCGTATTCTTTTGGGCATCCACGCCAGTGATTGTGCAGACATCCGTATTCGTGACTGTGATCTACACGGGCCACGATCTGTCTGCAGCCAATGCGTTCACCGCTGTGTCTCTCCTGGATCGGCTCATTTATCCGATGAACTACTTTCCCTGGATCATTAATGGGCTTCTTGAAGCTCGTGTGTCGGCATTGCGCATTCGGGACTTTCTTCTTTCGGAAAATAATGAAGAGACTCCGAACACGAGCTGGGATACGCCACCTCAAGCCTCTACTCGTGCAACACAAATCGCTTTCGAGATGGAAAACGCCGTGTTCACATGGGGCGATTCAAAGACCCAGCCGCCACCCGAGCAAGCAGATCTTGTGTCAACTCCGCTCATTTCCACTTCATCAAGAATTGCATCGAATCGATTTACGCTCAGTTTGCCTAGATTTAATTGTGGCATGGGAGCCGTGCACGTCATTTGTGGCCCGGTGGGAGCAGGCAAAACGTCTTTGTTGTTGGCACTGCTGGGTGAAATGCCGCTCCAGCAAGGTGTTTTTCGGCGCTCTCGCTCACATATCTCGTATGCTCCACAGAGCGCGTGGCTGTTTCGAGGCACTGTGCGGGAGAACATCACGATGAATCATCTTGGCGCCAACACCGACGTCGATGATGAACGTCTCCGCAAGGTGCTTCACATTTGCGACCTCACGCGAGATCTTCGGGCGCATAATGGTGACAATGCAGTTATCGCCGAGAACGGAGCCAACTTTAGCGGCGGCCAACGTGCCCGCATCGGTCTCGCGCGGGCGTTGTATCAGCAAGCGGACGTTTACCTCCTCGACGACCCACTGAGCAGTTTGGACGCTAAGACCGCGCGGCGCGTGCTGCAACGCTGTTTTGCGGCGACGGACGGCGAGCGTGTTTTTCCTCCCGAGGCGACAGTTGTTATCGCGACCCATGACGTGCATCTGCTGGAAGACATCCGGGGCGATTGCTTCGTGACAGTCTTGAGCGACGGGCAAGCCGTTCAGCAGGGATCTCTCTCAACGCTCAAGACGGACACCTCTGGGCTGTTTTCTGCGATGGTAAAAGCTGCCTCAGCCCACGTAAAGGGCAATCTCGATGGAGGCAGCGATACGAATACCCCACTCGAGAGTGACGTCAGTACCCCCCTCCACACAGAAGAGGATCGTGAAGGAGAGGCCGACGTGGATGACGAGGAGCATCGAGAGTCTGGTGTCGTGCAAAGTCACGTATGGCACCGTTATGCGTCGGCAATTGGTTGGCCGCTGTCATTGGCGGTGCTCTTGGCGGTGACTGTGATGCAGGTCTCTCGGAATGGCCTTGACTGGTGGATTGCATACTATACGAACGCGCACAGCGTCTCTCCTCGTTACTTCGCGGATGCGTTGATCTGGATCACGCTCGTTAACTGCGTCGCTGTGTTCTTTCGGTCGTTCCTGTTCGCAATTGGCGGCTTGCAGGCTGCGAATACATTGTACAGGTGCCTGATTCAGTCGATCTTGCACGCGCCGTTGGCATTTTTCGACACGACACCAGTTGGTCGCATCCTGAATCGCTTGAGTGGCGATACGTACGGCGTGGATGAATCCCTTCCGTTCATTCTGAATATCTTCCTGAAGGATTTTGCTGACGTCGTGGGATCTCTGGCGATCATCTTCATCGGCAATCGCTACGTCCTATTTCTGCTGCTTCCTCTCAGCGTAATCTACTATCGCCTCCAACGCGACTATCGGCCAACTTCTCGTCACGTCAAGCGGTTGGAATCAACGACCCAGTCTCCGATCCTCGGGATGTTCACTGAAACGATGGACGGTGTTGTTGTCATTCGCGCGATGGGTCTCGAAGCTGCATACAGCACGTTGTACCAGCGCAGGCTAAACCTCAGTCAACGCTCCACTTTTCTGAGCGCAAACGCTGGCTCCTGGTTTGGCTTGCGCCTTGATCTATTGGGTGTTATCGTCACGTCGTTTGTCGTCGTGTTTGCGGTTGTTGAGTATCAATTCACCAATGTCGTGCACCCTGGCATCCTCGGACTCACGCTCACGTACGCCCTCCCTATCGTCTCGAAACTAAACACGATCCTTGGAAGCTTTGTCGATACGGAGCGTCAAATGATTGCAGTGGAACGAGTCAAGGAGTACGCGGATTTACCACGCGAGGAGACAGCACCCAACGGAAACGTCATTCCAGCTCTGCCGAGTTTATGGCCCACTCGTGGAGCCATTCAGATAGAACGTCTGTCGGTGCTATACTCACGCAACTCCAGCGCTGGGCGAGTGGAGGGCTTACGAGACGTGAGTTGTGCTTTTGCAGCCGGTGAAAAAGTTGGCATTTGCGGACGGACTGGTGCGGGGAAGACCTCTCTGCTCCGTGCTATCTTTCGAGCTGCGCCATGGTCTTGTGGTAGCGCGATCCACATTGATGGTATCCCGATTGATCGGTTGCCCCTATCGGTGTTGCGCGCGTCCCTAACTTACGTACCCCAAGAAGTCATCCTCTTCGCTGGCACTGTACGCTTCAACCTAGACCCCGTGGGTTCGTCAACTGATGAAGCCATGTGGGAAAGTCTGAGGCACTGCGGGCTGGACACAGTTGTTGCCAAGCTACCTGGTGGCCTCGACGCAACGGTAGAAGCCGGGGACGCGACATTCAGCAAGGGTCAAACCCAGGTACTGTGCGTTGCACGAGCATTGTTGCGGCGCTCGAAAGTCCTGTGTGTCGATGAAGCCACATCGTCGGTCGACTACGCGACTGAGGGCGCCGTCTCGAAGGTGAGTGGGTAGATGCAAGATCATGAGTGGCTGACATCGTGCATAACCGCTCGTTGCTGAGTAGGCACTGCTACAAGTCTTTGCAGACTCAACCGTGTTAATCGTTGCTCACCGCTTAAACACCGTCATGACGTGCGACCACGTCATCGTTCTCGACGAAGGGCGCGTTGTCGAATTTGGGAAGCCTGGTGAGCTAATGGAAATTCCCACCTCGCACTTCTATCAGCTCGCCAAGAGTCAAGATGTAGCTAATCAGTAGATGAGGAAATACATCAAGCTCCAAATGTTCACTACCCGCCTGTTCGATGCATTCTCCACTGACGGTCTGATCTGGAATCAGGCCTTCTTTATCTTCCTCTCTCTCTCTCTCTCTCTCTCTCTCTCTCTTCGCTTGTCATCGTACGATCAGCACCTAGCGAATTAGCACAACATCCAGGGGTCGAGATGAGGAAGCATCACATCACTCGTCCATGTAATGAATGCATAGACATCAATTATCAATTATCAATCGACAAGATCACAACGTCAACATCTGTGTCTGCGTCTCCATCGTTTCCTTCTCACTCTTGTTCACACTCTTCTTCTTCTTCTTGTTCTTGCTCTTACTCTTGCTCTTTTTCTTCGTCATTCGCTTCTTCTGAGCCATCGCCGTCGCCATCGTCATCATCATCGTGATGTGAGTGTGTGTGCGTGTCCTTCTTCATCACCATCTCCTTCTTGTTCTTCCTCTTCTTCCTCTCTTTCTTCTTCTCTCTTTGACCAACACGACCAAACGCGAAGGCGACTCGATCGCTTTGGTCGCGTTGGCACAGACAGACACCGCTTCGGCTGCGATCCGCAAAACAAACGCCAACGAGGACCGCTCCGACAACCGCCGCACGTGTCTTGACTCAGCCGACGGACACTCTTGAGCTGAGCTGAGCCGACGCTAACCCACTGCAGCAATAGTTGGCACAGCTGCACTGCCAGCACTGAACGTAGTGACACCTGGCAGGAATCGAAGCGGCTTGCAAGACGGACGAGACCAAGCCCGTCTTTCACCACGATCGACTCTCTGCGGCCGTCGTAGTCTCGACCTCGACTGGGACTGGCATACATCCATCCCCACACCATTCGATGCCACGTCGGCAGCACTGGCGATACCACCACCACACATGTCTTCTTGGTCTTGCGCTCCGACTGGTAATGCAGGTGTAGATGTGTGTGCGTGTGCGTGTGCGTGTGTGTGTGCGTGTGCAGTGCGCGTCGCCTTTGATCGTGTCGATTCTTGTTGCGGCTCACCACCGTCTTGATGTGGAGTCGGCGATGGATCCGATACCAGCACTGACTTCGACGACGCCGGTGGCTCGCACGGCTTCAACGGCTCGGACGACTCGGACGGCTTCAAAGGTTTCAAAGGCTTCACCGACTTTGTCGGTTTCAAAGGCTTCGCCGACTTCGTCGGCTTGGACGCCTTGGATGGCGGCAACAAAGATCCCAGCCCGGACCCAGACTGCTCGAGTTGATGTGATGGCTCGGTCACGACTTCTGGTGTTGTCGGCTGCTGTTGATGCGCTTGTTGTGGGACGGTTTGTTGCTTGGGCCCCCGCACATTGCTTTCGGGCAACCAGCTCTTTCTCGCGCACACGTTGCCTCGACCCTGCTTTGTGTGCGCCTGCTCTTGCCGTTGCCCCTGCGCCTGCTCTTGCTGTTGCCCCTGCTGCGGCTGTTGCCCCTGCTGCGGCCGCCGCCGTCGCTGCTGCTGCTGCTGCTGCTGCTGCTGCTCGGATGCCTTCAATACGTCGAACCGCGCGCTGCCTTCGAGTTGACTCTCTACTAGCGCCTCGAATACCACATCCTGGCGACACAAACCCAAAGACATGAGTCAGTACCACAGCACATACAACAGCACATGATTGATTGTGCCGTGCCATATCTCATACAGTAGTCCCAAGAAAGCAATTCCACACGTACCCCGACAACTTGACGTACGAGTTGTAGTGCTTTTCGAGTGGCTGCCTTGCACTCGACGACCTTGCAACTGAGAAACATCGCTGCATGGCTCAGGAATCGTGCCTCAGCTGCTTGAGCGATGGATTCTACAGTCGACTTGTCCATAGCCTCCAAGCATCTCGCAAAGTAGATACCCGCCTGAACGCCCACCCACGAACGAAGAGAAGAGAAGGAAGAGAACCCACAAGCACAACATACAACAATGAATCAGTCACCAGCACAACAACAAGAGCACCCAGAGGCTCTGGTCCAGAGCATATGCCAGTCACATGCGATACGCACCACTCCGACGGCTTGCGCGTTCTTGATGTTCGCGCTCGAGGCGCCGCTCAACATGAGCTGCGTCAGCAGTGCATCGCCTGCACATCGAGAGGCGCACGCATCCAGCACATTTCGTGCCAGCCTTCGAAGAAAGCTCTTCTCGTCCGTCGATCGTTGCAACAATACGGGGACGATCACACTCAGATGGCGCGTCATCTTGCTCGGGATCGACAGGACGAGATCCTCCACGCACAGCAGCGCGTTGCGGCACAAGACTGACCGCAACTCCAACGCCGCCGGACACACTAGCACCTCCAATACAGCCGCTCTACATCATCAGACGACATAGATCACATCGGTCACATAGATCACATACATGACAACGATCACAAAGACTACATCAGTCGCCGCATCAATCATCCATACGAATGAATAGCTGGACGTACAAATCGTCGGAGTCCAGTCGGTCTGGATGGTGTATCGCCAGGCGCCGCAGGATATCGATCGCAGCGAACTGCGCAGCCCACGTTGTCTCTTGTCCAACTTTGGCCTTGGCGTTCGTGACCGCGTACTGCAACTCGCTGAGGTCAGCGTCAGGTTCTTCAGATGGCAAAACTTGGTCGCGGCTCAGTACAGTCACGGTGTATAGCTCGCCATCAGGAGCGCCTTCCATGGCTTTTTCGTTGCTTGAAAGGACCAACTCGCACACAACCGAAGGGACTGGGAGTTGATCTTGATCTTGTTGTTGCGGGTGAGGTAGAGGTTGAGGTTGAGGTTGAGATTGCCGTTGATGCTGACTGTGCGTGTGCTCGATGCTTTGGGCGGCTGGTTGTTCACGCTTGTGTGTCTGCTCGGGGCTGTAGTCATTCTCCAGCGTCAACTTATCCGCGGCCTCGTTCTCGTTCACAGTCTCCTTCTCGATCTCAGTCTCAGTCTCGGTCTCGGTCTTAGTCTCGCTCTCAGTCTCGGTCTCGGTCTTAGTCTCGGTCTCAGGCTCAGGCTTGGGCTGGAGCACGACCTCGGACACAGCCTCGCTTCCGTTTCCGGTCTCCGTCTCGAGCTTGCTCTTCTCAATGCACTTGCTCGTGTTCTTGTTGTCGGTGACGTTGCCGGTCTCACTCGTGATCTCGTTCTCGCTCTCGCTCTCACTCTCGCTCTCGCTCTCGTCCTCTTTCGCGTCGCCATCATCAGCAGCAGCGTCATCGACTGCTGTCGGCGTCACCTTCGCGTTCGTGCTTGACGTGTCGTCTTTGACGACCATAGCGAGAGCGAGAGCGAGAGGGCTCTTCGTCGGCAGGACTGCAGCGCGGCAGCCATCGCGATACGCGACTACTTGGCTCTCGACGACTTCCATGTGCGCCGAAAGCTGTTTGCACTTCGCGTGTTCGACGGCGAGTTCTTGTCGAGCATGCCGAGTGAGCGCCCTCGTGCGCAAGAGCTCCGCCCTCAATCGACGAACGTCGTCGATGGTGGCCCAAAGCAGACACTGCGTCTCCGAGAGGGCCACACGCACGGGATTGATGCCACACGTGATACGATCGGCCAACGCCATGAACGCGGCCGTCATATCTGCCACACTCACAATGGCTGTGCGACTGCATCCCTCGTACTCGTAGAAGAGTCCTGCCACGTCCTCGCTGCCGTGAAGCTCGACCTCAAACCCTGTCATTATCTGCTGAAAAGCCGCCACCATGCCGGCATCCTCTCGCGAAGCACGTCCGTCGACTCGATCCCGCTCCATAGCAGCTTCGATGTACTCGAGAATCACCCGAACGCTCGGATCGTCATCACCGACCGAGTCACCGGCCACGGCCACGGCCACGCCCGCGTTGACGTTGCGTCGGCGTCGGCGTCGGCGTCGGCGTCAGCGTCGGCGTCAGCGATGTCGTGCACATGGGTTTCTTCTGTTGGTCCCGCTTCAGCAGACCTCGTGAGCGATTCGATTCTCGTCGTCAGCTGGTGGTTGAGAAAGACGAGCATCTGCGCTTGCTGGCGGGCGATCTGGACGTTCAAGCGCTCGTCCTCGATGTCTTCTTCGAGTTGCTGGACCTGTCGCTGGGCGGCAGCGACACCGTTCTCATACGCCCACAACTCGTCCACGAGTGGGCCGCACGCGGCTCTCATCGCCGTGGTCAGCAGCAACACGGACGCCATGATCGCGTCCTGCCACACAACCGCCGTACCATGCTCTCCGTGCATCTCGACGTAGACGCCGTGAGTCGACTCGACGCAGTTGACTTGGTCCAAGAACATCGTGAGCGCAGCGCGCACACTGTCGCGCACGCCGTCGGTCAGGCGCAGCGTCTGCGCGGTACCTTCTTCACTGGAGACGTAGTGGCTCATGATCTCTTTGTAGCACTGGTACTCGTACGAACGAGAGACCTTTGGTATCGGTGTTGTTGTTGGTGTTGTTGGTGTTGGTGCTGTTGGTGCTGTTGGTACTGTATGTTGTATGTTGGTGCTGTTGGTTCGAGACCAATATTCCACCAACAGAAAACTAGACTGACTGCCGTGGTCGGTCGCTGGGCGCGAGAATTCCTTCCCTCGGCTCCATGTAATTTACGGAGAGCACGCGTGACGACATCATGCGCAAGTGGCGAGCTCACAAGCGCGAGGTTCGTGGCCTCCCCACGCAGAGCAGCGGACGCCACGGCGCGCGCGCTCTGTTTCAGCGCATGGATCGCGGCAAGTACTTGGAGATGCGCGACGTCTCGGGCGTGCACGTCAGTGGGCAACACGAGCAGGTTGCTCGGAAGATGGGAGTTGTGGGTTCGCGTGTGTGTCCACACAGGTGTTGGGTGTATGGGTGACGGGGTGGTCGTGTTGTGAAATGTTTCGGGTAATTTTCGTTGGTTGGATTTTCAAATCTTTGGTTGGATTTTCAAATGTTTGGAGTGCGAGTGTCATTCGGTGAAGGGAGGTGGGGAGGTGGATGTTGTGTTTTGTGGTGCCGTTTGTGCCTTGCAGGATTGTGACGACCTCTGGTTTGTGTTTGGTTCCGTCCGGAACAGCGTGACAGAGTGACTCCGTGACTGCGTGACTGCGTGACTCCGTGACTCCGTGACTGCGTGACAAAATGACTCTGCCGACTTTCCGCCTTCCGACGGGAATCAATCCCAACGTCGTTCTGGTTCTGGTCAGCCGTCGGTCCGTCCATGATAGGGTGAGTGCGTGAGTTTGTAGTATTGTGGCTGGTGGCTGTTGTGAATCGAACGTTCTTTAGCTCAAGAGAGTAGAGAGTAGCGTTGGGAGATGGGAGCTGGGAGTCGGTGTTGGCCCACCCAGCCGTTGGAGACTTCTGCTGGCGCTTGAGCTTCTGGCGCTTGGATCTAGCAGATTGGTTCCGTGCTGTGCAATGTACAGTGTATTGCTGACACTTGGCTTCAGTCCGCACGCACACCAAACCAGCTGTCCAACTTCAACATCTTCAACGGGCGAAAGATCCTACGGAAGTGCTGGCTGGCTGTTGGCTCAGCCAACTTGGCTGCACTGCACTACTGTACACTGTACACTGTACAGTATCGGCTGGATCCACCACCACCAGTCCATGTGGGCCACACCATTGAACTGTTCTTCGACATCACAAGCCATGCGATGCATGCATCCGCATCGACAATCGACAGACACATCGCCGCATTTGTCGAAGCAAGTGCCACAAACACAGTCACCGTCACATCCATATCCACATCCACATCCACAGCCACCGTCACAGCACCAGCAACATCAGCCTCGAGTATCGATTGTCGGGTGTCGAGTGCCGCGTTCTCTCTCTCTCTCTCTTTCACACTCTACCTCTACCTCTCTCTCTCTCTCTCTCTCTCTCTCTCTCTCTCTCTCCCCCTCTTTCTCTCTCTCTCTCTCTCTCTCCCTCTTTCTCTCTATCTCTCTCTCTCTCTTCGCTTGTCATCGTACGATCAGCACCTAGCGAATTAGCACAACATCCAGGGGTCGAGATGAGGAAGCATCACATCACTCGTCCATGTAATGAATGCATAGACATCAATTATCAATATCAATCGACATGATCACAACGTCAACATCTGTGTCTGCGTCTCCATCGTTTCCTTCTCACTCTTGTTCTCACTCTTCTTCTTCTTCTTGTTCTTGCTCTTACTCTTGCTCTTTTTCTTCGTCATTCGCTTCTTCTGAGCCATCGCCGTCGCCATCGTCATCGTCATCATCATCGTGATGTGCGTGTGCGTGTCCTTCTTCATCACCATCTCCTTCTTGTTCTTCCTCTTCTTCCTCTCTTTCTTCTTCTCTCTTTGACCAACACGACCAAACGCGAAGGCGACTCGATCGCTTTGGTCGCGTTGGCACAGACAGACACTGCTTCGGCTGCGATCCGCAAAACAAACGCCAACGAGGACCGCTCCGACAACCGCCGCACGTGTGTTGACTCAGCCGACGGACACTCTTGAGCTGAGCTGAGCCGACGCTAACCCACTGCAGCAATAGTTGGCACAGCTGCACTGCCAGCACTGAACGTAGTGACACCTGGCAGGAATCGAAGCGGCTTGCAAGACGGACGAGACCAAGCCCGTCTTTCACCACGATCGACTCTCTGCGGCCGTCGTAGTCTCGACCTCGACTGGGACTGGCATACATCCATCCCCACACCATTCGATGCCACGTCGGCAGCACTGGCGATACCACCACCACACATGTCTTCTTGGTCTTGCGCTCCGACTGGTAATGCAGGTGTAGATGTGGGGGCGTGTGCGTGTGTGTGTGCGTGTGCGTGTGCAGGGCGCGTCGCCTTTGATCGTGTCGATTCTTGTTGCGGCTCACCACCGTCTTGATGTGGAGTCGGCGATGGATCCGATACCAGCACTGACTTCGACGACGCCGGTGGCTCGCACGGCTTCAACGGCTCGGACGACTCGGACGACTCGGACGGCTTCAAAGGTTTCAAAGGCTTCACCGACTTTGTCGGTTTCAAAGGCTTCGCCGACTTCGTCGGCTTGGACGCCTTGGATGGCGGCAACAAAGATCCCAGCCCGGACCCAGACTGCTCGAGTTGATGTGATGGCTCGGTCACGACTTCTGGTCTCGTCGGCTGCTGTTGATGCGCTTGTTGTGGGACGGTTTGTTGCTTGGGCCCCCGCACATTGCTTTCGGGCAACCAGCTCTTTCTCGCGCACACGTTGCCTCGAGCCTGCTTTGTGTGCGCCTGCTCTTGCCGTTGCCCCTGCGCCTGCTCTTGCTGTTGCCCCTGCTGCGGCTGTTGCCCCTGCTGCGGCCGCCGCCGTCGCTGCTGCTGCTGCTGCTGCTGCTTCGGCTGCTGCTGCTGCTGCTGCTCGGATGCCTTCAATACGTCGAACCGCGCGCTGCCTTCGAGTTGACTCTCTACTAGCGCCTCGAATACCACATCCTGGCGACACAAACCCAAACACATGAGTAAGTACCACATCACATACAACAGCACATGATTGATTGTGCCGTGCCATATCTCACACAATAGTCCCAAGAAAGCAATTCCACACGTACCCCGACAACTTGACGTACGAGTTGTAGTGCTTTTCGAGTGGCTGCCTTGCACTCGACGACCTTGCAACTGAGAAACATCGCTGCATGGCTCAGGAATCGTGCCTCAGCTGCTTGAGCGATGGATTCTACAGTCGACTTGTCCATAGCCTCCAAGCATCTCGCAAAGTAGATACCCGCCTGAACGCCCACCCACGAACGAAGAGAAGAGAAGGAAGAGAACCCACAAGCACAACATACAACAATGAATCAGTCACCAGCACAACAACAAGAGCACCCAGACGCTCTGGTCCAGAGCATATGCCAGTCACAAGCGATACGCACCACTCCGACGGCTTGCGCGTTCTTGATGTTCGCGCTCGAGGCGCCGCTCAACATGAGCTGCGTCAGCAGTGCATCGCCTGCACATCGAGAGGCGCACGCATCCAGCACATTTCGTGCCAGCCTTCGAAGAAAGCTCTTCTCGTCCGTCGATCGTTGCAACAATACGGGGACGATCACACTCAGATGGCGCGTCATCTTGCTCGGGATCGACAGGACGAGATCCTCCACGCACAGCAGCGCGTTGCGGCACAAGACTGACCGCAACTCCAACGCCGCCGGACACACTAGCACCTCCAATACAGCCGCTCTACATCATCAGACGACATAGATCACATCGGTCACATAGATCACATACATGACAACGATCACAAAGACTACATCAGTCGCCGCATCAATCGTCAATACGAATGAGTAGCTGGACGTACAAATCGTCGGCGTCCAGTCTGTCTGGATGGTGTATCGCCAGGCGCCGCAGGATATCGATCGCAGCGAACTGCGCAGCCCACGTTGTCTCTTGTCCAACCTTGGCGTTCGTGACCGCGTACTCCAACTCGCTGAGGTCAGCGTCAGGCTCTTCAGATGGCAAAACTTGGTCGCGGCTCAGTACAGTCACGGTGTATAGCTCGCCATCAGGAGCGCCTTCCATGGCTTTTTCGTTGCTTGAAAGGACCAACTCGCACACAACCGAAGGGACTGGGAGTTGATCTTGTTGTTGCGGGTGAGGGTGATGTAGAGGTTGAGGTTGAGATTACCGTTGATGCTGACTGTGCGTGTGCTCGATGCTTTGGGCGGCTGGTTGTTCACGCTTGTGTGTCTGCTCGGGGCTGTAGTCATTCTCCAGCGTCAACTTATCCGCGACCTCGTTCTCCTTCGCAGTCTCAGTCTCGGTCTCGGTCTCGGTCTTAGTCTCGCTCTCAGTCTCGGTCTCGGTCTTAGTCTCGGTCTCAGGCTCAGGCTTGGGCTGGAGCACGACCTCGGACACAGCCTCGCTTCCGTTTCCGGTCTCCGTCTCGAGCTTGCTCTTCTCAATGCTCTTGTTCGTGATCTTGTTGTCGGCCACGTTGTCAGTCTCACTCGTGATCTCATTCTCGCTTTCGCTCTCGCCCTCGCTCTCGCTTTCGTCCTCTTTCGCGTCGTCATCATCATCAGTAGCAGCGTCGTCGACTGTTGTCGGCGTCACCTTCGCGTTCGTGCTTGACCTGTCGTCTTCGACGACGACAGCGAGAGGGCTCTTTGTAGGCAGGACTGCAGCGCGGCACCCATCGCGATACGCGACTACTTGGCTCTCGACGACTTCCATGTGCGCCGAAAGCTGTTTGCACCTCGCGTGCTCGACGGCGAGTTCTTGTCGAGCACGTCGCGTGAGCGCCCTCGCTCGCAAGAGCTCCGCCCTCAATCGACGAACGTCGTCCATGGTAGCCCAAAGCAGACACTGCGTCTCCGAGAGGGCCACACGCACGGGATTGATGCCACACGTGATACGATCGGCCAACGCCACGAACGCGGCCGTCATATCTGCCACACTCACAATGGCTGTGCGACTGCATCCCTCGTACTCGTAGAAGAGTCCTGCCACGTCCTCGCTGCCGTGAAGCTCGACCTCAAACTCGGTCATTATCTGCTGAAAAGCCGCCACCATGCCGGCATCCTCTCGCGAAGCACGTCCGTCGACTCGATCCCGCTCCATAGCAGCTTCGATGTACTCGAGAATCACCCGAACGCTCGGATCGTCATCACCGACCGAGTCACCGGCCACGGCCACGGCCACGGCCACGCCCGCGTTGACGTTGACGTCGGCGGTTGGCGTTAGTCGGCGTCGGCGGCGTCGGCGTCGGCGTCAGCGATGTCGTGCACATGGGTTTCTTCTGTTGGTCCCGCTTCAGCAGACCTCGCGAGCGATTCGATTTTCGTCGTCAGCTGGTGGTTGAGAAAGACGAGCATCTGCGCTTGCTGGCGGGCGATCTGGACGTTCAAGCGCTCGTCCTCGATCTCTTCTTCGAGTTGCTGGACCTGTCGCTGGGCGGCAGCGACACCGTTCTCATACGCCCACAACTCGTCCACGAGTGGGCCGCACGCGGCTCTCATCGCCGTGGTCAGCAGCAGCACGGACGCCATGATCGCGTCCTGCCACACAACCGCCGTACCATGCTCTCCGTGCATCTCGACGTAGACGCCGTGAGTCGACTCGACGCAGTTGACTTGGTCCAAGAACATCGTGAGCGCAGCGCGCACACTGTCGCGCACGCCGTCGGTCAGGCGCAGCGTCTGCGCGGTACCTTCTTCACTGGAGACGTAGTGGCTCATGATCTCTTTGTAGCACTGGTACTCGTACGAACGAGAGACCTTTGGTATCGGTGCTGTTGTTGTTGGTGTTGTTGGTGTTGGTGCTGTTGGTGCTGTATGTTGTATGTTGTATGTTGGTGCTGTTGGTTCGAGACCAATATTCCAACAACAGAAAACTAGACTGACTGCCGTGGTCGGTCGCTGGGCGCGAGAATTCCTTCCCTCGGCTCCATGTAATTTACGGAGAGCACGCGTGACGACATCATGCGCAAGTGGCGAGCTCACAAGCGCGAGGTTCGTGGCCTCCCCACGCAGAGCAGCGGACGCCACGGCGCGCGCGCTCTGTTTCAGCGCATGGATCGCGGCAAGTACTTGGAGATGCGCGACGTCTCGGGCGTGCACGTCAGTGGGCAACACGAGCAGGTTGCTCGGAAGATGGGAGTTGTGGGTTCGCGTGTGTGTCCACACAGGTGTTGGGTGTATGGGTGACGGGGTGGTAATGTTGTGAAATGTTTCGGGTAATTTTCGTTGGTTGGATTTTCAAATCTTTGGTTGGATTTTCAAATGTTTGGAGGGCGAGTGTCATTCGGTGAAGGGAGTTGGGGAGGTGGATGTTGTGTTTTGTGGTGCCGTTTGTGCCTTGCTGGATTGTGACGACCTCTGGTTTGTGTTTGGTTCCGTCCAGAGCAGCGTGTCAGAGTGACCGAGTGACCGAGTGACCGAGTGACCGAGTGACCGAGTGACTCCGTCGACGATCCGTCGACTCTCCGCCTTCCGACGGGAATCAATGCCAACGTCGTTCTGGTTCTGGTCAGTCGTCAGTCGTCGGTCAGTCCATGATAGAGTGAGTGTGTGACAAGTGTTGTTTGTGGCTGGTGGCTGTTGTGAATCGAACGCACTTTAGCTCAAGAGAGTAGAGAGTAGCGTTGGGAGATGGGAGCTGGGAGTCGGTGTTGGCCCACCCAACCGTTGGAGACTTCTGCTGGCGCTTGGATCTGACAGATTGGTTCCGTGCTGTGTGTGCAATGTACGGTACAGTATATTGCTGACACTTGGCTTCAGTCCGCACGCACACCAAACCAGCTGTCCAACTTCAACATCTTCAACGGGCGAAAGATCCTTCTGGAGTGCTGGCTGGCTGTTGGCTCAGCCAACTTGGCTGCACTGCACTACTGTACACTGTACACTGTACCGGATCGACTGGATCCACCACCACCAGTCCATGTGGGCCACACCATTGAACTGTTCTTCGACATCACAAGCGATGCGATGCATCCGCATCCGCATCGACAATCGACACACACATCGTCGCATTTGTCGAAGCAAGAGCCACAGCCACGTCCACAGTCACCGTCACATCCATACCCACATCCGCATCCATAGCCACAGCCACAGCCACAGCCACCGTCACAGCACCAGCAACATCGGCCTCGAGTATCGATTGTCGAGTGTCGAGTGCCGCGTTCTCTCTCTCTCTCTTTCTCTCTCTCTCTCTTTCTCTCTCTCTCTCTCTCTCGTCGCTTGTCATCACACAATCAGCATCTGGCGAATTATTAGCACAACATCCAGGGGTCGAGATGAGGAAGCATCGCATCACTCGTCCATGTAATGAATGCATAGACATCAATTATCAATATCAATCGACAAGATCACAACGTCAACATCTGTATCTGCGTCTCCATCGTTTCCTGCTCACTCTTGCTCTTGCTCTTGCTCTTGCTCCTTTTCTTCGTCATCCGCTTCTTCTGAGCCATCGCCATCGCCATCGCCATCGTCATCATCATCGTGATGTGAGTGTGTGTGTGCGTGTCCTTCTTCATCATCATCTCCTTCTTCTTCTTCTCCTCCTTCCTCTTCTTCTTCCTCTTCTCCTTCCTCTTCTTCTTCTCTCTTTGACCAACACGACCAAACGCGAAGGCGACTCGATCGCTTTGGTCGCGTTGGCAGGCACAGACAGACACTGCTTCGGCTGCGATCCGCAAAACAAACTCCAACGAGGACCGCTCCGACAACCGCCGCACGTGTCTTGACTCAGCCGACGGACACCCTTGAGCTGAGCTGAGCTGACGCTAACCCACTGCAGCAACAGTAGGCACAGCTGTACTGCCAGCACTGAACGTAGTGACACTAGACAGGAATCGAAGCGGCTTGCAAGACGAACGAGACCAAGCCCGTCTTTCACCACGATCGACTCTCTGCGGCCGCCGTAATCTCGACCTCGACTGGGACTGGCATACATCCATCGCCACAGCATTCGATGCCACGTCAGCACCACTGGTGATACCACCACCACGCATGTCTTCTTGGTCTTGCGCTCCGACTGGTAAAGCAGGTGTAGGTGTGGGGGCGTGTGTGTGTGCGAGTGCGTGTGCAGTTCGCGTCGCTCTTGATCGTGTCGATTCTTGTTGGGCGTCGCCATCGTCTTGATGTGGAGTCGGCGATGGATCCGATACTAGTACCAGCACTGACTTCGACGACGCCAGTGGCTCACACGGCTTCAACGCCTCGGACGACTCGGACGCCTCGGACGGCTTCAAAGCTTCAAAGGCTTCAAAGACTTCAAAGGCTTCGTCGACTTCGACGGCTTGGACGCCTTGGATGGCGGCAACAAAGATCCCAACCCAGACCCAGACTGCTCTAGTTGATGTGATGGCTCGGTCACGTCTTCTGGTCTCGTCGGCTGCTGTTGGTGTGCTTGTTGTGGGACGGTTTGTTGCTTGGGCCCCCGCACATTGCTTTCGGGCAACCAGCTTTTTCTCGCGCACACGTTGCCTCGAGCCTGCTTTGTGTGCGCCTGCTCTTGCTCTTGCCCTTGCCCTTGCCCTTGCCCCTGCCGCGGCCGAGGCCGCCGACGTCGCTGCTGCTGCTGTTGCTGCTGCTGCTGCTCGGATGCCTTCAACACGTCGAACCGCGCGCTGCCTTCGAGTTGACTCTCTACTAGCGCCTCGAATACCACATCCTGGCGACACAAACCCAAAGACATGAGTCAGTACCACAGCACATACAACAGCACATGATTCATTGTGCCATATCTCATACAATAGTCCCAAGAAAGCATTTCCACACGTATCCCGACAACTTGACGTACGAGTTGTAGTGCTTTTCGAGTGGCTGCCTTGCACTCGACGACCTTGCAACTGAGAAACATCGCTGCATGGCTCAGGAATCGTGCCTCAGCTGCTTGAGCGATGGATTCCACAGTCGACTTGTCCATAGCCTCCAAGCATCTCGCAAAGTAGATTCCCGCCTGAACGCCCACCCACAAAGATATGAGAAGAGAAGAGAAGAGAAGACACAAGCACAACATACAACATTGAATCAGTCACCAGCACAACAACAAGAGCACCCAGACGCTCTGGTCCAGAGCATATGCCAGTGACAAGCGATACGCACCACTCCGACGGCTTGCGCGTTCTTGATGTTCGCGCTCGAGGCGCCGCTCAACATGAGCTGCGTCAGCAGTGCATCGCCTGCACATCGAGAGGCGCACGCATCCAGCACATTTCGTGCCAGCCTTCGAAGAAAGCTCTTCTCGTCCGTCGATCGTTGCAACAATACGGGGACGATCACACTCAGATGGCGCGTCATCTTGCTCGGGATCGACAGAACGAGATCCTCCACGCACAGCAGCGCGTTGCGGCACAAGACTGACCGCAACTCCAACGCCGCCGGACACACTAGCACCTCCAATACAGCCGCTCTACATCATCAGACGACACATAGATCACATAGATCACATAGATCACATTGATGACAAAGATCACATTGATGACAAAGATCACAAAGACTACATCAGTCGCCGCATCAATCATCCATACGAATGAATAGCTGGACGTACAAATCGTCGGAGTCCAGTCGGTCTGGATGGTGTATCGCCAGGCGCCGCAGGATATCGATCGCAGCGAACTGCGCAGCCCACGTCGTTTCTTGTCCAACCTTGGCCTTGGCGTTCGTGACCGCGTACTGCAACTCGCTGAGGTCAGCGTCAGGTTCTTCAGATGGCAAAACTTGGTCGCGGCTCAGTGCAGTCACGGTGTATAGCTCGCCATCAGGAGCGCCTTCCATGGCTTTTTCGTTGCTTGAAAGGACCAACTCGCACACAACCGGAGGAACTGGGAGTTGATCTTGATGTTGCGGGTGAGGGTGAGGATCAGGGTGAGGGTGAGGATGAGGGTTATGTAGAGGTTGAGGTTGAGGTTGAGATTGAGGTTGAGATTGCCGTTGATGTTGACTGTGCGTGTGCTCGATGCTCTGGGCGGTTGGTTGTTCACGCTTGTGTGTCTGCTCGGGACTGTAGTCATTCTCCAGCGTCAACTTCTCCGCGGCCTCGTTCTCATTCACGGTCTTCTTCCCAGTCTCGGTCTCGGTCTCCATCTGAGTCTCGGTCTTAGTCTCGGTCTCGGTCTCAGTCTCAGGCATGGGCTGGAGCACGAGCTCGGACACAGCCTCGCTTCCGTTTCCGGTGTCCGTCTCGAGCTTGCTCTTCTCAATGTTGTTGTTCGTGTTCTTGTTGTCGGCCACGTTGTCAGTCTCACTCGTGATCTCGCTCGCCTTCTCCTTCTCGCTCTCGCTCTCGCTCTCGCTCTCGCTCTTGCTTTCGTCCTCTTTCGCGTTGTCATCATCAGCAGCAGCAGCGTCGTCGACTGTTGTCGGCGTCACCTTCGCGTTCGTGCTTGACCTGTCGTCTTCGACGACGATGGCGATAGCGATAGCGATAGCGAGAGGGCTCTTTGTAGGCAGGACTGCAGCGCGGCAGCCATCGCGATACGCGACTACTTGGCTCTCGACGACTTCCATGTGCGCCAAAAGCTGTTTGCACCTCGCGTGCTCGACGGCGAGTTCTTGTCGAGCACGTCGCGTGAGCGCCCTCGCTCGCAAGAGCTCCGCCCTTAATCGACGAACGTCGTCCATGGTAGCCCAAAGCAGACACTGCGTCTCCGAGAGGGCCACACGCACGGGATTGATGCCACACGTGATACGATCGGCCAACGCCATGAACGCGGCCGTCATATCTGCCACACTCACAATGGCTGTGCGACTGCATCCCTCGTACTCGTAGAAGAGTCCTGCCACGTCCTCGCTGCCGTGAAGCTCGACCTCAAACTCGGTCATCATCTGCTGAAAAGCCGCCACCATGCCGGCATCCTCTCGCGTAGCACGTCCGTCGACTCGATCCCGCTCCATAGCAGCTTCGATGTACTCGAGAATCACCCGGACGCTCGGATCGTCATCACCGACCGAGTCACCGGCCACGGCCACGGCCACGCCCGCGTTGACGTTGGCGTTGACGTTGATGCTGGCGTTGGCGTTAGTATCGGCGTTAGCGTCGGCGTCGGCGATGTCGTGCACATGAGTTTCTTCTGTTGGTCCCGCTTCAGCAGACCTCGTGAGCGATTCGATTTTCGTCGTCAGCTGGTGGTTGAGAAAGACGAGCATCTGCGCTTGCTGGCGGGCGATCTGGACGTTCAAGCGCTCGTCCTCGATCTCTTCTTCGAGTTGCTGGACCTGTCGCTGGGCGGCAGCGACACCGTTCTCATACGCCCACAACTCGTCCACGAGTGGGCCGCACGCGGTTCTCATCGCCGTGGTCAGCAGCAACACGGACGCCATGATCGCGTCCTGCCACACAACCGCCGTACCATGCTCTCCGTGCATCTCGACGTAGACGCCGTGAGTCGACTCGACGCAGTTGACTTGGTCCAAGAACATCGTGAGCGCAGCGCGCACACTGTCGCGCACGCCGTCGGTCAGGCGCAGCGTCTGCGCGGTACCTTCTTCACTGGAGACGTAGTGGCTCATGATCTCTTTGTAGCACTGGTACTCGTACGAACGAGAGACCTTTTGGTATCGGTGTTGTTGGTGTTGTTGGTGTTGGTGCTGTTGGTACTGTATGTTGTATGTTGGCGCTGTTGGTTCGAGACCAATATTCCAACAACAGAAAACTAGACTGACTGCCGTGGTCGGTCGCTGGGCGCGAGAATTCCTTCCCTCGGCTCCATGTAATTTACGGAGAGCACGCGTGACGACATCATGCGCAAGTGGCGAGCTCACAAGCGCGAGGTTCGTGGCCTCCCCACGCAGAGCAGCGGACGCCACGGCGCGCGCGCTCGGTTTCAGCGCATGGATCGCGACAAGTACTTGGAGATGCGCGACGTCTCGGGCGTGCACGTCAGTGGGCAACACGAGCAGGTTGCTCGGAAGATGGGAGTTGTGGGTTCGCGTGTGTGTCCACACAGGTGTTGGGTGTATGGGTGACGGGGTGGTAATGTTGTGAAATGTTTCGGGTAATTTTCGTTGGTTGGATTTTCAAATCTTTGGTTGGATTTTCAAATGTTTGGAGGGCGAGTGTCATTCGGTGAAGGGAGGTGGGAGGTGGATGTTGTGTTTTGTGGTGCCGTTTGTGCCTTGTTGGATTGTGACGACCTCTGGTTTGTGTTTGGTTCCGGCCGGAGCAGCGTGACAGAGTGACAGAGTGACCGAGTGACTCCGTCGACGGTCCGCCGACTCTCCGCCTTCCGACGGGAATGAATGCCAACGTCGTTCTGGTTCTGGTCAGTAGTCAGTCGTCGGTCAGTCCATGATAGAGTGAGTGTGTGACAAGTGTTGTTTGTGGCTGGTGGCTGTTGTGATTCGAACGCACTTGAGCTCAAGAGAGTAGAGAGTAGCGTTGGGAGATGGGAGCTGGGAGTCGGAGTTGGCCCACCCAACCGTTGGGGACTTCTGGCGCTTGAGCTTCTGGCGCTTGGATCTGGCAGATTGGTTCCGTGCTGTGTGTGCAATGTACAGTGTACAGTCTATTGCTGACACTTGGCTTCAGTCCGCACGCACACCAAACCAGCTGTCCAACTTCAACATCTTCAACGGGCGAAAGATCCTACTGGAGTGCTGGCTGGCTGTGTGGCTGAGCCAACTTGGCTGCACTGCACTACTGTACACTGTACACTCTACCGGATCGACTGGATCCACCACCGACAGTCCATGTGGGCCACACCATTGAACTGTTCTTCGACATCACAAGCGATGCGATGCGATGCATCCGCATCCGCATCGACAATCGACACACAAATCGTCGCATTTGTCGAAGCAAGAGCCACAGCCACATCCACAGTCACCGTCACATCCATACCCACATCCGCATCCATAGCCACAGCCACAGCGACATCCACAGCCACCGTCACAGCACCAGCAACATCGGCCTCGAGTATCGATTGTCGAGTGTCGAGTGCCGCGTTCTTTCTCTCTCTCTCTCTCTCTCTCGCTTCATCACACAATCAGCACCTGGCGAATTATTAGCACAACATCCAGGGGTCGAGATGAGGAAGCATCGCATCACTCGTCCATGTAATGAATGCATAGACATCAATTCTCAATATCAATCGACATGATCACAACGTCAACATCTGTATCTGCGTCCCCATCGTTTCCTCCTCACTCTTGCTCTTGCTCTTGCTCCTTTTCTTCGTCATCCGCTTCTTCTGAGCCATCGCCATCGCCATCGTCATCATCATCGTGATGTGAGTGTGTGTGTGCATGTCCTTCTTCTTCATCATCATCTCCTTCTTCTCCTTCTCCTTCCTCTTCTTCCTCTCTTTCTTCTTCTCTCTTTGACCAACACGACCAAACGCGAAGGCGACTCGATCGCTTTGGTCGCGTTGGCAGGCACAGACAGACACTGCTTCGGCTGCGATCCGCAAAACAAACTCCAACGAGGACCGCTCCGACAACCGCCGCACGTGTCTTGACTCAGCCGACGGACACCCTTGAGCTGAGCTGAGCTGACGCTAACCCACTGCAGCAACAGTAGGCACAGTTGTACTGCCAGCACTGAACGTAGTGACACTAGGCAGGAATCGAAGCGGCTTGCAAGACGAACGAGACCAAGCCCGTCTTTCACCACGATCGACTCTCTGCGGCCGTCGTAATCTCGACCTCGACTGGGACTGGCATACATCCATCCCCACAGCATTCGATGCCACGTCAGCACCACTGGCGATACCACCTCCACGCATGTCTTCTTGGTCTTGCGCTCCGACTGGTAAAGCAGTTGTAGGTGTGGGGGCGTGTGCGTGTGCGTGTGCGTGTGCGTGTGCGTGTGCAGTGCGCGTCGCTCTTGATCGTGTCGATTTTTGTTGCGCGTCGCCACCGTCTTGATGTGGAGTCGGCGACGGATCCGATACCAGTACCAGCACTGACTTCGACGACGCCGATGTCGCGCACGCCTTCAACGCCTCGCACGGCTTCAACGCCTCGGACGACTCGGACACCTCGGACGGCTTCAAAGGCTTCAAAGGCTTCGCCGACTTCGTCGGCTTGGACGCCTTGGATTGCGGCAACACAGATCCCAACCCAGACCCAGAATGCTCTAGTTGATGTGATGGCTCGGTCACGTCTTCTGGTCTCGTCGGCTGCGGTTGGTGTGCTTGTTGTGGGACGGTTTGTTGCTTGGGCCCCCGCACATTGCTTTCGGGCAACCAGCTTTTCCTCGCGCACACGTTGCCTCGAGCCTGCTTTGTGTGCGCCTGCTCTTGCTCTTGCTCTTGCTCTTGCTCTTGCCCCTGCCGCGGCCGAGGCCGCCGACGTCGTTGCTGCTGCTGTTGCTGCTGCTGCTGCTCGGATGCCTTCAATACGTCGAACCGCGCGCTGCCTTCGAGTTGACTCTCTACTAGCGCCTCGAATACCACATCCTGGCGACACAAACCCAAACACATGAGTCAGTACCACATCACATACAACAGCACATGATTGATTGTGCCGTGCCATATCTCACACAGTAGTCCCAAGAAAGCAATTCCACACGTACCCCGACAACTTGACGTACGAGTTGTAGTGCTTTTCGAGTGGCTGCCTTGCACTCGACGACCTTGCAACTGAGAAACATCGCTGCATGGCTCAGGAATCGTGTCTCAGCTGCTTGAGCGATGGATTCCACAGTCGACTTGTCCATAGCCTCCAAGCATCTCGCAAAGTAGATACCCGCCTGAACGCCCACCCACAAAGAAGAGAAGAAGAGAAAGACACAAGCACAACATACAACAATGAATCAGTCACCAGCACAACAACAAGAGCACCCAGACGCTCTGGTCCAGAGCATATGCCAGTCACAAGCGATACGCACCACTCCGACGGCTTGCGCGTTCTTGATGTTCGCGCTCGAGGCGCCGCTCAACATGAGCTGCGTCAGCAGTGCATCGCCTGCACATCGAGAGGCGCACGCATCCAGCACATTTCGTGCCAGCCTTCGAAGAAAGCTCTTCTCGTCCGTCGATCGTTGCAACAATACGGGGACGATCACACTCAGATGGCGCGTCATCTTGCTCGGGATCGACAGAACGAGATCCTCCACGCACAGCAGCGCGTTGCGGCACAAGACTGACCGCAACTCCAACGCTGCCGGACACACTAGCACCTCCAATACAGCCGCTCTACATCATCAGACGACACATAGATCACATAGACACATAGATCACATAGATCACATTGATGACAAAGATCACAAAGACTACATCAGTCGCCGCATCAATCATCAATACGAATGAAGAGCTGGACGTACAAATCATCGGCGTCCAGTCGGTCTGGATGGTGTATCGCCAGGCGCCGCAGGATATCGATCGCAGCGAACTGCGCAGCCCACGTCGTTTCTTGTCCAACTTTGGCCTTGGCGTTCGTGACCGCGTACTGCAACTCGCTGAGGTCAGCGTCAGGTTCTTCAGATGGCAAAACTTGGTCGCGGCTCAGTACCGTCACGGTGTATAGCTCGCCATCAGGAGCGCCTTCCATGGCTTTTTCGTTGCTTGAAAGGACCAACTCGCACACAACCGGAGGAACTGGGAGTTGATCTTGATCTTGATGTTGCGGGTGAGGGTAGATCAGGTGAGGGTGAGATGAGGTGAGGGTGATGTAGAGGTTGAGGTTGAGGTTGAGATTGAGATTGAGATTGCCGTTGATGTTGACTGTGCGTGTGCTCGATGCTCTGGGCGGTTGGTTGTTGACGCTTGTGTGTCTGCTCGGGACTGTAGTCATTCTCCAGCGTCAACTTCTCCGCGGCCTCGTTCTCGTTCACGGTCTTCTTCACAGTCTCGGTCTCGGTCTCGGTTTTAGTCTCGGTCTCCATCTGAGTCTCGGTCTTAGTCTCGGTCTCGGTCTCAGTCTCAGGCTTGGGCTGGAGCACGAGCTCGGACACAGCCTCGCTTCCGTTTCCGGTCTCCGTCTCGAGCTTGCTCTTCTCAATGTTGTTGTTCGTGTTCTTGTTGTCGGCCACGTTGTCAGTCTCACTCGTGATCTCGCTCGCCTTCTCGTTCTCGCTCTCGCTCTCGCTCTTGCTTTCGTCCTCTTTCGCGTTGTCATTATCAGCAGCAGCAGCGTCGTCGACTGTTGTCGGCGTCACCTTCGCGTTCGTGCTTGACCTGTCGTCTTCGACGTCGATAGCGAGAGCGAGACCGAGCGCGAGAGGGCTCTTTGTAGGCAGGACTGCAGCGCGGCAGCCATCGCGATACGCGACTACTTGGCTCTCGACGACTTCCATGTGCGCTGAAAGCTGTTTGCACCTCGCGTGCTCGACGGCGAGTTCTTGTCGAGCACGTCGCGTGAGCGCCCTCGCTCGCAAGAGCTCCGCCCTCAATCGACGAACGTCGTCCATGGTAGCCCAAAGCAGACACTGCGTCTCCGAGAGGGCCACACGCACGGGATTGATGCCACACGTGATACGATCGGCCAACGCCATGAACGCGGCCGTCATATCTGCCACACTCACAATGGCTGTGCGACTGCATCCCTCGTACTCGTAGAAGAGTCCTGCCACGTCCTCGCTGCCGTGAAGCTCGACCTCAAACTCGGTCATCATCTGCTGAAAAGCCGCCACCATGCCGGCATCCTCTCGCGTAGCACGTCCGTCGACTCGATCCCGCTCCATAGCAGCTTCGATGTACTCGAGAATCACCCGGACGCTCGGATCGTCATCACCGACCGAGTCACCGGCCACGGCCACGGCCACGCCCGCGTTGACGTTGGCGTTGGCGTTGGCGTTGGCGTCGGCGTTAGCGTTGGCGTCGGCGTTAGCGTTGATGCTGGCGTCGGCGTCGGCGATGTCGTGCACATGGGTTTCTTCTGTTGGTCCCGCTTCAGCAGACCTCGTGAGCGATTCGATTCTCGTCGTCAGCTGGTGGTTGAGAAAGACGAGCATCTGCGCTTGCTGGCGGGCGATCTGGACGTTCAAGCACTCGTCCTCGATGTCTTCTTCGAGTTGCTGGACCTGTCGCTGGGCGGCAGCGACACCGTTCTCATACGCCCACAACTCGTCCACGAGTGGGCCGCACGCGGCTCTCATCGCCGTGGTCAGCAGCAGCACGGACGCCATGATCGCGTCTTGCCACACAACCGCCGTACCATGCTCTCCGTGCATCTCGACGTAGACGCCGTGAGTCGACTCGACGCAGTTGACTTGGTCCAAGAACATCGTGAGCGCAGCGCGCACACTGTCGCGCACGCCGTCGGTCAGGCGCAGCGTCTGCGCGGTACCTTCTTCACTGGAGACGTAGTGGCTCATGATCTCTTTGTAGCACTGGTACTCGTACGAACGAGAGACCTTTTGGTATCGATGTTGTTGGTGTTGGTGTTGTTGGTGCTGTTGGTACTGTATGTTGTATGTTGGCGCTGTTGGTTCGAGACCAATATTCCACCAACAGAAAACTAGACTGACTGCCGTGGTCGGTCGCTGGGCGCGAGAATTCCTTCCCTCGGCTCCATGTAATTTACGGAGAGCACGCGTGACGACATCATGCGCAAGTGGCGAGCTCACAAGCGCGAGGTTCGTGGCCTCCCCACGCAGAGCAGCGGACGCCACGGCGCGCGCGCTCGGTTTCAGCGCATGGATCGCGACAAGTACTTGGAGATGCGCGACGTCTCGGGCGTGCACGTCAGTGGGCAACACGAGCAGGTTGCTCGGAAGATGGGAGTTATGGGTTCGCGTGTGTGTCCACACAAGTGTTGGGTGTATGGGTGACGGGGTGGTCGTGTTGTGAAATGTTTCGGGTAATTTTCGTTGGTTGGATTTTCAAATCTTTGGTTGGATTTTCGAATGTTTGGAGGGCGAGTATCATTCGGTGAAGGGAGGTGGGGAGGTGGATGTTGTGTTTTGTGGTGCCGTTTGTGCCTTGTTGGATTGTGACGACCTCTGGTTTGTGTTTGGTTCCGTCCAGAGCAGCGTGTCAGAGTGACCGAGTGACCGAGTGACCGAGTGACTCCGCCGACTTTCTGCCTTCCGACGGGAATCAATGCCAACGTCGTTCTGGTTCTGGTCAGTCGTCAGTCGTCGGTCAGTCCATGATAGAGTGAGTGTGTGACAAGTGTTGTTTGTGGCTGGTGGCTGTTGTGATTCGAACGCACTTGAGCTCAAGAGAGTAGAGAGTACAGAGTAGCGTTGGGAGATGGGAGTTGGGAGTCGGAGTTGGCCCACCCAACCGTTGGGGACTTCTGCTGGCGCTTGAGCTTCTGGCGCTTGGATCTGGCAGATTGGTTCCGTGCTGTGCAATGTACAGGTACAGTGTATTGCTGACACTTGGCTTCAGTCCGCACGCACGCCAAACCAGCTGTCCAACTTCAACATCTTCAACGGGCGGAAGATCCTACTGGAGTGCTGGCTGGCTGGTGGCTCAGCCAACTTGGCTGCACTGCACTACTGTACACTGTACCGGTACCGGTATCGGCTGGATCCACCACCGACAGTCCATGTGGGCCACCCCATAGAACTGTTCTTCGACATCACAAGCGATGCGATGCATCCGCATCCGCATCGACAATCGACACACACATCGTCGCATTTGTCGAAGCAAGAGCCACAGCCACATCCACAGTCACCGTCACATCCATACCCACATCCACATCCATAGCCACAGCCACAGCCACAGCCACAGCCACCGTCACAGCACCAGCAGCATCGGCCTCGAGTATCGATTGTCGAGTGTCGAGTGCCGCGTTCTCTCTCTCTCTCTCTCTCTCTCTCTCTCTCTCTCTCTCTCTCTCTCTCTCTCTTTGTTTCCTTGTCATCACGCGATCAGCACCTGTCGAATTAGCACAACCTCCAGGGGTCGAGATGAGGAAGCATCGCATCACTCGTCCATGTCATGAATGCATAGACATCAATTATCAATATCAATCGACAAGATCACAACGTCAACATCTGTATCTGCGTCTCCATCGTCTCCTGCTCACTCTTGCTCTTGCTCTTGCTCTTGCTCCTTTTCTTCGTCATCCGCTTCTTCTGAGCCATCGCCGTCGCCATCGTCATCATCATCGTGATGTGAGTGTGTGTGCGTGTCCTTCTTCTCCTTCTTCTTCTTCTCCTCTTCTTCTCCTTCTCCTTCTTCTTCCTCTCTTTCTTCCTCTCTTTCTTCTTCTCTCTTTGACCAACACGACAAACCGCGAAGGCGACTCGATCGCTTTGGTCGAATTGGCACAGACAGACACTGCTTCGGCTGCGATCCGCAAAACAAACTCCAACGAGGACCGCTCCGACAACCGCCGCACGTGTCTTGACGCAGCCGACGGACAGACACTCTTGAGCTGAGCTGAGCTGAGCTGACGCTAACCTACTGCAGCAACAGTAGGCACAGCTGTACTGCCAGTACTGAACGTAGTGACACTAGACAGGAATCGAAGCGGCTTGCAAGACGGACGAGACCAAGCCCGTCTTTCACCACGATCGACTCTCTGCGGCCGTCGTAATCTCGACCTCGACTGGGACTGGCATACATCCATCCCCACAGCATTCGATGCCACGTCAGCACCACCGGCGATACCACCTCCACGCATGTCTTCTTGGTCTTGCGCTCCGACTGGTAAAGCAGGTGTAGGTGTGGGGGCGTGTGCATGTGCGTGTGCGTCTGCAGTGCGCGTCGCTCTTGATCGTGTCGATTTTTGCTGCGCGTCGCCACCGTCTTGATGTGGAGTCGGCGATGAATCCGATACCAGCACTGACTTCAACGACGCCGGTGGCTCGCACGGCTTCAACGCCTCGGACGACTCGGACACCTCGGACGGCTTCAAAGGCTTCAAAGGCTTCAAAGCCTTCGCCGACTTCGTCGGCTTGGACGCCTTGGATGGCGGCAACACAGATCCCAACCCAGACCCAGACTGCTCTAGTTGATGTGATGGCTCGGTCACGTCTTCTGGTCTCGTCGGCTGCTGTTGGTGTGCTTGTTGTGGGACGGTTTGTTGCTTGGGCCCCCGCACATTGCTTTCGGGCAACCAGCTTTTTCTCGCGCACACGTTGCCTCGAGCCTGCTTTGTGTGCGCCTCTTCTTGCTCTTGCTCTTGCCCTTGCCCCTGCCGCGGCCGAGGCCGCCGACGTCGCTGGTGTTGTTGTTGCTGCTGCTGCTGCTGCTCGGATGCCTTCAATACGTCGAACCGCGCGCTGCCTTCGAGTTGACTCTCTACTAGCGCCTCGAATACCACATCCTGGCGACACAAACCCAAACACATGAGTCAGTACCACAGCACATACAACAGCACATGATTGATTGTGCCGTGCCATATCTCATACAATAGTCCCAAGAAAGCAATTCCACACGTACCCCGACAACTTGACGTACAAGTTGTAGTGCTTTTCGAGTGGCTGCCTTGCACTCGACGACCTTGCAACTGAGAAACATCGCTGCATGGCTCAGGAATCGTGCCTCAGCTGCTTGAGCGATGGATTCCACAGTCGACTTGTCCATAGCCTCCAAGCATCTCGCAAAGTAGATACCCGCCTGAACGCCCACCCACGAACGAAGAGAAGAGAGAGAAGAGAAGACACAAGCACAACATAACAATTGAATCAGTCACCAGCACAACAACAAGAGCACCCAGACGCTCTGGTCCAGAGCATATGCCAGTGACAAGCGATACGCACCACTCCGACGGCTTGCGCGTTCTTGATGTTCGCGCTCGAGGCGCCGCTCAACATGAGCTGCGTCAGCAGTGCATCGCCTGCACATCGAGACGCGCACGCATCCAGCACATTTCGTGCCAGCCTTCGAAGAAAGCTCTTCTCGTCCGTCGATCGTTGCAACAATACGGGGACGATCACACTCAGATGGCGCGTCATCTTGCTCGGGATCGACAGAACGAGATCCTCCACGCACAGCAGCGCGTTGCGGCACAAGACTGACCGCAACTCCAACGCTGCCGGACACACTAGCACCTCCAATACAGCCGTTCTACATCATCAGACGACACATAGATCACATAGACACATAGATCACATAGATGACAAAGATCACAAAGACTACATCAGTCGCCGCATCAATCATCCATACGAATGAATAGCTGGACGTACAAATCATCGGCGTCCAGTCGGTCTGGATGGTGTATCGCCAGGCGCCGCAGGATATCGATCGCAGCGAACTGCGCAGCCCACGTCGTTTCTTGTCCAACCTTGGCCTTGGCGTTCGTGACCGCGTACTCCAACTCGCTGAGGTCAGCGTCAGGTTCTTCAGATGGCAAAACTTGGTCGCGGCTCAGTACAGTCACGGTGTATAGCTCGCCATCAGGAGCGCCTTCCATGGCTTTTTCGTTGCTTGAAAGGACCAACTCGCACACAACCGGAGGAACTGGGAGTTGATCTTGATCTTGATGTTGCGGGTGAGGGTGAGAATCAGGGTGAGGGTGATGTAGAGGTTGAGGTAGAGGTAGAGGTTGAGGTTGAGATTGCCGTTGATGCTGACTGTGCGTGTGCTCGATGCTTTGGGCGGCTGGTTGTTGACGCTTGTGTGTCTGCTCGGGACTGTAGTCATTCTCCAACGTCAACTTCTCCGCGACCTCGTTCTCCTTCTCGGTCTCGTTCCCGTTCTCCTTCTCGGTCTTAGTTTCGGTCTCGGTCTCAGTCTCAGGCTTGGGCTGGATCACGAGCTCGGACGCAGCCTCGCTTCCGTTTCCGGTCTCCGTCTCGAGCTTGCTCTTCTCAATGCTCTTGTCCGTGATCTTGTTGTCGGCCACGTTGTCAGTCTCACTCGTGATCTCATCCTCGCTCTCGCTTTCGTCCTCTTTCGCGTCGTCATCATCATCAGTAGCAGCGTCGTCGACTGTTGTCGGCCTCACCTTCGCGTTCGTGCTTGACCTGTCGTCTTCGACGTCGATAGCGAGAGGGCTCTTTGTAGGCAGGACTGCAGCGCGGCAGCCATCGCGATACGCGACTACTTGGCTCTCGACGACTTCCATGTGCGCTGAAAGCTGTTTGCACCTCGCGTGCTCGACGGCGAGTTCTTGTCGAGCATGACGCGTGAGCGCCCTCGCTCGCAAGAGCTCCGCCCTTAATCGACGAACGTCGTCCATGGTAGCCCAAAGCAGACACTGCGTCTCCGAGAGGGCCACACGCACGGGATTGATGCCACACGTGATACGATCGGCCAACGCCATGAACGCGGCCGTCATATCTGCCACACTCACAATGGCTGTGCGACTGCATCCCTCGTACTCGTAGAAGAGTCCTGCCACGTCCTCGCTGCCGTGAAGCTCGACCTCAAACTCGGTCATCATCTGCTGAAAAGCCGCCACCATGCCGGCATCCTCTCGCGTAGCACGTCCGTCGACTCGATCCCGCTCCATAGCAGCTTCGATGTACTCGAGAATCACCCGAACGCTCGGATCGTCATCACCGACCGAGTCACCGGCCACGGCCACGGCCACGCCCGCGACGTTGACGTTGCGTTGGCGTCGTTGGCGTTGGCGTTGGCGTTGGCGTTGGCGTTGCGTTGGCGTCGCGTCGTTGCGTCGTGCGTCGTCGGCGTCGGCGTCGGCGATGTCGTGCACATGAGTTTCTTCTGTTGGTCCCGCTTCAGCTGACCTCGCGAGCGATTCGATTTTCGTCGTCAGCTGGTGGTTGAGAAAGACGAGCATCTGCGCTTGCTGGCGGGCGATCTGGACGTTCAAGCGCTCGTCCTCGATCTCTTCTTCGAGTTGCTGGACCTGTCGCTGGGCGGCAGCGACACCGTTCTCATACGCCCACAACTCGTCCACGAGTGGGCCGCACGCGGCTCTCATCGCCGTGGTCAGCAGCAACACGGACGCCATGATCGCGTCCTGCCACACAACCGCCGTACCATGCTCTCCGTGCATCTCGACGTAGACGCCGTGAGTCGACTCGACGCAGTTGACTTGGTCCAAGAACATCGTGAGCGCAGCGCGCACACTGTCGCGCACGCCGTCGGTCAGGCGCAGCGTCTGCGCGGTACCTTCTTCACTGGAGACGTAGTGGCTCATGATCTCTTTGTAGCACTGGTACTCGTACGAACGAGAGACCTTTTGGTATCGGTGTTGTTGGTGTTGTTGGTGTTGGTGCTGTTGGTACTGTATGTTGTATGTTGGCGCTGTTGGTTCGAGACCAATATTCCACCAACAGAAAACTAGACTGACTGCCGTGGTCGGTCGCTGGGCGCGAGAATTCCTTCCCTCGGCTCCATGTAATTTACGGAGAGCACGCGTGACGACATCATGCGCAAGTGGCGAGCTCACAAGCGCGAGGTTCGTGGCCTCCCCACGCAGAGCAGCGGACGCCACGGCGCGCGCGCTCGGTTTCAGCGCATGGATCGCGACAAGTACTTGGAGATGCGCGACGTCTCGGGCGTGCACATCAGTGGGCAACACGAGCAGGTTGCTCGGAAGATGGGAGTGGTGGGTTCGCGTGTGTGTCCACACAGATGTTGGGTGTATGGGTGACGGGGTGGTTGTGTTGTGAAATGTTTCGGGTAATTTTCGTTGGTTGGATTTTCAAATCTTTGGTTGGATTTTCGAATGTTTGGAGGGCGAGTGTCATTCGGTGAAGGGAGGTGGGGAGGTGGATGTTGTGTTTTGTGGTGCCGTTTGTGCCTTGTTGGATTGTGACGACCTCTGGTTTGTGTTTGGTTCCGTCCGGAGTAGTGTGTCAGAGTGACCGAGTGACAGAGTGACTCCGTCGACTCTCCGCCTTCCGACGGGAATCAATGCCAACGTCGTTCTGGTTCTGGTCAGTCGTCAGTCGTCGGTCAGTCCATGATAGAGAGAGTGTGTGACTAGTATTGTTTGTGGCTGGTGGCTGTTGTGAATCGAACGCACTGGAGCTCAAGAGAGTAGAGAGTAGCGTTGGGAGATGGGAGTTGGGAGTCGCAGTTGGCCCACCCAACCGTTGGGGACTTCTGGCACTTGAGCTCTCTGGCGATTGAGCTTCTGGCGCTTGGATCTGGCAGATTGGTTCCGTGCTGTGTGTGCAATGTACAGTGTACAGTCTATTGCTGACACTTGGCTTCAGTCCGCACGCACACCAAACCAGCTGTCCAACTTCAACATCTTCAACGGGCGAAAGATCCTTCTGGAGTGCTGGCTGGCTGTGTGGCTCAGCCAACTTGGCTGCACTGCACTACTGTACACTGTACACTGTACCGGATCGACTGGATCCACCACCGACAGTCCATGTGGGCCACACCATTGAACTGTTCTTCGACATCACAAGCGATGCGATGCGATGCATCCGCATCCGCATCCGCATCCGCATCGACAATCGACACACACACACATCGTCGCATTTGTCGAAGCAAGAGCCACAGCCACATCCACAGTCACCGTCACATCCACAGCCAGATCCACGAACCACATCCATAGCTGCAGACACATCCACAGCCACAGCCACCGTCAGCGTACAGCCACCGTCAGAGCTTGTGTGCATTGTGTGCATTGTGTGCATTGTGTGCATTGTGGATGTTGAATGTGCAGAGCGTTCGTTTCCTGATCAACGCAAATGGCTACGCGACCGTTTTTCTTGTGTACACTTCACAGAATGTGGACCACATTAACTTGCACTGGAAAGAAAGATTCTTGAGCCGAGCGACCACTGAGACCACCATGCTGCACACGCAACATCAAGCATCTCTCTCTCTCTCTCTCTCTACGCACAGGACAGCACATGAGAGCGATTCCCATGATCTCTCTCTCTCTCTCTCTCTCTCTCTCTTGGTCATGTATGTGTGGCGCCGCAGCGGTCACCGCTCCGTGTTCCTTGATTTCTTCTGGCCCGACCGCTCTCGGCCATCGACGTGATGCGACTTGACCATGCGCGACACGCCGCTTCTGCGTCCAGAGCCCGCTATGCTCGCTGAGCTATCTGATCTCTGCTCTGCTCTCTCATTCTTCTTTTCGCCTCGTCCCCGTCAAGAAGAGCAGGCAACGACCGCTAACAAACGCACGCGACACCTTCCTCCGCTTTCCTCTGAACCACCATCAAGATGATGTACTCCACGCCGATGATCGCGACGGGCGCTGAGCGCTCTGTTGCTGAGTTGCGACTAATCTTTGAGCGCGCTTCTTCCCGCGTGGACATGCACATGCGCGTGCCGATTGAGACCATGCAGGTCCAAGCGCCCGTCGTGGCTGCTGAGCCCGCGTCGGAACCGGAGCCCGAGCAGGAGCAGAAACAGGAGCACGCGCAGGAACCGGAAAACGAACAGGAGCCGGCACGTGAGCTCAAGAAGGAGAACGAGAACAACAAGAACAAGAACGAGAACGAGAACGAGAACGAGACCGAGAACGAGACCGAGAACGCATCCGCAGGAGCAGCAGCAGCAGCTGAGGCAGAGGCTGAGCCTGCTTGCAACCCCGAGAGTGAGTGTGAGGATGCCACCGCCGTACTTTCTCATGAGCGAGAGACGGCATCAATTGTAGATGATGACGCCGCTGACAAGCGCTGCTCCAAGATGGAGGAGCCACTGGAGCCTACGAGCGAAACTGGAAGTGACTCGAGCTCGGGCTCGGACGTGGCCGTCGCGCCGATGCCGCGCCAGGCATGCAGCTCTTCGAAGACGCGCTCGCTCCTTCGACCGCCTCAGGTCACGCGCTCGGCGCCTCGTCCTCGCGGTGTTGCTTCCGCGGCTTTGCAGGTAAACGCTGTGCTCGCTAGTCCCCGCAACGCAGCGCCAGAGGTAAGAGAGGCGGCTCCCACGGCTCCCACGATGCGCCGCGCCAAGAGCAACGAGCAGGAGCTGGCGCGAGCGAGACAGTGGCGCGAGAACAAGAAGGCGCTCGACAGTCGAGTGGCCGCTGCGAGGCCTCGGTACATGGAGTACACGACGTCGAGCCGGTACATCGCTCATCGCGAAGCGAGTGTTGCTCAGCGCCAACAGTCCACGCGCACGAATGGTACGACCACACGTGCGACACCGACGCGCCGCCCAAGCGCGTAGGTTTCTCGTACATGCGAGGCCGATGATGCCTCCATCGTAGCTTTCTCGAGAGACACTCTCTGACACGAGTATTTATCATGCGATATCTATCCCCTGCTTCTGATGAAGCGACGCTCATACCATTGACTATTTAACATGAATCAACGCACGCTTTCTCTTCGTCATGAGCTCGTCTCCATCATTATGGTATTACTCTCATTCTTTCCTTCTTTATGTCGTTCGGGTTCTGGTCAGTCGTCAGTCGTCGGTCAGTCCATGATAGAGTGAGTGCGTGACTAGTATTGTTTGTGGCTGGTGGCTGTTGTGATTCGAACGCCTTGAGCTCAAGAGAGTAGAGAGTAGCGTTGGGAGCTGGGAGTTGGGAGTCGGAGTTGGCCCACCCAACCGTTGGGGACGTCTGGCGCTTGAGCTTCTGGCGATTGAGCTTCTGGCGCTTGGATCTGGCAGATTGGTTCCGTGCTGTGTGTGCAATGTACAGTGTACAGTGTATTGCTGACACTTGGCTTCAGTCCGCACGCACGCCAAACCAGCTGTCCAACTTCAACATCTTCAACGGGCGAAAGATCCTACTGGAGTGCTGGCTGGCTGTGTGGCTCAGCCAACTTGGCCGCACTGCACTACTGTACACTGTACACTGTACCGGATCGACTGGATCCACCACCGACAGTCCATGTGGGCCACACCATTGAACTGTTCTTCGACATCACAAGCGATGCGATGCGATGCATCCGCATCCGCATCCGCATCCGCATCGACAATCGACACACACACACATCGTCGCATTTGTCGAAGCAAGAGCCACAGCCACAGCCACGTCCACAGCCACCGTCACAGCACCAGCAACATCGGCCTCGAGTATCGATTGTCGAGTGTCGAGTGCCGCGTTCTCTCTCTCTCTCTCTCTCTCTCTCTCTCTCTCTCTCTCTCTCTCTCTCTCTCTCTCTCTCTCTCTCTCTCTCTCTCTCTCTCTCTCTCTCGTCGCTTGTCATCACACAATCAGCACCTGGCGAATTATTAGCACAACATCCAGGGGTCGAGATGAGGAAGCATCGCATCACTCGTCCATGTCATGAATGCATAGACATCAATTATCAATATCAATCGACATGATCACAACGTCAACATCTGTATCTGCGTCTCCATCGTTTCCTGCTCACTCTTGCTCTTGCTCTTGCTCTTGCTCCTTTTCTTCGTCATCCGCTTCTTCTGAGCCATCGCCGTCGCCATCGTCATCATCATCGTGATGTGAGTGTGTGTGTGCATGTCCTTCTTCTCCTTCTTCTTCTTCTTCTTCTTCTTCCTCTCTTTCTTCCTCTTCTTCCTCTTCTTCTTCTTCTCTCTTTGACCAACACGACCAAACGCCAAGGCGACTCGATCGCTTTGGTCGCGTTGGCAGGCACAGACAGACACTGCTTCGGCTGCGATCCGCAAAACAAACTCCAACGAGGACCGCTCCGACAACCGCCGCACGTGTCTTGACTCAGCCGACGGACACCCTTGAGCCTGAGCTGAGCCGACGCTAACCCACTGCAGCAACAGTAGGCACAGCTGTACTGCCAGCACTGAACGTAGTGATACTAGGCAGGAATCGAAGCGGCTTGCAAGACGGACGGGACCAAGCCCGTCTTTCACCACGATCGACTCTCTGCGGCCGCCGTAATCTCGACCTCGACTGGGACTGGCATACATCCATCGCCACAGCATTCGATGCCACGTCAGCACCACTGGCGATACCACCACCACGCATGTCTTCTTGGTCTTGCGCTCCGACTGGTAAAGCAGGTCCAAGCCGACGAAGTCGGCAAAGTCGGCGAAGCCTTTGAATCCTTTGAAGCCGTCCGTGGCGTTTAAGCCGTGCGAGCCACCGTCGATTGCCTCGTGTACCTGTCGTCGAGCTTCATGTTCTCGGCTCTGCTCGTCTCCTGCTTGTCTAAAAGACCAACGCGCCATTCTTCGTGGGTCTCGTGGTCTCGTGGTCTCTCTCTCTCTCTCTCTCTCTCTCTCCCTCTCTCAACCTGTCCTTCCTCACCCGACCGACCGCGTTGTCGGCTTGGAGTCCAAGACCAGTGGCGATCTCACTCACCAATGACCATCGCAGACGACTCAGGCCATGAGAGACGGTCAACAACGCACTGAGGACGGCATGCAAGCACAGCGACGTGTATAGATCGACGCAGAGAGCGAGACACACGCACAGACAGAAGCGAGCTTGTGTGCATTGTGTGCATTGTGTGCATTGTGTGCATTGTGGATGTTGAATGTGCAGAGCGTTCGTTTCCTGATCAACGTAAATGGCTACGCGACCGTTTTTCTTGTGTACACTTCACAGAATGTGGACCACATTAACTTGCACTGGAAAGAAAGATTCTTGAGCCGAGCGACCACTGAGACCACCATGCTGCACACGCAACATCAAGCATCTCTCTCTCTCTCTCTCTCTACGCACAGGACAGCACATGAGAGCGATTCCCATGATCTCTCTCTCTCTCTCTCTCTCTCTCTCTCTCTTGGTCATGTATGTGTGGCGCCGCAGCGGTCACCGCTCCGTGTTCCTTGATTTCTTCTGACCCGACCGCTCTCGGCCATCGACGTGATGCGACTTGACCATGCGCGACACGCCGCTTCTGCGTCCAGAGCCCGCTATGCTCGCTGAGCTATCTGATCTTTGCTCTGCTCTCTCATTCTTCTTTTCGCCTCGTCCCCGTCAAGAAGAGCAGGCAACGACCGCTAACAAACGCACGCGACACCTTCCTCCGCTTTCCTCTGAACCACCATCAAGATGATGTACTCCACGCCGATGATCGCGACGGGCGCTGAGCGCTCTGTTGCTGAGTTGCGACTAATCTTTGAGCGCGCTTCTTCCCGCGTGGACATGCACATGCGCGTGCCGATTGAGACCATGCAGGTCCAAGAGCCCGTCGTGGCTGCTGAGCCCGCGTCGGAACCGGAGCCCGAGCAGGAGCAGAAACAGGAGCACGCGCAGGAACCGGAAAACGAACAGGAGCCGGCACGTGAGCTCAAGAAGGAGAACGAGAACAACAAGAACAAGAACGAGAACAACGAGAACGAGACCGAGACCGAGACCGAGAACGAGACCGAGAACGCATCCGCAGGAGCAGCAGCAGCAGCTGAGGCAGAGGCTGAGCCTGCTTGCAACCCCGAGAGTGAGTGTGAGGATGCCACCGCCGTACTTTCTCATGAGCGAGAGACGGCATCAATTGTAGATGATGACGCCGCTGACAAGCGCTGCTCCAAGATGGAGGAGCCACTGGAGCCTACGAGCGAAACTGGAAGTGACTCGAGCTCGGGCTCGGACGTGGCCGTCGCGCCGATGCCGCGCCAGGCATGCAGCTCTTCGAAGACGCGCTCGCTCCTTCGACCGCCTCAGGTCACGCGCTCGGCGCCTCGTCCTCGCGGTGTTGCTTCCGCGCTTTGCAGGTAAACGCTGTGCTCGCTAGTCCCCGCAACGCAGCGCCAGAGGTAAGAGAGGCGGCTCCCACGCTTCCCACGGCTCCACGATGCGCCGCGCCAAGAGCAACGAGCAGGAGCTGGCGCGAGCGAGACAGTGGCGCGAGAACAAGAAGGCGCTCGACAGTCGAGTGGCCGCTGCGAGGCCTCGGTACATGGAGTACACGACGTCGAGCCGGTACATCGCTCATCGCGAAGCGAGTGTTGCTCAGCGCCAACAGTCCACGCGCACGAATGGTACGACCACACGTGCGACACCGACGCGCCGCCCAAGCGCGTAGGTTTCTCGTACATGCGAGGCCGATGATGCCTCCATCGTAGCTTTCTCGAGAGACACTCTCTGACACGAGTATTTATCATGCGATATCTATCCCCTGCTTCTGATGAAGCGACGCTCATACCATTGACTATTTAACATGAATCAACGCACGCTTTCTCTTCGTCATGAGCTCGTCTCCATCATTATGGTATTACTCTCATTCTTTCCTTCTTTATGCCGTTCGGGTTCTGGTCAGTCGTCAGTCGTCGGTCAGTCCATGATAGAGTGAGTGCGTGACTAGTATTGTTTGTGGCTGGTGGCTGTTGTGATTCGAACGCACTTGAGCTCAAGAGAGTAGAGAGTAGCGTTGGGAGCTGGGAGTTGGGAGTCGGAGTTGGCCCACCCAACCGTTGGGGACGTCTGGCGCTTGAGCTTCTGGCGATTGAGCTTCTGGCGCTTGGATCTGGCAGATTGGTTCCGTGCTGTGTGTGCAATGTACAGTGTACAGTGTATTGCTGACACTTGGCTTCAGTCCGCACGCACGCCAAACCAGCTGTCCAACTTCAACATCTTCAACGGGCGAAAGATCCTACTGGAGTGCTGGCTGGCTGTGTGGCTCAGCCAACTTGGCCGCACTGCACTACTGTACACTGTACACTGTACCGGATCGACTGGATCCACCACCGACAGTCCATGTGGGCCACACCATTGAACTGTTCTTCGACATCACAAGCGATGCGATGCGATGCGATGCATCCGCATCCGCATCCGCATCCGCATCGACAATCGACACACACATCGTCGCATTTGTCGAAGCAAGAGCCACAGCCACATCCACAGTCACCGTCACATCCACAGCCAGATCCACGAACCACATCCATAGCCGCAGACACATCCACAGCCACAGCCACATCCATAGCCACATCCACATCCATAGCCACAGCTACATCATCGGCTTCGAGTATCGATTGTCGAGTGTCGAGTGCCGCGTTCTCTCTCTCTCTCTCTCTCTCTCTCTCTCTCTCTCTCTCTCTCTCTCTCTCTCTCTCTCTCGTCGCTTGTCATCACACAATCAGCACCTGGCGAATTATTAGCACAACATCCAGGGGTCGAGATGAGGAAGCATCGCATCACTCGTCCATGTAATGAATGCATAGACATCAATTATCAATATCAATCGACATGATCACAACGTCAACATCTGTATCTGCGTCTCCATCGTTTCCTCCTCACTCTTGCTCTTGCTCTTGCTCTTGCTCCTTTTCTTCGTCATCCGCTTCTTCTGAGCCATCGCCATCGCCATCGTCATCATCATCGTGATGTGAGTGTGTGTGTGCATGTCCTTCTTCTTCCTCTTCTTCCTCTTCTTCTTCTTGACCAAACGCGAAGGCGACTCGATCGCTTTGGTCGTGTTGGCACAGACAGACACTGCTTCGGCTGCGATCCGCAAAACAAACTCCAACGAGGACCGCTCCGACAACCGCCGCACGTGTCTTGACTCAGCCGACGGACACCCTTGAGCCTGAGCTGAGCCGACGCTAACCCACTGTAGCAACAGTAGGCACAGCTGTACTGCCAGCACTGAACGTAGTGACACTAGGCAGGAATCGAAGCGGCTTGCAAGACGGACGGGACCAAGCCCGTCTTTCACCACGATCGACTCTCTGCGGCCGCCGTAATCTCGACCTCGACTGGGACTGGCATACATCCATCGCCACAGCATTCGATGCCACGTCAGCACCACTGGCGATACCACCACCACGCATGTCTTCTTGGTCTTGCGCTCCGACTGGTAAAGCAGGTCCAAGCCGACGAAGTCGGCAAAGTCGGCGAAGCCTTTGAATCCTTTGAAGCCGTCCGTGGCGTTTAAGCCGTGCGAGCCACCGTCGATTGCCTCGTGTACCTGTCGTCGAGCTTCATGTTCTCGGCTCTGCTCGTCTCCTGCTTGTCTAAAAGACCAACGCGCCATTCTTCGTGGGTCTCGTGGTCTCGTGGTCTCTCTCTCTCTCTCTCTCTCTCTCTCTCCCTCTCTCAACCTGTCCTTCCTCACCCGACCGACCGCGTTGTCGGCTTGGAGTCCAAGACCAGTGGCGATCTCACTCACCAATGACCATCGCAGACGACTCAGGCCATGAGAGACGGTCAACAACGCACTGAGGACGGCATGCAAGCACAGCGACGTGTATAGATCGACGCAGAGAGCGAGACACACGCACAGACAGAAGCGAGCTTGTGTGCATTGTGTGCATTGTGTGCATTGTGTGCATTGTGGATGTTGAATGTGCAGAGCGTTCGTTTCCTGATCAACGCAAATGGCTACGCGACCGTTTTTCTTGTGTACACTTCACAGAATGTGGACCACATTAACTTGCACTGGAAAGAAAGATTCTTGAGCCGAGCGACCACTGAGACCACCATGCTGCACACGCAACATCAAGCATCTCTCTCTCTCTCTCTCTCTCTCTCTCTCTACGCACAGGACAGCACATGAGAGCGATTCCCATGATCTCTCTCTCTCTCTCTCTCTTGGTCATGTATGTGTGGCGCCGCAGCGGTCACCGCTCCGTGTTCCTTGATTTCTTCTGGCCCGACCGCTCTCGGCCATCGACGTGATGCGACTTGACCATGCGCGACACGCCGCTTCTGCGTCCAGAGCCCGCTATGCTCGCTGAGCTATCTGATCTTTGCTCTGCTCTCTCATTCTTCTTTTCGCCTCGTCCCCGTCAAGAAGAGCAGGCAACGACCGCTAACAAACGCACGCGACACCTTCCTCCGCTTTCCTCTGAACCACCATCAAGATGATGTACTCCACGCCGATGATCGCGACGGGCGCTGAGCGCTCTGTTGCTGAGTTGCGACTAATCTTTGAGCGCGCTTCTTCCCGCGTGGACATGCACATGCGCGTGCCGATTGAGACCATGCAGGTCCAAGAGCCCGTCGTGGCTGCTGAGCCCGCGTCGGAACCGGAGCCCGAGCAGGAGCAGAAACAGGAGCACGCGCAGGAACCGGAAAACGAACAGGAGCCGGCACGTGAGCTCAAGAAGGAGAACGAGAACAACAAGAACAAGAACGAGAACAACGAGAACGAGACCGAGACCGAGACCGAGAACGAGACCGAGAACGCATCCGCAGGAGCAGCAGCAGCAGCTGAGGCAGAGGCTGAGCCTGCTTGCAACCCCGAGAGTGAGTGTGAGGATGCCACCGCCGTACTTTCTCATGAGCGAGAGACGGCATCAATTGTAGATGATGACGCCGCTGACAAGCGCTGCTCCAAGATGGAGGAGCCACTGGAGCCTACGAGCGAAACTGGAAGTGACTCGAGCTCGGGCTCGGACGTGGCCGTCGCGCCGATGCCGCGCCAGGCATGCAGCTCTTCGAAGACGCGCTCGCTCCTTCGACCGCCTCAGGTCACGCGCTCGGCGCCTCGTCCTCGCGGTGTTGCTTCCGCGGCTTTGCAGGTAAACGCTGTGCTCGCTAGTCCCCGCAACGCAGCGCCAGAGGTAAGAGAGGCGGCTCCCACGGCTCCCACGATGCGCCGCGCCAAGAGCAACGAGCAGGAGCTGGCGCGAGCGAGACAGTGGCGCGAGAACAAGAAGGCGCTCGACAGTCGAGTGGCCGCTGCGAGGCCTCGGTACATGGAGTACACGACGTCGAGCCGGTACATCGCTCATCGCGAAGCGAGTGTTGCTCAGCGCCAACAGTCCACGCGCACGAATGGTACGACCACACGTGCGACACCGACGCGCCGCCCAAGCGCGTAGGTTTCTCGTACATGCGAGGCCGATGATGCCTCCATCGTAGCTTTCTCGAGAGACACTCTCTGACACGAGTATTTATCATGCGATATCTATCCCCTGCTTCTGATGAAGCGACGCTCATACCATTGACTATTTAACATGAATCAACGCACGCTTTCTCTTCGTCATGAGCTCGTCTCCATCATTATGGTATTACTCTCATTCTTTCCTTCTTTATGCCGTTCGGGTTCTGGTCAGTCGTCAGTCGTCGGTCAGTCCATGATAGAGTGAGTGCGTGACTAGTATTGTTTGTGGCTGGTGGCTGTTGTGATTCGAACGCACTTGAGCTCAAGAGAGTAGAGAGTAGCGTTGGGAGCTGGGAGTTGGGAGTCGGAGTTGGCCCACCCAACCGTTGGGGACGTCTGGCGCTTGAGCTTCTGGCGATTGAGCTTCTGGCGCTTGGATCTGGCAGATTGGTTCCGTGCTGTGTGTGCAATGTACAGTGTACAGTGTATTGCTGACACTTGGCTTCAGTCCGCACGCACGCCAAACCAGCTGTCCAACTTCAACATCTTCAACGGGCGAAAGATCCTACTGGAGTGCTGGCTGGCTGTGTGGCTCAGCCAACTTGGCCGCACTGCACTACTGTACACTGTACACTGTACCGGATCGACTGGATCCACCACCGACAGTCCATGTGGGCCACACCATTGAACTGTTCTTCGACATCACAAGCGATGCGATGCGATGCATCCGCATCCGCATCCGCATCCGCATCGACAATCGACACACAAATCGTCGCATTTGTCGAAGCAAGAGCCACAGCCACAGCCACGTCCACATCCATAGCCACAGCTACATCATCGGCTTCGAGTATCGATTGTCGAGTGTCGAGTGCCGCGTTCTCTCTCTCTCTCTCTCTCTCTCTCTCTATCTCTCTCTCTCTCTCTCTCTCTCTCTCTCTCTCTCTCTCTCTCTCTCTCTCTCGTCGCTTGTCATCACACAATCAGCACCTGGCGAATTATTAGCACAACATCCAGGGGTCGAGATGAGGAACCATCGCATCACTCGTCCATGTAATGAATGCATAGACATCAATTATCAATATCAATCGACATGATCACAACGTCAACATCTGTATCTGCGTCTCCATCGTTTCCTCCTCACTCTTGCTCTTGCTCTTGCTCTTGCTCCTTTTCTTCGTCATCCGCTTCTTCTGAGCCATCGCCATCGCCATCGTCATCATCATCGTGATGTGAGTGTGTGTGCATGTCCTTCTTCTTCCTCTTCTTCCTCTTTTCTTCTTCTTGACCAAACGCGAAGGCGACTCGATCGCTTTGGTCGTGTTGGCACAGACAGACACTGCTTCGGCTGCGATCCGCAAAACAAACTCCAACGAGGACCGCTCCGACAACCGCCGCACGTGTCTTGACTCAGCCGACGGACACCCTTGAGCCTGAGCTGAGCCGACGCTAACCCACTGTAGCAACAGTAGGCACAGCTGTACTGCCAGCACTGAACGTAGTGACACTAGGCAGGAATCGAAGCGGCTTGCAAGACGGACGGGACCAAGCCCGTCTTTCACCACGATCGACTCTCTGCGGCCGCCGTAATCTCGACCTCGACTGGGACTGGCATACATCCATCGCCACAGCATTCGATGCCACGTCAGCACCACTGGCGATACCACCACCACGCATGTCTTCTTGGTCTTGCGCTCCGACTGGTAAAGCAGGTCCAAGCCGACGAAGTCGGCAAAGTCGGCGAAGCCTTTGAATCCTTTGAAGCCGTCCGAGGCGTTTAAGCCGTGCGAGCCACCGTCGATTGCCTCGTGTACCTGTCGTCGAGCTTCATGTTCTCGGCTCTGCTCGTCTCCTGCTTGTCTAAAAGACCAACGCGCCATTCTTCGTGGGTCTCGTGGTCTCGTGGTCTCTCTCTCTCTCTCTCTCTCTCTCTCCCTCTCTCAACCTGTCCTTCCTCACCCGACCGACCGCGTTGTCGGCTTGGAGTCCAAGACCAGTGGCGATCTCACTCACCAATGACCATCGCAGACGACTCAGGCCATGAGAGAGGGTCAACAACGCACTGAGGACGGCATGCAAGCACAGCGACGTGTATAGATCGACGCAGAGAGCGAGACACACGCACAGACAGAAGCGAGCTTGTGTGCATTGTGTGCATTGTGTGCATTGTGTGCATTCTGTGCATTGTGGATGTTGAATGTGCAGAGCGTTCGTTTCCTGATCAACGTAAATGGCTACGCGACCGTTTTTCTTGTGTACACTTCACAGAATGTGGACCACATTAACTTGCACTGGAAAGAAAGATTCTTGAGCCGAGCGACCACTGAGACCACCATGCTGCACACGCAACATCAAGCATCTCTCTCTCTCTCTCTCTCTCTCTCTCTCTACGCACAGGACAGCACATGAGAGCGATTCCCATGATCTCTCTCTCTCTCTCTCTTGGTCATGTATGTGTGGCGCCGCAGCGGTCACCGCTCCGTGTTCCTTGATTTCTTCTGACCCGACCGCTCTCGGCCATCGACGTGATGCGACTTGACCATGCGCGACACGCCGCTTCTGCGTCCAGAGCCCGCTATGCTCGCTGAGCTATCTGATCTCTGCTCTGCTCTCTCATTCTTCTTTTCGCCTCGTCCCCGTCAAGAAGAGCAGGCAACGACCGCTAACAAACGCACGCGACACCTTCCTCCGCTTTCCTCTGAACCACCATCAAGATGATGTACTCCACGCCGATGATCGCGACGGGCGCTGAGCGCTCTGTTGCTGAGTTGCGACTAATCTTTGAGCGCGCTTCTTCCCGCGTGGACATGCACATGCGCGTGCCGATTGAGACCATGCAGGTCCAAGAGCCCGTCGTGGCTGCTGAGCCCGCGTCGGAACCGGAGCCCGAGCAGGAGCAGAAACAGGAGCACGCGCAGGAACCGGAAAACGAACAGGAGCCGGCACGTGAGCTCAAGAAGGAGAACGAGAACAACAAGAACAAGAACGAGAACAACGAGAACGAGACCGAGACCGAGACCGAGAACGAGACCGAGAACGCATCCGCAGGAGCAGCAGCAGCAGCTGAGGCAGAGGCTGAGCCTGCTTGCAACCCCGAGAGTGAGTGTGAGGATGCCACCGCCGTACTTTCTCATGAGCGAGAGACGGCATCAATTGTAGATGATGACGCCGCTGACAAGCGCTGCTCCAAGATGGAGGAGCCACTGGAGCCTACGAGCGAAACTGGAAGTGACTCGAGCTCGGGCTCGGACGTGGCCGTCGCGCCGATGCCGCGCCAGGCATGCAGCTCTTCGAAGACGCGCTCGCTCCTTCGACCGCCTCAGGTCACGCGCTCGGCGCCTCGTCCTCGCGGTGTTGCTTCCGCGGCTTTGCAGGTAAACGCTGTGCTCGCTAGTCCCCGCAACGCAGCGCCAGAGGTAAGAGAGGCGGCTCCCACGGCTCCCACGATGCGCCGCGCCAAGAGCAACGAGCAGGAGCTGGTGCGAGCGAGACAGTGGCGCGAGAACAAGAAGGCGCTCGACAGTCGAGTGGCCGCTGCGAGGCCTCGGTACATGGAGTACACGACGTCGAGCCGGTACATCGCTCATCGCGAAGCGAGTGTTGCTCAGCGCCAACAGTCCACGCGCACGAATGGTACGACCACACGTGTGACACCGACGCGCCGCCCAAGCGCGTAGGTTTCTCGTACATGCGAGGCCGATGATGCCTCCATCGTAGCTTTCTCGAGAGACACTCTCTGACACGAGTATTTATCATGCGATATCTATCCCCTGCTTCTGATGAAGCGACGCTCATACACCATTGACTATTTAACATGAATCAACGCACTCTTTCTCTTCATCATGAGCTCGTCTTCATCATTATGGTATTTGTTTCTTGGCTACACCATGGAAGCTTTCACACAAGACTTGTCTTGTCGATGACGTACGCTAGTTTACTCCCCATGCGCTGCTGCTTTCGTCGTCTCTGTTGAACTGACTTGCTTGTCTGCTTGATGGGGATCTTGTGAGGTCGGAGCGTTGACTGGCGCGACAGTGTCGGGCTGTTGGCGCCGAAAATTGAATCGACCTGGGGATTTGGGAGACTTGGGGAGATCCTTAAACACTTTGATCTTGTATCGGATGATGCCCCGAATGAGGTCATCAATGAACTTGGGCAGCCAGAGAGAGTCTTCATACTACACGACGCACGAACGTATCGATGAAGAACACAGCATACAAAACGTATAGGACGCTGCTATCTTTCTCACCTTCTCGATCGCTTGGAGCAGAGCCCGATGACCCCGAAGGCGAACCCAGTCGAGCGGTGCAAAGGCTGCATCCCAGTCTTGAATGTAAAGGTCCTTCGTGTCCGTCGCTCGCAGAAGCGCGATCGTTGCGTCGATGTGTCCTGCCCAGCAGGCTAAATGTCTACAGAAATCACCATCAGACGAAAGTTGATAGAGACGCGTTTGTTGCTGTGGGCTCACAATGGCATGCTTCCATTCTGTCGAGAGCATTGATGCTGTGTGGTTAGAGCTCGGATCCAGCCGCCGTGCTCAATTATCAATGGCGCTTACCTCGTCTAACATCCGAGGGTTTGCGCCTTGACTGATTAGGTACTCGATGACCGGAGCGCTACCTCCTTTGGACGCCCTGTCAAGAATGCACTCACTTCATGAAGTGTTGTGTGTTATTGATCAGTTCGGCCCATTCCAAATCGTACCAATGCAGCGGAGTCTGCTGCATGTTCCACGGGTCCAGCGAGCAGTCGTTGACGCTCACACCTTCCACCTCGACTAGAAACTTGACGCGTCGAACATCTCCCTTTGTTGATGCCCAGAAAATGTCCGACAGCACGCACTCGACGCTACCCCCAAAGTACATTTCCATAGGCGACAAGCGACGCCTCGTCTTGGTGAGAATACGCAGCTGAACTGGGATGCGAGTTCGAGCGATAGCACGTGCTTTGCGTAGTCGAAGGTTCATCTTGGCGCGCTCCCGCTCAAAAAATGTCTGAGGTCGCGCCGACCGCTGTGTCTGCACTCGCTTCAACAGACCTGCAGCAGTTGTTGTGGCTCCAGTCTCGCTACCTGATGTGCCATCTGCTTGCACCTTTGCCCGACGTTCTTCTTCCTCCTTCTCAAGTGCTTCTTGGCGCTTTTGAATGCGATCCTGCTTTGTTTTTCCCTGTAGAGTTGGTCAGCCTCCCGAACAAAAGGAGACAAATCGGTACACTCGCCCACCTTCTTCTTGCGCTTCCCCGGTTCTGACGGAGTTCCACCGGCTACTGACGAAGCTGACGTAGCTGGCGTCTCTGGTGTAGACGGGATCTCGGCTTGTTCAATATCGATCACACCAGGCTCGCGCGCAGCAGAGGCCGTTGCCTCTTCATTGTCGCCTCGTGGCTCACTGGCTTCAGCGTCCGCTCCCACAACTGGCACTTCACCGTATTGCTGCCAGTACGACTCATCTCCAAACGGACTCATCGGTGCGTTTGGATCGACTGAGTCATAGAAGTACGAGTACGAGAGCTGACTGTCGTCAGCGTAGCCGTAGTTGTATCCGCCTGCCTGCTCGTACTGCGCTGGGTCGTATTCTGGTGGCTGATTGTTCTCATCAAGAGGGTGATATCCAAGATCAAGCTGTGCCAATTGCTCATCCATAGGATAACCAGCGTCGTCATATCCGAATGCTTGCTCCCAAGCTGCAGGGTCTGGCTCTTGGTTGCCTGCTTGATTGTACGTTTGGTCAGAATATGTTGGATCCAACTCCTGGGCATACGCGTCGTAGTACGCTGTATCGTCTTGATAGCTGTATGCCGCATACGCATCCGCTGTCTGTGCCTCTATACTCTCAGCGTATTCAGCATTGTCCCCCGTCGTCTGCCATGCCGCACTCGAGTCCATGGCGTCAGTCCCATTTGCTCACATGTCCTTTCATGGTTCACATCCAATATACCGGTCAGAATACCGGTATGCTACTGTGCCTTCCCGCATATCTCCGATGTACCATCATTCCGACCTGCTCAGATGGGTGATGGCACATGGCCATCGCCTTTGTCTCGTGCCCAACATGCTGAGCTTCCTGCGCGACATCGGCGCTGCGCACGAGCGCCTCAAGAAGCGCGTGCATGCGTTCCGCATCCCGCTGTCCAAGAACGGACAGCGCGCCATGGGCGTCGTGTACTTCTCGATCCCGGTCATCGGCGGTTACTTTGTCATGAAATGGGCTGAGCGCCGCGCTGAGCGCAACTTCGCCCTCGAGGTACAGTATCACGAGCCACGCCACGCCCATTTGCTCGACTCGTGTCGTCTGTGTGACGTTTATATGACATATATCGTTGGTACCGTGTAGGAGGACAAGATCCGCAACGCAGTCGGTGGCTCCGCCAAGCAGCACGTGCAGCAGCAGAACGAGCAGCTCCGTCGTATGCTGCAGAACGCGTCCAAGGCCGAATGAGCCTGCTACTCTGTCGATAAAGTTGTAATGCATCCTTTCCCAATCGTCGCTGTCGTGTCTGCGTTTCCTTTGTCGGCGTGGTTTATCGCAGCTCTCTCCGTCTGTCTCTCTTTGATAGGACGTCGGTATTTTTGAAAACGACGGTACCACAGCCGCGTCGTGATTCCTGCTCACAATGGAGGCCCGCGTCGACACCATGGAGCGCAAGCTCCGCGAGATCTTCGAGGTCAAGTCTGGTTACAAGGATGCGGCCGCTCAGGCGCGACTGCTGGAGCGGCACTTCCGCACGTTCGACGCCGATGGCTCTGGCGTCGTCGACTTTGATGAGTTCACGCGCGCCATGGTCAAGCTCAATTTTGTCGGCGTGCAGGCCGAGCTGGAGGCGCTCTTCGACCGTTTCGACGAGAACCTTGACGGCGTCGTGACGTACGCCGAGTTCGCCAAGATCGTCGTGGGCGCTGGCGGCGCCGCGCCCGCGTCTCGGTCCGACAAGAGCCGCTCGCTGTTGGAGCGCGTGCGCGAACGGATCCTCGATGCCGGTGGGAAGAACGGCATCCGAACGCTTGGTGTGCTGCTGCGCCGCATGGACCAAAATGGTAACGGCGTCGTCGAGCTCCTCGAGTTTGAGGATGGACTACGTGAGCTCGGACTTGACGACCTGCCCCGCGACGAGGTGCTCAAGGTCTTTGAAGTCTTTGACCGCGACGGCAGTGGCAAGCTCACGGTGGAGGAGCTGCTGCGAGGACTACGGGTTCGTGCGGCGCCTCTTTGATGGCTGCATGTCCCCTGTTACCCACATCATGCTGCTCTTCGATGCCAGGGATCCATGGCTAAGCGACGCATCAAGCTCGTCAAGGAGGCATTCAGCCGCCTCGACACAGACGGCGACGGCGTCGTGACCATTGAAGAGGTCGAGCGCCTGTACGACGCGTCGCACCATCCAGAGGTGCTCGCGGGGCGCATGCGGCCTCGCGACGCTCTGCTCGAGTTCATGCGCGTGTTCGAGGATGCCTCATCGCGCGATGGATCCATCACGTGGAGCGAGTTCCTCGCGTACTACAAGGACCTGAGCGGCGGCATCGCCAACGACGACGAGTTTGAGCTCATGATGCGCAACGCGTGGCATCTCAGCGGCGGCCGCGGGTGGTGCGCCAACTCGTCCAACCGCCGTGTGCTGGTGACGTTCCGCGATGGCTCGCAGCGCGTCGTGGCCATCGAGAACGACCTCGGCGTTGGCGCGCGCGACAAGCGCCGCATGATCCAGAAGCTCACGCAGGAGCAGGGGCTCCAAGGCGTCGTAGACATCTCGCTCGCAGACTAGACTCATCATCATTTATATATATTTCTTGGCTCCATGGGACGGTGGACTGTTATCAGTCGTTGGAGGCTCGCCTGGATTACGCGCCAGCATGCGACGGTGCGACTGCGATTGCCGCAGCGACCACAACCACGAGTATGTCGGCGGCGTCGGCAACGTCGACCTCGGCGTGAAGCCCAGCGTTCGCCAATCGAAAGAGCGAAAGCCGACGCCACGCATGTCGGATGGTAATCCCTGCGCCTTGTCGGGCCCTATTTCGAGTCGTGATTGCGCTACGGACGGCGTGAAGAACCTATGGTCTCAGCCTCGAGATTGATAGGACACGCCAGGGAACCAGGACGAGGCGAGGCCTGAGCCTCGCTGTCGGACTGGCAGCCCAGAGTCTAACTCGCCGCCCCGGAGACGACTCATAGCTCAAGCAAAGCCAGGACCCAAACCAGCGTCATTAATGACCGCCGCCGTCGCCGAGTCCCAGCCGTCCGAGCTGGCGGTGGCCGCATCACCGCAAGCTGCCGCGCCGTACACGGCAATTGAGGTGGAGCCGGCGGTCAAGTCGTCGTACGAGATCCCCAAGCTCGGCATCACGTGGCGCAACGTGAACTTCTCGGTCAAGATCAAGAACCCCAAGACCAAGAAGCTCGAGGACAAGCAGATCCTGCGTGGTGTGAACGGCGCTGCATCGCCCGGCGAGCTCATGGTGCTCATGGGACCGTCAGGCGCGGGCAAGTCGACGCTGCTTGACTGCATCGCTGGCCGCAACCTCAATTGCACGGGTGACATCCTCGTGAACGGGCGCAAGTGGTCCAAGGCGATCGCCAAGCACACGTGCTACGTCATGCAGGACGACCTCTTCTACGCGAATCTCACGGTCATCGAGCACCTCACGTTCCAGGCGCGACTTCGTATGTGCAAGAACGCGAGCGACGCCGACCGTGAGCAGCGCGTGCAACAGATCGTCAGCGAGCTCGGACTGACCAAGGTCATCAACACGCCGATCGGCGACGCTGTCGTCAAGGGGCTTTCCGGTGGCCAGCGCAAGCGCCTCTCGTTCGCCACGGAGCTGCTCACGAACCCGTCGCTGCTCTTCGTCGACGAGCCGACGTCGGGACTCGACAGCTTCATGGCAGAGACCGTCGTGCTGCAGATGCAGGCGCTCGCGAGACGCGGTCGAACCGTGATCGCGACGATCCATCAGCCGTCGTCTGAGCTGTTCCAGATCTTCGACAAGCTCTATCTTCTCGTTGACGGGTCAACGGTGTACAACGGCCCTGCGGCCGACAGCATCGCACACTTTGCGTCCAACGGGCTGCAGTGTCCAGCATTCATGAACCCTACGGATTACTTTATGAAGCAGCTAGTCGTGCTGGACGAGTTGCCCGAGTCGCGGCCCCGCGTGCAGATGCTAATCAACGCCTGGGCGGAGAAGGAGAAGTCGCTGCCAGTGGAGAGCGGGGGTGCTGTCGCGACCGACGACGACGCCAAGCCGACGGACCGAGCGCCAGGCTTTTTCGCGCAGCTCGCAGTGCTGTGCCACCGCAACTTCTTGCGTTTGGTGCGCGACACGATTGGCTTCAAGGCGCGTATCGGATCCACGCTCTTCATCTCGGTGCTCGTCGGCCTCATCTTCCTGCAGCGCGACCTGAACCAAAAGGGTGTACAGGACTTCACGGGCGCCATGTTCTTCATCACGGTCAACTCCATGTTCAGCTCCGCGAACCCCGAGTTCATCTCGGTGCCGCTCGAGGTCCCGCTCGTGCTGCGCGAGCACAACGGAGGGCTCTACAACGTCGTCACGTGGTACATCGCTAAGAACATCAGCGAACTGCCGTTCCAGTTCTTCTTTCCCGCGATCTTCATCGTGCCAGCGTACTTTATGATCGGCTTCGGCAACGACGCCGTCGTGTTCTTCACGTTCTACCTGTTCATCATGCTCAGCACGAGCGCGGCCACGGGACTCGGCTACTTCGTCTCGTGCCTTGCGAAGCGTGTGGATGTCGCGCCGATCATCGGTATTCTGCTTTTGCTGCCGTTCCTCATCTTCGGTGGACTGTTCCTCAATAGCGACTCGACGCCCGACTACTTTATCTGGCTACAGCAGATCTCGCCAGTCAAGTATGCGTTCCACGGCATCATGCGCGCGTTCTGGAGCGACATCCCTGCGATCTCGTGCGCGCCCGGCAGCCGGTGCCCATTCAACACGGGCAAGGAGGTGCTTGAGCAGAACAGCGTCAAGCCCGGGCGCCTGTGGTCCGACGCCATCATCCTCGTCGCCATCAACCTCGCATTCCGACTCGGTGGCGCGTTTTTCCTATGGCGCCGTGCCCGCAACAACCCTGTGACGGGTTGAGCTGCATATGCAGTCATTGCTTTATCCCTCCTTCATCTCGTCTTTATTGCAAGCTCCCATTCCAATCACACATCTCATGCACATTTAATTCATGGGTAATATTGTGCGGTTCCATGATTTATCTTGGTATCGCACGCCTACCCTCACAACCTCAGTTCATACATTCGCAATCCTCATAATCCTCGCGTATCATGGAACCCTATGAGCCACGCAAGCGAATGAGAGAGAGAGAGAGAGAGAGAGATGAGACGACACCTCTAAACAACAACAGCAAAGCAGCAAGAACACATCAATGCAAAGAGACCTAAATGAAGGATGACAACCAGCCATTGAGTCGGAATACGGCCTATCAATCTCCTTTGTTGTGGATTTTATTGCTTGCTTATGCGAACGTGCGGAATCTCAACAAGGCTATTCGTTTCCTCCATCGCTGGCTTCTTGACTCGACGTACACAACATACAAAGAGCCTTCGAGGTCGTCCCATATCTCGAGGAGGCATGGCGTGTTACAAAGCTAAATCACTTCGGAAGCGGTGGTTACGACCTCATCAGTCGTCAACGAGAGCGTCTCTTTCCAGTGCGGCATCCTACTCGACACGACAACAAAGCAGTCGACATGACAGTCGTCAAAGCGTTCGCGGAGGATGCAGATGGAGAGATGAAGCTCGAGGCTCGCGAACGCACCGTCCCATCGCTCGCTGTCGAGTGGGAGGACATCAGAGTCGCTGTCAAGATGCCTGGTCGGTCGTCTTTGCGACCAGGCAGCAGCATTCAGCCGAGCGAAGGCGTGAAGCATATCCTCTCATCGGTGTCCGGCGAAGCGCTGCCTGGAGAGCTTATGGTGCTCATGGGACCGTCGGGCGCTGGCAAGTCCACGCTGCTGGACTGTATCGCAGGCCGCCACGCGAGTTGCACTGGCACCGTGCGTGTGAACGGCAAACCTTGGAGCTCGGAGCTTTCCAAGCGGTCATGTTACGTTCTTCAAGACGACCTCTTCTACGCAAACCTCACGGTGCTCGAGCACCTGACACTCCAGGCAGAGCTTCGTATGCCCCAGGGAACAACGACAACGCAGCGACAAGAGCGAGTCGGCGCAGTCATGACGGAGCTCGGTCTGGCGGATTGCCGAGCAACGGCTATCGGCGACGCAGTGCTCGGGATGAAAGGACTCTCTGGTGGCCAGCGCAAGCGCCTCTCGTTCGCCACGGAGCTGCTCACGAACCCGTCACTGCTCTTCGTCGACGAGCCGACGTCGGGACTCGACAGCTTCATGGCAGAGACCGTCGTGCTGCAGATGCAGGCGCTCGCGAGACGCGGTCGAACCGTGATCACGACGATCCATCAGCCCTCATCCGACCTCTTCGCAGTCTTCGATCGTCTCTTTCTGCTCGTCAACGGTCGCACAGTCTACCACGGTCCAGCAAACCGAAGCATTGAGTACTTTGCGTCACAGGGATTCCCCTGCCCGTCGTACATGAATCCCACAGATCACTTTATGAAAGTGCTAGCAGCCACGACACGCGAAGGCGGCGACCGTGGCGTGTCCGCGAGAGATCGTATCGAGCAGCTTGTGCTCGCGTGGGAGAGAGCGGCTCAGGCGTCGAACGCAGAGACACCGCAACGTCGACAGTCGATCGCGCTGGTGGCGGAGGCGGATGCCGCACAGCAGGAGCACCGCGACGTGACGCTCGTTGACTCTCGAAAAGCGATCTGCTGTCAGTCTTCAGCAAGCGCCAAACACGACCGATCGATTCCGCCGACTCGTCAGCTGCTCGTGCTGTGTCGCCGCCACTGGCTGCGCCTCGTGCGCGACGACGTGTTGTTCAAAGCGCGTGTTGGCTCCACCATCTTCGTGAATGTGCTCGCCGGTCTCGTCTTTCGGGACCTTCAGCGTGATCAAACCGGGATACAGGACTTCTCTGGCGCCATGTTCTTCATCTCGGTGTCGCAATTGTTCATGTATGTCAATCCTGAGCTCACGTCAGTGCCGATGGAAGTCCCACTCGTCATGCGCGAGCACAACGGCGGGCTCTACCACGTTTGGCTGTGGTACCTCGCCAAGAACATTGTCGAGATTCCTTTGCAGCTCCTGTTGCCGCTTTTGTTTCTCGTACCGATGTACTTCCTGATGGGATTTGACGCCAACGCCGCTATGTTTTTCGAGTTCTACGCGTACACTGCTCTCGCGGCGTCAACCGCCACTGGCCTCGGCTACCTCGTATCCTGCCTATCACGACGCGTCGATCTGGCTCCGGTTCTCGGCATTCTCTTTATGCTGCCCTTCATTCTATTCGGCGGACTTTTTCTGAATAGCGCGAGCACGCCAAGCTACTTTGCATGGCTTCAATCGTTGTCGCCGGTTCTCTACGGCTTCCACAGTCTGATGAGGGTCTTCTGGTCACGTGTGCCCGCGATCGCCTGTCACAGTGGCCAATACTGTGTCGCGTTGCAGGGTGAAAAGGTGTTACGCATGTACACAGTCACACCAGGCGACGCATCTCAGTGGGAGGCAGCCGCTTACATGCTGGCGATCAACGTGAGCTTTCGCCTCGCTGGCGCCATGGTGTTGTGGTTTCGAATTGATCGAGTGGCTCGTCGATCGCGACTGTTGCCTCGGGCGAAAACCTCGGTACCCACGCACACATCGTAGTGGCGTTTTCAACCTACTCGTCTTGCCGCGATGGCCCTATTTCTCCCAGTTGAGGGTCTCTGGATGGTCCAAGCAACTCATCCCGATCGGGTATCAGCGAGGACGTTCGCTGCTGCTCTCCATAATCTCGCACTTCTTGACACAGATCGGACAACCACGATGCCTGGCGTGTGGCAGCATGAGACGCTTGCTCTCGGCTCTTGGCCCAACGCGAAATCTGGCGCTGAACGACGTCGTCCGTGACTCGAGCTCGGGAGGTTGACGGTCGAGCCACACGACTCACCGTCGATGACGACGTAGAGAGGAGCATTGACATGCCTTGTCGTGGCCTTGGCCAAGACGGTCCCATTGCCGAGTGCCGTGATGACTGCTGTTGAAGCCATCGTGTCGATAGAACCGACGGCGACGTATCGAATGTCGACGCGTAGTTCAGGGGATACCGAAATGACGGCGCGCCTTCAACAGCACTGGTCGGATGCACAGCCATCGCTCTCGTCGCCATCGTTCTGGGATCAGTCAGAAGTGAAAGCTCTTCTGAGAAATCACTGACGTCAGACACCAGCTCTTCGTCAAGTCGCTGCAGCGTGTTGAGAGCTGATGTCGCGTCGGCGACGCGCTGGTCACTGACGTCACCATCGGCGCTTGAGGGTGACGACAGCACAAGAGATGATGATGACGAGACGTTGGAGCTTGCATCTGAATCTTCCGCGAAACGATGCGATCTCGATCGTGATCTACTGCGACGTCTGTGTCGCGCTTGGGCGTTGGAGCGAGCGTCAAGCACTCGAAGTGCTGACCGCATGCGCTCGAGTTTCGCCTCTCGCCGCTCGAGCCACTTCTCACGATCGCGAACATGCCGGACACTTTCATTCCAAGCGACGGTACTTCGATCAATCGCGGTGCGCATATCCGCGAGCAACGTGCGTTGCGACGTTGATCCGGACATTCTGGCATCTCGCTGCCATTCACGACGCTCACGCTTCAGTTTGTCCGCATGCCGCTTCAGCTCGGATTTCTGCGTCGCGACCCAACGACGCGCCTTGTCCAAGAGCGCTGACTCTTCGTCGAGGCGCTGACGCCACCGTCGCACCGTACTATCGTCGACTGTAGATTGATGCATGTGTCGGCGCAGGCGCCTGGGTGACCTAGTCGTCGCTTCCCGGTGCGTACGCCGCCGCGATCGACTGCGGCTCTGCCGTAGCAATGCGCTGGACTTGCGTCGCGCCTGCAGCTCTTGATCGCTCAAGCACTCTTCTCCTTCACTTCGCTCTTCCTCTTCGCCATAAGGACGATTGTTGTCCACAGCGTCAATCCTTACCTTCAATACGTTGTCACGTTTCTGTTGTTTTCCTGTTGTTGCTTTCTTCACCGGCGTTGGCGCTCTCGCGTCTGTGCTTGCTTTCACCGTTAAGCGCGGGGACGAAGATGATTGGCGCTGTTGGTCGAAGAACTCTTGTGTGAGTTCTTCTTCGCGCTGCACTTGCCGCGCATCTCTCAGGCGCGACGTGAATGTCTCCTTTTCTTTCCTAATCGCAGCACTCAGCTCTTTAATGTGCGCATCCTGTCGCTCACGCAGGTCGCGCTCGATCTCAAGCAGTTGCTGCTGCGCTTGCTGCCGGATCTCTTTCGCCTGTAGCTCGCGCTCGTGACGGAGTTGGTCCAGCAACTGCGAAGTCAGGCGCTCCTCACTCTCAACTCGCGCTTGTCTCTTGCGCTCAAGCTCGGCTCCAAGCTCATCCAGCTGCCGCTCGTGCTGTGCTCTTACGCGTGCCTTGTGGCGTACGAGTGAGTGGTCCTCCCTCTCTTCGAAGTCCCGCAACTGAGCAGTAAAGTCTGCTTTCAGAGCGCGTTTTCGATGCTCGTATTCGAGTCGCTCCACAAGTGGCAGCGTCTCCAGCGCTGACAAGTGCATCTGCTGCATGGCGCTGCGGAGCGTCGAAATTTCAACAGTGAGTCCCTCCATCGCGACTGCTTGATCGCGACAGCGCGCTTCCGCAAGCGCACAACGCCGAGTGGCTAGTTCCAACTGGGCTGCGACGTCTGCTAGATGCTGCTCCAGCTCCGTCTTGTTGACATCCGCGAGCTGAAGTTTGACGAGCATCGCTGCAGTGTCTCCACTTTGACGATTCCCGTTTCGTGATGCTGACGCCATTGATGCAGTGCTTTGTGCATTCAAAACGACAGCTTGAAGCTCGTCTCGCTCGGTCGTCAACGCGCGCAGTTTCGTGCGAGCCGACTCGTTCTCTGACCTCAAGGTGGCTAGATCGTCACGAAGTGTCACGATCTCCTTCTCTAGGGTTCGTGCGTGTTGTTCAGCTCGCTCGCGGCCCGAAACAGCCCCGTCCCGCTCGGCTTCAAGCTGTTGCATCTTCACCTTGAGCTGGAAGTCACCACGCGACGTCACATTCTCGTGCTCTTTCCATCTGGAATCAGCTGCTTCCATTTTGCGTTTGACGCTGGTTAGCTGCAGCTCGAGATCGTCCTTCTCTGCTAGCGCAGCCTGAAGCTGTTTGCTCTGGTTTGCCCGATCTTCTGTCTCTCGACGGAGCCGTGCATCGCGTTCTTCCAACTGAGCTTCGAGCCGCCGCACGACATCTGAAACCCGCGTGGTGTCATCTTCGAGCGTCTTGCAACGCGCATCGTAGTCGTTGCACTCCGTACGGAGTGCACGTATCTTCGATTCTAGTGCCGTTTGGTCAATAGTCTGCTGTCGCAATCGAGCGTTAAGCTCATCGCGCTCGTCCTGTACCCCACGTAGTTCCTTTGATACACTCTCAAGCTCCATCTCGAGGCGACGAACGCGACCGGCATGAGTTTGTGCCTCCAGTCCGGTGCCTCGTTGAGTAGTCTCCAGCTCAGTGAGGCGAGTCGTCAAGTTGTCAACTTCAGCTTCAGCGTTGCGCCGCGCACGTTCCAAGGTAGTTCGCTGCGCCAAGAGCTCTCGTTTTTCGTCACGTTCTCGAGTCAGCGCAGCCTCGGTAGCCTCTTTTTCATTGACAGCAGCAATAATCTCGCCTTGCAATTGCTCGACCTCTTTCTGCTTTCGATCCAGCCGTTCCCGCCACTTGCTCACTTCTTGCGTCAGACTCTGTAGCTCTGCTTCGAGACGAGCTCGATCTGCGTCAGCAGAGCGCCATTGACCCTCCATTTCAGCCGCTCGCTGTGCCGCCTGACGATGTTTCTCAAGAGCTTGAGCCTTTTCTTGTGTAAGCTGTGCAATTTTTGTCTCCGTCTCTCGCACGCGGATGCGCAGTTCATCGAGCTCTGCGCTTGCATTGCTCGAAGTCGCGCCGCCAGTGGATGCTGTTGAAGCCAACGATGAGCGAGATTTCAGCTCTGCAATGCTGCGCTGAAGTTGCTCGAGCTGCTCAGCGAGCGCTTCATTTTCTCCTTTTGTCTCCGTCAACGTTGCCTCGCGCTCGCTGAGAAGTTGGTTGCGCTGGCGCAGCTCTCTCGTCAACCTTTCCACCTCGGCCTGTTTTTCTTGATGAGCCTTTTCCATTTGCTTCACTTCTTCCTCAAGTTGTGATGTCTTGTCCAGTAAACTCTGTTCGCGGAACTTTACTCTCGTCAGTTGTGCTTTCGCATCGCTCAGCTCTTGCGAGATGATCCGAATCCGCTCGGTTTGTCCCTCCATTTCCGTTTGTATGGTTGCAGTCTTTTGTATCGCGATATCTCGCTCTGTTTCCCGCTTCTTCGCTCGCGACAGCTCACTGTCACGTTCAGCCTCCAACTGATGTGTACGGCCAATGAGACCGTCTAGCTCGGTCTCAAGCTCCTTCACGCGCACACCACGACTATCTCGTTCTCGCTGAGCAGTTTGTAATGCAGCGTTGAGACGATCGATTTCCATGCGTTGGGTTACCACAGTCTCGGCATCACTTGCGGCGGCCTCGGTGCTGGAATTCTTTTCGTGAGCAAGCTCAGTGATCTGACGGCGCAAGGACTGGATTTCTGTGTCCCGACGTTGGGCGTCAGCATCGCGGTCACTGAGCTCGCGCTCTAAGCGCCGATGAGCAGCTTCGAGGTCATGCTTCTCATGACGCAAATCGTCGAGAGCTCTTGCCATCGCTTCTTTCGCTACCCGTTCATCGTTCAACTCTGCTGCTGCCATTTTCACCTGGTCTTCAAGGCTTTCTAGACGCTTCACGGTGACAGTGTCCTTTTCGCCAGAACTATCGTCTTGTTTCGCATTGAGTTGGTCGAGTAGCTCGCGTTTCTCATTCGCTGCCTTGAGGAGCTGATCCTTTAGCTGTGCATTGGTCCTCTCAAGTGCACTCAGTTGATCGTGCAAATCAGCGAGCTCGGTGCGCAATCGGTCCATTTCGCTATTGTCCGAAGCCAGCGTTGGTGCTTCGTCTCGCCTTTGCTGCTGGAGCTGATGAAGCTCCTGCTCGAGTATCTCTGCCTTCGACTTCCACGAAGCCACGGTGTCCAAATCTCGCGTCTCTGCCTGCTTCAGCTGTGCGCGAAGATCCTTTTCCACGTCGCGCAGTGTTTGTAGCTCGTGTGACGTACGTTCACCGTCTTGAAAGGATGCGTCGATCTTCTGCTGCAGTGATTGGGCTGCCGCCTGCAAATCCGATATCGTCGTCTTTGCGGTGCTCAGCTCACGTTGACATGCCTGCACACTCTCTTCGAGCTCCTTGACACGCCGCTCATGACGCTCACAATCGAGGCATTGGCTGTTGAGTGGCTTGTCGCCCATGTGCACGACAGAAGCCGCGTCGAGCTGTCGTTGAAGCTCCTCTGTCGTCTTCATTGCTGATGTCAGTTGTCGTTGCAAACTCTCGCGATCTCGCGTTGCCTCCTCAAACTGTTGGCGCAAAGGCTGTAGTGAGGACTCAAGCCGCCGCTCGGCTTCTCGTAGCCTCGCAACTTCCTCAACAAGCGAGGCTTTCTCTCCGACATCACCACCGAGCTTGACCTTGAGCTCGCTTTCTGCTGTTTCGTGTTGCTCCCGCAGCTCGGTCATCATTGTTTCGTGGCGCGATTTGATGCGCTGCAACTCCCGCTGCTGGTCGTGCTCCAACTCTTGTCTCTTTTGTGACAGCGTCAGCTCGACGTCTGCCTCAAGACGCTTTAGTTTTTCTTTGCGCTCTCGAAGCAAGTTGCTCTCCTCGCGATCATACTGATTCTCAATATCATTCAGTTTCTTGTAGAACTCGCGCTTGCGTTGCTTCAGCTTGGTGTCCTCTTCGTCGTTTATGCCATCCAGTTCCTTCTGATACTTCTTGCGTAGGGCTGAAACAGCATCATCGTGTGCCAACTCCATGTCGCGAAGTGCTTTGGCGTGCTCCTCTGCAAGGCGCTGCTTCTTTTGCTCCATCTCAGAGGATATTGTGTCTAGCTCGGTCTTGCTGTCGGCCTTACTCAGCACAGACGTCGCTGAAGCTGTAGATGACGGTAGTGATTTGCGAGGCTGAAGGCTTCCAAGTGGAGGCTTCGATAGTGCTCGAGGGGAGGGTCGTCGCTCTGTCTCTCGGTCACTGTCATCTCCAGCTTCGTCTGCGTCTGCTTTCGACTCGCTCTTCAGCCGCTGAGCAAATCGACAGGTTTCAGCAGCGATTACTGCACTACCAGCTCCATTTTAACATACCCCGAGGCTTCCTACGGGCTTGAGGGCGCCACTGCTGGCAGACAAGCTGTTCAGTTTCGCACCACCGACGCCGGGAAGCGGCTTCTTCTCTAATGGATTCGGAGCCTTGTTCAGAGTAGGTGGACCGAGTGGCTCTGCCTTCGAAAGGGAGCCTTTCTTCTTCTTTCCAGGTTTCTTTCCGAGCAGCTCCGCCACATCCTCCTTCTCTTTCTTCTTCTTCTCGTCGTCGTCCTATGAGCGGTCAGCTGAGTGTAAGCGATTGTATCGATTCTATGGCAGTGCATATACATCCGCAAACCTGTGACTTCTTGCTTTGCAGTCTCTTCTTCTTGTGTTCGTCGTAAAGATTGCGATAGAACTGTACGGAGGATGCGATAAACACTCAAAGCAGCACAAGACGTCCGTGTTCATGCAATGGATCGCCCACCTCATCGCACGGATGATCCCACGTGCTTTGCCCTGTGGCAAAGTTGAAGTAATAGATCTCCTCCGTGTCTGTCGTCTTGCAAGGCTTCCAGTTCTCGGGAAGCGGTGCCTTGAGTCCCTCTCGAGCGATCCAGAAGAGATCCTGCTCGTTCTCAAGGTCCATGCCGAGCCAAGAGGCATATTCCAGGACCTCCCTCTCGGAAGGCTCATAGTTCGGGTCGATTTCTTCTTCCAGCACAATGCTGTCTCCCTGCGCGCCATCCATTGTCGCTGCGGCGGCCAGCTACGTGGAGATGTTCCAGTTCGCGAGCAGAACCGCTTCTATCGGATCCAACGAAGCGTGGAGTGTGTCCACACAAAAGTGAAGAAGGAATGAACACAAAGCGTCGCGACGCGTCGCGCACCGTTTCGAGCCGTTTCGGTCATTTGCAGCAAACACTATGATGTTCCTGGGCGTACACCCCCGCGGCGAAGATCGCTAGAGCTACTGCTAGTGCCGGTTGCACTACCGATGCTGGATTGGGCCATCGCCTTGTAGTAGTGGAGAGTCTCAACCCAGTAGCGCAGCGTCTCCTCACTGAGACATCGCAGCTCGTATGTGCGGGACGCGTGTGGATTCAATCGCGTGCTGAGGTCCACGACGACATCGAAGTAGAAGTGTCCACCACGCTGCTGACGATGGACGAGAATGTTGGAGATGCGGGAGACAGGAAATCCCCCACGAGGAGCGAAACCCCTGGAAAAGTCGTCCTTGCTGAAATGGTACGACAAAATGAAAGTCTTGGGGTCGACCGTGAACCATCTCTTCTCCCATCCGCGAAAAATCGACGCGCTCTTCTTTTCAAGCATGCCCTCGAGCACAGGCATTTGCCGTGCTCGATCCGATTTGAGACTCATACGATTCATCTCACGCACAAGCGATACCATGACGACTCCAACTTGGCGCAGCTCGTGTGACGCGATTAAATCAACGTCTGAACCCAATCGCGCAATTTCCATCTCCATATCAGGAGCACCAGCGATAATGCAGCGCTTGACAAACTCAACCCGTTGCTGTAGAGCCGTCGGGGTTGTGATCGGGTCGTATACCCGACGCTGGAGTCCGCTTGTTGCGGTCGACGCCGACGCGGTACCGTTGAATGAGAGACTAAGCTCTCGTGGCGGCCACGCATTTGGAGTCACTTGTGATTGAACTGGTAACTGGCTCAACTGAGCGTCCTCGGTAGACGCCAGTTGCGATTCCTGGCCTTGAACATCAAGCTGTGTTCTCGATAACCGACCTTCAAGATCGCTGATACCGTCGAGCTCTGTCCTTAGTTTTTCCATAGCACTATCGGAATGGGATCGACCCTGACGACCAAGTACCGCGAGAGCATGTGGAGGACTTTGAGGTGGCGCAGCCTCAGACATTACAACCTGTGCGCCGAAAAATGCTGCCGCCTCTTGAGCATCTCGGACTTCAGCCTCTGGCTCGCCGACTGAGCTGTCGTCGTATCGACTTCGCGCGTTGGCAACGCACTGGCGCATTGTCCCTTTGAGTAGAGTGATGCTGTTCATGGCAGTAGATGGAGCGCGCTGCTGTTTGAGTCGCTTGTAGACTTCCCAGGGCACATCTTCGCTTTCAATGTCCTCGGGTTCAGTACTGCCAGCCACGACCTGGAGACTTCGAAGCTGGTATTCCTCCGCTTTGCTGAGATCATTCATCCTGTTTACAACGAGACACAGCGCGTAAGCTTTACATCGCACCGAAGGACTCTGTTGCCCCTTCACTGACTCTTGATGCAACAGCGCAAGGCTGTTCAGCGTCTCCGCCACCTTGTAGCTATGCTGTCCGTGGCAGCGCTCGCGAATGTTCAGTGCGCGCTCGAGATGCTGCAGAGACAGCTCAGCCGACCCGTGGAGTCGGTAGGTGGTTCCCAGTGCTTGAAGTGTCTCCCCAGTGAGCTCATCTTGAAGGATCGTCAGCATGAGAAAGCTGACCAATGGAGCTCGAAAACCTTGGGGGCGTACCTGGTCCATGCTTCTCGTGGATCACAAGCCGCTTATGAAGTGTCGTGAGCGCCTTGTCATGGTCTCCGTTCATGTTGCAAAGCAACGCGAGCTGCATCAAGTCTTCCGATACATTCGGGTGAACTGGCGATGGCAAAACACACAGGCACGACAGCATCATGAGAGGGGTCTCAGTATCATTCAGCTCAAGCAGTCATTCCAACAACATACATTCGCCGTGGGTGTGCTGCATGGCGCGAAGCACTTGCTCCTGCTTAGCGATCGCCTGGAGAATGTCCCATCAGCACGCCGTCTCTCCATCCTTTCGCATATGCGTCCTCTACCTCGAGTAGAACGGGATCCAACGCGCCGCCATCCTCCTGCGCGATGTTGCTGCCGCCCATGATGACTTCTCCTCGGTAAGTTCGACCGATGGAACTGGCACAAACATAAGAGTGTTGGTCCCTTCAACTGGCTCATGCGTTGGGCGACATGTGAACACCGCGAACATGACGGTGTGATCTAGCATGCAAGCATATAGCTCGCACTCTCTCTTTGTCGTGCGGCATCATGCAGTGGCGCCTTCTGGTCGAGTACCAAGGCACCATGGTGCCTCGTGGATTCAGAGCGCTTGCGTCTGTGGCATCGAGATCGATTCGACCCGAGTCTGAGCCAAGCTATACGACTCTTCAACAGCGTCTCGGCCGTCCCGTGTCACCCCACGTGACAATCTATAAGCAGTCGATTACGTCCATTTCGTCGATAACGAACCGTGTCTCAGGTACGGCACTCGCTCTGGGATTTATGGGCGCAAGTGCCATAGCAGCCGCGGGGGGAGACGTTGGGGAGTGGATCAGGAGTATGCAGACGGCGGCGCCACGTCTCGTCCCGGTCACGAAAGTAATGGTGGCGTTCCCCATGACTTACCACTGGCTAAGCGCGTGTCGACACACGGTGAGTGCTCTGTGTGATGGGTTGCGCATCGTGGCCCTGACAAGGAAACTGATCCTCATGATGTAGTATTGGAACAGGCATCCAGAAACGATAACTTTGCATGGTGGGGCGCGTTCGAGTGTCGCGATTTTCACCGCGGCGGCTGCGATTTCTGCTGTCGCGAGTACAGTCAAGCTTTCTTCGGCTCAGGACAACCACAGCGTATCCCAAACCCCCAGTTCAAGGCAATAATCAGCATGTATTTTAGTTGAAGACAGCCACCCACCGTGGCTCTGCTCGTCGAACGTCGACCAAGACATTTACTCTTCCTTGTCCGCCTTGATCGTGTACGCAGCCGCTCCCAGACTAATGAGACCAGCGGCGCCGAAGACCGCGTAGCTCGACTTGGGGCCGTCGATGTTGTTGATCAGCTCTGGCTTCGCATCCCACAACTGCCACGCACGATGATGAGAATCTCCTTCCCTCCATACATAGCATCAATTCAATGGGTGATCAACGTACCACGTGACGAGCGGCAGCGAGCGAGTGGTACGAAATGGGGAACGCGATGAAGAACTTGGAGATCGGCGCGAAGCCCGGGATGGCGCCCTGCGCGGCGTAGATGAGGGAGGGGATGTCCACACCCACGGCAGCGAGGCCACTGGCAGCCGCGAAACCCGCCGTGAGACCCACGCTCGTGAAGCGGTTCGTGACCGACGACACGGCCGTGATGGGGAAGCGGTAGATGGTCACGTGCGGCGACACGGGGCGGCCGAGGCGCGCCTGGCGCTCCGTGTAGGGCGTGGCAGACGTGGACATCGCCTTGGCGACCGTCTTGCTGGACGTCACAACGCTCTTCTTGGCGACCTGGAGGCTCATGGTGGTTCGCTCTCTCGCTCTCTCCTTTGCCGTGGGTGTGTGTGTGTGTGTGTGAGTGACGGAGCCGAGGTTCTGGTGGTTTTGTTCTCCGCCCGACGTCAGGAGTCGACGGGCCGACGGGTTTGTGGGCCACCAACCTGTGAAAAAGGTGGTACCTCTGACGTGGTGGCGATGTGGACCACGTTAAACTGAGCCGTTGGATTGCATTGTTTACGATTTCCAAATATTGCAGTTTCATTGAACCAATGGGAAATTTAGGAAAAACTAGTCACCCTGACGTGGAACCACACTTCAACCATGCAGCACACCCACACATCTAAACGTAATGGCACACTCGATCAGCACGCGCCCGAGCTGCGTTAGCCACGGGCGCAGACAGACTTGAAAGAGAGAGAGAAGAAAGAGGAGACAGGAAGTATGCCTCCTCTTTATGCGGCGATCGAGCGGATCAGGCCGCGCACCGCTTCGCGCATCTTGTCGCGCTTGCGAAGGTCCTTGCGTTGGAAGACGCTCGGTCGCGCTTCGTAGGCGTCGTCCACGGGATCCACCGCACACTCCGTCTGGCGCTCGCCTTGGTGGGCGGTCGGGTTCGCAGCCATCGTCTGTCGAGACGCGAGCACCTCGATGATGGAGTCACGCGTCGAGCGACCCGTCGCATCGCCGGACATCAGCGGGTGCAGCGCTCGCCGGAGGCTACCGAAGAGCTCCGGGAAGAGACTCTCCTCGGTCGAGAGCATGCGCTTGACGCGGTGGCGCTCCTTCGGCTCCTCGAAGCCCGTCGGCATGTTCTCATTGATCACGGGCAGACGCGCGTCGATGGCGAACTGCTTGAGCAACGAGTCGCGCGCGTAGATGAGCGGTCGAATGACCTCGACGTCCTTCTTGTCGTTCAAGTATTTGGCTCGCATCGTGCGGAGCTGACCGTTGTGCATTGCCGACATGAAGAAACTCTCCGCGACGTCGTCGAGATGGTGACCGAGCACGAGCTTGTTGTACTTGTTCTTGCGACAGCACGTGTACAGCGCTCCACGGCGCATGCGCGACGTGTACGCGAGCAGCGAGTTGCCACGCATCTGCTTCTTGGCTCGATTCACGATGTCCTCCGAGAGATAGAAGTGCGGCACGCCCAGTGACTTGATGTACTCCTTGAGCGGGCTCGGGTCGAACGCGGGAGTCTCCGGGTCGACGGTCGCGGCAGCGATCTTGAAGCGAACGGGTGAGCGCTTTTGCAGGTGCAGCAGCGCGTGCAGCAAGCCGAGCGAGTCCTTGCCGCCCGACACGGCTACGAGAAGGCGGTCGCCCTCCTTGATCATGTCCCAGTGAGTCACCGCGAGACCGATCCACTTCATCAGAGACGACGGCGGCGTCGGGAACACGCACGAGCTCTTCACCTTCTCGCAGATCTCAGCCGTCGACTTCAGCGCGTGCTCGAAGTGCGCAGCTGACGACTCCTTCGGGAGTGCGTCCTTCGTGGATCGCAGAGGTCGCTTGTGGTCCTGGGGACGTGCGCTCAGCAGCGTCGAGGACGACAACAAGTCTTCTGCCGAGCTTTCGCTGGTCTCGCTACCCGGACCACGACGCGAGTTGCCAGAGGACGTCGACGACTTGAGAAGCTCTCGTACCGTCAGCGGGACAGCCTCGCCATCTTCACTGTCGGCACTCTCGTTGATTCCTGGGGTCTCCGCAGCGCGCCAATCGAGACGACGCGGCGTGAGGTGGCCCATCGTGTGAAGCTCGCTGTACGCCAGATTCGGGTCGTTGTCTCGGTACTTGTTGGGCTGCACGGGACCCAAAATCTCGGTACTCAGAAGCGGCTTCTCACCTCGCTTGATGGCAGTCAGCGCCTCCGACGGGTACGCGAACCAGCGCAACTTGCGGTAGTGATCATCTTGGATCTCGCCGAAAGCATTCATGGCCGGAAGCTGTGCCTTGCCCATCATAATTTCATCGGCAAGACGGCGTGCCTGAGCAAGGTTCTCGTCCTGATGACGGAAGAGCTCCTCATCCGACTCCAAGGACGCAGGGCTGCTGGCGTCAGGTGTCACGCGACGAGACTTGGGCGTCATCGAGAACTCGTTCAGCCAACGACGGTTGGGAAACTTGGTGAAGCGCGTGTGGTGCTTCCACGCGCCGCTCTTGTGGTTGAAGCGGTACTGCGGCAGGAACTTCCAGCCTTCATTCGCCACGAAGTGCAGCGCCGACAGAATGTAGTCGACGTCGCTGTCGGGCATGAAGTAGGGGAAGCTGATGCGCGAGAAGCCGGCGCGGAGAAGAATTTGCTTGTCAACCATTGCGTTCTCGAACGCCACGAGCAGATCGTCCGTGATACCCAGGATGCGCGTGGCATACGGACCGGCGCACTGGCAGCCACCACGGGTCTGGATGCCGAAGAGGTCGTTCAGCAACGCACAGACAAAGTTGAAGTGCAGGAATCGCTCGCCGAAGCGAACGAGGAACGAGAAGATGGGCAGCTTGTTGAGGTGGTTGTGGCCCAGCAGCACGATGTTGGGGTTGGACTCGAGCGACTCGCGCACCTTTTGCAGGTGGTGGTTCTCCATCTTCATGATGTTGGTCGGGTTCACGCGCTGCTTCATCTCGAACGCGAGGCCGATGCGGATGCTGCCGACAATGTCGGGTGTGCCGCCTTCCTCGCGCTCGATCTTGTTGGAGAGATAGCGGTGGTCGTTCTTGGTCACGAAGAAGACAGTGCCGCCACCAGGGGCGGTCGGCACCGCGTTGCCGAGCAGACGCTTCTTGCAAATGAGAACACCCGGCGAGTTCGGTCCGCCGACAAACTTGTGGCCCGAAAGGAAGACCGCATCCTTGTAGACGTACGGCCGCAGGGGACCTTGCACGACGGGGTTCATGTCGATCTTTACGTACGGAGCGCACGTCGCGTAGTCCCAGAACGACAGCGCGCCGTGCATGTGAAGAACCGCCGAGATGTGATCGACGTCGGTGAGAATGCCCGTGAGGTTGGAAGCAGCGGAGAAAGAGCCGATCTTGAGCGGGCGGTGCGCGTACTGCTGGAGCTTCTCGACGAGGAACGCGACATCGAGCTTGCCCTCGGCGTTCTCGGGCACCTGGATGACCTCAGCACAGCTCTCACGCCACGGCAGAATGTTGGAGTGGTGCTCGAAGGGACCGACAAAGACAACCGGACGGTCATTCGGGTCGTTCGTCGGCAGCGGCAGTGTGAGACCGAGCGCGGTGACGATCTTGTTGACGGCGCTCGTGGTGCCCTGACCCGTGAAGAGCACGCAGTCCTCGGACGTCTTGCCCGAGATCTTGGCGTTGACCGCCTGGGCGATGATCTGGCGGGCCTCCTCTCGGTAGGATGTGGTCTGCAGACCTGTGATGGACGTCGTCGTGTGCGTGTTGCCGTAGTGCGGCAGCACCTTGTCGCGCACGAAGTCTTCAATGCACTCGAGCGCCCGCCCGCTGGCCGTGTAGTCTGCGTAACAGATGGCCTTCATGCCGTATGGAGTGTCGAACAGCGTTTTGCGGCCGATGAGGTTGTCGCTGATGTCCTCGATGACGCTTTGGCTCTCGTCCCACGTCGCGATCGTGCAGCGCGTGTCGAGCTCCTCGTCGTCGGTTTCGGTCGGCAGCTTGAGGCTCAGCTCCTCGACCAGCTCTTCCTCCATCCAGTCGAGCGAGTAGCGTCGGCTGGTCCGGCAGGCCACATCGCAGATCGCGGTCTCAGTCGCCGCCGCCATGATGGACTGGCGCGGGTCCGCACTCGACTGTTTGCGGAAGCGCACGCTCGGCCGCGTCGCGAGGCTCGATCGGGTCGCAGGCATTGTGGTCGTGTCCGGTCGATCGATCGATAGTACACAGCAGCAGCAGCAGACTTGTCGTCAGCGACGAGCGAGCGAGTGTCTGTGTATTTCGTGAGATGTGTCGCCGTCGGCGCCAATAGAGGAATGCCTGGCGGGTTTGTCTGCTGCTCGCGCCTGCGCGTGCGATCAGCGCGAGCCTTGATGGGACAGCTGGCGCAAAGGCGAGGAGGATCCGAGTCGGGCCAAGACACGCACGAGAGCAAGGGACCGCTCCTCAACGATGATCAAACCAGATGCTGGTCCAGCGGGCACAATGGAACGCGAGCAACCGAGCGAGGCAGGTTCTGCCTCGAGGCACTGCTGATACAATCTGTCCCTCGCCCACGACCAGCGCAGTGGCGACGTGTGGGTGTGTGTTTGTGCGTGGACTCAGCAGCAGAGCCCCCCCGAGCCGGTCGCTCTCCAGCGGTCCGCAGTGTGCCAGCGTGGCTACGTGAAGGACATGCGTGCGGCCGAGTGGCGGGCCCAACGTCCGCCTGTTTACTGTGGCCGCGCGTTCGATCAGAGGACCAGAAGGGCATTGGGTGTCGCCATGCGTGCCTGGACGAGAGGCTCCAAGCACGTGACAGGGCATCTCGGCTTTCCTCAAATGGCCTGTCCCGGCTGCGCGTCACGCTGTTTGTTCGAGTCGAAAACCTGTTATCATTTATGCGCCGCATCGATTATAGCGTCGTCGGCATCAATGTACAGTTCCTCACTACCTGTTGTATTGAATGGTATCTGAAATATACTGTATAAAGGTTCTGCAAATGTACGCTCTGTGTGCCCGAGTTGACCTCGTTTTTGCGCGTCACGGTGAAAAGGGTGCACTGCAATGCCACCCTTGGTACAGGTCAGGCACCTCGCTCACCAAGTGTTCGGTTCAAGCCGACACCAAGGCTGAAGTCGTGAATCACGTGATTGCGCGCGAATCGAAAACGTGGCGCGTCGTCAAATCTGGTGCATGCGAGGCTGAGGCCCAGAAGAAGAAAGGCTCGGGCTGATGGTCTCTGCTAGACAGACCTGCTGGTAGGTGAGCTCGCAGTCGTTGCGGCTGCCTGCCGAGACTGATAAGGAGCGGCCCAACTGCGGCTTCAACGGCTGCAACTTTGTTGAGCGACATCACCACATCACGTCGCGAGAGTTGCCACGGGTCAGAGGGTGCCTGACACGAGGGCGGGCCACTGCAGGAGTCCGCCTGGAGTGCTGACGTGGCTTGCGCGCGCGCCGTCCGTTTACCGCCGCTCGGGAATTCCGAGTGTCGAGTCGGTGAATCGTGGGCGGTCAAGGGGACATCCGTCCCGCGCGAGGGAAACAAACACTTCTTGACGAGTTTGTCCTTCGCCAAAGACATGTTCGCATGGGCTTTCCCGCGGTGTTTCGTCGACGATCCGCACCTCCTGCAACATGGCGACTCCAAGTCGTTGAAGATGGGGTGCGCAGGAAGACGGCGCCTGATCAGACTGTGCGCGTCCTCACCTTTCATGCAGAATCTCGAGACCTGCGGCCCTCATGTGAGTGTCCTACAGCCATTCACAGTGGCCACTTTCGCAGTGGGTCAGTCAGGCAGCTTGCTGGTGCAGCAGTGGTGCCTAACGGCGGAAGGGTAAACGCTGGTTCGCCTCAATCATCCCGGGGCAACCCTTCGCTACGGATCAACAAGAGGCACCTCACTGCGACCCATTGGCAAGCGATGGATCGTCAATCAACAACGACCTTAGTTGGAACCAGACCTGCACTGTGTTGAAATCCTCAGCGCCCATCGCCAGTTTTGTCGCATCCGCAATTGCACGCGTGACAAGCACACGATCTTGGTCTCGGACCTCCGCCTCTCGCGACGGTCTCAGTTCGGAGCGATCGCGCTTGAAGAGACACAAGGGTCTGTCCACACATGTAATTTTTAGAGAGGAGGCGTCTGGTTCTGGGAGTCAGACAGATGTTTGACTTTGGGGGGGGGGGGGGGGGGTGACTCATTCGCCACACAGATGCTAAACAAGTACATGCGAAATCCCGAAGGAAATAAAATCTCAACAAGGGACCATCCCGAGTCGTTCCGAATCCCCTCGCTGGGCCGCTTCCGATGGTCTGGCGGATCACCAGCAGACCGAAGGCGACAGATCCGACCGAGGAAGCAGTCATGTTGGCGACGGGTGTGCGACGTGTCTGCGCGGGCAAGGCGACGCGCTCGCTGGTGCTCAACCAGCGCCGCCACGGTGGATCGCTTCACAAGAACAAGCACATCGAGGTACGCGCACGCCCGACAGCGTTGACGTTTAACCACGCCCTTTGTTCGTTTCTGATGAGCGTTGCCCCTTGTTGCGGCATATTTTGGCACCGTGTAGAACTACAACAACTGGCGTGGTGACTCGGAGAAGCGCTTCAAGTTCGATAAGGATTTCTTCGTGCAGCTCACGCTGTCCGGTATCATCCCGTTCACGCTCTACTACGCCATCTCGCAGGGCGAACGAGTACGTGCATACATACACCAGCAACAGTTCTGGACTGCCAGCGACTGACATTTCTCTGCGTTTTGTTGCCTCTCAGCGAGCTCGTGACCAGCGCTTCGGTCTCCCGGAGAACTTCCGCGAGTAGATTTCGCAGCTGTAACGACTGGTCTCCAAGGGTGCGAATGATGACTGTAGTGTCCTCGGCCGTCGCATCAACGACGATTCACCGACCTACAATACAATTCCATACTGTCTTCAAAGTCGCTTTGAGTGATGTCGCTCTTCTCTTCACCTCTACAGAAATGCACCTCAGACGATATGAACGCCCGACCTTTGATCGTGGCGAGTGCTTGCCCGCTCCGTCCATTGCGATTCCTGTCATGAAGGATGATTGAAATCTCACACATGATTGGGTTAAATTCGGTTTTCTTATCGTTGGATTGGCTGTTATTGCGGGTCGATGCAGTAGCAACCGCCATCACAACCGCCTTCACCAGCATTACGCACCATGATGAGGCAGGAGGATGTCGTTGCTGCGCTGTATGCACGCGTGTTGACTCGTGTGCGAGAGCGCTTTCTGACTCATTTAATGGAAGAGGAAGGTGGTCTTCGCAGTCGCGCAGAGACGGAGGCGCTGGCCAACCGAGTTGTCGAGGTACAGCCAGTCACGCGCCCCAACCGATTATGGGTCACTCACTTTCTGATGGCAACTGCCAGCAATGGCGCCGACGGTTGGCGTGCTACACAGGTTCATACATGGACAACAGGCTATCGCAGCTGCTAGTCTCACTGTCAGACACTGCACACGACGCAGCGGAGGACCCGAGCCAACAAGAGGCAAGCGGCAGCGAGGACGTTCACGAGGAGACAGACCCTCCAATTGGGATCGAGCGCTCGGAGGGTACTCCAGACGAGGAGACTCAAGTCACGGAAAAGGATAACGAGACCCCAGACGATGTCTCCATTGAAGCTGGTCGACCAACGTCTCAGCTGGTGGGTAGCAGCAGTCTCCTTGAGAGAACCACGTACGACGGCGCAATCTCATGACGTTTTCCCTGCACAGCCGATGCCTGTGAACAGACTCGCGCTTTCCAGTGTCTTCACTCGAATCGTACGTGTCTTCATGATAGAGGGACGGCTGATACATCAATTGCTCATTGCATCTTCCCAACGGGTCTGCAGCTGATTCGTAAGCGACCGAATGAAAGCGACGACGTGATTCGAGAAGGACAGCGTGAAGGCACCTCCCGACCAGCGAAATCTCTCCGTTCCAATGTCTTAACGTCGTCAACTGTGAGAGTGCTAGATGATCGAAGACGCTTCCGTCACCAGCGTCGCTCCAATGTATCTGTGGGTTCGGATGCAGGGAATGCTGAGCACCCTCGATCCACACTGCTGCGAGATGTCGCGCCATCGTCCACTCCAGCTATCTCCATGTTTCCACTGCTTTGCGCCGCGCGTGATCTCAACTTCTCGTTACGAGGACGGCCAGCGAAGCGTGGTTTACGAGGAAATTGGCAGCACGCTGTGTTGACCCTGGTGCGTCCGCTGCGGACAGGCGAGACGCTCGCGCTCGGTCAACTCGTGTGGATTCGCAATACTGGTGTGCTTGACGGTTCATCGACAAGGGTGGAAGGCGCCGCCGAAGTTGTGGAAGGCCTGCCGACACACAGCGTCATCGTGCGAATTGGCGATGGGCGCATCGTCCCTGTATTGGAGGAAGATGTCTGGTGTTTCTTCGAGTGCTTCGTGCGTCGCGCACGCGCCCAGTTCCACAGCGCGTGACAAGTCTCATTTGGAGTGGTGTTGCTTATCAGTTTATTTTCATCTCGCGTCCTCCCGGGGCAGGCGCTGAAGCGAAACACCGAGGACGCGACGAGTAAATATCGAAGCAAACGATCTTTACGAAGACGAGTGGCGACCGAACGATCGGTTCGTGATGAACAGGACTGCACATTGGCATCACTTCTGGTCCGTCTAATCGCCATGGGTCTTGCGGCGCTGTTTGAGAGCACTTGCCTGGGCGCGCCACCGTCGCCTTCCACTGCAGCGGCCCCAGATAACGTCGCCCACGAAGGTTGCTTGCGATACAAGAGCAAGTCTGGTGAATGGAAAGAGCGATGGTTTGTGCTGGAGTCCTCTGATGGCAGCTTGATCAAGTGTGGTGGTGCGCCGACGGGATCACGCCCGAAGACTTACGGTGGCTTTTCGGGAAAGACGGTGCGTGTGGCGGATGTCCGCGCACTCTCAAGCAGTCGTGGCGCAAGCCCAGATACTGAAACCGCGAATACAACTCGCGACGATGCCGAAGCTCGGACTAGTGGACTTGAGGTTGTTACCAGGGAAGGACAGCGCGTACAATTTCTCACTAAAACCGTCGGAGAAGAGAGCGCGTGGGTTGCTGCTATGCATAAGTTATCTCAAGGCTTCACTCCTGCAGTAGCCGAACGCGTTGCTGAGCGTGAACTGCTTGCTGGCAAGTACGCCCTCGTGCGGGAACTTGGTCGTGGTGCCTCGGGCATTGTCTCGCTGTACACGTTTCAAGGGAAGCCATTCGCGATCAAGAAGTTCGTTCCACCGAAAGCTAAAGGTGTTCCAAATCGCCGAGCTGTTCCTGGCATCAGTGAACAGTCCAAGCCTGCGACAGGATCAAAACATCGCTCGATGCCAGACGAAATTCGACGGGAAATTGCTTTGTTGAAGAAAGCCAGCCACTTGCCACACGTGATTCAGCTGCATGACGTGATCCTGGATGAAGAGCATTCCGAATACTATCTTGTGATGGAGTACATGGGTGGCGGCGCAATCGCTGAGTGGGACAGCGAGCGCAAGTGCTACGTAAGCTCTCGCAAGAACAAAAGTGTGAGTTTGCATGACGAAAAGACAGTTCGCCGCTACGCAACCCATCTACTGTTGGGCATTCAGGCACTGCACCAGAACAGGCTTTGTCACCGTGACATCAAGCCCGAGAATCTCATGGCAAGCGAAGACCATTCTGTGTGCAAGATTGGAGACCTCGGCGTGGCGCATTTTTTCCGAGAAGAGAATGGCGTTCTGAAGGAGGAATCAAACCCCGAGGCAATTGAGTTGTGGAATGTGGAGGATAGCGGAGGCCCCACATCAAATGCCTCGTCATCAGCACCAAGTGATCTCAGGGGGATGCTCAAATCCACGAAAGGAACGTATCAGTTTCTTCCGCCAGAGGCGCTGAGCGGCGGTGAATTTGATGGCTTCAAAGCTGATATCTGGGCCGTTGGTGTGACGTTGTACGCACTCAAGTTCGGTTTTCTGCCGTTCTTCTCGAACGACATGATCAAGTTGTTCGAGAAAATCGAGCAGGATCCGCTTGTTTTTCCAACCGACTGTCAGGATGAGGAGCTCAAGGATCTGATCTCGCGTCTCCTTGAGAAAGATCCCGAGAAGCGCATATCGGTTGAAGCGACGCTGCAACACCCATGGCTTCATCGCCACATCGACTCGAAGGCACTCCAGCAGCAAGTGCGGGCACTCAAGCGAACACCTGCACTTAGTGTCGACGAGAAGGAGCTTGGTGGTGCTGTCTCTTTACTGCAGACGCGTTTTCAAGTACTAAGCAACGCTGTGCGGCAGAACACGCTCGCCAGTGTTGAACAATCCTCCATTCGTCCGTCCACGGTAGAAGCTGTGGACGACTGGGCCAACTTCAGCCCGAGACCAGTGGATACATCAACTGTTGTGATCCCGGACTGGATGAGATTGGACATCCCGATGCTGGCAACACAGGTCCACTTCGACTTTTGTCACAGCATGCTGCTTGACGGTTGGAAGTATGGACCCTCAAGAGACGATACCGCGCGTATTCACCCCAGCCTTGTCCCGATGCGAGACCTTCCCGAGCATGAGCGAGAGAAAAACGTTCGGTGTGTCGAAGAAACTGTCAAGTGCGTTCTCGCACTCGGCTGCAGTGTCGTGAAAGAGGCTGCAAAGCGTCGGGTATCGACTAAAAGTCGGGATAGCTGTGTGGAGAGCTGGACACCTCTGTTGACTCAAGACGTAACACTGTCTTGGGAGATGGTTTTGCTTCTCGACCTCCTGGCAGAAAATTCTCACGAGGTGTGGGCTGAAGGTTTGATCAAGCAGGGCTGGCGATACGGCACGACATTCGACGCTAACTCGAAGACACATCCCTCTCTTCGGCCGTACATGAGTTTCGATGAAAGCGAGAAGGACCGAAGTCGCAATGGTGTCAACTCGGTGCTCAAGGGATGCCTGGCACTGGGCTACGACATCTCGTGTTCAAGAACGAGGAAGCGTTCGAGGGGCTGATGAATGATTTCTACACAGCTGGACTTCAAAACGTTTGTACTACGTAGTATATCATAGCGTACTGGCGCAGATCACCACAATATGAATGGAGATCCACAGTAACGCCCAACGGCACCGCAGCTTGGTTTCTTTACTTGTCGAGACCCAGCGCCCGGATCTGACTGGCAAACTGTGTCATAAACACAGCGAGTCGCTTGCCACCGACAGCGATACGTGTCTGGGCGACGAACGAAGCCCAGTCCAAGTACGACTTCGACGGACACGCGATCTTGCCGCCTCCGAGCTGCTTGAGGTCGAGGCCTGCATACACGACCTGGCGCGCGAAGCTGTACGAGTCGAGTGCAATGTTCTTGATGACGTTGTTCTTGGCAACAGCGCTCGAGAACTCCTTGTAGGACATCTTCTTGTACTTCTCCAGATCCACGACATCGTAGATCATCGGCAGCAACTGAATCAGGGCAGATGCGTTCTTTTGCAGATCGGGCTTGAACGAATCGATGTTGGGTTGCCAGTTGTTGAGGCTGTACGTGCCGGCAGCGGCGTCCCAAAGCGCGTGAAGGTTGTTGAAGTCGCACGGAGCCATGAAACGATAGTTGTTTCCGCCGCGATCGCCATTCGGCATGTCAGTGCTGATGCCCGCGACAGTGTGGAGAGGCTGATGGATGTCGCTGAAGACATGGAGGAAGTTCCGGAGAGCGAGATTCGCCGCCCAGACAGACTTGGTCGTCTGGAAAATGCCGAGCGACTTCTCGAGGACATTGAGCGCGTTGCCTTCGAGAGCATCCTTGACAAGATCGACGCTTGGCTCCTTGTTGCCCCAGTTTGCGCCGTTCACGTAGAGCGGTAGATTCACGTAGTGCCAGTCGTCCATGAGCGGGAAGGACGGATAGTTCTCGATCTTGCAGTACGCAGCGTCCTCCTTGCACTTAACCTGGTCAGCCCAGGCCGTAGCCGTCGAGAGATCGCTCAAGTTGGGGAACTCGTTGTCCCACTTGGACAGCACCGCCTTGATTGTCGCCACGTCAGCCTTGTCCATGAGCTGCGACGCGACTTCACCACACAGCATGTGGCCATTATCCCACCAGGCTTGAGCGACAGGGAACAGTGTGGCAGCCACAGCGAACGCGGCAATGATAGACTTCATCGGTCTCGAAGAATGGAAGATTGAAAGTGGATGGTCATGCGGGCCTCGGAGCTCAACGGGGCCGCGGAGACAGCGACACTGGGACTGGTCGATTGACTGGGGACTTGAATGCGAGCGACGGACGCATCTCCACTGCGGCTGCCGCTCGAGTCACAGCGGTGTCATCTCGTCTGATGGCTGAAGTCGAGTGGATGGAACGCGAGTCACTCAGATTCTCGTCCTAGGCGCACTGGTCAAAAGGCAGAGAACGCGGCTGCTCACAGCATCTTTATCGAGCGTCGTGGTGGTGCCACTCCCATGCACTCGTAGATTCACAGCCATGTTCAATTCCCTTTTCGATGAAAAAGGATTTCAGAATAAACACACTGGTGGAAACTAAAACTGCGCGGGAAGGTGGGGAAAACCCCCGACGTCACCAAGTTGATGAGAGTGTTTAAACAAACGAAGCGAGAGACACGTTGCCGCGAAAACACACAGCCACGTTGTGTGGTTTGCGAATCTCGTCACCCTGTGGTTGAATCTTGACTGATGCTGGCGTGTCACCCCCTGTGAATCCAAGAGGCCGTGAATGCGTGGAGCCATCTATGGACGACACACCAGCGCGCATTCAGACTCAAAGAGACCTCTGCCAACGCTGGCGTCGGCAGTGGCGATGAGCGATGGGCGGTACCTTAAGGTAAGGTCAGTCAGCAGAGAACTGCTGCGTTGGCGATTCTGAGTGAAATGCAGTGAAGTCGATGATCGTGGGCGGCGCTGCCTGTGGTGTCTCTTTCCATTCTCACGACATGCGGTGCAGCGCGATGCACAAAGCAAGCGCTGCGCCACGGCTGTGCATTCTGGTCAGACTTACCACCTCATCCTTTGGCGGGCACCACCGCCTGACGGACCTTCGTGTCTCTGCTCAACATGAAGCTGGGTGGTGCATGCGGTTGAGGATGCCGCTTGTCCAGCAGCTGCGGGTGTAATGGTGGAAAGACCGTGCAAAGCTGAGGGGCTGCAGCGCGGCACCCACCATCGTGAGTGTGTAGACTCATGTGGTTTTGATGATGCAGCGACTGAGAGCGCTGGCTGGTGAAGATATGTGCCGAAGTGAGCGATGGACACATTGTCTTTCATGGTTAACACACGCATGCTCTACATCTTTACGCGAGCTTGAGCGCACGAAGCTGCTTTGCAATCTGCGTGAGCACAGCGGCGAGACGCTTGCCACCGAGCGCAACTCGGTACTTCGAGATCGTCGCAGCCCAAGCGGCGTATTCGCTCGAGGGGCACGCAACGAAGCCAGCACCGTTGACCTCGAGGTTGAGGCTCGGATAGATGAACGAGGTAGCGATCGTGTAAGACTCGAGGATCACCTTCTTGAACGCATCCGCACCAAAGGCAGCCTTGAGGAAGTCAGCGTACGCCAGGTTGGCCCACTGCTGGATGTTGATGTTGTCCTTGATGAGCGGCACCCAGGAAACGAGCTCCGTCGCCGTCTTCTCAATGTACGGGCGGTAAAGCGACGCGTCCGGGTTCCAGTTGGTCACGTACTCACCCGCAGCGGAATCGTACAGCGCGTGGAGGTTCGAGAACTGGCACGGGGCTTGGAACTTGTAGAGGTTGCCGCCGAGGTCTCCGTCCGGGAACTTCTGCGACACACTACCGACGGCGTGCATTGGCTGGTGGATGTCGCCGATGATGTGGATGAGCTGGCGGATTGCAAGGTTGGCCGACCACAGCGACTTCGTCGTCGAGATCGTCTTCAACAGACTCTCGACAGCCGTCGGCGCCTGACCCGCGAACGCCTGCTTGAAAAGAGAGACATCGGGCTCGCCGTTGCCCCAACGAGCACCATTGGCGTAAAGCGGCAGGTTGATGTAGTGCCAGTCGTCAAGCGCGGTGAGCGACGGAAGACCAGCCTTGGCGGGGCAGAAGGCGGCGTCCTTGTTACACTTGATGAGATCGGCCCAAATAGCGGCGGTCGAGACCGAGCTAGTGCCCTGGAAGTCCTTGTCCCAGTCGCTGAGCACCTTCTCGATCGTGGCGACGTCCTCCTTGGCCATGAGTTGCGCGGCGACCTCACCCACGAGCATGTGGCCGCTGTCCCACCAGCCCTGCACGGGCGTGAGCGTGGCGGCCGAAGCGACGAGTGCAGCAGTAGCGAGCGCGAAGGTCTTCATCCTGTTGGAAGAGATTCTCTCGAGCCAAGCGAGGAAAAATGCAGAATGGTTCGGAGACGCCGAGTCTGCACGCGAGGAACTGCTGGTGGGAACGCGTCGCGCCCAACAGAGGATCCGTCGTGCCACGACCCCAGCCAGGCTGGACTGGAGCCTGTGGTCGCAACTTGCACTTGACCTTGACACCGTTGACGTCTCTGTCGTCCGCTCGGCGCGTCGTCCTGGCGCTGACACGGCCCTTGCCCTGCTTGCACCGCGCATGCAAGCGTGCCCTGCGCCTGTCCTCCAACACGAAACATGGCATCAGTGGGAAAACTCCATCACCACAGTGGTGAAACTCCAGCGCCGAGTGTGAGGATTTCTTTTTTGCGTGCGTTTATTTCATGTGAATTCGACAGAGAAAAAACAAAGCACAGATTACTGATTTTGGAGTACAGCTGGAAACAGGTTTTTGCGTGTGTCGACTCGAGACAAGAAAAGTCTATCAATGGCCGGGATCGAACCGGCGACCTTCTGCGTGTAAAGCAGACGTGATAACCACTACACTACGCTGACTTGTTTTCCAAGGGGACGACCAGACCTTCAACTGAAATACACAGCGAAACACACTCAAATTCACTGTGGGAAGTGGCTGACTTTTGAATGTGAATGCATTTGTCGGGCACTGGTGACGTCAGCGAGAGCCCTCGCCGTGGAACCCTCAACATCTGACCACCTCAACACCACCTGTTCGTTGAAATGGCCGATTGAGCCAGTGCTCTGGGTGTGCACGAATGTCAGGTCGGCCGCATCCTCATTCCCCTTCCTGATCATGATTCCACGATTTGTCTGGGTCGGTGAGATGGAAGAGTGAGTGAATGCGGACCACCACCTCTGTCTCATCAATCCTCAGCTCGATTGGATGCAGCTCGGGACTTGGACTCCAAGTCCTGGGGAACGTGGCAAGTGATAACTTGCTAGGGAAATTGTTTTGGACGTTGATGGTGGATAGGTTCCGCAAGGTGCAGTCCAAAGTTCAACGCTCCCTTCGGGTCTGGCGGAGAGAACACAACGATACAAGAGAAGCGGGCGGTTTTGTTCACAAGTGTAGTGCTCTCTCTATTCACTTGTAGAAGGAACGCAATACTAGACGCTGACTCTTTACGCGAGCTTGAGCACACGGATCTGCTTGGCGAGCTGCGTGAGCACAGCGGCGAGACGCTTGCCACCGAGCGCAACGCGGTACTTCGAGACCGTCGCAGCCCAGGCGGCGTACTCCTTCGACGGGCACGGGACGAAACCAGCGGCGTTGACATCGAGGTTGAGGCTCGGGTAGATGAACGAGGTAGCGATCTGGTACGACTCAAGAAGGATCTTCTTGTAGGCGTCACCACCAAGCGAGGCCTTCACGAACTCGGGGTACGACAGCTTGGCCCACTGCTGGATGTTGATGTCGTCCTTGATGAGCGGGAGCCAGCCAACGAGCTCCGTGGCGTTCTTCTCAACACCAGGGCGGTACACCGAGGCGTCCGGGTTCCAGTTGGTCGTGTACTCACCCGCGACCGAGTCATAGAGCGCGTGGAGGTTCGAGAACTGGCACGGAGACTGGAACTTGTAGAGGTTGCCACCGAGATCGCCCTGCGGGAAGCTCTCCGAAACGGCGCCGACAGCGTGCATCGGCTGGTGGCTGTCGCCAATGATATGGATGATCTGACGAAGCGCAAGGTTGGCCGACCACATCGACTGCGTCGTCGTCATCGTCTTGAGCAGGCTCTCGAGCACAGTCGGCGCGAGACCAGCGAACGCCTGCTTAAAGAGCGTCATATCAGGCTCACCGTTGCCCCAACGAGCACCGTTGGCGTAGAGGGGCAGGTTGATGTAGTGCCAGTCGTCGAAAGCGTTGAGGGACGGCTTGGTCGGGCAGTTCGGGGCATCCTTGCTGCACTTGACCTGATCGGCCCACGTCGCCGCCGTGGAGATCGTGCTCGTGCCGGGGAAGTCCTTGTCCCAGTCGCTCAGCACCTTCTCGATCGTCGCGACGTCCTCCTTGGACATGAGCTGGGCAGCGACCTCACCGACCATCATGTGGCCGTTGTCCCACCAGCCCTGAACAGGCGTGAGCGTGGCGGCCGAGACGATAGCGGCAGTGGTAGCGAGTGCGAAGGTCTTCATGTTGCTGACTGATGTATTCTTTCTCGACGCGATCCGAGGAAAAATGGGAAGTGACACTGAGCGAGACTGAGATCACACCGCCGGCTGAGCGAGAGAACTGCTGGTGGCGATTCGTCTTGGGGCTTCGTTGTGTGATCGACGGAATGCCCCGGCGCTTGGGCTGCTGCCAGCGTGCATGCACCACGCGTGCGTGCACCACCTTGATGCCGTCAGTCCGCATGTCTGTCCTCCTGCAACGAAAGCCAGACAGAATTCTTGTGTGTGTGGCCGGACTGTCACCAACGTCTGGCCTTAGAATTAAACCTCTTATATATTATATTTACACGAACGAACACACATACAGCTGTGGCTAATATTTTCAAGAAAATCTCTCATAACGCATTTGTTGAATAAATAGTTACTTAGTAATTTGCACAAAAAGGGTGAGTCACGCTTTGGTCTCTTCGATGCAGCATGGGTTCCCATCTCATGCGCACTGATCTCGCTGCGTTTGAGCTGTCTATGAGCCTTCTCTCGTCCGCGACCATGTTGCACTGACGATTCTGAGGCGCGTCGTGCCCTGTGTGGCCTAAGCGTAACACTGTGCCGACGACGGCCGACGGCGCGTCGCTCTCACAGAATTGAGGCAACAGGAAGGAGTGCGTCTGCATGCAGCGACACCGCAGGCGCACCCGAACAAACGATTCAGTTCAAGTGGAGGTGGTTCTGTACTGTATAGGCGTGTGCAGTGCAGTAGGTGTGAGAGGGCACGCTGCATGTTGTCTTGTGTCGCGTAAACGGGTGTTTGTTTACTTCAGTTGGTGAGTGTGTCGAGTTGTCTCTGCTGTCGGTCGAGCTCGCTACTGCTTCTTCTTCTTCTGAGGCGTCATGCGAGGCCGAGACGTCTGCGACACCTTGGGGTTTAGCTGCATTCCCATTGCGACGCTCTTCGCTGCCCGACGCTGCAGCTCTGCCTTGGTCATCGGGTGATCATCGTCCTCGTCGTCGCTCGACGGCTGGCTTCCGTCTTCCTCGGTAATCGATGTTGTCACAGCACTACCGGCATTCAAAAAGGACGCTAATCCGCCCATAGCCCCTGTCACGGGTAGAGGGCCTGGAGGGGATCCAGGAGGACCTGGAGATTGCCCTGTAGACTCGGGAATCATCGCACGAGCTGCAACAACGGCCCTGGACGGGTCACTAGGTTTGAGATGAGCACCAAGAGTGGCTCGAGACAGCTCGGATGGGTTCTTGTGTTGCAGCCGCCTGGAGAATTGCTCAATCAGCTCATTGCTGCGCTGCTCAATGATCTGTTGAAAGAATAACGATCAACTACATGAACAACAATTTCGTTTCCCCAGGCATGACATACGGCTAGGAATTGCAGGATGTTGCCCTCTGTGATTCCATGCGCCGCCAACAGATCGTTCATCGAATTGATTCGTGCCTGAACAACGAGCGGTTCAATTCACCAGTTGAACGCTTTGACCATCACAACAGAAGACGCACCATCATCGCCATTTGCTCCTCCGACTGCTTTCGGGAGCGTTTGGCTGCTCCGTCTCCGTTCGAGTTGCCGCTGCTACTCGCCATGCCAGGCTGCAACGCGACAGTGTCAGATTCAAGTCAATGTCCACACAGAGAGACAAGATCGGCGTTGGTCGGGTCTGCGTACCGGCACTACGTCGTTGCAACCAAGCGCGTTGTACAAGCGGTCGACAGCGCGAGCTATGGGCTGGAACTCGCGCAAAGCACTCGCTCGGAGACGCTCATACTCGGCGTTCTCTTTCAATATGCTGTCGACACACTGCCCGTCAGACTCTGATTAGTGAGCAAAGTGTCGCACATTTCATACCGCTGCCGCGTCTCCACAAGGTCGTCGATCATGCGCTTCCGCGCGTGGACGCTACCGTCTTTCATTTGGTTCTGCAGTCTGTCGTCCGCATTCACAGCGTCAAAGAACGGGCACGGAGCGAGCGATGACTCTTGCACAACGCACTTTTCCGTCTCCAGCTCAATCCGATGTTTATCCTCGTCGAGTTGCTCGATCTCGTTATTCAGGCTCTGCACGTAGCGGAAGAGAGCGAAGTTCTCCTCCTCCTTCTTCGTGTAAACCGACAGTAGATCGTGATAGTTGTCCACACCCATCAGCTCCTGCAGAGTTTTCAGCGTCGATTCGTACTCCTGCAGTTTGTCGTTGATTGTCTCAATAGAATGCTTGTCCTCCTTCAGCTGCACCACTCAAACACTCGTCGTGACAGCGTCCTCCTCGCTCGAGGACAAGCAGCAGGGACTTACAGTTGCATCCAGTCGCTGAAGTGTCTTCTTGAGCTTCTGCTCATCTTCCATGCGCATGTTCCCACGTGTGAAGTCGTCAGTCAGATCCAGCGGATCCTGTTCAAGGATCTGTTTGCGATAGGACTCAGCATTGTCTCGCTCTCGTTTGATCACAGCAGCGAGGCTCTCGAATACTGCGTCGAACGAGCCCTGCTCGTCCATGTTTGCAGCCGTGAGAGCATACGCTTGGGCTGCAACCTGGTAATGACTGACGTGAGATTCTATCGATTCTTGCTCTACCTTTGGGAAAAAGCTATAAGGCACAAACCCGATCGCGTTCTGCCATAATCTGAGTCGCCGTTTTGAAGCACTCTTGCATCTGGCGCTGAATCTCCCGTAGTTTCCGCTGGTTCTTGTCAAAGACGTTCTGGCTGATCACGCGACCAGCACGCAGCGCATCTACGCGCTGGCGGAGCTCGGCATTGAGCGCGATCATCTTGCTTTCTCGTGTTCGACATGCTGACAGGCGATTCTCTAACTTCATCAACACTCTTTGTTCGTCAGCGATGCGCGCGCGCACCGCATTTGCGCCGCCGCCTCGCTGATCTCCCTCGCCTCGCTTCAGTCGCAGCTCCTTGAGCTCCTCGTGCACCTTTCGGTACTGAACGTCCAACTGACGCAGGCGCTGCTTCTGCTCGATCAGTAAACGAGCATACTTGTCGCCTTGTACCTGAAGCTTGAAGAGCTGGTCGCTTTCCGCGCGCGCATTGAGCTTGGACATGTCAATCGCGACTGCATGGCTGTCGTGTCAAGCTTCGCTCGGAGTATTTGTGGCGCACGCACTCATTAACCGTCGCCTAGAAAAGCGCTTTCTTGGTATACATAATTGACAACTGTATACCGTCCGGTTGTTTAGGTTTTTGCCGGCAGTCCAAGTGGCTCGGGAGTGATTGTCACGTTGCCGCTTCGCGCGGAAGGAAACCAGACCATGCAGGGAAGCGATCAACGCGGCAATGGCAGCGACGGGTCTGCGCATCCGACTCTTGGAGCCCTCATGCGGCGCAATCACGGGAGGGACACGCCTCACGATCCACGGCAGAGGATTTAGGCCACTGCCGCATTCGCTGCTCGTCCGATTTCGACTCGCGACGGACCGTGGAAAGCGAGTCGAAGTGACCGGCCGCTTCTTGCTGGAGACACAAGTCGAGTGTGTCGTGCCGGACTTCCGAGCTGACGCATTGCTGGCTGTTGCCAAGCACACAAATCTGGCACCGTCTTCGGCGACGGTCGCGTTTGCACCATTTGCAGTCCCGCTGCTTGTTGAAGTCATCCTCGATTCAGATGAGGTCTCGAACACGCTGCAGTTTGCTCTGCACCCCGAGCTTGCTATCAATCGAATATCGCCACAAGCAATCCTGATGAATCCCGTGATAAAAATCACCGCTACGACGAATCTTCTCAAGCTCTCCGCTTCCCAAAAAACGTCACTCTACCCAGCCGGGTCTGATACCGCACGACTATCCGAGCAGCAACCGGGCTCTTCAGCGCTCGTCGAGATCGCAACTCTGCCGGTATATGTGCGTGTTCGGCAGCTTTCTGAGCGCACTGGTGCAATTTCCGAGCGTGTCGTCGAAGCACGTTGGTCTATCTCTGCTGTTGGTGTTTACGAAATTGAGTTTGATGCAGTGATGATGGCTTACGGCGAAGCAGCAGTGGAGGTGACGATGAATCGGTGCGATTTTGTCAACGCGCAGCAGAAATCTGTTGAGGCTCGCGGCTACCGTGTGTATCGAGATATTCGGCTCACCAATCTAGAGCCGTGTTGCATCAGTGTCACGAATGGGAAGATGACTGAGATGCGCATCATTGGTAAAGGATTCGTGGACTCTGGTGACTTGGTAGTACGACTACTTCAGAAAGAGATAACAGATACGGCGCTGAACAAGAACAATGTGCAGTTTTTGCCGGTTGCACAACTAAATGCAACATACGTGAACCAACAGGAGATTCGCTGCAGCGTTCACCCGAACATGTCATTTGGTCTTACGCATGTCCAAGTATCGCTCAATGGAGGAAGACAGTTTGGAAGAGACTTCCTAGTGGCGCTCTTACATCGTGATCGAACGATCGATGATATATCTCCTTCCCACGGCAGTTTGGGTGGTGGGATGGTTGCTGTCATTCATTATTCACGCCTGACGGTGGAAGACGTCGATGCACCTTATCAAGTTGAAAAACTCACACCTCCACGTAGAGTTCGAGTACGATTTCAAGCGCTCGATGATATTGGCCAGAAGGAAAGGCTTACGAAGACGGTCACTGCAGAGGTCGTAGGTGGCGAACACAAGGGGCGCATTCAGTTCCGAACACCCTCATTCTTGGATGAGATCAAAGCACACTTGAGTTCAAATAAACCAAAAGACAAGAACTCGAGCGAACCCAAGATGGACATTTGGAGATTTCAAGTCTCCGTCACATTATCAGGAGACACGTTTTTCGGCAACCTTCAATTCAAGTTCTTTCTTCCGCCGGTCATACGTTCGATTTCTCAGCATCACGGTCCGATGACTGGTGGAACAATTATTCGTATTCGCATGAAACACCGCGTACCCTCTCATCTTCCTGTTCAGGTTCGATTTCTGTCTCTTGGGAGTGGCACGTCTCTCATTGTTGATGGTCGCGTTGCTCCGGAATCTGTATCCGACGAATACGTTACTCGCGTCGATGGAAATGATCAAACATCGGTTGAAGATGCGTGTAAAACAATACTCTGTGTTTCTCCTCAATGGACAGACGCCCAGGCTGGTAAACCTCAGCTAACCAAGATTCAAGTATCTCTGGATGGTGGATTCGAGTTTGTTCCTCCAGAAGACCCTCATGAACGAGCAATTCTATCGACCTCTGGGCAGCCTCACAAAGGAAAAGCAATTCCTGCACTCGTCAAGGACATGACTTACTTATACTTTTTGTTTTATCCGGTTCCAAGACTAACATCAGTGATTCCAATGTCGGCTGACATTCAAGGTGGAAGCTTCATCACGATTGGAGGTGAAAACGTGGTGGACCACGGAGGACAGATATCATTGATTTTCCAGTCTGAAGAGATGAGTCGAAAAGTGAGTGGATTTGTGGAAAATGCGGTAATTCGTTGTTGTGTGCCTCCGTTCAACGTCGGTCGAGCGACTGTGTTTGTGTCTCTCAATGGCGAGCAATACACGAAGTGCGAATTCGTGGATCCGGATTCAAAGCGTAAGATCGACTTTGTGTACTACAGCTCACCATCATTAAGTCGTTTGAGTCCAATCTGCGCATGCATCAGCCAATCGAGTATCATCAACATTTTTGGCGTCAACCTCATCGAAACCGGGCGCATCAAAGTCCGATTTGGCTTTGTGAATTCACACGGGAAGATGATGTACAAGGATGCACCAGGCAAGGCCCGAGATGGAGTCATCAGCGTCTCTTCACCATTGTTCTCGTCGGATTTCGGTGATATGAATGCGGTCGTGGATGTGGCACTCAACGGAAATGACTTCTCTGGCACGACCTTGAAACTGTACTTCTACTCATGTTTTAGAGTCATCAAGGTTGATCCCCCCGTCGGTGCTTTCGAGATTCCCATCGACTTAGTCGTCCATTTGTCACAGCCTGTTGTGAGCGACTTGGTGCTGGTTCAAATTCGTTTCAGGGAACGCGGAAAAATGGATGATACGAGCTCATTTGGGCCAGTTCCAGTCTCTAGTTGGGAAGCATCACGTTTGCGTTTCACTCTTCCACCTCTTACGTCCTACCTCGAAAACCTAGATATTCTCGAAAGTGCTTTCTTGGATATTTCGTTTGATGGTAAGTACTTTCACCACGCTGGCGAGATTCTCGAGCACTATCGAGTCTATAGTCTGCCAAATATCATAGCTGCATCTCCGCTCTTCGGGCCGTATGATCAAGAAACGGAAGTGACGGCAAAATGTTCGACTCTGAAAGACCAGGGAGCCGTGAAAATCACGTTGACTCCATGTTACACAAATACTGACATCACCAAGGCAGCAGTAGACCACACTGTGTATAATGTGTTCGCTGCCGTCAACGTCAAGAAGCAGCAACTGACGTGGAAGTGTCCACCGCTGCGTGAAGTGATTCGACGGCGCAGTCTCTATGATAGTGTTCGCTCTCACGACGATTCCATGATCCTCGGAGCGAAACTGTTCATGCAAATCAGCACCGTTGATGGTCAACTCAAAGCGATCCCTTTCGAATTTTCGTACTATCGAACGCCGACACTGCTGGCGATGACCCCGCGCATTGGATACATATGTGGAGGCTCGTTGATTTCGTTTGAGTTCAAGGAGGCGATCGCAACACCCACGGTCGACTTCCGGTTTGGATCAGAGATCACGCCTGGTAGAATCCGAGAGGAGAGATTCGTCGAGTGCTTCTCTCCGGCACTATGCAAAGGGGTACATGATGTCTCAATTTGCTTTAACGAGCAGTACTTCGAGGCTGCTGTAGTTGGCGATGACGACAATGTGGAGTCGGATGAGAGCGACAGCAGCCCTGACACCCCGTCAGTCCGAACATGTCAACCTTTGGTACCACGTCATCGACGAGCCGTCTTTCAGGCATTTGACATGCCTCAATTCATAATTCCAGAAAATATTCATCGAGTGTACGGTTTCGGGTCACTATATGGTGGAACTACCGTCACAATCAAGGGATCTGGGTTTATTGCCGAGGGTCGAATTTATGTGAGGTTTCGCTGCCCAAGATCTGACAGGGTTTTCAGTTCAGGAAGTGCATCACACGTGACTGTCAAAGCGCGAGTTATCAACCACGAAACCATCGCGTGTATTGTGCCACCCGCGTCGCGCGCTGGACGCGTCATGCTGGAAGTCACGTACAACTTGCAACAATACACTGACTCGACGTGCTTCTTTGAGTATCACGAGAAGACACAGTTTGTGGGCCAAGGTATTCTATGTGGCCCAGTCTCGGGAGGCACGCCTGTGGTTTTGAAGATTCAAAGCGCAGATGGGCTTCCTCAAGATCATCGCCTTGTTCGTACTGTTATCCGATTCGTCAGTGAGAAGGGAAATCAAAGCGATGTCATTGGAACGTTTGATTCTGAAGCACTCACAGTGACATGTACGGCTCCGCCGTGGCCAGCGAATGAGCTTGTAGCGATAACCCTTTCTCTACTTGACGGAGCAGCAGAGACATTTGTCGATGCTGGAGTTCGTTTTTTGTTTTACGATCCTCCACAAGGCTTAATAAGTATCGAACCACCAGCCGGGCCAGTCTCCGGAGGAACCGAAGTTCTTGCTTGGTGCGGAAAGCTCGTTGACACCGGAGAAATCATGGTCAGCATCACTATCGGGGTGACCGAGGCAAGTCGTATCTATCAGGAAGGCAGGGAAGGCATGGAAGAAGACTGCAAACAAACGATTCCTGCCACGGACAATAGTAAAGAGGTGCATTTAGTTCGAGGGCGCATTGTGGGCGAAGCAGTACAGTTTGTCACGCCTCCTGTTCGTCAGCGCGGTGTCGCTTTTCTCAACATTTCGCTTAATGGGATCAACTACACGTCAGTGCAGTCAACGTCACTGCGTTACGTGTATTACGAGGAGCCTGTGATCCGTCGAATCGCACCGTCGTGGTCAGTAATGGACTCGAGCACCGTCATCACGCTTCATGGTGACTTCATTCGTGATTATGACTGCAAGCCGCGTGTTCGCTTCTGTCTGCAAAGCTCAGCAACAGTCTCTGACCAAGAGGCAAAGGCTTGTGTTGACGTTGACGGCTTCTTTATCAGTGCTGAAGGCGCCCAATCTCTTGGCGTTGAGTGTTCGTTCCAACCGAATATCGCCGGCTCCTATGAAATTGAAATCAGTCTCAATGGACAACAGTTCTCGAGATCAAGATACATGCACGCAAAGTTTGGAAACTACAGTGGCACGGCGTGTACGGCGCTGCTTCCATTTCGATGCTTCTCGACACCATTCTTCTTGGCGACCCCCACAGGTCCAGTAGCCGGAGGATCAACGGTCGTGATGTTCATGGGTAAACGACTCGCCAAGATGCTAAGCCGTGAGTCGAAGTGTTCGGTACAGTTCACTCCAATTCGCGGCAACGATCAAAGCGCAACATCCCCTCCAGTTTCGGCGAGCTCAGCTATTCCGACGTCCGTGTCTGGATCTGGCGCTCCAGGCCCCCAACCGAGAACTCAAGCAGGCACTGACACAGTCACTGTGATTGGAGAGGTCGACCAAATCAACGCACGCATCACATGTCGAGCACCGTTGCTGCGCTCGGCATGTGCAGCACTGCTCGACCTGATTTTACCTGCGACTAACGAGACCAAGGCGACTTCAGCAAGCTGCTCGGCGTTTTTCGCAGTGAAAGATCGAGAGCGCTTCTACGCATACGAGTCTCCTACTATCACCGAAATCGCTCCGAGTTGCGGTCCGACGTCTGGCGGTACGTGCTTGGTGATCGAAGGATCAAATATCTTGGACACGGGGCAGATCTTCGTTCGCTTCCGATCAAGTCTAAATGAGCGAGAGTGCGTGCTTGTCCCTGCGGCGTACAGTAGAGCGTTTCCCGATGGAACCGCCAGTGTCTCTCCTTTGATCATCTGCCAGACGCCGGCGGTCGAGTTTGTTGATCGTGTCATCACAACCGAAGGCGCACCGATGCCAAGTACGAGTCGAGGCCAGCGTGACATGATTGGTGGCAAGGCTCGCGCACAGACGTTTCAGCAAATGGCTGAGAGAAGTCTGATGCCTGGTAATCAGCATCTTCTTCGCATCACACGAACTATTCTAAAGACAGGGCCTCGCGCTGTCGACAGTGGAGCTGGAGTGCACGTACTGGTCGACTTTACTCTGAATGCTGGCGAGCAGTTCATCGCTCACAGCGTGCCTTTTCATTTCTACGCGGATGTGGACCCTCGAGAGACCAACTGGGGGCCCCGCCATTTCCCAACGAGATGCTTGGACCGTAATTCGACGGAAAACCGACTGCTGACGCTACATTTGCCCAAGTCATTTCGATTGAATGATACTCCCGAACGAGTTGCGTTTTATTTTGAAGGAGCACCGCAGCAGATTTACTCAAAGCGTCGAGCCTCGAGTATCGTGCTCCACGAAACAGGCGGTGGTCGCGAGCTCATTCTCTTCGATGCTCCCAAATTGAAGACTCAGTCGACGATGCGAAGACGCAGCACATATTTCCGCCACAGCAGCATCTCCGCTACATCCAACAACCTGTTGGTCTCGTCGGGCGCCCCTCTGACGCCGTTACCACGCTCGAAGCCAGTGCCACCGCCACGCAGTACCAGCAAATCTCCGTCAAGCATCCAGGAGAGTTCGGCCAAAGAAACGGACCAGGAGCAGGGATCTCCGTACATCGCAGCGAAGGTTCTAAAAGGCAACGAGGTTGCATGCCACGTTCCCGAGTTTGCGAGTTCGGGAGTCATCAAGGTTTTCTTTTCAATCAATGCGCAACAGTTTGTTCGTCTTGGTGATCTGCACATTCATGATCCGCTCACGATTCAGGAGGACAAGGCGTTCCGCTTCTGCTCCAACATTGGGGGCGACCGCTTTCTGTTGAGGTGCTCGCCGTCGACGATCTTCCACTTCATCCGCAGCTCTGCCATCACGAATGAAGAGAGCGTGGCTCGTCAAGCGAAGGAGGTTGGATGCGTCCGAAAGAGTGCATCCCTGTGGCCGACATATCCCCGTTGTGCGAATGACGGCAGCTCCGACGAGTGGGTCAGCCAACACAATGGTGATAGAGGCCTCACCGAGACAGCCATCGCATGGCGCGAGCGATTGTTCTACGTCGCCCATGTCTGCCTTGTGCCGCCAAGCGCCAAGGCACTAAAGCGAGTGACACTGTGCGCGACACAAGTCGGGAGTACGGCGGAGATCACTACAGCAGCACCAAACGATGCAGGCGTGTGTGTGTTGGAGACGACCGACTGGATGCAAGACATGCTGGTCACCACGATGTCTCCACCGGGCTACACTTCATTTTCCTTGCTGCTTCCAAAACATGAATACCATCAGCAAGGCGAGGCATCGTGTCTCAAAGAAGAAGAGCGACCCCCTCTTCTCCGAGAGAACCCCAGCTCCCTCATTCCTCGGATAGACGTCGGAATGATTCAACTTCCCGTTCAGTCGGGATTATTCCACGTCGCTTCTATTTGCCACAGCCGTCACAGCCTCTTGGTAGTTGATCGCGAAGGGAACAACATCCCGACGACAATGATGTGGGCTTCGTCATCTACCAGCCCAGGAAACACGACTGGCGCACAAGTGACCCTGCTCAGCGTTGACACAACAAACGCAAGAGGGCTTCCGAAGACGATGATGATCTGTCTCGATCTTGATCCATGCAGCGCACCATCAACTCGTGCGCAAGTGATCGTCGCCAACAAGAACGGGTTGGCACTGTACCTGGTTGGCGTCGTGCCAGACGAAGCGAAAGCGCGGCTCATATGGGTCGTCGCAGCGCTTGTCATGGATGAGAATGGCGTCTCTCTTCAATGCGTCGATCGTGTCGTAAACTCTATTCTGTCTGTCGCTTCAACGATTGACGATGCCATTTCCGCAACATCCGAAAACGTCACCGCTACAGTCGCGTCCGAGCCGCCGTCCGATCCTCCAATCGACATCAACGTCCACTTCGCATGTGCAGACTCGAGCCGAAACCTGAGCGTGTCGTCCGTCGCGCGCATCATTCTCCCCGGCAGCCACACGTTGTCAAGCTTTGCCAGCGAAACGACCTCTGCAACGCGTCCCTCATGTGATGTGTACGTAGAGTGTGTGATGCCGGCACTGCCGTTCAGTGGTCCCACGATTATCTCTATTCGATTTGATGGTGTCTCCGCGTCCAATGCGATCTGCGCTCACTGCTACGATCCGCGGCTACTCCAGATATCTCGAGTGGACCCAATGTGTGCGCTGATCCAGACGCCGCTCGTGCTGCGCGTAACCGGCTCCGAACTGGTCGAAAACGGCAAGCTCTTGCTTCGCCTCTCGAACGCGTCGCGGTACGTTGACATCCCAGCGATGCTCGAACGATTCCACTACGTCATCGTCCGTGTGGCGTCGTTCCGACACATTCGCCAGTTCCTGCCGCCGTTTTTGCTGCCGCCGAGCAATGGTTCGCCGTCTCGAACGCAGCAACAGCAGCAACAGCAGTTGACCACCGCACAAGGAAGTAGTCAGGCACAGCGAGACGACGATCGCCCTGTAGCGCCATCGTTCACACTCTCGGTCAAGGTTGAATGTGGCGGCCGCACCTTCTCCACGCATTGTCGGGAATCAGCGGTCTACGCTGCGATCGCGAGCTCCACGGCGCTCGGATGGGAGGACCAGTTTGAGGTGCCGGTGTATACAAACAAAGGGACGAAGTTGCTGGTCTCGCTCGAGCTGAGCGACATCGTGGCTCCGAGCGTGCAGTCGCCGAGTCGAACGTCTTCGTTCGAGATCGCCCGTGCCATCATCCCTCTTGACTCGCTGCAGGAAGGAGTCGTCGTCCGCCGGACGTTTCCCGTGGAAGAGAACTTTCGACGCAGTGCGGCCGGTATCGCTCCAAACCGCGTCGTGAGCTTGCCGTCCGGTAGTGAGCTGGACGTGTTCATGCATCTCTCGCCGTCGATGATGCATGCAGACACAGCCGTGTGCCGCGTGCCACCACTGCTTCAGCCCGAGCGCCTTCGCGTGCAAATCTCGTCCGGTGACTCTATCTTTTCTGCATGCAGCGAGCTCAGCGATCCGAAGCTTCCCGTCCGAACGCTTTTGGATGTCTACGAGATGCCGGTTGTCACACACACGTGGCCTCCGGTGCTGCCGCGCACAGCTGGTGGAGAGCTGACTATCTACGGTCGAGGGTTCGTCGACGCGGGATCCAAGATCACGGTCCGCGTGTTTGGCTGCCTCAAAAGCGCTTTCTTGCCATCGGAGCTGCGTGACGTCCTACTGTCGATCAACTCGACGCAGTCTCTGCAGCCAGCAAACGCGTCGTTCTTTGTGCGAGACCTCACAGCGATGTTCGTGACTGCCTCATCGCTGACGCTCACAATTCCTCCCTTCCTAGCGTCCTACAGCCTCTTCTTTCGCGTGTCGATGGACGGCATCGAGTTCACAGAAGCCTCGCTCGCGTCGCACGTCAAACTCTACAGCGCCGACGCGATTGAGCCAAGAGGCGGTCCTGTGAGCGGGAACACATACGCAGCCCTTCAGGGAACCAACATCGCGCAGTGCGTGGAGTTGGGCCTCGCTCCGCTGGTGCGCCTGACATGGATGCGAGGCGCGAAAGAACTTGAGAGTGTCGTCGTCTCGGGAGAACACTACCTACACGAAGACATCGTCTACTTCTATACACCCCAAAGCAAGTTCGGGCTTCAGAACATTACTGTCAACGTGGATCTCTGTCTGCAGTGCCGCAGTGGGGGCGACGACGCTCGACCCACGACGAGCACTCAGGCGGTAGCAGCGACCAGCGCTCGCTTCGGCCACGACGAGGTGCCGTTCGTCGTGTACCGCACGCCGGCGATTAAAGCAGTCACGCCGCTAGCGGGACTCGTATGTGGGCTCACGCCGCTCGAGCTTTTGGTCCAGGGCCTCGATGAGCGCGCGACGGTGCACCTGAAGTCGGCGCTCAAGGCGCGCTTTCGCCGTCGCGGCCAGATGCAGTTGTCCGACCTCGTGCTGCAGGGGGAAGGAAAGCTGGTGACGGTCGTGCCTCGCTTCAACGTGACATCCGCCGTTGCCATCGAGGTCGCTGCGCCAAGTGTGGCGACGAAGTCGCCGTCTGCCGTGTCGCCGCCGTCATCTCCACGCTACGCAGCGTCAGCGATTTCCAGCCGCCCGTCAGGTCAACCGTCAAAGCTGTGGACGCGACAAGGAGCGGTCTTTGTGATGCTGCTGCGCGCGCGTAACTTGTTTGTGGCCAAGCGAAGCACGTGCAACTCGTTTGTGATGGTCAACTGCGGCAAGGCTCAACTCAAGAGCTCCAGAAAGGATGGTACGACGTCCCCCGTGTGGAACGAGCTTTTGGACTTTGACTGGAGGGCGGAAGATCATCTGCCGAAACTGCGTCTGGTAGTCGAGAACCAGCTCACGGTGGACCAAAGCGAGTTGATCGGACAAATCGAGATCGAATTTGCAGACCCATCGGCGCTCTCTCGACCTATGTGTCATCGAGGCTGGTTCCCGCTTCGTCGGCTTCCGGGCGGTCGAGACCGCCATCTTGCATCGAGTCCAACGAAAGACGGGTCGAAAGCACCGAAGCTGCTCTTCCCAGGTCGCCAAAGACGCCATGAACTGGGGGAGCTAGAGCTCGCCATCGCTTACATCCCTGCGCCGCCAAAGAAAACTCAGAGCCGGTTCCTCCAGAATGCTGCGCTCAAGTCCACCATTCTGTCTGCTGTCACCCAAAAACGACAGCGAGCTCAGACGAACGACGAGGCGGCTAAGACAAAGAGAGACAGGATTCTGCGCGTCTTTCGTCGCCAGGGGGCTCGCGCATCGCTGCTTCCGAATGAGCTCTCGATCGAGGTCGCGCTTAATGGTCAGGACTTCTGGTCAGCGGCACCGACGAGTTGTTTCGTGGTTCCGACACCTGTCGTCGTGGCTGCAGAGCCACCGTTCATCTGCATCAAGGGGGGCACACCGTTGACAATTCACGGCTTGAATTTCGTCGCCACGGGCTGCATTCGTGTGGCGTTTGCTGTCGTGCCTGTTGCGACGCAGCACAAATCGCATGCATCAACATGGAATCAAATCCTCGCGATTGACAGCAAGCGCGTCGCGATTGTGGACGCAAAGTATCGCAACAGCTCGACAATATCTTGCACGACGCCCCCCCTCGACACACTGGTAACGGAGCGGTCTGTCGTGAACTTGTTCGTCGCGATCAACGGTGTCGACTTCGAGAGCATCGCGCTGCCCGCAGACAGCACCGTCAGTGCACCTTCACCGACGAAAAAATGCAATGTGACCACGAGTTCTGACGCGACCGAGAACGATCACGAGAAAGTGACAACTCCAGTGACCCACGATCACTATGTTCTAGCGTGTGATCGAGGGCTTCGAGATGATGCAAGTGGCGCCAGTGGAGCGAATGGCGACGTCGCTCCAACTTCTGTGCTGCTGCATCAGCTGAGCATCTATTCCATGCCACAAGTGCGTCGTATCCGTCCAGCGGACGGCATCTATACCTCGAGAATCGTGATAGAAGGGCGCGAGTTTACGCAGACCGGTTTGGCAGTCGGTGAGTTGTGCACGCGGCAGGTGTATGTGGCTCTTTACAGGATATCATCGCGTTTCTTGCCTTGTCTGCAGCGCGCTTTACGTCGCTCAGAGACGACAAGGACAGCAGGCTGGCGAAGCTGCAGATCATCAATAGCGAGCGCATGGAGTGCGTCGTGCCCGACTTTCCGCGCGGCACGTTTGTGTCGATCGCGGTCTCGATGAACGGCACTGACTTCATCCCGTGCGGCGACACGCTCGAGGTGTTCCAGTCGCCCAGGCTCACGGCCATCGTGCCGAGTTGGATCTCGGTCTCGAGCTCGCTCGAGCTACGTCTCCGGGGAGTGAATCTGACCGTGCGCGGAAGCACTTCCAACGTGGTCCAGGTCAGCTTCACACGTGGAGCCAACCGGCGAGTCGTCCAAGGAACTAGTGTGGATGGGGAGGTCGCGTGTGCGGTTCCACAGCAGCTCATTCAAGACTACGACACGGGAAACCAGTCCCCCAAGCACAGTTCAGGCATTCTGGTGGACGTGTGTCTCGGTGGAGTCCACAAGTCGGTACGTTTGCTATTGTCTTGCCATCTTCCCAGCGTCGGTTTCTAAACGTGAGAGTTCTTCTTCCTACCAGTTCACAGGAAGTCCCCTGGAGCTCCACATCTACAAGGCGGTACCATCTATCAGCAGCGTGTCGCCCACCACGGGTCCGATCTACGGAGGCTTTCCGCTTGTTATCGAGGGGCGAGGGTTCGTCGATACGGGACACATCGTGGCTCGCTTTGAGCTGCTGGACGACGGCAGCAGGAACCACGAGGACACAGCCAAGTCGACACTGAGACAAAACAATGAGAACGCTGCGCCGGTTGAAGCTGCCCACGAGGAGGTCACAGTCGAGCAGCCAAGCGTGGAGGTGCCTGCACGTTTCGTCTCGGAGCGACGCGTGCTGTGTGCCACCCCGATCTTTCCCCAAGAAGGCGTGTATCTCGTCTCAGTCGCGTTGAATGGCCTCGAGTTCAGCCAACCGCACGTGTCGGCGTCGGTTGTTGTCTGGTCCAAGTGGCAGCGGCGTCGCCAGCTCCGAGTAGACCATCCGACCAAGACGGAAGAGCCGATCGTTGAACAGCATGATGAATCGCCCGCTGCGCCGACGCCACGAGCTGATGCGATGCCAGATCTCCCTCTCGTGTCGTCGCCTCGCACACGGTCTCCTGATCGTGTTTTCGCCGCGTTTGGGAGGCACCTGAGCCGGTCGGATCTCACGAAAGATGTGCCAACACAGCAACAGCCGTCGCCAACGAGAGCGCTCGACAAGCTCATCGACAACGAAGACGAAGACCGCGTCGAAGACCATTTCGTTGATCTCAAGTTGCTTCAGTGGCACCCCGCGTCGACGGATGACAGGTACGAAAAGCGCAGTGACAGTGATGGCGGTGTTGTCTCCTGACGACTGCGCCATTTTGGTTGTGATCAGGAACCGCTCGCTTCTTTCGCTGCTCACAGAGCTATTCAACGCGTCCGAGACGCAGCATATCATGATCCGACGGTTCGGGTTCATCTTCCGTGCACGGGGCGTGCGGGACCAGTACTCGGGACGGAGAACGATGCATCGATCGATCTTCGGACAGGCAGTTCGGCTCATCATCCCCCACTGCTCTGACCGCGATGTGGACGAGCTGTGGGAAGCAGTCGGCTCGGCCAGCGACAGCTCCATCACGCTGTCGCTGCTCACCAAACGTTTGGTCGTCGTGGAACGCACGCGGTCGGCAAGTCCTGAGCCGGGCCCGACACACTACCACCCGAGCTACGTCGTTGTCGAGCCCAAGCCTCCTGCTGCGGTCATTCTACCAGAGACCGAACCAGTAGAGCGCGTCGCTGGTCTTCCGTCCGAATTCTTCATGAATGTGGACGCTTTCAAAGCTGTGCGACCGCGCGTACGAGGAGGCATCTTCCCGAAGCGCAAGTTCACGACATCGTGGTGCAACCCGGTGCCTCGTGTTGATGACGGAGGAGGCACAGACGATGGTGACGAACGGGGCGATGACCCGAAGCCACGACGCCCGCAAGCATCTCCTCGAGGCCATCGATTGTCTCCAGGTCGTTCAGCACAGTTTGGGTCGACGCTACACCCGGACTTCATGGAGGACTCCCGGCGCAGCCCTGCGCTTTCAACTTCAAGGCGTAGCGACACCCGAGATAGCTCTGCTAGTGGAGCCCATGGATCACTCTCATCGACAACTGAAGGCCGACGAGAGCAACCGCTGGAAGTGGGAGGCAAGGAATCGTCTGTCAGGCTCGCAAAGCGAACTCAAGCAGATACGACGACCCCCCACACAGGCAGCAGCAGCAGTGCGGCGACAGCGTCAGCGCCAGCGTCACCGACGCTTCGACGGCGCTCTAGTTTCCTGCAGGCGCAAGGACGCAGCATCTTGCACGATGATATCGCTCCGCTTTACCAGAAGTTTCTCAACTCGAAGGAAGTGCAGAAAGCGATGAAGCAATGACAAGTGTATTTCTCCATGAAGCTGGCCATCCCAATTACTTACAGCGTGGGCGACCGGAGCTGCGCGTCACAGAAGGTTGTCCAGTCGGACAACGCGATCGCGCCAACGTGATCCATGTCAAAGTACATGAAGATATGGATTGCTTCGTTCGCTGAAAGCGTCAGACCAGCGCTGCGAGACTCACTCAGCGCATTCTGGAAGTCAGCGAGTTGAACGAACCCCTCACCTCGAACGGCCCGCTGGAGGCTTGACAACAGAGTCGCATACAGTGATGGGTCTTGGCGAAAATGCTGCAGCATGCGCTTGAGCGCTGACCGCTGGAACGTGGTCATCCCGAGACGCTCGTCGTGGATCGATCCTGGCTCCATCGCTTCCGCGTGGTGCTTGGTCGGATCGTGAATGTCGTTCGTGAAGCGGCTCGAGCGAGCGAACGGGTTGGTCGAGTCGGACGAAGAAGTCGAGAAATCCAGACCGACGCCGGTGGTCACAGCATACGAGTACCTGGTCACGGCGACTGCGTGTTTGTATGATGTCGCCTGTTGGGCGACAGCGAGTTTGACAGCGTCGAGGCTGTCGGCCTCGCCCCGAGTGAGGTGCACGATGGCAGGATCAACGTCTCGCCGCCCGTTTCGCCCGCGAGGCACTCGCTTGGACGAGACCAAGAGCGACGTATCGGGAGCTGGGAAGTCGGCGTGTGTTGTCGTGACCGCTGCCGCCAACGCGAGCTCCCGCGCCTCTGCTTCCTTCTGCTGCGCATTGCGCTGCTCGTGCATCTGCTTGGCTAAGGCGAGAAGCTCCTGCTCGCGCGAGGATGCTCGGGGCCCCGTGGGCAAACCGAGTACTCCGTCGCCGTAGTCGGTTGCCGCCTGCGTCGTCGTCTCGAAGGTTTGCTGCCCGTTGGTGTTGCTCTGCAGAAGCACGCGGTTGTGCGTGGACTCCCACTTGGAGCTCCGGTGCTCTGTGTACAGACAGTTCTAATGAGTCCATGCCAGACATTCCTCCCAACATCTCTCTCGCTCACCAGGGGAACGTGCCTCGGCCGGCACCTTTCGGCGAGAGAATCCAGTGGCGCTGCGGAGTGCCTCTTCCTCGACCCAGTTGCCCACGAGCGTGCCTTTACTGTTGTTCTTGTTGTAGGATGCGAACATCATCTTGACGTTCCAGAGGCTTGATCTCTTTGCTCTTCCTGTGGTTGTCGCTTGCCTTCGCTGTTCTTCTGCTGTCGACTGCGGCAACTCGTTGTTTTGCACTCGACCAGGTCACCAGAGCAAAAAACTCCCAAAGATAGGCGGACTGGTAGCCAAATAGAATTACGTCGCTGGTTGAGAGTTCTTGCATCCGCCCGTCCACTTGGTCGTTCCGGTCGACCGAAAGCCCGCACATCATGGTGCGCCGACTCAGCCACAGCGTCGACCCTGGCGTTGCAGATCCGTATGCTGAGCTACCGGTCAAGAATTACAAGTACGTGAAGAACTGCACCGAGTTGTACCTCGCGTGCCGCGGCATCAAGCGGCTCGCCAACTTCGAGGGCTTTGCCAACCTTGAGGTGCTTTGGATCAACGACAACCAGGTTCGTTGGTTATTTGCTTGATTGTGCCGTGTGTGTGGCGGTGCATCTGACTGATGATCGGTGGTTCAGATCGAACGACTTGAGGGCCTTGACGGGTGCTTTCGTCTCAAGCAGCTTTACGCCCAGAACAACCGCATTCGGTGCGTCTCTCCGAATCACGCGCTTGGGATCCATCGCTGGTGCTCACAAAGGGGCTCCACGAATCATGTGCACAACCCAGCACGCTCGACGGTTCCTCGCTTCCACACTTCAAGTTTCTACGCGAGCTTCGCTTGTACGACAACAAGTTGCACGACTTTCCATCCACGTTGAGTGTGCTCAGCCGCTTGCGCCACCTCGAGGACCTCGATCTCTTCAACAACCCGCTTCAGGAAGAAGACAATTATCGCCTCCATATAATTCGTATAGTCCCGTCCCTGTTGGTGCTCGATCGGCATGTCGTTACGGACGAAGAGCGAGCTCGTGCAGGAAGGTACGACCACTCTTCTGTCATCAGCTTCGGCAGCGCGACATCCATGAGCTTTCCGTGCGCTCCCTAGACTTGCTCCGCTGCGTGATGAGATCGTTTCGACTCCACTCAAGGCAAACATGCAAGGACCTGCGAAGCCTCGTGCTCGACAATCACGAGATATCGTCGCGGGTGCACCACCCCAGACAATGTCGGGTACTGTGCGTCTACTGTTTAAAGAAGTCGACGCATTTCGACGTGAGGAGCAGGTATGAGTGAGGTGTCCACGGTCTTGAAGCAGCGTCACTTACGCACAGCTGTTTTAAGGAACGAGCGAAGGCGAAAGCGGAGCAAGAGTTACTCGAGATTGCACACGCACAAAAGATGCTGTTGATGCCGACAGGAGGCGACACAGTGAGCTCGGTTCACAGCCTTGGGCGGCAATTAGGTGACTTGGACGAGTGGGAACTTGCGGGTCTGGAGAAGTACTTTCGATCGCTCGAACAGAAGCGAAACAGGTACCCAGCAGTTCCTCTGACGTGTGAATCATCAAAGACTCGAAACTCACACGCGCCATACAGTGGGGTATCGCGCGACCAATTCGGTCGCGTACTTGGGTTTCTCTTCGGTCGTGGATTCGTGATAGTCGGGCATGATGGCGCGATGATCGCTGGGGACGATGAAATTGTGACTTCCAGCTCTGCTTCAGCGGCCGCGACAAGACGCGTGCTAGAGTTGATCGACACCGCCCAAGGTTCCGATAAAGCAAAAAGCCTCCAGTGGCATGACCTTCGTCGTGTACGTAGCTCGCCTGAATTCCTGGTGACACGCATGCCTGACGACTGGTGTTAGTGCCTAGAAACGGGAGCACTACGTTGCGAATTCAAGGCAGCTGGTGTTCTTCGTGCGCAGTCGGAGCGCTGCTTTGACCGTTCCAATGCGTTGCAAGTGAGTAGGATCCACCACAGCCACCTTGAGTATCGAGCACCATTCTCACTGCAAGTTGCGAGGTAGCGACACGTGATGAACTCCACCGATAGTGACGACATTAAAGCAGCGCAGTCGAAGGAAGCACATGAGCTCTCTCAGCGAGCCTATCACTTTAAGAGCCTCGCGAATCGCCTTGTGTCTGCGCCACCACCGACACTTCAGCGATCACTGGCTCGAGCTCACACAAGTCCAGCTGTAGTTGGATCTCGAGTTCTCAGCGAACTTGAGCCGAAAACACGATACTACGTGTCGTCGCAGACGAGAGAGTCCTCCCTCACGCCATCCTTCTATCAACTTCAGAGAGATGTGCGCGAGAGTGTGGATGTAGATCTGGCATCGAAGTACCAGCTCGATCGGCAGGTATGCCAGTTTTCAGGCGTTTGTGTCGGTTTGTCACTCCAGTTGACATGTATTACTTGCGTAGGACTTCCACGATTTCTTGCTGACAAAAGCTCCTCCTACGACGAAACTTGCTCGTCGCCGCTTTGATATGTAGTGGCTCGTCGGGATCACCAATTCAAGCAATGAAGTCCTCCAAGTCGGCGTACGCATCGTCTCCGGTCTCTTCTTGGAGACACGAATCGATGAAAGGGTGGCGACTACGCAAGCGCTGTCGTCGTCGCTTCTTGATGACTGGGACGACTCCAACCAGGTGATTCTTGGAGTGCTCCTGCTTTCGCTTGCTTGTGGGCTTTGCTCGACTGGTCGTAGCAAGATCTTCCTCAATCGACGCCACAAACGCACGAATTCGTGTCTTCAACGATGTATCCCATGTATCCCCCTGCGAACATGAAAGGTTTGGTGAGTCTTGATCACTTAAGCGTTTTGCCGAAGGTGGCTTACCGTTTTGACCATCGACTCAACCAGCACAGGCACACTGAGAAGAAACACGTCGACCTTCAACAGCGTTGCCGATAGCTGCAAACAGAGCCGTGAGGGTGTAAGGTTAGCGATCCAGTTTCCTGTAATGCTGACAATTGCGACGCACCTTGCTGATCGTCCCTGCGTCGCGAGTACCTTGTCGGATGCGGGAAAGCCATGCCCGTCCCCGGACGAGAAGTTCAACACATGATTCGAAAGCAGCGAGGCAACGATGATTTTCTTCTGCGGGCAATGCTGACGTTGTCTTGGCCGAGCGCACCGCAATGTCGAGGATGCTGAAGAGCTTGCTCATTGTTCGCGCTGTCACCCACGTCACATCAACAACGGTGAACACAGTTGCAGCAAGCAACCTGTTGAAGGCTGTAAACCTCATGATACCCGCACACCACGTTTTTGTGTGGCTCTCTGTTGTTCTGAGCACTCTTGACGAGCGCATTTGACAAGCTTCTACCATCACAAGCACACCGTGAATGGCAGCAGCCTGAGCTGCTGGCGTTGTCAAACGCGGTGAACCCACAGGGCCGCAATTCAGACCGCAAGAATCAATGTCGGATGTGCGGTCATCATGGTCACGATCATGTTCCACTGGAACCTCTTGCATGTCCATCCGCCGCAGTCGCTTCCGCGGCACCTTCGCACTGCGATGTACAGATGAAGTTGGGGGCTGCGAAGTAGAACGGAAACCGCTTGATCGAAGTGTCTCTGTTGTTCTCGAAACGAGGTCATCGTTTGAATTCTCGAAGACTGCAAGATGCGGAGAGAATGAGACATTGATAAGGACCCGCAGCATGGGCAGCTGGGCCACAGCATTATGGCAGATCACATCAAAAGCTGCCCGAGACACAGAGGTCAGTAATTCAGTGAATTGGACTGAATCGAGGGGTTCGTTCGGCTCCTTGGCGAGTTTCGTCGAATGATCCATCAATTTTTTCACCAACGTGACGCTCGCGGACTTGAATTTCGTCAGTTTGTCCGGATGCGCCATTGCAGCGTCAATGTCATTTAATAACCGACTGGCGACTTGGAGTAGTGTTAATGCGGGGGATGTCTTCGTTGAGCTTGTGGGGGACGACCATTGTATCAAAACTGAATCGACGTCATGTGACTGCATTGCCCAAGCAAACTCGAGCACCTTACCTAAACTTGAACAAACCCGAGTGAGGAGCTCATCGCAAGCCCTCATATCCAGCGAAACAGACTGATGGGTTCCATTTTCTGTCAAGGTAAGCAAATGCCGGATCGACTTCGGAAAGTACGATGCTAGACTGTCTGCATACACAGTAAATGAGACTGGAGGATCCGTGCTTGCACTTGACTCAGACCAGCTAGACCGAGCTATGTCATAGACGCCAAGCAATGCTTGCAATACTTCCGAACCTGTCGCATTTGGCGACTGCGAATCACTTTGCTCGAGACAGCAGGCATCGAGCACAAGAAGCGCACTATCCAATGACAACCCATTCTTCGTGATGGTGGGTTGCTTCATGCTATCAACGACATCTCGCAAACACCGAACCGAGTAATCTTGCAGCACAGTCATGCAGTCATCGAACACACGAGTTACTGGAGACGGAGCGTTCGAGCCACAAAGTCGACGTGTCAGGCGGGACAGACAAAGCTGTTGCTCCAGATGCAACCACGTGCATGAATCGGTTGAATCGCCTGGAAAAGCTCCATTGAGTTGACCACGGAGAGACAAATTACACAGCGCACTGGCGATACTTGCCCGTGCGCACAGACTCCATCGAGCATTCTCATCACGAGCACTGTCAAATCCCACCTTCATGCTCTGCGTTGAAGATGGGTTGACGTCGTCTTCCAGTCGCCCTGTTGCTACCCACTTGAAAAACACCTCGCGATTCTGGGTGAATGCATGTACCCAATGAAGAAGGATTGCACTGAGATTTGGTCCTTGTCTCTCTGTCGTCGAGTGGTTGGATACCGAACTGGGGTCAACCATCAGTTTCTCCAGGCACAAGAGGCACAAAATGATTGCTTCGAGTTGACACCCAAGCGTAAGTGCACTCGCAATGGAGCTATCACCATCAAGGATTGACTCAAAAGTCTGTAACCGGAATTGGCCCAGAGACGAGTGTCGTGAGTGGAAATCGTCGTCACCGTCAAGTGGATCGCAGTCGAGGTATGAAGAGCTTCTTTTTCTGGTATTCGTTTGCGTGTTGATGAACAACTGAAGGTGCTTTGACAAGCATTCTTGTAGTTGCTGCCACGAACGCAGTCGGAGGCAAGTGCGAGTCTTCGATTTGAGCAGCTGGTGAAGGTGGGACAGGGAAAGCAACCGAAGGTCGGTGCGATTACTCGAAAGCGTGTGCTTGATAGCGAGGATTATTTCCTCTTCTTGTAGCTCATCGAATCGCACCGGGTCTTTAAGCCACGCACACCACGTACTGAGCGCCAGCTCACGATGCTGTTCTTGCATAGAGGACAGTAATTTCCTCGTGTACACCATCGAGAAGTTATAGAAGTCTGAAGTGACACAGCTATCAACATCGGCTCGCGAAAGACAGTTTGTGGAAACATTGAACGTACCCTTGCTGAGATGTGCGAGAGGCGCTAGAACCTGGAAGCATACCTGCACTTGCTTCAACTGTCCGTCGACCATTGACCTACAAAAATCGGTAATCATCACGCAGTGCACAACGAGCAACACGATCTGGAGACGTACACAAGCCAGTCTTCAACCAGACGAACGTGAGGAGCAATTAAGGCTGTGGCCTCCTTGATTATCGAGCCAAGTAGCAGAATTGATAGCTGGTGATCGGGTAGAGATGCGTGACTTGGGGTCTTGATTGCGTCCATCAGGCGTTGTAGAATCTCGGATCGAACCGCGGGTACCTGTTAACACCGATCACAATCAACATCATCTCCAGAAACATTCACGAACGTGGTCATACCATGCGGAACAGAGCCAGTAAAACGTGCTCCACTAACCGAAAATGTTCACGTGCATCCTTCGAACTGGATCCTTGATGATTGAGCCAGAACAGAGCGATGTCGGCTAGACAACCAGCCTTCCATTCCCGGCTGCGTGCTAGATTGCCTCCGAAGTTAACAATCTGCTCGATGTGGTTGGTGATCGGACTGGCTAGTTTTGATGTGGTCAGCTTACTACAACACGAACCAACACGAGCGGTTGCACCCTCCCTTTGCTGAACGGGTGACTCGAAGTTGTCCTCTCGTCGATGATTGCCGAGCACACTTTTCACCATACGTTGGGCCTGTACAAACGTGCAGTCGTTCGCTGCAGACCTCGCCTTGTTGTGTATATGCTGATGGAGAATCGGTTTTGAAGCTCGAATTGCATGCAGAAGCAAGACAACATCGACCCAATCCAACCCTGAACATAGCGTATCTTTCAACGTCGAATCCAGATTTTCAGTGTCGCGCTTGACTTGCCCCATTGACAAAAGAATGATCTGTATAACGGAAGGGCTGTGTTGGAGACACTGCAAAATCCGCATAGTGGTGTTAAAAGTGAGAAAAGTGTCAGCACTCGATGAATACACACCATTTGAAGATTGAACTCAGCCTCCTGACGAAGGTGCACGGCTAAATGACGCCAGAGGAACCGAACGAGATCAATCCAGCAGTAATCTTCTGTGAGCGTCGCAATGTGCAGGCTCTCTCGAAGAATCGCATTCAGTGAGTCTCCCGGGAGGTGCTCCGTGTGATGACAAATGAGGTTGCTGACGCTGCGCTGTAAGACCACATACAGCATCGTATCAGTGAGAGAACGATCATTATCGAATCCAATAGTGACTGTCTCAACCTGAAGCTGTTTCCAACCGTCTGTGGTGACAAGTGATGCGTGCTCTCGGAGAAGTTCAAGCAGGAATGGCAAACTGACCGCGTCCCATGGAAGCTCAATTAGCTGTACGATGTGCTATGTGGTCGATTGTGCGAGTTAGACTATCGATTAACAAGGGCAATCGCAGCTCATGACAACGAACCTCGTCCACAGACTGCACCTCTGAGATAGCCGAGAGTCTAGATTCTGCATCGCTGAGTACATGAAGAAGGACTGGGAGTAGTGCAAGGAGAGATCGCAGTGCCCGTCGGGCTAATGGCTGTGCCGTGACTGTCTCGGCAATCAGTTGCAGCGCGACTCGAAGTGCCGTCTGAAGCTCGCTGCATAACTCTCGGCCATGCTGAGGAGTCTGTTCTGCGCACTCAGCAGCTTTGAGCAGCGCAGAGCTCATCTCAGAGAGCCACTGCATTGCGTCCAGTTCGCTCATGGTACCACGCCAAAGCATTTGCATGAGACGGGTTATGGTGCGACCGCGCGTTGTCTTCGAGTGAAGCAATAGCTGCACCAATGCGAGCCAGTCGCAGTCAGGGGCGCTGTCGGAGCGCGTTTGTCGCTTGCACTCGTTTTCCACAAGTTGGGTGAGCAGGTGATCGAGCTGTAGGAGAAAGAGTATCAGTTGATCATCCGCCGTCCAACATATCCACACTCTCAGCATTCGTCGGTCGCACCTCGTCGCTGTCAATGGTACTCAGGTATTCGCGCACGGCGACAACGTCGCTCGCGCTGGCAGTCACCAGCTCTCGAAACTCCAACATCCTGTGACGTTGATGAGAGGCAGCGCCGCAGCTGGAGACCGCGATACCTGGTGATGCTGGCGATGGCAATTACGATGGTGATGACGATGCTTGGCGGCAACTCTGTCCCTAATACTGGCCCCTGTCATTTTTTTGAAAATTTGAAAATATGAAAACACGCAATCGTCAACAACAACTGTCGATTCTGGAAATATCGAGATCTGAGCTGTTCATATCGATCCGTTCAAGATGCGTTCCACCGCGGCATGAACGTTACCGAACGTCGCCTGCAAAGCTCGAATGTTTTGGTCTCGGTTGGAGAAGCCCATGTCGTTCAACTGGGTCAGCTGAGACGCATACTGCTCTTCAGGATTCGCCGCAGGGGCTGCTGCTCCCGTTGCACCGGGAGCCCCAAGACCGCCGAGCAGTGTGCTGAAGTCGAGTGGAGGTCCAGATCCAGCGGCAGGCGTCGTGCCAGGTGCCCCTGGCATACCCGCTCCACCCAGATTCATCGCCTCAAATCTGGATGAGTTTATCACAAACACACAAAATTAGATGAGCTCAGCGCCGTTTGGGCATTATCACTCAAACGCACCCCGGGATCAATCCAGAAGACCGCAGTTGGTTCATCGCAGACTGCATCTGCAGCATCGCTTGCAGATTTTGCGGGTTCATGATGCCACGGATGAAATCGGGGTTCATCATCATCTGCCGCATTTGAGGATTGGCGTTCAACATGGCTGCAACTTGTGGGTTCATCTGCTCCATCTGAGAGACAAACATTTGCGGGTTATTCGCCATTTCGTCCAGCATTGGCTGCATCAGCGGGCTCTGAAGAAGCTGACTGAGTAACTCGGGGTTTGGTGCCCCAGCACCACTTCCAAGCCCACCGAATGCACCCATTCCCGCCCCAGCGGATGCGCTTGGGGTCGCCCAAGGGTTTGCAAATGGGGATTGGGATCCAGCTGTAGAACGAATAAAATCAGAAACACTTCCGCCGCAAGACGCTCAGCTCGCTGCACGACGCACCTCCAGGAGCTGTTGCCCACGGGTTTGCTTGCGATGACGTGGCGCTAGCTGGAGGGGTAGATCCGGACGCTGCACTTTGACCCGAACCGCTTGCAGTACTTGCACCCGGGACACCGGGCATAGCGAACGTTCCACCGCCTGTTCTGCTCCCTGCACTAGTGGCGTCAAGAAGGGGCTCTTGAACATCCTGGTACATTCGACGCAGTGCGTTGAATCCTTCAGGATGGCTCTCGATGTTACGCATAGCTGTGTCTTGGCTACGCATCATTTCTCGCATCGCTGCAGGATTCCGCATCGCCTCCATGCTCTGTCTCAATAACTCGGGGTCGTTCAGAACGTGATTCAGCTGGGGATTCTGCTCCATCAACCGCTGAATCGCAGGGTTGCTCTGCATCACTGATCTCATAATCTCAGGGTTGTTCATGATGCTCTGGACAATTGGCGAATCCATCATCTGACGCATCATTTCCGGGTTCTGAAGCATCTGCTGCTGCATTGCGTTCATGTTTGGCATGCCTCCGCCGATGCCTCCACCCATTCCACCGAACAGGTCTCCAAACGGGTTCGCGTTGCCAGCAGCGTTGGCATTCGCACCCATCGGAGGGATCAACGGGAAGCTGAACGGGGAGGGTGCCGTCGCACCAGCTCCTGTCGGGGCGGATGATGTCGTGGAAGTCGACGCTGGTTGGGATGCTGGTGTTGACACCGAGGAAGGTTGACCCGCCGCAGCAGGTGCGGCCCGTGTAGTGCGTGGGGCAGCCGAGCCCCGCACAAAATAAATGGTATCTTCAGCAGCAATTCCTACAAGAGTTGAGGCGTCAAATATTGCTGTTGGAATCACACGAAAAGCAGCAACAGCAAGAGCGCCCAGTACCATAGCTAGCCAGCGTCTCTTCGTCCTTGAGCACTTTGCCTTTGAAGATGAGTCGTTGCTGAGCCTCGGGAACCTCTGTGGTCGCAACGAGAGCTGTCTTGCACTCGGCGACTGTTCGCTCGAGCTCGATATCCACCGAGAACTTCTTTCCTGCCGTTGTCTTCACGAAGAGCTGGACCATCGTTGCGTGAGCTTCGATCCCTTGATGACGACGCCAGGGGGAACGCGTTGCGTGCACTGGAACTTCAACGGGTCGGCAACCGCGAAACGGGTCAACCCACCTCGGTGTGGGTCAGAATGATCGAGAAGAGAGACCATTCGCTTTCAGAGGTGCGTTAACTTAAGTGATTCCTTGTAGTACCACCTGTGTTATTCGATAATGAATAACAGAGGCTCGATGGCGGACTTGCTTGCCATTTTGGCGGGAAGTCACCGAGTGAGCCAGCTATCCATGGAGACCAAGAGCACCAACGGAGACGTCGTCGATCTCGTGAACGACACGGCGTCGGAGCGTGGCGATGACACGACTGGAACGCGCTCCGACAACGAGACCGACAGTTGCGACGAAGTAGAGTTCCGAGTCGTTCCACGTCAGACCGTGGCGCGCTCGGACACCGACGACGTCCTCTCCGTCAGTGATGAGAAGACGGACGAGGACGTCGATGAGGTGCCACTCGCTGCCAACAAGTGTGTCTCATGCTCAAGTCGGCGTGTGAAAAGTATGTGGATCGAGTTTTGGATGAGATCGATTGCGTGGTGTTGATGTGTTTGGACATCTTCAGGCTGCTCGAACAATGCCTGCAAACGCTGCTGTGTGCGACTGGCCACAGACTGTGACGTCCACCGGAAGTCCACGTCAGTGAAAAATAAAGGAGGATCGAACATCTCGGTCAAGTGTGAGTGTTTTGCCGGAGATTTTATCCCCCCAGTCTTCTTTTCTGACGCCCAACCTCTGCAGCTGATCCGTCCTCCGCGGACGCCCGTCCTCCCCGCAAGCTGCGAAAACCTGTGTTCAAGAACGAGTTCAAGGAGTCCAACATTGCTTGTACGTCCCATCTTGACTCACTGTCTTGAGATTGTTTTTGATTAAGTGTTTTTGTTCAGATTACGAAGAGACTGTGACGCTCTTTTGTGTCCGAGACTTTTTCGCATCCAAGAAGCTGAGCCAGAGTCTGTTGAACGATCAGATCCGCTCCCGCCGTGTGCAAGGCGCGCTGGCTTCCGCCAGTAGCGGGCACAAGCGCTCAATCAAAGACGCGGATCTGAAAGAGCGTGTGCTTGACGCTCTCAAGAAACGAAGAACGGTCGTGACAGCGAATTAGGGAGTAACGATGCCAATTCAATAGAACCAAAGCTATGCCTTGTCTTGCATCCAAGTTGGCACATGGTCTGAATCATCACCACCCGTCTCGGCAGCAGGCAGGCGTACTACTTCCTGGGCTGATGGTGCTCCACCAACTTCACCAGTTTTCTTCTTGCTGAGAAATTTCACCTCTTCTTGCAGCTGGGTTATGCGGAATTGCAGCTCCCGGCACCGTTTCCGAGCTTGATCAACTTCTTCAGTGGCTTCTTTCAGCTTGGCGTCAGCAGTCACTTTTGCCATTTCCAGCGTTTGCAGCCTGTTTTGTTGTTGTTTTGTCAGCGAATTTAGATGGACATTACGCGCCTTCAGCTCCTCCGTTTCGCGATGAAGCTGCACGAGCTGCTTGGAGAGTTGGGTCTCCGTTTGGGCGAGTTGTTGTCTCTTCCGCTCAGTTTCTTCAGCCTTCGAGGAAGTCTCGCGGGCACTCTACGTGAGTCGATCGCAGTTGTGAGCATGAAGCGGTGGAAACACGTCCAGAAAGCCAACATACTTTGCTCCACCGTTGGATCTTTTCTTCCAGTTGCTGCTTCTCGGCTTCAAGTCGACGAATTGATTCTCTCAATTGACTACATGCTCGTCTTTCACCTTCGAGTTCCTGTGTTGCGTACAAATTGTCATGTTGCTTCGATTGTTGTCAACAGGGCCCGAATCACTCACCTTTGTGGTCGCATTCAATTGTTGCTGGGAATCGCGAACTATCTCCTGAAATTGAGTGCATCGGAGTTCAAGATCAGTTTGCTGTGGGGCAGTCGAAGCACGTTAGGTTCTCGATTCATCGAAAGCATGCTGACGTCACGGACAATTTTCAGCGCAGCCCGAGCTGCCTCATCACCGCCAACGATTCGCTTCTCTAGTCCTCGAATTGTTGACTGACAGTTACGAAGCTCCAACAAATACTGCTCAATCGTTTGCTGCAGGTTTTGCTCTCGTGCCTGCCATTGTGAACCCTCTCGCTCTCTTTGCCGTCGGTGTTCCTGAATGACAACTCGCTGTGCCTCGGCGTCTGCGCGATACTATAAGAGCCTCATCACTAACCATACTCGTTTCAAAGAATGGTCGTGAAGGTACTGACATCGTCACAGAGTTGCTGGACATTTCTCAACTCCTGTTCGAGCACGTCAACTTTCTCGCGCAACTCAGAATGCTCCTTGGTGGTTGTTTGCTGTAGCCGATCGAGTGTCGTGGTCCACTCGTGCCGCTCAGCTTCTAGAGCCTCAAGCTGGACGCGAAACATCTCACACTCTTTCTCCTTCTTCGCGAGCTTCGACGTCAGCATGTCGATGATTTCCTGGTGTACGCGAAGCTCTTCATTGTCCAAGAGCCCGGATGGTCCTGAGTCTTCGACTGGCGCATGAGAGCGAGCATGCTGACGTTGACATCAGACACTGCCACTTGGAAATGCGGCGATAGACTTCAGAACTCACCGTCACAACCTTGCCGACACGAAGGCTGCCTCCGCGATCAGCTCGAGCCGGCTTCGTCAAGCGCGGACCTCGCGCGTCATGTTGTCCGAGCACCGGAAGCGTGGTCGTCGTCGCCGAGCCACGCGAGGTGTTTGCCTTCTGGACGGTATCATGAAGTGTCATCCGTAAGGGCAAAAGCAGAAAAACGATTGAGAGAAAGAGACACTGAGAATAAATGTGGGCTGCATCACGTTTCGAGCTAGATTATTCATGGAGCATGTTAGAACTAGACCTACGAATGCATGTTGTGAGCTGTTTGACATCACGCGAGGGTCTCGAGGTAACATTTCTGCGACCAAATCCCACTGGCGGGGAGCGAGACACATTGCGCGCACTGCCGGAGGAGTTGATCTCCCAAAGACTTGGCCTCGACCACCCATGGAGAGCAGCAGCGAGAATTTGACGCTTTGGTTGCGCGATAAACTTTGTGAGTAAATGATGGGCTCAGGTAATGAGATTCCACTTAGTATAATCAACACCAGAACCTCCGGAGGAGGCCCTGCGAGTCAGATGTCCCTATACTTTTTCCTCGTCATTGCCCATGATCGTGATATCGAGTTGGACGCAACCTTCTCAGCGATCTTGGTGATTTAAATGTCATCATTGCTGATCAAGAGTAGCAAATATTTTGATGGCATCATCGAAAGTTGTCCGCAGAACACGCAAACATGCAGAATCAAATGGAGTCGGTCTCATCATACAAATGCCTCGAATACTCTTCACGAAGGGAGTCCGGGCGACCTCGACACGCGGCAGAACGCTACGTAATGAGGAGCCCTTCGTCCTCAGTCTCGTCATCTAAATGGTGAAATCATCTGAGAACCACGACATAAAACGAAGTCGGCCATCACCGCCTGCACGATCGTCGACTGAAGCTGGAATGTGACTGTGGGCGGACGAGCTTTGATGTCGGGTGTGGCTGAAGGAGCTGTTGGGAAACGAATGGCGCAAGGTGGTTCGTGAGTGCGGGTGGTGTGAAACGACACACTGAAGCGTAAAAACAAAACCTACAGGCGTAATTACAGTACACCGATCAGTTGTCTCTAGTAACATATGGTTTCCTGTTCTGGTTGCTCAACCAAGCCGACGAGTTCAGTCAGATGGGAGCACGCTCTTCAACTGCTTGCTGGGAGCACACCTCACGATGAGTGCGGACCCAAGAGAATGCGAGCGATTGTCGCGGTGCGTAGCAGATAGATAACGGCGATCGATCGTATCCGCGATCACGTCATTCACAACGTGATACCATGAAGGGAGGTTGAAGCGTTCGAGCAGCTCGTGAATCGGTATCAGGAAGAGCTGGAGCGACCCGCAACTTGTGCATCTTGTGGGTCCACCACGCGAAGATCGCCCATACTGATTGTGGAGGAAGAGATTCTGGAGTACCAGACCCTGAATCCTGTCGACTGGACGGCGGCAAGTATACCGACAGATCGACCGCAATACAGCCGCCGCGACGGAGAGCAATGTACATTTGACTCAGTGAGTGGACAATGCACAAAAAGGGATTGAGCTTTGACGAGAGTGATAATCGAATGCTTCTGATGGTAGGTCGAACTTCCACACGATTGGGAATGGGTGGGAAGTTGGATTTTCGATGTGCACGCCAAGACTGACTCCAATGGCTGGACGTATGCAAGCGCGTGGCATGACCTCGACAACTGGGAGCACAGCCATGGGTGCGTTTAGCTATCGATGCTTTTCTCGAGCGTCCGAAGTAACTGTTAGCACGCTACCGATTCACAGTGATCGAACAATAGAAGACCGCGTCCGTCGTAGAAGGTGGAGACGCGAAAGACAATTCGTTGGTTCGAAAAGCCTTCCTGGGGTGGTGATTCACCGACTCCGGACCGACCAGCAGCTTACAGACATGGTGAGATGTTGTATCTTGTCCGTAGCGCGAGCCTTTAGAATAATGTCCTCGTTACTCTCCGCCAGCAACGGGTCAACGAAAAGCTTACGATGCAGGTTGAAAATTTCTCTCTCAGGGGCACACATATCGAGGCTGCAGACTGACTCATCCAATTGCCACTTTCACGACAGCTTCAAGTTGCATACTCGCGAATTTCCGAGTACGAGAGTCGCGTTCGGCAATATGAACTCAAGCTCCAAGAGATGCAAAACTATCTACAGACGCAGCCTCCAATAAGTCAAGCAGCATTGGTGAATGGCGACGAATGGATACACTCGCAATCAACGAAGATGGCCAACGGAGAATCACCACCGCTTTCATTCATTCCTACTGGCAACGACGACATCCTCGAGAAGATACTCTCCGGGACCCCAGACTTGCGAGATCTCGACGAAGAAACGCAAGAGGTGCATCGGCGGCGGTCGATGATGGTACTAGAGTGCCAGAACGAGCTTGACAATGCTGTGAATGAGTTTCGTGACCTTGTATCCAGTCTCGATCGGCCGACGCGGCGGTGATGATTTACGTTAACAACGGAATCTCAAAACTATGGATTGCTCCGCGCCACACCGTGTGTGGTCACTTGACTCTATTCACCGACAGAAAACTCGTGCCTATTCGAGAAGCTGAATGAAGACCTTGTCGTGAGTGCCCTTGAGCAGTAGTTGGCCCTGGTAATCGATCTTCTTGAGGCGCTTTGCGGCGCGCAGCGTGCCCATCAACGCTTCAAAGATGTCTTGACAGCGCTCGTCATCGAAGAGCTCCCCAAAGGGGACACCAAAGCGCTCGCCTTCTTGACGTCCGAGGCGTCGAATCTCTTGCACCAGCAGCTCCACCTCCTTCTCGACGTCCATTTGTCTCTGTGCTGTCGCGTATGGGGGAGCGATGGTGGTGGCGATGGTGCTGTGGTGGTAATAGCTCCTGCGAGCGGGTGCGTCGTCGACCGTCGTGCAGTTGAAGCCGTTTCGTGATGTGGCACGAAGGTCGCTTGATCCCACCATGAATTTCAGCCAATGATCGTGATTGGCGGCATTTTCAGGAGCTTGAGCTGGCGGGCACGATACCGACGAGGGGATACACCGCAGCACCATGGACGACGATGACATCTACGCGTACGAGCAGGAGCTCCAGGAAATGGACGAGTGGGAGGCTATGCACGCTCACGAGATCGAGGCTGCGGAGGAGGAGCTGCGGGCCATGGAGGCCGCTGAGATGGCGACTCGGGAGCGCCGCGACTCGGCTCCGGCGCCTCAGCCGTCGGATGGCGATGATGATGACGACGTGATGCAGCAGAGCCTCACCGAGCGGAACGAGTCCTACGAGAGACCCATGACCATCGAAGAGCGACTCGCTGCGACAGAAGCCCGCGTTCGGTCGGCACTCGAGCGGTGTGCGACGGCGTTGGGTGAAGACGACCAGAACATCGAGGAAACCGAGCGATTCGAGGACTACGTCACCCGCAAGGAGCTCGTCGCGAAAGTGGATACGACGACTGCGACGTTTCTACTGTCGCGACCCCCTATCGAGGTGCCATCCGTGTCAGTCGTGCTGTCCACCGGAGAGCGAAGGTTTGTCCGCAAGCGCGAGAAAAGCATTTTCACTTCATCGGTGACCTCCCGAGTTTCGGCATCTGACAAGCCCGAGTGGAAGACACTCTTGCCGATATCCGAGATGATGATTGCTCTTGAACAGGTTCGTACAACGTATCGCGGGTCGACAGACAGGAGACTAATCCCACGATTTGAACAGCGCCAGATCGAGGCTGCAGCCCATGATGATGGCAAGGTGAAAGGAAGCACTACCACACGCCGACCACAAGGGTCTACCGAGTCCAATGTTCTCTGGCTGGACAAGTACAAGCCCGAGCGGTTCATTGACTTGCTGAGTGACGAACGAACCAACCGCGAAGTGCTTGGCTGGATCAAGTCATGGGACGCATTCGTCTTCCCCAACAAGCCGGTGCACCGATCAACTGCCTGGGACGACTCACTTGTGAGCGCGCCGAACGACGCCAAGTCGTCTTGGCGCAACGGTGCGAAGTCACCTAACGATAGACAAGCCAGCGAGGAGGACAGTAACGATCCGCGACCCAGAGAGAAAATCATTCTTCTCTGTGGCCCACCAGGCGCCGGCAAGACGACGCTCGCAAACATTGTAGCACGCCATGCGGGATACAATCCGATCGAGATTAATGCGAGTGACGACCGAACAACCGGAGTGTTGAAGAACAAGGTACAGTGCACATGTGGACTCTGCTGCGGGAGGTGGACGTACGCTGACGGTCACATTCGATGCAGATCATCAGCGCCATGGAGATGCAATCGATTTGGGGTGACCGGAAGCCGAACTGCATCATTTTGGACGAGATCGATGGAGCGATGAACGGTGGCGATGGCAAGTCTGCAATCTCAGCACTTGAGGAGATCATTTCGGCACCATTGAACGCGGCGAGAGACAGCAAGTCCAAGTCGTCGAAGCGTAGTGGCCAGCACCCACTCATCCGACCGCTGATTTGCATTTGTAACGATCAGTATGCGTCCGTACTGCGTCCTCTGCGAAAGCTCGCGAAGATTTTCGTGCTCGACACACCGAATCCCCAGCGCTTGATCACTCGGCTGAAGTTTATCTGTCGAGGCGAAGGAATTCGCAGCACCACGGGAGCGTTAGCTGCGCTCTGCGCTGCCGGTGGCAACGACGTGCGCTACTGCGTAAACGCGCTGCAGTTTCAGAGTGCGCAGTCAAGCCACTTCACGACTGCGTCCGTCACGTCGGGGCTTATTGGTCAGAAGGATCACAGCAGCGGAGTGTTTGAGACGATGGACGTAGTATTCTACCAGTCTGCACGTGCAGCGCAGCGGTCAGCGTCTGCCCGTGTTGCATCAAACGGAGCGAGCACAACGATGGACAAGATCGACGAAGCCGCCCACTCCCTCGGAAATATCTCGCTGCTTATCAACGCCCTCGACGAGAACGTGCCCAAGATGATCTTCAATGACCCCACGATGAGCAAGATCTGTGACACCTTTGAGTGGATGGGGATCGCAGACGAGTGGGATACACGCACGCGAACAGAACAGCAATTCGCGTTCATGGCATATGCGCCGTTTGCGGCCCCGGCCGTACACCTCGCTTGCTGTACGAGCACTCGGCGGCGCCTCGAATATCCTAAGACCATGGCCGAATCAAGCAAGAAGCAGGAGCGCACGACGAACGTGCTGCAAGCGGTGGTCGAAAACTCGCACTTGGTGCCGAGTATGCGGCAGAGCATTCCGGTGCTGGCGCTGGACGTCGTGCCGTGGCTCTTGGCGTCGCTGTCTCCGCCGATTCGCAACGTCAGTGCAAACGCCCAGTCGCCAGACGAAAAGGCATCGATTGAGCGTCTCATCGCTCTCATGTCCTCGCTTGGGCTATCGTTCCGACCCAAATTCTCTGCAGACGGATCTGAAGATCTCATCCTTGAGCCGTACGCATTCTCTGTGTTTGTGTGAGTGATGCTTCTCCGGGTGCTGACATGATATTCCTGCTGACAGACCTCTCCACGAGCTCATGGTCTTCCGCGAGCCAGGCGTAGACGATGATGCGCTTCGTTACGCGATGCTGCCGCTATCAGTGCGAAAGTTCATCGCAAGGGAAGTGGAACTTGAGCACATGCGCAAGTCTGAAGGTGATGCAGCAGCGAAGCGCATGCAGAGACTCGGGAGAGACTCGAAGGCGACGGCGAAGACTTCAACCGCAGGGACCGAAGCGAAGGCCAGTCAACAGTTCGTTCTTCCCGACCTTACAGGTGCGTTCCCGTCGATGGCTCGCAGTGTACACTTCATCTTACATGTTCGTGTGAAATCGCTCGCTCACAGAGGCGCAACAAGCAGAGAAGCTCGAGACAATGCGCAAGCGGAACCCGTTTGCGTTCGCGCACCGCGAGGCCAAACGCAAGCGGGATGCCGCACTCAAGGAAGAGCATGAACAACAGCGACTGCTGTCACAACTTAATTCAGGCGATGGAAACGAGGACGAAGGCGGCACAAAGCGACAGCGTCGTGCTGGCGTTCGTTACCGGTTTAACGAGGGCTACACGTGCGGCATTAAGACGGCCGTGTACATGCGAGATCTCCTCTAACATGGCCCATTGCTTCAGACCTTTTAGCCCTTCTTCGTTGTGTTTTTCTTTTTGTTCTTCTTCTTTGGCTTGATCGTCGCCGACGACTGCGTCGCTGAGGACTTGCCTTCGTCAGTACCCTTGAGTTGACGTGGACTCGTTGGCGCTGCCGTGGACGCCGCCTTCATCGGCCCCAGCACCTCCTGCATGGCGAAACGCAAGAGTCTGATCACTCGAGAGAGCGCTGTGGTCGTCGATGTCGGCAGCGCTGTCTCGAACGCGCTCGTGTGGTGCGTGAGCTCTTTCGCCGTGCGGCGATGGGTCGTCACTCGCGCAGCCACGCGACAGCCGGACGCGCCTGCACTGGTCTTGATGAGGAGCCGAGTGCCGTGGGGGTTCTCTACGAACGCCACCTTGGCGTGCTCCTCGAATGCTTCCCACTGCTGCTTGCTCGACTTCATGGGGACGATGTGAGCGGCGCTTGAAGATGATGCAGCTTCTTTCATCAGGTACGACTCAGAAATGGACTCAGTGGATCAGATGTCGATTGTTAGTTTGTTTTTTTTTCGGCTGCGACCAACATGGGTGCGTGACGACAGCTCACCCCTCCACGCGCGTGTGCCTCTCCCTGTTTGATCGTACGTAGCTCATGGCGACTCACGCAGACGCAAATGAAGCCATCGAGCGCAAGTTCCAAGGTCTGTGGCGCCTGACTTTAACGGACGTGGCATTAGACGACTGATTGCTAGTCCAGACACGCTCGATGAGGTCATCGCCCTGAAGAGGATTCTCAAGGTAGCTGACACGCTGCTTGAGATGGCCCCAGGGCGTACACAGTGCATTGAATGGCGTTTGCGCATACAGGAGTTCCTTGCCGAGCCGCAAGAGCCAAGTCCCTCCAAGCTCCATGAGAAGCCGGCGACTGGCCAGAGTCCGCTTCGCAATGAGACCCAGGCTGACGAGATCGTGGTGTCCGATATCGAGGACAGTCGCGGCGGAGCGCATGAGGAGGTAGCGGTACCTCGCGTTCGAGCCAGTCGGAATTCAGAGCGGCTCCTTCAGAACAGTATTCACTTCGAGCCCAACTTTCAGGCTCGACTGCGATATTACATGACCCAGAGCGAGCGAAAGAGAGAGCAAATTCGCGCAGAGCTGGACCAGCAGACGAGAGAGAAGGTTCGACCCAAGCCAGCCATAAACGAGGTGAGGGAATGTGTCGGCAACGCATGTGTCTCTCGGCTGACAGTGCTTGTTGTCAGCGATCGAAGCGAATACATCGAAACGTGGACCATCTTCTGGCGTGGAATGACGAGAAGCAACGAAAAATAGCGCACCTGCGGGCTGCGGAGGCTCATAAGACGGAGGCGTCGGTCGTTGGCGTCCCGAAGATCTGTGATCGCTCAGCTCGACTCTTTCAACGTCGCGATGACGACGTGGCACACTGTCGTGTCGAGGATCGCTTGCATTTACTGGGTCTCATCTACGAATACCAACAAGAGGAGCGAATGATCGAAGAAGCACGCAGAGCCCAGCTATCGTCGCCCCAACTGGCACCCCACTCGTCCGGACTCAACAGACCAAGCGCAGAGCCAGCCCACGAAAGGTTGTTTGAACTCGCGAAGCAGTGGAGGCAACGCAGACACGAGAATAATCAACTAGTCAGCGCCGATTTGGATGAACCGCGATCTGAAAGGGTGAGTAAGGAGCAGGCCGCAGCGACGATTCAACGGCTTCTTCGCTACGGGGAGCAATACAAACACCGACGAGTTGAGATGGCAGCACAGCAAGAGCAATTGGTGAAAGCGCAACAGGTACCTTCCAGAACTGTGTGCAAGCTGCCGCAGCTTTCATCATGATGTTCGATGGATTCTTGTCGCGTAGGCTGAAGCGAAAGCAAGCGAAGCAAGTCGAAAACTGATCGAACTGAAAACCGCAGCTGGAAACCAGGAGTCACCACCGCGTCCTCGAAGATGTCTGTGCTGCTCAGGAGCGGATACTTCCAAGTGCACTCGTGAACGAATCGATACACAACAGGCTGCAGCCATCTACCAGAAGCAGGTTCAGTGGAAAAGGGAGAAAGAGTCACGCGCCCGAGAGAAGAAAGCACAGCTTGATGACGCCGAGCTGCGGGCGTGCCTGTTCCGCAATCCGTACTATAGTTGTGCATGGGACTCGGTCGCAGCTGACGCCGACGACGACGGCGACTCACTTGATCCAGACCGCTTGGATCCCGTCGTACCGCACCATCGTAATCGCTCTTTTTTCGAGCGAAGCATCCGCTGGGCAAAGCAACGAGAGCGACAGCTGGAAGAAGAACGCAAGGAGCTGGCAGAGCAGCAGCTCCGCGACTGCACGTTCCAGCCGAACGTTTCACGGGCTCGTGACGATCGCCAGCCGCGACGTCGTGTTGCTGCCCCACCACGCTCAAGGGTCTCCGCGCCTCAACATCACCGCCCGTCCATCAGCGCTCGAGGCGTGCAGCGCGGCTTCTTCTCGCGCTCCAACCAGTCGACGCCGATGCTGGGGCTCGACGCCACCGAGATCGCGTCCGACGACCTCGCCGCAGACGACGCGGAGGAAGACATGGGTACAGCGATCATCTTCTTTGACGAGGGGCAGCAGCGTTACAGGTAGTTAGGAACCCATCGCACGTATATCTGCCAATCCTACTGCACATCGTCCTTGATTGGTGGAAAGAGACGATCCGCTAATTTCTGCCAATCACTGCCATCGGCGCCGTGCAGTTTCTCCTCTCCTCCCCCAACGATGTCGTTGGGGTGCAGCGCTCGCGCGCGCTCGCTCCCCTTTCTCCTCCCCTCGTTCACTTGTGAACCTGCGTTGTTCTGGTCACGTCGACTCTTGGGAGCAGGAGTCGGTGGCGCACGGAGCAAAGCGCAGCGGAGCAGGAACAGCAACAGGAAGGAAAGAGAGCGAGCGAGAGAGAGAGAGAGTGTGTGTGTGTGTCTTGGTCGCGTCGCTTGACTTGCCACGATGTCGTCCGCACAGTTCTCGTACTCGAGCGCGCGGCTGCGGCGCGTCAAGTACCTGCAGTTCGGCGTCTTCAGTCCGGAGGAGGTGCGCGCCATGTCGGTCACCAAGCAGACCAAGGTCAACGACCGCATCATTCCGGACGGCATCACGCGGCCAGAGACGTACCTGAACGGCCACCCCGTGATCGGAGGCATCGGCGACCCGCGCATGGGCACGTGCGACTTCCGCGCGCGCTGCAAGACCTGCGACTGCACGTACAGCGGCAGCGGCGGCAAGGTGAACGACTGCCCGGGCCACTTTGGCCACATTGAACTCGCCCGCCCCATGTACCACCTTGGGTTCATCAAGGAGGTGCTCAAGATTCTGCGCTCGGTGTGCTTCCACTGCTCCAAGGTGCTCAGCGACGAGCGCGACCACCGCTTCCGCTCGGCGATGCGCATCAAGAACGGCAAGCGACGCCTCAAGGCTGTCTACGAAATCTGCGCCAACAAGTCGATGTGCGAGTACGGTGAAGAAGCCGACATGGAGAAGATGCGAGAGGACCTGAACATCGGTCTGCAGGGCGGTCTCGACGACAAGAACAAGCCGAAGGAAGGTGGCCACGGCGGCTGCGGTGGTCTGCAGCCCAAGTATCGCCGCCAAGGCATCAAGATCTTGGTCGAGTTTCCCGAGCAAATGGAAGACGTCCCCGGATCGGGTGACCGCAAGCAGAACCTGCCTGCCGCCAAGGTGCTGTCCATCTTCAAGAACATCTCAGATAAGGACTGCTTTGCGCTCGGCCTCGACCCACGATGGGCGCGCCCGGACTGGCTCATCCTGACGCTGATGCCGGTGCCGCCGCCGCATGTCCGACCGTCGGTGGCTCTTGATGGCATGGCCCGCGGCGAAGACGACTTGACTCACAACCTTGCGTCGATCGTGAAAGCCAACCTTGCGCTGCTGAACTGCGTTCGCAAAGGAGAGCCGTCCCATATCATCGAGCAGTTTGAGCAGCTCCTGCAGTTCCATCTCGGCACTTTCCTCAACAATGAGCAACCAGGTCTACCGCAAGCCCAGCAGCGGTCGGGCAAGCCACTGAAGACACTGCGCCAACGTCTGCGCGGCAAAGAAGGTCGTATCCGAGGCAACCTGATGGGCAAGCGTGTTGATTTTTCCGCTCGTACGGTCATTACGGCTGATCCAAACTTGGAGATTGACCAGGTCGGAGTTCCCCGATCTATCGCAATGAACCTGACCGTTCCCGAGCGTGTCACCCCATTCAACATGGCATACATGCACCAACTGATCTCCAACGGTCCCTTGGAGCACCCAGGAGCGAAGTATATCATCCGCGAAGATGGCAATCGTATCGATCTCCGTTACATCAAGAACAAGTCAGACTTGGCGCTGAAGTGCGGCTGGATCGTTGAGCGTCACTTGAAGGATGATGATCTTGTGCTGTTCAATCGTCAGCCTTCACTTCACAAGATGTCGATTATGTCGCATCGCGTTCGAGTCTTCGATTGGTCCACGTTCCGTCTCAACCTTTCGGTTACGGCACCATATAACGCCGATTTCGATGGTGATGAGATGAACCTTCACGTCCCACAATCGCTGACAGCCCGTGCTGAAGCCCAGGAGCTTATGATGGTGCACAAGGTGATCATCACGCCTCAGAGCAACCGACCTGTGATGGGTATTGTGCAGGATTCGTTGCTCGGTGTGCAGAAGTTTACCAAGCGAGACGTGTTCATTGAGAAGGATCTTACGATGAACCTTTTGATGTGGGTTGGCAACTGGGACGGGAAGGTTCCAACTCCTGCAATTCTTGTGCCCAAGAAGGGAGAGCTGGGAAAATACCGTCCCATCTGGACTGGCAAGCAGCTTTTCTCAACTATCATGCCGACGATCAACTTCCGTGGCTTCTCGTCGACACACAATAGCAAAGAGTCATTCTCTGCGCTTGCGCCCGTGGACTCGCGAGTGATTGCTCAACGTGGTGAGCTGCTTGCTGGAATCATTGACAAGAAGACTATTGGTTCTTCTGCTGGTGGTTTGGTACACGTTGTGATGCTTGAGAAGGGTCCAGATGAGACGCGTCAATTCCTTGGCGCTATCCAGAAGCTTGTCAACAACTGGCTTGTCACTAGAAGTTTCACTGTTGGTGTGAGCGACACAATTGCCGATGTGAGCACACTGAAGACAATTGTCGATATCATCACACAGGCGAAGGTGCAGGTGCACGATCTTGTTCAGCAAGGTCAAAAAGGAAAACTCGAGCGTCAACCTGGTCGTACAATGGTTGAGTCGTTCGAACAGTATGTCAACCGAGTGCTTAACACGGCTCGTGATCAGGCTGGCCACAAAGCTCAGGGCAGTCTTGACGAAACGAACAACATCAAGGCCACTGTGACGTCAGGTTCCAAGGGATCTTACATTAACATCTCCCAGATCATTGCGTGTGTGGGTCAGCAGAACGTCGAAGGAAAGCGTATTCCTTATGGCTTCAACCGAAGAACTCTTCCTCACTACGGAAAGGATGATCTCGGTCCCGAGAGTCGTGGTTTCGTTGAAAACTCGTATTTGAAGGGACTGACCCCGCAAGAGTTCTTCTTCCACGCTATGGGTGGTCGTGAAGGTTTGATTGATACTGCCGTCAAGACTGCTGAAACCGGTTACATCCAGCGTCGTCTTGTCAAAGCCATGGAGTCGGTGATGACACGTTACGATGGTACCGTCCGCAATGCTCAAGGCGAGATCATTCAGTTTTTGTATGGTGAAGATGGTATGGACGCGGTGTGGGTGGAAAAGCAACGTTTCGAGTCTCACAACTTGAACAAAGACAAGTTCGAGAAGAAGTATCTCTTTGATATTAACAGTGACTTGCTTGGTTGTGTCCCGCACGCCCCGGATCAACTCTTCCTGGAGCCGGATATCATCAAGGATATCCGAACAAACCAGCATACTCAGCAGGTGCTTCGAGAAGAATTGGACCAGCTGCAGAAGGATCGTGTCAACCTTCGCGTCATTCTCGCCAGTCGTGGTCAAGGCCAAGAGTCCGATGACGCAGCTCAGATTCCTGTGAACATTCGTCGTCTCTTGCAGAATGCCCAGCAGCTTTTCAGCATCGATATGCAAAAGCCATCAAGCTTGCACCCTATCCGAGTTGTTGAAGGAGTTAAGGAGCTGTGTGAGAAGGTGATCGTTGTGCAAGGTGATGATCATCTCAGTGTCGAAGCCCAGCAGAACGCTACTCTATTCTTCCAGATTCTACTCCGCTCAACTCTCGCGTCTAAGTGCGTCACGCTGGAGCATCGATTGACGGAAACTGCATTTGAGTGGCTGCTGGGAGAAATTGAATCGAAGTTCACCAGTGCGCTGGTGGCTGCTGGTGAGATGGCTGGTGTTGTTGCTGCGCAATCGATTGGAGAGCCGGCGACGCAGATGACGTTGAACACGTTCCACTATGCTGGTGTGTCAGCAAAGAACGTTACGCTCGGTGTGCCGCGTCTGAAGGAAATCATGAACATTGCGAAGGATGTGCGAACTCCATCACTCCAAATCTTCTTGACCCCAGAGTGCGCCCATGACGGTGACAAGGCGAAGTTTGTGCAGTCGCAGCTGGAGTACACGACACTGGCTGATGTCACTGCAAACACTGCCATTTACTATGATCCCGACCCGACAAACACTGTCATCGAAGAAGATCAGGAGTTCGTTGCGACATACTTTGAAATGCCGGACGAAGATACCCCGATTGCACGCTCACCATGGCTGCTTCGTATCGAGCTTAACCGTGAGATGATGGCAGACAAGAAGCTCACAATGAGTGAGATCGCATCCCAAATCGAGGCTGAATACGGACAGGACTTGTCATGTATCTTCACTGATGACAACGCTGATAAGCTTGTTCTGCGAATCCGCATCATGAGTGACGAGGAAGAGAAACTGCAGCGCACTACCGACCCGGTTGTCGGACAGGAAGACGACACTTTCCTGAAGCGAGTGGAGCACAACATGCTCACGCAGATGAAGCTGCGTGGTATCCTTGGGGTGAAGAAGGTCTTCATCCGTGAGAACAACAGAACGGTGTGGGTTGAGGACGCAGGGTTCAAGACGGTCAGCGAATGGGTGCTCGATACGGATGGTACCAACTTGCTCGATGTGATGTGTCATCCAAGTGTAGATGCCACTCGCACGATCTCGAACGACATCGTTGAAATCATCCAAGTCTTGGGCATCGAAGCTGTGCGACGCGCGTTGCTGAACGAAATCCGTGCGGTTATTTCGTTCGATGGTTCATACGTGAACTACCGTCACTTGGCGTGTTTAGCTGATGTCATGACCTTCCGAGGCCATTTGATGGCAATTACTCGTCATGGCATCAACCGAGATGACTCTGGCCCACTTGTGCGATGCTCTTTCGAAGAGACTGTGGAGATCTTGATGGATGCTGCCATGTTCTCTGAAGGCGATCCACTGACTGGTGTTTCGGAGAACGTTATGCTTGGTCAGCTTGCACCGCTCGGAACTGGAGTGATGGATCTTGTTCTCGACGCAAAGAAGCTCGCGAACGCGATCGAGTACGAAGCTGCTGAAATTCAACAGGTGATGCGTGGACTCGACAACGAATGGAGGAGTCCAGACCACGGCCCGGGCACTCCGATCTCGACTCCATTTGTTTCGACTCCTGGCTTCACCGCATCGTCGCCGTTCAGTCCTGGTGGCGGCGCGTTCTCCCCAGCTGCTGGAGCCTTCTCTCCGATGGCAAGCCCTGCATCTCCCGGCTTCATGGCTGCTTCGCCAGGTTTTAGTGCTGCTTCGCCCGCGCATAGCCCAGCGTCACCACTCAATCCCACTTCGCCGGCGTACAGCCCGATGTCTCCTGCGTACAGCCCAACGAGTCCGGCGTACTCCCCAACCTCCCCAGCCTACAGCCCAACTTCTCCGGCTTACTCTCCGACATCGCCTGCATACTCGCCCACGTCGCCGGCGTATTCGCCAACATCGCCTGCGTACAGCCCAACCTCCCCGGCATATTCACCAACATCGCCTGCGTACAGCCCGACATCGCCCGCCTACTCACCGACGTCACCAGCTTACAGTCCGACGAGTCCCGCGTACAGCCCGACATCCCCAGCGTACAGTCCTACGTCGCCGGCCTACTCCCCCACGTCGCCAGCGTACAGCCCGACTTCGCCGGCTTACTCTCCGACATCCCCGGCATATTCGCCGACGTCGCCAGCGTACAGCCCAACATCACCTGCCTACTCGCCGACGTCACCCGCGTACAGCCCGACGTCACCGGCATACTCGCCGACATCGCCAGCGTACAGCCCGACGTCTCCTGCGTATTCGCCAACTTCGCCAGCGTACTCGCCCACGTCTCCCGCGTACTCCCCAACTTCGCCGGCGTACTCCCCGACGTCGCCCGCGTACAGTCCGACGTCTCCGGCTTACTCTCCCACGTCACCAGCGTACTCGCCGACGTCACCGGCGTACAGCCCGACGTCACCAGCGTACAGCCCTGCATCACCGGAGTACAATCCGACGGAGTCGTACAACCCGACTGCAAGTGGTTACAGTCCCACGGATGGCGACGAGTCGAAGGACTAGACAGAATGCATGGTCGAAGGCACGTATAGTATCTGATGACATGAATATTTTGAGGCGACATGGGCGTTCACGAGTCGTGCGCGTGCATGTTGATGATAACGAGACTTCATGTTCCTTTCTGTTACTTCTCTCATGTCGAATCCTCAACTAATCTCGAGGGCTCATGATGTGTGCTTCAGTTGGCGCTATCTATTCCGTCAAGGCGATGAGAACCATCAGCGCGATGCCGAGGCACATTGCGACGCCCTCCTTCAGCGACTGCGCAAGCGAGCAGTCCTCAAGCAACTCGGGCATGACGCTCGCGCACGCGATGTAGATGAAGCCACCCGCAGTGAACGGTGAGATCCACGCGGAACTCGAGTCGCCGGCCCCTTCCATCAGCAGCCCAATCACTGTTCCGATCATCGCCCCAACCGCCGTGGCGAACTGGGTCAGCATTGCCTCACGGCGAGTGAAGCCCGACTGAATGAGGATCGCGAAGTCGCCGATCTCGTGCGGCAGCTCATGCAGCAGCATCGCCAGCGTGGTCTGCCAGCCGCTGCCTCGGAGAAACGTCGCCCCAATCGCGAGTCCGTCGGTGAAGTTGTGCGTGAAGTCGGCGGCGAGATTGAGATATCCCGCGGCGGCGATCTGCTTGTGCGCGTTCGTCGATTCGTCACGCTTGTCATCAGCGACGGGGGCAGCTGCGTCTTCTTTCTCCTCACTCTTTGATTTGGTCGAAGTGCGCTTGCGAAGGTTTGCGTCGTTGCGTTGGTTGCAACTCTTCTCCACTCTCGTACGCTCGGTCTCTGACGGTGAGTCGCTGCCGTGCGAGTGCCCATGGCCGTGTCCATGGCTGTGGCTGTGGCCGTGGCTGTGGCCACCTCCAGTCTGCGCGCGAACAAACTTCTCGAGCATGAGGAACGTCATCATGCCAGCGATCGTCCACAGCCACACAGCGAGGTCCTGAACGCTGTGCGAGTGGCCCTCGTGTCCGTCAGCGTGGTCGTGCGCGTGGTCGTGCGCGTGGTCGTGACTGTGTCCGTGAGGCATCGAGTGCGGCAGCAAGTGCAGCAGCGCATCGCCGAGCAGTCCACCGGCTGCGAAGCTGAGGAACACGCGCAGCAGCGGCTTCTGGGTCTCCTGGTTGCCGATGCCGAGCGGCACAAACAGCAGCACGACGACCGGCGCCGCCCCCACGAGCGCCGTCGCGAAAAGCGCCTCTGCCCAGATCCCAGGATCGAACCGGTTGATCTTGCGCTGGTCGTCGCTGCTGGCCTTGTGACTGTGGTCGTGTGAGTGGCTGTGCGAGTGGGTGTGGCTGTGGCTGTGGGCGTGCTCATGGCGATGGGTGTGAGCGTGGGCGTGGGCTTCAGTGGCTTGGACGTCATTGTGCTTGTGGTGGCCATGGTCGTGAGCGTGGTGCTCGTGGTCATGCGCGTGGTGCTCGTGCTTGTGCCCATGATCGTGGTCGTGATGGTCATGATGATGATGATGGTGGTGGTGGTGGTCATGCTCGTGGCTGTGCGCACACACAGAGCCAACCGCCGCAGACGACGTCAACACTGCAGTCAGCGCCAGAAGCGCGACGGCACCGAGCCATCGGCGGACGCGTGGGGACTGCTGAGGCGTGCGCATGGGAGGGCACGACGTCCGACAGCTCAGCTCTCTGGGGCAGAAGGAAGTCAGGTCAAGCAGCGTGGCCTCAAGCCCACGAGGGGCACACGTCACGAATCTGAGAACGCGGTGGACTCAGATTCAATGAGCCTAGTTGAATCAGTACTATCACCTTGTGTGTAATTGATTTATCAGTACATTGAATTGCTTAATTTTCGGTTTTTCGTGTCTCTAAACAATTGCAATGTTGGGTGGATGGTGCCACCATGGTGGTGGTGGTGGTGGTTGGGTTGGGATGGGATGGAGATTGGTTATTCGCCTGCCAGAGCTGCTGTTAAATAGTGGCGCGGAGGAGACCCGACTCTTCTTCTGCTCTCTAAATCATGCGCGTGTGCCCGAGCTGGAAGCGGATGACGTCGTCGAAGAGACTGGGCGCCGCTCCTTCGCCGGCGTGGAAGCCGTGGACTGGCGGAATGTCCTCATACATCGGCGGGTGGAACGAGTCGTGAGGAAAGCTGCCTGCGCTGGGCACAGGATGGTGGTGGTGGGAGCCGCTGGCGTCGTGGTGCGAGCTGCCGCCGCTGTGGAAGTTGTAGACGAGGTTGGCCATCGACGGCTGCTGGCTTGACGCGGGCGTGTGGAAGCTGTGGTGCGGGTGGTGATACGACTGGTGCTGGTGATGAGACAGCGCGCCGTGCTGGTGTTGGTGCTGCGGCTGGCTGTGGTGATGCTGATGCTGATGCTGGTGATGGTGGTGATGGGGCTGGTGGTTGATGCTTGCGTACGACGTGAGCGGAACGTGCGTGGCGGACGGGAACAGCGACTGGATCGAGTGCTCGCCGGCGAGCGGGTTCGACACGGAGACGGGGGAGTGTGAGTCGCGGGGATACGCTGCGCCAGCGAACATGTGCGACCGCATCATCGACGCGCCGTTCATCGAGCTGTGGTGGCCGTGGTGGTGGTTCTTCATGTGCCGCGTGAGGTTGCCGGCCGTGCTGAAGGACTTGCCACAGCCCTGCTCCTTGCACATGTGCGTCTTGCCGCCCATGTGAATCTTGAGGTGCTGCTGCAGCTTGAGCTCATTCGGGAACGACCGCTTGCAGCCATCGATCGAGCACTCGAACGGCTTGATTGAAGAGTGCAACCGCTTGTGACGCGCGAGGTTCCCGGATGTGCTGAAGCGCTTGCCGCAGGTGGGGACGGGGCACGTGTATGGCTTCTCGCCCGTGTGCGTCTTCATGTGCTCGCTGAGCGTGAATTTGCGGTTGAAGCGGCGGCCGCATCCCGGTTCTTGGCACTGGAACGGCCGGTCGGTCTCCTTCATCGACGGCGAACGCCCTGTGGTCGCCTGCGACTGCATCGCGCCCTTTGTGACGGTCGGCGTCGTCGGTGCAGCCGGCGAAATGGCGGTGGACGGAAACGGCGACGTTCCGACACGCACGGGGGCGACTGGTGCCGCATCGACGACGGAATGGTGTTCGTCGCCGCTGCTGTGATCTGCGCTCGAGGATTGGTGCAAGAGCGACATCATGGCTGCGTTTCGCTGCCGATTGTCCAACGAAAACGGGGGATGGTGAGCGGCGAGAAGAGAGGAGGCAACAGGTGGCTCGCTCCCACTCAGTTTCAGCAATGCAGATCCGAAAATGAGTGAGCAACTTTGTCTGTCGCGGCGGTGGTGACTTGTCAAGGGCCAATCCATGCCATCGGACGACGGCGGCGACTGTCACCACAGTCTCCCCCTCCCCTCCCAGTCCCCAGTCCCTGCTGCTGCCCTGTTTCAACTCGAGCGAGAGAACTTCATCTTGCTGCGCCATGATTGCTGAAGTCGCGAAAGGAGGTGCTGTGAGTCGCGTGCGGCGCCGCCGTGATTGGCTGGCAACCGCGCACATCCGCGGCGGCTGTGCCCGCAGGATGAGAGAGTCTGCTTGCTTATGCGCAAGGCCAGGGCGCGGCGCAGGTGCCCGACAGGCGCTCGCGGCACTTTGGCTCGACGCCAATGGCCACCAGGTGGCGCACAGAGCGGAGACCGCCGTGACAGCGCGGTAACCCAATCGGGTGATGACCTCAGGCAGCTGGTCGGTCGGCCGAGACAATGGGTGACTCGAATGCCACGTTGGTCGCTGAGGAGCGTCCGTCTGCCAGAGAGCAGCGCGCCAAAGACATTGAAAGAGAGCCAGCGCTCGGATGACTGGACAAACCAACGAGCGCAACCCGAGAAACGCGCTGCTTGTCGAGACGCTCGACACGAGAGCACCTGCATGTTCCAACCGTCATGCCCAGGTCTTGTGACCGTGTGCAACGAAACCGACTTTCGTTGCCTGCGGCCGTCGTGGCTCTTTTTGACAGCCCCGCTTTGCTGTTCAACGACACCAGGACTTGCCCGGCTGCGGCGGCTTGAAGGCCTTGGTGGACACCCCTTGATTTGTGTTGTGTTCCAACGACAGATTCCAGCCTGGGTTCATGGATTCGAACACTCTAACTACAGTAGTCGGGACACCACTTCCATTTCAACCGACACGGTGGACTGATTGACTGACTGACTGACAGTCAAGGATGGGAAGGAAGTCCCATGAGCGCAGCCCCCGGTCGCTGCGGTGATCCAGCCAGTCGCACGACACGCGAAAGCGGCAGCGCAAGAGAATCGAGCAGGCGTGTTGTCGAGCCCGATCGGCAGCAGCGTTGGCAAGCCGAGTCGAGTCGAAGCTGTCGAGGTCGCTGGGTCTCCGGCTCTCTGTGGGTTCGCCCGCCCGTTGAACAACGGTTGTTACAACCATCTGCAGCGCCCTGATCTTGGCCGAGATGACGGGAGAATCTCAGAACGGCTCGGCTATGCAGCGCTCAACAGGAATCCTGTCCGTCCCCGAACCGTTCGGCGAACGCTCCAGCCAGTGCGTTGCGCGCCGCGCCGTCCGTGGCTTGTGAGCCCATGTGGTCACAAGAACCATGCATCGATTTCGCTGTGGCGCATGATGCAGGCGGTAATCAATGTGCGCGTTACCGTTTGTCAGCTCTGATCAAAATTGATCAAACGCTGTGTCCGATTTCCTGCGCCTTGCGTTCAACAATGCGTGCTCGACAGCTCTCGCTGCTTCTCTCACGTGGACGTCCCTCGCACCGCTGTTCAACAACGGCAATGCCGTCTCAGGTGACGAAAGCAGCGAGCGATGGCTGCACACACCGCGTTCTTCAGTTGACTGAGGAACATGGAGCCCTTCATGTGGGTAGGAGGCCATTCCATCGCATCTCCCATTAAAATGGGCTAAGCTCAACCACGCGAGATGAACGCGACTCAGTGATTGCACAGAATGTGGCGTGGTTGAGCTTGGGAGGCGTCGCGTTCTCGCTGGTTGAAAGCTTCTGGTCCACAGCGCTGCGTCTCAGCGTCACCGGCTGAGAGGACATCCGCTGTCCATCTCTCTGCATGTCGGCACCGGATTCTTCAATGACCGACTGCGCAAACAGATCCCCAGCTGCTTGCTGTGTCAGGCGTCCATTCCTTGTCCTCCCAGCGGTCAGAACGAGTTGTGTGGCAACTCGATTCCCCAGTCGAACTCAAATCCGACTGGATCGCTCTTGTCGACCACCTTGAGTGGCGATTAGACTCTAATCACGCGATGCCGTCGCCGATGGGAAGTGCTTCAGTTGACAGACAATGTGATCGAACTGTACTGTACGCTGTCGACGTACTGTACATGAAGGCGATCGTTGTGCGCCTCGTTCGCTCAAGGTCCAGAAGCCGCTGCGGCGCCTTGACAACAACTGCATGGTGCGGTGGCGTCACTGGATTGTCAAATTCGCACGTATGTCAAAGACCTCAAGCTTGAAGTGCAGAAGAAGGGAAACTATGTACTCTATGACGAGCAATTTGAAAGTCAGGAACCTGAAAGATGGCGATGTCCCTCCTCAAAACAAAGACATCTTTCAGAGCTGACAGTGGAATGAATGCACGTTGTTGTATGTTTGCCACGGCGCTCAGCTTTCTAGACTACGAAGATGCCGTACACCATCACACCCTTGTGCTAATCGACATTCCCAAGTCGGCCAAGCGAGGCCGATGGTCAAAAGACACTCGAAGAATTAGGTCATACGAATCACCCACCCACCACCCCGCCAATGCGTGATGAGTGCTCCTACCATCGTCAGCACAATGTCTATGAGCCTACGTCTCAACACTGTCGTCGAGAAGATGCGAGAGAACACTCAGCAGGTCTTCGTCCACCGAGACATGGAGCTCCTCGATATGGTTTCCTACAGGCTTCACGTGCTTCGACTGCTGCAGTGAGTCGCGCTCTCGAACACGAGGCCGTGTGCAGCCTGTGGACGACCCCAGCGGACGACCCAGCGACGGGTGTTTCTGTCGCAGGTGACGAGTCAGGTTGCCCGTCGTACTGAACGTCTCTCCACAGCCCGCGACGTGGCACATGTGTGCTCGAAGACCGCAATGGGCCTCGATGTGACGCTGAAGCTTGTGCTCGCTCACGAAGACGCAGCTGCAGCCAGGAAACGAGCACCGCAACGGTTGAATACCGGGATGCAGGCGCTTGTGGCGCGACAGGTTGCCGGACGTCGTGAACCGCCGGTTGCACGTCTTCACCGGGCACATAAATGGTCGCTCGCCAGTGTGGGTCTTGGTGTGCTCTGTGAGCGTAAACTTGCGGCTGAATCTGCGGTTGCAACCGGGCTCAGAGCAAGCAAACGGTCGATCGCTTGTGACAGACACCGGCGCCTTCGCACAGAACTCGGTGGATGACAAGTCGAACGACTCCAGCGAGAAGCAGTCCTGGACCTCCAGTCGCATGCTGCTGCTGCTGCTGCAGGTGGTGGTGGTGGTGGTGGTGGTGGTGTCTCGAGCAGACTTTGTGCTGTGTAGCACTGAAGGTGTTTGCGTGAGAAGGATGGAGGGAAAGTGAACATCGAGATCACCTGGCACGAGCAATAGGGAGAAGTCCCAGTTGCCCTCCGTTCACAGTTATTCTCGAACAGCGCAACGCTTTCACGGGCTGGTGGGTGGGTGACTCACTTGTCCAATTACAGTTTTTTACACCATCGACTTTGCTTGGCGCACTGGGAAACGACAACGAGCGTGTGGGTCCCATGGCGCCAGACGCTCAGGTTGCTCAGCTGAGTCATCAGAGCACACAACAAAGCCTCCTTTTGAAGCTCGAGGTCGAACTACTGTAGCTATAGAGACGCAACTGGGATAATCCAGTGACAGCACCTCATCATGTTGTCGGTGTCGAGGCGCAGCGACTTGTGAGACTCGAAGGAGACTCTTGATGTCGAACGAAGCGAAGCACCCCCAACACCATCATGTCTCTCATCTGTTCCCACAGAGAACCTGTGATTTAGCATTTTATGGATCTCTATTGGTCGCGATCATCATCTCTCAGAGGATTTGCATTCGGGATGAAGAACGGAGCCACCTCGGTCAACACCTTTCGTCAGGTGATATTGAGATTGTTCTCAGTCACAGAAGCACGTACCGCAGAAAAAAATCTGGAGGAACTTGCAGCAGGTAAGCAATGACCACGCGGAATTGCAACACCTGCAGTATGGACAGCTACCTAGACAACCAACGAAGTTGTGTTGTGATTAGAAAGCAGGAATGCCGCGCGGCGTGCACTTCGAGTTGGTGGATAAAGCAACTGGACGCCCCCTTCCAGACACCTCCGTTGATGCAGTGACTGATTTACCTGACCATACAAGCATAATTCGATTCCCAGATGTAGTGTTACGCAAGTGCCCGAACTCCCTTACGAACGTTGATGTAGCCAACCTGCTACTCCACGCAAGCCGATCAGTGTCTGTCAACAAAGGCAAGCCTTTAAAAGCATCGGCCTCAGTGGGGGTGATCTTGGAAAAGACGACGATCGTGCGCTCGTCGTCACAGTGCCGACGCAGCTTCTTCAGCAACTGCAGAGACCCATCCTTGAGATTCCACAAGTCGACTGAACGGTGGAAACTCGCCCTCAGCTGGTCGTAGGAGACAAAGCTGGGCTCATTGAACTGCTACCATCTTGCGTAAGTGGAACTGGGATTGGCCGTTCTGGTGAGCCGTTGTTGCTCTATCGGCGACCATCACTGGTGAAGCAATGGAGTGAGATCAATCGGTGCTCAATCCAGACGTATGCGCTTCTGTTGATCGTTGGCCCACAGGAACGGGAAAGTCGTGCGCAGCGCTCGCTTCGCATGGTCACTTGATCGATTGCACTGGGACGTGATTTGGATTCATTACTCGCGCGATGACAAGCATTTTAATTGCGTGTGGCTCCAGGGTAACACGAAAGCGGTTTGTGTTGTGAAGGAGAAGACCGCTACTGGTGATCTTTGCAAAAGCTTGCGTTGTCAATCCATCCATGGATGGTCATATACTTGAAGCCTGGTTTTTTGCAGGGCTTAGTCACGAAGGGCTTCATTGGAGCTACTGGGTGGAATCGACTATAAAACACGAGCGATGAGAGCAATCAGATATCGTTTTCTTTGATCCGGACAAGTATGAAGTCAGTGTTTCTATGAATGATTCGACATGGATGGCCCCAATCACGTGGAATCAGGACGGGTACGACGCTGTTTTCGTGAGCAAAAGTGAAAACCTGGTGCGCTTTGTCCTAGTGACGTGTGCTGGGACGCATACGTTCGATCCCACCTCCTTTGTCACGCTCTTGAACAAATTTGCTGCAGGTGCTCTAGAGCAGATTGCGGTGGTTAAACTGTGTTTTGTTGTCCCAATGGCTAGACTCCAGGGATTTGTTCTGCCTGTAAGTGAAGGTGACTTCTAGTGGAACGTTGTGCACGTTGCTTTTCGGAGCCACGCGCAACTGGGAGCCGTGCTGACCAAACGTTGCAAAAATGCAATGGAAAGGTCAAGGTCCTTGGAGTCGACAATGAGATTGCCCACCCACAAGCCAGTTGAAAGATCCCGGATTTGGTCCAGCTTGAGTTGGAGCTCCAACAAGATGAATTGGTGAATCAAGGCATTGCTTTGTGGTCAAACAAGCGCGACAAACTGTGTGCCTTGATTAAATGTATGCGATGATGCTGAAGGTGATTTGTAACTTTTCTTCGTCTGCGTCAGCCGAAACGAAGTTGGTGGTCAAAAAGCCCTCGAAGGACACTTGTTTTCCGTCAAGTGAGTCACCCACCCACCACCCCGCCAATGCGTGATGAGTGCTCCTACCATCGTCAGCACAATGTCTATGAGCCTACGTCTCTACACTGTCGTCGAGAAGATGCGAGAGAACACTCAGCAGGTCTTCGTCCACCGAGACATGGAGCTCCTCGATATGGTTTCCTACAGGCTTCACGTGCTTCGACTGCTGCAGTGAGTCGCGCTCTCGAACACGAGGCCGTGTGCAGCCTGTGGACGACCCCAGCGGACGACCCAGCGACTGGTGTTTCTGTCGCAGGTGACGACTCAGGTTGCCCGTCGTGCTGAACGTCTCTCCACAGCCCGCGACGTGGCACATGTGTGCTCGAAGACCGCAATGGGCCTCGATGTGGCGCTGAAGCTTGTGCTCGCTCACGAAGACGCAGCTGCAGCCAGGAAACGAGCACCGCAACGGTTGAATACCGGGATGCAGGCGCTTGTGGCGCGACAGATTGCCGGACGTCGTGAACCGCCGGTTGCACGTCTTCACCGGGCACATAAATGGTCGCTCGCCAGTGTGGGTCTTGGTGTGCTCTGTGAGCGTAAACTTGCGGCTGAATCTGCGGTTGCAACCGGGCTCAGAGCAAGCAAACGGTCGATCGCTTGTGACAGACACCGGCGCCTTCGCACAGAACTCGGTGGATAACAAGTCGAACGACTCCAGCGAGAAGCAGTCCTGGACCTCCAGTCGCATGCTGCTGCTGCTGCTGCTGCAGGTGGTGGTGGTGGTGGTGGTGGTGGTGGTGTCTCGAGCAGACTTTGTGCTGTGTAGCACTGAAGGTGTTTGCGTGAGAAGGATGGAGGGAAAGTGAACATCGAGATCACCTGGCACAAGCAATAGGGAGAAGTCCCAGCTGCCCTCCGTTCACAGTTATTCTCGAACAGCGCAACGGATTCATCAAATGGTACATTAGTATCGGCGGAGGCGTTTCGGTGACTCTGAGATTTGTTTTTATCGAGAATACACTGTGGACTTGTCGAGGCTATTTGTGCCCAAGCATGGAAAGAAGACGACACTGCGCTGCATATGAGCTGCAGGTGTTCAGACTGCCAGTCAGTCAATGGGCAGAGCATGGCGGCGTGTGGTGAGTCACCTCGTCCGAAGTGCCTGTCGCCTTGTCGCCAAGTGACTGTGCTGTCGAGCGAATGGCCATCGGCACTGGATGGCGAACAATCACTTTCTCAAGAACCCACACTGGACGACCCATTGAGACCATCATCAAGCGAGTGGGCAGACAAGTATTACCATCGTCGAATGCCACCGTTGTCGGGCGTGCCTTGCGGTGCCTTCCACCGTACACACATCCACTGCAGCAAGGGTTGTCGACAGTCCACACACAGCCAGCAGTCGCGAGGCCAACGGTTCTTCTTTCCTTCGTGCCCTCATCACCGGCCAGCACAATCGCGATCCACATGCAGCCATCCCGCAAGGCAATGATTATGGCCAGCTGAACACACGCTCTTTGGTTGGCTGAAATGTTTCCATACGATTCGCTCATTCGCTGAAATGTGATGCCGTAAGGGACGTGGGAACAGCCGAGAGCAACAACAATGCCGAAGACCCAAACAAAATGGAAGAAGCAGGGACCTCTCCATAACTGCATTCTCCTCGTCGACAGCAACGCACACGCAGAGCGAGATGGCGTCCCCGCAAGACAAGATCGTTGAGGAGCCGCACCACTTCATCCAAGTGGATACCCCGAACGCCATCGGCGGCGACTCGCTCTCCATCGAAGCGCCGCAGCTCACGCTCGAGTGGCGCGACCTGAACCTGCAGGTCAAGGTCAAGAACTCCAAGACCAAGGACGTCGAGACCAAGAAGATCCTGAGCGATGTGAGCGGAACGGCGCGTCCCGGGGAGCTGCTCGTCATCATGGGGCCGTCCGGCGCCGGCAAGAGCTCGTTGCTGGACTGCATCGCCGGGCGAAACGTGGCGGTGCAGGGCTCGATCGCGTTGAACGGCGCGCCATGGTCCAAGCGCATGAAGCGATTCTCTGCCTACGTGATGCAGGACGACCTCTTCTACGAGACGATCACGGTGCGCGAACATCTGCTCTTCCAGGCTAGACTGCGGATGGGTGGCAAGTTCTCGCCGGAGCAGTACACCAAGCGCGTGGACACTGTCATTGAAGAACTCGGACTCTCCAAGTGCCGCGACACGTACATCGGCGGCGCGATGCTCCGAGGCATCTCGGGTGGCGAACGCAAGCGCCTGTCGTTCGCTACGGAGATCCTCACGAACCCGTCGCTGCTGTTTGTCGACGAGCCGACGTCAGGACTCGACTCATACATGGCCGAGACGGTCGTGATGCAGCTGCAGCAACTCGCGCGCGACGGCCGAACGGTGATCGCCACGATCCACCAGCCGTCGTCCGAGCTCTTCACGCTGTTCGACAAGCTGTACCTGCTTGCGGATGGCGCCACTGTGTACAGCGGCAACGCGTCGGACGCCGTCGAGTACTTCGCCAAGTTGGGTCTGCAGTGCCCGAGCTTCGTGAATCCGACCGATTTCTTCATGCGACAACTGGTCGTGCTGGATGTCGAGAAGGATGAGGTTGGCGCCAACCGCGTGCAGCTTCTCAAGGATGAGTGGGCCAAGACTGCACGGAACGACCGCCACGGCTCGAGCGTCCCCGTCAGCACAACACTGGCGTCGCCCGGGTCGCCGGATAATGACACTGAGGATTACGAAGACGCGCGCTTGGGATCCGTCGGACAGCTCGCGGTGCTCATGCAGCGCAACGTGTTGCGCCTCGTGCGCGACCGCATCGCGTTTCAAGCGGCTGTGTTCCAGACGATCTTCATCGCCATCATCGTCGGCCTCATCTATCTGCAGCTCGATCTGGACCAGAAGGGCGTGCAGAACTTTGCGGGTGCGTTCTTCTTCATCGTCGTCAACCAGACGTTCGCGTCGGCGAGTCCGCTGTTTGTCGCCATCCCGACGGAGCTTCCGATGATCATTCGCGAGTACCGCGGCGGTCTTTACCAGCTTTTCGTTTGGTTCATCTCGAAAAACTCAAGCGAGCTCCCGCTTCAGTTGGTGCTGACCGTGCTGTTCTTCCTGCCCGCGTACCTGCTGATTGGCATTGGTAGAGGCGTGGACACGTACCTCGCGATGCAGCTCGTGATCTTCCTGCTCAACTTTGCGGCCGTGGGTCTCGGGTACATGGTGTCGTGCATCTCGCGCCGCGTGGAGATCGCCCCGATCATCGGCATCATCATCTTGTTGCCGTTCATGCTTTTTGGCGGTCTTTTCCTGAACACGGACGATGCGCCGTCCTACTTCATTTGGATCCAGTACATCTCACCGATCAAGTACGCGTTCGAGGGCTTCATGAAGATCTTCTGGACCAAGGTGGACTCGCTGCCGTGCGACGACAACAAGCCCTGCCTCGCTCGCAACGGAGACGGCGTGCTCGAGTACTACAGCATGAACGGCTCCACGAGCTCCATCGTCAAGGACGGCGTCGTGTTGCTCGTGCTCGGTCTCACGTTCCGCCTCGTCGGCTTCCTCGCGCTCTGGCTGCACGTGCGCCCCAAGCGTGCGGCTCGCTCGTCGTAGAGGAACCGTCACATCATTTGTGTTATCGTGTTGCCCATACATGTAGAAGAAGCTCAAATACGATCCTCCATCTCACGTGAGACCGCGTTCTCATATACGTACTGGATCTCTTCGCTTTGGATTGTTTCTTAGGGCCGATTCCGAGCGCTGTGATTGGCTTAAATCCTTCCCGATATCAGACACACCGAGCCATTCTCATTGTTCCCACCGACAGCACCACCGTCATCATCATCATGAGCAGCTCCTTGAAGAGCGACCGCAGTCCGTTGCTGGACGCCACCGCGACGCGAGCGCCGCTGGCGTACGGCGCCGTCGCAGCGGACGACGACGCCATCGACAAGAGCGGCCGCAGCATCCGCAGCGACGGCGACGCCAAGGCCTTCGACGCCATGATGCAGCTCTCCGTGTCGCGCAACCCGCTGCGCCACGAGAGCTTCCGCGCGTTCATCATCTGGCTCATCACGTCCTGCATCCTTTTCCTCACGAACCAGCTCACGACACTGCCCGTGGGTTTCTTCCCGGTCTACGCTGAGAAGACACTGCACATGTCCCCCGCCCAGCTCAGCCTCTTCTTCTCGGTGTACCCGCTCTGCATCATGATCAGCAGCCCGCTCGCAGCATCCTACAGCCCCGTCATCGGCCGTCAGACCATCATCTGCGTCGGCATGGTCATCAGCGGCGCCACCACCATCTCGTTCGCATACACGTCGTCTGTCGCCGCGGTGTTTGTGCTCCGCGTCCTCCAGGGACTCGGCGCTGGAGCAGCGGTCGTCGGCGCGTTCTCGATGATTACCGAAGAGTTCTCGTCCAACATTGGGCAGATCCTCGTCATCCAGGAGTTCATCGTGGCTGCGGCGTTCGTGACAGCTCCGCCCATCGGTAGTGCGCTCTTCCAGTTCCACGGCTACCAGCTGCCGTTCCTCGCGTCGGGCGTCGCACAGCTCGTCGTCGTCATGATGGTGCCGTTCCTCTTCATTGAGTATACGCTGCCCGACGGCCTCTACTCAAAGGCGTCGCTGCCCACACAATTCTACGTACCAGCGGTCAAGAGCGGCGTTCGATTCCGTGACGTGCTCACCCCGACGTGCGTCGTGTGCCTCGCGCTCACGACGTTCGCGATGGCTGCGTTCGGCTTCATCGATCCGTACCTGGGGTCGCACCTCCAGACTGTGTTGGGCGCTCAGCACTTGGCGATCGGCTTTGGCTTTGGGCTCAGCGCGCTGGTGTACTTCCTCGGAGGCATGATCTATGTGTGGCTGAGTCGCAACTGCGGCTGCAAGCAAGTCATCCTGCTTGGACTGCTGCTGCTCTCCACAGGGTTTCTCTTTCTCGGTCCACCGCCGTTCCTCAACTCGTTCTTCCAGGATTCTGCGCGACTATGGGCCACGCAGTGGTTGTCTCTCGTGTTCATCGGGTGTGGAGCCGCGCTGGCGATCGCTCCGGGGCTTCCGCTGACGCTCATGAGCGTCGCGACGTCGGGAAACCAGGCGTTCAACCTCGTGATCGGTCTCTTCTCTGCGGCGATTTACCTCGGGCAGGCGATCGGTCCGTTCCTCGCGCTCGGACTGACATTGGTGCTACCCGCGACGCACTCGCCCAACTGCGTCGTCACCAACGATGGTGATGTGCCTCGAGCGTGCGTGTCCTCGCTGCCGTGGGCGTTCACCGTGTACTCGGGACTGGCGCTCGTGATGTTCGCGGTCGTGGCGACCAAGCTCTCAACGGGCGAGGCCATTGTGGAGCTGCTGGAAAGCAAGCGCCGGTTCTCGCTCAACCGCCAGGCGTCCGAGTACGGACAGTTCGTCTTCTTCGACGACGATCTCTGCGACGACGACGACTACACAGGCAACGGACCTCCTCCATCGTGAGCTGCATGTAGGACGCTAGCGCTGGGTGTCATTTATGGATGACACTACCAGATAGCTCCGTAAATTATAAGGTGAATGTTGACATCCGTATGTTAGGAAAAGGTATCCGTAACTTACTCGTTCCGTCGACTGGACCAAATGCCAGAAGCTCAAGATGGAGCTCCTCCTGCTCCTGTTGCCGCTGCTCCTACCGCTGCAACGACTGCGACGCTGAGCCAGCGACCGCCGCTGCCGCAGTCTCGCTCGCGTCGCGTCGCCACACGCACAAGCGACAGCGATGCAGCAGCAGCTGCTGACGCAACAGGCGCGAGAGTAGCGGCGGCGACGCCCACGGGGCTAACCAAGTCGCAGGCCATCACGGCCTTTGCGACCTGCATCCACGACGAGATGGTGGCGCTCGTGGACGCATTCGCCTGCACGACGGTACGTCCATCCATGACCCCTCGATCGCTCTGTGCGCTGGTGCTGAGACAGCGCGTCTCGTGTGCGACACAGGAGGACGACGCCGCCATCGCGTTCGCGAGCTTCAAGCGGCTGTGGCGCGAGCGCCGGCTCAGCGCCGCCTTCCACGTCGAGTTCTGGGACAGCACCCCCAGTGACGTGCACCGCGTCATCCTGCAGCAGGCGCTTGGTGCGTGCGTCATTCCTTCCCGCTTGTTAATGTGCCATCCTCCACTGACAGATCCATTCAATGTGGCAGACGTCTTCGTGGCCTGCGTCGCGGTCGTCCACTCAGCGGAGGCGTCCGTGCTCGAGGAGGAGGAGAGCGACCTCGTGCGTTGTATTGCCGCGACGTTCACGCTCTACTGCGCCTACTCCGTGCAGCTAAGCAGGCCTCGTCACAAGATCACGGTGGATCCGTCGCGGTGGGCGGCGGTCGTCGAGTGGACCGCACGGTCATCGACGCTTGTGGCCCACGCGACGCTCGGTGCTGCTGTCCGCGAGGGACGAGCCATGCTGCGGCGCCTTGTGGACGACGACGCGTTCCTGCGCTGCCTCGGCACTGCGTTCTCCGAGTATCGATGCCCGTCGGCAACCGCCGCCGCTTCCTTCCAAGCGTCGTCACAAGCGACGGAGACAACGGGATCGTCGACGATACCGTTAATCTCAAGGCGTCAGGATGATGGCAAGAAGCTCGAAATGGTGCAGCGCCTCGAGGCGCTGAGCCTGCAGTACAGCCGCACGATGGCTTCTCTTCGCGCAATCGGTACTGCGGCGTCAGCTGCGGCGACGACACGCGGTGGCCGAGCCGCCGACAGCGCTGGTGGCAGCTCAGCATCGTTCCTGCGACGCGTGCAGGGCCGCAGCGATGGTGGCGCAGGTCTCATGCCATCAACGGCAGCGGCGTCCTCGTCCCTCGGGAGCTTCGCAGGGACTGTCTGGACTGTCGATCGAGCGCAGCGAGCCGAGATGTGGACGACGACTCTGCGAGAGACGCTCTTCCCGCCGGCACCGGCGCCTCGGCCCAACATTATGGACCTGGCGGACGCCATGTCGGCTGCGTCAAGCGACGTTGGACTCACGCTCTTCGCAGGTGATGACACCGCGCTCTCGACGACGAGCGACGTCGACGCCGCTTTGCAGGCGCTGGAGAATGAACTCGAGAGCTCGGTGCGCCCCACGACAGGAGCTATGTCAACTCCAGCAAAAATGGATGTCTTGGCTATCAGCCGGACACGCTCTCGCTCTGTTGTGTCGAGCACCGCCGCCGAGGAGAGCGACGGCCTGGCAGAGCTCGAGGCCGAGCTGCTGCGAGACGGCGCGAGTATCGAAGCAGCACCGGTGTCTGCGGCAGCGGAGGCTCGTGTCCGAGAGACGTCGCCGCCGAGTCAACCAGTGACGACGACAGATCTAGCTCAAGGCGGAGGCAGAGGGCGAGGCAGAGGGCGCGGGCGAGGAGCTCAGCGGGGCGGTCATGGACGTGGTAGCGCTGCTCAGTCGTTGTCACTTCCACCAAGCTCTCGCTCTGTTGTGTCGAGCACCGCCGCCGAGGAGAGCGACGGCCTGGCAGAGCTCGAGGCCGAGCTGCTGCGAGACGGCGCGAGTATCGATGCAGCACCGGTGTCTGCGGCAGCGGAGGCTCGTGTCCGAGAGACGCCGCCGCCGAGTCAACCAGTGACGACGACAGATCTAGCTCAAGGCGGAGGCAGAGGACGAGGCAGAGGGCGCGGGCGAGGAGCTCAGCGGGGCGGTCGTGGACGTGGTAGCGCTGCTCAGTCGTTGTCGCTTCCACCAAGCTCTCGCTCTGTTGTGTCGAGCACCGCCGCCGAGGAGAGCGACGGCCTGGCAGAACTCGAGGCCGAGCTGCTGCGAGACGGCGCGAGTATCGAAGCAGCACCGGTGTCTGCGGCAGCGGAGGCTCGTGTCCGAGAGACGTCGCCGCCGAGTCAACCAGTGACGACGACAGATCTAGCTCAAGGCGGAGGCAGAGGGCGAGGCAGAGGGCGCGGGCGAGGAGCTCAGCGGGGCGGTCACGGACGTGGTAGCGCTGCTCAGTCGTTGTCGCTTCCACCAAGCTCTCGCTCTGTTGTGTCGAGCACCGCCGCCGAGGAGAGCGACGGCCTGGCAGAGCTCGAGGCCGAGCTGCTGCGAGACGGCGCGAGTATCGATGCAGCACCGGTGTCTGCGGCAGCGGAGGCTCGTGTCCGAGAGACGCCGCCGCCGAGTCAACCAGTGACGACGACAGATCTAGCTCAAGGCGGAGGCAGAGGACGAGGCAGAGGGCGCGGGCGAGGAGCTCAGCGGGGCGGTCGCGGACGTGGTAGCGTCCCCCAACCTTCAGAGCGACTCTCAAGCCATCGTAGTAAACAGCTATCGGACGCAGTATCCATACGAACCGAGAGCGATGACGGCGCTCTCGCTGAGCTCGAAGCTGAACTGCAGCGAGACACGAACGCAACGTCTTCGCCGTTGTTATCTGCACCGCAGCGAGTGTTGCGACCGCGTCGTGGGAGTGTGGCGTCGTCACTCGCGACAGCAAGCGACGCTGATTTGCGAGAGCTCGAGGCGGAGCTCGCGCGCGGTACGTCCACCTCCGTTGTGACGTCAAGACCAGATCAAGAAAGTGGACGGCAATCAAAACGACTCAAGACGCAGTCCTCGGCATCGCAGCCTCGACCACGCGCGGCTCCACGACAGCCAGCGACGAGGACTCGAGCGCCACGGAAGACGCCGACGCCCACGACCACCAACGCATCGACAGCGAAGCAACAACAATCAACGCGACGCCTTCGCGCTGCGAGTGTGTCCTCCGTCGTGACCACAGGCGATGCAGAGCTTCGGGAGCTGGAGGCAGAGCTGGCGGCAGGTCCTTCGTCTGCGCCACGAATCGCACGCGCAGCGTCTGTTGCAACCGAAAGCGACGCCGAGTTGCGTGCGCTGGAGCAAGAGCTATCTGCGTCTGCTATTGCGGCTGCTACAGCTATTGCTGCTGCGCCGACGCGCCAGTCGCGTCGACTCAGCTTCGCATCCGTCGCGACTGACAGCGACGCAGAGCTTCGCGCACTGGAAGCGGAACTCCAAGCGACAGTAAACCAACCGACTACGAAATCCACGAAGGCCACAACAACCAAACGCAAGACAACGACGCCAGCGGCGCCACGTAAGCGCTCCGCGCCAGTGCCGAGCGAGCAACCGGTCGCGAAGCGGACGAAAGCGAAGGCGCCGCCCAAGCCACGCGTCCGCAAGCAGACGGCGATCGACAGAGCGCAGCCTGACGCTGCTGATACGCGCGGCGTCTCGCTGTCGCCATCACCTTCGCCTGCCGTCGTGCCGTCGTCTCGGCTCTCGGTGATGTCTGCTGAGAGCGATGGACTCGCGGAACTCGAGCGGGAACTCGCGGCGGAGGTTCTGTGAAAGGCGCGCGGACCGTGAGCTCGGGACGTTTCTCAATCTCACTCCCTTACTCTCTCTCTATCACTTGCTCACTCTGCGACTTGGCCGACTGCGCGAAGATGTCCGGACCCTCGCGCCCGTCCGAGTTGATCCCTCCGCGCCCGACGCGAGCGGCGACCAGCGGGCGCCCGTTCCAAGTCTTTGTGAACCACTTCCGCATGCGCTACGACTCGTCTCGTGGCGACATCTTCCAGTACGACGTTGCCGTCTCTCTCGCGCGGCGAACGACAACGGATGACGAAGAGGAGAAGGCGCCAGTGCCGTCACGTCCACCGACCGGGACGACAGCGGCGGCAGGGACAGGCGAAGGTGAAGGCGAAGGCGGAGGTGAACGCACGCGAGCGACTCGGGAGGCGACGCTGTCGGCGTCGGTGCGGCGTCGCGTGCTGCGCGCGATGCTGTCGTCGGCGCCCGAGTTCCAGAGTGTGCTCGCGGTCTCGGACTGGCAGAAGTCGCTGTTCACGACGGTGCGTCTGCCGAGCGATGCGTTTGTCGTGGCGGGGGTCATGCCGCTGGGCGAGACGGCGGTCTCGTGCCGTCAGACGTTCGACGTTGCCGTGCAGTTCGCTGCCGTCAAGCGCGTGGCGGCGCTTGATGCGCTCTTCCAGACGTCTGTGCGCGGCGACGTGGTGCCGCCAACGCCGCATGACGTGCTGCAGGCGCTGGACGTGGCAATGCGGCACACGGCGTCGCTGCGGTACGAGCTCGTCGGGCGGCGCACGCTGGTTGCGTACGGCAGCGACGCGAGCGGCGCGCAGCAACAGGCGGAGCGACAGCGGCGCCTCGCGTCGGCGTCGACGTCGACAACGCTGTTCCAGTCGCTCGGTGGCGGCGTCGAGTGCGTCGCGGGCTTTGTGCAGAGCGTGCGGCCGACGCAGTCGCGACTGACGCTGAACGTGGACCGCGCGTGGGGCATCTTCTTCGAGGCGAAGCCGCTGGTGGCGTTTTGCTGCGACGTGCTCGGCGTGCGCGAGCTGCGGCCGCCGCTGAGCCACGCGCTGACGACGCGACTCTCGGCAACGCTGCGCAACCTGCGCGTCGAGGTGACGCACCAGACGACGCGGCGCGTCTACCGCGTGAACGCAGTGACGACGCAAAGCGCTGAGCAGCTCACGTTCCCGATTGACGACGGCCACGGCAGCAGTCGCGTCTCGACGGTCGCGGCGTTTTTCGCGCAGCACTACGCGCCGCTGCGGTCGCCGCAGCTACCGTGCGTGCACGTCGGCGCCGCCAACCGCCACGTGTACCTGCCGCTGGAGGTGTGCGTCGTCGCGAGCAAGCAGCGCCGCGCTGGGCGCCTGACGGAGTCGCAGACGACGCAGATGCTGCGCGTGGCGCAGGAAGATCCCGCGACACGCAAGAGCAAGATCGAGGAGACGCTGGCGGACGTGCAGCTCACGCAGGACCCCGTGCTGCCGGCGTTTGGGCTGCGCGTGGAGCCGCAGATGCTGCGCGCGACGGCGCGAGTGCTGGATGCGCCGCCCGTGACGCTCGGCGGCGGCCGCAGCGTGGCACCGCAGAACGGAGTGTGGCAACTTGATGCGCGGCGCTACCAGTTTTATCGCTGCGCAGCGCTCGGCGCGTGGAGCGTCGTGGACTTGACGAGTGGCGATGGCGCTGGTGGCGGCGGAAGAGGTGGAGCAAGAGGCGGAGCAAGAGGGGGAAGAGGAAGAGGCGGTGGCGGCGGTGGTGGCGTGTCGACCGGCGCCATCGAGGCGTTTGCCAAGGCGCTGGGCGGTGTGCTGTCGCAGCTCGGCGTGCGGTGTCCGCGCGAGTCGCCACGGATCGTGAGTCTGTCGAGTGATCGTGGCGGCAGTCAAGGCGCGCGGGGTCGAGGCCGAGGCCGAGGCGCTGGAGCCGGTGGAGGCTCGCGGCTCGACGCTGTCCGGCGTGCACTGCAGGCGGCGATGGCTCCCCAGGGCGGACGGCGTGTCGACGTCGTGCTGTGCGTGCTGCCAGGTCGCGACGCGGCGCTGTACGCGGACATCAAGCGCCTTGGCGACGTGGAGCTGGGCGTGATCACGCAGTGCTGCCAGGCGCGGCACGTGGGCTCGCCTCGCCCCGCGTTCCTGACGAACCTGGCGCTCAAGGTGCACGCCAAGCTGGGCGGCGCCAACTGGGCGGTGCCGCTGGAGCTGGACGACGACACGCTCGTGTGCGGCGCCGACGTGACGCACCCGTCGCCTGGCGCTTCCGACACGGCTGCAGCCGCGACTCCGAGCATCGCGGCGCTCGTGGGCGCGCTCGACGGCCGCGCGACGCAGTACACGGCCGTGTACGCGGGCCAGACGCCTCGCGTGGAGGAGGTGGAGGCGCTCGAAGCCATGATGACGGCGCTGCTGCGGCGCGTCGTGGCGGCGCGTGGCGACCGCAAGCCGCTGCGCCGCGTGCTCTACTTCCGCGACGGCGTCGCCGAGTCGCAGTTCGACATGGTGCGCGAGCGCGAGGTGCGCGCGCTGCAGCGTGCGGCCACGGCGGTCGTCGGCGCCGCGCTCGCCGTGAGCGCGATCGTGGTGCAGAAGCGGCACCACACGCGGCTCTTTCCGGCGCGCGGCCGCGGCAACGTGCCCGCGGGCACCGTGCTCGACTCGGTCGTGTGCCACCCGCGGGAGCACGACTTCTTTCTCGCGAGCCACGCGGGTCCGCTCGGCACGACACGGCCGTGCCACTACCACGTGGTGTACGACGCCAACCGCCTCGGCGCCGACGAGCTGCAGCGGCTCGCGTTCGCGCTGTGCTTTGGCTTCGCGCGGGCGACGCGCAGCGTGTCGCTCGTGCCGGCGGTCTACTACGCGCACCTCGTGGCGTATCGCGCGCGCTGTTATGGCGTCGCGAACGGGCGCGTGCCGGCGCTGCACGCGGAGCTGACGCGACGGCCCGAGCGGGCGTTTTACATGTAGCGCCAGTGGTGGAAGGAGACGGCATCATGAAGACGAGCAAGCCGCCGCCACCGGCAACGACGCTGTCACTCGCGGACGACGGCTCGGGCAACGACGGCTGGCGCGTCGTGCTGCTGCGCGCACTCGTGCACGGCGACCGCGACTGTGCGTAGCGTAGCGTAACCTGGAGCCAAGCAAGCGCCCGAATGCATCACGCGTCGTGTCTGTCTGTCTGTCTGTCTAACGCTCTGTCTGTCTGTCTGTGCGTGGCGTGACTCGCGCAGCCGTCGTGCGCACGCTGCTGGCGCACGTGGACGTGCTGTCGGCGCCGTTCGCCGCCGTGATGCCCGTGTGGAAGCTGCAGTGGGAGTCGCCGCACTGGTGGATGCTGCGCGAGGCGACGCCGCTCTTCGTCGCGAGCGCGTACGCGCAGCCGGCAGTTGTGCGGTGGCTGCTGCGCCACGGCGCCGACCGCGCGTCGCGTTGCCACCTGCAGCGCACGCCGCTCGACGTCGTGGGCGAGTGCTGCCTCGCGCCGTCGGCACCGGACGTCGCCGCGCGTATCGAGAGCTGCCGCAAGCTGCTGCTGGCGCCGCCCGCAGCGCCCGATCCCCCACGTCGCCGCGTGGCGTTCGCGTGTCACGTGGCGTCGCAGGTCGTCGTCGTCGCCGCCGCTTCGCCATCGTCTCCGGCGAAGAAGACGAAGCCGAACGACCAACAGCCTCAACAGCAGCAGCAGCAGCAGCAGCAGGTCGTGCACAAGTGCCTGGTGGACGTCACGTGGGAGACGCCGCTCGCGAACGGCGCCATGATCGACAAGTACGAGCTCCGCTACCGCGTGGCGGCGTCGACCGAGGACGAGAGCGCGGCGGTCCGTCGGCGAGACGACGACGACGCCGAGGACGACGAAGACAAGCGCGCGCAAGACGCGGCGTCGCCGCAGGAAGAAGAGGAAGATGACACGAGCCAGCGACCTGCGACCTCGAGCTGGCGCGTGGAGCGCGCGACGCACAACCGCAAGACGCGGACACAGGGGCTGCTGCTGGACGGACTGCAGTTTGACTGCACGTACGAGGTCATGCTGCGCGCGTGGAGCGCCGGCGGAAGAGGAGAGTGGAGCCAAACGTTCAAGTTTACGACTGTGGCGGTGCCGTCGCCTTGACGGCGAGACTGAGACGCGTTGGGTCAGTCGCTCGTCAGTCGACGGCTCGTTTGGCGGGCGACAAGGAGTTGAAGTGCGGCGAGAAGAGGAAGATGGCGGCGCTCACGGTCGCGAGCAACGCGGCGCCGTACGCGGGTCCGTCGATGGAGACGACGTACGTCCATCCAGAGAGAACTAGAGGAGATGACCTCATTAGATATCCACACAGAGCGAGAGAGAGAGAGAGAGACAGAGACGAATATCGAGTAACACGTACTGGGAGAAACCGTTCGAGCGATGGACTGCATGTTCACACAGAGAAAAAACACATGCACAAGTGAGCGAGTGAGTGAATGAGTCCGTGAGCGTTCGTCTGTTGGGCAGACGACTGATATGCACGCACCGTGAGCGACGAGGAGACGCCCATGAACGCCCCGACGCGCTCGGACGACACGAACGTCGTCTGCAGTCCGATGGAGCACGCGCGTAGCATGCTGATGGAGACGACCTGAGGGATGAGCAGCACGTAGACGGCGGCGAGCGACGGCGCCCGCGAGAGCGCGAGGAACGTGGCGACGTAGACGATGCTCGCGCCCTGCAGCAGCGCGCGCTCGGACCGCACGGCGCGCGTGACGAGGCCGACGGACGCACTGCCGAACGCGCCGAGGAAGCCCATGTAGCTCAGCACGAAGCCTCTGGCCTTAGGGTCTGTCCCAAACTTGTCTTCGAGCAGCGTCGAGAAGTGCGTGCGGTAGAGAATCGCGGCCATCGCGAGCAGCAGCCGCGCGATGAGCAGCGACTGCGCGGGTCCCGACTCGTGGACGATGTGGCGGAACTCGAGCAGCTTGTTCTTGGCGTCGACCAGCAGTTTGGTGTAGTTGACAGCGGTCGTCGGCGCGTGGTCCGCGACGGGTGCGGGATCTCGGTAGAACGTCGCCACGAGGACGTAGTTGAGAGCGAAGATGAGCGTCGTGAGCAGCGTCGTGTAGTTGAAGCCGTGCGGAATGGCGCTCACATAGCCACCGACAATGGGACCGATGATGAAGCCCGCGCTGGACGCGGCGTTGAGGCGACCGACGGCGGCGGAGCGCGCCGCAGGGTCGAGCCCATCGGTGGCAGCGACCTTGATGAGGTCGAGCGAGTGCTTGAAGAGCGCCGGCGGGATGCGCGAGACGATGACCATGTAAATGTTCCACGAGAGACCGAGCAGGAGGTACCCGACCGAGGCGCCGACGAAGCACGCGAGCAGCACGGCGCGGCTGCACGATGCAGACGATGTTGTGTGTTGGGCTCAGTCCGGTGCAGTTTTCATAGACAGACAGCTGCATCGCCAACGCACCGGCCGTAGACATCGCTGAGACTGCCGGCGATCGGCGCCGAGAAGAACTGGATGAAGCCGTACATGCTCATGATGCCTCCAAAGGCCACGGCGCCTGTGGAGCGCAATGCAGTCGTCAGAGGAGCTATCGTTGCGCATGGAGTCAGGACGGATCGACAGATAAAGAGATAGGTACCTCCTTCCATCCCTTTCACGTAGGACGCGAGCGACGGGATGATCATGGAGACCGCCATGAGGTCGAGGAACGAGACGACGTAGAGCACATGGAGCTGCAGCCAGCGCAACGGGAGACGCGTGGGCTTGGAGAGCGACGACGTCGGCAGCGTCTGTGCCATGCTGCTGCTGGAATATGTTGGGCGTCGGTTTGTGTGGGCTCCACTACCTCTGAATAGTGACATCCATTTGGACCCGTTGACGTCACGACTGATGTTGACTTCATCTCAGTCAGTAGGTTACAACGGTACCATCGTTACCAAAAGACGGTGCATTCATGTGGTTAACCTTTGCGAGTCACCACATGAAAACTCCTGCTGATGTGTAACCGCGTACCCGTTCGATGGCCATCGAGAGATCGGTCGGTCGAGGTTCCACCCACCAGATCTCTCATTCATTGCCGTTGCATTCATTGCATTCGTGGCTCCAGTTGAACCGAGAGAGCGAGCGAGATGGCGACGAAGGTGACGATCGCAGGCGCGAAGCTGCAGCTAGAGGACGTCTGCTCGGTCGCGGCGCTCGGCGCCAAGGTCGCCGCGGACGTGGCGGCGCAGAGCGTTGACCACGACGCGCCCATGATGGGCGACGAGGTCGTGGCCGTGGAGCTCCCGAGCGACGCCGCGGCCTCGCATGGCGCCCTCGTCACGCGCGCTGCGCTCGCGGTGCTGCTCGACCGCGTCGTGCGCCTCCCAGCGTCGGCCGCGACCGAGGGACTCGCGCGCTTCCTCGCTGACCTGCTCAACCACAACGTGCTGCCGCTGCTGCCGTCGGGATCCACGGACGCGACGGTGCTCGTGGTGCTCGCGGCCGCGCAGAGCCGCGGTCTCGCGCGCGTGGGCACCGATGACAAGATCCAGGAGCTCTCGACGGCTCTCATGGACGCGTCGATCGCGCCTCCCGTGTGGGCGCTGAGCCGCCGCGAGCTTGCCGCACTCTCGGAGACGCCCGTCGTGCTGCTCGCCGTGACGACACTCGTGGTCAGCGGCGCGCGCGGGCTGCTGCCCGTGGCGGACGCTGTCGCGGCGCTCACGTGCGAGGTCGTGCAGGCGAGTTCGCTGCCGTTCGAGGCCGAGTACGTGGACGCGAGCCGCCCGCACCGCGGCATCGTGACGTCGGCGACCAACCTGCGCCTCATGCTCGAGACCTCCAAGTTCGTGAACGCGCCCAAGGATGCGCCGGACGCCGACTGCATCCGCCACATCCCGCAGTACCACGGACCCGCGCGCGACGCCGTGGCCGCGGCCGCCAAGACGGTCGAGCTGGAGCTCAACAGCGCTGTGCCGACGACCGCCGGCTGGTTCCACCCGCAGGCGTTGAAGACCGTGCTCGCGTCCACGGTTGACGCGCTCACGGTGCTGCTCCAGGGCTCCAACGAACGCCGCCGCGTCGTTGCTCCCGAGGCGTCGGCGATCGCGCCGCAATCGCAGTGCGCGGTGGAGCTGGTCGAGGTCACGACGCAGGCGCTCGTGGCTGAGGCAGAGCTCGCATTCGCGTTCTTCGACAAGGAGGAGCAGCAACTCAAGGCCAAGCAAGCTGAGTCGAATGCGCGCGCGCAGGAGGCTGCGGAGAAGGCGGCCGCCGCCGCCGCCAAGGAGGACGAGAAGCTGGCTGCGATGCCCGAGGCGCAGCGCCTGAAGATCCTCGAGAAGCGCCGCAAGAAGCTGGAGAAGCAGAAGGAGAAGGAGAGCGCCAAGAAGGGCGCCAAGGACAGCGTGCGCGTCGGTGCGGGCAGTGCCGCGCTGCGCCAGCACGTGCAGAGTCTCGGGGCGTGGGCAGCGCACGTGAACGCGTTTGACGCGCGTCCGTCGGGCTTCTCTCAGTTTGTGGAGGAACTCTTCGCGCGACTTGGATCTGGCGGCGCGCGCCGCAAGCCCAAGATCGCCAAGGGAGCGCAGGACTTTTTGCCGCCGCAGATGCAGCTCCGCGAGAAGATCTTCAACAAGATCCGCATGGTCTTCAAGCGCCACGCGGGTGTCGAGATCGAGACGCCCGTGTTCGAGCTCAAGGAGACGCTTACGGGCAAGTACGGCGAGGACAGCAAGCTCATCTACGACCTGGCGGACCAGGGCGGCGAGCTGCTGGCGTTGCGCTACGACCTGACGGTGCCATTCGCGCGCTTTATGGCGCTTCACAACCCCGGCAACATCAAGCGCTACCACATTGCGCGCGTGTACCGCCGCGACAACCCGCAGATGGCGCGCGGCCGCTTCCGCGAGTTCTACCAGTGCGACTTTGACATTGCGGGCACGTACGCGCCGATGCTGCCCGACGCCGAGGTGCTGTCGATCGGCATCGAGGTGCTGCAGCAGTTCCCGGAGCTCGGTCCGTTCAAGGTGAAGCTGAGCCACCGTGTGCTGCTCGACGCGATCCTCGCGATCTGCGGCGTGCCGGCGGACAAGTTCCGCACGACGTGCAGCGCAATCGACAAGCTGGACAAGGAGCCGTGGGCCGCCGTGCGCAGCGAGATGGTGGACGAGAAGGGCATCCCGGAGGCCGTCGCCGACCGCATCCAGCACTTCGTGACGCGCGTCGGTTCGCCGCGCGAGCTTCACCGCGCGATGACGGAGGAGAAGCTCTTTGGCGACAACGCGGACGCGGCGCGCGCGATGGGCGAGCTCGGCACGCTCTTTGAGTACCTCGACGCGATGGGAGTGCTCGACTTCGTCTCGTTCGACCTCAGCCTCGCGCGCGGCCTCGACTACTACACGGGTCTCATCTACGAGTTTGTGCTCACGAGCCCCGAGCACAACGTCGGATCCATCGCGGCCGGCGGCCGCTACGACAACCTCGTGGGCATGTTCTCGGCCACGGGCCAGCAGATCCCGTGCGTTGGTGTGAGCATGGGCATCGAGCGCATCTTCGGCATCCTGCAGGCGCACGCAGAGAAGACGCAGGCCATCAACCGCCCGACGGCGCAGGTGCTTGTGGCGTCGACCGGCAGCTCGCTTCTGCTCGAGCGCCTCTCGGTCTGCAAGGAGCTTTGGCGCGCCAACATCTCGGCCGAGATCATGCAGATCGAGAACCCCAAGTTCAAGAAGCAGCTGCAGCACGCGCTCGAGACGGGCATCCCGTTCATGGTCGTGATCGGCGAGGACGAGCTCGCCAAGGGCGAGGTCAAGGTCAAGGACATGGCGTCCAAGGAGGAGGTGTCGGTCGCGCGCAGCGAGATGGTCGCCGAGCTGCTGCGCCGATCATGTGCCACGACGGACACGCTGAGCGTGTAGACTTAGGAGCGAGCATGCGGCCTGCGCACCGCGGAAACCTAACGAACACGATTCGAGAGACTGTTAGTGGAAGATGAATACTACGTAGTATCATGCTTGCGTCGTTTCACTTGAATGAACCGTCGTCGTCCGCAGCCTGCGAGACTGAGACGGACGGACAGACACCGGGCACCGGACATGAGACGACAGCCAAGGGAGACGACGACAGCCCAGCGAACCAGTCGGCTCAAGGTCGACGCACTGCGTTCGTCGGCGCTGGCCGCTGGTGGCGCTGGGGCGGAACGCACCGTCTACTCCGAGCCGCTCTCCGTCGACGCCAAAAGCACGACCATCGCGTTGGCGCCAGCGGCATCGTCGAGCGGACTGGAGTCGATGGAGCGCAAGGCGCAGGAGCTCTGCGACGACACGCGGCGGCAGTACGAGTTGCTGATGGCGCGGCAGGAAACGCAGTTCGAACGGCAGTTGCAGGTGCTGCAGCGCCAGCTCCAGGACGTCGCGGGCTCATCCGTCTCGCTGGCGGAGCACAAGCAGATCGTGGGCGAGTTGGCGAAAGCGCACGAGCGCGAGCGTCGTGAGCTCACGCGGTGTCACGACGAGGAGCTCACGCGGCGCCGGGCGCAGTGGAAGCAGCAGAATGAGGAGCACGTGTGGCAGCTGCAAAGCGACTGGCAGCAGGAGAAAGACTTTCTGCTCGACAAGATCAGCCAGCTCGAGGCCGAGCGCAGCGACGCGCTGCAACAGTGGAAACACGCAGAGGAAGGTGTGCTGCTCGCGGTTGCTGTCATCCCTGTGTTTCTGATTGTGTATACTGATCGGACAATGACTCAGAGACTCTCGAGACGCGCAAGCAGTTGGAGGCGGCCGTGCAGCGCAGTGCGCTCGTGGAGCAGAAGCTGCAAACCGCAGCGCAGCACATCGTGACACTCAAGGGGCAGCTCAGTCGCCTCGAGAAAAAGAACGAGAAGCGGCGGCTCGAGAGGCAGCAGCTACAAGACGTCGAGGCTGCTCTACGGACTGAGCTCGACAGCTGCAAGGCGCAAAGCAGCGAGCTGCTCAAGCGCATCGCTGTGCTCGAGCGCGACTGTGAGCATGTTCGAGTCGCGCTGGAGGAACGATCCGAGCAGGTCACGTCACTGCAGGTACATATAGCCGAGCAGACCCCACGAGCACGTGTATATCTACACAGGCAGTCGACATATACTGATTAGGTGGTCATTGGTTTTGGTCAGGCGGCGGCTCGCGAGCGAGACAGCAGTCTCGCTGAGCTACAGCGAGCGCTGGCGGAGACGACGACAAAGGAGCTCATGCTGCGCGAATTTGTCGGCGCGGAACGCGAGCGCTGGACGGTCGAGCGCCAGGAGCTACAGACCGCCGTCGCGAGCGCTCTTCGATTGGCGGAGGCAGCGAGATCGCAGATCGCGGCGGCAGAGCAGGAGAGGACGCGCGCTGCAGCGCAAGCTGAGGTGCGTGCGTGCGTTCGTGTGTGTGTGTGTGGGCGGACAGACCATACATAGACATCGCCAACCGTTGTAGGCGCTCGAGACTCGTGTGCAGACCACGACAGAAGCGCACGAGCGCGAGCGAGCGCTGCTGCGCGACCGCGTGGCGGCGCTCGAGGCCAAGCTCACGCAGAGTCGGCGGCAGCTCAAGGAGGCACGCGCTTCTGTCGCGGAGCTGCGCGACGAGGAACGCATGACGCAGCTGCTGCTGGGCGGACGCAGGTCATCGTCTCTGTCGTAAGTTGAAGCCACGGTCGCACAGGTTCCAGAAGGTTCGAGATGGATGCATCGAAGTGTAGCCATCTGACTCAACTGGCGGGTCCAGTCTCCCGTTGCGGGAGATCATTCATCGACTTTCCGCTGGCTCCGCAAGCGACTGCAAGACGATGCCAGTGATCGGAATCGACTTCGGCAATGCTGACTGCGTGATCGGCCAAGCGCTGGGCGGCAGCAGTGGTCCCTTGAAGCGCAGCGGCATCGACATCATCCTCAATGAGAACTCGAACCGCAAGAACCCGTACGTCGCGCTGTGTATGCAGTCCCCGTTGTCTGTCTGTCAGGCTGACAGGCAGGCAGGCAGGCAGGCGAGCGCTCAGTGCTCAGTGCTTGTGATCTAACGTGTCTCTCTGTCTATGTATGTGTGTGTGTGTGTATCGTACTGCAGCAACATGGTGTGCATCCAGGGCAAGCAGCGCTTCATCGGCGAGGCCGCCGTGAGCGTCGCGCGCATGCACTTCCGCAACACGGCGACGGACATCAAGCGCCTGATCGGCCGCAAGTTCAAGCACCCGGAGGTGCAGAAGGAGATCGCGCAGCTGGCGTACAAGTGCGTGGAGCTGCCGAACGGCGACGTGGGCATCGTGCTCAACTACAACGACGAGCAGGTGACGTTCACGTGCGAGCAGATCGTGGCGATGATCTTCAACAAGATGATGGCGATCGCGGCGGCGGCGAACGAGGGCGTGCGCCCGGCGTACGCGGTGCTGTCGTGCCCGGGTTTCTACACGGACGTGCAGCGCCGCGCGCTGCTGAACGCGTCCAAGATCGCGGGTCTCAACTGCCTGCGCCTGCTGAACGAGCACACGGCGATCGCGCTGGCGTACGGCATCTACAAGTCGGCGCGCAGCCTGTTCCACGAGTCGGAGCCGCAGCACGTGATGTTCATCGACATGGGCCACGCGAGCTACACGGTGTCGGTGGTGGCGTTCGTGCAGGGCAAGCTGCAGGTCAAGTCTGCGACGTTCGACCGCTTCCTGGGCGGCCGCGACTTTGACTTTGCGCTGGCGCAGGAGGTGGCGCAGGAGTTCCAGGGCAAGCACAAGATTAACCCGCTGGCGGAGCCCAAGTCGCGCATCAAGCTGCTGTCGGCGTGCGAGAAGGCGAAGAAGAACCTGAGCCCGCACGGCGTGACGGCGACGTACGTGAACATCGAGTGCCTGGCGGACGAGAAGGACTACAGCGGCCAGATCACGCTGGAGCGCTTCGAGGAGCTGGTGGCGCCGCTGCTGGACCGCCTGGAGGACCCGATCCAGCGCGCGCTCAAGGACGCGGGCATCGACAAGTCGCAGCTGGCGAGCGTGGAGATCGTGGGCGGCGCGACGCGCGTGTCGAGCGTGAAGCGCCGTCTGGCCGACATCCTCGGCCTGGACAAGGACGCGCAGAACTACGGCCTGAGCACGACGCTGAACGCGGACGAGTCGGTGGCGCGCGGCTGCGCGCTGCAGTGCGCGATCCTGTCGCCGGTGTTCAAGGTGAAGGAGTTCCACATCGCGGACAAGGTGCACCTGCCGGTGCGCGTGTCGTGGGAGGACGGCGCGGCGACGCCGATGGACACGACGGAGGACAACGACGAGGACGTGAACATGGAGGCGTCGGCCGGCGGCGAGAACACGCTCGTGATCTTTGACCGCAAGGACGACTACCCGAAGACGAAGCGCATCACGTTCCGTCGCGACAAGGCGTTCTCGATCGATGCGGTGTACGACGAGACGGCGAAGCCGTACCTGCCGCCGGACTACACGATGGTGCTGGGCAAGTACACGATCTCTGGCATCCCTGCGAACTCGGCGGAGACGCCGCGCATCCGCGTGAACGTGCAGCAGGACATCAACGGCATCTTCTCGGTGGCGTCGTCGCAGCTGATGCAGGAGGTGAAGGAGGAGGAGACCGCCGCGGATGAGGCGAAGGAGGGCGAGGAGAAGCAGAAGGAGGCCGAGGACAAGCCGGCCGAACCGAAGAAGAAGCGCTTCCGCAAGGTGGAGCTCAAGGTGGAGGCGCAGGTGGCCGGCATGACGACGAGCGAGATCTCGGCGGCGACGGAGCAGGAGCTGCAGATGGCGCACCAGGACCGCGTGATCGAGGAGACGTTCAACAAGCGCAACGAGCTGGAGAGCTTCGTGTACGACCTGCGCAACCAGCTGACGGACCGCCTGGCGGGCTTTGTGTCGGAGAGCGAGAAGGCGTCGACGGAGGACAAGCTGACGGAGATCGAGGACTGGCTGTACTCGGACGAGGGCTTTGACAGCACCAAGTCGGTGTACCAGGCGAAGCTGGATGAGCTGCGCAAGTTCTCGTCGCCGATCGAGTTCCGTCTGACGGAGAGCACGGAGCGTGCCGTGGCGACGTCGGAGCTCCAGAGCGTGCTGGAGGAGTACAAGCGCATGGCGAACTCGACGGAGGAGGCGTACGCGCACTGGTCGCAGCAGGAGCGCGAGACGCTGCGCAAGGCGGCGGCCGATGCGGAGGCGTGGCTGTTTGATGAGCTGGCCAAGCAGGCGAACCTCAAGCCGACGGACACGCCGGTGCTGACGTCGGAGGCGATCCGCAAGAAGGCGGGGGCGGTGCGCGCGGTGGCGCTGCCGATCGTGACGAAGCCGAAGCCGGCGCCCAAGGTGGAGACGCCGGCGGCGGCGGCGGCGCCGGAGGCCAAGGGCGAGGAGAAGGAGGACGCCAAGGAGGCGGACAAGATGGATCTGGATTAGAGAGACAGCGAGAGAGGCCTCGCCACAGCGCTAAGGTGCATGAGCCGAGAGTGAAGAGTAATGCAATCCTGAGTCGGAATGTGTCGCAGACGTCACTGTATCCATGTCGGAGGATGGCGTTAGTCTGAAGCGCAGCTGACTGTCTCGTTGTTCAAGGGCCAACGGCTCGTGCTGGTCCGATGCTCCTCATTGCGCAGATCGATCATCGATCCCGAAGCGTCACGAGCGGGTCCCTGTCATAACAGATCGTCTCGCTGTTCCAGAAGATTCGATGCAGCGCTGTGGATTTGTGGAGATTTTAGTCTAAGGTTATGGCATGGAGCAACGCAGACATCGCCCAGTGCGAGTGCGGCGACGTATCAGGGCGTGACGCGTGGTTGAACGACGGCGCTGAGCATGTTGTTCAAGCCAAGCCGCTTCGCGTGCATGTTGCACATCATGTATCGCTGAGCGCTCATAGTCGATTGGCGAGCTGCGAGTGGCGCCACTCCAGCAGGTGGCTGGCTCTCCAGTATGCACTCCTAGAGGTTGTGCACGTATACATAGCAATGTCAACGGCAACATGTGGTGGCATGCATTTCTCTGCATATCTCGGTTCCAGAGGTCGTTTGGGTGGCGTGTGGTCGTGAGTTTTCTGGAACTGCGCGTCCCCTTTTTCACAATCTCCAATTCGGGAGCAAAACGTTTTGCTCCTCTCCTCCTCCTCCTCCTCCTCCTCCTCCTCCCCGCTCCGCTCCGCTCCCCTCCACTTCTTTCCTCTTGGGTCGCATTCCTCGACTCGACCTCCTCGTAACCACACGTCAGACTCCCAACATGTCGGTCATCGGTGTCGACTTCGGTAACGTCGACTGCGTCATTGGCCAGGCCAAGCGCGGCGGCATCGACATCATCCTCAATGAGAACTCGAACCGCAAGAACCCGTACGTCGCGTTGTGAATGCAGTCCTCACCCTCTGTCTGTCTGTCTGTCTGTCAGGCAGGCGGGCAGGCAGGCAGGCAGGCGAGCGCTCAGTGCTTGTGATCTGACGTGTTTCTCTGTCTTTGTATGTGTGTGTGTGTGTGTCGATGGTACTGCAGCAACATGGTGTGCATCCAGGGCAAGCAGCGCTTCATCGGCGAGGCCGCCGTGAGCGTCGCGCGCATGCACTTCCGCAACACGGCGACGGACATCAAGCGCCTGATCGGCCGCAAGTTCAAGCACCCGGAGGTGCAGAAGGAGATCGCGCAGCTGGCGTACAAGTGCGTGGAGCTGCCGAACGGCGACGTGGGCATCGTGCTCAACTACAACGACGAGCAGGTGACGTTCACGTGCGAGCAGATCGTGGCGATGATCTTCAACAAGATGATGGCGATCGCGGCGGCGGCGAACGAGGGCGTGCGCCCGGCGTACGCGGTGCTGTCGTGCCCGGGCTTCTACACGGACGTGCAGCGCCGCGCGCTGCTGAACGCGTCCAAGATCGCGGGTCTCAACTGCCTGCGCTTGCTGAACGAGCACACGGCGATCGCGCTGGCGTACGGCATCTACAAGTCGGCGCGCAACCTGTTCCACGAGTCGGAGCCGCAGCACGTGATGTTCATCGACATGGGCCACGCGAGCTACACGGTGTCGGTGGTGGCGTTCGTGCAGGGCAAGCTGCAGGTCAAGTCTGCGACGTTCGACCGCTTCCTGGGCGGCCGCGACTTTGACTTTGCGCTGGCGCAGGAGGTGGCGCAGGAGTTCCAGGGCAAGCACAAGATCGACCCGCTGGCGGAGCCCAAGTCGCGCATCAAGCTGCTGTCGGCGTGCGAGAAGGCGAAGAAGAACCTGAGCCCGCACGGCGTGACGGCGACGTACGTGAACATCGAGTGCCTGGCGGACGAGAAGGACTACAGCGGCCAGATCACGCTGGAGCGCTTCGAGGAGCTGGTGGCGCCGCTGCTGGACCGCCTGGAGGACCCGATCCAGCGCGCGCTCAAGGACGCGGGCATCGACAAGTCGCAGCTGGCGAGCGTGGAGATCGTTGGCGGCGCGACGCGCGTGTCGAGCGTGAAGCGCCGTCTGGCCGACATCCTCGGCCTGGACAAGGACGCGCAGAACTACGGCCTGAGCACGACGCTGAACGCGGACGAGTCGGTGGCGCGCGGCTGCGCGCTGCAGTGCGCGATCCTGTCGCCGGTGTTCAAGGTGAAGGAGTTCCACATCGCGGACAAGGTGCACCTGCCGGTGCGCGTGTCGTGGGAGGACGGCGCGGCGACGCCGATGGACACGACGGAGGACAACGACGAGGACGTGAACATGGAGGCGTCGGCCGGCGGCGAGAACACGCTCGTGATCTTTGACCGCAAGGACGACTACCCGAAGACGAAGCGCATCACGTTCCGTCGCGACAAGGCGTTCTCGATCGACGCGGTGTACGACGAGACGGCGAAGCCGTACCTGCCGCCGGACTACACGATGGCGCTGGGCAAGTACACGATCTCTGGCATCCCTGCGAACTCGGCGGAGACGCCGCGCATCCGCGTGAACGTGCAGCAGGACATCAACGGCATCTTCTCGGTGGCGTCGTCGCAGCTGATGCAGGAGGTGAAGGAGGAGGAGACCGCCGCGGGGGAGGCGAAGGAAGGCGAGGAGAAGCAGAAGGAGGCCGAGGACAAGCCGGCCGAACCGAAGAAGAAGCGCTTCCGCAAGGTGGAGCTCAAGGTGGAGGCGCAGGTGGCCGGCATGACGACGAGCGAGATCTCGGCGGCGACGGAGCAGGAGCTGCAGATGGCGCATCAGGACCGCGTGATCGAGGAGACGTTCAACAAGCGCAACGAGCTGGAGAGCTTCGTGTACGACCTGCGCAACCAGCTGACGGACCGCCTGGCGGGCTTTGTGTCGGAGAGCGAGAAGGCGTCGACGGAGGACAAGCTGACGGAGATCGAGGACTGGCTGTACTCGGACGAGGGCTTTGACAGCACCAAGTCGGTGTACCAGGCGAAGCTGGACGAGCTGCGCGAGTTCTCGTCGCCGATCGAGTTCCGTCTGACGGAGAGCACGGAGCGTGCCGTGGCGACGTCGGAGCTCCAGAGCGTGCTGGAGGAGTACAAGCGCATGGCGAACTCGACGGAGGAGACGTACGCGCACTGGTCGCAGCAGGAGCGCGAGACGCTGCGCAAGGCGGCGGCCGATGCGGAGGCGTGGCTGTTTGACGAGCTGGCCAAGCAGGCGAACCTCAAGCCGACGGACACGCCGGTGCTGACGTCGGCGGCGATCCGCAAGAAGGCGGGGGTGGTGCGCGCGGTGGCACTGCCGATCGTGACGAAGCCGAAGCCGGCGCCCAAGGTGGAGACGCCGGCGGCGGCGGCGGCGCCGGAGGCCAAGGGCGAGGAGAAGGAGGACGCCAAGGAGGCGGACAAGATGGATCTGGATTAGAGAGACAGCGAGAGAGGCCTCGCCGCAGCGCAAAGCTGTTGCGGACGATCGGACGAATGAACGAGCGTACGTATGCAGCTTCATAGTCATGAAATACATTTTGTTGCAGTGCATTCTCGCGGTACTCGGGTCACTTGTCATGGTCACGGTCTGGAAGTCCCAGACTGGTACATGGTGTTGTTGTACTGAGAATTGTCGATTAAGTACGATTTATGGTGCCGCTGTCCACCCAACGCCCAATCGACCGAAGCGAGATCGAAGTTCCAGAGCCGAGTGACAAGATGGCGAGGTGTGTGGATGGATCTCTCTCACTTTTGATATGTGTGCCGCTGCCGGCGGACGACTCGATCAGTGTATGTGGAAGAGAGTCGCTGATCCGTCTGTCTGTCCCATTAAAACAGCAACGCTGGAGGCGTCGAGTACAAGCGCGTGCAGGAAGATGAGGAGGAGTTCCAGAAGGGTCCGCTTTCAGTGCTGATGCACAGCGTGAAGAACAACTCGCAGGTGCTCATCAACGTGCGCAACAACCACAAGCTTCTCGCCCGCGTGAAAGCGTTTGATCGCCACTGCAATATGTACGTCGTGCGGAGAGGGAGACGCCGTCAACGGTGTTGGTCGTTGATGGCATTGACCATTGGTATTTGCTTGAGTAGGGTGCTGGAGAACGTCAAGGAAATGTGGACAGAGATGCCCAAGTCGGGCAAGAAGGGCGCCAAGCCCGTGAACAAGGACCGCTTTGTCAGCAAGATGTTCCTGCGCGGCGACTCGGTCATTCTTGTGCTCCGCAACCCCCACGCATAGTTGTCCAGTGGCATGTGGATCGACTACCGGCAATCGCCGATCGGTACCAGCAGACAAACAGAGAGTGCGCCCTGTGCTGCATCGAGTGCGACAGACACACGCAGACCTCGACGACATGAGAGATGACGCCGCGCCCCCCATGTGGCCGTATAATTATTTCCTCATTCCTCCATCTGTTCCCTCCCACTCTCTTCCGCGTCTTCTCTCCCTGAGAATGACGCGGTGCTGGTTTCCTTCCATTCCTGAACGACCCATAGTCGATCGCCTGCTCTGTACTCCACGATGTCGCGCCTCGAATCGCTGCCTCCGGGTCTCCTCGACGTCAACGTCTGTGGCTTCCTCGACGCCCCGAGTCTTGGCCGGCTCCGCCTTGTAAGCCGCTTCTTCCAGTCGGAACAAGTGCAGCTCGACGACCTTTGGCGCCAGCACGTGGCGCGAGAGTTCGGTCTGAAAGCGAATGACTCAGCCCCACGTACGACAAGAACCAGTGTCTGCTGGCGAGACGTCTACCAGGCCGCTTGGCGGGACGCAAGGCGTCTCGAGATGGCAGCTGCCGACGCCGACGTCCTGAAGGTATACGAGTCTCACCCTGACGTCCTGCTCAGCGCGCGTGAGACCCAGCTGCGCAATGAGCTCGTGCTGATGACAGGTCTTCGCCGGTTTCCGCTAAGTGCATCGCTCATCGGCCACTACGCGCAGCTTCTTCGGCAACAGGGCGTCATCATGCCGTGGCTCGCGTCACGGTGACCAACAGGGAGCAGGTACAACAACATAGAGGCTCATATTGGTCGCAATCAACGTCTGTCGTTTGCATCGACGTCATCGTCGAGTATTTCTGTCTTTCTTCTCTCTCGCTGGACCTTGGTTTCTGCCGACACTGATAAGCTTCACTGCCTGGCGTGGGATGGTCATACCACGGATGACGGAGTCAATGCCTTGGGCTGGCCAAGCTTCCGAGGAGACACCGACAGGTCGATTGCGTTCGTCTTGACCCCAGCGGTCGCGTCCTCGCGCTGACTCTGCGTCGTGGGCTGAGTGGAGGGCGCATCACTGACGGAGGGACGGATCTCAATCGCGATCTCAGCTGGGGGAGCGGCCGGTGGCATGGGTACGTTCCTCGCGGGTGGAGCCACGATCGGGCCGACAGAAGCTGGCGGTGGGTTGGTGGTCGGTGGCCGAGACGCAGCGGGTCGCGGCACCGGAGCCGAGCTAGGGATGTTGGTCGTCAAGACAACTCCCGTGCTCTGCCGCCCGCTCGCATTACGAGCAAGCACACCAGGCGCCGGAGAGTTCGCGGGGCTCTCCTGGATCCCTGCTTCAGGGTGGAAAAAGCACACGTCCTCAAAGATGAGCTCCTGGAGCTTTTGCTTGGTTAGTTCACAGTTCTCAAACGCGAAGTCGAATGGCGTTGGACACGTTTTCTCCAACGAGACGTCTCTGACGAGATTCAGGTATGGATGCTCGAGAGCCTCCGCGATGGTGATTCGTTTCCGAGGGTCGAACACGAGCATCTTCTCCAAGAGATCGAGACATTGCGGTGTCGCACGAGGGTAAATGGACGAAAGCGGCACCTTCGGCTTCTTGGGCTGGCGCAGGATGAAGCGCTTCGCCTTTGGATTCGTAATGAAGTCGAGTGAGTCCTCCGAAGGGGAGCCGATGACGTCCATGATAATCTTGAGCTGGTGCAAGTAGTCGTGTCCTGGAAATAAGGGCCGTCGCCCAAGCATCTCTGCAAGAATGCAGCCAATCGCCCATACATCCATTTGCTTGTCGTACTTGGAGGACAGCAACAACTCAGGGGCGCGATACCACCGGGTGACAACATACTCGGTCAAACCCGAGTCAAGGCCTTGAACACCACGCGCCAGGCCGAAGTCACAGAGCTTGAGATCACAGTCCGAATTCACGAGAATGTTCGACGGCTTGAGATCGCGATGCAGTACCTGCGCGGAATGAACGTAGTGGATCGCGAGAAGCATCTGGTAGAGGAAATACTGCACGTGGTCGTCGCTAATCGACTGGTTCGAGTGGATAACACGGTGCAAGTCTGTCTCCATGAGGTCGGTCACGATATAAACGTCATTGAACTCTTGCAGAGACGGCGGCCGAATGAGATCGACGAGGTTCACGAGATTGGGGTGATTCAGGTGACGCATGAGTCGGATCTCGCGAAGAATACGCTTCGCGTCGATCAGGTCGTTGAAAGCGTTCGGGATGTTCTTGATCGCGAGCGCCTGACCCGTTTCCGTGTCACTTGCAGCAATGACGCAGCCGTATGCACCCTGGCCTACAGCCTTGATCATTTGGTATCGGCGTGGGACATCAAATGTTGTGTTACCAACTCGGAACTGGTGGTTGTCGCGCTTGCTATCCCGGAATGAGAACCCCCGCGCAATAGCTGCACGTTGGCTGGAAGAGTGGGGCAGGCCATTCGCTGGCCGGATCTGCGGTGTTGGCGCGTCAACACTGACCGCTGGCGAAACATCGTTGGGTGTGGCTGCCGCGGAAGACGATGTCGATGAAACCAACATACCAGACGGGGACGGCTCGAAGCTGATACTCAACTGCACTCGACCACACGAGAACTTAGTCTCGTGGGCAGACAACAGCGTGTACCACTGAGGAACAGCACCACGAGCGATGTCGGTGTGGATCACACTTTCACGCACTGTACGGGAGGAGCTTGCAAGTGCGAGAAATGGGGCGAGATTCACCTTTGCGACACCGATAACATCCTCCACATCGTTGCCGAGTTCATCCTGGTTCACTTCCCACGCCTCCACAAGCATGAAGCATGGCTTGCCACGAGAAGAACCCTTGAACGGCAGCTCGTGCTTGGAGTTCCATTTTGGATTCGGAGCTTCCTCTGACTCACAAATCCTTGTCCGTCCCAGACAACTGGTGGAGGATGTGGGTGCGTACACGTTGGTTTTGCCATCCGTGACCAAGCGCATACCCAAGAAGATCCGGCGCTTGGACGACGGCGTTCGCTCGATGTCCTGTCCGTCTTCAGTAGATTCTTCGTCACCCACAAGCCCATGTGTCGAGATCTGCTCACCACGAAAGACGACAACGTGAAGTGTTCCTGCTGGGTTATCCTGGCTCGAGTTCCCGACGACGGCGGCCATCGGCAGTGACAGACTCGAGGTCGCGTTACAGCCGAAGACTGCAGACGCTGCGACGGGATCGGCGTGGATAGTCAAGCTCTTCACACGACCATCAGGCGCAAACTCGATTGTGTGCTGCCATTGCTGCGTGAACTTGCGACCATTATCGCGATTCTTCATGGTCTCACGACCTGCGACGACAGCGGTGTTACCTTCTTTCGCTTGTGCAATGTCTGTTACGAAGAAGGAAGTGAACTCTACAGTCTCGTAGAGGATGGAAAAGAAGTGAAGAACGCCATCGAGGCCGTGATACTCGCCCCAAAATGGCACCGTCGGAGCGTAGTTGGAGGTCAGAACGATATCTCGTGAGAGCTTGGGGAAGAACTGCGGAGACGAAGAGTGCGAGATCAGCAGTTCTCGGAACGCGAAGTAGAAGCTGCGGAGGTCGACTTGTGTTGGCGTAGCGCTTTGCAGCGCCGCAAGCACGTCGGACGAGCGTCCACCGACAGTACGGTCGACGTTGTGCTTGACCCCTTCATCGATCGCAGCTTGCATCATCTCGACCCACATGTCCTTCTCGAGCTCGGTCGAACAGCACAGGTGGAAATGCTTGTGCCCCTTGGTCTCGATCAGAAAGCCATGCGCTTTCCCATAATTCTCAGGGCGCACCTTGCAGACGATCATGCGACCGCGCAGGTTGCGGCCGCTGCGGGCCTCCTCCTTGGAGTTGTAGTACGTGAGCGTGGCGCCATCGAGCACGAGGTATCGCTCTTCCCAACGGGGCAGCCAGTCCCCTTTCTTGCGCACGTAGCCCTCCCAGTGCACCTCGTGGGTCACACCCGGCAGCGTCGACGCCGCGTCGGCGTCCGTGAGGTCGTCCAGCATATCGTCTGTGCCGGAGGGACGCGGGAGGTGGCGGCGCTCCTCATCGCTTGATTCCGACGGCGGATCCTCGGTGGCCGACTGTGATTGCTCGGCCGCGAACGGGTCCACGGTGCTGTGGCGGTCGTCCAGCGGTCGGGAGCTCTGCGTGGCGCGGCTCCCAGGCGCCGATCCCGCGGCTGACACTGGCGCGGACGCTGAAGCGGGTGCGGATGCTGAGGCCGTCGCGGGCGCTGGCGCGACGTCTCGCTGCGTGGCGGTCTCCATGTCGAGCGGGAGGCAGCAGCAGACAACGGGCGGCAGCTGACGTTTCTCTCTGGAGCGCTCGCTCCCTTCGCGCTCTCGCCCCACGACACTGCGACGAGAGTCAAGCAACAAAGAGCTCAGTCACTGTAACAGCACAAGAGCAACCAACACAGGCACAGGGCATCCGGATGGTCGAGGGGGTATCCGGATACGGCGCCGTGGTGCGACAAAACCAGGTACAGTGTGCAGTCAGTGCGGTGCGGTGCCTTCGTGCATGCGAGCGCGGTTGCAGAATGAGGGGTACCCCCGACCCCAAAGATAACCCCGACGACGACGAAACGACGCAACGACGATGGCTCCATCCATCCATGGTGGCGGTGACCGCATTGACACATTGCGCTGCACTGCGGTGGACCCTAAGGGACACGATGACGGAAGCGACGAGCCCGCTGGTGGAGAAGCTGGACCTCGGGTTTCTGGACGAACAGGACAGCCACGTCAACGCACAGGACGGCGCGGACGCGTGGGTCGACACGCTCGTCGCGCTCAACCGCCGATGGCTCGGCAGCTACGCCCGCGTGAACCCGACCTTCAGCGTCCATCCGTCGCTGCTCGAGCGCAACAGCCTGTGGATGAACACGTTCTTCCAGAAGCAGCGCGTGATCACGTCGCCGCTGTCCAAGCAAGGTATGCAGGTGTGCAGAGATGTGTGTGTGTGTGTGGCACAATTATCCATCTCACTCGTCGTCATGCCAGCCAAAGCTCTGCTGACGCAGCACCAGCAGGTTGTCGCCGCGAAGCTGAGAGCCGGCGGTGGTCCGCCACAAAGCGAGTCCGAGTTCTCGACGGCTATTGCTGAGCCTGTCGCTGTTCTCATGTTCGCGGGCTCCGTCGACCGGTGCCCAGAGTACCAGATTGTAAGGCTTGCCTGTAACACTATCTGCATCTGCCATGCTTTGTGGCTGATGACTACGTGCATGTAGGAGGCGTTTCTCTCCGAGGCGCATGAGCTGCTGCAGTGGCCATCGATCCGCGCCCACGCAAACAGATCAGGTTTGTTCTGTTGCGCCTGCGTTCGTGGTGCGTTCGTTGCCCATAGAGTTGGGGTGAACACTACTGTTTCACAGGATTTGGGGGCTGCGTCTTCCGCATTCTCACGTCTTTCAGTGAGACCAAGAAGCGAGTGCGTCTCCATTCTTCATCTCGCAGAACCTCATTGCTAGCCTTGTACTGACGACTCTGTTGATATCTGTTAAACACACAGATTCAGTGCTTGGAGTTGCTGCTGCTTTTGGCAAGTGGCGATACCCGAGCCGTTGCACAGGCCTGTCGAGTGGCTGCACAAGGACAGTTCTGGCAGCCGAACATGTTCATCTACACCCTCCAGAAACGGCACCACGATAATGAGGAGATCTGCCGCTTGGCTGCCCAGTTGGTCACGCATATCGAGCAGGAGATGCCGATATCTTCTCCAGTCAAGCACTTCATCGAGGCGACTCCCCCGATCGACACTGACGATGCATCACCACCTGCATCAGGGTTCGATAACCCAGACACGTCAACCCGAACACGTCGAGCGTACACGTTGCCTGCTATTATGAGTCCGTCTCAGAAGTCATCTCCTCCTGCATCGTCTCATCGGCCCACAACAACTATGTCGGCTTTGTACGTTGGTGCTCCATCTCCCTACTCGTCCGAGATTTGTCTACCGATATCGCGCACGCCAACAACGCCGCGTGAGCAGTTGCGACGCTCGATGATCTATAGTACACCGAAGGAACGCGCTGTAGCTGGCGACAGGAAGCGTCGGTGCCTGACCCCGAACATTCCGACTTCAAAGAGTGATCTGACCTCCTCGTCAGATGACCTCACGTGGCTAGAGGGAAGTGCAGCGGGCTCCCCACCCAAAGGCGCTGATGCCACGAAGAAGCGCGTGGTCCTCTCCGAGAAATACTCGTGGAATCCTGAGTGCATCAACTCGGTAAGTGGCTTCGAGTGGTGGTGGCGCTCGCTACCGCAGCACCACACGAGCCTCGAGCCCACGCAGAAGTTGAAGATGGTAACGAAAGCTGCTGTTCGGCTCCACACGAAAGGAGAGTGGGAGCGCGCTGCAGAGCTTTATTTGCTGGCGCTTTCGATGGATATAAACGAGGAGGTCGAGTTTCGTCTGCGAGTAAATCTCGCGTGTGCGTATGAAGCAGGCAAGGAGTTCGCAGCCGCTGCCAGCCAGTTTCAAGCAGCCCTTGCATTGAACCCGGATGACCCGTATGCACGCTTTAAACTGGGTGTGGTCCTTCAAGAGCTTGGGTTGTTTGACGAGGCCGAAGCCGAGTACCGAGCAGTTCAACACACGTATCCCCAGGCAGACGACGCGTTGAAGCTTCTGAGCGAATGTCGAGAGCGAAAGCATCGGGAAGACGAAAAGCAGCGCCAAGCGATCGCGGCAGCTCGGGCCGGACGTTCGAATTCTCCCCGAGCACGGCAGCATCAAATGCGTGTATCAACTGCAGGATCCCAGTCTCCCCCGTCGCCACCCAGTAGACAACCGCATTCGCCATCAGACGCCATCAGCGATGCAAACAGCTCCAGCACAGGAGATGCAACGCCTCATGAGCCTTATGAGTACGAGCTGGGCCGTGATCTCGGACTCGTAGAGGCGATCGTTGCTGCATCAATGCAGCGGCACATCTGCCTCCGTCAGACTCTCGAATCGATTGATTTCCCAAGATGCGGGTTCATACGCAAGCGTGCATTGTTGCGCATTCTGTGCGAGCTGTTGGCACGCGACGAAAACGCAGTGCTTGATCTTCTCGCGGCTTCACAGTTGCTTAGCGACGGTTCTGATGAAGTCGTCTCCTATGATGGTCTGGTCAGCGCGGTCGAGAGCGAGCTGGAAAAGTCGAGTCCGGCACACAAAAACTTTGGCTCAAGATGGAGGGAAGTGGTTGCCGTCGTCAAAGCCGAAGAGGCCGACTTCTATGCATCTGCAGCCAGTCGGACGCAGATATCAGACCGCACAGTGTTTTCCAGCACTCCGAGTGAGGAAGAGCATGATCCCTGTCCTCACCCAAGCCCACATTTACTGAGTGGGCCGAGCGAGCGGGACATCCTCCACACGCTATCTCAACCCGCCCTCAAGGACGACGTGGAGAACGATGATGGCGGCGGCACGACTCCTGCTCTTTCATCCCTTGATCCGGTCGACACGATCGATGGCTACCACGCGGTGTCACCTCGAATGGATGAGAAACGCGAACGCGCCAAGGAAGAGGCGATCCTTCGGGCTGAGCGCGCTCGCATCATCGCTCGACGCCATCTACACTGCGTCAAGGCTTTGCAGGAACTCGCTCAGCGAGCGCGCAAACACCTCGTGAGCCGTCACAAAGCGCTGACGGAGCTGCGTGACGTGGGACGCGATGCGCGAGCGCGGGTGATGAGCATGACGCACCCGTCCCAACCACCCGAATGCGCCTCTGGTTCTCAACAACACGCGTCAACACCCGTGCTTGCGTTGGCTCGCGAGACGTGCGCCTGCGCCGTCTCCATCGCCGTCCGCAACGTGACGCTGGCGCTGGAGGCGCAGCGCTTCCGCGGCTTGGTCGAGCAGTTCGCCGCCACGTCCATGTCGCCCGCAGTCGTTGAAGTTGAACGGACCCACTTCTGAAAAAGTACATTTGGCATGCATCATTATTCTGTCTCGTGCAGTACAGATAGGTTCGGTGTTGGCTTGCGAGTGCCGTCTGTCACGTGCGCGTCATGGGTCCCGCTAACTCCGCCGAGCGCCGGGCTCTGAGCGCCGGCCACTTGGAAACGTGCCACGCGACGACGGAGAAGATGCAGCCCTCGCTCTCGCTGCTTCAGGGAGGAAAGCAGCCTTCGCTGGCGCCTGCGCCCGCGTTGGCCAAGTACCAGTACCACCCGATGGCGCTGAGTGCGCAAGCCACCAAGTCCGAACGTCCCGGGGTCAAGCTGGTCATTGGCGCGGGTGTGACGGTCGTCTACGAGTTCGCGCTCGGCCACTTTCTCGAATTCATCAAGATCATGAAGCAGACGCGTCCAACGGAGTCGTACGCGACATTGGCTCATGAGATCGTCCACTCGAAAGGTATCGTCGGCATTTGGGATGGATTCTTTCCCTGGGGGGCGATCCAAGGTGTCGCGAAGGGAGCGGTGTTTGCCTGGGGCCACGCGCTGACGAAGCAGACGCTGCAGCCGTTCGTGGATGATGGCAAGCTACGCCGAAATGTCGCGGAAGTCATCGCAGGCGGTATGGGCGGTGGATTCCAGGGTTTCGTTCTCAGTCCGACGTTGCTGTTGAAGACACGAGTCATGACGGATCCAATCTTCCGCCAGAAGATGACGCCCGCCGAGACGACTCTCAAGTCCTTCCAAGTCGGTATGAAGGTGATCCAGAACGAAGGAATCGCCGCTCTTATGAAGGGATCCATTGTGTTCTCGATGAAGCGTGTCGCAGATTGGTCGACGCGCTTCTTCTTCTCCGTACAGAGCGAGGAGATCTTCTTTAAGCGTGGCGATCCCAACAAGAAGCTCTCGAACGGGGAGAAGATGGCGGCGTCTCTCTTGGGCGGCGTTGGAAGCACGTTCTGTACGTTGCCGATTGACGTCATGGTCGCTCAGATCCAACAAGCCTCGAAAGCAGGTGCCAAGGTCTCAGTTCTGGAGACCTTCCAGAGCGAGTTTAAGCGTGGTGGCATCAAGCAAGTCGCTGGGTTCGCGACAACTGGCTTTGTTCCTCGACTTGCACACGTCTGCTTCACGACGATGATTATGAAGACGGCGACAAGCATTGTGTACGAGGCGTACGAGAGCCGACAGAACGAATTTTAGATATTCTTCGTGTTCGATCGCGTGTTGACGTGCAAGAAGCGCTCGTAGCGCTCCAGAATATACTCCTCTGCCTTTGTCATGTGCTCGTAGTCCTCGTCGGTTTCGTGATCGTATCTGTGGTATGCAACTGAGGTCAGTCGTTCACAGTTGATACTCATGCTCGAGAGTACAGCCTCGTACCCAAGAAGATGGCAGATGCCGTGGGCCAATAACACTGGCATGTGCTCTTTGAGGCTGGTGACGTCCTCATTACCCGGATCCTCACACTGACTCTGGACGTACGGCAAGCTGATGTAGATATCTCCCAAGTATCGCTCATCCTTCAAGCGCACGCTGGGGAAGCGACCTGGCTCGGTGATCTGGCCACATCACACCTCTCAGTGCAACTGGGATCGAATGACGCCGCAATGGCAGCACCAAACGTACTTTGTGAAAAGGAAATGATAGGATATCGGTTGGCTTGTCTTTCTTGCGATACTGGTTGTTCAGCTTGCGAATGTGCTCGTTGGTTGTCAACATCACTCCGATGTCCCTGCAACAGCAACATCGCGATCAGCGACGGACGCGCACCTGGACAACGAGCACGCACAGTACCATGGACCACCAGGGCAGTTGATAGAGCGAATCATCGCCTTGACTTGCGCATCGACCGTCCGCACGCACAGGGGATGTCGCGCCAGGTGCGCCGCGAGTCCACGGGCAACTTGCACCATCGCTCTCGTCGCGGACTTGTTGCTGCTGGATGTGGCTATGGCCATGATGGACCTCGATAGGATTGGTGTAAAATGCAGATGATTTAGGCCAATGAAAATGCCATTGGCGAGCCATGGACATGATCGGGTGCTTGGGTCATCGTCGATCCACAAGAACAATCCTGAAGAGTCACTTCAGTTTTCGTCTCGTCAAAAAACTAGTCGAAAACGCCGAGCGACCCAAGCGTCGCTGACGCCCCGATGTCACGGCAATGGCTTCAGTTGAAGTGGTTTGTGCAAGCAGCCCACTGCAGACTGCAGCCCAGTGAAGTTCACCGCAGCGCTCTGACGGAAGCACTCACGTTGAAGATGATCCCAGCGCGAAGGGTTCACTCTTCCGCCGGTGACTGCGCAGTCATGCTGACGGAAGCGACCCTCCACGCCGCGGACTGTTCTGGTGGCACCAGACTGGTGCGGGTCCTGGGCCAACCAAGTCCAGGTTGCAGCGACCTCTTGTACCCACCAGGCTCGACAGGCTCGAGCTACTTCACGCTATTTCCCCCCAAGCCAATGCTTGCATTGCTGTCCCAGTCAATGTCTCCGCATCTGTCGCCTCCTTGGGACTCTCCCACCACCCGTTCCATATGCTGGCGGCAGTGCGTCTTTTGCATCCAGATTCCGACGTCATCCCGTGTGCCGTGCTGCACGAAAACGACGTCCTGACCTGTACCCGGGTCTGTCTCGGTGAGACCCGCGGGTCGGCCCAGTGATACGCTGCTTCGGCACGACCCGCGTATCTCTTCACGTGCGACCAGTCTCAGCCGGTGTCGCATGCAGCTGTGGCCTTGAGCTGCAACCAGCCTGCTCCTCCGCCTCTATCATTTCCGCTTTCGCCCACAAGGCCGCACCTCGACGTCCTCCTCGACCGCCGTATCTTCGCCTTCGCCACCATGTCGACTGGATTCTATGCAATGCGCACGCCTGGCGTCAACAAGGTGAGCTCTGCCGTCGACCCGGTGTTGATCGTTGCTGGGTGTCTCAATCACGCGTGTTGCTCATGTTCAACCAGGGCCTGGCTTTCTCCGCAAATGAGCGCCAGGATCTCAAGATCCGAGGCCTCGTTCCCGCTGGCGTCTTCTCGATTGAGCTGGAGACGCAGCGCGCGCTGATGCAGCTGCGCAAGAAGTCGACGCCTCTCGAGAAGTACATCTTCATGCAGTCGATGCAGGACACGAACGAAGCTGTCTACTACCGCTTGCTCATCGACCACACGGCCGAGCTCATGCCGATCGTGTACACTCCTACTGTCGGTCAAGCATGCCTGGAGTTCAGCCACATCTACCGCCAGACTCCTCGCGGTTTGTACATCTCCATCGACGACATTGGCAAGGTAAGCCGCGAGCAGTCTCATCATCTGATCGATGGAGGTTGAACTGGGCAATTCACACTTGCTATCATGACCTCAGGTGGCAGACATCCTTGACGTTTGGCCGGAGAAGGACATCCGTGCCATTGTCTTTACCGACGGAGAGCGAATTCTCGGTCTTGGTGATCTTGGAGTCAACGGCATGGGCATTCCCATCGGAAAGCTTGCACTGTACACCGCATGCGCCGGTGTGCCGCCGCACATGTGTCTCCCAGTCGTCCTCGACTGCGGCACGAACAATGAGCAGTTCCTCGCCGATCCATTTTATATGGGTCTCCGTCAGGTACGCAAGTGTATTTGGTGAGCTGCTGTCATGAAGCCGCTGACCACCCGCTTCCTTATAACTCAGAAACGTGAGCAAGGTCCCAAGTTTGAACAGCTCGTGGATGAGTTCATGAACGCTGCGAAGGCCAAGTATGGCCCGCAGGTGCTGCTGCAGTTCGAGGACTTTGGTAACACCACGGCGTTCCACTTGCTTCGCAAGTACGAGAATACGCACAGCACTTTCAATGATGACATCCAGGTTGGCTATCGTATTCGTCATACATTTTGTGATACGGTGCCAGTGTATTGACCGTGGGTATTTGTTTGCATAGGGCACGGCATCGGTTGTGCTTGCGGGTCTCTTGGCGGCGGTGCCACTCTCTGGGCGTCCGCTGTCGCAGCACACCTTCCTTTTTATGGGTGCCGGTGAAGCTGGAACCGGCATTGCTGATCTGATCGCGCGGGCGATTGTCCACGAGACTGGCAAGACTCTGGAGCAAGCGCGCGAGCAAATCTGGCTGGTGGACTCGCGAGGGCTCGTCGTGCAGTCACGTAAGTCCTCGCTCCAGCACCACAAGCTGATGTACGCTCATGACGCTCCCGAATGCAAGACATTGGAGGAGGCCGTGGATCGCATCAAGCCGACTGCGCTCATTGGCGTGTGCACAATCCCGAAGACGTTCTCTCGTACCGTGTGCGAGAAGATGGCCAAGATTAATGAGCGACCGATTATCTTCGCGTTGAGCAACCCGACCTCGAAGGCCGAATGTACGGCGGAGGAAGCGTATGCGTTCACGGACGGCAAGTGCATCTTCGCCAGTGGAAGCCCGTTCGACCCTGTGGAGTACAAGGGACAGCGCTTCGTGCCTGGCCAGGGCAACAACTCGTACATCTTCCCGGGCGTTGGGCTCGCGTGTGTTGGTGTGGGTCTGACGCATGTCGATGACGAGATCATGATCATCGCAGCAGAAACTCTCGCTCATCTCGTCACGCCTCAAGACCTCGAGACGGGATGCGTGTATCCGCCGCTGTCGTCTATCCGAACGGTGTCTTTGGAGATTGCAACGGCTGTCGCCGAATATGTAAGTGTGATGAGCCGACATCTCAGTCGTTGCCAGGCGCCTCAATGACTGACGATAATGTACGCTTCGTCTTGCACACACAGGGCTACAAGAAGGGTTATGCAACGCTGCCCAGACCGAATGACATCAAGGAGTACTTGAGATCGTTCATGTACAACCCGTAAGCAGTGAGTTGGTGAGTTGGCTCGACATAGCAAATGTTGTAGTGTGTCGCTGTCGACGTGGGCTCGACCAAGCCCGCTACGTGTTCATTTATGCTTCTAATGCACTCATTTGTTCGTCGGCTGAATGGTTGCAAAGTCAACTGCCACTCTCTCCCCCTCTCTCTCCCTATCTTTTTAAGCTTCCGCCAGCAGAGCTTCGACCATCTCTTTTTGCTTCTTGGACAACTTGGCCGGGAACTTGATATGGTGCAGAACGTGGAGGTTGCCATGCTGCGACGGATAGTTGTGAATCGGCATTCCTTCGCCGTGGACAGTTCGAACCTCGAATGGCTCGATCACTTTGTCGCTGGTGAGCGTGACCTTACGGTTGTCGAGGTGGACCATGGTCTTTCGGTACCCCAGAAGAGCTTCCTCGAGGGAGATCTCCATCTCGTAGTGAAGATCGTCTCCATCGCGTCTGCCAATCAACAAAGCCAACCCCATGTAAGATTATCCGTCGATCGATGTGGTGCGCAGTCTGAGGTAGGCACAAACCTGAAGCGGGGATGCGGACTTTGCCGAAGACGGAAGATGACGTTGCCAGGGATCATACCTGGCCGCTGTTCGCTCTCGCGCTCGAAGACGATGTCGTGGTTCGATGGCATGCCGCGTTCGATTTCCGCCACCAGCACCTTTTCTTCTCGAACGACCTTGTGTCCATGGCAATGTGGGCAGTGCTCACGGAAAACTTTGCCCTTGCCTCCGCACTTGGGGCATGGCTGCTGCATCTGCACAGTGAAGCCAGGGCCCATGCGCTGCTGCACGAGGACAACGCCTTGGCCGCCGCATGTCTTGCAGGGAGTAGTCTACGAAGGTTCTTACCATGAGCAAACAACACACTTGATGAGTGTTCATTTGTCACACCCACCCACCTTGCCCCCTTTGGCTCCTGTGCCCCGGCATTTGCGGCAAATGACATTTTTCATGAACCGAGCTTCCTTCTGAGCACCGTTGTACAGCTCCTCCAGTGTCACGGGCATCTCCACTGCAGCGTCTGGGCCGCGTGGTTTGCCACCACCACCAAAGAATGAGTCAAACGGACTGTTGCTGTGGCGACCTCCTCCCTTCTCTTCCTGCTCGAGGCCCTCGACGCCTTCCAGGTCGTACACTTGTCGTTTTTGAGGGTCGGACAGCACCTCATACGCGCGCGCGATCTTGTGGAACATCTGCTCAGCCTCAGCGTTTCCAGCGTTCTTGTCTAGAGGAACGACGTTGCATCAATGCTTGGCGCGCGACACTGCATTCATCCCTGCACTTACCTGGATGATACTTGAGGCTCAGCTTACGGTAAGCTCGCTTGATCTCGGCGTCCGTGGCGTCCATCGAGAGCCCCAAGACTGTACAATCGTGCCTTTAGAACCGAATCTGCAGTGTTCAGTGGATGGGCATGTTCGCACCTTCGTAGAAATCGTCATGCTCATGATCGTGGGAGTCATGTACGTGATCCGAGTCACCGCCGAAGCCCCCGAAGCCGAAGCCGAATGCACTCACGTGGAGCGTGGCGATAGCGAGCAGCGCCGCCAACAGGAGCAATCGTCGACCCATGTTGCGCCCGTCGGTCTATCGGTCCGTCCGTCCGTCCGTCTCTCGTTGCCGCGTGGCTCCTCGATGATAGATAGATTGGATTCCTTCGAGAACTCGTCATCCCCATCAAAAAGCTCCATGCGTTACTGTGAGTGTCCCACAAAATACGATTTATGACCTGTACCCATCTTTACACAAGTGGCTGCAGACGGCGACGGGAGGCATCGCTGCCTGCATCTGGAACGTCGCTTCCTCTCTCGAGGCGAGCGTACTCATCGATGAGATACTGGACGTTGTCCAAGCTGTAGGCGAGCACCTCACTGTCCATGTACTCGGTGTAGTGATGCATGTGGGCTCGGCGGGAGTAAAGCTTCCGGAATCGATCGCGCATCCGCTCAAACGTTCCTCGGATGCAGCAGTTGTTGGAGAGGCACAGCAACGACGACGTCTGCCCAATCGGCGGGACGGAGCAGAGCCCGACTTTGAAGCCTTCTTGATTCCAATGGATCATCCGAACCATCGACTGCAGGCGTTGAATGTTGGCATTGATGTCCGAGACTTCGACGTTCCCCCGAAGCAGGAGCCCGCACGCGAGGTACACGCTGGACCGTGGATTGGCTCGGATCAATTGGTGATCCCTGGGGCACACGCACAATATATCAGGTATTTCATCTTGTTCTGACAACCAAGCAAGCTTACGGGGCAAATGCGTCAGTAAAGACTTGTGAGAGATGTCGGGGCTGACGCCGTGGGTCAACAGACGCCGTCGTGAACATGGGGCTCATACTTGACAACAAGAAATGTAACTTCGGGTATGGCACCAGATTGGTTGTGATCTCGTTCAAGTCGACGTTCAACGAGCCTTCGAACCGCATCGAGCTCGTGAGGTTGGTTAACAGACGTGCGACGATATTGTTCATCTCGCCGAAGGCGCTGGAGCCTTGGCGTGCCTGTATGGATGTAGCAGTCATATTCTTCGCGACGACTGGCACAGCTGGACGACGTGTTTTCCGATGAAGGCGCGCAGCGTCAGCCTCTTTATCGGCAGTAGATCGCTTGTACAGACATTCAAGCTCCTTCAAATCAACGCTGTCAGCCAGTCTCGAGCCCTCGACAATTCGTTGTCCAGCACTTGCTTCCGTTCCATTTCGTGGTGGTAGTCTGGCACAAATATCCACGAGCGCCTCGTTTTCAATTGGTAATACACAGTCAGCGTGCTCGACGAGTTCTCGGAGTGACAGCACACTGTTATATGGCGAAGTGATGACATCGTCGTCTTCTGATGGGAAGATTGCTGTCGTGAATCGATACACTTCAGGAAAGTTGTCCTCGAGAAGCGACAGGATGTAGGTCCCCAGTCCTGAGCCTGAACGCACTCTCTCCATGTCAACAAAGCGTACAAATAATGTGTCTGCAGCAGCATATACCTGTTCCACCGCCAATCGAGTGCATGAGAAAGAAACTCTGGAGCGAGTCGCACATCTCCGTCGCGCGATGCAGCTTTGTCAGCAGCGCGTCCTTGTATTTCGGACCATACAAACAGTGTCCATGCGCCCTATTCGAGATATCCGTGAGTTTTCGAGCGCTGCATTGACTTGGGGGCAAACGCACCAGTTGTTGCCAGCACCCGAGACATCCGTAAGGAACTGTTGCTGGTCGAATAGTTCACCGAGTGGCCCTGCGAGTGTCTCTGCAACTGGACCTTGCTCCATGTCCACCAGGATGGCTCGCGCCTTCAGCGACTTGATCGCAGACTGACCATTATTGTATGGCAAATCGACAGGATCTGACGATCGCGTGTCCACGTTCCTGAAGAACGTGCTCATGCTTTCATCGAATATCGCGTTCTTCGTGAGCTACGAGAGACACTGAGTCAAGCAAGACCAACACACACAGACACCCACAGCTTGGAGGCTCGCTCGACGCACCCGCGCATGCTCCTCCAGCGCCAGCTGCCAGAACTGGCGGCCTATTTGGTTACCGCATTGACCGACTTGGATCGTGATGATCTCACGAGGCATGTTGGTGTGAGGCACGATGGACAGGGTGCTGGCTTAATCCGTGTTACGAACCACACTGCAACGGTTAGAAACACGTCCATATCGAGCAACTCCTGCAGTTGAAGTTGCTGACCGAACCGACGCGACCAAGCATGATGTCGCCGAGGCGGCGTGCTCGTGCGCTACTTTCTGTGCTATGGATCACCGCTTTCGCTTCGTATGTGACAGCGCAGGTGCGACGCTGCGTTGTGACAAGGTGTGATGTAGTTGGTCTCCAACTGGGGCTGACTGCCATTCTCTGCAGATTGGGCTGCCATCCGCCAAAATCACCAGACCTGGAAAGTGGAGTCGCACGCACAGAACAACCGAGCTGGGTTTCTTTGACATGGATGTATACCAACAGGTTGTCGTCCACAAGATGTACAAGCATGTAGAACGAATTGCCCAAAGCATTACCACGACAAGGAGCGGTATCTCTGTCCATGCTATAGGTTCGTGCTGCTGTTAGCTTGAATTGGTGTCCACCTGAGGCGTGGCTTCTCACAGCGATTTCAAACCAGCAAGCTTGCATCGTGTCTCGTTCAAATCGGCTGCACGATGCGCCAGAAAGCAGACATCTTTGCGTTCTGCACTCGTAAGGGGTATTGCAAAGATGGTTATTGCACATTCAGAGCAGGGGACCTGCAGCCACGCGGTGACATCCGCGTGGAAGTCTTCGATCTTACCGCCGTGAAGGCACCAAGTACGCCATGCGTAGATGGCTGCTGTCCCGGTAATTCATCGTGCGCGACAAATGCTACCATGAATCAGCTTCGACTCCCTGGACGTCGATACCGCAAGGAAGAGCCGAAACTACCCATTCGACAGTACGTGAATACCGCTGCTCCATTTGAAACCGAAGCTAATGGCGACTTGATCTGGTGTCGCAGAGGAGACCCTCGGCTTGGTGTCAACCAAAACTACGATCGGAATCCGTATTCCATCCCCTTAGCAAACTTGCCTTAGTCCATGACAATCCCGATGCTACGATGCTCACCATATCAACAAGAGCTCTTTGGCAGAAGTGTCACGAATGTATCTGGCTATCCACTTCTCATGACGCTGCCTGACATGGATGCTGTCAAGAGATATCAGCCATATTCTGGGTCGTTAATGCACCAGCAGATGTCGGAATGTGCATACTACCGATGATTCATCGAGGCACCAGCGACTGATTGGATCTACTTGGTGATCTATTGAACAATTTTATCTTCGCTGTCGGATTCGACTGGGTGTGAGCTGAAACGCAGGGGAAACAAACGCGCCGCATTGACATCTGCCCCAACAAAACGTGAGAGACTGGTGCAGACTGCTGCTTGATTCCGAAAACACTTACTTGGTCCCAATCCAATTCCATGTTCCCAGTTTTGACGAACACTTGGGGCACACGATCTTCCCTTCCTTTTCGTATCCAAAGTCGGGTCCATCGGCAACAGTATTCTGGCTCATCCACTTCATCGGCTCGAAAAACGGTGCTGGACAGGCTGAATGGGAACGCATGACCGAAACGTTAGCAACCAATGGTGTGTTTTGTGCAGGACGCACATCCTACTTTGATCTGGTTGAGTTCTACTGGAGCCGGCTCGGTGAAGCATCTGCAAGGCAACTGTGTCAGATGAGATGAATGAAGTGTCATTGCTGCCGATCTACTTGCTCGATTGTTTGAAGAACCGAGGAGAAATGAGCACTTGGAGCAGTGAAAGGTGTCAGCTTGCGCGGCGGGTAGCTCAGTCAGATACACGGAGCCTTCGTCAGTGCGCTGTCTGGCAGCAAGAAGGGATCGAAGCTTTCACCCATAGAATCGTTAGAGTTGGCGCAAACGGTCGAGCGAGTCACAGCTTTGGCTACTGTACCTCAGCATGGGCATTTGTCTGTCCCACAATCGATGGATTCATGTCCATTCTCTCAAACATCTCTAGCTGGCGAAGAAATCCAGGATTGATATAGATGCAAGGCCGCGCCGAGCACACGGCGTCAAACGCGTCAACCAGCGGCATTGCGTGTGATCGCATGAGGTATGCGACGCAGATTGTCGCACTCCGAGACTGCCCATAGACGCAGTGTACAAGCACATTGCCTTGACCAGATCGAATCACATCGTCAATAAATGCAAGGCACCGTTCGAAGTGAGTGATGATGAGCTGGTCCTCCATGTCGAGAATGTCCACGACAAGCACTTCAAGATCCTAGCATCACAAGCATCACAACGCGGATGAGAAACATGCCAACGTATCTTGCCATCCGAGTCAGACGGTGTTACGAGTGGCGATATCTTCCCAGTCCCTAGAGATACAACGTGCGTGATGTTGTTCTCTCGGAGAAACGATACATCCTGTTGATCCACCCGTGTACGTGTGTCAGTCTCCTCGTCCTCGTGCAAGCGCAACATGGCAGACGAATCCAAGACACCTTTGCCGCCCGAGCATCACCGATGAAGATCGGGATATCGCGAATCTTCGCAGCGAATGGCACAGCGTCCACAGTTGGGTGGGAGCGCTGTCGTTCGCTGAGAACAGCCACGATGTCCTCTGCTGATGACGCCATGATTGCCACACTGTAGTATGCCCTCGGTCTCTTCGAGCGGAGACAACATGATGTCTGCCTGGCACCCGACCCACCATTGGACAAAAAGCCAAATACCGGTAGATATCGGTTTCCTCCGTCGCAGATGACCTCCAGAATCAGGTGCCACCATGCGTGTCTTTGTGTGGGCCGTGGCTGTGTCTCATCGGCGCCGACCTGCGCGAATCCAAGCAGGGTCAGTTACCAAATTCCAAGCAGAACCTCATCTCCACCATGAAGATCGCCTTCTTCTCGACCCACAGCTACGACATCGAGTGGATGGACGCCGCCGCCAAGCGCGAGGGAGTCTATCCCGAGCACCAGATCGAGTAAGCGTGCATGCGACGGGAGCTACGATTGGGTGGTGGCTGTGTGTAGAGAGATCATACTGACTCACACGTGTGTCTGCTGCGCCTTCCTTCCAGGTACTTCACGAACCGCCTCAGCGCGCAGACTGCGGCGCTCGCCGAAGGATGCGAGGGCGTCGTTATGTTTGTCAACGACACAGCGGACGCCGAGACCCTCCGAAAGCTTCATGCGGGAGGCACGCGCGCGCTCTTCCTGCGTTGTGCCGGCTTCAACATGGTCGACCTCGAGGTCGCCAAGGAGCTAGGCATCCCCGTGCTGCGCGTGCCCGCGTACTCGCCGTACGCCGTTGCGGAACACGCTATTGCGCTCATGATGACGATCAACCGCAACATCCACCGCGCTTACAACCGCACGCGCGAGCTGAACTTCCGTCTCGGCGGTCTGCTTGGCTTCGATGTCCACGGCAAGACGATTGGCGTCGTTGGTACTGGCAAGATCGGTGCTCTCTTCGCTCGCATCGCCGCTGGCTTCGGCTGCCGCGTTATTGGATATGACGTGCAGCAGAACCCTGAGGCGCTGAGCTATGGCGTCGAGTACGTGTCGCTCGATGAGATCTGGGCCCAGGCCGACATCATCTCTCTGCACTGCCCGCTGTTCCCGTCGACGAAGCACATCGTGAACGAGGAGAGCATCGCCAAGATGAAGCCTGGTAAGCGGCAAATGCCTTCGTCAGTGGTGATTGGCGCACGAATGAAACTTACCTTTGTTTGCTCCGTCAGGCGTGCTTCTCATCAACACGAGCCGTGGTGGTCTGATTGATACGGCCGCTCTTGTGAAGGGCCTCAAGTCGAAGAAAATCGGAGGCGTCGGTCTGGACGTCGTCGAAGGCGAGGGCGACTACTTCTACTCGGACCACTCGGGCAGCTTGATCCCTGATGACACGCTCGCGCGCCTGTTCACGTTCTCCAATGTCATCATCACGGGTCACCAGGCTTTCTTTACGAAGGAAGCACTCGAGAACATTGCGACGACCACGATGGACAACATTAAGGCGTATGTGTCCAAGTCGGAACTGAAGAACCGCGTGGGTTAAGACGTTGTCCCACTCGTCACTACACTGTGAGTGGAGAAGCGAGGAGGGGGCTTGGGCCGATCGCCACTCACGCCTTTGTGTCGCTGAAAGAAATGAACATCCTTGTGTTGCATCCGCTTGTGACTCGCTCGATTGCACTCTTGGTTCTCGGCGTGATAATCAGAGACGCCTAGCGAGACTGTGCCGTGGCAGAGAGCGAGAGAGAAAAAAAGGAGAGAGAGAGAGAGAGCGAGAACACAACGTGTAGGAAGACCCGCACGTGCCACCTGAATCTCGCGTGCTCGCACTGGATTGATTGGCCGCTCGTCGCAGCTCGTCACGCCTGATCCCACGAATGTGACGTGACACGCGTCGCTTCGTGCATGTCCAAGCACCCATCTCGACGCCGCTTGGCGCGCGGCGCTGTGGGACGATCTGTCGCTCTTCCGACTAACGCCCAGCTCGTCTTTGTCCCAAGCAGACATGAATGAGTGGATGAATGGGTGACTGCGTGTGTCTTTGCGCTGCGCGCGGCAGCGAGATGCGCGCGCGAAGCACCAAACGGCTGTAACGCCTGTGCGCCCAAGCACCACGGCGCACGAAGATCGTCGGGTCAGCAGCAGCTCATTCCATCATTTGCCTCAGAGCAACAACAACGACCACTTCCGCGTCAGCGACCCAACCTCTCACCATGGCCCCCAACAACACCCAGCTTGAAGCCGACGTCACGACCGTCGCGGCCACTGCCGCCAAGCCGCGCATTGCCTTCTACTCGGCGCACTCGTACGACATCACGTCGATGAAGGCTATGGCCGAGCGTGAGGGCGTCACGCCCAAGCACGAGCTTGTGTAAGTCGTCTATTCGTCTGGTGCTGGACTCCCACTTAGTACTCTGGATTCTGACGATCGTGTCCCATAGCTTCTTCCAGCACCGCCTCAACGCGCAAACCGCGTCGCTTGCTCGCGGCTGCGAGTCTGTCGTCATCTTCGTGAACGATACTGCTGACGCCGAGGCACTCAAGAAGCTCCATGCTGGCGGTACTCGCGCGCTCTTCCTGCGTTGTGCAGGCTTCGACATGGTCGACCTCGAGGTCGCCAAGAAGCTCGAGATGCCGGTCGTGCGTGTGCCCGCGTACTCGCCGTACGCCGTCGCTGAGCACGCCGCGTCGCTGATGATGACCCTCAACCGCAACATCCACCGCGCTTACAACCGCACGCGCGAGCTGAACTTCCGTCTCGGCGGTCTGCTTGGCTTCGATGTCCACGGCAAGACGATTGGCGTCGTTGGTACTGGCAAGATCGGTGCTCTCTTCGCTCGCATCGCTGCTGGCTTCGGCTGCCGTGTCATCGGATACGATGTGATGCAGAATCCTGAGGCGCTGAGCTATGGCGTCGAGTACGTGTCGCTCGATGAGATCTGGGCCCAGGCCGACATCATCTCCCTGCACTGCCCGCTGTTCCCGTCGACGAAGCACATCGTGAACGAGGAGAGCATCTCCAAGATGAAGGACGGTGTCATGATCATCAACACGAGCCGCGGTGGTCTGATCGACACGGCCGCGCTTGTGAAGGCGCTCAAGAACAACAAGATCGGCGGTGTCGGTCTTGATGTGTTCGAGGGCGAGGGCGACTACTTCTACTCGGACCACTCGGGCGAGCTCATCCCGGATGACACGCTTGCGCGCCTATTTACCTTCCACAACGTTATCATCACGGGCCATCAGGCTTTCTTCACGAAGGAGGCGCTCGAGAACATCGCCAAGACCACGATGGACAACATCAAGGCGTTCCAGTCGGGAGCCGAACTCAAGAACCGCGTGTAAACAATGCTTCCTTCCTGTCATATAGTTGCATATGCCCAATAAACGATTCACGTTGCACGATTCTCACTCAATACCTTCAGTGACTAGCACTCGGAACGCTTTGTCCCCAAGCTTCTGCACTTGACTAAACGTCAGTGATTCGTCCGAGTCTGCGAATACTGCGAGGATAGCGAGACGGGCTCGAATGCAGCATACAACTGTGAGCGTCTGCAGATCGAAACATGGAATGGTTGGTACGAAAACCAGGAACAGCGAGTCTCTATGACTGTCCCGTGTCTCACCTCGTCTCGCTGAATCCAGTCTGTCACCGAGCTCGAGCACGTCGTGTCTCGATTGTAGTGCTGGCATACTAGGGCAATGACGTTCTCTATTGAGGAGCGCAAGGACATTACTTAGTATCGTGCGCTGGTGACCGACTCAGCCACATCGTGCAGCGCTCTGTGGAGCTCGCAACGCTGCCACGGTTCGAACACGTCGACGTCGTGCGAATCAATATCGGTTATCCAGGATCTCTCGCCGGGTATCGTGCTTTGCGCCAAGAGCTTCCACGACTTCGGCGGCGTCTGGAAGGCGGTCAGCGTCCGCTGCATCGCCGACCGCGTGCTCACGCTCTGCCGCTTCAGCCTGTGCGTGTACATGAAGAAGCTCGCGCGGCTTATGCATCCCACGGTCTAGTAACACCTAGACGACGAGCCGCAGCAGCCTGCGTTGTCTACCGGTGCTCGGTGCGGGCATCCATTGCATCCATGCTCTCGGCCCGCGTGCGGCGCTGTAGCATCTGTCGCTAGGAAGCCTGCTCGTGCTGCGGGCACGCCAAGAAACTGCTCACGACGCCGACAAGATCGCTGACGCTCAACGATCTCTCCAGTCGCAGACAATGTGAACAGCACGTACGCGTGTGCGCTAGCTGCATCCAGCACGCGCGTGAGGCAAACGGTACTGTCGTGTTGGCGAAGACGTCATCCACTAGGCCGTCGAGCTCAGTCCTCAAACAAACGCCAGTGAACGCGCTTCCGTCGGATGAGCAGTGGCGCTAGTGCGCGCAGATACACGCGTCCGACCACATGCTACTGTGCGTCTTGTGCGATGAGCATATCACATCTTTCGCCTGCAGCCCGCGCAGGTCGTGATGCCGTCGGACAACTGGATCTGTCCGCGCTGCCCCATTCAGCGCGTCTCCATGAACAAGAAGACGGATCAAGTCGACGCAGTCAACTGAAGCGACTGAGAGAGAGAGGGAGAGAGAGGATCGAGATCCCACAAAGAGAAGACTTGGACTCAATGTCGGACGATCTGTCGCTTGTCCGACTAACGCCCAGCTCGTCTTTGTCCCAAGCAGACATGAATGAGTGGATGAATGGGTGACTGCGTGTGTCTTTGCGCTGCGCGCGGCAGCGAGATGCGCGCGCGAAGCACCAAACGGCTGTAACGCCTGTGCGCCCAAGCACCACGGCGCACGAAGATCGTCGGGTCAGCAGCAGCTCATTCCATCATTTGCCTCAGAGCAACAACAACGACCACTTCCGCGTCAGCGACCCAACCACTCACCATGGCCCCCAACAACACCCAGCTTGAAGCCGACGTCACGACCGTCGCGGCCACCGCCGCCAAGCCGCGCATTGCCTTCTACTCGGCGCACTCGTACGACATCACGTCGATGAAGGCTATGGCCGAGCGTGAGGGCGTCACGCCCAAGCACGAGCTTGTGTAAGTCGTCTATTCGTCTGGTGCTGGACTCCCACTTTGCACTCTGGATTCTGACGATCGTGTCCCACAGCTTCTTCCAGCACCGCCTCAACGCGCAAACCGCGTCGCTTGCTCGCGGCTGCGAGTCTGTCGTCATCTTCGTGAACGATACTGCTGACGCCGAGGCACTCAAGAAGCTCCATGCTGGCGGTACTCGCGCGCTCTTCCTGCGTTGTGCGGGCTTCGACATGGTCGACCTCGAGGTCGCCAAGAAGCTCGAGATGCCGGTCGTGCGTGTGCCCGCGTACTCGCCGTACGCCGTCGCTGAGCACGCCGCGTCGCTGATGATGACCCTCAACCGCAACATCCACCGCGCTTACAACCGCACGCGCGAGCTGAACTTCCGTCTCGGCGGTCTGCTTGGCTTCGACGTCCACGGCAAGACGATTGGCGTCGTTGGTACTGGCAAGATCGGTGCTCTCTTCGCTCGCATCGCTGCTGGCTTCGGCTGCCGTGTCATCGGTTACGATGTGATGCAGAACCCTGAGGCGCTGAGCTATGGCGTCGAGTACGTGTCGCTCGATGAGATCTGGGCCCAGGCCGACATCATCTCTCTGCACTGCCCGCTGTTCCCGTCGACGAAGCACATCGTGAACGAGGAGAGCATCTCCAAGATGAAGGACGGTGTCATGATCATCAACACGAGCCGTGGTGGTCTGATTGACACGGCCGCGCTTGTGAAGGCGCTCAAGAACAACAAGATCGGCGGTGTCGGTCTTGATGTGTTCGAGGGCGAGGGCGACTACTTCTACTCGGACCACTCGGGCGAGCTCATCCCGGATGACACGCTTGCGCGCCTATTTACCTTCCACAACGTCATCATCACGGGCCATCAGGCTTTCTTCACGAAGGAGGCGCTCGAGAACATCGCCAAGACCACGATGGACAACATCAAGGCGTTCCAGTCGGGAGCCGAACTCAAGAACCGCGTGTAAACAATGCTTCCTTCCTGTCATATAGTTGCATATGCCCAATAAACGATTCACGTTGCACGATTCTCACTCAATACCTTCAGTGACTAGCACTCGGAACGCTTTGTCCCCAAGCTTCTGCACTTGACTAAACGTCAGTGATTCGTCCGAGTCTGCGAATACTGCGAGGATAGCGAGACGGGCTCGAATGCAGCATACAACTGTGAGCGTCTGCAGATCGAAACATGGAATGGTTGGTACGAAAACCAGGAACAGCGAGTCTCTATGACTGTCCCGTGTCTCACCTCGTCTCGCTGAATCCAGTCTGTCACCGAGCTCGAGCACGTCGTGTCTCGATTGTAGTGCTGGCATACTAGGGCAATCGCGTTTTCTATTCCACCACTGTCCGTCGCAGTTGCCGTGGCGTCTCCTGTTCGACGAGCTGGAATTACAGCGGCAACTCGAGCCTGATCGATCGTTGACGATCTTGAATTTGACGATGTCGAAGTTATAAAGCAGCTACGATGACCGAAAACTGTTCATGTCAGAAAACCATTGCCGACAATGGAACAAACATAACATACCAAACCAGCGATGGTGGAAACAACTCCACGAGTATATGGTTGGATGAATGCATGGAATGGAAGCTATGGATCTCACTCTCTGAAATGCTGTCCTGGAGAGAGCAACGAAAGCGAATCCTTAGTCACCTCACTCAATTTGGCTTCATCAAGACATGATTGAACTTACTATGGTCCACTGAATCACATCCGGCTTGGTCGACTCGTCAAACAACGCAATAAAGCAGAGGTTGGCGTGACTTGGGAGCCACCGCCACGACACTCGAACGCTGACCGGACCTTTTACTGTGCGAAGGGATACCACGATGCCCGAGCCGGCCTCGAATTCACCTTCCAGCACCAGGAACGTTAGAATCGCGAGATCGGCTGCTGCAATGCCGTTTTGTTTGTTGGCGCCGACCTCACGGACGACAACACCGCCAGCGACCCACAGACCCAGCAGTAACGGCGTCGTCTTTGGTCGCTCATGATCACAAACCAATGGAAGAGCACACACAGGGCGTGTGAATACCAATCCTAAGCTTCTGCTGTACTGACTCACCAGGGAGTCGATGCGCAAAGCGTGCCGCGCCATCACAGGCCGCAGAGTGGACGCATTCTGTGACCCCAGCGATGATTCTCCGAGCAGCATTCTGAGCATGTCAAACACGCACTGGAGCATCGAGATCGTTATGCGTCGTGTGGCATCGTGGTGCGAGACGAAGATGAGTAGAAAATCGAAATCGGCCTTCGTGTAGACTGCTCGTCGGTGGTGCGATGCCAGCAAGACCAACGTGGCGCCATCTTCTGACTCGGCTGCGTGGCGAACTGCGCTGATGATGCCCACCGCAGCGCTGGGTGGACTCTGTGTGTCGCCGTACGCCCGCACGAGAACAGGAATACCCGTGCCGTCCGCGATAATGAGCAATCCGCTCGTGGTCTGGGTCCGATCTTCAAGCGACGTCGAGCTCATGCTTCATGATTCCTGGAGGTGCACACTCTTCCGACTCAGAGCTGATGCGAACTCGATTATCAGACTGGATCAGGTACCATCAGCTGGACAGGAATGGCGTCCACTCAAAAACGGCGAAGCGCGAAGCAGAAACGAGGACACGATGAGCTCGCAGCGCGGCAACGTCAAGAAGAAGGCGCCGAAGCACCAGAACACCTTCGCGTTCAAGCACAACCCCAAGTCCAAGAAGACGGAGCATATTTTGTCTCTGCCAATCCGCGGACTCTGTGACAAGTGCTACAAGCAGATCGAGTGGCGCAAGAAGTACCGCAAATACAAGCCGCTGACGCAGCCCGCAACTTGGTACGATTGCTCGGCACCATCTTGATCTTCTTGTCAGTTTGTGTTTGGCGGCGTGTGTTGACGCTTGCTGTGTGGGATGATTGCAGCACATACTGTCACCAGAAGGCAATCACGTCTGCGTATCATGTAGCGTGCGATGGTTGCGCCAAGGTGAGAACCAAACCGGCCACAATGCCTTTGAGTGTCTACTCAAACTTGCGTCAAACAGGAGCGAGATGTTTGCGCCAAGTGCTGCCAATCGAAGGAGATTATTCCAAGGTGAGTACCCTATTTTCATTTTCTTCTTTGTGGTCGCACTCATCGAAAACGTGATTGATCGCAGTCAGGAGGAAGTGGCTGCCACGAAGAAGCAAGCCTCGAAGGAGTTTGAGGCTCAGCTCGAGGGTCTGCGTGAGCGCGAGCGACGGGCTATCCTGCGCAAGTTGGAGAAGGAACAAGAGGCGAGTCGTGGCGCACGTGGCGGCGATGGCGAGGAGGATGGTGACTCGGGTATGGAATCCTTCGACGAAGAGGACTTTGATGACGACGAAGATGCTTGAGCGGGCAAATGCGGATTGTGACCTGCCGACTGACTCTCATGTTCCTTGCTCTCATTCTCGCCGGACGGACAGGCGAGATTGTATCCATTCCAGAGATAGACAGTTTACAACCAATTGATAGCCCCTTGCATCTTCTTTTTGTCCAATCGCAGTGATCGATGTTGTTCTGCGGCATTTTCAGTCGCGCACAACATGGCGTCGGAAGGTTTCTGTGTGATCAAGCTCAGCGGATGGGCTGCGTGGTGGGCGAACGCCCGCCATGTTCGCATGGAGATGTATGTGTCCATCGTGGTCTTCTTCCTGTCCGCCGTACTGGCGAATCCCATCGCGCGAACCGTGTTCTTCCTTCTTCGTCGCGGGTCGCCCAAGAGCTGGATGTAAGTAGCCGGTTGTCAGTCACGTTGGTGCGAGGATTGGTAACCATGCGCTCTAGATGGCCAGACGACGCCAAGCGCCTCATGATGTGGCAGACGACGCTTCTGTGTCGAGCCGGTCTCCTGTGGACCGCGCTTCGCGTGTCCCGCCTTTCAGACTTCCTGTGCCAGTGGCCGAGTTGGCTCTTCGGTGTCTGTGTCATCATTTGGATGGACGCTGGGGGCAATGTGCTTCGCAAGGTGTGCATATACGTGAACAGTGCTTCCAGTGTAGAACTTCTAATGAGTCGTGGACACATACACGCACATGGTCAGGTGATTGTTCGCAAGGGACTGGTTGGATACAGCGAGGATGAGAAGCCAGGTCGGCTGACTCTACTTCATGAAGGATCATCGGTGTTGTACACACGTGTGAGTGATCTTTGAAGAGGCTGGTCACTGATGCTCTTGTCGTATTAGCTGGCAAAGATGGTGTTGCTAGTTCTGGTCGTGTACACGTACTACCTTGCGCCGGTCATCGACAATGACAGCTACCGGTTTGTTTTCTCGATCGGCTTCTTTCTGGCAATCGCTCTATCCCTGATACCACTGGTTCGTCAGTTGCGCATTGATATACTCTTGTGTGTACTGGCTGATTGTCATTCGTGTCCGCAGCTCCGCAACGTGTTCGGTGCACACTACATGTTTCTCAGCAACATGCTTCACCTCAGCGACAGCGTGCGGCTGAATGGAGATGCACACGGCTCTATCAGTGATGCCCCGTTGGGATACGTTGTTCTCGAGGCTGAACAGAAGACCAAGACATTCGTGCCTGCTGGAGGCACGGCGACCTGCCTGACGGCGGTGTTCAACGACAGTTTCCGGCCGTTCGATCTTGAATTTCGCCTGGACCCGCGCGCCAGTGTTCGACAGATTCGAGCGTTTATCCAGGATCTTGATCATGTCTTGAGTGGCTTCGATATCAAAGGAGCATCGATGCTTTCCTCCAGCCTCGACCAGTCACGCAGTCTCCAGGCACCGGCATTCGAGCAAGGCAGCGTGGAGTTTGAGGCGCTTCTTCGAGCTCGAGGGCGCGCTATCAAGCTATCGCTGCAGCCAAACACGCGTTGGGTTGTCAATGTGTCGTGCTTCTTTTCTGCTGCTCAGAAAGCCGATTGGCTGCAAGCACAAACGAAGGTGAGAAGGTGGAGACCACCTATATCCGCTGAAGGCGAGACTGATAGATTTGTGAATGAACTAGGTGATCGAATTGATTCACTCGGTCATCGAGCAGCACAGAATTCAACACGTATCCTAAGTCCTATCGATCGAACACTGAAGCGCCGACAAGCGCAGCAGTCGCCACGACACTACTCATCTTGAGACTTGGATGGTCGAATGTTTTGATTCTGCCATTTTGTCTCTTCCTTGCCCTCCTTCAGCGCAGCGTACCGTGCCGAGACGAACAGAAAGTCACTGAGGCGGTTCAAGTAGCGGATAACGACACTCTCAACATCTCCAGCCTCGGCAAGTGGGACCACGCGGCGCTCTGCACGCCGACACACCGCCCGGGCGACGTGCAAGTGTGTCGATGCCAAGCCTCCTCCAGAGGGTAAAATAAAATTCTTCAGAGGTGGAACCTCGGTATCCATTTCGTCGATCCATTTCTCGAGCTGGTCTACGTTTGCCTCGTCGAACATGCCGGCACGGTTCTTCTTCGTCTGCGATGCAGTTGTCAAAGGCGTTGCGACACAAGCTCCGAGATCAAAGAGGCGGGACTGAATCATCTCCAGCTTCGGCGGCAGGTACTCGTTCTTCGCAAGGCGCGCACACTCAATGGCTACACCGATCTGCGCGTTCAACTCATCAGTGTCGCCCAGCGCGTTGAAAACGTCGTCACTCTTGGAGCGCCGCTCCCCGGAGAAGAGCTGCGACGTTCCCTTGTCACCAGTCTTCGTGTAGACTTTCATTCCACGGGATGATAGAGAGAAGACGTGCTTGAGTGCGTTCGCAGGGTTATCGAGAGGAGCTTGCTGCGTCGCTGAGCGGATGAAGCTTCGGACGCGAAAACTTGAGAGCATTTTCCAGACTGACGCATTAATGAAGTGCAATGAACGAGGTCATGAGGGCACGTCCCTGCAGCCCCGCGGATTGGTCGAAACTAGCGACGGTTTTTTGGTAACTTGATGAGGTGATGTTGTCTAACGTTAGGCTCTTATCGTTGCTTACAGGGCTGCGTAACTTGAATATCAGTAAACCAGGAACCACCGCGTTAAGTACGCTGGTGATTGGGCTCTCCCAAAATGTGTGTACCACACATTTGGGTCCGCCCAGTTGAGTCTCATTCCGAGTTCGCGTGAATGACAACGGAACGGTGCGTGTGCTGCCGTCGCCAATCTCGACGTGATCGTCAAAACCACACACGACATCCACCGACACGAGGATCGTCTCGAACAGAGCGATCATCACGTGCAACTCTTTCCGCCAGAGCTGCAGCTTGTCCTCTGGGCACTGCCCGACGATTACTTGACGAAGCGCATTGATGCGTGCGCGCTTGCGCATAAACTGACGCTGGGCCTCTCGATGACGGATCCGTTGCTCCTTGACCGACATGCGCTTGCGACACTAACGGAATCGCGTCATTACGCGCGGTTATGCGTCCGTCCGACCGTGTAGAGACGCACATTCCCCACATTCATCCAGCTCCTGACCGCTAAATAGAGAGAGTCACATACACACGAAGACAGGGGAATCCCCCTGGGGATGACTACGGAGCCCGCAACTCAGCAACCCGCATACAGATGGAGAGTACAAAGAAAGGACCGACCGAACTGACTCCTCTCCCATTCTTCTAGTTTATGTGGTACACACCGCCTACTTTGGACACATCAACATGGGACAAGAGTTCCCGCAAACTAAAAATTGGTGATGTTCAGAACAACTCTGCCCATGAACACTTACGCGTAACCGTGATCTGCATACCCCCAGGCTCGTGCAGGTGTAGACACGTGATCGTAGTCGATCTCGTCCTCAAGGTCGTCATAGACCGTCGCTGATCTGGCTAGTGCATCTGTAAGGGTCGGAAGAGTAGCTGAAAGTGGCGCAGGGTGGTTCAAGTCGACCCGCTCTGCCCATGTCGGGTCCCTTCGTGTTCCACTTGGGCCACAGTTCACACCGTGTCGAATTGGGCCGGTGTTGGTGGAGCGTCGGCGTGGTCCTACGTTTGCCGGCTCGTAGACCCGATGATTGAGCGATGCGAGTAGAGGCGATAACCACCAGTGTCGGGCGAAATGCTCTGATAGAATTCTGGTCCCTTGAGTGAAAACACTAATCAACTCGTGTACGCACGGCCGCCCATTCGCCGCACGAAACCGCCCCGAGCACCGTTGTTGCTTATCCTTGCTTCCCACAAGCGCGTAGGCTTGCTCGAGTAGTTTGTTTGTTTCTGTGAGCGCCCAAACCGAAATGACCCGCACGACAGCTGCGAAGGTGTTGTCGTGTAGCGACTGAAAATTCTTGCGATCTTCACGCAAGTCGTCGTACGTCGAGCAACAATTCCCTTGATCAAAGCTTTCTGTGTGAATCTCCAAGTTGTTTGAATCGAAGCTCAGAAACTCTGAGACCGACCCTTCTCTGCGCCTCACACACAGAGTGACACTGAAGGTTCCTTAGGCGCTGTGGGTGGTAGTCGTTGACACTGTTCAAGCCGGTATAGCTTGTGGTGTTTGACACTGTTCAAGTTGTACCTTGACACTGTTCAAGCTACGCCTCCCTCACTTGTTTTCACTATAGTGAGAACTCCCCGAGGCTTGTTGTAGTTGAAACTAGGAGACTTGTGTGGTACGTGGTAAATTGAGGAGTTATGGTGTTTTCTCTCTGTCCTGATGGAGTGACTGTTGGGAACAGTCACTCTCGGGGGGCGCGTTTATTGCCCCCTCGAAAATAAACGATCTAAACTTAGAGTATCTGAAAAATACCAAACTACCCTGATACGCAAAGATCCTTCCATAAGTGCGCACTGCACCTCTTCCACTTGGCTCCTCCACACTTGACACTAGATTCGCACCTTGACACTGTTCAAGTGACTGCTTCGGGAGTCAAGCATGAAAATCCATTCACTCCATCACATCCGCCCCTTGCGCAGGTCCACGCAAACCAAGCACACCCGTTCTGCCGCGCGACGTCAACTCTTCATGCCACCAGTCGGTTCTCATCTTAACGTGACGCGCTGATCTCACGAAGGTATCTGACGTCCATAAACGCCGTATTTGCTTCTGCAGCGTTAATGGGGCACACACCATGTGTGCTCTCTCATCCTCCGCCGCAGCGTACAAGCTCTTCCACGTGGCCTCATTCTCGAACGTTGGTCGATGTGCAAGCACAAACAAGTAGTCGCGCCCTCTCGATACTGACACCAATAGTCTGGGATCACAATCCTCGAGAAAACCAAGCGAACCATCACATCGCGCGAAGGTGACAATGTCAATGCGCCTCTCTCTACCTTGACTAGAGTCCACTGTTGCTGCCAGAGTGTCTACGCGCGTTTCCCAATGCTTGCCTGTCCATCGAAATGACTCTCGAACACGTGCCAACTGCTCATGATACGGGGAAATCACAATCACGTCGCATCGAGTTGGTGGATCTTCGCAACGCATGTGCAATTCGTAGCAATAACTCATTGACCACCCAGACTTCCACGTAGTTCGTGCGATTCGATCGATCCATGAGATCTCTATCCAATGCTTGTTGTCCAGTTCTGCTCTCTTCGCAACTGATGAACGCCATTCTCCTGTCTCCCATCACCAGCGTCCGAGCTCCAGGTACTCGCATGTCTTCCAGGTAATCGGGCGATTCGCGCGCTAAGTGAGTTAATGGATAGCCATAGAAAATCTGCAACACTCGTCCAATCTGCGCATGACATCGATACTGTGAACTGACAGTAACTCCTGTGAACTGTCCTTGCTCATGTGGTATCGCATGCAACAGCGACCACGTCATCCCATGCGGCTTGCCACCAGGTGCGTAACGTTCTTTAATGTCCTCCGGCAAATTCGTGAAGCCTGGAAGCTGATCTGGATCTCCCATCGCGATGATCGAGTGCGTCTGATAGCGTATTCCTGAAGAACTGCGGCTTCCACTGTCTGTGCAGCTTCATCTACGATCACAGTGTGAATCACCATATCTTTGAACTCTTCTCGACCCAATATTGATAGAGTGGAGATGATCAACCTCGCGTGCCCAAGCCATTCGTTCCGTTTCTTGTCCACCAACTCCCGCAGATCCTTCATTTCCTTGTTCGTTGCATGCCTCGGCTTGTGTTCTATAAACTCGTCAATCCGATGATTCAGATAGAACTCTCGATAGTCCTTCATATCTCGTGAGATCTCCAGAACGATCAGATCAGGGGCGATCAACTTCTCGTCAACAATTCGTCGCAAATCTTCGTCAATTGCAGCGTTCGTTTCAGAGACCAACACAACACGCTCATAATCGACATGGTTGACGAGAAACGTTGTGATGGCGACAATCACGCTTGTCTTCCCACACCCAGCTGGACCTCGGAGCAGATTGATTCCCCAATTGGACACCGACTGCTCAAACGCTGTAAACTGTCGCGGATCCAACTCTTCTTCGTGCGTGCCCAATCTGCCGACTCCGTGAACTTCCGCAGTATCTGTCGTGGCTTGGGTCGTAGTCCTATCTCGCGTCCCATCAACGTGCGGGTGATCGAGAACTTTTGACACCGTTCAACCGCCGAGTATCGACGCACATAGTTCAATAATCCGACCTGTAGCTGCCACCATACTGTCGACTCCTCCAAAATGACGGACGAAGGCGCATTGGTGATCAGAATCCATCCATACGAGTACACTGACACCGCCTTGTACCTCGTCTTGCCATCTCCGAACCAAATATCACCGTATTCATAGGCCTGCAAGTTCGCCGATGACGCACTCCTCATCTTCCCATCAGGCCCCTTCTCTGCGATGTGGTGGAGTGGATCAAGATTTGCTGAAGTCACATCTGGTACTTGAGCATTGTCAAGTTTCATTTGGCGTTAACCACCCAGAGCCCGAAGCCCGATTTGATACTTGAGCGCTGTCAAGTTTCTGGTTGGCTTCAGTCGCATGCAACTCAAGCGTTTGACACTTGAGCATTGTCAAGTCTCCGGTGCGAACTTTCGCAGCTATGTGAAGCGTCAGGTTTGAGCGTTGCCAAGGCGAACTTATGGAAGGATCCAGTGCAATGTGTAGGTTGGTATTATCTAGATTCTCACAGTTTAGATCGTTAATTTTGGGGGGAGGAATAAAACGCCCCCCCCAGAGCGACTGTTCGCAACAGTCACTCACAGGACAGAGACAGAGAAACCATAACTCCTCAATTTACCACAGAACCCTCAAGTCAGCTTCTCAACATTAGCAATATACCCAAGGAGTCACTCACCATAGTGAAGTCAAGTGAGTGGGGTACCTGTTGAGCATTGTCAAACAGGTGTTGAGCACTGTCAAGCTTGAGAAACACCCATTTCCCTAAGGAAAGCGCAAGCCTACCCTACCTTCAGTGTCACTCTGTGTGTGAGGCGCAGAGCACGGCCATCTTCAGAGTTTCTGAGCTTCGATTCAAACTACTTGGAGAATCACAAGAAAGGTCTTTGATCGAAGAATTGTTGATCGACGTACGACGGACTGCCTAAGGAGCGCAGCAAATTCCAGTCGCTACACGACAACTGGTGCGTATGCCAGGATCGAAGCCGATAGCTGAAGATACGGCCGACATGAAGGTGGAAGGCGCGGAAGACACGAAGCCTGATGTCAGTGAACTGACGGCGAACGTTGTGATGAGACTCGTGGCGGAGGGTGGCGACCTTGATGCTAAACGCGTGTACAAGTGGTCCGAAGCATGTGAGATCTGCGAAACGTATAGTCGCATGGTCGTGAAGATGACCGGAGATCCAAACAATTGGTTTGCTCTCTACCGTCTGCGCAAGATCACATACGCGAATGAAGGGATCACCATTTTGTCGCGGGAACAAATCAACCGAATGCAGTTCGCCAACTGCGAAGAAGTGATCGAGTTTGTAGAACGTCTACTGCGGTCAATGGGATATGAAGCTACTCGGCGAGATAACTTTGATCTCGTTGCTACAGCATACCCAGACCAAATGCTCCAAGATGTCAGCTTCATGGTGTCACTGTTGATGGGCGCATACGAGTGGGAATGCTCTATTCGATGCGGTCGTCGAGCTGATCCGTGATGGTGTCTCGTTGGATGTTCTTCTCGATCCCGTCTTTTATTGGCCCCCCGCGCACGGCGTTATCGTCGTTCTCCCTCGCAAGCAGGAGACGATCAACGAAGCCGTCCTGCGCGTCGATCGTCTCGAGCCCGAGCGCACGTTCTTCGTGGGCGAATTCGCGTCAGAGCACCCTGTGCATCGGATTCGTGCGGCTCGCCGTTTGCCGTTCAAACTGGCTCCGTCGGTGCGGCCGTCGCCTCCCGCGACGACTCCCAAGTCGAAGGGTAAGTCGTCGGCCAAGTCTGCTGCGAAATCGGCGAGTGCCAAGTCGTCGTCGGCGGGGACTGTTGCGTCTGCCTCCGCGTCGCGGTCGTCTACGTCAGCGCGACATCCTGCTTCCTCGCCGTCAGGTGAGTGGTCGCTCTCGTTGTTGGCTTGGGTCGCTGCGCTGATCCAATTTCCGTCTGCCAGCGTCACGTGACCTGCCGCGTGCATCCGGCAAGCGGCGCGCCTCCTCTCAGTCGGCAAGCGAGGCTGCCGACAGTTCCGGGGCTCCGAGTAAGCGTGCGAAGACGTCGAGTGCCGGCGCGTCCAAGGGTAAGTCGTCGGGCAAGCGTACTTGACCGGCCACCTTGGCGTCGTCTCTGCGCCTTCTCTTCCTTCTGTCCTGCTGTTTACCCTGCGCACCGTTTTAACACTCGTAATTGCGTTGTTGTTGCCACCACGGTCGTGTTGTCCTTGCTTGTGTGGATGGGCGTGGGACTCGCAAGACCATATGGCGTCAGCGCTCATGTCCCAGCCCTTAAGTTCGCACTGAAACGTCGCTCCCCCCCTTTTGCCAGATCTCGAACGACAGGTTGGCAACGACTCGTCGCCATCGGCGAGCTTCTCACCGCTTCTTTCGACGGCTTGACGATGCCGAAGTCGATAGCCACCGCTCGCTTTACCCTGCCACATGCGGCACCGTCGCCACGTGCGCTGCCGTCGCATCCTTTGGTCGGCATGCGCCTTCCGACTTCCTTCTCCCGTTTGCCTCATGCCTGTCGCGCGCTCGAGCCAGGGACCGTCGGCATGAGCGCGAGTGTTCGCGCCCGACCGTCGCCGTGATGCCTCCGCTGCCGACCGACAGGTATGTTCTTCTTCACGACACAATTACACATAGTCTCACGACCCTCGTGCCCGTGTGGTCTTCTAGTTCTCTTGTTCCGTTTGCACTTGGGGTCATGTTTGAGAGTTGTCGCCCGCGCGACTACTCTTCTTCGGCGTCCATCGCCGCGAATCGTGCCCGAGACCGTCGTTCTCGCTCGTATTCTTCGAGGAGACTCGGCGCTCGCAGGTCTTCCTCGCGGACCCACGTGGGCATGTCGTAGCCCTTCCAGCGGACCAAGTATTCGGTGAGAGTGCGCCCATGTCGGGAGGCGCGTCGCTGGCGATGGTCGACGATGGCTTCGACTTCATATTCGCCTGCCGATTCGTCCGGCTCGAACGAGTCTTCCGGAAGCAACGCTTCGTCGAAGTCGACGTGGTCTTCTGTCGACAGTTCAAGGTCTCCCGCCGGTCGCTCTTGGAATGTTTTCCTGAGCTTGAGTCGCGAGACGTGAACCAAGGGGAAGAATCGATAGCTCGTGCCGTCGACTTCTAACTTCGCCAGGTGAGTGTCGGGTCTCTCGATTACTCGGAATGGGCCGTGCCACATGTGGGCTAACTTCCGCGCGTAGCCTGGCTTAACCTGGTTAATGTAGAGCCACACTTGGTCTCCTTCTCGAATTTCGCTCGGGTCGCCTTGGCGACGTTCGTTCGCGGCCTCTCTCCGAACGTCCACGGCTTCTTCAATGAGCTTAGTCGCGTGCTCTCTCGCCTGTCGGTATTGTGCCTGGATCTTCGCTCTCCATCGTGCGGCCTTCTGATTGTTCGCGCCCCTGTTGACGTCTGGCAGTGCGGTCTCGAGGCTGGTGCGCGGCTCCCATCCGTAGAGCAAGTAGAACGGAGTCTCCTGGCGTGTACGGTCGTACGACAGATTCAGGGCGAAGACCAATCTCTCGGCGTAATCATCCCAGTCTCGCTGACCCGGGTCAGCCACGTACAGTTTCACGGCGCGCATCACAGTTTGTACCATGCGTTCCGTGGTTCCGTTCGCCTGTGGCCGGTAGGCTAACGTCGCCTTGCTTCTTTGTCCCACCAGGCGGTTGAAAGCTCGGAAGACCTCCGACATGAACGATGGTTCTCGATCATGCCGAACGATCTCGCTTGCGCCAAACTGTCGGTAGACACATCGCTCGTAGGCTTCCGCGACGACTTGGGCCTCACGAGATGGGTTGGCCGATACCACGACGAATCCCGTGTGGTGGTCAACCCAGACCAGAAGCTCGGTGTTTCCTCTATGCGACTTGGGGAGCGATGGTACGTGATCCATTCCCACTATCTGGAAAGGCCGTCTGGCGACGAGGTTTCCGGGAGACCCAGGGTCGATGCGTGGGTCTCCTTTTCCAGACTGGCAGTCAGTGCACGCGGCAACGTAATCCCTCACGTCTTGATACTGCCCGCGCCAATGCAGGAACCTCCGCACCTTGGCGTATGTTCTCGCAACACCCTGATGCCCTCCGGTGAGACTGTTGTGATAGTGATGCAAGACCTCTCGGACTAACACTCTTGGGGTGACCAGTCGTAGGTCTCCTGGGTCTCCCGAGTCACCTCGTTGTTTTCGCGTTTTAGACCAGCCCGCGTAATACAACAAGCCGTCAACCACCTCATAGCTGTCCGCCAGCCTCTTGTACGTCTCAAGGTCTTCTCCCGCGGGTCCGAGGTCTCCCGCCAGGAATCCCAGGAGTCTTGCGATCCATCCTTCCTCGCGTTGGGCCTTCCGAATGCGATCCGCCCGCAGCTTCTGCAGAAGGTCTCCTGCCTCCGGCGCAAGTGTTGGCTGATCTTCTTCGCCCATGGCCTCTCGCCTCCTCGCTTGTCCGCGGGTCACTGCGGAGATCAACTTCGTCTTGAGACCTTCATCCCGGCGGAAGACCTCAGGTAGTCGGCTGATCGTCTCCAAGTCACTGAAGTCTTGTGGTGGAATGACTCCGCCTTCTCCCCGTTGTAGGGCTCGACCCGTGATCAGGTCCGCGGCCGCGTTGTAAGCGCGCGCCACGTGTACGAGGTCTACTCGTTCAAACGACCCTAGCTCGATAACGGCTTGTGCGTTTAGCAGCTGGAGACCCGGCGAGCGGCATTCCATCTCTCCGCGCAGTTGTTGGATGACCAAGCGCGAATCCCCACAGATGATGAGCCTCTTCACTTCATGACGCTTGGCCAGCTTTAAACCGGTAAGTAACCCACGATATTCGGCCTCGTTGACTGTTCCGTCGGTTGAACAGCAGGCCTGTGCGTCGACCACCTTCCAGCCCGGGGTCTTCCAGAGGACGGCACCGCAGCTGGCTCTCTCTCGCCTAGGCTTCGCTGATCCGTCGAAAGACATGATCCAAGCCGACTCGCCTTCCGTCAGGGTACGTGGAACGGTGTTGAATCTTGCGTTCCCGGCAGCCTTTCGCGGTCGGATCTTCTCCAGCATCTCATCGGTCTTCTCCGTAGGTCCAACGGCTGCGGCCACCAAACCGGTCAGCTGGTCTTCCCCCTTCGAAATCTTCTGAATCTCCAGCGTCCAAGGGCTCAGGATGACGCCCCATTTTTCCAGGCGCCCCTGCAAGCCTTTCGCTTGGATCAACCAAGAGAGCGTCGAATATCGGGTAAGGACCTGGATATCACGCCCCAGCAGAAGATTGGACTGACTAGACAGCATTTGTAACAGTGCCAGCGCCTCCTTTTCTGCCGGCGCGAACTTGAGCTCGTGGGTCTTCAACACACGACTGCAGAACGTCACTGGTTCGTACCCTTCGCCATGGTCTTGTACTAATGAGCTTGCAATCGCCCACTCATTTGCATAGATGATGACGACAGGTCTCTTGCTCGTGTCGAAATGCCGAAGCACAGGGGTCTCCGCGATCTTCCGCTTCAAGAGATCAAACGCTGTTCGGGCAGCATCTAGGTGACCAGGCTGGGTCTTCTCGATCGCGAAATCTCGTGGACCGATCTCGTAGAGAACAGCCGCATACACTGCGAAGTGTTCGACGAAGCGGTGATAATAGTTCAACGAGCCGAGAAAGGATTGGATTCCTTTCAAGGTCTCCGGGAAGCCAAGTTGGGTAAGCTCCTCGAGATTCTTCGGTTTCGCCGTGATTCCGTCTGACGATATGCTGTGTCCCAGATAGTCGACTTTGAGCATTCCGAACTGACTCTTGGGGATGCTTATCGCGAGGCTCCACTCCTCGCAGGTAGCCATGAGTCTCTCGAGCTTGTCGCACATCTCCTGCCAAGTTCTTCCGCCGAACAAGATGTCGTCAATGTACGACCGTCTTCCGATCGCGGGTCTCACGGTAGACTCGCTCGGGCCTCCGGCTTCGAACACGTCTCCTTCGGTCTCGAGCAGGTGATCCGGCTTGACCTTCAGGTATCCGTACAACGCGTTGTCGAGCAATCGCTGATAGATCTGGGGAGCATTTTTAACCCAACGGCATTCTTGTCCACTCGAACAGGCCGAAGGGGTGACAAACGCCGAGACGGCTCGCGCACGCTCGGTCATCCGGACGACCCAGAAGCCTGAGGCCATGTCTAGTGAACAAACCATCGAAACGACGCCAAGTCTTCCAGGAGATCCTGCACCACGGGCATGGGATAGACCATGAGTCTCGTCAAGGAGTTCACCACCCGGTAATCCACGCACAGTCGAATATCTACACCGTTCTTCTTGATGACAATAACGATTGGTGATGCCCAAGGCGACGAAGACGGCTGGATGAACCCCGCCTCTAGGAGGCCTTTCACAAGATCCGAGAGCTGCTGCAGGTACTGTGGGGGACCCGACGGCACCTTTGTGCGACCGGCTTGGCGTCTCCGACGTCAATGTCGCACACGACCCCTTTTGCTGCCGGTGGTCTTGCGTTTCCCTTTCCCATTAACAAGTGTCTTCTACGCCAGATGATATCTCGCACTTGCTCGACTTCTTCGGCGGAAGCACCTCCTGTGGTGGCGACTTGGATGTCTTCCCGCGTTACCGTCTCGTCGCCGTCGGATTTCTGGGATCATGGCCATCTGGCCTTCGATCTCCTCGACACTGAGGTCTCCACCCTCATGGATGAAGACCGCATCATCCATCGGTACGTCGATTTGGTGGGAGGCGTCGTCAGGTTCTCACCATTGACGATGGGTCTCTCGTCTCCGCCGCAGATCCTTTGCCGCCGTGTCGACGCGTGCTTCACTCGATCCCTCGGATCTTTCCGCGTTCTGCGCGCCTCCCTTCGTAGGATTTTCTTCGGTGCAACGTATACGGGGCGGTCAACCGCGGGTGACAATGCCTGCCAGGCCTCATCGGATTCGGCTTCTCGTTTTGACTCGAGGCATGGCTCGGGTTCGGCTTCATACGCCAAGGTTGCCCACTCGTGGTATCGCCTCGAACCGACGGAGACGAAGCCCGGTGCGCGCGGTACGTTCCCTTGTGTCATCCACAAACCGATCACCGTCTGCGCAGGGAGACTCACAGGGTGTTTGCCGATATTCGTGGTCTTCAGCCAGCGTGGTCTTCCGTCATCACAGAAGACCGCAGTGGTCACCCAACCAGGTTGTCGCTTGACCCAAGTCTTCTGCGGGTGAGTCTCGTATGCGCACTTGAATCGATCTCCTGGCTGAAGTGTCGTGTACTCCTTGACCCTGACGCTCTCGGCCTTTTCGCTGTATACAGGTCTTCTACCTTCGAATCTTACACGCACTTCATCGGGCATTGTCGCCACGCCCTCCGCAAGATCCAGGCGGATGCCCGCGGGTACCATGAAGTCCGTGCCGAGTATTGCGTCAGCCGACCCGTCCCCCAGTCGACCCACCCAGAGTTCATACTCGTAGGCAAGTTCTCCTGCTAAGGTCACCTTAATCCTTGCTTTCCCTTCTGTTGCAAAGCCGGCTCCTCCGACACCGACACACTTCAAGTGTTGAGAGGTATCGACATCGATCTCGTGGTCACGCGCAAACTGCGAGTCGATGATGGAGACCTCAGCACCGGAGTCCAGAAGGACTCGGGCCTTCCGGTCATTGAGGTAGGCCGGGATAATAGTCTGTCGGTGTTCACGCTGGGCGTGAAACCTCCAGTATCCTCGCCGTTCTCCCGGGTGAAGTTGAAGGCGTTGCAGCAAAGGTCTTCTGGCATAGGGGTCCTCTGAGGTAAGTGGGTCTGAACATGAAACGCGATGTATTAAGCGATTAACAGGCTGTTTATCGCCTACATACGCGTACACGCAGACTTGCGGACACCGCCCGGCGCGTACCAGCTGTCCAGCTGGCGGGCGTGTCAGTTTAACCACTTCTCGATCTTCTGAGGTAGGAGACCCGCATGCTTCGATGGGTCGTACCAGGAGCGAAGGCCATTCGCGATCTCCTCTAACGGGCACTCCCCTTTGTCATGCAGCTTCCCACACCCCTTACACAGCTGATAGCAGTGTTCGGCCGGGTGACCTTGACGTCCGCAGACACTACAGGTGAGTCGACGCCAGCAGTCGCGGTCTTGATGACGCTGGGACCCGCAGTGTGTACACTGGGTTCCTGGCGCGCGGCTGGCGTCTTGTCTGCGGTCTTGTATCTTTGGTGCCTCCCTTCGCCTTGCCTTGACTGACGCAAAACCTTTGTGAGCAGGCTCACGAGGTCTTGCGCCGATTGCGGGGCGTCCGAGTCGCTCGTTTCCGCGTCGGAGTCGTTGCCCGACGAAAGGCAGCTACCGCGTTCCGAGTCTTCTGCCGCAAGACCTTCCGACTCGACGTCGCTCGACTCCATCGCGGCCGAACTCGGGCTCGCGCTCTTGACCACGTGGACGGGCATGGGTCTCGCTCGGGTGAACGACTTCGACTCCTTGGCCTCGCGCCTTGGCTGTCGAGTCTTGATGTCCTCGTCCGCCTTGAGCCGCTGGCGTTGTCGAAGGAACTCTTTGAGCACCTCACGGAGGTCGACTTCGGTCGTGAGCCGCAAGCCTCCGAGTCGAAGTGCAAGATCCGGGTCTTCGCAGGTATTCACGAAATGCTGGACGTGAAGACGCCCAGCTTCGGGTCTCGCGTAGTCGATCTGGGCCTCCATTGCCTGGACATTCAAGCGATACAGGTAATCCAGAGGCTCTTCGCTTGGTTTACGACGCAGCTCATAATACTTCTGTTGCGCAGTGACCGAGACACCACAGTACTCCAACTCGAAAGCTCGCTGAAGACTGGGCCAGTTCTTTCGGGTCTCCCGATCGAGCTGTCGGTACCAGATCTTGGCCTTGTCGGTGAGGAGATCCGGGAACTGAAGACACGCTTCGCCAGCACTCAGCTGGTCGCGGCGGAAGGCGGCGCGCACCGAGCTCAGCCACCCTTTGCCGCGGTTTTCGTTCCTGCTCCGTCCGTCGAAGGTCTTCAGGTCCGCAACAGCAGCTTGCCGCAGGCGGGTCGTCGCGTTGACCCCTTGCATCTGCGCCACACAGTCCTCGTAGATATCTGCGAGGTAGTCTGTGGTGACGCTCTCGACGTTCGCTGACGCAGGTGAGAACTTCTGTTCCGGGAGATCTGGTTTTACGTCGCGCTCAGCCTTCTGCTTCCAGCTTGAAGACTCTGCGTTCTTCCGACCTTCGGTCTTCTGTGTCGTCGGCCTTGCGGCGCTGCTTCTCGTCTGGCTTCGACTCGCGCTCGTCTCCGGTTCGACAGGGGTCTGTGCGCGTTGCTGTCGCGGGGCTTCTGACGCGATGCCTCGCGCGGCGATTTCGGCTTCCAGTCGGGTCTTCTCATCCGCAAGGTCTTGCAGGTACGTTTCGAGAGACATCGTCATGGCCTTCTGTCTCGCGAGTTCCTCACGCATTTCGACGACTTGTTCTTTCGTGTGGCCCATGTACTTCTCCGCCAGCTTCTGCAGATCCGAGCCGTCGACCAACCCGTGCAGACTTGACTTCGCGGCGGCCGTGATCATCTTCCAGGCCTGATGGCGTAGGAAGAGGTCATAGACCGCCTGGCCCGCCGCGCGGAGCTTCTCGACCGGGAACGACAGGATGCGCTCGTAGTCGGCTACCACGACGCTGCATCCTCCCGTGTTGAAAACTCCGATGATTGCCGCGACGAGTTGGTGCGGGTCGGTCATCAACGCGAAGCCTGGGTCTCGGGTCTCCCCCGATGGGGAGACCTTGGAGACCTTGAGGCACTTCAGCACGTCGTTCTTGAGCGTCAGCAGTTCCAACGCGTGCGCCGGGATCCAGTCCGGCGGGAACTGCGGCGGGAAGACGTTCATCGCCCGGGTCGCTGGGGTCTCTGGCACGCGAGGCTCCGTGCCCGTCAGATCGATCACCAGCGGCGGCGCGTCGACCATGGGAGACCCTTCCGCGCTTGCCTCGCGGGGCTTCCTCCTTCGCCTCTTCTTCAATCTCCGGTAGGAGATTGCGGGCGACTCCGTCGTCGGGGTCGCCCCTGACCATGCTCACACGCGGGTGTGCAGACCCAGCACGGTCTTCTCGCTCTTGTTCCACGGACGCTGACGAGGATCGATCGTCAGATCCGTGGGGAGACTCGCTTCGTTTTAAGTCTGAATGAACCACGGTCTCCTTCATGGCTCTTCCGGACTTGGATCTTCTGGGCTTCTTGGTCATGTGCAAGCCAGATCCTGGCATACGCACCACTGTGGTGAGGTGACCGGCAGAAAGAGCTCAGCGAAGCTCGATCCGCCCAGTCGCCTACGCACAGGCCTTGAGGTTCTTGGATCTGAAACTTGCTACCACGCAGGGGTCTCCTAAATGTTCGCTGAGGAGACCCAAGGCAGCCTTCTGACTTCGAAGTCGGTTGCGGGGAAGGGGTCGTGAATCCCTTACGGCCCAGGCACCAGAGTCCGCGGACAAGATCCTAGAGAGCCCGCGAGACGGCCTTGTCTTCAGACGCAGCGTTCGCCAGCAGACCGTGGCGTAAATCGGTCGCGCAAACGTGCGTGGGTCGGCCGCGTGGGTCGCGTGCCGAGGAGAGGGTCTTCTACTTGAAACGCTCTCAGGGGGGGTTCGTCGTGCTTGAAGCCGACTTGTTCTTGCCGCTCGTGGCCAAACCTCCACGGAGCGGGTTCCGCGACGTCGGGATGGCTCTCCCAACTCGGCGACAGTCGCGTAGCCTTGTAGTCGTGTCTCCCGGCCAAATCTCCGGTCGACTACGACGCCTCTAGTCCTCGAGCGGGCACTACGCGATGGACGTGCGTGTGCGCGACGCTCGGTCAGTTTAACGTCGGCCGCGGGTTTGACCGACGGAAGGGTTGATGCGGCTTCCACCCAGGGGGCTTGCGTCCTTCGTGGCAAATTCGGAAGTCTCATTATCCACATTACTCTGCTCTAGGTCTTCTGCGTCAGCCATCCCGGGTCTTCTATGCAGATGACCCGAGAGACGTCTAGGTCAACCTCCCGACCTGGTCGGCGGTCCAAACTGCATGCCTAACCCTGAATGTATCCTGATTGCTTACCAAGTTGTCCCACTGTCGTCCCATCCCCAGTAGACCTTCGCGAAGTTGGAAGACCGTGGTCTCTCGGAGACCTCGGTCTTCTTGGAAGACCGAAGACCTCGGGTCTTCTAGGAAGACGGGAGACCCTGGGTCTTTCGGATGATCGTAAGATCCTGGGTCTTCTAACGGAGTCGGGAGGCCTTGGATTCGACTGTTGGATATTCCTGGGTTTTTGGGTTGCTCCGATGGGGAAAGCGCTTCCTCAGTCGTGGTCTTGTCTGCTTCACCACACTAAGCTCGGTGCGCGCCGCCTTCCGCCGCGACCAGCTGAGTGCTGGCGAAGCGTGTCTTCAGTTCCCGGATCTCCTCACCGACAAGGCCAAGATCTGGTACCGACAGCTCGATCGGGAGACCCGAAAGAACTGGCCCAGTCTTCAGCGAGCTTTCGAGTTGGAGTACTGTGGTGTCTCGGTCACTGCGCAACAGAAGTATTATGAGCTGCGTCGTAAACCAAGCGAAGAGCCTCTGGATTACCTGTATCGCTTGAATGTCCAGGCAATGGAGGCCCAGATCGACTACGCGAGACCCGAAGCTGGGCGTCTTCACGTTCAGCACTTCGTCAATACCTGCGAAGACCCGGATCTTGCACTTCGACTCGGAGGCTTGCGGCTCACGACCGAAGTCGACCTCCGTGAGGTGCTCAAAGAGTTCCTTCGACAACGCCAGCGGCTCAAGGCGGACGAGGACATCAAGCCTCGACAGCCAAGGCGCGAGGCCAAGGAGTCGAAGTCGTTCACCCGAGCGAGACCCATGCCCGTCCACGTGGTCAAGAGCACGAGCCCGAGTTCGGCCGCGATGGAGTCGAGCGACGTCGAGTCGGAAGGTCTTGCGGCAGAAGACTCGGAACGCGGTAGCTGCCTTTCGTCGAGCGGCGACTCCGACGTGGAGACGAGTGACTCGGACGCCTCGCAATCGGCGCAAGACCTCGTGAGCCTGCTCACAAAGGTTTTTGCCGTCAGTCAAGGCAAGGCGAAAGGAGGCACCAAAGACACAAGACCGCAGACCAAGACGCCAGCCGCGCGCCAGGAAACCCAGTGTACACACTGCGGGTCCCAGCGTCATCAAGACCGCGACTGCTGGCGTCGACTCACCTGTAGTGTCTGCGGACGTCAAGGTCACCCGACCGAACACTGCTATCAGCTGTGTAAGGGGTGTGGGAAGCTGCATGACAAAGGGGAGTGCCCGTTAGAGGAGATCGCGAATGGCCTTCGCTCCTGGTATGACCCATCGAAGCATGCGGGTCTCCTACCTCAGAAGATCGAGAAGTGGTTAAACTGACACGCCCGCCAGCTGGACAGCTGGTACGCGCCGGGCGGTGTCCGCAAGTCTGCGTGTACGCGTATGTAGGCGATAAACAGCCTGTTAATCGCTTAATACATCGCGTTTCATGTTCAGACCCACTTACCTCAGAAGACCCGTATGCCAGAAGACCTTTGCTGCAACGCCTTCAACTTCACCCGAGAGAACGGCGAGGATACTGGAGGTTTCACGCACAGCGTGAACACCGACAGACTATCATCCCGGCCTACCTCAATGACCGGAAGGCCCGAGTTCTTCTGGACTCCGGTGCTGAGGTCTCCATCATCGACTCGCAGTTTGCGCGTGACCACGAGATCGATGTCGATACCTCTCAGCACTTGAAGTGTGTCGGTGTCGGAGGAGCCGGCTTTGCAACAGAAGGGAAAGCAAGAATTAAGGTGACCTTAGCAGGAGAACTTGCCTATGAGTATGAACTCTGGGTAGGTCGACTGGGGGACGGGTCGGCTGACGCAATACTCGGCACGGACTTCATGGTACCCGCGGGCATCCGCCTGGACCTTGCGGAAGGCGTGGCGACAATGCCCGACGAAGTCCGTGTACGATTTGAAGGTAGAAGACCTGTATACAGCGAGAAGGCCGAGAGCGTCAGGGTCAAGGAGTACAAGACACTTCAGCCGGGAGAGTCGATCCAAGTGCGTATACGAGACTCACCTCGCAGAAGACTTTGGGTCAAACGACAACCTGGTTGGGTGACCACTGCGGTCTTCTGTGATGACGGAAGACCACGCTGGCTTAAGACCACGAATATCGGCAAACACCCTGTGAGTCTCCCTGCGCAGACGGTGATCGGCCTGTGGATGACACAAGGAAACGTACCACGTGCGCCGGGCTTCGTCTCCGTCGGTTCGAGACGATACAACGAGTGGACAACCTTGGCGTACGAAGCCGAACCCGAGCCGTACCTCGAGTCAAAACGAGAAGCCGAATCCGATGAGGCCTGGCAGGCATTGTCACCCGCAGTCGACCGCCCCATATACGCTGCGCCGAAGAAATCCTACGAAGGGAGGCGGCGCAGAACGCGGAAGATCCCAAGGGATCGATTGAAGCATGCGTCGACACGGCGGCAGAGGACCTGCGGCAAGGAGACGAGAGACCCATCGTCAATGGTAAGAAACCTGACGACGCCTCCCACCAAATCGGCGTACCGATGGATGACGCGGTCTTCATCCATGAGGGTGGAGACCTCAGTGTCGAGGAGATCGAAGGCCAGATGGCCATGATCCCGGAAATCCCGAACGGCGACGAGACAGTAACGCGGGAAGACATCCAAGTCGCCACCACAGGAGGTGTTTCCGCCGAAGAAGTCGAGCGAGTGCGAGATATCATCTGGCGCAGAAGACACTTGTTAATGGGGAAAGGAAACGCAAGACCACCGGCAGCAAAAGGGGTCGTGTGTGACATCGACGTCGGAGACGCCAAGCCGGTCGCACAACGTTGCCGCCGGGTACCCCCACAGTACCTGCAGCAGCTCTCGGATCTTGTAAAGGGCCTTCTGGAAGCGGGGTTCATCCAGCCGTCTTCGTCGCCTTGGGCATCACCAATCGTTATTGTCATCAAGAAGAACGGTGTAGATATTCGACTGTGCGTGGATTACCGGGTGGTGAACTCCTTGACGAGACTCATGGTCTACCCCATGCCCGTGGTGCAGGATCTCCTGGAAGACTTGGCGTCGTTTCGATGGTTTTGTTCACTAGACATGGCCTCAGGCTTCTGGGTCGTCCGGATGACCGAGCGTGCGCGAGCCATCTCGGCGTTTGTCACCCCTTTTGGCCTGTTCGAGTGGACAAGAATGCCGTTCGGGTTAAAGAATGCTCCCCAGATCTATCAGCGACTGCTCGACAACGCGCTGTACGGATACCTGAAGGTCAAGCCGGATCACCTGCTAGAGACCGAAGGAGACGTGTTCGAAGCCGGAGGCCCGAGCGAGTCTACCGTGAGACCCGCGATCGGAAGACGGTCGTACATTGACGACATCTTGTTCGGCGGAAGCACTTGGCAGGAGATGTGCGACAAGCTCGAGAGACTCATGGCTACCTGCGAGGAGTGGAGTCTCGCGATAAGCATCCCCAAGAGTCAGTTCGGGATGCTCAAAGTCGACTATCTGGGACACAGCATATCGTCAGACGGAATCACGGCGAAACCGAAGAATCTCGAGGAGCTTACCCAACTTGGCTTCCCGGAGACCTTGAAAGGAATCCAATCCTTTCTCGGCTCGCTGAACTATTATCACCGCTTCGTCGAACACTTCGCAGTGTATGCGGCTGTTCTCTACGAGATCGGTCCACGAGATTTCGCGATCGAGAAGACCCAGCCTGGGCACCTAGATGCTGCCCAAACAGCGTTTGATCTCTTGAAGCGGAAGATCGCGGAGACCCCTGTGCTTCGGCATTTCGACACGAGCAAGAGACCTGTCGTCATCATCTATGCAAATGAGTGGGCGATTGCAAGCTCATTAGTACAATACCATGGCGAAGGGTACGAACCAGTGACGTTCTGCAGTCGTGTGTTGAAGACCCACGAGCTAAAGTTCGCGCCGGCGGAAAAGGAGGCGTTGGCACTGTTACAAATGCTGTCTAGTCAGTCCAATCTTCTACTGGGGCGTGATATCCAGGTCCTCACCCGATACTCGACGCTCTCTTGGTTGATCCAAGCGAAAGGCTTGCAGGGGCGCCTGGAGAAATGGGGCGTCATGCTGAGCCCTTGGACGCTGGAGATTCAGAAGATCTCGAAGGGGGAAGACCAGCTGACCGGTTTGGTGGCCGCTGCCGTTGGACCTACGAAGTAGACAGATGAGATGTTGGAAAAGATCCGACCACGGAAGGCTGTCGGGAACACAAGATTCAGCGCCGTTCCACGTACCCTGACGGAAGGCGAGTCGGCTTGGATCATGTCTTTCGACGGATCAGCGAAGCCTAGGCGAGAGAGAGCCAGCTGTGGTGCCGTCCTCTGGAAGACCCCGGGCTGGAAGGTGGTCGACGCACAGGCCTGCTGCTCGACCGACGGAACAGTCAACGAGGCCGAATATCGTGGGTTACTTACCGGTCTACTGCTGGCCAAGCGTCATGAAGTGAAGAGGCTCGTCATCTGTGGGGATTCGCGCTTGGTCATCCAACAACTGCGCGGAGAGATGGAATGCCGCTCGCCGGGTCTCCAGCTGCTAAACGCACAAGCCGTTATCGAGCTAGGGTCGTTTAAACGAGTAGACCTCGTACACGTGGCGCGCGCTTACAACGCGGCCGCGGACTTGATCACGGGTCGAGCCCTACAACGGGGAGAAGGCGGAATTATTCCACCACAAGCCTTCAGCGACTTGGAAACGATCAGCCGACTACCTGAGGTCTTCCGCCGGGATGAAGGTCTCGAGACGAAGGTAATCTCTGCAGTGACCCGCGGACAAGCAAGGAGGCGAGAGACCATCGGTGAAGAAGATCAGCCGACACTTGCGCCAGAGGCAGGAGACCTTCTGCAGAAGCTGCGGGCGGATCGCATTCGGAAGGCCCAACGCGAGGAAGGATGGATCGCAAGACTCCTGGGACTCCTGGCGGGAGACCTCGGACCCGCGGGAGAAGACCTTGAGACGTACAAGAGGCTGGTGGACAGCTATGAGGTGGTGGACGGCTTGTTGTATTACGCGGGCTGGTCTAAAACGCGAAAGCAACGAGGCGACTCGGGAGACCCAGGAGACCTACGACTGGTCACCCCAAGAGTGTTAGTCCGAGAGGTCTTGCATCACTATCACAACAGTCTCACCGGAGGGCATCAGGGTGTTGCGAGAACATACGCCAAGGTGCGGAGGTTCCTGCATTGGCGCGGGCAGTATCAAGACGTGAGGGATTACGTTGCCGCGTGCACTGACTGCCAGTCTGGAAAAGGAGACCCACGCATCGACCCCGGGTCTCCCGGAAACCTCGTCGCCAGACGGCCTTTCCAGATAGTGGGAATGGATCACGTACCATCGCTCCCCAAGTCGCACAGAGGAAACACCGAGCTTCTGGTCTGGGTTGACCACCACACGGGATTCGTCGTGGTATCGGCCAACCCATCTCGTGAGGCCCAAGTCGTCGCGGAGGCCTACGAACGATGTGTCTACCGACAGTTTGGCGCAAGCGAGATCGTTCGGCATGATCGAGAACCATCGTTCATGTCGGAGGTCTTCCGAGCTTTCAACCGCCTGGTGGGACAAAGAAGCAAGGCGACGTTAGCCTACCGGCCACAGGCGAACGGAACCACGGAACGCATGGTACAAACTGTGATGCGCGCCGTGAAACTGTACGTGGCTGACCCGGGTCAGCGAGACTGGGATGATTACGCCGAGAGATTGGTCTTCGCCCTGAATCTGTCGTACGACCGTACACGCCAGAGACTCCGTTCTACTTGCTCTACGGATGGGAGCCGCGCACCAGCCTCGAGACCGCACTGCCAGACGTCAACAGGGCGCGAACAATCAGAAGGCCGCACGATGGAGAGCGAAGATCCAGGCACAATACCGACAGGCGAGAGAGCACGCGACTAAGCTCATTGAAGAAGCCGTGGACGTTCGGAGAGAGGCCGCGAACGAACGTCGCCAAGGCGACCCGAGCGAAATTCGAGAAGGAGACCAAGTGTGGCTCTACATTAACCAGGTTAAGCCAGGCTACGCGCGGAAGTTAGCCCACATGTGGCACGGCCCATTCCGAGTAATCGAGAGACCCGACACTCACCTGGCGAAGTTAGAAGTCGACGGCACGAGCTATCGATTCTTCCCCTTGGTTCACGTCTCGCGACTCAAGCTCAGGAAAACATTCCAAGAGCGACCGGCGGGAGACCTTGAACTGTCGACAGAAGACCACGTCGACTTCGACGAAGCGTTGCTTCCGGAAGACTCGTTCGAGCCGGACGAATCGGCAGGCGAATATGAAGTCGAAGCCATCGTCGACCATCGCCAGCGACGCGCCTCCCGACATGGGCGCACTCTCACCGAATACTTGGTCCGCTGGAAGGGCTACGACATGCCCACGTGGGTCCGCGAGGAAGACCTGCGAGCGCCGAGTCTCCTCGAAGAATACGAGCGAGAACGACGGTCTCGGCACGATTCGCGGCGATGGACGCCGAAGAAGAGTAGTCGCGCGGGCGACAACTCTCAAACATGACCCCAAGTGCAAACGGAACAAGAGAACTAGAAGACCACACGGGCACGAGGGTCGTGAGACTATGTGTAATTGTGTCGTGAAGAAGAACATACCTGTCGGTCGGCAGCGGAGGCATCACGGCGACGGTCGGGCGCGAACACTCGCGCTCATGCCGACGGTCCCTGGCTCGAGCGCGCGACAGGCATGAGGCAAACGGGAGAAGGAAGTCGGAAGGCGCATGCCGACCAAAGGATGCGACGGCAGCGCACGTGGCGACGGTGCCGCATGTGGCAGGGTAAAGCGAGCGGTGGCTATCGACTTCGGCATCGTCAAGCCGTCGAAAGAAGCGGTGAGAAGCTCGCCGATGGCGACGAGTCGTTGCCAACCTGTCGTTCGAGATCTGGCAAAAAGGGGGGGAGCGACGTTTCAGTGCGAACTTAAGGGCTGGGACATGAGCGCTGACGCCATATGGTCTTGCGAGTCCCACGCCCATCCACACAAGCAAGGACAACACGACCGTGGTGGCAACAACAACGCAATTACGAGTGTTAAAACGGTGCGCAGGGTAAACAGCAGGACAGAAGGAAGAGAAGGCGCAGAGACGACGCCAAGGTGGCCGGTCAAGTACGCTTGCCCGACGACTTACCCTTGGACGCGCCGGCACTCGACGTCTTCGCACGCTTACTCGGAGCCCCGGAACTGTCGGCAGCCTCGCTTGCCGACTGAGAGGAGGCGCGCCGCTTGCCGGATGCACGCGGCAGGTCACGTGACGCTGGCAGACGGAAATTGGATCAGCGCAGCGACCCAAGCCAACAACGAGAGCGACCACTCACCTGACGGCGAGGAAGCAGGATGTCGCGCTGACGTAGACGACCGCGACGCGGAGGCAGACGCAACAGTCCCCGCCGACGACGACTTGGCACTCGCCGATTTCGCAGCAGACTTGGCCGACGACTTACCCTTCGACTTGGGAGTCGTCGCGGGAGGCGACGGCCGCACCGACGGAGCCAGTTTGAACGGCAAACGGCGAGCCGCACGAATCCGATGCACAGGGTGCTCTGACGCGAATTCGCCCACGAAGAACGTGCGCTCGGGCTCGAGACGATCGACGCGCAGGACGGCTTCGTTGATCGTCTCCTGCTTGCGAGGGAGAACGACGATAACGCCGTGCGCGGGGGGCCAATAAAAGACGGGATCGAGGAGAACATCCAACGAGACACCATCACGGATCAGCTCGACGACCGCTTCAAGATACCCGTTCCAGATCGGCGTGAAGCTGCTGTTTCGCTTGCGACGAAGATGCAGAAACACCCGGCGCTCGTCGGTGTCGGGCAACGGCAGAAAATAATGAGTGCGTTCCCAAAGCACTTGAGCATGCCTCTCGTACATCAACTTGAGATTGGAATAAACGCGCGCGAAACGAGGGTCGTCAGGCTTGAAAGCCACCGGCGTCGGCGGACTCTGCAACGCAGCCCACGGACGAGTCTTGTAGTAGACGCCGAGATCACGAGCGTCGACGGGATGCGAACCCGCAGCGCGAACAAGCTCGGGATACTCTTGCGTAGTGGGCGTGGAGATCTCCCCATCGAACAACCCAAGCATCCAAGACACCTCCCGTGGGAAATTCAGCACGCGCGACCGCTCCATGTAAGACGACGGCTCCTCGGGCCACATGCCATCGATGTCCGACTCGGCTCGATACGCGATTGCTCGCTGGACGAACGAGTTGAAATCGCCCCGGGACTTGGCAAACGACGCTCTGGAAGCACGTACAGTCGAAAGATCTGACCGGAGCAGCTTGGTCACCGGCCCCAGCGAGGGGACAGCATTGGGGAATCGAACAGCCTCGTCGTCGTCGTCAGCCGACACGTCGGAGCCTCCGGACCGCGCGTCCTCCTCGTCCTCAACATCGTCGTTCAGACGCAACTCAGTCTCACCTCCACTGTCGTCTTGGCGGTCCTCTTCCTCGTCGGCTTCAGACTCGTCGTCATCAGGAGAGGAAGCAACGCGGAGGGGACGATTCTTGCTGCCAACACGGGGCGACGAGTCTGGAGAGTGCGTCGGAGAGTCAACGCCCGCAGGAAGGTGATCGGTTTGCGAGGTGGGAGACGGCGATTTCGGCAAGGCGTCAGCCGCCTGACGGGAAGCATCGACCACGGATGACCCGCTGGCAGTCGACGAGTCAGGGAGAGGGGCGTGCGCCGACTCTGCAACCACGATGGCGTCGAGAGAGGTCTGATCAGCTGACGAAAGACGACCCCGAAGACCAGCGATCACGTCGGCCGAAAAAGACCCACCGCGAACGAGACCGGCGAATGCCGCCTCGGTGTCTGGGTCGTCAAAGAACGGGACGGCCGAGAAGTCGACTTGGAGACGGCTTGGACGATCTTGCAGCAGCGCACGGACCTCGTCAGCAGTGGGAAGATTGTGGAGACCGAATAAAGAAGACCGCTGAGAGGACACCTGGCCCTCCTCTGGATCTTGACTCGACTCGAGTGCCGTCACCAGCGCACTCAGCGCCCTACCAGTGTCCGGACGACGCTCGTCCTCAGCCGCAAGATCAGGAACCACGGCCGTAATCACACCAGGCAAACGATCGGAAATCCCGGGGGCGTCTCCGGCGATCAGATGGAAAAGAGACTCAAGCAGTCGACCTCGGCGATCATAACCCAAGAGCACACGGCCGGCAATCGACTCGAACTCGGAGAGAGATCGGTCGTAAACGATCGCGACACGAAGAGCGAAAATCGCAAGATTCTTGAGCCTGCGTTCACGATCCTCGACCTCGGCAGGGGAGCCGGACGCCCGATATGCGCGAAGCTCCAGCATTGCCGTCTGCAGATCGGCAACGGTGCCGAGATCCTTGTAGTCGGAGAGCTCACCTTGAGCCTGCTTGGCCTCACGCGCACGGGCAGCCTCGAGAGTTCGCACTTGCCGCAAGGCCTCGTCACGCTCATGCTCGACTTTCGAAACGCGTGCTTTCAGCTCCTCGACCTTGGACATCGGCGCTACGGACGACGGACCAGACGCAGAAAGAGACGACTTCGAGGCGGACGACGCGGGGCGGGCCTGCTCCAGCTCGTTGACGCGGTCTTGGAGCGCGTCGTTGCGACGGCGAACGAGTTTGAGCTGATTAGCGACGTCAAGCCGACTTTTGGTGGCCGCTTTCAGCTGCGCCTGCACTGTCGACAACTGCGCAGCAAGTGCCGCAGTGCTTCCTGACGCGGACACTATAGCGCTTAGCCCGGGAACCATGAACGCAAGCGGCTCGAGACAAGACGGGTCAACAGTCGACTTCTTGAGCAACTTGAGAGTGGCTTCGAACAAGAGCCCATGCGGGCAGGGCGAAAATGAAGACGCCAAAGAAGGTGCTCGGACACGGTCGGAAACCTTGTTAGCCAACGCACACAAGTCGCTGCGCATCCGGTCAGGCTCGGAGGCCCACACGCGCACGCCGAGGAGCTCGGCCTCAGCTGTTTGACCCGAGACAATCGAACCTGATGAGGCGCGTGCGGCCGGGACGACCGACAAAGACGATGACGGAGCCGACTCAATCGTGGCCACCGTCGCTGCTCCAGCAGGAACAGACGGCGGCGACACCGCCAACGCGGCAGAGGACGGCGCAGGCGTCGGCGCCACGCCCGCCACGCCAGGCGCTCCAGTGACGCCAGACGCGGGAGCGACATCAGACGACAGGGCGGCGGTCGAAGGCGACTGAAGCGGAGCTCCGACGCCGGCAAGGACATCCGAGTCGGCGGGCGTAGTTGCAGTCGGCGGCGACGGCACGGTTGCGGGAGGAGACTGAGCCGGGGCGGAAGCGTCGACGGAAGGCGCATCGACGGGAATCGGAGACGATGGGGAGTGGCGGACATGACGGCCAGGAGATCTTACTTCGGAAAGGATGCTTCACGAATGTTTCAACGGCGAGGTCGTGCCCAACAACCCACCGTTGAAAGGGGCGCTGTGGTGAAGCAGACAAGACCACGACTGAGGGAGCCCTTTCCCCATCGGAGCAACCCAAAAACCCAGGAATATCCAACCGTCGAATCCAAGGCCTCCCGACTCCGTTAGAAGACCCAGGATCTTACGATCATCCGAAAGACCCAGGGTCTCCCGTCTTCCTAGAAGACCCGAGGTCTTCTGGTCTTCCAAGTAGACCGAAGTCTTCCGAGAGACCACGGTCTTCCAACTTCGCGAAGGTCTACTGGGGATGGGACGACAGTGGGACAACTTGGTAAGCAATCAGGGTACATTCAGGGTTAGGCATGCAGTTCGGACCGCCGACCAGGTCGGGAGATTGACCTAGACGTATCTCGGGTCTTCTGCATAGAAGACCCAGGATGGCTGACGCAGAAGACCTAGAGCAGAGTAATGTGGATAAGAGACTTCCGAATTTGCCACGAAGGACGCAACCCCCCTGGGTGGAAGCCACATAAACCCTTCCGTCGATCAAACCCGCGGTCGACGTTAAACTGACCGAGCGCCGCGCACACGCACGTCCATCGCGTAGTGCCCGCTCGAGGACCAGAGGCGTCGTAAGTCGACCGGAGATTTGGCCGGGAGACACGACTACAAGGCTACGCGACTGTCGCCGAGTTGGGAGAGCCATCCCGACGTCGCGGAACCCGCTCCGTGGAAGTTTGGCCACGAGCGGCAGGAACAAGTCGGCTCGAAGCACGACGAACCCCCCTGAGAGCGGTTTAAGTAGAAGACCCTCTCCTCGGCACGCGACCTACGCGGCCGACTCACGCACGCTTGCGCGACCGATTTACGCCACGGTCTGCTGGCGAACGCTGCGTTTGAAGACAAGGCCGTCTCGCGGACTCTCCAGGATCTTGTCCGCGGACTCCGGTGCCTGGGCCGTAAGGGATTCACGACCCCTTCCCCGCAACCGACTTCGAAGTCAGAAGGCTGCCTTGGGTCTCCTCAGCGAGCATTTAGGAGACCCCTGCGTGGTAGCAAGTTTCAGATCCAAGAACCTCAAGGCCTGTGCGTAGGCGACCGGGCGGATCGAGCTTCGCTGAGCTCTTTCTGCCGGTCACCTCACCACATTAGCCACCCTTTGCCGCGGTTCTCGTTCCTGCTCCGTCCGTCGAAGGTCTTCAGGTCCGCAACAGCAGCTTGCCGCAGGCGGGTCGTCGCGTTGACGCCTTGCATTTGCGCCACACAGTCCTCGTAGATATCTGCGAGGTAGTCCGTGGTGACGCTCTCGACGTTCGCTGACGCAGGTGAGAACTTCTGCTCCGGGAGATCTGGTTTCACGTCGCGCTCAGTCTTCTGTTTCCAGCTTGAAGACTCGGCGTTCTTCCGACCTTCGGTCTTCTGCGTTGTCGGCCTTGCGGCGCTGCTTCTCATCTGGCTTCGACTCGCGCTCGTCTCCGGTTCGACCGGGGTCTGTGCGCGTTGTTGTCGCGGGGCTTCCGACGCTGTGCCTCGCGCGGCGATTTCGGCTTCCAGTCGGGTCTTCTCATCCGCAAGGTCTTGCAGGTACGTTTCGAGAGACATCGTCATGGCCTTCTGTCTCGCGAGTTCCTCACGCATTTCGACGACTTGTTCTTTCGTGTGGCCCATGTACTTCTCCGCCAGCTTCTGCAGATCCGAGCCGTCGACCAACCCGTGCAGACTTGACTTCGCGGCGGCCGTGATCATCTTCCAGGCCTGATGGCGTAGGAAGAGGTCATAGACCGCCTGGCCTGCCGCGCGGAGCTTCTCGACCGGGAACGACAGGATGCGCTCGTAGTCGGCTACCACGACGCTGCATCCTCCCGTGTTGAAAACTCCGATGATTGCCGCGACGAGTTGGTGCGGGTTAGTCATCAACGCGAAGCCTGGGTCTCGGGTCTCCCCCGATGGGGAGACCTTGGAGACCTTCAGGCACTTCAGCACGTCGTTCTTGAGCGTCAGCAGTTCCAACACGTGCGCCGGGATCCAGTCCGGCGGGAACTGCAGTATATAGTGTTAATCCGGCATTTGCACCGGATGACTTTCTTTACACCAGAATGAGTTAAAACCCTTTTCAACCACCTCTAATTCATCATACCAAAGCATCTATCATTCAATTAACGACAACCCTCATCAGTAAGCCCAGATCCAAAGAACCTCTCTTTTCATCTGAATTAGGGCAGAAGTATTCTCCTCGGCTATGAAGTAAAGTAGCGTGTTGATTTTGTTTAAACAAAACCAATCCGTCATTTTCCCCAGACCCTCCTTTGCGTATAAACGCACCACAGCCCCAATCAACAATCGCTTAATCATCGACTAATTTCACACCATAGAATCAGCCTATAAGTCGCTGAGATCAAAAGAAAACCAATCCGTCATTCGCGCCAGACCCTCCTTTGCACATAAACGCACCACAGCCCCAATCAACAATCGCTTAACCACCGACTAATCTCATACCATAGAACAGACCTATAAGTGGCTGAGATTTGCCGCACTGAAAAGAGCACAATTTTTCTGTCTTAACAAAAATTTCCTCAAATATAGAAAGATGTGTAATTCATTAACGTCGTTGGGGGTCAAGTGCCTACTTGAACCAAAGAAGGACCTATGCCATATTCACCGCAAGAAAAGTATAATCAATCATAAAAGCAATGAAATCAAGAGCCTTAACAAGACGATTCTGAAGAAAGAAAAAGTTTGCAAGAAGTTGCGAACTGAAGTTGCCGACCTTATGCGAGATAATGGTGGCTTGAGAGAGGAATTGGATCATTTGGAGAATGAAAACAATTGCCTTAGAGAAGAGCTTGATAAAATGAAGCAATTAGTATCATCTATGGAAGAAGATTTTGCGAATTATTCAATAATTAAGAAATACGAGATGATCAAGCATCAATTAAGTCGCCATGTAGATAACATAGCGGATATAGTTCAAATCAAGAATCTGCTTAAGGACAGATCAAAGAAGAAGATTCTGCGTCAGATATTTGGATTAAGAGACGACTATTGGAGATACTACAACGAGCTTAGGCTACAAAGAAACAGATTGTGTCATCTTTATGTATAGGTTTATGTATAAGATTATGTATAGAAAATATTTTGATCTTGACATAAAATATACAAATATAGAAAATGACAAAGTACGAAAATGATGAGCAAAGGCGCGAAGCCAGAAGAGAAGTAAATAGAAGATACTATGAGAAGACGCGTGATACGCGTATTAAGAAGCGACGACAATATTATGAGGCGCACAAGGAACTAATCAGTCAGAAGTACACAATGATGAAGGGCAAATCTTGAATTAGATTTTTCATTTTTTATGATTTTTGATATATACCCGCTGAAAATTTTTCATCTTAACAAATAAATTTGTTAATATACCCGCTGAAAAATTTCAATCTTAACAAATAAATTTGTTGATATATATCTGAACAAACATCATGCCGATCTCAACAGGACTTCAACGCGCGCAGACTAAGCGCAGCAACCTTTATCAATTCGCCAAGAAAAACAACCTGAACGTATCTTGGAGAATGAAAACAGAGACAATGGAGGATATTGTCAATGCTTTCAAGCAATCAAAAGCAAAAACAATCTTAAAAGCTCTTCGCAATAATAAACTTACCAAGGATCAATCAGCTCTTAAGGCCATTAATACAACATCAGGTAAGCATACTCTATCTCTTTCTCAATTCAACAAGATTCGTAAGGATATTGTTTCGCCGGCTGACAAAAGCTTCTTCTTCATTTTAAGGATTCTAATGGATTAGTTGTCAAGACGTATCATCTTCAAGATCGTCTAATCAATATCAACAATCTCTTTATTGATGAGGAGAATAAATATAGCTCAGGCGCTGATGTTGAATTAAATGTGCTTTCTTCTACAAAAGTTGAAATTGAGTGGATTAATAACCCTTCTCGTTCTCGTTCAGAGCGCAAAAACTTCTTTCGCTACCTAACAAAGGCTGACTACGAAATGGACGAATTTCAAGTTTATTACGAAGAAAACATGCTGGCTGCAAATGGGGATGTCGATCTTGATTATGACCCCGAAAAATCGCCTGATTGTGATGCGGTCAATTACCCTTGCTTTCTCTTTGCTCTACTTAAAGCGGGTGTTGATGCTAAAACTATCAAACAAATTTCACAAACTATGTTCTCTTCAGGAGCAACGGTTGATTTCATCAGAAAAAAGAGATTACTAAGTACAATGTTGTATATTTTGATTTTGAAACCCTTGTAGTCAATAACATTCACAAACCATATTGCGTTTCGTACTGTATTGGAGAAGTAGATATTTCTAATGGCTTTAACACACCAAAATTTTCACAAACTCAAAACATCTATGGCTTTGGTTGTGAACTAAAATTTCTTGATTCTTTGCCTGAAAAAAGCTACAATCTAATTTGGGCTTACAACGCTGGCTTTGATTGCCGTTTCCTATTCAAGCATATGTCATTCAATTCAAGAGATGTTAATATTATTGATTGTGGTACAAAGCTAAAGCAAGCTGTTGGTTCTTACAAAGGACGTCAGATCTTGATTAAGGACGCTATGAGTTTTCTTCCCGGAGGATTGAGAAATTTGCCTAATATGTTCAAATCAGCTACTGATTCAATTTCTCTTGAGAAAGAATGCTTTCCACACGACCTTATTAATGCGAAAAACTATCAATTATGTTGGTCTCTGGAGTATCTAAACTCTTACAAGAACAAAGATACTCTACTTGAAAATGCGAAGAAGATTGGCGCGTTTGATGGTGTTGAATTTGATTGTCAGAAATATGCTATTCATTATTGCAACCGCGATGTAGATGTTCTCAAATCGTGCTTTGAAGCTTTCCGCAAGTTAGTCTTTGATGAATTCAAACGTGATGTCTATCGTTTTCTGAGTGTATCATCTCTTTCACTTGCTTATCAACACAACGAAGGCTGCTTTGATGGTTGCTATGAAATGAATTCAGTATTGCTTGGGTTTCTAAGAGAGGCAACGGTTGGGGGAAGAGTAATGACGAGAGACAATGAGAAGCATCATATCAAACATAAGCTTGCTGATTTCGATGCTGTTAGCTTGTATCCATCAGCTATGAATGAAATTAATGGCTATGTTAGAGGCAAAGCGAAGTTGTTCAAAGGCTCCATTCCTGATCATGCTGATTATTACGTTGCGCGGGTTAGATTTGAATCAATTGGTATCAAGCGACACTTTCCTCTCATGAGCATCTTTGAGAATTCTGCTCGTAATTTCACAAACGATATTGTTGGAAAGACTATGATTGTCGGAAAGCAAGCTCTTGAAGATGTTGAACGATTTCAAATGGCTAAATACACTGTAATTGAAGGAATGTATTGGGATGATGGTTTCAATGATCAAATCACAAAAACGATCAGGAAAATGTTTGATGCGCGTCTGAAGTACAAGGCTCAAGGCAACCCTCTCCAAAACGTATTCAAGCTTATGATGAATAGCTCTTATGGTAAGCTACTCATGAAACCAATTGTGAAGCAAAAAGTATTTGTCAGTGGCGATCAGAAACGAATTGATGAATATACTCAGAAAAACATTCACAAAATGATTTCGCGAACACCAATCACTAACAAAATGGCTTTGTTTGAAGAGCACAAGACTTTGACAAGTCATTTTAGTCCAATTCATCTCGGTATTCAAATTCTTGACTCAAGCAAACACATTATGAATCGTGTTATGTGTTTGACTGAGGACATTGATGCTCGCATTTGGTATCAGGACACTGATTCAATGCATATTGACTATGATGCGGTTGAACGTCTCGCTGAAGCTTACAAAAGCAGTTATGGTAAAGATCTCATTGGGAAAGATATGGGACAATTTCACGTTGATTTTGATTTGAAAGGCTCAAAAGGTAATATTTACGCGAAGGAATCAATCTTTCTGGGCAAGAAAAGCTACCTTGATTTACTGGCTTGTGATGGCAATGATGTTGAGGGTTTTCATATCAGAATGAAAGGCATTCCGTCTAAGCTACTTGAGGACAACGTCTATGAGAAATACATGAGCTTGTACAATGGAAATTCTTTATCTTTTGATCTCAGCGAATTGTGTTCAATCAATATCAACACCAAATCTCAAACCGTATCAAAACGAACAAATTTCACGCGAAAGGTAGCATTCTCTTGAAGTCTAATGAGCAAGTCAGAGAGTTTGATCTCGGTCTTGCGACCTTTGATCTTCACTCTAATATAGTGAGAAAAATGGATCAACTACTCAGGAAGCTATACTATTCGCCAAAAACGGGTTTCATTGGAGCTGAAAAATTATACAAAAAGGCTAAGGAGATTGATAGTAGTATCACGAAGAAGAAAGTCAATGATTGGTATAAGGAGCAATCAAATATTCAACAATTCTCTACTCAATCAAAAAAGTACCCTGAATTCAAAATCAGCTCTAACAACCCTAATGAGTGGCAAATGGATTTGGCTTTTTGGGAGAGACAACCAATACTAATGGCAATCAATATCAATAGCCGTATCGGATTCGCCAAGCTTTTGGATAACAAGCAAGCTGACACGGTGAGGAAGGCAATCAGTGAGCTAATAACAACTTACGAAGTTTCAGCGATAATGTCTGACAATGGATCTGAGTTTATGAATGACAAAACACAAGAATTTTTCAATAGAAATGGAATTACTCATGCCAATTCATTTGTGGGTGATCATACGACGCTTGGGAAAATTGATCGTTTCATAAGGACTATTTTGGGGAGACTGACACGAATGAAAAGCTACATTAAATTCAAGAAACTCAATCAGAAGATTTTGGATGATGCGATATCAAACTATAATTCGTCATTTCATACCGCGATCAAAGCCACACCAAATCAGATGAAAGGACAAGTGATTTTTGAAGAAGTTGATCATAACAAGCGAATTGTAAATGAAGTCAAGCAAGGCTTGCCGGAAGGGTCTATAGTTAGATATCGTCAAAAGTCAGACAACCCATTTGAGAAGGAAGGAGCGAAGTACTCTTAGACAACCTATGAAGTTGTTGGCTTAGACGGGCTAAAGATGCGTATCAGATCAAAGAACAATCATGTTCTCTACAAGCCAGTCAATGATTTAAAACTTGTGAAAGCCAATAAAAGCAACGCTACACCAAAAGATGGAGAAATTTGGGATGTTGAAAAGATTTTGGATCACAAACCGTTGAAAAATGGAACGAACAAATACTTGGTGAAATGGAAGGGTTATGACGAACCAACTTGGGAGCCTCAGCGCAATCTAAGATTGGTAAATAGGAATCGTCAATCTGAGTTAGAGAAACTTTACTTCAGCGAAAGGTCGCAGGGGTCGCCGACCCTCAGACCTTTCAGGTCAGAGCGTCAGCTCTTTAGCGGAAGGTAAAAAAATATCGATCTTTTACTTTACTTCTATTTACTAATATAATATGGTTGAATTACTTGGTTTCAGTGTTAGCCCGATCAAGAACAAAAAGTATAGAGCTTACCTTTCAGACGGATCACATGTTGATTTTGGTGATAAAAGATACGATCATTTTCGCGATAGAGCGCTTGGTGTGTATAGCTACTTAGATCATAACGATGAAGAGAGAAAACTCAGATATTGGAAACGCCATAAGAAAAACTACAAGCCATTTTCAGCCGATTGGTTTAGCAAGATTTATCTTTGGTCATAAGTGAAAATACCTAATTTCTATTTTTTATCATTGTTAATACATACACAAGCAAAAAATGTACCCGAGCTTTACATCATTAAGCCAAAGAGAGCGAAAACGTCAGGACTTGCTGAAACAGATCGAGCGAGATCTTGAAATTGACGCAGCGAAGCGACGTGCTTATAGCCAAGCGATTTGGGCATCTGATGTTGAAAAAAACAGAATTGACCTGATGAAAGCTAAAACAAATACCGGCACGCAATATGAAACTCAAACAGAGACAAACGCTGAAACACAAGATGAACCAGATGTTGGCGATCCGAGCGATTCACTTTCTGATCTTGATGACTCAGAGACTCAATTAAACACAGATATGCCTGAGGTTGATTTAGATTCTGAAATTGAAAAAGATTACGAACAGTTAAATGCTATTGAAAGAAGAGAAACATATCAGAAGGAAGCCAGAAACTATCTTATCAATTTATTCAAAAACAATCCTCATTATGCCATTCTTGGCTTACATCTCATAGATGATAAAACCGGTAATCTCCATAATTTTGCAATTTTGGGAAGAGATGGCAATACTCGTCATTTCAAAACCAATCGAAAAATGAATGTTGATCCTGATACAATTGATTGGGTTGCAAGCTCTGAATACATCAACGAAAAATTAAGAAAGGTTGAATCAGCTGATAACACGCGACGAAAAAATAGAATTAGTAAAGCCTTTGATATCCTAAAAAACAATGCAAACTACGAGAAAACGATCCGAGAGACATTGAAACAAATGGAAGAGAGAGAACGAGAGGCAAACGAACGATTGCTTATGCAACAAGAACACTTTGACGCGCCACCTTATGGTACGGGCCAATCCGTTGATCTTGAACAAGAGGCTGAGCAATACATCTTGAATCTATTTGAATTAAAACCAAGAGATATGAAAAAGCTTTACAATTACATTCACCCGGTCAGTCTTGTTGACGAATCAAATGTAGGTAATCGCGCAGAAATCACTATTCTTTCAAAGTATTACCTACAGACGGGCAACGGTCGAGTCAAGATCGTAAAAAAGAATTCCAGACACGATAATCCTGCGATTCGTCCTAAAGTAAATTGGGGGCGTACGCTTGAATACATTCTGACTCGCGCGCGAGATCTTGGAATCGACCTTGACATTGAGAATCTTGATGAGGTTTCTCGCACTCCGCTAAAGAGATCTCAGAGTCAATCTCCTGAGATGACGCGAAACCGAAAAACGCCACGAAACAGCAAAGGAACAGAAACGATTAGCCGCGAGCAAGCTAAAGCATTTGTCCAGCAAATATACCAAACTATTCCATATTCAGAGATTGGTCGTTTCAGCCCCACGGTAAATAGCCGTGGCGAGAAGAAGATATCTCCAAAATATTATTTAGCATATGCGTTTGATATTAACGCAGAGGGGACACCCGAAATTGGTTCGCTCAGTCTTTTGCGAATTAATAATGATAAAGGTGTATCCAAAGCTGACCAGAGCAAGGTGATGAGTTCTATTGATTGGCTTACTACCTACAACCGATTAATTGATCATATTTATGATATCTACATGAGAACTACCGATCCTCAGTTAGCTCAGATGCTTGATAATTTGGTTGCAAGTATTAACTTACAAATTAAAGAGCCTTCAGTTGATGTAGATGAAGCTGATATTGAGTCTTTCGTAGATAAAAGAACTCAGGCCGATGTTAAGCGAACCATGAGTGATGTGATCAACAAGGTTGAGATTAAACCGATTTTAGATGATATGATCAGCAAGGTTGAGGGCATGGGAATATCAAAATCTAAGGTCTTCTTGCGTGGCCGTGGGCTCAAAGGCGCCGGACGAGTCTATAATATCCGTGAGATCGAGGGCACGGGTATCGCCAGCGATCTCAAGTACAAGCGCCTTGGCAGTAAGTTCATCCGAGTCTCAGATCTTCACGACAATAAGCTAAAGCTTGTTTATCCGAACCGAACTCAACTTGGCAAAATCCGAACGATTTCTCCAAATCTTAGCAAGCTAATCAATGAGCTACTTCTTCAACATGATATCAATCAACAGATCTACAATGATTTGAGCATCTCCGATAAGCGATTGTTTCATGAGATCCTTCGTCTGACTCATCTTCAGCATCAATTCTCAACCCCGCTTGCCGATCCGATGGAAACGCTCCAAGCTGAATTTGACAAGCTTAGTTCTCAGGTGATTGGCTTATGCAACACTAATCCTGAGGCCGTTCGAGAACTGAAGGCATTGTCAGTTGATTTGTACTCTCAGAAACTCATTAGTGAAGATGATTTCAAACAAATTATTTTACTCTAATATAGAAAACAATGATCTACATCAATAGCAAATTTCCTAAAACAAAGCGAGCCTATGAGAAAGTAGCAGATGATAACACTGATCTCTTGATTGAGAAAATGAAATCAATCGTGGTCGCTGAGCAGGCAAAGCAGCCGAGTATTCTACGTCAGCCAAAGCAAGAGGGCGCCGGGGCATGGTCATACCAAGAGAAAAAAAAAAACCGAAAACATTTAGATTGTAGTGAATTCAAGAATAGCTTAAATTTTTTTGAGTTCAAAAATTAGGGTTTTGATAGCAATTGAATTAAGAACAGCCATTGCGGCGTAATCTACTCATAAGCGAAAGCCAGCCATATCATCAGGCGATTGTGCTTTCATAGCGGGGTCAGGTTGAAAAGTCAAGAGCTCCAAAGGCACTGAGTTTGATACGAGCAATTCTTGGGCAATGAAACCAATCTTACGGGCATTACCAGTTTGCGATTTGTATTTGAAGGTCTTTGGCTTGAGAGCTTCGTAAAACTCCTCTAAAGCGTCAAAGCGAAATGGTTCAATGTGTTCTTTTAATCTCCGATCACTGAACGTATAAAGGCTATTACAAGCAATATCACCGCGAAAATAAGCCACGCAAGGTGTAATCGTGTAAGGGCCAGTAAAACTACCATAAGAGGTTCTTGACCCCCATCCATAACTTGTCGAGCCTAAGCCTACACTGATATTGCCTCCGCTTATCCCACCTACATCCAGACTGCAAAGTGGTGTTGGTGAGTTGATTCCAACGAATCCACTTCTATTAACTCACCCAGCGCCGCGCTTATCGACGTTTTTCAACGATAAGCGCACTCCTAATAAAAATCGCTTAACTATGGAAATTCCCTGAAAAACCTTGTTCTCATCAGCCAATGAGAATCGTCGAGCTTATCGTTGAAAAACGTCGATAAGAATTTCTAGCCAAATAAGCCAATCATTGCATAGATCAGGCGCATGATTTTATCCAAGATGACAGCTATTCTGCGGTGTGCTGGCAGCTATTCTTATCATCCCGCCGTAAATTACGCGCGTCTGTTTCGTGGCTGACAGCGTTTCAAACGTTCGAATGGTTTGATTCGCTGCTGACGTTTCCCTTTCACGATTCACGATCGCAATGGAGTACGTCGTCGAGGAGATCCGCGGCGAGCGGCGTATCCGGCGGAAAGGGGATCAACGACCAAGTTCCGTGAAGTGGGCAGGCTTCGATGAGGAGACTTGGGAGCCGATCTCCAACCTCACCAACTGCCGTACAAGATCGAAGAGTTTCGATCTCGGCAGCGCGTCGCCGCCGAGGAAGCCGCCGACGAAGCCGTCGCTACGGAAGACGCTGTGGATGAAGAGCCGGACGTCTCCGCAAGCCAACAGCGACGTGACCCCACAAGACAGCGGCGAATCCGAAGTCACCGCTATCATCGACGATGAACCGAGTCCCGACATCCCGACTATACATGACGAGACAGAGACGGAGGCCGACTCGAGCCGCGCTGTCTCGACCGGATCAGAAGTCAGCACACCGAGCGAACCGTCCGAAGAAGCGCCTATCGAAGCACCGCGGCAAACGCGGCTTCGACGTCGAGTTCGTGAGCCGGCTCCCGCGACGGAAGCGCCTCCACTCCGCTCGCATGCGAGAGCTGCCAGCAAGCGACATGTTCATGACGTCGACATCTCCGATGACAGCGAAGAAGAGCTGAGCGACGATGCTCCAGCTGTCAGTACGTCCAGGTCGCGCGCGCAAAAAAGACAGAAGAAAGCTGATGAAGAGAAGGTTTTTCTCGATTCAGAGGCAAGCGATGGTGATGGTGACGAAGATGGGGCCGATTGCGATGATGCCCCCGTCATTGTTCAAGAAGACCACCCGAAGATATCGACGAAGACGAGGATGCCGAGCTCTGCGATGCTCTCGCTGGCCCTCATGCCGACCTGAAGAGCGAGTTTCTGCGCAAGCTGGCACTCGATGGCTTCGCCGACACTTACTATGGCGAGGACATCACACGGTGTCACGAAGATCGAGATTTCGCTGGGTCGACCAAGGTCTCCGACGCTGCATTGTCGCTGCTCAGTCGCTGCAGCCGATCGATCTCTTCTTCTTCTTTCTGCCGAAGCGTTTTTGGCGTCAGACTGCGTTTGAGTCGAATCGTTATGAGAGTCAGACGCGTGGTGCAAGAATGGCTGCGGCTCGGCGTATGTATGGGCAGAAGTACACTCGTGCAATCGCTGAAGAGAAGGCAGCAGCGATGGAAGAGAAGATCTGCTCGTTCGCGCCGATTGAAGCCCATGAAATCGTCAAGATGATCGGTTTGCTTGTCGCGCGCGCGCTGTGTCCGATGAAGACAGGTCTCGAGCATCACTGGTCGACAACGCAGACGGGTGCGGTCCCTAGAGGGACATGGTCGTACGTCATGCCGCGCCAGCGATTCCGAGATATCTCTCGCTTCCTCCACTTCAGCGACAATCAGCACCCAAACGCGAAGACCGACCGCGCATGGAAGATCCGTCCTGTCGTTGACACGCTCAGAGCTCTTTTCTCCGAGGCATGAAGTTCGGTCGGTGGGTCGCTTTTGACGAGATGGTAATCCCATCCCGTAGCTCGAGAAACAGTGTCCGTGTGTACCTCAAGAACAAGCCTCACAAGTACGGGACGAAGCTGTTTGCTGTGTGCTGCGGAGAGACAAGTTACTGCGCAAGAATCGAAGTCTACTGTGGTTCTCGACAAGATGTTCGTTTTGTGGACACGCTGAGTGGACCAGCTGCTGTCGTGCGCAACCTCAAGGCGATCTGGCCAAGAGCGTCACAAGACAAAGAGAAGCGGGTGATCATCACCGATCGCGAGTACACCTGCGTCTCCCTCGCAGTGCGACTGTCAGCGATGGGTTTCTGCTCGATCGGGACCGTTCAGCCATCAAGACTCGGATTCCCCAAGGCGCTCAAGTATCCGTTCAAGACTGTACCCAAGCGCTTTGCTGGCAAACGTGGTCTTTGTCGCCTGCAGCGTTGCACCAAGTATCCGCATCTCTACGCGTGCAGCTGGCTCGACAACAAGCCTGTGTACTTCCTCGCGAGCGATGTGTCCACGCGGAAGACGGCGATCAGGCGCAAGGAGAAGGACGGATCGGCCGTCGACGTGGAATGCCCCGAGTTCATCGCTAACTACAACAAGTACATGAACGGCGTCGATGCGCATGACCAGTTACGGCTCCAGCGATATTCGATCCAGCGCTCGATGCGGATGAAGAAGTACTACCAATCGCTGTTCCTCGGACTGCTCGACATGGCGATCGTCAATGCGTACATCGTCCACAAGCAGTATTGCAAGGAGACAAGCAGCAAGGCGCTTACGCATGCGCAGTTCAAGTTGGCCCTTCACGAGCAGTTGATCAGCCTCACAGCAGAAGACCTCCTCGAGCGAGGCGGAACACCACCAGCGTCGCGCACGTCGAGTCCTCGCTCCTCCGCGTCAGCTGTCACCGATCACCATCTCGAGTTTGCGGAGGACAAGAGTGCGAACGGCAGACCACGCTACCGCGTCTGCAAGGTCTGCTCGCTCTTGCACGACGATCCGTCCAAGACAATCGGGAAGACGCGCGCGTATTGCGTCGAGTGCTCGTCTGAGAAGGCCCGAGTCTACTTGTGCGATCGGATCCGCACGACGGAGACCGGCAACCAGATGACGTGCTTCCAGATCTGGCACCAGTATCTCTGTCATGGCAAGGCTCGAGACGGCGCTCGCAAGATTCGACTGCGCGCCAGCCAGAATACTGCAGAGCCGGCCACAGTTGAAACGACAGATTCGACAGAGCCGACAGCACAAGAAGCGCCAGAGCCGACAGGACAAGAGGCGACGGAGCAGAGCCGACAGCAAGCATTCGCGAGTGTTGCAGGCTCAGTGTCTACATCACGGTCCTTTGATTTCACGTGCTAATGAACGTGTGGCTATGAGGCTTGATCGTGCCCTTGTCTAGTTGATCGTATGGCGCGGACGCCATTTCCTTTCGTCCAGTTCACTTGCGACCTGATTCGTGCATTTGTCGTGCATTGAGTGAGTCAGTCCGGTAGTGTCGCGTTCACGGCAAAAACGCGACAGATGCAGTAAACCGATTTGATGGTCGCCAAATTCGTTTTTCAGGCGCAGAAGCCAGGATATATAGGCTCGGATTCGCTGTGTAGTTCTACACAGGGAATCCGAGCCTATATATCCTGGGTATTTGCCGCTGAACACCGTGGGTCTTTCACCAGCTCATGAACACCCACAAGGTTTTTTCTGATGAATCGAGTTCCAAGCATACGCTGATTCAGATTTGCCAAACGCAATCGAGTGACGAAGAGCGACACCAAACGGGCATCAATGAGTTTGCACCGTTGAAGGCTGAAGATTATGGATAGAAAGCGACACCGATTAAGGTCCGACCAACCGTCAAGAGGGAATTAGAGAACGTTCCCAACTCCACAACTTACTCTCTTGCGATCATGGCTGCGCCTGCCTTCCCACGACCAACGGCGATCGAGCGACTGATCCGTCCCGAGGCGCAGCAGATCATCGACAACTTCGTGGGGATGAACGCGTTGAATGAAGTCGACACGCTACTGGTGGTTCTTCGCGGCATGCCTGGCTCCGGCAAGACGACGTTCGCTAGTACAATGGAGATCTACGCCAGATCGCTTGGGCTCTCAGTCCGCGTCTGCTCCGCCGACCACTATTTCGATGGGGAAGACGGGTTCGCCCACCATCTACTTCCAGAAGCGCATAAAGAGTGTTGGCGTCGATTCGTGTCTGCCGTCCGTTCGGGAGTACAGGTTGTCATCCTCGACAACACGAACGTCGCGCAAGCAGAGTGGACCGAGTATGAAAACTTCGTTACCTGGGAGAACTACGATCGCCTCTGGGACGTCAGCTACGACAGCATCCAAGTTGTGAAGGTGCAGTTCGCTTGTTCTGATATCGACATGGCGTACCGGCTGAACCATCGAGGCAAGCGTATCGACAGCGAAGTGATCAGGAACCGCTTCCGCGTTTTCGAGCAGGACAGCACCTTGTTTTCATTCGACTATTTGATCGTGCCGTCACTATCCGTTGCGTTGTAATACACGTCATCAGTTTGTGTTCATGTCATGAAATCGTGCACTTGTCTAGTTGATCGTATGGCGCGGACGCCATTTCCTTTCGTGCATTTCACTTGCGACCTGATTCGTGCATTTGTCGTGCATTGAGTGAGTCAGTCCGGTAGTGTCGCGTTCACGGCAAAAACGCGACAGATGCAGTAAACCGATTTGATGGTCGCCAAATTCGTTTTTCAGGCGCAGAAGCCAGGATATATAGGCTCGGATTCCCTGTGTAGAACTACACAGCGAATCCGAGCCTATATATCCTGGGTTTCGACTCCAGTTCCCCCCGGGGCTACAACATCGGCCGAGTCAGTATAGCGCTCTGACTGTCTGGATGACACTCTGTGTGGGTCAAAGTCGGTGGGTGTTCATGAGCTGGTGAAAGACCCACGGTGTTCAGAGGCAAATACCCAGGATATATAGGCTCGGATTCCCTGTGTAGTTCTACACAGCGAATCCGAGCCTATATATCCTGGGGTGTGACGCCAGTTCCCCCCGGGGCTACAACATCGGCCGAGGCTCTGACACACTCTGTGTGGGTCAAAGTCGGTGGGTGTTCATGAGCTGGTGAAAGACCCACGGTGTTCAGAGGCAAATACCCAGGATATATAGGCTCGGATTCCCTGTGTAGAACTACACAGGGAATCCGAGCCTATATATCCTGGCTTCTGCGCCTGAAAAACGAATTTGGCGACCATCAAGTCGGTTTACTGCATCTGTCGCGTTTTTGCCGTGAACGCGACACTACCGGACTGACTCACTCAATGCACGACAAATGCACGAATCGGGTCGCAAGTGAAATGGACGAAAGGAAATGGCGTCCGCGCCATACGATCAACTAGACAAGTGCACGAATTCATGACATGAACACAAACTGATGACGTGTATTACAACGCAACGGCTAGTGTAAAGGTCGAAGGCTTGTTCGCGTCTCCATGTCGATCAACGTTTGGCATATATTTTGGAACGCGACGGACTCACCGGACAAGCGGACCTCATGATGTCGAACGTCTCCTCCAGCACGTCCATCACGAGATGGTACGTGTCGTAGTCGACGTTGCCGACGACGTGCTCCTCATGAGCGGCTGCGTTGCGCACGGTTGTCCACGCTTCCAACAAACTACCGAGAGCCCGTGCTGGACTGAAGTTCGTCCAGGCGTTCCTGATCTGTTCGCGAAACTCGTCAACGATCACGGTTCGCATGCGCTTCATGATGGTGTCCTCCAGACGGTGCGGGCGCTTGTGATGGCGGAGTATTTCTTCGACAGTCGTCTTGATCAGCCTCTCGATCTTCGCGGAACGCCGGTATGACGAGACAATCTTCGCGTCGTGCTTCGCTTTCGCTTGCAGCGCTGCGTACGCTTGTTGTGCTTCAAACAGCGATTGACGCAATCGCTCAGACGACTCTCGGTGTTTTTGCACGGTTTCTGCGTGATACTTCTCAGCGAGCTCGAGCTTCATCTCGACTTCGGCCGCCATCTGTTGAAAACTTGCGAGATCATTTCTGCTTCGACACAAATCGACTTCGAGGCGTTCGATGACGTCTGTGCGTGCTTCGTCATCTCGGTCTTCATCGACGGCGATTTTTAATCTATGAAGCTCGTTCTCCAAGTCTTGAATCTCCACAAGCTTGTTAGTGATCTCTTGATGCTGGTCGATCAGGCCCTTGGAGAGAAGATGGATGTTGTTTTTCAACTTCTCTTCCTGGTCGAAACGAGCCTTGACCTCTGCTTCCAAACGCTCAACCTCTTTAGCCTTCTCACTCAGCGCCTGTTTCGCTTGATCTTCGCGCTTGGCAGCCACCTCCCTCTTTTGTCGCTCGACCCTCTTTTCTCTGTCGATTAGAGCCTTCAGTCGATTGTAGCCGAAGTTCTGGAACGGCGGCCGCCTCAGTAGCTCCGAGATCGGTATTCGTGTCTTGTTGTCGATGTGCGAAATCACCAGCTCTCGAATTATCAAGTATTGCGTCCGTGTGAAGCCGTCGGGGTCTTCTGGAGACACGCGGCGCCTTGGTTTCCGTCCGCTGATCTTCCTTGAACAACGTCCTGCGCTCGCTGGTTGCTTGCCCGTCATTATCGCTTGCGTCGCAAAATCGAAACTTCGCGACAATTGCATCGCAGGGCAAACTTCGCGACAATCGCTACTGGTCGACGACTATGATTGGGTAGAAATCAGAAATAGCCAGAAACGAACGAACTATGGATTGGCTGTAATACAAATATTTCAACGTACTTCACCTTCATCGTACTTAGTGCTCCGGCAGTTGGCGGCGTGTGGGACAATTCGTGCAATTCACGAGGTCGATGAATGGGATTTGAATCGTGCGTGATACACAATTGCCTCAAGTGGCTTGCACGAATCCCTCAAGCAATCAGGTCGAGCGGCATTCTTCCAGCATTCGTCATGGAACGCGCGCTAGCGAAGGGATTCATCGTGTTTCAAGACGCGGTTGCGCCAGAGTGTGCAGCATCACTTCTGGGTCACAACGAAACAGGTTGGGAGAGTATCTTTGCTGGTCCCGGGCTGGATGGTGGTGATATAGTGTACGACAGTCACCGGCACCAGCGTAAGCTTACGGCGAGTGAGATAAACGACTTGGAAGCAGCACTACAGCCCGTGTGGCAGCTGATGTACCCCAATCATACTGCAGCTGATTGGGTCGCCATCCGCTCTCTCCCTGGTGGCGTTGAGCAGGCGCCGCATCTCGACTTCCCGCCGTGCGCTATGAAATCCATCGAGTCGACAGGTTTGCCGGTGGGGATGTTGTTGTCTCTTCAGCCTGACACGATGTTCATTTCGTTCGGTTGGAATCGATTCTTCGCAGAGCGTGCCGATAGAGAAGAGATCCGCTTGAACGCTGGTGATCTGTTGCTATTCCGTGGCGATCTTATTCATGCGGGCGCTTCCTACGTGACGCAGAACACCCGGATTCATGCTTACTTACGCGGTCCCAAGGCACATCGAGTCGCGAACAAAACGTTCATCGTGCAAATTCTTGACAACGCGATCAAGTCCATGGTGAAGCCCCAGCACCAATGTCCATTTCATGGTTGCACTTTTGCGTCAAAGACAGATGAAGCCGAGAAAGCAGGAAACAACGTGAAGCGTCACATCGAGCGCGTTCATCGAGCTCGGATAAACAAGAAAGCAAAGACTGCCAAAGACCATCGCTAACTTCGCGGTATAATACACGTCATCAGTTTGTGTTCATGTCATGAATTCGTGCACTTGTCTAGTTGATCGTATGGCGCGGACGCCATTTCCTTTCGTCCAGTTCACTTGCGACCCGATTCGTGCATTTGTCGTGCATTGAGTGAGTCAGTCGGGTAGTGTCGCGTTCACGGCAAAAACGCGACAGATGCAGTAAACCGATTTGATGGTCGCCAAATTCGTTTTTCAGGCGCAGAAGCCAGGATATATAGGCTCGGATTCCCTGTGTAGTTCTACACAGGGAATCCGAGCCTATATATCCTGGGCATTTGCCTCTGAACACCGTGGGTCTTTCACCAGCTCATGAACACCCACCGACTTTGACCCACACAGAGTGTGTCAGAGCCTCGGCCGATGTTGTAGCCCCGGGGGGAACTGGCGTCACACCCCAGGATATATAGGCTCGGATTCGCTGTGTAGAACTACACAGGGAATCCGAGCCTATATATCCTGGGTATTTGCCTCTGAACACCGTGGGTCTTTCACCAGCTCATGAACACCCACCGACTTTGACCCACACAGAGTGTCATCCAGACAGTCAGAGCGCTATACTGACTCGGCCGATGTTGTAGCCCCGGGGGGAACTGGAGTCGAAACCCAGGATATATAGGCTCGGATTCGCTGTGTAGTTCTACACAGGGAATCCGAGCCTATATATCCTGGCTTCTGCGCCTGAAAAACGAATTTGGCGACCATCAAATCGGTTTACTGCATCTGTCGCGTTTTTGCCGTGAACGCGACACTACCGGACTGACTCACTCAATGCACGACAAATGCACGAATGACTGTTTGTCGGAGGGATTGTCCCCCAGCGTCGCTTTTTCAGCAAAACGCGTCATCATTGAATGACAGCAGCCGCTCATTTTTAGCTGAGCGTCGTTTTTTCAACGAAACGCGACAGATACAGAGAAGCTAAGTGTATTGCACGAATGTCTGACTTCACGCATCAAGAAGACCGTGAGATCACCGAGTATGCGATTTGCTTCACGGGCAAGCGAGTGCCATGGCGCAAACTGGCGGCGGCCATGCAGACTGGTAAGACGGCCGAGCAACTGCGACTGCGGCTCGTGTCACTCAAGCGCCGGTTCGGGTCATCTCTCGTTGATTTCCCGCCGTGTCTTCTCCCGGCGGTCAATCGTGTGGCCGAGCGAGACAACCAGGCGGAGTCCACCGAGCAGGACCAAGCGCAATGTCCTCGATGGTTGATCGACTGTTCAGCAAGCACGATCAGCGGTAATGACGAGAAAGGAGGCGTTGAGGCCCAATCGGCTGCTATGACACTTACAGAAGCGGCCGAGGACTGTCTTCTCCACGCCGTCAATAGTCAGATCTCACGAGACAACCATGCGGAGACAATCGAACAGGACCAAGCGCTCCGTCCAGGATGTTTGATCGACTGTTCAGCAAGCACGGTCAGCGTCAATGGTGAGAAAGGAAACGGCGAGATGCAATCAGCTTCGATGTCACTTACAAGCGTAGCCGAGGACACGCTCTTGAGCATTCTCGCGATGTTCGACAAGCGCACCGACAGCGACAACAGCGACAACGACAGCGAAACGTCGACGGAGCCTGCTGCAGAGCCGAGGTTGCGCAGACGCTCGAAGCCGGTTCTGCTGAGCGTTCGCGCAGATTCCGATGTCCACCGCACCATCTACAAGATATTCGAGAGCATCAGGTCAAGTGAGATTCGACAAGCAAGCGACAGGCAAGAACAAAACACCGGGGAGCTCACTCCATTCGGTACCTCGCTGCTGATAGAGGCGTGCAAGCTAACAGCAACCGATGTATTCGTCGACGTCGGATCGGGCATCGGCAATGTCGTCGCGCAGGTGGCCATAGAGGCGGACGTGGCTGCATCGATCGGGATAGAAGTGCGCAAGGACGTGGCAGCCCTAGGGAAGAGTCGTATGGACGCGTTCATAGACTCGATTCCCGCGCTTGGGTCTGTCATCATCCACGATGCCGACATCAAGGAGATGCGCTTCGAGATCGAGCCGTGGAGTTCGAGCGCATCCGTTCTGTACTGCCACAACACGCTGTTCAGTCAACCGAGTCAGTTCGCAGTGGAGCGCATGTGCTGCGACTTACCTCGCCTTGATGTTGTCGTCCTTCAGCAGCCGTTCTGCTTCCGCCACCGATCGTCGTGCACGCGAGACTTCTGCGCCATTTTCAAGCGCGATCCGCTCCCACTCAAGGTGCCAGTGTCAGACACCGGCACGATGACCAGCTTCCACGTGTACCGCCGACAGCAGCTCAACATATAGATCTGTCTCCTGCTGTACATCGGATATGATGAGAACTATTTTGTCCCAGTCGGTAGTTGCATGAATATATTCTCGGATTTATTCGCCCTGCGCTCTTCTTTACGCACTCCAAGAGAATAGATTACCGACGATTTAGCTCGGGAGCGTGCCGTTGCACCAAAATGGCGAGCTCTCATTGGCTCGGCTTATCGTTGAAAAACGTCGATAAGAAATTGAGGTTTAATCTTATCGACGTTTTTCAACGATAAGGCGCTGGGTGAGTTAAACCATCCCGGGAAGTCGGTGCACGCTCGAACTATCGCGTGGTGCTGCCCCGAAGACAGTAGAGGCGTCGCATCTGGCTTGGAGTTTTGGCCAAGTCAGTGCGACAAGAAGGCACGTGGTTGTCGTGTCGCGGGCTTCTCCCCCGACACCACGAACCCCGTCCGGTGGAGTTTTGGCCACGGACGGCAAGAGGAAGGAAGTCGACGAAACAAGCGGCTCCTCAAGGCAGGAGACTCTCCTTCTCAAGGAACTCCTAAGGCAAGCACCGTCGTGCTGCCGCCCACGCACTTCGCGCAACCGATTACGCCTCGGTTGCTGGCGGGCGTTGCGTCAAGAGACCGGCCGTCTCGCGGGTACCGAATCTTACCCGCGGACTCTGCGCCAGGGCAGCGAGGGATTCACGACCCCTCCCCCAAACCCAGACTTCTTGTCAGACGGCCGCCCTCGGTTCCCTCAGCGACTTATAGGGAACCGCTGCGCTGGCAGCTAGCTCAAGATCCAAGAACCCAAGGTCTGTGCGTTGGCGACCGCGCGAGCCGAGCTTCGCTGAGCTCTTTTCGCCGGCCACTACACCACAGTGGTGCGTATGCCAGGATCTGGCTATCGCATGACAAAGAAGTCTAGAAGATTCAAGTCGGGACAAACCATGAAGGAGACCATGGTTAGTTATGACTCTAAAGAAGGCAAGTCTCCCCGTGGGTCTGCTGATGGACGATCCCCGTCCAGACCCGCGGCTCAAGAAGAAGACCGTGCTGGATCCGCGCGCGCACGCGTGAGCATGGTCAGGGGCGACACCGACGATGGTGGCGCCCGCAATCTCCTCCCGGAGATTGAAGAAGAGGCGAAGGAAGAGTCGCCTCAGCCGGCAGTCGAACCAGAGACTCCTGCCGGCTCACCGATGGTCGACGCACCGCCCTTGGTCATCGACTTGACCGGCGCCGAGCGTGCGGAGCCGCGTATACCGGAGACGCCGGCGACGCGGGCTATGAACGTCTTCCCGCCGCAGTTTCCGCCCGACTGGATCCCCGCGAGGGCGTTGGAACTGCTGACGGCGAAGAACGACGTGCTGAAGTGCCTCAAGGTCACGAAGGTCTCCCCGTCGGGAGAAATCCGTGACCCGGGCTTCGCACTGATGAACGACCGCCACCAGCTAGTGGCGGCGATCATCGGTGTTTTCAACACCGGGGGATGCAGCGTCGTAGTAGACGACTACGAGCGCATCCTGCGTTTCCCGGTGGAGACACTTCGCGCGGCAGGCCAGGCGACGTACGATCTGTTCCTCCGCCATCAGGCGTGGAAGCTGATCACGGCCGCCGCGAAGGCGAGCCTTCATGGGCTAGTCGACGGCTCCGACCTGCAGAAGTTGGCAGAGAAGTACATGGGTCACTCGAAGGAAGAAGTCATCGAGATGCGAGAAGAGGTCGCTCGGCAGAAGGCCATGATTCTTTCGCTTGAAGGCTACTTACAAGACATGGCTGATCAGCAGACGCGTCTTCAGACGTCGCTCGAGCGGAGCAACAAGGAGGTCGAAGAGTTGAAGGCGAAGTCCGGACAAACGTCGAACGTCCCGGCAGAAGACCTCGACAGTCGGCGTGAGAAGACGTCGCGCAAGGCTGAGGAGAGGAAGCCGAAGACAGAGTCTTCACAGAAGACCTTCTTCCCTGCGCAGAAGATGGCGAGTGAGTCAAAGTTCTCGACGACATCGGTCAAGGAGGAGACGACAACGACGGATTACCTCGCCGACATCTACGAGGACTGCGTCGCCCAGATGCAAGGCGTTAACGCGACGACGCGCTTGCGTCAGGCAGCGATCGCGGACTTGAAGGTCTTCGACGGTCGTAGCCGGAGCGAGCACCGGGGGAGAGGATGGCTGAGCTCGTTACGAGCGGCCTTCCGTCGGGATCAGATGACCGACGGCGAGGCCTGCCTCCAGTTCCCGGTGCTGCTCTCGGACAAGGCGGTGTTCTGGTACCGTCAGCTCGACCGCGCGACGCGATCAAGCTGGCCGGCACTGCAGAAGGCCTTTGAGCAGGAGTATTGCGGTGTGTCTGTCACGGCACAACAGAAATACTATGAACTCAGGCGCAAGCAGTCGGAAGAACCGTTGGATTACCTATACCGCCTGAACGTCCAAGCGATGGAGGCACAGATCGACTACGCCCGGCCGGAAGACGGACGCCTGCACGTTCGACACTTCATCAACACGTGTGAAGATGTCGACTTGGCACGGCAACTGGGTGGTCTGCGTCTCTCAAGCGAAGCGGAGCTCCGAGACGTCCTCAAGGAGCTCCTGCGCCAGCGGCAGCGTCTGAAGGCAGAAGACGAGCCCAAGGCGAAGTTCTTCAAGCGCGACACCAGAGAAGCGAAAGCAGGTGTCCGCGCGAAGACCCCCGTCTTCCAGCTGCAGGCGTCGACGCCGCAAGTGCAGGAGACGACGGCCGGAAGCGACTCCGAGGACTCCTGCGGAGGAGACTCCACCTCGGATGAGTTTTCCGAGGGAGACGCCGAGGAGCCTACCCCGCAGAAGGCGTCGCCTGACGCGCTGGACTTAGTGAACCTGTTCGCACAAGTCCTCGCGATCAGCCAAGGCAAGGAAGGCAAGTCGACCACCAAGAACCGGGAGAAGTCACCGGCGAACAGCAGACCGCGCCAAGAGACTCGCTGCACACACTGCGGCTCGCAGCGTCATCAAGATCGCGACTGCTGGCGTCGACTCACCTGCGATACCTGCGGTCGACAAGGCCACCCGTCGGAGCACTGCTACCAGCTCTGTAAAGGGTGTGGGAAGCTCCACGACAGGGGCGCCTGCCAGCTTGAAGAGATCGCGAACGGACTTCGGTCCTGGTACGACCCGTCGAAGCACGCCGGCCTTCTCCCGCAGAAGGTCGAGAAGTGGTTAAACTGACACGCCCGCCAGCTGGACAGCTGGTACGCGCCGGGCGGTGTCCAAGGATCTGCGTGTACGCGTATGTAGGCGAACGACAGCCCGTTAATCGCTTAATACATCGCGTTTCATGTTCAGAGCCACTTACTCAAGAAGTCGATGAGTTCGGTAGAAGACCTGTGGTCCAGCGTCTGAATCTGCACGACGGTGAACGCAGAGGCTACTGGCGTTTCCACACTCAGAAGGAGTACCGGCAAACTGTGATCCCCGCCTACCTGAACGACCGACGCGCACGAGTCCTACTGGACTCGGGCGCCGAGGTGTCGATCCTCGATTCGGACTTTGCGCGTGAGAATGATATCGAGGTCGACTCCTCGCGGCACTTGAGCTGCGTCGGAGTCGGCGGGGCAAGTTTTGCGACCGAAGGGAAAGCGAAGGTGAAGATAACGTTGGCAGGTGAATTGGCTTACGAGTTTGAGCTGTGGGTCGGAAGACTTGGCGGAGGCTCGACGAATGCAATCCTCGGAACGGACTTCATGACTCCTGCGGGCATCCGACTCGACCTCGCTGAAGGAGTCGCCCTGATGCCGGACGAGGTTCGCGTCAGCTTCGAGGGTAGAAGACCTCTCTACAGCGACAAAGCAGAAACGGTGAGAGTCCGTGAGTTCACGTCGTTGCCTCCAGGGGAGTCGATGAACATACGCGTTCGGAACCAACCGCGGAAGAAGCTCTGGGTCAAGAGGCGGGAGTCCTGGGTTACGACCGGCATCTTCGACGACCAAGGACACCTTCGGGCGTTGAAGGTGACTAATCTCAGCAAGCTTCCTGTCAGCATCGCCGCGCAGACAGTTATCGGCGTATGGATGCACAAGGAAGGCATACCTCGGGCACCAGGCTTCGTTTCGATCGGCTCGCGCAGATACAACGAGTGGGTCACGTTGGTCTACGAGTCGGAGCCAGAACCGTGTCTGGAGACCAGACGACGTGCGGCAGATGAGATCTACGAGGCGGCGTTGCCGCCGCCAGTCGAAAGGCCGAAGTACACAACGCCGACAAGAATCCTGAAGAAGACAGAAGCGAAGATCGGCTCGTTAGCACGCTCGGACGAACAGGAAACCTCGGCGGACGACGGAGTGTCGGCACTTACCGACGACCGCGTAAAACGCGAGATGGATCCGACCGTCTTCATCCACGAAGGGGGTGACCTCAGCGCCGAGGAGATCGAAGGACAGATGGCCGTGATTCCCGAGGTGCCAAGAAACGACGAGAGCGTCAAACGAGAGGATATCCAAGTCGCGCTGACAGGAGGAGTGACCGAAGGGGAAGTCGACCGAGTGCGAGAAATCCTTTGGCGGCGACGACACCTTCTCATGGGGAAAGGAAATGCCCGCCCACCGGCCGCCAAAGGTGTCGTCTGCGACATAGACGTCGGCGATGCCAAGCCGGTCGCGCAGAGGCGTCGCCGGGTGCCACCGCAATATCTGTCAGACCTAGTGAAGGGTCTCTTGGAAGCAGGATTCGTGAGACCGTCGACTTCCTCGTGGGCGTCACCTATCGTGATCGTCATCAAGAAGAATGGGGTTGATATCCGTCTATGTGTAGACTATCGAGTCGTCAACTCACTTACTCGACTGATGGTGTATCCGATGCCGGTTGTACAAGATCTGTTAGAAGACTTGACGTCGCTGCGGTGGTTTTGCTCGCTCGACATGGCATCAGGATTCTGGGTCGTACCGATGACCGAACGAGCACGAGCTGTTTCAGCCTTCGTGACGCCTTTTGGTCTCTACGAGTGGACACGCATGCCGTTTGGGTTAAAGAATGCCCCACAGATATACCAGCGACTTCTCGACAACGCGCTTTATGGTTATCTGAAGATCAAGCCCGGTCAACCCACCGACAAAGCGGGAGACGTCTTCCAATCTGCGCGGTAGGAGGTCACGCCAGAAGACCTCGTGCTGGAAAAGACGGATCCCGGCCGGCTAACGGCCGCCCGAGCAGCGTTTGACCTGCTGAAGAAGAAGCTCGTGGAGACACCGATCCTACGTCACTTCCAGCCGAACAAGGAACCTGTCGTCGTCGTATACGCCAACGATGGGCGATTGCCAGCTCGCTCCTAAGAGCAGAGGACGGAGTCGAGCCGGTAACCTTCTGCAGCCGGGTGCTAAAGCCGCACGAGCTGAAGTTTGCGCCTGCCGAGAAAGAAGCGTTAGCACTCCTTCAGATCCTCTCGCAGCAGTCGAACCTACTGCTGGGGCGACAGATCCGCGTACTCACAAGACACTCGACCCTGGCGTGGCTTCTCACCGCCAAGGGACTCTGTGGTCGCCTGGAGAAGTGGGGCGTGATGCTGAGCCCATGGTCGCTCACGATACAGAAGATCGCGAAAGACGAAGATCACCTGACTGGACTTCTAGCAGCAGCGGTCGGCCCAGCTGACCGAGTCGACGAGATGCTGGAATCGATCAGACCACGGAAGGTGACGGGCCGAGTGAAGTTCAGCGGGCTGCCGAGGACTCTGGCACCGGGCGAAGAAAGCTGGGTCGTTTCATTCGATGGCTCAGCGAAGCCGAGACGAGGTCTGGGTAGCTGCGGTGCGATCCTTTGGGCTACACCAGAATGGAGAGCCGTCGCTGCGCAAGCACGGTGTTTCGAAGAGGGAACTGTCAACGAAGCCGAGTATCGTGGCCTTCTCCTTGGACTCGAGCTAGCCAGAAGACACGACGTCAGGAAGCTCATCGTGTGTGGAGACTCACGGCTGGTGATCCAACAGCTTCGAGGAGAGATCGAGTGCCGGTCGCCCGGACTGCAGGTGTTGCAGGCAAAGGCCGCAACCGAACTCGCGACGTTCGAACGAGTAGACTTGGTACACGTCACCCGATGCTACAATGCGGCAGCAGACATGATCACCGGAAACGCGCTCCAGCGAGGTACAGACCGTGATATCCCGGAAGAAGACTTCGCGGACTTGGAGACCCTCAGCCGTCTCAAGGAGGTGTTGACGCGTGAAGAAGACCTACCAGTACAAGTCCAGGTGATGACTAGGCGTCAACGGCGACAAGCGTCGGATGAACGACATACCGTCGAAAACAACCAAGATGACGCCCCCGCGAGCAGTTCTGAACAACGGACTCCAGAAGCGCAGGAAGCCGGGGAACTTCTCCAACGCCTGAGGTCGGATCGGATCGGCATAGCGCAGAAGGAAGAAACATGGAGCGCCGACCTAAGGAAGTATCTGGAAGGAGAAGTCGGACAGCTGACCGCTGAGCAGGCTGGGACGTCTGCAAGACTCGCGGACAACTTTGAGCTGGTAGACGACCTCTTGTATTATGTCGGGCCTCGGTATGAACGGAAGCGTGGTGACACTACAAGACTGCTGCGAGTAGTACTGCCGACAACGTTAGTCCAAGAAGTCCTTCACCATTACCACGCGAGTCTTACCGGCGGGCATCAAGGGGTGACGAGAACCTATGCGCGAGTGAAGAAGTTCCTATACTGGCGAAGACAATATCAGGATGTCAGAGACTTCGTCCTAGCCTGCACAGACTGCCAGTCAGGCAAAGGAGACCCGCGGATGACTGGAACGTCTCCCGGCAACCTGGTGGCCAGAAGACCATTCCAAATCGTTGGAATGGATCACGTACCGTCCCTGCCGAAGACGCATCGGGGCAACACAGAGCTGCTAGTTTGGGTTGACCATCACACGGGTTTCGTGATTGTCTCCGCCAACCCATCGCGAGAGGCACAAGTAGTCGCCGAGTCTTACGAGCGGTGTGTCTACAGGCATTACGGTGCGAGTGAGATCATCAGGCACGACAGGGAACCTGCCTTCATGTCAGAAGTCTTCCGAGAGTTCAACCGACTGATAGGACAGCGCAGCAAAGCAACGCTAGCTTACAGACCTCAAGCGAATGGAACGACGGAACGAATGGTGCAGACGGTCATGCGAGCAGTGAAGCTGTACGTCTCCGACCCAAATCAGCGAGACTGGGATGACTACGCCGAACGACTGGTCTTCGCACTCAACCTGTCATTCGACAGAACGCGTCAGGAAACGCCGTTCTACCTGCTGTATGGTTGGGAACCAAAGACGACGCTAGAAGTCGGCTTACCTGAAGAAGACGGCGGTCGGAAGACCTCCGAGCGACGAGATGGCGAGCGGAACTCCAATCCACTACCGGAAGGCCAGAAGACGCGACCCGTCTTCTGGAAGAAGCCGTCGAGGACCGAAGAACCGTGCGAATGCGAACGAGAAAGGAAGCGCAGAAGAAGTCCAGCCAGGAGACCACGTTTGGCTCTACATCAATCAGGTCAAGCCTGGTTACGCGAGGAAGTTAGCGCACATGTGGCATGGCCCTTTCCGCGTCCTCGAGAAACCAGAGACGTACCTAGCCAGACTGGAGACGGAACACACGGACTACAGATTCTTCCCTCTCGTCCACGTATCAAGACTCAAACTCCGGCGAGAGTTCCCGGTGAGACCGCCAGAAGACCTCGAGGTGACGCCAGAAGACCGATTCGACTTCGACGAGGCGATCTTGCCCGAGGACTCCTTCGAACCCGACCACGAGGCAGGTGACTACGAAGTCGAGCGGATCCTTAGTCACCGAGAGCGCCGAGCTGCACGACAAGGGCGAGTTATTCGAGAGTACTTGGTGCGATGGAAAGGGTATGAGGAACCCACCTGGGTAGCCGAGGCAGACTTGCGGGCACCCAGTCTCCTGGAGGAGTACGAGAAGCAGACGCGCGCGCGCGCCAGGTTCTCGGTGATGGAGGTCGAAGAGGAGTAGGGTGACACTCGGAGGTTCACCAGGCTCGAAACTGCTGGACAGAGTCAGAGTCAATTCACTCTGAGTCTCCACAGAGAGAGCACTTACGTGTCAGTAGCGTTTACCAGAAAACGAGGGAAGAGTCAGCAGGAAGCGTTGAAGACGGAAGAAGGCCGCAAGGTTGAAGACGGGAAGACGGTGACACAGCCTCCCCCACGCATCTAACGCCCGGAAGCCACACGATACCGCCATGCACGCTGCACCCAGCGGTCTCTCCGCGCGCGTACGTCGTGCGCGGAAGCTGCGCGAACGAGAAGGGGCGACAGTGCGGAGGCGACGCCACACATGCCAGCGCGTGACCGAGAGGCCACGAAAGGGCAACCCTGTGGGCGAGGAACGTGGGACCCGCCGTTTGGTGCGCGGGCGAGAGCGTGGAGCGCGTCGCGCATGAGAGAGGGATCGAGGGAGAAAGCGCCAAGCGAAAGAGGGGGAACCCGAGCCACCACCCAACTGCCGGAAGAACGCCAAAGTGCGGGAGGTCAACGTCGAAACTTAACGAGGCACTGATATAAGGTCAAAGAAGGAGTCGACAATCAGAAGACCAGAAGACGACGACCTTAGCACAAGAAGACAGAAGTGGATTCAAAGGGTGAACGACGAATGACTAGAAGGTGACGGGAGACAGAGAACGAATCACGAGAAATCAGGTCACCGATGAAGTCACTCCTGCTCGCCGTCTTTCGACGAGCGGGGCTGGGACGCATCACTCGACGACGAGCACGCTTGTCGACACGCGAAGCGCCGGAACCAGCGACCGAAGCAGACGCGTCTCGCTTCTGACCAGCCGCGACGCGCGCACCTTCCGAAACTGAAAGCCGATTCCTAGTCAACCACTTCCATCGCCCCGGAAGCAACAGACGACTTACCGTGGGGAGACTCACGAGAAGACGCCTGCGACTTAGACGGACGAGACGGTGTAGTAGCCGGCTTGACGAACTTCGTCGTCGGCTGTGGCGTGCTGGGGGTCGAAGCGGAAGCAGAAGACGGAACCTTGGCCTTGGCTGGCCTTGGTCCCGCCAGACGACGAATGAGCCCCGCTCACTGCAGGCAAGTGGCCACGGCTTGGCACGATGATGTCGAACGGAAGACGACGGAGCGGGAACGCCGGGTGGAGCATGACGTCACGGCCATCTTTGCCCCGGAAGAAGAGACGCTCCGGCTGCTGGTCATCGACAAAACGACAGTGAGTCTCCAAACTGGTACCTTCGTCTGGCGTGATAGTCATCACGCCGTAGGCCGGAGGCCAATAGAAGAAGGGGTCCAAGAAGATGTCCGGAGACACTCCCGAGCCGATCAAGTCGGAGATCAGCTCAAGGTGAGCCACCCAGTGGGGCGTCAAAGTGCCGTTTCGCCGACGTCGCTCGTCGAGAAAGGCCTCCCGCGAGTACTCCTCAAGCTTGCCAGTCTTGGGGTTAGTGAGCTGCGCGTCGACAGGCATGATGTAATGGGTCCGCTCCCAGAACACCTGCCCGTGGCGTTTATACAGCAAGCGTGTGTTGTTGTACAACACCTCGAACCGTCGATCGCGCTTGTTGAAAGACCTTGGTTCAGGAGGCGGGTACAAGACGCGCCACGGCTCGGTTGCGTAGAAGTCTTCGACCTCGCAAATGGTGACTTGACGCGCGTCAGCTTCGTTGGTGAGCATCGCATACTCCTGGACTGTCGGCGTGTTGCGCTCGCCCTCGAAGAAGCCGAGAAACCAAGGAAACTCGCGCGTATGGGTGACCATCCGGGTCCTCTCGTCGCCAATGGCAGGGCCGACCGGCCACAGCGCGTCCTTGGGAATCGGCAACTTCTGACGCTTGGCAACCACACGCTCCAGGAAGCGACTGAACGACTCGCGTGCCTCCAAGAACCCTTTCTTGGACATCTTGGTCGTTCGGGTCTTCGACTTGAGGAGATGCGAGGTCGACGGGCGCGCACGAGTCTTTGACGGAAACACCTCAACAACGTCAGAGTCGTTGTCCTCACCGTCGGAGATGGCCTTCTTCTTCGAAGCCACAGGGGCGAGCACGATCTCTTCATCTGACGCGACTTGGTCGTCGTCGTCGCCATCAGCTACGCCAGCCTCTGCGTCCGACACCTCGTCCTCTGCGTCATCCTGGTCGCCACCACCACGGTCGTCGCCGCTGCTGACGACGTACTCGTCGTCGCTCCCACCCGGGAAGTTGTCAACCTCACCCGACTCCACCTGATTCGAAGAATCGATATCCATCGCACAGGGGTCGGCGTCGGGAGACGCACCGGACGCAGCAGACGATGGTGGTGCGCCGCGGGCAGTGGTCGACACCGCAGCTGCGAGAGGGACTCCTGAACCGACGGCTTCCGCCTTGGCAACCTTCTTGGTCTTCTTGTCGACGGAGCCCTTACGGAGCTTCTTCCAGTTGCCGCGCAGGAGACCTTCCAGCACCGTGCTCTTGTCGGGATGATCGAACAGCGGACAAGTCGCTAAGTCGACAGGTAGTCGCGCAGAACGATCCTCCAGAAGGCGGCGGACCTCAGTCGACGACGGCAGCTGATCCAACCCGAACAAGCGAGGAGACACACCAGCAGACGACCCGTCAGACGCCTCCGCGGCCTCAAGCGCAGAGATCAGGCCGCGAAGGGCGTCGTCTCCGCTGATGCCTCGACTCAACTCGGTCTTCAAGTCGGGAAAGACGGCACCCAAGGCACGAGGGAGACGGCTGTCGAGATCGGGCGTCTCCCCTTTCGCCAGCTGAAAGAGCGACTCGATCACACGCCCACGACGGTCGTAGCTGAGGAGAACACTGCCGAACACAGCCTCGTACTCGCGGCAAGAACGCTCGTATACTTGAGCGACGGTGACGGCGAAGCCCATCAGCGCGAGCAGACGCTCCTCGCGACCACGAATGTCGCCCGGCGCACCGAGCGACTCGAAGCCAGCCAATCTGTCGCGGAGAGACTTGACAGTCTCGGCGGCCTCTTTCGTCTCTCGATCGCGGACTTCTTGCAGCTGCGTGAGCTGTTTTGACGCGGTGATGAGGGCAGCGGACTTGTCGTCGAGCTGTTTCTTAAGGTCACGAAGCTCCTCCTTGAGCCCCAAGGCACTCGCCTCGTGCTTGTCGCGGTCAACGCGAAGTGTCTTGTTCTCGGACTCGAGCCGCTGGTTGCGCTCGCGCATCGTGTCGACTTTGGCGATGCTCGCGGCAGACGAATCTGGAGAAGTCGCCCGGGCCGAAGCGGGAGGAGCGGCCTTGAGAATGGCAATCTCCTGCTCCAGGAGACGAACGCGACTGCGCGACGACTCAAGAGATTTCGAGACAGCGTCGCGTGACTCCTGAGTCGCAGTAAGAAGCGCCTGAGAGCTCTGCAGAAGGCCACGAGATGAGACGGACGCAACAATGGCGCAAGCCCCCGACGGTCACTTACCCCCAGCGCGCTTCGAGTTCGGCTCGCGCTCCGTACGAACGCGCGCACCGGAGCCGGAGCGCGAAGGATCCAGGCCCGGAACGAGGAAGGCGAACGGCTCTAGCATCGGCGGCGACTCGGTCGACTTCTTCAACCTCTTGAGCACCTGCTCCATCACCAGCCCGTGGTGGCATGGGTGGAAGCCGAGGTCCCGAGGCATGAAGCGAATCCGATCGGCCACCTTGTTGGCTAGGGTAGCCAAATCGCTGCGCAATCGATCGGGCTCGGTCGCCCACGCGCGCGGGCCAAGCAGCTGAGCCGTGTTGACGGCGGCGGACGGGGAAGCACGCGGCAGGGCCGCGGCCTGCTTCTTGACAGAATCCCGACGTTGGTCGACAACCCGCTGCGTCGCGTCGAGACCAGCGGGCACAGAAGACGCCGAGTCGACCGGAACGGCGGCAGCCGAAGAGATAATGGTCGCCGAAGGGCGCGCCTTATCGGGAACACGCGCGGACGTCTGAGCGGGTGCGGAGCCCGATACGCTTGCAGTGGACGCGCTGACGGCCGACGCGCTGACGGCCGGCACACTGGCGGTCGGCGTGTCGACAGACGACGCATCAACGACGACCGAAGGCGGAGAGGACTCCTGCGAGAGCGTAGCGGCCACAGCAACAACGTCCGGTCCCGGCGCCTGGACCGATACCACCTCAGCAGGTGGCACCGACGACGTCGACGCCGACGACACACCGGGGGTTGCAGACGACGCAGAAGCACGCGCATTCACCGAAGAAGACACGGACGACGACGACGCCAAGGGCGGAGGGTCCGTCACCTCTGGAACAGCGCGCTGAGGCGCGGGCGCATTCGCAGGAGCCGACGTGACAGGCGTGTCGACAGAAGACATCTTCGACAAGGCCACTTCACAAATGGTTTCAACGGTGAAGTCGTCTCCACGACCACACCGTTGAAAGGGGCGCTGTGGTGAAGTGATTGGGAGAAAATCCAGTCACCCAAGACGCTCTCCTTTCTCAACCTCGAGAACAGCCGAACCAGAAGACAGGCCGACCAGCCGTCAGGCACAGGGTACCAACTCGCTGGCACAAGTGTATCCACATCGGTTGAAGAAGACGGAGAGTTGGACCGGACTTCTGATTAGGTCCAAAGGACTTCTGAGGAGGTCCAGGAGACTGACCCGTCAGCTAAACAGGACTTCTGGTAGAAGTCGGGGTAGGCGACATCTAGGGCTTTTGGACAGGGAACTGCTAAATGGTGAATAGACTCTTCATTTTGCCCTCAAGTACACAAGTGCCTCCGAGGCGGAGAGCCGAAGACTCCGTCGCGCATTCGGCGCGCGACGTTAAACCATCCCGGGAAGTCGGCACACGCTCGAATTATCGCGTGGTGCTGCCCCGAAGACAGTAGAGGCGTCGCATCTGGCTTGGAGTTTTGGCCAAGTCAGTGCGACAAGAAGGCACGTGGTTGTCGTCGCGCGGGCTTCTCCCCCGACACCACGAACCCCGTCCCGTGGAGTTTTGGCCACGGACGGCAAGAGGAAGGAAGTCGACGAAGCAAGCGGCTTCTCAAGGCAGGAGACTCTCCTTCTCAAGGAACTCCTAAGGCGAGCACCGTCGTGCTGCCGCCCACGCACCTCGCGCAACCGATTACGCCTCGGTTGCTGGCGGGCGTTGCGTCAAGACACCGGCCGTCTCGCGGGTACCGAATCTTACCCGCGGACTCTGCGCCAGGGCAGCGAGGGATTCACGACCCCTCCCCCAACCTCAGACTTCTTGTCAGAAGGCCGCCCTCGGTTCCCTCAGCGACTTATAGGGGACCGCTGCGCTGGCAGCTAGCTCAAGATCCAAGAACCCAAGGTCTGTGCGTTGGCGACCGCGCGAGCCGAGCTTCGCTGAGCTCTTTTCGCCGGCCACTACACCACAGTATAGCAACTTGTCCAGCGTGAGGCACATGTCATCCCATGTCACCGCCTTGTACGCGATGTTATCGATATACGAGGATCTCCCCAGAACCGGGCCCATGTTTGCTGACGCTGGGATGCCGAGCTGGAAGACTGTCTTTGCTTCGTCACCCGTGTCGCGCTCGCTTGCCGGCTTCGGCAACGCCTCGCCGGGCTCAATACCTAGCTCACGGAGTACTTCGGGCTCGACCTCAGCCTCCAACGCCGGGGGAAGCCGCACGAAGCCCCAGAGACAATTGTCCAGCACTTGCTGGTAGATCAACGGTGCGTTCTTGAGGCCGAATGGCATGCGGACCCACTGGAAATGTCCGAGAGGACAAACGAATGCGCTAATATGCTGAGCCCTTCGTGTCATAGAGATGGCCCAGAACCCGCTGGCCATATCGAGGCTCAAGAACCACATCGCTTTGTCGAAGTTGTCGAGCATCTCGTCGATGAGCGGCAGAGGGTAACTCATCAGCGTGATGAGCTGGTTTACCAACCGATAATCGATGCAAAGACGGATATCCAGTCCATTCTTCTTCATGACGATGACTACGGGGCTGGCCCACTCCGAATCCGAGTAATCGACGATTCCGGCTTCCAGCAGCTTCTTCACGAGCTCATACACCTTCTCGAGGAGGTGACCAGGTATGCGTCTGGCGCGCTGGGATATCGGCTTCGTGTCGGTGGGTACTTCGATGTCACAGACCACGCCCCTCGCCGGGGGCGGTACTGCATTGCCGGATCCCAGGAAACCAGCTTGGTGTTTCTTGAGGATCGCCCGAACCCGCTCGATCTCCTCTGGTGAGTTCCCGTCTGGCTCGCCAACGTCTGCTTTGCTGACATCTGCCGGCTCATCGTTCACAACTAGGTCAGGCAAGATGGCGAGCTGGTTCCGCAACTTGTGCAATAGTAAGTGGTCGGTGCCTTCATGATAATACGACTCCGCATCTTGCTCGTTTGCCAAATCGTCGAGCGCTGCCACTGCTTTCAACGTGTGCGCGAGCCTGTCCGTTGCATTCGTCGGTTCGGCCAGGTCCCTCTCGGTCAAGAACTTCGCTGCAATCACCAACTTCGACGAGTCCGACTCTGTAGCCGTTCCTGCTGCATCCCCTGGGCTCGCTCGCGGGTCGGCGCTAGCCACAGGGCCAGCCATGGCAGCGAAGCTCGTCGCGACTTGCTTGCAAGCCGGGCGCTTCAACACCTGCGTGGGCGTCGGATACACTGGGCGATGGACTGCTGGTGGAAGGCTGCTCGCTAGCTCTTCTGCTTCACGGCGAACAGCTCTGACAAAGCGGGGTGAATGGCTACCCTCGTGGGCAAGCAGTCGCCACTCATCGTACTTCGGCGTGCCAACTCGTACCGGCCCACCAGCTCCCAGCGGCAGATGCCCCGCTTCGACGAGGTGGGCAACTGGCGTCCTAGACGCCACGCTCAACAATCGCGCTGAGATGTTGGTCACCTTCACTGACTTCGGCCTGCCTGATGAGCCGGGCATGATTGTCGTGACCCAGTGCGGACCGCGACATGCCCAGATCACCAACTGGTCAGCGAGGTGTCGGCCATAGATGATCGGTACGTGAGCTGACTCGCCAGGAGGTATCGTCAGGTCAGTCGGTGAGCTAACCTCAATGCGCTTCGGTAGCTTGGGGCGACTTCCAGAGCTGGCAAGCGGGATGCGCTCTTCGTCTGGCAGTCGCACAGCACCTTCATAGGCCCCGATGCGGACTCCTGCTGCAATCATGAAGTCCATGCCGAGTAGACACTGTATGCCGTCCCCGATGTTTCCACACCAGATCTCCAGGTAATAGACGACGCTTGCGCCCAGCGTGATCTTGACGGTTGCCTTGGCGTTGACATACGTGGTGATGTTCCCTATGCCCTTGATACGCAGACGCTCGTTGAACCTCAGCTTCAAGCCTAGTTGGCGAGCGAGGTCGAGACTGATTATGTTTGTTGTGGAGCCGGAATCCAGCAAGATCAGTGCTCGGCGATTGCACACGGCGCCGTGCACCAGCGCAATGCCAGCTTGGGCTGCCGGCTTTTGGTGGTAAGACCACCACCCGCGACGCTCGCCCGGCTCGAGGCGGAACGCCGCTCGCCAGTCTCCTGGCTCTGTAGGTGAGTCGCCAGCCATCATGAATGAACACGCTTCATCCTGCGTATGACAAACTGACTTCTCATTTTCGTTGGTTAGCGAAGCTTGACCAACATATGCAAATACATGCAATGCGGGAACTTGTCTCTCGTCGCGTACCAGGGTTCCAACTCCTGGCGAGCCTCCCAGTTTAACCCTTTCGTTGCCGAATCGCGTATAATGACCACTTTATCGTCATTTTACGCTTTACTATCGAATTATATGCGCATATAAAGTACGCACAATGACCACTTCTCGCACATTTTAGACGAATAGAAATGCACCACATGGTGAAAGATTTCAGTTTCTCGAGCGAAGATTGAAAACTACGTCGTATACTACGGAAAACATGGAAAACTACATGCTAGCGAGGTAAGGCAGCCGCGGATGACGTCGCATAGGCTGGCCAACTAGCTGCCTGAGATTTGAATCGTGGAGTAACTTGCAGAATTATGTACATCGCACAAGTAGAACGAGGCGCATGGGCAGCTGCCTGAGCACACTGACTCCAAATATCCAACACGATCGTACAACACCAATGCTTCAAACAGAGGGTGTTCGCACCCGATAGCATGGTCATGACGCTGGAGCTGCAATAGGAAGACGGAGGTAGAGATAGAGATGAACGCAGCGAAAAGAAGATTATGAGTAAAAGCAAATGTGTATTGACGCTTAGAGTTGAACTATATACGCATCACTAGCGTCAGATGCATGCGCAATCGATTCGCGTCCCGCAGTGTATCCGCCGTCGAAGTCAGACGAGAAAATGCTGGATGCCAACTCCCGTGGACTAAAGATCTCTTGTAGACTCACCGATTCTTGGCCGAAGCTGTTGTCATGTGCCGACGGGCTGAACATACCTTGTTCGTCCTGCACTGCGTTCGCTGTCAACCCATCGAATGGGCTGAAGATGAGTGTTGGCGGGCTCTCAGGTTGCTGGCTTGACTCGACCTGACTCGTTTCGACAACGGTGTCGAGTGCGAGTTGACGTCTCGCTTGAAAAATCTTCGACGAGCGCTTGATCCGACCCTTCTCGTTGAAGACACCGCGCGGCAAGTAGTAGTCGTGGAACTTTTGCCAGCATGTCCAGTCAGAGCGAGGACAGATGACGCTGGAGAGGCTCTCTTTAGGAGGATACAGCTCTGTGCAAACGCAGATGTTGTGCTGATTGCAGTAGAGAGTCTTCATGGTCCACGGTCGCCCTTCAAACATGCACACCTTGCATCCACGTTTGCCGCGCGTGCCGCTTGGAAACTTGACCTTGGACAACGTGAAGTCGCACGGCGCGACGTATGGCGACATCACCTTCGGCCAACTGGTAGTCGAGTGTGACGATGAATGGCTGATGTCGTCGGCGAAGAGCAAACCATCATCTTCGGCTGTCTCCTTCCACTTCCCGGAGATCAGTTCCGATGCGAGATCGATCATGAACTGCCGATGCTGGTTGCGGAGACTTTTGTCGGACTCGTCCACCATGCACTTCGTGACATAGGCGTTTACACGAGCGATATCGACGAAAGCGAGCGCAAGCTTCTTGTGCCACTTTTGCATCGAGTGTCCGTCTGCCAAAGAGTACTTAGCTCGGAGCTGATCGAGACGATCAACTCCTTGCATGTGCTTGTTGTACTCAGCGACACACTTCGGTGCTGGGTAGCTGACATGGTTTTTACCAATAAGCCGAGTCACTTCACCCATTCCAGATGAGTCCGCATTCGACAGGATGTTGACGACCGAGCCATCCATCCAGGACGCCGCAACCATCTGTCCCGACTTGCTTACACCTTGAAGCGATGAGCCACGGCTCGTTCGACTTTTTTGCAAACATGTGTGCCTTGGGAAACAGAGCGGAGTTCTCGCGGATGGTGCCTCGACCGTACATCCCAACATCACGAAGACTAAGTAGCAAAGTCACAGACGTGTAAAAATTATCCGTGTTTACCACCCGCTTGGTGTTATGGAGGGGCTGAGTAACTTCGAGAACGATCTGACGAATGTTGGACGAGAACTGAAGGCGGTCGTCGAGATACTTGGCCTTGTCGGTGTCGATCACGCCCTTCAATCGATCTTCCATGTCACTTGCGCAGTGGAGTCGGAAACCAACCATGAGCCAAGTTGTGGCACAACAACACGCGTAGATCTTGAAGTGGAACTTCCCGGTCGGCTTCGATGAGTTGTACACGATGAGGTGGCGACCAAACTTCGAACGACACGCGATGCTCGACTCGTCGACGGCGACGTTCCTTCCCAACACGACGTACTTGGTGCTTGTATACTTGAGCATGCTTAGGAGCGGTCGGATTCTAGCAACAGGATCCTTCTTCAGCTGCTCGGGTGTTACCTTGTGTCGGAAGCACAGGTTCTTGCGAATGAACTGGAAGCGCTTCAACGTCATGAAGTTCTCGAGTCCGAATGTCGAGGTGACGCCAAAAATCTCGTCTTCCGCTTGATTCCCCCAGTAGTTGGAGTACTCGCCCTTGTCCACGATGGTCATGTAGAACATGATGCCGAAGAAACGCAACATCTCATCGAGAGTGACAAGTTTTCCCTTGTCCGTAGCCGCATACGCGTTGGTCTCGTTCACCACAATCTTCCAGAACGCCAGCGGCAAATAGGCAAGAAAACTTGAGGAAGCTGTTGAAAAGAGATGCTTCTTGTCCTTTATTACCTTAGTCTCTGTTGTCCCATCCGGATGAGTGTACAGATCTGAAGGCTCGCTCATCTTCTTGCCGGCTTGAAAGACGAGCTTCGTAATCTGCTCGACCATCTGCAGATTCGATGGGAGTGGGGTCTTGGTTACGAAACGATCCGCACTTCCATCGAGAACGACGTAGTCGTCGAGGTTGTCGCAGTGAACCATCGCTTCTGCCGACGGGACTTCACAGATGTGCTTCCATGTCGCCTTGTTGAGAGTACTTCCACTTAGGGTTTCGTAGTTCTTGATACCACGTTCGACAACCTCACGCGAGACGCGATGCGTGTACATCTTCGACTGGAAGTTGGTGACCGTCCACCGAATCTCGTATGCAGGGCCACCACGCTTCTCACCCTTGACAGACTTCGCCACATGCACGCGCCCGGAGAGAAATAGACCACCAACATCCTTGTAGAGCTTGGTCGGCATCCACTCCTCTTTGTCGCAGCAATACGAAACCATGCGACCCACCAACGGGTCGCGAGTCTTCGCTGGCGGTGACGCCTTCGGCTTGACAGGAGTACTCTTGGGCTTTGGCGGCGGCCATGCGGCGCGAGGGACCTCTTCGACGGCAGAAAGCTCCAGGGGTGGCAACTGAAGAGACTTACTTGCTGCCTTACGCGGCGAGCGAATGGGCTTGGTCGGTGTCTTACGAGGTGACGGAACCGACTTTTTCGATGTCCTGCGCTTGGGCGTTGGTGCGTCATCGTCCTCGAGTTCCTCAAAATCTGAATCGCGAACGGGATCGCGAACCAACCTCTTCCGCTTTGCGGCTCGAATCGCGCCAACACGACGATGGTAGCATGCCGCGCGCGCTGCAGTAGCAAGCATCGCCTGGGAACTCGGTGATGTCGTTTCCGCTTGCGTCCTTCAAAGACAGGGCCTTGCAAACGTCATTCGCACAAAAGTGATGCATCGGCTTCTCACATCTGATGCACGATCTTCCCACACCATCGGGACCGTCACCGCATGTTGCGCAGACTTGTCCGGTTCGGACGTCTCACCCTCAGCCTGCTCGTCATGATACGCCTTCACCGACGACTCCGGCAGATTCTCCTCGGGCTCCCACGTCTGGTCGTCGAAGCCTAGCCAAGCGACGAGATACTCGGTCACCGTAACACCCTTCTTTGATGTCGTACGCATCTTCAGCAGCTTCTCCACCTCGTATTCGTCTGAGGCATGATGAGACGCGGACACGGACGGCGACAACTCCACTGCGTTTGGTAACTCATCGACAGTAGTGTCTTGATGATCGTCGGTTTGAGCATCAACTTCGACTGGCAGAGACGCTTCAATCTCTGACTGGATACTCACACGTTCCAACGCGTCATAATACGCCTGGACCGATGCTTCAGGGAGGTTCTCCTCGGGCTCCCATGTCTGATCGTCGAAACCAACCCAAGCGACGAGATACTCGGTAATCGTAACTCCATTGTTGGTGGTCGTTCGTTTCTTCAAGAGCTTTTCCACATCGTACTCTTCGGTTGGAGGAGACGCGGGCGTAGATGTTACGTCTTCTTTGACAAGCGTGAGCTGTTGAGGGATCGGACTTGCTGGCGTTGACACTAGCGTCGCTCTGCAAAACGCAGCAACGAGATCTGATGGCAGATTTAGCTCAGGCTCCCATGTTTGCTCATCATATCCCTCCCATACCACAAGGAAAAGACGAGAATCGCGACCATCAACCGAGACGACCTTCGTGTCCAGCAGTTCCGAGACAACATACTCGCGAGAGCGAGCCTTCTTCTTCGTCGATTGGCGCGACACTGGACGTGTCCGCGTGACTGACCTTCTTCCCGTTTGGGACCGCGTCCGAGCGAAACTCGACCTTGTCACCATGTCGAAAAACACAGAATGATCGACAGCTGGCGACGTCGGAGGGAAGGGGAAAAAATGCTTGGTCATCCCGAATCGGTCATAAACGTGTCCTCCAGAAGGCGTCATCCAGAAAGCGATGAACAAACGATACACGACGTTGGAAAGCACCGCAAATCCTTGTGCCACGTATCGATCGGAATCTGAGCGTCATCGCCATTTCCATCACACATCCACCATCACAGGCAGCGTCATAATCGCCGTACGCGACAGCGTCATTGCATTTGACACAGCACTTGATAGTCAAGCGGTTGCACCTCGACATGTGTGTTCGCCATCTTGAGCGTCATCGCCATTTCCATCACAAGCAGCGTCATAATCGCCGTGCGCGACAGCGTCATTGCATTTGACATGGCACTTGATAGTCAAGAGGTTGCACCTCGACATGTGTGTTCGCCATCTTGAGCGTCATCGCCATTTCCATCACACATCATTAAGCGTCAAAAGACGGCACCCGCATGCTGTGCATTCTTCCAATCGCAATGCGGGAGGTTTCCTTGCGCCGTGAACACGACACTGGTACTCCCTCCATGCATGTCGTGCCTGGAAGAGGCACTGGCCGCCTTCGCGTCACATGCAGGGAGGGCTAGATCCTCTCCGGAGAAGGATCGGCGAGTCCCTGCATGTGACGGCAGGCCGACATACGGGTGCGCTTCATGAATGCGGTCGGATCTGTTGCAAATGCGATGTTAAAAATAGAAGCGAAAAAAACCCACGGAGAAACTCACTTGAGTCGTTGACGGAAGATTGCGAAATGACGGTCAGTCCACAAAAAAGCTTGTTTGAATTGTCCCTCCGAATTGTCATCCAGAATTGTCATCCAGAATTGAACAGTTTTCCACCAATCCGTTTGCTACACGATCAAACCACATGACCTAAATCAACCAATTAAATTTTCACCAAACACGCATAAAAAAACCTGAATGGTCACAACCTGTCGCACGTCCACACGTTCCATTTCTCAATTTCGTCAGGATCGCGCAGGCCAGAGGAACTGTCGCGTGTGGAAATGACTGAGGTGATCTAACATGTGTGCGTATGTGTCGTCAGATCTAGGCGAGTCCGGTGTATTGGCGAGTGTCGCTTCCACGGGAGCAACGTCTGCGTCGCTTGGGCGTCAGCGGAGGCAAGTGGTCGCTGCCTCTTGTCTGCGTGCACGGCATCGCGTGGGGCCTGCCGTCACGCGTGGAGACTCGCCGATCCTTCTCCGGAGAGGATCTAGCCCTCTCCGCGCGTGACGATAAGGCGGCCAGTGGTTGGTGCTGCGATTCGTGCCTGTTCCGAGAAAGTACTGGTGCTTTCGCAGCACAAGGAACTCTCGGAACATGGTCAGGGACAGCGGTGCTAGCGCACAGCACGCTGGTGGCTTGCCGCGGCAAGAGGCGGCAGATCGAGACGAAACTGTGCCCGGTGCGATTGCTGGCGATGCTCCTGTTCATGGTCACGATGCCGTCGATGAGGCAGCTCGGGTTGCGAATTGTTCTGCTGCCGATCGTGTAGACGCCGCTGCTCGTGCTCCTGCTCGTGGAGATGCTGAAGCCGCTGCTGCAGCTCCCGATGATCCTGCAGGGCGTTCTGCTGCTCACGACGCTACGACAGGGCGTGCGGGTGGACGTGGAGATGCTGCTGCGGCTGCTGCCGCTCAAGACGCGTCTGCTTCTCGTGGTGCTAGTCGTGGAGATGCTACCGCCGCTGCTGCGACTCAAGACGCCCCTGCTACTCGTGCTGCTAGTCGTGGAGATGATGCCGCAGCTGCTGCCGCTCAAGATGCTCCAACAGGGCGTGCGGGTGGACGTGGAGATGCTGCTGCGGCTGCTGCCGCTCAAGACGCGTGTGCTTCTCGTGGTGCTAGTCGTGGAGATGCTACCGCCGCTGCTGCCGCTCAAGATGCTCCAACAGGGCGTGCGGGTGGACGTGGTGATGCTGAAGGCGCTGCTGCCACTCAAGATGCTCCTGCTAGCTCTGCATCCGGGGCAAGTGACGATGGATCCAGTGACGATGACCAAGTTGCATCCTCAGTTAGCAGTGAACATGCATCCGCAGCGAGTCTCGAAGATGAAGCAAGTGACAGAGACGCATCCGCAGCGAGTGTCGGAGATGAAGCGAGTGACAGAGACGCAGCTGACGACGTCGATAACGATAGCGGAGGCGAAGATGCCCAAGCAAACGCTGTCAGTGGTGCTGCGATCAGCGACGCCGACGTAGCGAGTGGCAGTGGCGATGGCGACGAGGACGGCTTATTTTCCGACGATAATGCATCCCAAGTGAGTGGCGATACCCAGACTAGAAAGCGCAAGCGTGGGCCAAAGTCGGCGACGAGACTTGCTAAGGACAGGGATAGCTTGAAGAAGAAGAGGAAGGATCGCAAGAAGAAGAAGAAGAAGCAAAAAAAGTCGAATGCGGCGGAGTCATCCACGAGGACTTCGTCTACAACGACATCCACCCCTGCCGCCACCGCCACGACAACTGCTACCCCGTCGACAGCTTCTCAGTCCCGATCTCAAGGCACCGGTTCCGGTCCGCCTGCCGTGAATACCAGATCATGGACGGCGAATACCGCGGCGACGACGCCAAGGCCGAGCGCGCCAGGAAAACGACGTCGTGTCCCTGTCATCGAGGATGAAGAGGATGACGAAGAAGATAATGAAGCCAACGAGCAAGAAGATGACGACGACACGGAGCCGGACGAGCGACGTATTGAAGTATCTTCGTCTTCTGGAGTGTGCGCGGCACCACCAACAACTCCGGCAGGCAAGCAGCCAAGAGCGGCTTCGACTCAGCAGAGCACAGCGAACCTTGCCGGTTGGAAACCTCCAGCCCGCAAGCGTTTGAAGCAGCGTGACATGCCGCCCGGCTATTATCGTGTTGGGGGGGTCGACGATGTCCGCACCATGAATGGCGTGAAAGAGTACCTCGTTGTTTGGGCGAATCCCAAGGTTGGTGAACCAAGAAAGACATGAACACGATCTCTGAACGACATGAGCCACTTCAAGCGTGACTTGGACGCGATTGCGGCATGGAAGAAGACGGGCTCGAAGTTCAAGACTCTGAAAGACTTTTTAAGTTCGTCACAGGGCAAGAAACATAAGCCAGCGAAGGGACATGGTGCCGGGGACAGCTGAATGGCGTGCGGGTACGACGCTGTTGGTGTCGCGCTGGATCTTCTCAGGCTGCTGAACCCAGTAACAGACAAGATGATACAGGAGTTTCGCGAACGTGGCGGTAAGCGACGCAAGATCGACCCATCAGTTATTGTTCAGAAGGGTGTCACGTGGCCCGCGCTCCGACAGTTTATTAAGTCCATCGGTTCGATTGACATGGAGACGGTTGACAAGAGCATGTTCAAAGGCCACGGTGATGGAGTCGACGGACTTGCAAATTTGCAATTGCCTGACGGTATCTATTTGGTTGGTGGCTGGTCTATCCAGAACGTTGGACACTGCTTTGTGCTCGAAGTCTACGGCGATGGTGAATGCGTTCTTGTTCATGATCGAGAAAATACTGAAGGTGTCAAGTGGCTCTCGACTTGGCTCAAGAACCTCACGTTTGTTCGAAGTGTCGTTCCGAAAACAGGTTAACGTATGTGGTAAGATTTTGATTTTTTTTGTTATTCCCTCTTGTCGAACTCTACAAAACAGTGTTAGCTCTTTTGTAAATGAAGATCTCCACGCCCCTATCCTTGTACGTCACACCAGCCACAATCGTCTTCACATGAGTCCAAAGTTGGCAGAAGGCCTTGTTGCAACGACTGCTATGGCGAGCACACACTTGTTGGGACAATGCGACCACACGGAGCTTCGCGAGCCAGCAAAGGTCTTCAAGAGCGAAATTTGCCGCTGCTGTAAACAGCGTGTTGTGCGAAAACAGGTGCGTGACACTTTCCAATTCCACCAAGGCGCTGACGTCGGTCTTTGATATGTCCGCTGCGACGACCTTGATTTTTGACAATCGCGGCTGGATAGCTTCTTTCGACTTGACGATTCCTTCCAGCAGATTGACGAGCTCAACTCTCATCTCAACAGCCACACACTCGTAGAACCGACTCTACAAAGCCAGTTGTATGACGACATTCCCAACGCCAGCACCGATATCTGCAAACCCGTCTTCGTCACCCACTTTGTCGACTTCCAGGAATCCTCTTAGAAGGCTACTCAAACCCCGTGGACTAAGCTCGCCAGCATTTAGTTCGCACCGACCAGGTGGTTGCCGAACGTCAGATCGGGAGATCGAATCGAGCATTTCACCAGCAATAATGATCGATGTATCCTCAGAGTATGGCAAGGACTGCTCGCCACCGTCCAAGCATGCGTTGAACTGCTCAAGCAGCGAAGGGTGGTTTCTTCGCTTCAGCTTCTTCGTCTGCCTCGTGGTTTCTTCGTTTGACGTTCCATCCTCCGCATGCGAAAGCATCAAGGTCATTCTTGCGTCTCCATTTGCCTGGCTTAGGCACTCTACCATTCCCTGGGAGAGTTCAAACGTCGCTGAATGCTGAGCAGGATGCTTGCGTAGCTTGTGCTTGACTAGCGAATTCCGTGAACGAAATGGCGGGTGATCGCATGAATCACATTTAGCTTGAACTTCATTGTTTTGTCTCCGCTTCTCTTGTTTTTCTCTACACTCAGCTTGTTTAGGATTGCACTTACAGAAAACCAAGTGATCGAGAACGTTCTTCCACTTGGAGCCACGGTACATGCAAGTCTTCACAAGTGAATCAACGAACCCTCTCGGGTAGATGCGGATGTCACCAAGTTTAGTCACAGCATTGTAAGGACACGGAAACGAAGCTTCGACAAAGATTTGAATGTCTTCAAGTGACCCTGTTGTACAGAAGACCAAGTGCATATACACAGCCGTAGTCCTTCGCACAATATACAACGTTTTTGGCTGTATTTCAATGCAGATCCCTTGTTGCATAACGTGCTTCTCAATTCTCCCTGTGGGCTTCCCGCTGGTTGTCGTTGAAATCTCTCCACTTCCATCGATGCAAACCAAAAGCACTTTTGCGATCTCGGACTCCACAAGATCGAGGACCGAAATCGTCGGTACTTCAAGACACTTCGACGCAATGATATGTCTTCCAGCAACCATCCATTCACTACTTGGCAACAAGGGACTTAGAGCCGCGTAGAGATCGCCAATATCTTCAATGTTTGAATCCGAAAATGGAGTCAAAACATCGGTTGTCGACGCGATACCCGCGGTAATGCGACGGAACACCTCCGTTCCAAGCGGAATCATTCTCCCGATCGCATTCATGGTAACTCTGACTTCGGTATGACAAATGGTTGACAGCACACAGCGCTATCGCGATCAAACACGTCTCAACAACCACCCATCAAAAAGTGGTATAAATATCTTCGCGGGACTGTCTGTGAACTTTCAAAGAAATTCCCATCCCGTAATCTATTCTCGCACCATTTTATTCAATCACATCGCTTTCGGAAATCGCCTAAAATGACCACAATCCGGTCATTATAGAAACATCCGAAAAAAATCTACCCTGAAAAAACAGAAGGTGCAATCGGAAATGGGCCTTAAATGACCACATTATCGTCATTTTAGCCTTTCACTATGGAAATTGCACTATACAAAAATCAAGTCAAAACAGAGCACGGACGCTGGCAACGGCGTGTTGCTAGCGTGACCTTCAGCCTTGTACCAAGCCTTCAGACCTTCAAGCGCTTTCGCGACTTCGCACTCGGTGTCGGTGCCATGCGCGGTTCCGCATGCTGGGCACTTCTTTCGACACGCGTCGGCCGTGTGACCCGGTGTCTTGCACAGCGTGCCCATCACGCGCGATGGGCATTCAGCGAACCAGTGACCGGCTCCGCCGCAGCCGAAGCAGTTTAAATCGCGACGCGGACTGGCGTCCCGACGCGGTCGCTGTTCGGAGCTGGGGCGCTGGCTACTCGACTTCGAGCTTGCTGGCGGGCGGACTCCGGGGAATCGACGCTCGCTTGCAACAGCTTGGTAGGCCAGCTCTTCAGCCTCGTCTGCTTCGTCATCCAACTCGAACCGCACAGTCTTCTGTGGTTTTGAGTCGCCGTCTTCAGCTGCGTTCGCATCGTCCTCGTATGCCCAGTATGTCTGCGCCGACCCACGAGGCATCGAACGGTCTCGCTCCGAGCGAGCCGCTGACGAGGAACGTTCGCGATGCGAAGATCGACGCTCGTCACTAACTCCGACTGCATGTTCTTCGTAGGCTCGGAGCCCGCGCTCCAGCTCTTCGAGCGAGGCGAACGTCCGGCCCACCAGCGCAACCCGGATCTCCGAGTCCGTGAGCGACTTGATGAAGCGATTCACATGGTGGCGAAGGTCTTCTGGCGTCGACAAGGGGATGCGTGCCTTGCGAGCGGCAGCGTTGAACCACCAGAGGTGCTCGCGTGGCGTCTCACCCTTTTGCTGCTTCAGCGTGAAGTAGCGTTCGGCTTCCGAATTGCGAGACACGCAGAACTCCTGAGTGAACGCAGCTGCTAGCGACGACCACCGCCGGCGCGCTGACCCCAGTTGCTGGTACCAGGCTTCAGCTGCTCCACGAAGGTACAGCTCAAGGTTCTTGCAGCGTTCGCTCTCCGACCACATCCCGAAGGTTGCCATATACTGGTATTCCTTCCACCAAGCTCGCCGATCGGAGAGCCGGTCGGTGCCATCGAACAAGTCGAGGTAACGTTGAGGAATGAATGGCCGGTTTGCTGGAACAAACGCTGGCGCTTGCTCGTATCTTGTAGCCTCCGGGGCCGCAGAACACATCGCGTCTCGTTCGCGAGCCGGTTCAGCGACCCCGGCATGAACTTGCTCGCCTGGCCAGCTGACTTCACGCATCGACACGTCGTCGTGAGCATGCCAAGCTGCCTGAGGCACCGGGTAGGCTACCTGAGGGCGATATGAGTCGGTGTGTGGCGGTCCAAGTCGGTCAACGGGTTGCTGGAAGACGTACGGCTGTGGCACCGCTTGCACGGGCTGGGCTGGGTATGCTGGATCGGCGCGCGGATGGTGCGGCCCCAATGCTACTGGCATGCGAGCTTGCTGGCGTTGCGGGTGAGCATGGAACCCAGTGGCTATGCCGCCGAGTCCCGCTCGCCGGAAGAACGCATCGTTTTCCAGCACCGGCACACGTCGCTGGTCAGCGTGCGAATTCGCACTTGCAGAGGAATCTGGAGGGAGGCCACGGCTAGTCGAAGAGCTCAACCATGATGCTGGCGAGCGCATCTCGTTCACATTCGGTGGTTGTTGCTCCAACTGCTGACCCCGGTAGGTGGTCCACCCATCGATCAATGATACCAGCAGATACAACACGATGTCGGTGTCATCTTCGACCTCTTTCGAGGTCACCTTCGACATGTGCGGTGGCAGCGCGAACTGAGCCAAACTAGGGACCCAGTTGATGAAACTGAAGCCGGCTTCGTGAAGTGCTGACTGCATCACCGCGACTCGTTGCAAGTGCGTGAAGCCTGCCAGCTTGATCTTGAACAAGCGTCCGCGTGGTGGTTCTGCAGGCAAACTATGCGACGCAACCCCAAACGCCTGCAGCCAAGACTCAGCTACCGAGCACTTCGCGATGACTTCGGCAGCCTGATGCTCGAGGTGCGCTGGGACTCTGGCTCTCAAGGAGGCTACGCTTGGTGCGGGGAACACGCGCGCTGGCGCGCAAGGCGTCTGCAGCCACTTTTCCACGCACTCTTGTGCCAGGCACTGGTCGACAGCATCAGGAAGTGCCGTGGCGGACGCGCCTGCCGGTCCGAGCGTCATCGGACAGATGACCGCTTCTGCGCTCGCGCGCGGGCTGCTGCTCGACGCTTCAGGCTTCGCCGCCTTCTTTACCAGCTTGGCAGCTTGTTTGCTGGCTCTCGACTCGCGGTGAACCGACTTCGCAGCTTCTGCTGCCGGGCTTGGGCTCATCTGAGCTGGTCGACTAGGTGATCTGGCTTGCCGGCTTGGCGATCTGCCCTTCTTCTTCCACGAGCTGGTTTCTTGCTCTCGGCCTCTTCCTCGTTCTTGCTAGAGACTGACTGTGCTGAATGGAAGTCTTCGTCGTTGGGCTTCCCGGCGGTGCTTTGGTTCTTTTCTTCTTCGTCGTCGAGGATCGCCAACCTCTCGACGGAGTGCCTTGCTTTACTCGTCTCCGACGGCACAATGATAATCGGGGACTGAGTTGGACGGCCAGTGCCTTCGGGCACGGCCTTGGCCTTTGCTTCCGAGTCCATGACCCTAGCTTGGTTAGTCCGTTGCGTGTTCAGAGCAGACTCAGTCACGTGACCTCCGCGAGATCCTGGCATACACACCAGTTGTGATGAGGCGGCTGTACGCTTCGCCAGCTCAGGCGAGCTGGCTGATAGGCGTCTGGTGGCTGGCAGTAGCGAAGGGGTGGCGCTACGCCAGCTCAAGCCAAGCACTTTAGAAAATCAAAGTATGACGCGCGTAGAGCTGGTGTATTAGCTCAATACGCTGGTCGATACCTCACGTTGTGTACCCTTTGACTCGGTCCCTTCAATGAGATCTCGATAGGAGCGTTTCCTGGACCGCTCGTCGTTTCAGGCACTACACCGCTAGGGTATGACCGAACTACGAAGGCAAATATACAGCGGCTGCGACGGAGTTGGTCTCGATCGGCCAGCCAGATAGGGGTGCGAGCTTACCTCTCCTAGGTAGCTCGCGGGCTCAATATGAAATGCACCACTCGTATGTCTAGCACACCAGCTAGAATACGCGGTAGATGCAAAGAATACACTCACACGAAGTGCCTCAGACCCTTGACCTAGCCAGGATCCTTGGCAGACGGCAAGAATGCCAGGGACTATGTCCTCACGCTCTCACACGCACACACACGAGTCGCCACACTGGCGAGCCAACACATACTGCTCTTCGCACGCTAGCGCACACGCAAACTTAGTTGTAGGGCGCACGCCAACTCCGTTGGGCTGGCGGAGGCTGCGCTCTGGGGGGAGACTTGTGGGGTACGAGGGAAAAACGAGAGTCTTTTGTGTCAGGTTGCCCGCGAGGGTTTCCCTGCTTAACCTAATACTGCGTGTCTACGAGGCGCTGGGTCGCCAGCTTTGGACCTCTGAAAACCGATGTGGAACCGGTTTGCTAGCTACTTCAACTGCTGGCGGTACCTGACTGGTACATCTCGGATCCTGGCAGTTGGCGAGCCAATGCCGGCTCGCCGACCCCACGATGGCTGGGGGGCCAACTCCCCCTCGCCCATTCGGTAGTATTCAATCAAGCGTTCTAACCTCTTGCGACTGGGTTGCCCATCAAGACGGCACCCACATCACCACATTCGTCGACGTCGGATCGGACATCGGCAATGTCGTCGCGCAGGTGGCCATAGAAGCGGACGTGGCTGCATCGATCGGGATAGAAGTGCGCAAGGACGTGGCAGCCCTAGGGAAGAGTCGTATGGACGCGTTCATAGACTCGATTCCCGCGCTTGGGTCTGTCATCATCCACGATGCCGACATCAAGGATATGCGCTTCGAGATCGAGCCGTGGAGTTCGAGCGCATCCGTTCTGTACTACCACAACACGCTGTTCAGTCAACCGAGTCAGTTCGCAGTGGAGCGCATGTGCTGCGACTTACCTCGCCTTGATGTTGTCGTCCTTCAGCAGCCGTTCTGCCTCCGCCACCGATCGTCGTGGACGCGATACTTCTGCGCCATTTTCAAGCGCGATCCCCTCCCACTCAAGGTGCCAGTGTCATACACCGGTACGATGACCAGCTTCCACGTGTACCTCCGACAGCAGCTCAGCATATAGATCTGTCTCGTGCTGTACATCGGATATGATGAGAACTTTTTTGTCCCAGTAGGTAGTTGCATGAATATATTCTTGGATATATTCGCCCTGCGCTCTTCTTTACGCACTACAAGAGAATAGATTACCGACGATTTAGCTCGGGAGCGCGCCGTTGCACCAAAATGGCGAGAACTCATTGGCTCGGCTTATCGTTGAAAAACGTCGATAAATATTGAGGTTTAATCTTATCGACGTTTTTCAACGATAAGGCGCTGGGTGAGTTAAGCGATTTTTATTAGGAGTGCGCTTATCGTTGAAAAACGTCGATAAGCGCGGGGCTGGGTGAGTTACGAGTGTACCCATTGTCATCATGACCGTGGATAGTATGTAGTGATATGTGAGATGCACATGCCACAGGCGCAGGCTCCGGTGCTCTGCTGCTGTCGGAATCGGGCCCAGCAACAAGCACCGAAGGTAAAACCCCGTAGCTCACAGTCCGATGAAGTCATCTGGTCACCATAGACGAGCAGCTTTGAAAGACTGCGGAAATGACAGATAAATCTATCCATTGCCCGGCCAAAGAACTGCTTGACTCGGCCTTTGAACTTGCGTGGTTCGTACACTACTAGAATACCCGAAAGCTTGTCAACGTAGATTCCACGAGCGTACGCTGAGAATGCCCGCACCTTGGCTTTACCACCCTGTCCAGGGAGCCTCGCTTGGTTCGGAAACATGCAAAAGTTCCAGTGTATGACTCTAAACTGCTTGAGGCCCTCTACTCGCTTCCTGGCCTGATCAACAGACAGCCAGTTGTGTCCTTGTGCCTTGAGTCGAGGGTTGCTTTGTGTTGATGGAGTAGATACGAAGGAAAGGTAGTAGTCTTCGAAACCAAGAGCTCCCAGTATATGTGTCTTACTTCCATTGTCGTCGTCGTACAGCTCTTCTTTGCTTAGTTCCCGTTGTGGCATAGCGCACGTACCTTGCGTCGTGGACGCTGGAGCCAGAGTGGATAATCTTCAAATGAGAAAATTGATATACCAGCCTTCAGGCTGGCTGGCCGGCTAAGAAGCCGGCCCGTGCGATCAACGGGAATGCATATTCCCGATGGTCACACTTCGTGTGGACCACACAAGTCGCACTTTATGCGGCGCACGCTAAGTTTGTGTTTGTGTGCCACAGTAGGAGGTAGGCACCGGTACAATACCGCTTGTGGGAGTACATGTAAGGGGGGGCGGCTAGCGCCCCTTCATCAATAAAGACTTCGAGTTTTGCCTCCAACCACACAAGCCGGCTCCGACGGAGATCTCGCGGGGTCGTTCGTTTTCGACCACCACGGACTCAGCTATACGCTCAGGTACGCAGACGGACGTCTTGTGCGGACATTGCCAGCTCTATACTGGTGTATATTGCGCTAGTGTGTATGCGTGCGCATTTCTCGGAGCCAAAGCGCCTCCATCGCTGTGGGAAAGGTATTCGCTAAGTCCCATACCTGCCCTGCGCTTCATATTCAGTAATTATCTTACTTTCGCCAGCAATGGCGTATTTCAAATTAGGAAAAGAGAGGCAGGGGCCTCCAAGGTTGCGATTGTTAATAGAATAAACGGAGGGCCGGCTCTATTAATACAGATCGTTTAGACGTTTTGTTCTATATTGTCACCGCGCCTCTCTTTCTATCTCGTGGGCTCTCATAGTGAGTCCGGATACGAGTGCCAGCACTCGAAAGGACATACTAAGGGTACACAACGTGAGATACTTGACCGCAGGAGCTAGCTTCCTCTATAAGCTGTGCTCCGCTAGTGTCACTAAGGCAAGCGCTACCCCTTCGCTGGCTTCCTGAGTGAGAGCCATACGCCAGATAGCATAACACTATATCACAACTGGTGCGTATGCCAGGATCAGGTTCACTAATGTCTGGCATGAGTAGTCCTGACGCGGATCGGGCGGTCCCTGCCCGATTCACCTTTGTTCGTGATGACGAGGGTGCACGCGATGTAGCGAGCTCGCCGCTAGCTCTCGCACCAGCTAACGCCACGCGGCTCGGCTCTCCCGATGTCACACCGTAGTATTTGATGTTGACTTGGAGCGATCATTGCGCTGCCTTTTGACGAACGTGGAGTGAGCATGACCTCTGATGAGCCTTTGCGGCGTCAGGTCACACCGCTTTCTGGCTAAGGTCACGTGACCTTATTCATGACCTATCCTAGCTGTGACCTGGATTGACCCTTTTCTCGGATTTCTTGCAATCCAAGTGCAAAAAGGCTCTGATACCAGTTTTTTTGTAACTAGTGGCCACTCAGGATGCTGCGGATGTCATCCTCCTCCATCGACTCACCACTATCAGCCGGCAGAGCGTATGAGACGCATTCCATTCGATCTGGATGACGCAGTCGATGTCTGCGCTTCGCCTGGCGGCGGGTTCTCTCGACATGGGCGGCGATTCCATACAGACGTTGCTGGTATGCTACGTTATTCTCGCTATCGCAGGCACGGAGCGGATGCATCGTGATGTGTGCGTTTGTGAGCGCCACACACGCCTTCAAAATAGAGTCGTATAGATCGCGATTCCATCGATACTTGTCGCTCATCATACCCCAGAGAGTGCAGTGGCGCCCGAAGAAGGTCTCAACAATAATGCGCTCGTGGGATCCTTGCGTTTGTAGCCTCCTCGCACGCAGAGAGGACTCCATTTCGTGGCTGTCGAAGAGTCAGCGATGTCGTCTTCGTCAGCCGGAAGACGCAAACCTGTGAACTGGGCCCGCAGCTCTTCACGACGGCGCTGGTGGTCGAGGGCAACAGCCATTCCTCTGCAGACGGCGGCTCTGGAGATAGTACCCATGGCTTTTATTGCGTAGTTTGGAGCGAATATGGGAATGAAATGGGAAATCGGTTGTTGGGCATGCCAGCTGAGGCGATCGCCATGGCTAGGCTTGAAAGAGGCTTATCTTCCGAGACTATTCTAAAACGCAAAACGCACTAAAACGCACCGCTTCTATATAAAGTTTGATCAGGTAGAGGAGTTGGACGAAAGACTGAGAACACTTCCCCGCTCAAAGGTTTTTCATGTGTCCCTCGGCTTGATAGATTCGCTTTACGTTAGATCAAGCAATTTTTACCAACTGTTGGAGCCTCTAACTGTCCAACGTTCCGATCCCAGTCGGATCGATCGATCGGTCAGTCAGTCACCTGACGGGACCATCAAGTCTCGTTGACCGCCGTCGTCGGCTCGACGGAATGATGCCCGCGCGCCGTTGCAGTGCACCTTGCACGACGCCAGCGCCAGCGACAGCGACAGCGACGGCTCATTCCCTCGTTTGCCGTCGACTGCGCACTACTGCGTCCCTGTCAGCATGAGCGACATGAGCGACCCCAAGGAAAAGGGCGGTTCGGCGCTGCTGCTGGAGCGCATCACGAACGTCGCGGCGCGAGACCCCGCGTTTCTCCAGTGCATCTTCGACTCGGGCATGTTTGAGGCGCTCGCGATCGACAGGAGCAGCTGGCGGTGGAACTACGGCACGCCATCGTGGCCGTCGTCACCGTCCTCCTCCTCCTCATCGTCAGCGTCCGCTGCCTCCTTCACGGATGAGGTGGGCGTCACGGTGCGGCGCGGCCCCGTGCAAACGACCATGGCGGACGCGATCGCGTGCCACGTGCGCTGCACGATCTCGCCGTCAACGCCGCTGCCGTCCGACTGCTGCGACATCGGAGCGCGAGTCCTCAACTGCCAGTCCACTGTGCCCGCGGTCAAGACGGACGCCGAGTTCATCAAGACTGTGATGTCCCTGCAATCGACGTGTGCGAGCCCCGATGCGTCGTCGTGGCTCCTCACGAGCGTGTTTGCGATCGCGGTGCTCGTTGCTCTCGCTACCGTCGCGCTCTCCCGTCGCCGCAGCAAGCAGTTGGCCAAGACGGCACCCGCGGCGAACGACGCGCTCAGCGCCATGGAGAAGCGCCTCGACTGGTGGCGACAGGTGACGAACCTCGTGTGGAAGAACCTCCGACTCAAGCGCCACCACCCCGTCGCGAGTGCCATGGACGTCTTGCTGCCTCTGCTGTTGACCGGTGGGCTCGTGTTCCTCGTGAACGGGGATACCATCTTTGGTGGGGAAAGCTACTACTCCACGCTTGCCGGCCGAATGGAGGATTCCGGGTACCGACAGTCGACGCGCAGCCCAATGATGTGCCTCTCGTTTCCCACTTTTGAACCTGACATGATGGGCGCTCCAAGTAGCGCGCAGCAGACCTTCTTCACCAGTGGACGAACCGTTGTGGGACTGTATCTCTTCATCGTCATGATCAAGCTGGTGTCCAGCACGACGGCCATGATGGTCGTCGAGAAGGAGACGCGCATTCGTGAGATCATGAGAATCATGGGCCTCACCGAAGCAACGCAGCTGCTCGCATGGGTCATCACCGCGTCGTTCACGGCCGTGCCAATCGCGCTTCTTCTCGGAGCAGAAGTCAAGTTTGGAGACGTGTTCACGACCGCCAACTACACGACGCTGGCGGGGCTGTTCTACGTGGTCCTCATCTCGATCGTCGCCTTCAGCAGCTGCATGACGCCGTTTTTCCACAAGTCACGAACGGCATCCATCGTGTCCGTGCTCGTGTGGCTGCTGCTGTATTTTCCGTTTTTCGCGGTGCAAGCCAAGCCCAACGCCGTCAAGTACCTTGCCGCGTTGCTTCCACCGACAGCATTTGCCTTGGCGATCGATGATCTGCTACGTCATGCGCAACGCGGCACGGGCATGTCGTACGAGTTTGAGCGTCTGACGAAGCCCATCACTGTGCCATCGGCGCTCGCCATGTCGGGAATGCTCGTCGTCGACTGCGTGTTATACTTCGTGCTCGGTTGGTACCTGGACCAGGTGATTCCTCAGCAATACGGCATTGCTCGTCCGTGGAATTTCGTGTTCAAACGCGAGTTTTGGCACCGCAGCGAGCCATCCAACGTCGTTTCAGTGTCCAAGGACGTCCACCAAGAGCCTCAGTCGCCGACTGGTGATCCTGTTTCGCTTCTCGGCGACTTTCAACCGCTCGCGACACCATCTGGAAACAATGGCAGCGACCAGCGCTCGACGGCATCGACAAGTTATGCGGCGGTGGAGTGTGTGACTGGCATACTTGCCGCACAACAACGGCAAGGCACTTGCTTGCAGATCCAAAATCTTCGCAAGGTGTTCACGACTGACGATGTTGACCATGTCGCCGTCGACAACTTGTGTCTCACGATGTACTCGGGTCACATCACAGCGCTCTTGGGTCACAATGGCGCTGGCAAGACGACGACGATCTCCATGCTGACGGGTCTGATCACGCCAACAAGTGGAGACGCGACACTCTTCGGTCGTTCCGTCACCCGCGACTTCAGCGAGCTGCGTCGCATCATGGGCATCTGTCCACAGCACGACGTTCTCTTTGGGGACTTGACGGTGGAAGAACACCTGCAACTGTTTGGCACCATGAAGCACGTTCCACCGCACCAGCTCCAGTCCGAGGTCGACAAGATCATCGACGAGGTTGGTCTGGAAGAGAAGCGCCGCGTGCTGTCCAAGAACCTCTCTGGTGGCCAGAAGCGCAAGCTGAGTGTGGCGATCGCCTTCATCGGAGGCAGCAAGTTGGTGTTCCTGGATGAGCCCACGTCCGGCATGGACCCGTACTCCCGCCGGTTCACATGGAACCTGCTTCAACGCAATCGCGAGGACCGCGTGATTGTGCTGACAACGCACTTTATGGACGAAGCGGACATTCTCGGCGATCGCATCGCCATTATGGCGGACGGGCAGCTCTGTTGTGCGGGCACGTCGCTGTTCTTGAAGAACCGCTACGGTGCCGGATACAATCTGACGATGATCACGAATTCTCATTGCGATGCCGACCGAGTTCTGTCGTTCTTGCGGGAGTTCACCCCGGACGTCACGCCGCTCAGCAACCACGGCGCCGAGCTGGTCTTCCAGCTACCAGCGTCATCTTCGAAGACGTTTCCGTCGATGTTGGCGACTTTGGACAAGAATATGGACGCGCTGGGTGTCGTGAACTACGGTATCTCGGTCACGACGCTCGAGGAAGTGTTCCTTCGTATCGCTAGAGATCGTGAGGCAGCTGCAGCGCAGACGGCCAGAGTGACGTTGATGGACGGTGGATCCTCGTTGCGGCACACAGTGTCCCTGGAGAACAAGCTGCAGACTGTCGAGACAGTGGAGCCGACGTTCATGATGCAGTACGCAGCATTACTTCGCAAGCGCATTGCCATCACCCGTCGCGATCGCAAGAGTATGGTGAACGCCATCATCATTCCCATTGTGCTGCTGTTGGTGATCGCGCTGGTTCCAGAGATCGACGTGACGTCATTCTTTCCTGAACACACGTCCCAGCTCCCGTCCGCGAAGGAAACGTCGACCTGCATCTCGAACAATGGCACGTATCCGCAAGGATGGCAATACCCAGCGAACTCCCGCCCGCACTACGAGCATCACTGTCGATTTGAATTCAGTTATTGCGCACTCGGAATCTACGACTGCAAGCCATCGATCTGCTGTGACAAATTCAACCCGCTGTCGCCTGCGTACGCGTGCAGCACGTGTGACAGAGGCGATAGTTGCTACAACAAGAAATGTCTGTCGAAGGACGCAGCGTGGAGTCAAGTCACGCTCAGTTTGTTCTTGCACGCCACGATCGCGTCACTCGCGTTTGCGTTCATCCCTGCGGCCATCGTGGCGCATATTGTACGCGAGAAGGACCCGATCCAAAACGCCAAGATTCTCCAACTCATCAGTGGTGCTCGCGCGTCGGCGTACTGGCTTTCGAACTGGACGCATGACATCGCCGTATCGTTCGTGTCTGTCGCCGTCGGCTCAGTCGTGCTTCCTGTCGCGAGCCGCGGGCTTGGAGGGCCATCGGAGGCAGCTAGCACGATCATTCTCTTGGTGACACACGCAATGGCGATCGTTCCGATGGCGTATCTGTTGTCCTCACGGTATGAACGGCACTCGAAGGCTCAGACGATGCTTCTGGTGTTCGGGTTCGTCACGGGTGGTGTGCTCGGCATCTTCTCGTTCCTCTGTCGGCTGATTGACATCAAGGTCACGCATACTCTCTCCCTTCCGTTGTTGGACCGCAACTATTTCCGGTGGATTTTTCTTCTGTTCCCATCGTACGCGCTCAACGTCGGACTGTACGAAACGGGGACGCACAAGCTTGGACGTCAGCCGTTTGAAGCCTGGAAGCGAATCATCCCGTCCTTCTTTGGTTTTTTCGAGGGATTCGGCAAGGAGACGTGTGCTGACTGCTGGGACGTGGCTAATGCAGATGGATGCTGCATCCGTGGTGTCTTCGACATCGACGTCGCGGGTGCTCCCATCATCTACATGCTGCTGGAAGCAGTGTTGTTCTCGGTCATTATCCTGGTGAAGGAGCGCCGTGTAGTCCAGTGGCCCTCTGCAGCGGCAGCTGAAGCCAACACGGACGATCAAGAAGACGACGACGTGACCAGAGAGCGACAAATTATTCAACACTGTCCGCCCACCGAAGAAGACGTCGTGTTTATCAAGAACTTGCGTCAGCAGTTCCCCGATGGCAAGGTAGCGCTCGATAGCTTGTGTCTCAAGATTCCGCAGGGCGAGTGCTTTGGGTATCTCGGCATCAACGGTGCCGGCAAATCGACGACCATCAAGATCCTCACGGGTCAGATCGCCCCCAGCAGCGGCTCGGCCACGCTCGGAGGCTTCGACATGGCGAGTAACCCGCTGAAAGCGCGAACAGTGATGGGCTACTGTCCGCAGTTCGACTCGCTCCACGATCTACTGACTGTATACGAGCAGCTTGAGCTTTACGCGCGGTTGAAGGGCATTCCGCCGTCCATGGTGAAGCAAGCCGTGGAGGAGAAGATCGATGAGGTCGGCTTGCGAGAATACCGTGACAAGCTGACACGAGGACTAAGCGGAGGCAACAAGCGCAAGGTATCGACAGCGATCGCGCTCATGGGATCGCCGCAGATCATCTTCTTGGACGAGCCCTCGACTGGTGTGGACCCGAGTTCGCGCCGCAAGATGTGGGACGTCATTGCGTCCGTGTGCGCCGAGAAGCGGTCAAGCGTGGTGCTGACGACCCACAGCATGGAGGAGTGTGAGGCATTGTGTTCGCGTGTCGGCATTCTCGTGGGCGGCAAGCTGCAATGCCTCGGCAGCGTGGAGCACCTGAAGCAGAAGTTTGGCCGTGGCTACACGGTGGAAGTGAAGCTGGGCGAGCCATCCGAGGCAGCGATTGGCGCGCTGGAGTCGAAGCTGACGACGGCTATTCGCGAGGTCGGACAAATCGCTGCTGCTGAGCTGGAGCACGCCTGTGCGCTGCTGGGCGACGCAGCGCGCTACTCAAGTTTCACGACCGAAGCCAGTGAGCAAGGTGCAGTCTCCGCCCTGCGTGACCTGCTCTCGTCGAATGGGTACGTCTCGAGCAGCCTGCTGTGCGAGTGGTGGGTGTCCGAGTCGGAGCGCAGTGCCTTGACGGCTGCATTCGAGCGTCGATTCGTGGGAAGCCAGCTTGTCGAGTGCGAGGGACACCACGTCCGCGTCCACCTGCCGAAGGAAGGGCTCCGCCCGAGTGACGTGTTCGCGTTTCTGGAGCAGGCCAAGTCGCAGCTGAACGTGGCCGAGTACAACGTCAGCGACACGACCTTGGAGCACATCTTCAACAGCATGGCGGCGCAGCAGGACACGGAACATCCCGACATGCAGCTCCAGTTCGCATGAAGAAGACGTCGTCCCACCTACTCTGACAATTCATTGTCTTGCAGCGGGCAATACTCGATAGCAAACAAACATACAATACATTGATGGTGGCAATTCTCAATATCATAATGTGAAAGTTAGATATTTTTGGAATATGTTTAAACACCCTTGTTAAAACGTTTCTATGACTGCGTAACCAATGAGCGTAACCCATCCATCCATCCATTTCCATTGCCACCGACACCATGGGCGCTAGCAGCAAGAACCGCAAGCGCGGCGGCAAGAAAAGCGGCCATGGAGCGGCGCCCCAGAGCAAGAAGCAGGGAAAGAAAGTAGCAGAGAAACAGAAGCAGAAGCAGACTGCAGGCAGTGGTGGCAAGAAGGCGGTGCCGTCGGCGAAAACGCAGAGCGGCAAGCGCAGCAACTCGCTGTCCTCGGGACTCTCGAGGATGCAGGAAGAGATGCGGCGCCGACTGGACGGCGGCAAGTTCCGCATGCTGAACGAGCAGCTCTACACGACGACCGGCAACGAGGCGTTCAAGTCCTTCCAGTCGGACCCTGAGCTCTTTGACGTCGTACGTCTCTTTCGCGCGTGTGTGTGTGTGGAGTTGTGGCCAGCCGACGGCAGGCAACTGACTATGATCGATACTGTAGTACCACCAGGGCTTCCGCGAGCAGGCAGAGAAGTGGCCCGTGAATCCGCTGGACACGTTCATCGAGTACGTCAAGAAGCACCCGAAGGCGGTGGTCGCGGACTTTGGCTGCGGCGACGCGCGTCTGGCGGAAAGTGTCAAGAACAAGGTGCACTCGTTCGATCTCGTGTCGCGCAAGCCGCACGTCACGGCGTGCAACATCGCCAATGTACGTTGGATGCGCTGTTCTGTCGTGTGTCCCTGTGAACAGTAGTGTAATTGGGGTATTCACTGGTTGATGATCAGGTGCCGCTGCCCAACAAGTCGGTGGACATCGCGGTCTACTGCCTCGCGCTCATGGGCACGAGCATCCGCGAGTACATTCTGGAGGTGCACCGCGTGCTCAAGCCACAGGGCGTGCTCAAGGTCGCCGAGGTCAAGAGCCGCTTCGAGACCGAGACTGTCGGCGGCATCGCGGGGTTCGTCGCGATCATGAAGCGCATGGGCTTTGACCTGCGCCACAAGGACGAGCAAAACAAAATGTTTGCGCTCTTTGAGTTTGTCAAGACCGCGCGCAAGCCCGAGACGGACATCGTGATCGAGCTCAAGCCGTGCGAGTACAAGAGACGATAGATAGAAGGGAATGCGCCAGCACGACGGCAGCGGCAGCAAGTGGCAGGCGATGCATTAAAGATAAAAACGCAGTGGTGTCCGCAGTCTCGTGTCGCTTTGTTCATCAACTACTACGGCAACATGCAAGCAGCCGCGAGGTGACCGACTACGACTACCGACGAGGACGCACGACACGCGGCGCAGGGAAGGGGATCACGGGTTAGATTCGGAGCTGGTACTGCCCCGCGCGCGAGACGTAGCGCACCCACTTGGTCGTCTGGTACGAGCTCTTCTCAAAGACCTTGAGGAAGCGCACATGCAGCCCCGAGGACGTGAACATGGGCACCTGGAACTCGACCTGGATCGGCGGCCGCGACCACGCCTTCTCCTTGGTGCTCTTGATCATCTCGACCTCGGCATCCAGCATGCGCTCGAGCTTACCCTGGAACTTGCGGATGCGCCACACGATCGCGTGGTTCTCGGGTTCGTGTTTGGCGCTACACAGATCCGACTGTCAGTCACTTTCGGGCATCCTTGATGTTCACGAAGCACGTACCGTCCGATCGGAACGTTAATGCGTGCACGCGCCGTGTTAGGCGGTGTCTGCAGACAAAACAACGACGCAACCCGCCATCAATACAACTGGGAAGAGGACGACATGCAAGACTCGATTCGGTGGTACGCACCGGGATCTTGATCACAAGGTTCGTGGCGAAGAGCCGAGGACTGAAAAGCGCTGCGATCTTGAGCGTGACCGAGAGCCGCGTGGCACCCTGTTCCTGGTACGCGGGCATGATCTTGAACGGCAGGTTGATGTTCTCGGTCACGCGGTACTTCATGAGCTCGAACTCGCCGTCTGGCGGAATGAACGTGATGGTGCGGTCGGCGTCAAACTTGCCGAGGCGCACGCACCGGTGGAACGTGCAGTCGTCGATCTGCGACAGACGACACGAAATGCCATCAACCATCTTCCGTCTAACGGAGCGATACCTCGCACGTACCTCGACTTCGCGCGTGCCGCGCTTCTGGCCGGCGACCTTGGCGGGTGGCGCATCGGCCCCTTTCTGCATCGTGAGCTTGTCGTTGAGCCCGAGCTTGCACTCGGGCATCCCCGTGAGCAGCGTCTTCATCACGACCTGGCCCACGACCTCGTTGCGCAGGATCGTGCCGTTCGACGACATGAGCAGGTTCACGCTCTCGAAGACGTCGAGATACACCTCGTTGCGCTTGTACTTGATGCCTTCGCGGCGCCAGTCGATCGCGCCCGTGATCTGTGACGTCAGCTGCGACGGCTGCGTGGTCGCTGAGCCGTCCGGGTTCTGGCGGATCGAGAGAAGCAGTCGCAAGCGACGTCACTGTCAGCAAGTGAATGGAAGGGAGCAAGAAGGAGTACACACTAACGCACCGTGAGGGAACCGAGGTTGATGTACATCTTGAGCACGTCGATGGCGCAGTTCTGTGGGTATCCGTGGTCCATCGTCTCGTCCAGCAGCTCATACACGAGCGTGAAATTGTCTCGAATGGTTTCCTAGTTTGCGTCATTTCATGAGTCATTTGGACACTGCTGGCAGGATGACTAGGACCATGGGAATGACACACGTTCGTACCTCGGTGTATTTCTTGCCGAAATACTCCTTGAAGATGTTGTTGAGCTGGTAGAGAAACTGAAAGACCATCGCTGTCATTGCCGCAACGAGCGAGTCAGTCAAGTCGTCCATCCACGCGGGAGTCAGTTGGTTCAATGGAGACACGCGATCGCACTCGTGTTGATGTTGGCGCGCGAGACCGCGACGAGGTACAGGTTCTCGTGGCGCGTGTAGAGGAACGAGCAGCCATCGATGTTCTTCAGCGGCGGCGTGGATCCAGTCTCCTTGGCCGCGATCACCTGCAGGCGGAACGCGTCTGCGTGGCGGCGACTCACGTCGTCGCGGTAGAAGCGGTTGAGCACGACCTCGCCCTTCTGGCTGATCAGGAAGAGCGCGCTGATCATCGTGGCGAGCGGAGGGAACTGCGGCAGTGGGAAGAAAGCCACGCTGGCCTGCGCGCGGCGGCGAGAACCGGATGAAACGGCGCTCGCGTCGACCGGCGGCGGCGCCGTGCGTCGCTTGGCGATCGCAGTGAGCTATCGCTCGTCGCCGGCGACAGCATCCGTCGGCGTCGTTTCGCGGTCGGAGGAACATACCGGTATCCTTACCGGTATTATCGTCACTATTTCGGGGGACACACCGCGAGTGCTGGGATTGTTCCTGTGGCGTGGTGAACGAGTTTGGCCAAACCACAACGCCAACACAGTGTGGCCCATTCCATGTGGTCCACATGATTGACCAATCCTGTTCTGTTGGCGTGGCATCAGGTCCCTCGACGTCATCAAGTGTTGAGTCCGCTGGCCGCCGTCAGGAGGACCCATTTTTCCAACACTCGAATCCAACACAGCACGCTCTCCAACAACCACAACGCCAACAGACACAACATGAGTGCGCCTTCAACATCCTCCTCGAGCGCCAAGCAGTATCTCAAGGTGTCCAATGCGCCGCCGGTCTACAAGAACGCGGACGAGCTGCAGGCGTATTTCGGACAGTTTGGCGGCTGCTTCGTGGCCGAGACGCTCATCCAGGCGCACCACAACCTCATCGACGAATATGTGCGCGCGACGCAGGACCCCAAGTTCCGGGTACGACCGCGCATGGCGTATTCCGCCCACTGCGGTGGCAGAGTGGAAACGAAAATCGTTTTTCTCGGATGTTTACTGAAATCGTTCTTTGGTGCACATGCTGGATGCACAGGAAGAGCTCGAGCATCTCGGACGCGACTACATTGGGCGCCCGACGCCGCTGTACTTTGCCAAGCGCCTGACGGAGCACGCCAAGGGCGCGCAGATCTGGCTCAAGCGAGAGGACCTCGCGCACACGGGCGCGCACAAGATCAACAACGCCATCGGACAGGCCGTGCTGGCCAAGCGACTCGGCAAGCATCGCATCATCGCCGAGACGGGCGCTGGTCAGCACGGCGTCGCGACGGCGACGGCGTGTGCGCTGCTCGGACTCGACTGCACGGTCTACATGGGCTACGAGGACACGCAGCGCCAGTCGCTGAACGTGTTCCGCATGAAGATGCTCGGCGCCAAGGTCATCGCGGTCAAGTCGGGCTCGCAGACGCTCAAGGACGCGGTGAACGAGGCGATCCGCGATTGGGTCGCGAATGTCGAGACCACGCACTACATTATCGGCTCTGCGATCGGTCCACACCCGTTCCCAACGATCGTCCGTGACTTCCAGGCGATCATCGGCCGCGAGATCAAGGCACAGGTACGAGCGCATTACTGGCGACCCTCGTGCAGTGGGGCATTGGCATCTCATTTGTCGTTCTGTATGTCTGCCACAGCTGAACGAGGAGATTGGGCGCCTTCCGGACGCCATCGTTGCGTGCGTCGGTGGAGGTAGCAACGCCATCGGCATGTTCCATCCGTTCATCAAGGACGAGAGCGTCGAGATCTATGGTGTTGAGGCCGGCGGTGAGGGCGTCGAGACGCCGCGCCACTCGTCGACGCTGCTCGGCGGCCGTCCTGGTGTCCTTCACGGCACCAAGACGTACGTGATGCAGGATGACGCCGGTCAGGTAATCGGCACGCACAGCGTGTCGGCTGGTCTGGACTACGCGGGTGTCGGTCCCGAGCACGCCTTCCTCAAGGACTCGGGACGTGCCAAGTACGTGAGCGTGAACGACGACCAGGCACTGGAGGCATTCCAGCTGATCTCGCGCCAGGAAGGCATCATCCCTGCGCTCGAAAGCGCGCACGCCGTGTACTATGGCATCAAGCTGGCGTCGCAACTGGACTCGAGCAAGGTGGTCGTGATCAACATCAGTGGTCGTGGCGATAAGGACATGCTGCAGGTCGCGAAGGAGCTGGGCGTCAACCTCAACGACGATCTGACCGACAACAACGAGTAGCTCGTCCAAACCATGCCGTAGCGTAGATGACTCGTGTTCAAAAGAATCGAAAACTAACACGATGACATTGTTTGTGTTGCCTGCGGTGAACGATGCCTTGAGCGTCAACGGGCCAGAGAATGAATTAAACGGACGCCGTGAGACGGAGGCGCACGATGGTGCAGAACGGAGACTCGGAAGCCCGTTCGCAGTGTCTCGCTCAATGCAGTCGCTTGGGCGTCAAGACACCGTCTTCATCCGACAGCACGTCGGGGATCTGCTCGTAGCCGTCCTTGCGCTGGTCATCGTCCGAGCTCTTGCCCCAGAACGAGTACAGCAGCAGGTACAGCGCGAGGATCTCGAGCAAGTGCTTGGACGCGACAAAGAGCCACCACGTCTTGGCGTCGAGCAGCATGTCCACGCGGTGGAACTGCGCGATGCTCACAGTCGAGTAACAGAGCAGAAACGTGTTGAACACGAGGAAGACGGAGCAGATGGCGGACGCCCAGTTGACTGCTTTGATGCGGTCCGTCGTGTCGATCTGGCTGACCTCGAGGAACGCCTGCAGCACGGTCTTCATGCGGTACGAGTACACGGTGATCGCGATGAGCGACGCTAGCGACAGAAGCATGAGCAGCAGGTCGTCGTACAACATGAGCCCGTACGAGTCCGTGCCCTTGGTCACAAAGATCGCGATGCCGAGCGCCTGGATGACCATCACGACGCCCAGCAAGATGAAGAAGACGCGCAGCGGATGCGAGCGCACCATGTCGTGCGTGAAAAGGCGTCGCAGCATGTCGGCCCAGAAGACGACGATGAGCACGAAGATGCTGTACAGAAGGTACGAGCCCAGCAGCTCCACGACCTCGGACGTGAGGAACTCGACCCAGCCGTCGTCGCCCATCGAGAGCCGTGGTGGCTCCATGATGACCGACATGACGCCGTACGGCGACGAGAACCAGAGCGTCCGCGTGAGCGCAGCGAGCCCCATGAGCAGATAGAACCCGAGCGTCGCGGTCTGTCGCGACGACGACTGCGCGTGCATCGCGAACGCCCAGAACGCGAAGAAGGCCGCGACGCCGTAGGCGACAGCGAGGATCGTGTCGACCTGACGGTACTGGAACTCGACCCGAATCACGGGCGCGTCCTCATCTGTGCCGAGAAACGTCGGTACCGCGTCAGGAGGCGTCGAGGGGGAGAGAGGAGAGGGAGATGAAGCGTGCATACCTGTGGCGTTGGCGCGGACGAGCGACGGCGCGGTGGTCAGGACGGCGGCAGCGACATCCGCCATGATGGTTGAGGAGCTCCCCGCGAGAATGATGATCTTTCGAAAAGCATGGCACGCAGTCGGGCAACAAACACAGCGGGAGAAAGGATCGAAGTGCGTGTTTCTTCCCTTTCCAACCCCGAACCGAACCGAACCGAATCAAACCAACAAAACGAACACGCGTATCCAACGTTGGTTTGAGAGGAACCGCTGAGTGATGGTCGTACAGGACTGTTGACGTCATTCTTCGCCCCGATGCGAAATGGATCGGAGCTGTGGTGGACGGACGAAGATCTGAATGGAAAGAGAGAGAGAGAGAGAAACATGGTGAATAACTTAATGGTTATGATCGCCAGTGGCATCCACGATACTCGTGGAAGCTTCGACACTCATAGCTTCCTACGACGGACTACACACCTACAGTACTACCTCGATCTAGCACATCGAATGTGTCTGGGCGCCACACACAGCAGCGGTGAGACGGCCCGATGGGGGGATAGGAACGTACAGATAGAGCCGCTTCTCATTCACAGGCATTCTTGAGCGCTTCCAGCCACAGATGCATCTCGTCCTGGTTTCGAGCCTTGAGAATCAAGTTCTTAGTGACCTTGCCAGCCTGCGTCACCAGGCTGATCTCACAGGCTGGACTGAACTTGGCTGCGCTGGTAACGTAAGCTCGGCTGATTGGAACTGCCCATGCATCCTCGGACTCGTACACCGTAAACATCAAGCCTTGGAGCACGCAGTACCGCCGTCGCTTCGACTTCTTGTCACCGACTTCCAGCCATCCACTCTTGTCCACGATGTTGGCCAGCGAGTCGAGCTCCGAGTCGGAATAACCGATTGACAATGTCGATGATGCTGTGCTGGTGGTCGAATTGTTGAGAGACTCTTGACGCTTCGCCAGCGTCGCTGCTTCATTCAGGCGCTCGACCCATTGGTTACAGACGACTTCATTCTTCGCCCGCAGGTCGATAATCTTCCCGCTGACGGCGAAGACCTTGAACGCGATTTTGGACTTGCGCGACCGCTCGACATGCGCGACGCGCACGGCTCCAGCAGGGGACGACTCACCCTTGCACGTGAACAGGGTGTCACCAGTGATCGGCATCAACGCGTTCGCAGTCACAAACTGGCCGGTCGGAAACGTGTCGTAATAAGAGAGCAGTGCGCCGTCAAGCACGAAATGCTGGTTGCGCCACTTGGAGAAGCGCCCCGACTTCTTCCACAGCCAGCCGTGGAACTTCTCGGACGAGCTCTTGCGTCCGAACGAGATCGCCAAATTCTGTGTCGACTGCACGAGCAGCTCGATGTCCATGTTGATCGCGCCATTCGACGGCGGGTGGCTTCCTCCGCCACTGCCGCCGCTAGCCATGGCTCGATGGTTCATTCTCGACCTTTCTCGAGAATCCACAAGTATCCGTTGACGGGGTTGATGGCGATGCGCTGAACGCTGGTTGTCCCGCACCGTCCCGGTTGGTTCACCAAGCTGTAGCGGCCCTCGATGCGATGCGCAGGGATGCTGTAGGATGCTCTCGCGCTCCGCTCCCAATCGAGAGAAGAATCGCGCTGCTGTCTCTTGCTCGACGCGCTTTCGCCTCGGGTTCTGCGAGTCTTCTCGTCCGCCGATTCCTTTGACGTACGTAAAAAACGGTAAATGCGATGCGATGCGATGCAGACAGACAGACTGTTTGTTGGTCTGGCTGTTGGTTGTTGGGCTGTGTTGTGGCGGAGCGGAGCGGAGGGGAGGGGCTTGCGTTCCGCGACAAGCAAGCACACAACAAAAACCAACGAGCCGAAGAAGACTGAGAGAGAGAGAGAGAGAGAGGAAGAGAACAAGACGCCGCGCCAACACTCGGGTGTTGCTGCTGCTTGAGTGTGCGACTGACACGCTGACTCTTCCCCCACCCGCCCTCCAACACTCGCGACAGCATGCCATCTGGTGCATCTTCGACCCACAGTCCGGTTCACATTGCCATGGGCGCCTCACCACTTGAACGCCCACTCTGCCAGCCCTTCCCCTCGGTGCTTCTCCGTGGTCGCAAAGCGCGTCACGGCCAGATTTCAGCCAACCACCAACGGGTTTCGCACCCCTCGTGTGACGCAACGGCGCGCTGATTGGCGGAGCGAAGCGTTGCCAACCCCCCCGCAGAGATCGTCCAGGCTTCGCCCTTCAACAGTTCAGCTCCTGAGCGAGTCAGCGACGACAGACAAACAAACGGACCGAGTGGGGGGGGATCTGGGCCCCAGACCCCCTCCGTCACGCCCAGAAGCTGCTTGGACATGCTCATGTGGTGTCCCCTCTGGAAGTGTTCCGACTGTGATCTCGCGCACCAGATGCCGACGGACCCACCCACACCAAGATGCCAACAAGGTTTCTCAACCCCAAATCCAGAGTCCACAGTCCGGGAGTCTGTTGTGGGCAGCACAGGTGATCAAACAAACGAACGAAATTGAAACGAATGCCGGAGTTTGAGATGGTCGACAGGCGAGGGTGGTTGATGCCACAGAAAAGCCGTGGGGTGTGCTTCGGTGTCGTCGGTTGTGATGCGCCGTCCTCTGGACTGGAGCGCTCCCGGTCCGAGAGTCTGGACGCTGGACTCCGGACAGCAAGGATTCACGGTCCAGAAGCGCCCAGCCCCCAAATCCAGGGAGCGCGCCGAGCCGGCGGTCGTCACGCTGCCAAGATAGAGTCGGTTCTGGCCAGCAACGGAGCCATGACTGACTGAGATGATGATCGCCATGGACGAAGATGGTGCTATCTCGTGATGGATGACTCCGTCGCGTGTTCGCGAGCTGCTTGGGGGTGCAGGCACCGTCGTGTTGTCCATGCACGCTGCCGTCATTCGCGGCGGCGCCATCACATTGCCGTGCCATCAAACACACCCACACCATGCGTTCACAGCCCAGCACACAATACGTCGCCTCTGGATGGAGACGCTCGTTCCTTTTGACACATTGCCATCGTTGAGTTCTATTTCCGGACACGACCTGCTTCAAGTATAGCCATGTCGATGTCACCGGCGAAGGATTTTCGGCCAATCCGTGGCGCGCTCGAGCCCGTTGTGCCTCTTCGTGTTCCTCCAGACCTGATGCTTGGGTCAGAAAGAGGCCTCGCTGCTATGCGGCATGTCACTGTGTGGCGCGCACTTCAAGTGAAAGTGTACGTGCCGTAGCGTCTGGGTGGATGGCGAGAAGCGCTCACGCGACGCGCTGCAGCTGCGCGACGTAGAAGCGGAGGAGGGCCACCGAGCGGATGGGCCGACGTCGCCCGCGCCGCGGGAACGTCGGGCAGACCAATCTCGCCGCCATTCGTCACGCATGCGACGCCTCTGCGGGACATGACGGCGGCACCGCAAGACACGCGGCGCTCAAGCTGCCGATGGAAGGGATGCTCGGTGAGCCGGACAGTCCCGTGGCGTTGTCGCACGGGAGCCGCTCGCTGCGCCGCCAACTCCCTCAACAGCGCCGTCGACGAGAACTGTGGCGGCTGGATCTGTCGCCGCTGAGCAAGCCACAGCAGCAGCAACAGCAGCAGTCCCCAGACGGTCACAGACGGATACGTGACAGTAATGACGTAGAACCAGAGGTGCGTGTCTCTAAAGTTCCATCTCTCAGGCAATGGCTGATGTTGGATCGACCGATCGACTGCCAGGAGATCATCGCTGCACACATAACGAGCGATCAGGTATGAGATGGCTCGTGGTACTCGATGTGTATGGGATATCGCATAACGTCCGTGGACAGGCTGATCGCAAGTCGTTCAAGACGGAGCCCTGGTATCACAGTCCCATCGGCCACGGATCCGTCGCCGCTGTCGTGATGACAAGTCTGAAGCAAGAAGACGCTGCGGGCAAAGGTGTCTTGCCGTATGACCGGCTCGTGCAAGTGCTCCAGCGCCGCCATTTCGGTGGGTCTTGCTTGTATGAGACCTGATGACGGTCGGCGGCAGCAATGCTCAACTCTACTGCCACTACCCAGGATTGACCGAAGAGCAGGCACGACGCCTGGTCGCCAAGTACGACCCACACCTCACACGTGACTCCCCTGTGAACATCAAGACGTTTGTACAGCATCTTCACTTCTCGCAATCGAATCCGGTCGAGGAAGAGCTCCCAGACACCAAGACACGGCAGCAGTCGTACATTGACAAGGTCCGTCAGCACGCGAATCGTCTTGTCGACATCGCCAACCGCGGGAGTCCCAGTCCTCGGTCGCCTCTTTCTCCGGTGCACCTGTCTCCGTTGCGCGAGCCACCTCCACGCGTCACCAACAATGAACCAGACGTCATCGTTGGATCCTCTCCGATGCATTCGCCATCAAGACTCGCACCGCTCGAACGACGGCAACACAGTATCAACGCGTCTCCTGGTACGTCTCCATGTTGATAATGATGCCGTTTTTGCAGCCCGACTGCAACATGACGTCTGGATTACATTGGTAGAAGGCGACCTCCTCTCCTTTGAAAACGACAAGCGACGGAAAGAGATGCGGGCGAATGCGAGGGCTCGCATCTTGCTCTCGCACATCAATCGAATCGAAGAGTACGCCAGGCAGCACGACTCCCACGTGGCTCAACAGGAGACATTACGTATCGCGAACAAGGCGCTCGCGCATTCAGAGCATCTGACCAAGCAGCTCGAGTACGAGACCCAATACCAGCGCCGACTGGAGCGACAAGGCAAGAAAGGACTGCTCGACTGCGATCTCCGACGCGAGCAGCGGAACGTCAGCAAGGCTTCGATGTTTTACTTGAATCCAGACTGATGATGTCTATCGAGTGATTGGTAATGAATGGCATGGTTTGATGGTGGTATGAAGACGCCGAGCGGAAGTTGGTCCTACTTCTGTGAACGCAACGAAGTACAGTATGGGTTTCAAGCAATCCATTCCCCTCTTTCTTCCATTCAAAAGCAACGGCAATAAATTAGGAAGCACGAACGGCATCTTTCGCTTCGACCAGCGCAGCCGAAAGATGATCCAGTTTGTGACTTGCCACGCAAAGAGGAGATGGTTTGTGCACCTCCTGTGATGTCGTTCAAAGTATTCGTAGCGTCGAGTCAACTAACTCACTGGTCTTCAAAATGGAATACGCCTCCGTCGTATGATCCGCGTCGTTCCGGCCGACGCGGCGGCAGCCCAAGCGAGGGTACATTGTCTGTGCCGCGTCGATCGTGCGGTGTCGAGCTGATGGAGAGGCGGTCCATGCGCAGCTGCTGTGGATACAGTCCGTTGTCGAGGTCGAAATTCATGCCTTCGTCGTCTTCTTCTCGGAATGTGTGCAGCGAGGACGACATGGACGTGAGCGATCTTCGCTCTTGATAGCTGTGCTCTCGAACGAACTGCCGAGACTCGCTGCCGACAGAGCCGCGTCGCTCGCGCATCGCTGACATGACTGCGAGCGCAGGGGATTTGGAGAGGTCAAACTCCTGTGTCGCTCGCGGTGATGGCGCCCTGCAGATGAACAGATCGAAAGGCCCGTAAGCAACAGAATCTACAAAACTCTACACACTTGCGATAGGTTTGGCGTACCAGGATCGCTGTGGAATGGGATGACCCTGACGCATGTAGCCGATATCGACGGGGCAGGAGCTCGCGAACTGCACGACTGACGGCTCTCGCTCGCTTTCGCGTTCACTTGGATGTGCTGGCGGTGGGAGGATCAATTCGGGCATTGCGCTTTCCTCGTTGAGAAGGAAGCTTGGCTCTGGGAGCGAACCGATAATTGGCGCATGTGGCGGTTGGTATCTCGCGCGAAGGAACGGCGGCGCGTTGCCGTTGACGGGACAAGACTGTGAGATCATGGCGCTTGGCACGTCTGCCTCGGGACTCGAATCGCTTCCGCCGGTGGTGCCACTCGGCGAACTGCGCTGCGAGCCACCGCGCGCGCTGCCCTGGCTGATCGGAATGGGTCGCGTGGAGCCTGACATGTCGGCTGAACCCTTGAGCACTCGACACAGCAGCGATCGAGTGGGCCGCAGAGGATTCGCCGCGCGTCACGCACAAGCTCCCTAGTTTCTTTCGACGAACTTGGTTGAAGCTGCAGCTGACCCTCACTCAGCGCCAGGAGCTCCGGTTGCACCAACACTCGACACGAGCACGTTGAGACGCGCGATGGGCCACCCGCCGTTCGAGAAGCACACGCGCAGATTCGATTCGCACTGCGCGTCCGAGAGAAGATGTACAGCGGTACGCGACCGAGAGATTGAGACTCTCTCACTCGCGCTGTGCTGTGCTGTTCTGTGTGCTTGTCTGTGTGTCGGTCCGCAGAGGCACCGCGATGCGACGATGGATGTACTCGTGGCGGTTGCAACACCCGAGGCGCTTCGTGTTGGATCCCGAGAGAACGCGAGAGAGGCAGAGGGAAGAAGATGGAGGAACCCTCTTGCTCGCTGAGATCAATGACCCGTCGTCAGGCGAGAGCTCTTCGCCGTGGGGGTGACTTGCGCTATCCTATCTATCGCGGGGCGCGACTTGACTCGGCACACACGAGCGAGTCGAGCAACCCACGACCAACTGTTCCCGGTAAGTGGTACAGTATCCCTCAGCAAGTGGTACTGTACCCGGCCGGGGTTCCGGTTTCCCCCTTTCGCTTCTGTTCGCTTCCAACAAAACCACACCAACAAACAGAACCGAACAGCAGGCGCACACGCGCACACACAGTCTAACGTGGGTCCGTGGGAAACAGAAACGAAAGGGACGAACTAAAACGCGATCGAGTCCTTCTCGGGAGCGGATCACCATCGCACTCCCAGCCACAAGCGTGTGTGGACGGACGCACGACCGCCATCACGAATGCCGCAGCGTGTGGACGTCAGTGCGGCCACACCCGAGCGGTGCATCGACATCGTGGCCGATGAGGACGCCCTGCGGACGGCGTCCACCGTTGAGGACGACGCCGTGTCCCCGCCCTTCCACCGCCTGCACACGCCGACCACACAAGACGACGCGTCGTCGTCTTCGTCCATGAGCGCACGGAAGCATGACCCGCAGCTCTCTCGCCGTCCTGTGCGCCGGCGTATGGTCATGTTCGGCGGCATCTCCACCATCCGACTGCCCAGTCGCGTCGAGGAGGAAGGCGAGGAGGAGGACGACGACGGCGGCGATGACGACAATGATGATCACGACAATAATGGCAGTGACGCAGAGGAGGGCGGCGACGCGGGCGGTGGTCAGGACCGCGGCAGCGGCGTCTCGTCGTCGGACGGACGCTCGGTCGAGTCGTCGGTCAACAGCACGGTGCTGCTCTCAGACTCGCAGCGCTGGTTTCCGCGCATCGACCTGCATCGAGATCTGCACTGGCTGTCGAACCGCTTCCGCGACGAGCGAACCGAGGAATCGTATCAGCTTTATTCGTCTATGAACGACTTTCCGGTGGCGAGACGAGTGCTGCTCTTCATGGTGCTCTTCCAGATCGCTGCGTATCTGTTATTTATCTGCTTGCATGAGGCGTGCCTCGGTCCGACGTCGTCGTCCTCGTCGACGGACTTTGCTGCGTCATTGTCATCCAACGCCGCCGAGGCTGGAGCGCAGATCCTGCGACGGAAACACGGCGGTTGCCGCAGGTACAAGATGCCAGATATCGACCGAGATTACCTGATCTTGCTCTGGGCGTTTGCGCCCGTTGGGCTGTTGTACAGCCTCTTTCCGATCAAGTTTCTCGAGAACACGATGCGGCTGCGGATCGTCGTGTACTACATTCGTCGTCGGTGGAAGGCCATCGCGGCGTTTATCGTGCTGCTGTGGGCGATCGGACTTGATGTTTTTCTCCACAAGCTGCTCTTTGCGGTTCGCGACCAACGTCAGAAGATGTTGAACGACGGAGAACTATCCTGTGCCAAGAACAATTCGATCCCGGAGGACTGGCATGCAGCCAGCAAATGGCGCTCCAAGCATGCATCTCGCAAGTTTATGAGCGTGTCGTATTGGGTACTTGTGTATCAAGCGAAAATCACATCCAGCATTATCATGGGAGTTTTGGCTGTGATTGCGACGTTGGCTGGTATTGTCTCCGTCGCGGTGAAGCTAGACTTCCGGCATGTTCTCTTCAATTCGGCATCTCTTTGGATCACGACACTTGGTATCCTGACGTGGGGACCATCTTTCTCTCTCAACTCTCGTAGCGAACACAATCGTGGAAATGCTGCGTTCATGTTTCTGTGTGTTCTCTTTCCCACGGTTCTGACGTTACTGGCGACGTATTCCGAAGACCGAGCCTCTCGAATGGCGTATGCATCGCGGGTCCGTGCTGAGCGGATCAACACGACACTGAAGCTCGATCTTTCTCTCAAACGAATGGGACTCGAAAACCGCATCATCCCGAAGGACGAACGGGATGCCATCGAGCAGGCGCTCGCAAGCGACAGCGATAGCCGTGCGCTTCGATTGGTATCCATTCCGTTCTGCGAGTTGTCACTGAAGGATGTCATCACGAAGAACCCGTTCGGAGAGGTGCTTCTCGCTGACTATCATGGCACTCAAGTAGTTTTGAAGCGGTTAGCACACTCGGTGTGTACCCCGGATGGGCTGAAGGACTACAAAGCGCGCGTGGAGATGCTTTCAATGCTTCGACACCCCAACATTGTTTTGTTTATCGGAGCAACGTTCGACAACGTTGCGAATGTTGGCATTGTGTTTGAGTATCTCGAACGTGGTGATGTGTATGCACTGCTTCGGAGCAACATTGCGCTTTCCTGGAGCGACCCGCTACTGAAGATCGCCACCGATGTTGCGCTGGGCGTGTCATATCTTCATAACTGCGACCCGCCGCTTGTACATCGCGACCTCAAGTCCTCAAATCTGCTCTGCACGGCAACCTACTCTTGCAAGATCTCTGACTTTGGCGAGTCGAAGCGGCTTGTGGGTGGCGAGGGACTCTTCAGTACAATTGTCGGAACGCCGTATTGGCTCGCGCCTGAAGTACTGCGGGAAGAGAAGTATAGCGTTCAAGTCGACTGCTACAGCTTTGGCGTCGTATTAATCGAGCTCGAGACGCGACGCGACCCCTACTACGATGCCTCTGAGAAATTCAACACAATCGACATCATGCTTCGCGTCGCGCGCGGAGATCTGCGACCAACGATTCCTGTGAGCTGTGGTCCTCGCCGGCGCGATCTCATCATGCGCTGTCTCGACGCGGACCCATCACGACGGCCAAAGATGACGGAGATTCTTTCAGCGCTTCAAAACGAAGTTCGACAGGAAGTCATGGACGTGACGGCGTTCGACGACTCGCGCGATCGCCGACGTGTGATGCTTATGCAGCGGCACCAACGCCTGAATCGACGTGGTGTGAAGGACCTGCTCGTCGTTGAGAATGACGACAGTGACACAGAATGAGAGCAGAGGAGAGCGTACTTTATCTACTTCCTTGCTGCTGACATCTAAACAACGAACTAGCGATTAATATGGAACGTATCCTCAAGAGTACAGCGCATCTAGTCTACTTGCAAATTGTCGTACGTGACACCCAGTCTTGTCCTGTGTGTCATGGGTCGTCCGAGTCGGACGCCAGCGCGTCGTCGCCCCAGTCATCTTCGTCGGAGCGCGAGGCGTAAGGCCACAGACCGGTCCACTTCTTCGGCTTGATGAATCGAATGGACTGCAGGTCGTAGCCGTGGCATGTCAACACCTCCCGCAGAAACGAGAGGTTCTCGAGCGTGGGCTTGAAGTGTCCGCTGTGTGGCTCGATCGCTCGGATGCGACCGTCGCGCACGTAGATCTTGCCGGCCGCAGCGATGGGCGCACCCGCCAGGAAGCTGGAGTGGTGGAAGTGGCCTTTTCGTTTCCGAGCGACGTACAGTCGAGCGTCCCGTGTGAGCACGAAGATCCACTTGCTACCGGAGTCGGTATGGACCGCGTGGTGCGTCGCCACGTACTCGAGCCGCACTGGAACAGATTCTGGTGTGTTGTGCACCACAGCGACCTCGAAGTCGCGCCGCTCCGTGTCGCTCCTGTAGTATGCGACACGCTTGTGTTCCAACGCTGCGCGAGAGCACTCTGGGAGCTCAAGTTGTGCGCCGCGTCCGTGGTCGAGCCAGTAGAAGAACGACCGGTCGCGGTCGTCGCCTTGCTGAGGCGAGAGCGACGCCATGTCTCGCTTCCACGCGTCGTGGAACGCGCGCAAGTGCAGCCCATATCGGTGCTGTGTGTCGACCGCCTCGAGCCAGAAATCGGGATGCAGGAGCAGCAAGGGGGCATTCTGTCGGTGGCTGCCGGCAGTATCATGCCGCAGAATCTGCTGCAGCAGCGAGCGAAGCTGCGGCCATCGCGACGCCGCGACGCCGTCGACCTTGCGGGCTGCTACCGCTTGTGTTGTCGTGGTCGCATGCGCTGGCGTGGAGGCGCCGCCGCCGCCGCATCGCTGCGAGAGCTCAGTTGATGTCACGGGATCATGCAGTGGCGTCGGACGATTCGAGGGGATGACCGCCATGGGAATTGTGTGTGCGTCCACAATAGATCCGCAGTGCTGGGTTGTTCGTTGTGGACGTCCGGAGGCCGCAATAGAGTTCGCAAGTGAAGCGTCAGTGCGCTGGTGGATGTATGGATCGATCGGTCGGTCGTGCTGAAGAACACTGTTGCAGTGGCGTCTTGCATCTGGTCGGCAACGAGGTTTGCGGCTCGCGTGTGGGTCCGCGACTTGTGGCGGGGCCCTGGGTGACCGGGAGGGATGACCAGCGTAAAGTACGTGCGAGCGCATTACTTCGAGTGCGGATCCATGGATGTCAGCCGTCCGTGTGACACACAGCACCGAGAAGATCGATAGTTTCAGTGCCGTCTGCAGTGGGACGTCTGGGTCCAAACGACTAAGCTGAATCGGGGCATGGCGGACATCGATTCTGAAAATCTCTATAACGGCAAAAATGTATGAAGCTAGAGTGAAGCCATGGCCTTCATCCGAACAACAATTCGTTGTGAGAGTCAGGAAGGGCTAGGTCGCTCTACACCCATGTGCAAGGGTGTCACGAGACAGGTCACGTTTCCGCGTCAATGACGCAGCGAAGGCATCTTCAATGCGGTCATGCTGCACACACACTCCACTCCAACAGCAACAAGGTGTTGCCAACAACACCAACGAAAAACGAACAATCCTTTCACGCTCAAGCTGAATCTCACGAGGAGTTGGAAGTTCCAATCTGAATTTATATTCGTGTTTTTCTTCTCTTTTTTTCTCAGTCTATGGAGCTCTCCACGCTCCGGCGCATGCGCCATGCGTGCGTCATGCGACGTCTTTGAGGAACGCATCGCGCTCGTCAGGATCGGGATACGCCACTGACGCGCGGCGCTTCTTGATCGCGTGCATCAACAGTCGACGCACACGCGGAATCGCGAGTGCCGCGGCCGTCGCCAGGGCAGCGCTCGCGAGGAACACGTGCACGCCAAACTCGACGCGCGCGCCGGGCGTCTTGTAGAACGTGTATCCGTTCCAAAGGTTCTCCATGCACTCGAGCCGGGTCGTCAATGGCGTCATGAACGATGCGCCGTACTCGGCTCGCGCGAGGTACTCGGGGTGGCGTGGCATCGTCACGCGCGTGTCGAGGAACACTGCGCTGTTCTTGGCGAGCGGCATGATCTCGTCGTACGGAATCTCCTTCGCGCGGATCGTGCGGTCGCGGTTCACGAGCCATTGCGGGTCTCCCGAGCGCGCGTCACGGCCTTCCGGATGATAGAACCAGATATCTGCATGCGACCCGACGAGCTCTCGGTTCAGGAAGATCTGCAGCAGGTCGCGATCGGGAATGTAGTCGATGAACACGCTTGCACCGAGCTCCTGCATAGCATCTTGCTGGGCGACTGCCGTAAAGTTCTGAACCGAGCCGAATCGCGCGAGAAAGTCGCTCTTGACGATCGCGATGTCCGAGTCGGTGTCACCGACTGGAATTCGGTTCTGGCGGCGAAGGACAAACAGGATGTTGCCAAACACGAGCCAATACGGCACATCGTGACGAGCGCAGAGCTCATAAACCCACCGCGCGAGCGCGCTGATCTCGAGCTGAAATACCTTGCTGTTGGGACACCCATTGCTGTGATACTTCTCGAGCGAGTAGCCCAAGACGACCAGCGCCGCAGTGAGCCACAGCAGCGCCGCGAGCACGGCAATCAGGTACCGCGACCGGGAGACGACCGCGAGGACCGGGAGATGCCGCCAGGACGGATGCACGAGCGCTGCGACGACCGCTGCTGGAATCACAGCGACCAGAAGCGGCAGGTTCGACTGCGCGACGCTCGACGGCATCAACACCGTCATGCTGGTCGCGTGGCTCTTGTGTCGTTGCAATGGACCTCCCCACAACGCTCTTCCGCCAGAGTCCAAGGAACGCCCTCGAAAGAGTGACATTTCCAGCACGTATTTAACGTGGTCCACGTCATCTAAAAACAGTTAACTTAAGCGAAGCGAAGAGCTCTTTATTATCGCCACTCTCAGCCCTCATCAATGGCGCCGGACCCGACGACGTCCGACGTGTATGCACCGCCCGCGTGGGGCGTCGACGGCCGCAATGAGTTTGGCGTCTACGTGGACGTGATCAAGGGCGGCGTCGTGGTCGAGACGCTCTCGTCGCTGCCGCTCACGGCGTCACGCAGCTTCGTGCTCGCCGGTCGCATGACGCCGGCGTGCGACCTCGTGCTGCAGCATCCGTCGATCTCGCGCGTCCACGCGGCGCTGCAGTTTGACGCGCACGGCGCATTGTTCCTTCGCGACATGAACAGCACGCACGGCACGTTCGTGAACAAGCGCCGCGTGCCGCCGAACGAGTACGTGCGGCTCCATATCGGCGACGTCGTGGTCTTTGGCGAGTCCACGCGGCTGTACGCGGTCTGCGGACCGCCAGAGCTGCTGCCAGAGGAGTACGACTCGGAGAACCTGCAGCAGCTGCGCGCCAAGCTGGCGGCGCGGCGAGAGCGAGAGCGAGAGCGCCAGCGCGTCGGGACGAAGCCGCCAACGGACGATGGCGACGGCGTGTCCTGGGGCTTTCGAGAGGACGCTGGGGAGGAAGAAGACGACGACGAAGAGGATGACGACGAAGAGAATGGCAAGAGCGCGACGAAGAAACGATCAAGAGCGAGTGAGGACCTGCCCGAGTACCTTCGTGGCATCAAGGAAAGCGGCCGCAACAGCTACGAGTCGAGTGTGCGCGAAGCAGACGTCGGCGCCAAGGACCAGCGGCTCTTTGAGCAGCTCCAGAACAAGATCCGCAAGATGGAAAACCTCGAGCTCGAGAAGACGAGGATTCTCGCCAAGCAGAACGACCTGCAGGGGCTCACGGAAGGACAGGAGAAGACGCTCGAGCGCAACGCGGCACGCATCGAGAGTCTGCTGCGCGAGATCCACGCGCTCGAGGACCAGATCCACGCGAAAAACGCACAGCGAGCGACTTCTCGTGCCGCCGGTGCAAACAAGCAGCAGCAGCAGCGTCGCGCGCAGGCGCAGTCTCGCTATGACTACGATAGCGACGAGGACGAGTTTTATGATCGCACGAAAGCGAATCAACAGCGCCGATCGCAGCAGCCCATCCGCGGAGGAGCTGGTAGCAGTGTGAAGACAAAGGAGGTTTTGACTGTGGACTCGATTCAAGCCAAGATTAAGGAGATCCAGGACGAGCTGACGCGGGTGCGACGCGAGGAACTGGCGTCGGCTGCCAAGGCAGACGACAGTGTTGGCGACGGCGCTGCGGCAGAGATGGACTCGCTCGAGTCGTTCATGCAGGCGACGACGAAAAGTCTGCAGCAAAGCGAAGCGGATCGACATCGACAACGGCGACAAGCGTTGGAAGCGGAACTCAAGCAGCACGAACAGTTGCTGGCCATCGCGATGCCTGCGCTGGCGTCGGTGGCGTCGACTGCCCCACCATCATCAGTCGCCAAGGAGACGCAAAACCAATCCCAAGCGCCGATTGAAGATAGCGACTGCCCCAAGCCAAATGCGCAACCAGAGAGCTCTACGCCAGCGCCACCGCCGGTGGATGCTGCTCCTGATGCTGCTCCTGCAATCAAGGAACCAGCGCAAGTGGCTGCCATTCCCTTGCATAAGAAGCATCGGAAGGATGAGATGATCGCACACCCAGCATCAAAACCCGATTCAAGCAAATCGGCAGCAAGCGCTCGGAAACATGAGAGCGACGCGAGCGATGCAGCGCGTAAACGGCGTCGGGTGGTGGGTCCAACACTGCCTCCGCCGTCGGGAAAAGTCGATGCCAACGTCCTTGAAGGCGGAGATCGCGTGTGGGTCCCGCCTGCCAACCAAAGCGGCGATGGTCGAACAGCGTTGAACGACAAGTACGGATACTGAGTGCCAACAGAATGATGAACTTTCCTTTAGAAAAATGCAAGCATCTACTTCGCATGATACTCCAAAGTACATCAGCTATCTCAATGCTATTCAAGCTCTAACCGAGGAACGAAGAGCTCCGAAGAGAACTATTTCGGTGGAACGATCGCACTGACTGCACGCTGCTCGGTTCGAGCTCATAGTTGAAGTCGTGTCCAAGCTCTCCAATCTCTCGGTCGTCGAATGTTTCGTTTGAGATCAGTTGCTCTTCCTCTTGCTGAGCAGCCATGTTATTGAAGATGTGCTCAAGGGACGTATCGCTGACGCTGTACTCGTTCACGTGAAGGCGGACCTTGGACTCTTCGAGCAGACGGAAGATCATGTGTGGACGAACAGCCTGCTTTGGAACTTGGAACCGGAAGTGGTCGCCTTGGTGCTCCACCAACTGGCTCCCTTGGAATTCACTCTGAAAGTATTTCTTGAGAGCTCGACACATCGTCTCTGAGCACCACCAATTGCAGAAGACATCGACAGCGATGGCTCCATTGGCCGTGAGCACCGAGTTCAGAACCCAACCGTTACCCTCGCTTTCTTTGATCACTTTTGCACGTCTAGCATCCCCCAACGCGGAGCACACCATCTCCAGATTGCCATTCGTGATTTGACCAGACGCTCCAATTACACTCAGCACTGCATCCTGAGCACGTTGGGTCATGTGCACCGGCGGCTCGCTCATCTTGACCTCAACGGTGTACCCTCGACCAAACTTCTGCTTGAGGTGCTCCACGCTTCCGAGACACTTCAGTTTCCCACCAACGAGAATGCCGACGCGCGTGCACAACGCTTCACACTCTTCCATGCTGTGAGTAGTTAGAACCACGCAGGATTCCTTCTCTGCACAAACGGCAGCGATGACATCCCACATCTTTCGGCGCGAACTGGGATCCACTCCAGTCGATGGCTCGTCGAGGAAGATGATTCGAGGCGAACCCATCAGTGCGATCGCCGTCGAGACCTTGCGCTTGTTGCCTCCGCTGAGACCCCGAGTGAGCTTGTCACGATACTCACCCAACCCAACCTCTTCGATCTTCTGCTCAACTGCCTCTGCCACGAGCGAGCTTGGAATACCCTTTAATCGGGCATATAACTCCAGTTGCTCTCGGACTGTGAGTAAATCGTGGAGGGAGTCAAACTGAGGGCAATACCCGAGGACGGTGCGGGCTTTATCACGATTCCGAGACAAGTCATATCCGCCGAGCGTCACGTGTCCATTGGTAGGCGCGATCAGCCCAGTCAAAATCTTCATCGTTGTCGATTTACCAGCACCGTTGATACCAAGATATCCAAAACATTCACCTTTCGGTATTGACAAGCACAGGTCGTCCAACGCAACCTTGCCACCCGAGTACTGCTGGCGCAGGTTGCGAATGAAGATGCTGTCATTCCGACCAGGTTGAGATCGTAACACCTTTTGTCGCTCATTGGCAACGTCGTCGTCTTCATCTGCTCGGTTAGTCTGTCCAGCTCGCTTCTCTGGCTTCCATGAGATTGCTCCACCCTCTACGATGAAGACTAGCGTTGTAAAAATCAAGGCTTCAGCAAGTGCATACGCAACTGGAGCTCCAGCCACATCGATATCAAATACACTTCTCACGCAGCAACCAGATACGTTGCTGTTCCAGCACTCCGTGCACTGAGCGCGTCCAAGGCCCTCAAACACACCAAAGAATGACGATGGGGCTGCGTCGTCCTCGGATCCAAATAGAGAGTCTCGACTGATCTTTCTTGTTGCGATTTCGTAGATCCCGTTGTTGAGACCGTATCCGGGAAACAACATGAATATCCAGCGCAAATAGTTTCTGTCTAACGATGATAATGACAAGCCACCTGAGGAACTGGGCGTCAAATCGAAGTCAATGATTCGGCACAAGAACGAAAAAATGCTTAGTAAACCACCAGTGCTCAAAGCAAAGACCAACAGCGACGTTTGAGCCACAGCATGTTTGTTGAATCGAAACGAGAACAAATACGCGAGTGGAATGACAGCCAATGCATGGCTTCCAACAAGAGCAGCCACACCGGCTGCCTCGCTTGCTCCACCAAGTGCTCTGCTCGACAAAGGCACGATGATTGCTGCAGCCACGACCGTGAGCATCATAACCAAGGAATCGTGGGTCCAGTTTGCAAACCAGTATGCCGAGACGTTGGCACCACAAATCAACTGCAGACTCTTCGCGTTCTGAATCGGATTCTTCTCGCGTACAATAAATGCCACGGTTTGCGCTGGAATAAATGCAAATGCGAGCATGACGACAACTGCCACCAAAAACGCGTTTAATGTCACTTGAAGCTTTGCACCATCTCGAGCAAGACACTGGCTGTTGTAGCAAGGAGTGCGGGATTTAGCCGTACACGTGTTGCACGGATAGTACGGCGACTCAATGTTTCGCTGTGTGCAACACGCTTTAGCATCACAGTCGATAACTCCAAGAGAGCAATAATCGAAGGACTTTGTGTTGCATCGCAACTCATCGTTCACAGTAAATTCAACCTTCGTGAAGTTAGCCGCAGTGCAATTCGCTTGCATAGCTGGTGTTGCCAAAGAAACAGTGTAGTCGGGCAGGAAGTTGGCGACATTGATCTCGGGAAGCACCAATAAAATGATCAAGAAGAGGAGAGGGATGCAAATCGCATTCATCAGACTCTTGCGGTCACGTTTGGTGATTCGAATACGCTTCTTCAACATTGCAGCGTACTGGGTGAAAAAAGATGGATCCAATGTCGAGACAGAGGCGATTCGATTGGTGGGGCGAGTTTGCGATGAGGTTGCTGATGTCTTCCGAACCTGGTCGACAGGATTAATGCCTGCAACAGCTAGTGAACCTTCGTCACGATCGCGTGCAATTCGTAGGAACACTTCTTCCAAAGTTGTGACGGAAATACCATACTGTTGGATTCCCAAGCCACGCATATTTGCGTCGAGACTTTCCAACAGGGGAGGAAACAAGCTCGATGCATGAGAAGGAAGCTGGAACACAATCTCAGAGCCGTAGCTACTGAGGCACTTTGAGTCGCTGACGTACTTCCTCAAGAAACGACTCACAGCTTCAACATCACAGCCTGGAGATTTGATCAACGTGAGGTTATACCCAGCGCCATATCGGTTCTTCAAAAACAACGAGCTTCCTGCGCAGCACAATTGCCCGTCGGCCATAATGGCAATCCGATCTCCGAGAATGTCGGCTTCGTCCATGAAGTGCGTTGTCAAGACGATGACTCGGTCTTCACGGTTCCGTTGCAAGAGATTCCAAGTGAAGCGACGTGAATACGGATCCATGCCTGAGGTCGGCTCATCCAAGAACACAAGTTTACTGTCACCAATGAATGCGATAGCCACACTCAACTTGCGCTTCTGGCCACCAGATAGATTCTTTGACAGAACACGACGCTTTTCGGTCAATCCCACCTCTTGAATCATCTTGTCCACTTCCGCCTGAAGCTTGTGAGGAGGTACTCGTTTCATGGTTCCAAACAACCGGAGATGCTCCTCTACTGTCATGTCATTAAACAGCACATCATGTTGTGGGCAAATGCCCATGATTTGTCGAAGTTCGTTGAAGTCATTGCGGATGGAGCGCCCGTACAATGTTGCGTCTCCACTTGTTGGGGCAATGAGGCCAGTTAGCATTGAGATTGTCGTTGTCTTTCCAGCGCCGTTGTGCCCGAGGAGTGCGGTGATTTGGCCCGAGTAGAAGGTCAGATCTAGCTGATGAACCGCAATTTTCTCACCATCGTCCACTTGGAAGACCTTACGAAGCCGCCGTATCTGAAGGCATGTACCTTTTGCCTCTTGAGTTGCCAAGGCCGATGAAACGGGCTCCACAATATCGTTTGGCAAAGACGATTGTTGCTTCAAGAAGATAACGGAACCGTCGCTGGATAACACCCCATCCATTTCGCTTTCGTCTTGAACGCGATTGAAATCTCCACGAGGTGATCGAGTGGATGGAGGTGTCTCGACAAGGTGGTTCGGCGTCTCGCTAACTGCCGACGGAAACCAAAATGACCGCTTGAAGCAGAAATTCCACGGCTTGCGCACCCCGTATTGCTGGGGAAGCACTTGCTCCAAGTACCAACCCAAAAGAAAAAGCAAACACGAGTCGAGCATGAGCATCCAGCCCATCGAGAATGCAGATGGAACAGTGATTGGGTTCTCGAGCACCGCCAAGGAGTACGCAAAGCCTTTGCCGAGTTGAGCGCGTCGAAGAAGATCGTCCACAGCGAGGGCAAATGCAGTAGGTGGGGACAACGCAGCCGTGTATTTTGTCGAGTTCACCTTGGATTGTACGGAGAAGAACGGAAAGTACAAGATGATCCACATCAGCACAGACGCGATCGACGCAGTCCGCGACTTGTCGAAGAACGGCGTGATGAAATAGCTGAATGCGACGATTGACAGACTGAAAGACCAAAAGAGAAATACGAGCGTCGAATATTCAGCGACGGGAAACACGCTTCCAAACTTGAGCTCTGCAGCGATCCCAAATGCGAGCGGTGTCGACAAGAGTGCGCTTGTGACAATCCATGATAGTAGCAGCGTGAGGTCCGAGAGCCCCATGATCTTCATGACTTCTCGAATTCGAGTTTCCTTTTCGATGACCATTGTCGTCGTCGTCGTTGACACAAATTTGATGTAGCTGATGAGAAGGAACATGCCGAGCACAGTCTGTCCACTCGAGTAAAACGTCTTCTGTGTGTCGTTGGGAGTGCCAATGTCGACCTCCTCCATCGATTCGAGCCCTGAGCAGATCACCATTTCATTGGTTTTGGGGATGTATGCCTCCGTGCTCAGCGACTCGCGTCTCCGTGTGCTCACACTCGGAAAGATCGTCTCGAGGTTGGCGATGAACACGAGTCCTGTCACGAGCAGCACCGGCAGTAATTGCTCCATCACGAGCGCGACGGGCCGTCGGCGACGAAGCACCCAATTCTTCCACACGAGATTCGTCACCTGCTGCCATGCGGCGAGCATCGCGTGCCAGCGATTGAGCGCACCGGCCGCCAGTCGCGACTCGAGGTCATCGCCCTGCGCTCTTCGTTTGGTGAAGCGCCGCGTCACGACGATGAGGGCGACGACCAACACGACAATGACCGCGGCAGCAACGATGAGCCCGACGTTGGACGCAGAGAGCGCGCATTGCCCGTGAAGCGCGAGCGTGTCGTCGAATATCCTGCTGCACTGCGCCAGCGCGGCGTTGGACGTCTTGCAGTTTTTGACGTTGGCGACTGCGCGACAGCACGAGGCCGAGGCGCCGAGCGTCGTCGGGGCGGAGCAGCGCAGCTGGCACTGGCCAAACACGACGTTCCCTGCGCGGTTGCTCGCGACCAGCGACGTCACGAAGGCAGCGGATGCCATCGACGAGTTGGCGGCGAGCGAGGCGGCGAGGCGCGTGAGGTCGTCGCGGGAGCTCTGCGTCCTGGCCACGACCTCGAAGAAGCCCGAGTTCATGAGGCACGCGCCGTACGCGAGGTCCTTCGTGATCACGTTCGCCATGCAGGTCGTGAGCAGCGACTCTGCTGCGGAGGACGACGACGCCATGGTGACGGCGCTTCAACTCGACGTAATGAGAGAATGACGAATGCCCAAGAGTGTTCTTCGATTGGGGGAGGGGGGGGGTCGAGAACGGAGCGTCCGCAGTCTGGATGTGGATGCCGGATGCCGGATGCCGGATGCCACGCGCAGACTGCTGGTGAAATGAGGATGACGTCCGGTGTTTGGAGTAGAAGTTGAACTGGGTTGGACCCGGACGACGCGTTGTTGTTCATGGCATCGTGCATCCTTTATCCAGCTGGCCCAAATGCTGGACAGTGTCCAGCGCGCTACAGCCGGGCCCTCTTTTCCAGCAACTGCTGGTTGGAATTTTTACTGCATCAATTGCAACATGGGGTGATCGAAAAGCTCTACTGTTTCGTTCAGTTTCGGGGGACTGCACACGATCAGTGCCTGCGTGTTCCGGCCTTGTGATCGCATCCGGAAAACTGGCACACGTCCACACTGATCAGTTCAGGTCCAACAGCAGATCGCACCGGTCCTCAAATATTTTCCATCTGTGCGAAGCGACGGCACCTTGATTGGGAGTCCAACGCTGTCGGTGGTCGGACTGACCACGACCCGCTGTGTGACGTTTGGACTCGGCCGAGCAGCTGGAAACCCCTTCGCGTCACCTCCACATCGTTGCGACATGATGCGCCGACTGATGGCCCCCATGCTCCATGGGACGTTCTCCTCTGTCGAAGCGAATGCCATCGTTGCATTTTCTCCGCAGAGAGAATTGTTTGGGCCACACCACCTCCATCGTGTGGGCGAGTGGAGGCGGCTCGAGGTCATTTCGTTTCCCATTGCGACTGCAAGAGAAACCACTGACGCGCGACAACACAACACGGCAGCGGAGCGCGTGTAACTGCGCGACATCCACACAGGGATGAAGTGTGGGGAGCGACATGTGCAGCACAGCAACTTCAGGATAGACCGAATACAGACGCGCTTGGAGATGCGACGAACGTCGAGTATAGTCTCGATCGCACCGTTCCGTGAAGCTGGATGATTGATGCATCGAGACGTGATGATCATCCCCGTGGACACCACACACATGGAATTCGCGCTTTCGTGCGGCGCCACACGTCAAAATGAAGCTCACGCGCTGCAGCAACCGACTCGGCCAACTGCTGGTGTCGCTGGAAGTGCGACACGTCCTGCACCTGACGTGAGGCATCAACCACCGGCGGGATAATCCATCTTGATATAGTATATTTAGTCCATCCTACTATCGCATAGGCGTCAAAATCACTGAAAGAGCATCCATCACGTCGACCGTCTGACTCCCAGGTCCGTTGCGATGTTTACTCGTGCGGCGCCATCATCTCGTCTCGTGCCCGCCATTCCGTCAACAATCGCACTCCAACCCCATTGATTGACTCGTGATCCTCCTCCACTGCCGCCCACATTTTCTCTCTCTCTCTCTCTCTTCTCTCTCCATCAATCTATCGCGGCACGCGATCTCTCCCGCTTGAGAGGCGCCTCAGCATCATGGGCGTCACCATGAAGCGCGTCGTGCTCAACCCGCGCGCGTACCTCACGCCGTTCCAGCTGCTCGTGCTGTTCCACCACGTGCCCATGTTCATCGCATACGGCGCCGTGGATCGACCCACGGGCTTCCGCGCCTGCGCGCCGCTGCACGACCTCTTTCACTGGTTCACGGTCTCGCTCGTGCTGCACGTCGTGATGGCAGCGTTGCTGCTCTTCAGCGTCACCATCACGCTTTGCTCCAGCGTCTACCGCGTGCGCCGCCCCGAGGTTCGTTCCCCATGAAGTGGAGAGCTGTGCCCACCACCGCCACGCGCTAACTCATGCACTGCCTGTTGTCGATCGCCACAGAGCTGGATCATTCTGCTTCTCTTCGCGCTGTACGTCGCCAATCTCGTGTGGACCATCTACGGCGAAAGCGCGTTTCCGTGCGACACGTCGTCGTGTGCCAACGACTCGGTCGTGATTCAGGACGCCGCCGACACGGTCGGCTACTTCCAGCACTTTGATCTCATCTTCACGGCGGTCGCGCTCTCGCTCGCGACCTGCACGTCGTACGTCTGCGGCGTGCACACGAGCACGGACCTCGTGGAGGCGGAGCAGCGATGGCAGCGCCGCTGCACGGTGCTCTTCCGTCTGTGCACCTGCAAGTCGGTGCAGGACGACCACGAGGAAGACATCTTCGAGAGTCTTGGCCGCATTCTCGGCAAGTTCTTTGTCGTGCGCTACAAGACGTCCAAGTACGAGGGGCTGCAGTTCAACGACCTGCTCTTCTGCCTCGGCCTCGTGTCCCGCGCGCAGCAGGACGAGCGCCAAGAGCAGGAGGACACCGAGGTCGAAGCCGACACTGAGGCGGCGACGCGACGACGCTTCCCTGCAACGATCGAGAAGACTCGACTGTGTGATCTCGCGTTTTACGGCCGTCTCGCAGTCGGCATCTATGGCTGGCCCGTGTACTTTTGGTACACACCGCTGCGATGGTTCAAGATCTTTAGCTGCTGGTCCAAGTCGTCGACGGAGGAGCAGGTGATCGACCATGACAACGTCGTGCGCGGCAACCGAGCGTCATTCCTCAACTACACGGGCATCGATACCGAGTCGCTCGTGTACCTCAACTGCTACAACTTTGTCTTCTCGGCGCCCTACTCGATCGTCAAGGACCGCCAACGCCGCGAGCTCATCATCAGCGTTCGCGGTAGTCTGTCGTTTTATGACTTCGTGACGGACGGACTCGCGCATATCGCGCGCATGGACCCATACGAGCTGCCCGCCGACGTGCCGGACCCGCAAGCGACCTCGACGCACTACGGCATGCTACGCACGGCGCGTTCACTCTTCGCCGACCTTCAAGAGGGTTCCCGCAAGACCATTTTCTGGGATTTCGCGATGGCGCACTGCCGCGGGCGCACCCCCGATGGCGATGACTGGAAGATCGTCGTGTGCGGCCACTCGATGGGCGCAGGCGTTGGCGCCGTGCTAGCGCTGCTGCTTCGCAAGGTTTTCCCAGCAACACGGGCGTTTCTGTATGCGCCGCCGATGCTCTTTGACTCGGCGACCGCTGAATGGACCAAGTCATTCATGACGACAGCAGTGTATGGTGATGACATCGTGCCACGGCTGTCGATCGCCAACGTGACGCGGCTACGCGACGAGATGATCCAGCACTTTAATGCCGTCGCCGCCGAGAAGCTTTACAAGGTGCGATACGGTCGGCGCCGTCGCCCCGCAGGCTCCAACGACGGCAGTGGCAGTGGGGACAACAATGACGATAGTCTGCGCGTGGCTGAGCTTGGAGTGACAACACCGGCAGCACACGGCAGCCACCGCGATGTTGACCATGACTCATCGGGGGCTCCGAATGCAGTCTCGGCGTCCAGCGATGCGCCGTCTCGAAGCCAGCTCTCCCAAGGCGGCAGTCATACGGGGTTACTCGGTATGGACTTCCTCCGGTCGACAAGCATGGCCGAGATGGAGGAGATCGACGTCCCCGGCGAGATCGTGCACATCGAGACTGCGCGTCAAGCGCGCGTGTGCAGCTGCACCATGCTGTTGGGCAAGCAAGAGCTCACGTATACCCTGCGTGACGCGTCCTACTTCCGTAGAATCTGGATCAACGCGCGCGCTGCGCAAGATCACATGGTGCACCATTACGACCGCGACATTCGGCACCTCATCACCGATTGCCTCGAGCTTGAGATGCCCGACGAACAGCAGATCGTGCAAGTGGATCCAGAGGTAGAAGCGCTGCACACCGAGCTCGCAGCCAAGGCGGCTGAGACAGCGGCGGCAGGCGGCGGCAGCGCGAAACTCGCACTTGGTGCAATCGCCGAATCGCCAGTGACAACAGAGGAAGAAGACGACAGCAGCGATTCGGCCAAGGCGGCGTATCATGCTATGAAGGATGACCGCGTCGTCTAGCAAATAGAGGTAGAAGTTATATCTATGAACACAGAGCGCGCTGCCTTTATCAGCAGCGACTGTGTGACACTGGCAAACAGACCATAAAGGAAGAAAAATGTACAACAATTAAACGGGATTGTTAAGGGATTGTTGTCGATAAGTATGCGTCATTGGGTCTCTGTCAGTTCATCTGTCTGTCTCTAGTTCTTGCGCTGGCGTCGGTTGAACGCCTTGAGCTCCTTGCGGTAGGCGTCGCTGATGTAGGACGAGACCTTGCGGAGGTCCGTGAGTCCCTGGCGAAGCACGTCGTCACTCGGAACACCTGCATAGCCACCACATCAATCGTCGTGAGCCAATCGTCCATCCATCCAATGCTTTCAACTCCATGCACGATTCGTCGCACCTGGTCGAGTCTGCAGTCGCACGTGCATCTTGGGCTCCGACGGGTGCGGAATCGTGTATCCCGAGAAGTCGACATCGGGGCTGCAGACACAGTCAAAGCCGTCAGTCATCACACAAGGGCGAAAACGCTGTCTTGATGACCGAGAGATCGTGACACGTACTTGCGCATCAGCACGTAACGCAGCGCATTGCCGAGCGTGTGGTCCTCCTCATGGAAGACATAGGTCTTGGAGTAATCCGACGTCGCGGAGTGCACGTCCAGCTTCTTCATGGCCGCCATTGTTTCGTGGAGAGGGCGTTCGTCGTACGAGAGAGATGCAAGGCGAGCAAGCGGTGCGCTGCTCGTGGCTCTTGGGGAATAATGCGCCGAGATGGAGCGCCATTCACTATTCAATCAATCTGCTATTGGCTAAAATCAACCGACTCTTTCTGTCCAATCAGATACACGGAAGGTTACGTCAGCGTAACCAGGTTGTGACCGGGTGAGAAATCAGTCAAAATGCCAATTGACGGTGGACTGATGGAGATGCAGAGAGCATGTGACATACAAATTCCCAGTGACCTCGAACCAAAGAAACGGAAGCGCACACGACGCCTCGCGGGCGCGGAAGAAGATGCCGACGATCGCGACGATCGCGCCATCCATGCGAAGTGGCCCGCAGCGCGAGATTGCGCAACCCATAGACTCCCACCTCAGCCCGAGGACATCGAAATCAGAGCCCGTGCGGCACAGTGGGGCCGGAGAACGCGGACTCGACACGAAGTCGTCTGTGGGTCGTGATGGTCCATTGAGCGATCGGCTCCTGCGGCTCATCAGCGCCGACGTCGAGGATGAGCATGCCTTGATCAGCGACAATCAGCTCGTGGAGAATATGGAATTGCTATCAGACGAAGACGACGACGCGTCGAACCAGCGCCAGCAAGATCCGGCGAGGATGGTGAGCGAGAACGACATTCTCGAATGGGAGAACCCGTCGTATCTCGTCAAGAACCTTGACACGGGCGAGTCGTATCACGTCGAGGAGATCGACCAGCAGTTTAACCTCGTGACGCTTGACGCGGTCGTCAAGAAACACGAACAAAACACGTACGTGTTGTTCTTCGCTGGATTGCATCCGGTGAATTACATTACCAGTTCGTGATTGACACCCCCCAAATTATTCCACGCTCCTTGCAGAGATCATTCTCCGTCCAGTAGCGGCAAAACTGAGCAGGGCGAGAACAAGACGGTTAGTCTACAGGCCAGTAAGACGCCCGAGTTGCCATCGTCGACCTACTTGCTGTCGCTCTACACAGCGGATGAGACCGCTGACATCGAGATCGAGGACGATCCCGAGGAACTTTCGCGCACACGAAGCGCGAACGTCTCGTCGATCGCGAGCGAAGACGTCATTGACCCGACAGAGTGTCGATTTCAAGGCTGCAGTGTGCTCCACCAGCGGCCGTCGGGGTTCTGCGCTGACCACGAGATCATTGCAAAGGAGGTACCCACCAGTTTTGTACAGGAACCCCACTTGTCACCACTGTACTGATTGATGTTCAATCTCCAGGAGGAAGATTCTCGTGCACAGGCTCAATATCTCATTCCGCTTGGTGCGCGCGCCGAGTTCGTCAAGATCAGCGGCCATGGTTTTGTGTATGACACATCCAATCGACTGTACACTGTGTACGTCATCGAGATGCGGTGTGCGCAGTCGGGTGCAACGTGGAACGTCTATCGAAGGTATCAAGAGTTCAAAGCATTGAACGACTGCTTGCGTCCACTCGGTGTGCGAGTGCCTCTCCTGCCACCGAAGAAGCTGCTGGGTTCATTCGAAGCCGATTTCATCGCGAAACGACAAGCAGAACTCGCAGATTGGTTGCGGAATCTCTTGTCATTTGATCGCGTTGATGACGCGACGAAGAACCCTCACCTGATTGAAGATGTCCGGAAATTCCTCACTGCGAAAGCCGATCAGCCGCCGTTCTTGCTGGAGCGATTACCACTCAAGCGGTCACGTTTCTTCGGCACCCCTCTCACTGACGACGTCGAGGACGAGAGCACTGTTACACTGTCGAAGCACACGACGCTGCAAGACTTCAAGATGATCCAGGTGATCGGTCGCGGCTCGTTTGGCAAGGTTGTGCTCGTTGGTCACAAGGAAACCAAGAAGCTTTACGCAATGAAGATCCTGAGCAAAGAAAACATTGTCAAGCGAAAGCAGGTCGAGCATACTCGCACTGAGCGGCGAGTCCTTGGGTACACGAAGCACCCGTTCATCGTGGGCTTGCACTTTGCCTTCCAGACACCACAGCGGCTGTATTTTGTGCTAGACTATTGCCCCGGTGGAGAGCTGTTTTACCATTTGTCGCGTATGAAGAAGCTTCCAGAGCACATGGCTTGCTTCTATGCAGCCGAAATCACGCTTGCATTGGAGCACCTTCACAGTCTGGGGGTCGTCTATCGAGACCTCAAGCCGGAGAACATTCTTCTCACAAAGGACGGGCACATCAAGCTGGCAGACTTTGGTCTTGCGAAGGAAGGCATTCGAGATGGTGTGAACGGCACGAACTCTCTTTGTGGGACGCCCGAGTATCTGCCACCCGAGATTCTCGATCGCCTGGGGCATGGCACGGCAGTGGATTGGTGGAACCTTGGTATGGTGCTGTACGAGATGCTCACAGGTCTACCACCTTGGTACACAAATGACCGGAAGAAACTGTTTGAACGATTGCGGTCAGCTCGACTGCACTTCCCGCCGTATGTCTCCCGGCGTGCAGAGGCATTGATTCGGCAGCTCTTGAACCGCAATCCGGCCGAGCGCCTCGGCTCCAAAGGCGCGCATCAAGTGAAGTCACACTTGTTTTTCGAGAACATCGACTGGTCGCGCCTCCTGAAAAAACAGATTCCGCCTCCATTCCGACCATGCCACACCGCTATGAACGACGGTGAAGCACCTCTCAACTTTGAAGCCGAGTTCACACGACTGCCGTTACCGAGTGTCGAAGCTCACGAAGGCACGACATTTGGAGGTGCTCACCCTCACACCCACGGCGCCGGTAACGGCGTCGTAAGTCGAGCACGACGTGCGGACTCGGACACATTCCAAGGGTTCACCTATGAGAATCCGAGTCTGCTGGAGTCGGTGGCGAAGGAAGAGATATGAAGTGCCCCCCCCCCAGATTAATCCTGTTGCTACTTGTAGCTCGGTTGATGGCGACGGCATGATTTGTTTGCGTGTATTTGTCTGCGTAGGTGCAACGGGGTTTCATTTCGTTCGCCTTCTTCGTGTAATTTCACACGTGTTTGCCAGTCGACACACGCTTTGGCCGTCATCATTGTCAGTCGGAATCGATGAAGTGAGACGACAAGAAGGGAGACCTGCAGTCGCTGCAAGTCAGAGAAGTAATTCAAAAAGTCAATGAAAACGGAAGTAACTTCTCCCATTCGCAAACAACTTGCAAATAAACGTCGATGGATCCAACTTGCTTTCAGGATTTACAATGCCAGGAGTCAGTCACTTGACTACAACCTGCCTTCAGTGCCACACAAACAACAGACAGCGAGACCAAGTTTCACGTCACGTATGCGTTTATCATTCGTCGAAGTAGCGAGGTTAAAGTACGCATCCCTTTCAGCAACATCATCGAGGTCACCGACTAGTTATCCAGCGAGCCGTACGAATGGCCAGCGGGATCGATTCGGCGCCGTGCATCCGTGTCGACCAACGGTTGGTACTCGGTCATAAACTCGCGTCGCACGCGCTCGCGGTCCTTTAGGTTCGGTGTGCGACTGGCAACTTCGGCAGCCTTGATGGCGTTTCTGGTAATCAACGGACTATGCGAAAGCGTAGTCGTCGCGAGGTCGAGCGACGTGCGGATCGGCGTCAACGCCTCGTCGATCGGCTCGAGGTACGCGAAGCCAGGGAGCTTGATCGTGCCATTGTACACTGCCGTGCCCACGAGCAGCACGATCATACCAGCGAGCTGAAGCCAGCTCCAAATCGTCCACGCTTCACCAAACGCGCCGCTAGTGAACACGTAGAACAGCAGCAAATCCGTGCCCCAGACCGTGATGGGGCGGAAGTTGTCGAGAATCGCGTGCCAAATCGAGTTGAGAAGGTACGTCACGCTGACAGCAAAGACGTTGTAGCCCAGAATCACCAACACATACACGAGCGCGATCGTCTGCGCGAGCGAGCTGTTCTTGAGCATCTCGAGAGCGTCGTCAAAGCGCTCGTTGGAGCCGAGATCGCTGCCGGGAACGAGGTACGCGATCGGGTAAACGACAAACGTCGTGAGCAACAGTCCCCACACGCCTTCCATGCCGACGACCACAAGCGGAGGCGCACTCTCGCCCTCGTCCATCAGCTTCTCCTCGTAGACGTACTGGAACGCCTGGACGCCACAGCTCAGCACAATCATGAGGATACCAAAACCGGGGTGCGATCCATCGTTGCTGCTCGCTTGGTCCGTGTCCGCAAAACTCGTGGCGCCGACAAGCAGCACAGCCAGCGTGTTGAGCGCAATACCGATCCACATGTATCCACGCAGACGATCCTTCAGCATGACGACCTTGAGGATCGCGACAAAGATGATGACCATGCACTTGAGCAACTGGAACACGCTCACAGTCACATACAGCAAGCCGAGGTTGGCCAAAAACGTCGCGATCAAGTCGAACGCAGCAGGCAGCGCCAGCAAGAAATATGTTTTGCGCGGGATCCTCGTGCGGTACTTCACTGTTGAGAGATCAGAGTTCACAGTGAGCTGTTTGTTGCAGACATCAAATCAATCAGAGAACGGGACACGTGAACGTACTGCCATTGCGTGCCTTGCGCCACTTGCGCTCAATGTACCAGTGATATCCCCACTGGATCGGCAGCGCAAAGATCATGGCCAAAAACATAAGCCACGTCTGGAAGATCGGCTTCTCGAACTTCTTGATTTCACCGTCAAGACCAACCGAGTCGACACCATAGAGAATCTGTCTCGCACATTAATGCAACAACAGCAATACCACGCGTTACTGTCAGACCCAAGTAATCGTCGACGTTTTCCATTTCGTTCCGTGCCGAGCTTACCTTGCCAGTCCTGTTGGTCGCAGCAAGAGAAAGCGCAACGGCAAGTATAGAATTATCAGGAGTAGCGTGAGTAAAGTGATAGATCGGCCGTGAAGATCTGCGAGTCGCTGACGTACAGCGTGGTGCCTGTGCCTGTGATGAGGCCCATGCCGAAGACGGCCGCCTCCTTGAAACCGCACGACATGACGAAGAGGAGCGGGGAGATACAGCACGACTGTCGAGGAATGAGACGAACGAGAAAGAGAGAGAGAGCGCGAGAGAAACAGCGAGCGAGGCAGCCTCTCGATTGGCGCAGGAAGAGCGAGGAGCAAGCGGCGCTGGCGGCTTCAACGGCGTCCGTGACTGTCGCACGTGGGGACGCAGGTGACCTGGTGGACCGATTGGACCTGTTCGCGGGCACGCTTGAAGATCTGGTGGGCGTAAAAAACGAACCCTTGATGCCGTGTCCGTAAAGTACGAAACCAGCGTAATTACGCATGAAGATGCTATATCATTAACCACTCTGCCACCTCACACGCCCGCTCGGATCTGATTCCTTTTTCTCCTTCTTTGGGGACAGGCACTTGCTTCAACTCGATCTGGAACAGGGATCCGCATGGTCCACATGGGCGCTATGGATGGACTGGACTGATGAGTCGCATGGTTTGTGGATAGGGATCGCCGATCCCTGGATCGGAGCCAGCGCCGCACGTGTGCCACACGGTTTGGTGGCCGAATCCCGGCTCATCAGCATCCACATCGTCCACACTGCAAGACGTTTTCTGAACTCGCTGCCATAATCGTTCCGCTCGACGTGTTGAGTCTCGCGATCAAAAACAATTCTTTCTCGCGTGGATGAACATTCATTCACTCCTCCACACCGTGTATCCATCCACATCCGTGTTTCTTCTTTCTTTCTGCGCTTTCCGTTCGGCATCACCAACCAGAATCGAACCGAACGCCTCCCATCTCGTCCATCACGACGTTTTCTCGGTCAGCGTATCATGGGTTCCACACACCCAAAGACGCTCTGTGTTGAACTCAGGTGGCCTGACCCGAACGACGCCAGAGTGGCAAGCGATCCAGCATCCATTCCGTTCCGGTTCGTAGGTCTCATTCTTCAATTGGCGACAGTAGCAAGCAGCAGGTCAAACGCCAAGACAATTGACTCGCCACCATCGCGATGGTCTCGTTCCGTCGCTTTGTGGCCGCAGTGGCGTGTGTGGCGCTGTGCGCCATGACGTCGGCGCGCGCGGCGTACAACGTCGGCATGGGCAAGGGCGACATCACGGGCCCGGCCGCCGAGGTCGTCATGATGGGGTTCGCCGACTCGAACGAGAAGACCGCCGGCGTGCTCAACCGGCTGTACGCGCGCGCGTTCGTGATCGAGGACACGGAGACCAAGCAGCGCGTCGTGTTTGTCAACTGCGACCTGCAAGCGGTGTTCCAGCTCGTGCACCAGGAGGTGATCCAGCAGCTCCGAGCGCGCTACGGCGGGTTGTACACGGAGCAGAACGTCGTGCTGCACGCGACGCACACGCACGCGGGTCCCGGCGGCTCGTCGGCGTACTTCCTGTACGACGTGTCGATCTTTGGGTACATCAACGAGAACTTTGAGGTGATCGTGAGCGGCATCGTGAAGGCGATCGCGGCTGCGCACGACTCGGTGCGACCCGGCACGATCCACTTCAACAAGGGACAGATCACGAACGCCAACAAGAACCGCTCGCCCGACGCGTACCTGGCGAACCCTGCGGCAGAGCGCAGCCAGTATCCGTTGGATCGCGACGTGGACATGCGCGTGCTGCAGTTCCGCGAGCCGACGGGCGCGCTGCGTGGTGTGCTGGCGTGGTTCCCGGTGCACCCGACGAGTCTGACGCAGCGCAACAAGCTGGTGAGCGGCGACAACAAGGGATACGCCGAGTTTGTGGTCGAGGAGAAGCTGCCGGGTGTGATCGTGGGTCTCGGCATCTCGAACGCGGGCGACATGAGTCCGAACCTGATCGACAACGGCGACGGCACGTTCCGCGGCGAAGGCAAGACGGAGATCGAGAGCGCCGAGATCATTGGTATGCGTCAGGCGTCCAAGCTGCTGGAGCTGTTGGAGGCGCCGACGGAGGAGCTGAAAGGCTCGGTGTTGGGCAAGTTGTCGTATGTGGACTACTCGAATGTGAAGCTGAGGGGCCGAGCGCCGACGTCAGAGGATCCGTATGCGGACCGCACGTGTCCAGCACTTGTGGGTCAGAACTTTGGAGCTGGCACGGAGGACGGACGTGGAGTTGGTGGTATCACTGAGGGAAGCCTTCAAGCGAATCCCTTGTATCGTGCTATCGGCGGAACAATCAAAGAAGCGCCTCAGTGGGTGAAGGAGTGCCAGCACAAAGAGAAGGTCCCGCTTCTGGCCGTTGGCGTGATGGAACCTGTGCCATGGGCGCCTGAAGTTCTTCCTGTTCAAGTATTGAAGATCGGTCAGTTCGGCATCGCGGTCACCAACTTTGAAGTCACTACCATGTCGGGCCGCCGCATCCGAGCGACGGTGAAAGATGTGCTCAAGTCTGCGGGTGTGAAGGAAGTTGAGCTGGCGTCCATCTCGAACGCATACGCGCAGTATTTGACGACTCGCGAGGAGTACTTCAAGCAGAACTATGAGGGTGCGTCGACGTTGTTTGGTCCGAACCAGTTGGAGGCTGTGCAGCAGGAGCTGGCTCGTGTGGCTGCGTCGGTGGCGAACGCGTCGATTCCGTTGGACGTTGGTCCGACGCCTCGTCAGTTTGACCGGTCGAAGCTGTTGAACTTCCAGACGGGTGTCGTTATGGACGCTGTGCCGATCGGCAAGAGTTTCGGGGACGTGCGGGCGCAACCACAGGGAACGTATAAGGTCGGGTCGACTGTCTGGGTGGATTTCTACGGTGGACACCCGAAGAACCGTCTCATTGAGGTCTCGTCGTTCTGTGACGTGGAGAAAGAGACATCGCCAGGTGTGTTCTCGACCGTTCTGACAGATGCGCATTGGGATTTGCGCTTCCGATGGGCTCGCGTGGGTGTCGCAGAGAGCAAGAGTACGTGTGAGTGGTTCATCCGTGCAGGCAACCCAACGTCAGTGGCAGGTCGCTATCGCATCCGTCATCGCGGATTCTCCAAGCCCTTGATCGGGTCGATCTCCGAGTACAGCGGTGTGTCAGCAGTGTTCACGATCGCGTAGAACGCTGCGGAACGGCCAGTTTTCAGTTTTGATGCATACGCAGGTCTGCTCGATGAGCTCTCCATTTAGTTTCGTTCAACATTCCAGAATGCCAAAGCGCTGACACGTCCTTTTGAAAAGTGTACGTAACTCATCTGATGAAGCTCGAGAGCAAAACTCTCCACGTTGCGATGAGAGATTCACGCATCACCAAAGCAAGCCAAACGTCCAGTGAGCACGCCGTTGTTATTCATGATGGAATTCATCAGTTTGAAAACAACGACCTCAGTGCGTGATACAGAAACGTGGCAAACACAAAACTTCAGTCCTATTGACTCCACATCAATGTGGCGTTTTCACCACAATCCTCTTCTTGAAGTGCACTAGTTAATCGTAAAGATGGCCGAGACGCCTTCGTAAGGCTTGATCGCACCAATAAGCGGCTTGGAGAATCCGCGGTGGCGGATGCGATAGCGTCCAGGCACAGCAGCCTTGCTTCCAGGGCGAATGTACCACTCGCAGACGCTGCGGCTTTCAGCAGCGCCCTGGCGGAACCAACGGAAGCGAATATCCCAGTGCGCATCGGTCAGATACGTAAACCACTGACCGCTGCCGTCCTGACGCTCGACATCGCAGAACGACGAGACCTCGTGCAGTCGGTTCTTCGGGTGCGCGCCACGGAACTCGGCGGTGGCCGTCTCCCCAACTGAGTACACCGACTTGACGTTCGAGCGCACATCTCCGAAACTCGCAGGCGTCCAACCAGACCAACCGGCCGAGTCCATGACGACACCCGTCTGGAAGTTCAACAGCTTCGACCGGTCAAACTGACGAGGCGTCGGACCAACGTCCAACGGAATCGACGCGTTCGCCACCGATGCAGCCACACGAGCCAGCTCCTGCTGCACAGCCTCCAACTGGTTCGGACCAAACAACGTCGACGCACCCTCATAGTTCTGCTTGAAGTACTCCTCGCGAGTCGTCAAATACTGCGCGTATGCGTTCGAGATGGACGCCAGCTCAACTTCCTTCACGCCCGCAGACTTGAGCACATCCTTCACCGTCGCTCGGATGCGGCGACCCGACATGGTAGTGACTTCAAAGTTTGTGACCGCGATGCCGAATTGACCGATCTTCAATACTTGCACTGGAAGAACCTCTGGCGCCCATGGCACAGGCTCCATCACGCCAACTGCCAGAAGCGGGACCTTCTCCTTGTGCTGGCACTCCTTCACCCACTGAGGAGCTTCTTTGATTGTTCCGCCGATAGCACGATACAAGGGATTCGCTTGAAGGCTTCCCTCAGTGATACCACCAACTCCACGTCCATCCTCCGTGCCAGCTCCAAAGTTCTGACCCACAAGTGCTGGACACGTGCGGTCCGCATACGGATCCTCTGACGTCGGCGCTCGGCCCTTCAGCTTCACATTCGAGTAGTCCACGTACGACAACTTGCCCAACACCGAACCTTTCAGCTCCTCCGTCGGCGCCTCCAACAGCTCCAGCAGCTTGGACGCCTGACGCATACCAATGATCTCGGCGCTCTCGATCTCCATCTTGCCTTCGCCGCGGAACGTGCCGTCGCCGTTGTCGATCAGGTTCGGACTCATGTCGCCCGCGTTCGAGATGCCGAGACCCACGATCACGCCCGGCAGCTTCTCCTCGACCACAAACTCGGCGTATCCCTTGTTGTCGCCGCTCACCAGCTTGTTGCGCTGCGTCAGACTCGTCGGGTGCACCGGGAACCACGCCAGCACACCACGCAGCGCGCCCGTCGGCTCGCGGAACTGCAGCACGCGCATGTCCACGTCGCGATCCAACGAATACTGGCTGCGCTCCGCCGCAGGGTTCGCCAGGTACGCGTCGGGCGAGCGGTTCTTGTTGGCGTTCGTGATCTGTCCCTTGTTGAAGTGGATCGTGCCGGGTCGCACCGAGTCGTGCGCAGCCGCGATCGCCTTCACGATGCCGCTCACGATCACCTCAAAGTTCTCGTTGATGTACCCAAAGATCGACACGTCGTACAGGAAGTACGCCGACGAGCCGCCGGGACCCGCGTGCGTGTGCGTCGCGTGCAGCACGACGTTCTGCTCCGTGTACAACCCGCCGTAGCGCGCTCGGAGCTGCTGGATCACCTCCTGGTGCACGAGCTGGAACACCGCTTGCAGGTCGCAGTTGACAAACACGACGCGCTGCTTGGTCTCCGTGTCCTCGATCACGAACGCGCGCGCGTACAGCCGGTTGAGCACGCCGGCGGTCTTCTCGTTCGAGTCGGCGAACCCCATCATGACGACCTCGGCGGCCGGGCCCGTGATGTCGCCCTTGCCCATGCCGACGTTGTACGCCGCGCGCGCCGACGTCATGGCGCACAGCGCCACACACGCCACTGCGGCCACAAAGCGACGGAATGAGACCATGTGTTGGTGTTGCTTGAGCTGCAGCGGGGGAATTGAAGAATGTTAACGAATGAGGGCGGGTGGTAGTGGTGGGGCAGTTAGGCAGGTCGGTCGAACTGCAACGGAAAGAAGAAGGAGTGACCGCTCCCGCCGGAGGCTCCTCCCTCTGTGCGCCTTGCTTGTGTGATGGCTGAGAGGCATCAGCGCATCGATCGCTGTCAGCGACAGCGTGGCAGCGTCGCCGTGGAGAGCGTGAGCGTCAGAGCATGGTTGCAGTGATGCCCGTGAGCGCCGTCTGGTCGTCCAACGCAGATCCTGAGGAGCTACCACCTTCAAATTAGTGGATTGGTTATCTTCTGCAGCAAATGTACTGATAGAATGAGATCGTTCGAGAATCAGAACCCACATGACAACAGATGGCATGCTGTTCCGTGCCGGTGCTTGTCGCCGTTGAGTTTCACACACATGCAGGATTTGAGGCTCGAGATCGCTGGCGATGCGCCCCTTGACGGCGTGAAGAGACCGAATGAAGGCTTTCAACCTTCCTTTCAACATGACGTTCGCATGGGGATCGTCGTGAGCTCCTCGCGACTCCAAAGAACGGAGAGCCTAACCGAGAATTTCCGTCCGCGATGGGGGCGTGGTGGACGGACAGTTGGCATTCTAAAAGGAAGTTGAAGTTCCTGTCAAATTCAGGCTCGAAAGATCCGTGGAATTTGGATGGCGAAGCTCATAACATGATTGCGGCACAAACAAACACCATATTTCCACCACTTCAGTCCACGATGCCATGCAGTTTGCTGGCCGATCATGCTGGCGACTGAGATTGCATGGGCGTGCAGTCTCCGACACAAAGATGATGCTCGCGCCGCTGCGTGGCGCACCCTCGTTTCCGAGTCTCATTTGTCGCAAGCTCTGACTCGCTTGCTCTCGGATGGGAGAAACTGAGTCGACAAACAAAAAGCTGTTTTTTTGCTGTCACCATAAAAAGCTTTCGTCACCATAAAAAGCTTTTTTAAACGACAGAAAAAGCGCGTTTTTCGGCGTTGGAAGACTGCCATCTTCATTCATCCGTTGAAACAGACGAAAATGAGCGTCGTCACGACTGTAGGTGACGTCTTCGCATTGAGAGCTGCTCCGTGCTCCTTCTTCGCTGAACGCAGACGCGTATTCTGTTGCGCACAGGACAGCAAACTGTCGTCCGTGTTCCCACGCCGTCACTACCTCGATCTCGTCGACGACGCGTGGATCGGCGACTCTCTTTCGGACGATGGTACGTTGCCACGCAACCCCTCGCTCTTCCACGGCTCAACTGACGAACATGCCTCGCGATCTTTCTCTCCATTGTAGAGATGGACGTCGTTGCCGGTGTCGACCTGGATCCTAACAGTACAGAGCGTACGTAACTGGTCGTGTTGTCAGACTCACGTGGCTCTCTAACGAGAAAACAAAACGCAGAGATGGAGCCAGTCGGTTGGTCCGACGACACCATCGACCGTTGGAACGACCTCGGCCTCGAGCACTGGTTGCGTGATCAAGCTCCATCGTCATGACGGCGCACCGCTGTCTCTCTCATTCTCACAATCCACGTTTCGGTCAAAATCTACGACGTTGTATTGCTTTATCGCCACCTCCATGGCTATCGGTCGGTCGCTCACGACGAGTTATACGGTGGTAGCGGCCACAGCTCCGCACGAGTACCCAAAGAGCACGCGCTGCGTGCCTTCGGGACACTTCTCGCACTTGTTGCGGCTCACGCGGTACTCACCATCCGCGCAGCACGTGCTCGCGGCCGCGCGCGGCACGCGATTCACCGTCGACGACTCGATCTCATTCGCACGCGAGCCCTCAGGGTACACTTGGATGACAGTGAGGTCGGCAATGAGGTTGAGCTCGGGACTCGTCGTCTCGGTCGCGCCGAGCGTCGTGTTGCTGAGGCGGTCGCGTCGCGCCATTGTGAGGTTGTACGCCGTGTTCTTGCGGTCGTAGTCGATTGAGATCTTCCACGGCGAGAACAGACTCGGCAGCAGCCCCGCGTCGTTCTGCGTCGGCGACGTGCCGCGCTCACGAAGACAAAGCTCCGACGAGCCGTCGTCCTGCAGACAACGCGCAGTCTCGTGGTACGGATTATTGACGCGGTTTGCCTGCGAGCAAAACTGTTCGCCCATCGACGACTCGAAGCGGAACGTCTGCCGCGGTAGCATGTACACGCGGTCGCGTTGGCCCCAGCCCACGCGCTGATCCATGAGCGGCTCAATGTTCACGTTGACATCCAGCGGCGGCAGCGCGCCATCGTCGGCGGCGGTCGCAGGATCGAACGGCATGTACAGCCGCATCGACTCGACGTAGACGCTCGGAACGTTCTTCTCATCGACGTTGGAGAACAGCCACTTGTACTTTTTGAGCCACGCAAAGTCCCACGTCGGCACACCAAAGACCACGGGCACACCAGCGCGCAGGCGACGCAGATCGACGTACGGGTAGAACCGCATCTGCTCAGCGTTGAACTCAGGTCGCGTCGGGATCAGCACGCGCATGTTGATGCGCTTGAACACCGGAGGACGCCACGACCGCATCTCTTGGATCTGCTCAAGCGTGTAGTACTTGTTCTTGCCGCACATCGGAGGTGCGACGCCGCCGTTCTTGAACTCGTAGAACTTGCAGAACTGGAACGCGGCTTCCTGAATGCGATACTCCCACATGAGCCGTGTAAGTGGCACGTAGGTCATCGCGTAGAACGGCTCGTTGGGATCACTGCCGGCTTGCTGGAGGCGACGCCGCTTGCCCGATTCGGCCCATGACTTGGCCTCGTTCGCCTTGTTACAACGCACACCACTGGACGCTCGTTGGGCGAGCGCTGCGCTTGCCCCTTCCAGCGACGACAGCGCGTCCACGTACCGGGCGCTGAGCTTTCCCAACAGGGTCCCAGTGTCCTCGCAGACCTGAATCGCTTCGCCCATCATCTTCGCTCCAGACGGAGTGCGCTCCGCGATCGCAGCCTTGATAGCGTCACAGTACGTGTTGGTGATCTGTACGAGGTTCTGAACGACGTCCTCAAGCTGCGATGGACGAACGTCGATGTCAAAGCTTTTGTACGCCGAGAACGTGCTGTTGCCGTCGGTTGGCGCCTCCTTGTCGAGTTGGGTCAATAGATCATCAGTCTTGACCCCAAAGACATTCGTGCCCTTCAACTTATTCACCAAAGTCTTCATTGACTCTGTGGTGTTCTTTAGCAAGTTGCCGGCACCCTCAATTCGCTTCTCACTCCATTCCAAGTAGGCTGTCTCCGCCATCGACTTCGCAGTGTCCAACGCACTCATTGCTGCGCCAAGAGATCTGCTCAAGAGGGCAGTTCCTCCTGCAATAACGTGCGCACACCAGTGCCATGGCCCACGCTGCTGGTTTTTCACTGCCTTCACCGCCACTTTCCGAGCTCCTCTAGTTTGGTGTTGAGCTTTCTGTGATTTTCGCATCGATAAAGAGGCGTTGTAGTCGTCCCTGGACTTCTTCAAGTCGGTCGTCGTCGTCGACATCTCGATACAGTCACCCGTGGAGATATCCGCCAGCGAGCTCACACTCTTGCGGTACGTGCTGAGGATAGTCTTCGTGTCGCTGTTCACTGCATTCTGCGTCTTCTTGGTTTCATCCATGACCGAGTTATAGCCCTTCGTGCTGCTCGAGATGACGTCGTTCTTGGCCGAGTCCACGCGGTCCTTCACACCGTTCGCCTCGCTGGTCACGTGTTGCCGGAGTTCCGCTGTCGTCGTCGTCACATGTGATCGCGTCTCCTTTCCATCCTCTCGCACAACGCCAACAATCTCTGCAGTCTTAGTGTCGATATGGCTGCGGATGCTCTTGGACTCCTCGCGAACGACTGCACGCGTCTGCTGCCCTTCGTCCTTGACGACGCCGATCACCTGGTTGCCCTTCTCGTCCACGAACGCACGCGTTGTCCGTGCTTCCTCTCGCACAACACCGACGACCTCGTTCGTCTTGACGTCGATGAACGTCCGCGTCTCGGCGGCCTCCGCACGCACGACGCTCACCACCTCGTTCGTCTTGGTGTCCACGAACGCGCGCGTGATGGCGCCTTCGTCCTGCACGACGCGGACGATCTGGTTCGTCGCCTGGTCGACGTGCTCGCGCGTGAGCGATCCCTCCTCGCGCACGACGCCGATGACCTCGTTGGTCTTGACATCGATGAACTCGCGCAGCCCCTGCGTCTCCTGCGTCATGTGCTGCTTGAGCTCCTCCGACTTGGCGCTGATGTGCTCGCGCGTGCGCTCGGCCTCGGCGCCGATCTGGTACTTGAGCTCGCGCTTGCTCTGCTCGATCTCGCCCAAGATCGCGCGACCCGTGTCGTCCAGACGCTGCTCCAGTTGGCGCGTGCTCTGGTAGATGTCGCGGCGGATCTCGGCGGCTTTCTGTCCGACCTGGTTGTACAGCAGCGTCGTGCTGCTGTCGATCGTGTCCATGAGCGTCTGGCCGACGGAGCCGATCGTGTTGCGCAGGTTCTTGCGCGTGCGCTCGATGTCCTGGCGGATGGCTGACGTGCTGGCGTCGATCTTCTTCTTGAGGTCGGCGAAGCCCTGGTTCAGCGACGCGCCGATCTTGTTGGCCACCTCCTGCAGCGTCGTGAGCACCTCGAACTGCTTCTTCTCCTGGTCGATCACGTCGAGCTTCTTGCGCACATCGACCTCCAGCAGGTTGGACAGTTCGATCTTGTTGGACTGGCGCTCGCGCTCGAAGCGCAGCATTGACTGCAGCCCCGTGTGAAAGTCCTCGAGCTTGCACAGCGACAGCGGCGCGCGTGTCGGGTCGTTGCACACCCGCGGGACGACGTGGCGAGCCAGCAGCGGGAAGTCGCTCGGCGTCGCCGACGCCTTGATGAGCATGCCGGCGTTGCCGAACGGCTCGAACATGTACGTCTCGAGCGCGGCGACGTCCTTCTGTGCCGTGATGGTCATGATATTGTCGATATGGAACTTGGTCGCCTGGTCGCTGAGGAACCGCACGGCCGGCTCGAACGGCGCGAGCGCCGCGTGCTTCTCGAAGAACGAGTACAGCAGGAACGTGTGCAGGTACTGGTCGGGCTGCGCGACGCGCGGCAGCTCCTTGTCCGAGAGCACACCGATGAACGGTCCGCGGAACACCATGAGCGCCATGAGCAGCTGCCAGATCGGGTCCTTCTCCACCAGCGCCGTGTTGCCGCGGTAGACGTCTACGACCTTCTTCGCGAGCGCCGCCGTCGCGTCGCGCACGCCGGCCGCGCCCTCAACCATGAGACGGTAGCGCATCGCAAAGTACGCATCCATGAACTCAAAGTACGTCGCCAGCGTGCACATGGAGAACGGGATCGGCACCGAGCGACAGACCGCGCTGAGCATGCCGCCGACCTGGTCAAAGTCGCTGAACGTGCCGTCCATGTACGCCTCGACGCGGCCCAGGTCGCCCGAGAGCACGTGGTCCGCCAGCACGGCGTAGCGCGCCTCCTTCAGATCGTCGCTGAAGCGCATAACGAACGGCGCCATCACGTACGTCAGTCTCGGCGAGCTCTGGAACTGCAGCAGCACCGACGTCATGAGCAGGAACTCGCTCGACGCCGCCGTGAAGAACAGCGCCTTGGTCGGCACGCGGTAGTCCTCGATGCGGCTCGCCTCGAACAGAAACTCGAGCGCGAACGCCTTGGCCGCCGCGCTGTCCGCCGCGTTCGAGCTCGCGAGCAGGCGGTCCGCCTCCTTCACGAACGCGTTCGCCGCGTCGAGCACCTTCTGCGTCAGAAACTTGTCGCTCTGCACCGCGAACGCGAGCGCATCCGCCTTGTCGGCGAGCGTAGCCACCGCGCCCGAGCTGCCGCCAAAGATCACGGACGCAAACTTCTGCGTCGCCGCGTTGTCGTCGCACGCCGCCATCTTGAACGTCTTCCAGTCGATGCAGGAGCCACCGCCGGTCGCCGTCGCCGCATCCGCCTGACGCACCGCGAGTCGCCCCGACGCCGTGTACCGCCAGCGCTGCGACCCGCTGCCGTCGCACGGCTGCACCTCGACGCTGCCGCTGGCCGCCGCCGTGAGACACGCCTTGGCGTCGATGCGGATCTCGTTCGTGCGCGTGAGCTCCCATAGCTGGTCGTTGCTCGAGAGGCAGCGCTCGATCGCGAGCGCCTTGTTGCGGCGCGTGACACAGTCGACGTCGCGGCGGTCGGCGTTGGCGCCGTCGGCGCGCAACAGGTCGCGGTTGACCGTCGGCAGCGCGCGCGAGTGGAACTTCTGGTTGGGCTGGCCGTTGCAGTCGGCGAGGCGCAGCTTCGCGGAGCCACTGTCGGCCTCAAGACACTTGTTGGCCATGGACCACCAGTGGTTGGCGCCGGGGATCTGGTCCTTGGCGAAGCCACGCGGCTTGATCTCGCCCGCGAGCGTCGAGCGCCAGCGCTGCTCCGACGCACGCGCGCACGGCACGACGCGCACATCGGCGGCGCTGTTGGAGAACTGCAGACAGCGATCGCTGGCTGTGCGCAATGTGTCGTCGGCCGTGAGCTCCCAGATCTGGGTCGGGTAGCCATTGCAGTAGCTGACGAACGCGGCGTCCTTGCCATCGGCCGTGTTGACGCAGTTCTTGCCGTCCGCCCAGGGACCCTGCACCTTGATCTGGTCCTGGCTGTCGCTGCGCAGCATGGGCGAGCGGAACTTCTGGTTGTCCTGGTTCTCTTTGCACGACACGAGGTGCAGGCGGCCGTCACTTGCGACCAAGTCGGCGTCCAAGCACTTGTCCACGGTCACGAACGTGCGACCGTCGGGCGCGTAGTAGCCCTTGGCCTTGACGTGGCCGTCCGGCAGCGCGAGCCACTTTTGCTTGTCGTTGCCGCTGCAGTCGCGCACGTAGACCTTGTCCTGCAGGTCGTACTCGAGGCACTTGTTGTTGCGTGACGTCATGAGCTCGTGCTTGTCGGTGAACGCCCAGAGCTGGTTCCAGCCGCCATGGCACTTGCCGATGTACGCAAAGTCGCGCGACGGCGGGAAGTCGACGCAGTCGCTGCCGGCGGCCCACGGACCCGACGGCCGCAGCAGGTCGACGTCGCCGCGCGGCATGGACGGCGTCGAAAACTGCTGGAACAAGCTGCCGTCACAGCGCGCGAGCTTGATGGTGCGGCGCTCGGACGCGCCGACGTCCACGGCGGTGAGGCACATGTCCGTGCGCATGGAGCCGTCGAAGGCCATCGGGCGCAGAAGTCCCGAGCCGATGAACCAGCGCTGACGGCGGTTGGCGTCGCACGGCACGACGGCGATCTCGTCCTTGTCGTCAAAGTACTCGATGCAGTTGTTGGCGGCCGTGCGGATGAGCCCGTCGCTCGTGAACTCCCACTGCTGGTTGCCGGCGCCGTGACACGGGTGGACGTAGAGGAAGCCGCGGTCGAACGCGTGGTCGACGCAGTTGTTGCCATCGGGCCACGCGGCGATCGTCATGAGGTCCGTGGCGGCGAGCACGGCGGCGGACTGCAGACTCAGGGTCAGGCTCGCGCCGAGCATTGCAACGGTCGCGCCGCGGACGAGCGAGGGCTTGAGCATGGTGGAGCAACGATGGGCAGTACTTCACTTGAGGGCAAGTCGAGTCGTGTCGATCGATCCGAGTTGAGTTGAGAGAGGCACGAGGCACGAGGTACGAAGCTTGTCCGTCGGTCGGTGTAGTCGCTATGCTGATGAGACGTGAGGGGCTTCAGTAGTGAATGGACTTGGCTCGGCTCGACTGGGGCTATTAGTGGGCTTGGCTGAGGGCTCGGCGCTTGGTCGCTGGAAATCGAGAAGTGAGAGAGGCTGGTGGCAGCGGATTGGGGCGGGATCAAGCCGCGTTCTCGTCTGTGGAGCAGAGCAGAGCAGACCGACGTCGTCGATGACAACGAGCGAGCGAGCGAGCGAGCGAGAGATGGATCGCGTGTGACCTTGTGGGAGGGGATGTCTTCCTCCTCGTCGTTGTCGTTGTCGGCGACCACCAATCCACCACGCACTCATCTCCCTCTCGCGCATGCGCCATCGTCTCAAAATCAAGCCGGCGGCGAATGATGCAGTTGCCGCGTGGGTGGGACTGACTCAGTCACTGCGAGGGCGTGTTGCACTCGCGGTGGCGAGAAGAGTCGCTCCTCGCCGTCGATGCGTCGACTGACGGGCGAGCGCTGCGGCGACAGCTCCACTCGGTTGCGGGTGGCTCGCGCTGTAGTGCATGCAGTGCAGTGTTGCCGATGGCGATGCCTTCCCCCCTCCTCCCACCTCCGCATCAAGGCCCGTCCACCGCTGTCCACGCGGGGTGCCGCGCTCCGAGTGGACGCTGGACAGCGGAGCGCATTTCTCTGGATTCCAGAGATTGGAAGTCGTGCGGAACGCAGCGGCAGTCCGGCGATCGAGAGCTCGGACCCTAACGGGCCACACACACAGCGCAGATCATACTCGGTCGCACGTCGTATCTCTCTCGACGACTGTTGGCCTCATGGCCTCTCTCTCTCGCACTGGACGCCGTCCAGCGCCAGGCGAAAGTAGTCAATGGCCCGTTGTTGGCCACAGCCTGTGGCCCACAGTGTGGGGTCCTCAGTGTGGAGTCCACACGGGGCCGCGTCTGTCCACAATACAAGGTGGTCCACACTGGAACATCCACCCATTGTTGTGTTCGTTGCTGCTGGATCCGGGACTGGCGTGTTTTCATCATGACATGACTCAAGATGCCAATATGGTCCAGAGCGTTCGATCGACGAGATCTCTCTATGGGAAGTGCACCGTGCACTCGGGACATGATAAATGATAGCACGTGCTCCACAGTTTTGAAGTGGACATTCTCGCTAAGATGGAAACTCGAACATCGATCGAACCTGTTTAAAAGTTGCAGAGCGAGGCGAAGTTTTAGAGAATGGCACTGTACGGGGCAACCGTGAACGTCCCACTGCTGGATCAAGAGCTCAAAATCTAACAGTGGCACTCTCTAAAACTTCGCCTCGCTCTGCAACTTTTAAACAGGTTCGATCGATGTTCGAGTTTCCATCTTAGCGAGAATGTCCACTTCAAAACTGTGGAGCACGTGCTATCATTTATCATGTCCCGAGTGCACGGTGCACTTCCCATAGAGAGATCTCGTCGATCGAACGCTCTGGACCATATTGGCATCTTGAGTCATGTCATGATGAAAACACGCCAGTCCCGGATCCAGCAGCAACGAACACAACAATGGGTGGATGTTCCAGTGTGGACCACCTTGTATTGTGGACAGACGCGGCCCCGTGTGGACTCCACACTGAGGACCCCACACTGTGGGCCACAGGCTGTGGCCAACAACGGGCCATTGACTACTTTCGCCTGGCGCTGGACGGCGTCCAGTGCGAGAGAGAGAGGCCATGAGGCCAACAGTCGTCGAGAGAGATACGACGTGCGACCGAGTATGATCTGCGCTGTGTGTGTGGCCCGTTAGGGTCCGAGCTCTCGATCGCCGGACTGCCGCTGCGTTCCGCACGACTTCCAATCTCTGGAATCCAGAGAAATGCGCTCCGCTGTCCAGCGTCCACTCGGAGCGCGGCACCCCGCGTGGACAGCGGTGGACGGGCCTTGATGCGGAGGTGGGAGGAGGGGGGAAGGCATCGCCATCGGCAACACTGCACTGCATGCACTACAGCGCGAGCCACCCGCAACCGAGTGGAGCTGTCGCCGCAGCGCTCGCCCGTCAGTCGACGCATCGACGGCGAGGAGCGACTCTTCTCGCCACCGCGAGTGCAACACGCCCTCGCAGTGACTGAGTCAGTCCCACCCACGCGGCAACTGCATCATTCGCCGCCGGCTTGTTTTTGAGACGATGGCGCATGCGCGAGAGGGAGATGAGTGCGTGGTGGATTGGTGGTCGCCGACAACGACAACGACGAGGAGGAAGACATCCCCTCCCACAAGGTCACACGCGATCCATCTCTCGCTCGCTCGCTCGCTCGTTGTCATCGACGACGTCGGTCTGCTCTGCTCTGCTCCACAGACGAGAACTCGGTTTGATCCCGCCCCAATCCGCTGCCACCAGCCTCTCTCACTTCTCGATTTCCAGCGACCAAGCGCCGAGCCCTCAGCCAAGCCCAGTAACAGCCCCAGTCGAGCCGAGCCAAGTCCATTCACTACTGAAGCCCCTCAAGTCGCATCAGCATAGCGACTACACCGACCGACGGACAAGCTTCGTACCTCGTGCCTCGTGCCTCGTGCCTCTCTCAACTCAACTCGGATCGATCGACACGACTCGACTTGCCCTCAAGTGAAGTACTGCCCATCGTTACTCCACCATGCTCAAGCCCTCGCTCGTCCGCGGCGCGACCGTTGCAATGCTCGGCGCGAGCCTGAGCCTGAGCCTGCAGCCCGCCGCCGTGCTCGCCGCCACGGACCTCATGACGATCGCCGCGTGGCCCGATGGCAACAACTGCGTCGACCACGCGTTCGACCGCGGCTTCCTCTACGTCCACCCGTGTCACGGCGCCGGCAACCAGCAGTGGGAGTTCACCAGCGACGGGCTCATCCGCACGGCTGCTAACAACTGCATCGAGTACTTTGACGACAAGGACGAGATCGCCGTCGTGCCGTGCGACGCCAACCGCCGTCAGCGCTGGTTCATCGGCTCGGGACTTCTGCGCCCGATGGCCATCGACGGCTCCATGCGCACGGACATGTGCCTCACCGCCGTGGACGTCGGCGCGTCCGAGCGCCGCACCATCAAGCTCGCGCGCTGTGACGGCAGCTTGTTCCAGCAGTTCTCGACGCCGTCCATGCCGCGCGGCGACGTCGACCTGCTGCGGCCGTCGGGTCCGTGGGCCGCCGGCAGCGACTGCGTCGACTTCCCGCCGTCGCGCGACTTTGCGTACATCGGCAAGTGCCATGGCGGCTGGAACCAGCTCTGGGCGTTCACCGACAAGCACGAGCTCATGACGTCGCGCAACAACAAGTGCCTCGAGTACGACCTGCAGGACAAGGTCTACGTGCGCGACTGCAGCGGCAACGACAAGCAAAAGTGGCTCGCGCTGCCGGACGGCCACGTCAAGGCCAAGGGCTACTACGCGCCCGACGGCCGCACGTTCGTGACCGTGGACAAGTGCTTGGACGCCGACTTGCTCGCAAGTGACGGCCGTCTGCACCTCGTGTCGTGCAAAGAGAACCAGGACAACCAGAAGTTCCGCTCGCCCATGCTGCGCAGCGACAGCCAGGACCAGATCAAGGTGCAGGGTCCCTGGGCGGACGGCAAGAACTGCGTCAACACGGCCGATGGCAAGGACGCCGCGTTCGTCAGCTACTGCAATGGCTACCCGACCCAGATCTGGGAGCTCACGGCCGACGACACCTTGCGCACAGCCAGCGATCGCTGTCTGCAGTTCTCCAACAGCGCCGCCGATGTGCGCGTCGTGCCGTGCGCGCGTGCGTCGGAGCAGCGCTGGCGCTCGACGCTCGCGGGCGAGATCAAGCCGCGTGGCTTCGCCAAGGACCAGATCCCGGGTGCCAACCACTGGTGGTCCATGGCCAACAAGTGTCTTGAGGCTGACAGTGGCTCCGCGAAGCTGCGTCTCGCCGACTGCAACGGCCAGCCAAACCAGAAGTTCCACTCGCGCGCGCTGCCGACGGTCAACCGCGACCTGTTGCGCGCCGATGGCGCCAACGCCGACCGCCGCGACGTCGACTGCGTCACGCGCCGCAACAAGGCGCTCGCGATCGAGCGGTGTCTCTCGAGCAACGACCAGCTCTGGGAGCTCACGCGCACGAACGAGATCCGCATCGACGCCAAGGCGTGTCTCACGGCGGCGGCCAGCGGCAGCGTCGAGGTGCAGCCGTGCGACGGCAGCGGGTCGCAGCGCTGGCGGTACACGGCGTCGGGGCGACTCGCGGTGCGTCAGGCGGATGCGGCGACGGCGACCGGTGGTGGCTCCTGTATCGACTGGAAGACGTTCAAGATGGCGGCGTGCGACGACAACGCGGCGACGCAGAAGTTCGCGTCCGTGATCTTTGGTGGCAGCTCGGGCGCGGTGGCTACGCTCGCCGACAAGGCGGATGCGCTCGCGTTCGCGGTGCAGAGCGACAAGTTTCTGACGCAGAAGGTGCTCGACGCGGCGAACGCGTTCGTGAAGGAGGCGGACCACCTGCTCGCGAGCTCGAACGCGGCGGACAGCGCGGCGGCCAAGGCGTTCGCGCTCGAGTTTCTGTTCGAGGCGAGCCGCATCGAGGACTACCGCGTGCCGACCAAGGCGCTGTTCTTCACGGCGGCGTCGAGCGAGTTCCTGCTCATGACGTCGGTGCTGCTGCAGTTCCAGAGCTCCCCGAGACTCACGTACGTGATGGCGCCGTTCGTTATGCGCTTCAGCGACGATCTGAAGGAGGCGCGCTACGCCGTGCTGGCGGACCACGTGCTCTCGGGCGACCTGGGCCGCGTCGAGGCGTACATGGACGGCACGTTCAGCGACTTTGACCAGGTCGGCGGCATGCTCAGCGCGGTCTGTCGCTCGGTGCCGATCCCGTTCTCCATGTGCACGCTGGCGACGTACTTTGAGTTCATGGATGCGTACTTTGCGATGCGCTACCGCCTCATGGTTGAGGGCGCGGCCGGCGTGCGCGACGCGACGGCGGCGCTCGCGAAGAAGGTCGTAGACGTCTACCGCGGCAACACGGCGCTGGTGGAGAAGGACCCGATCTGGCAGCTGCTCATGGCGCTCATGGTGTTCCGCGGACCGTTCATCGGTGTGCTCTCGGACAAGGAGCTGCCGCGCGTCGCGCAGCCCGACCAGTACCTGCACACGTTCCTGCTGTACTCGTTCTTCGAGAAGCACGCGGCGCTCGCGCCGTTCGAGCCAGCCGTGCGGTTCCTCAGCGACCAGGCGACCAAGTTCCACATCGATAACATCATGACCATCACGGCTCAGAAGGACGTCGCCGCGCTCGAGACGTACATGTTCGAGCCGTTCGGCAACGCCGGCATGCTCATCAAGGCGTCGGCGACGCCGAGCGACTTCCCGCTGCTGGCTCGCCACGTCGTCCCGCGGGTGTGCAACGACCCGACGCGCGCGCCGCTGTCGCTGTGCAAGCTCGAGGACTTTCACACGGGGCTGCAGTCGATGCTGCGCTTCGAGCGCGAGCGCCAGTCCAACAAGATCGAGCTGTCCAACCTACTGGAGGTCGACGTGCGCAAGAAGCTCGACGTGATCGACCAGGAGAAGAAGCAGTTCGAGGTGCTCACGACGCTGCAGGAGGTGGCCAACAAGATCGGCGCGTCGCTGAACCAGGGCTTCGCCGACCTCAAGAAGAAGATCGACGCCAGCACGGCAGCCATCCGCCAGGACATCGAGCGTACGCGTAAGGACCTGCGCAACACGATCGGCTCCGTCGGCCAGACGCTCCTGGACACGATCGACAGCAGCACGACGCTGCTGTACAATCAGGTCGGACAGAAAGCCGCCGAGATCCGCCGCGACATCTACCAGAGCACGCGCCACCTGGAGCAGCGTCTGGACGACACGGGTCGCGCGATCTTGGGCGAGATCGAGCAGAGCAAGCGCGAGCTCAAGTACCAGATTGGTGCCGAGGCCGAGCGCACGCGCGAGCACATCAGCGCCAAGTCGGAGGAGCTCAAGCAGCACATGACGCAGGAGACGCAGGGGCTGCGCGAGTTTATCGACGTCAAGACCAACGAGGTCATCGGCGTCGTGCGCGAGGAGGGATCGCTCACGCGCGAGCACGTCGACCAGGCGACGAACCAGATCGTCCGCGTCGTGCAGGACGAAGGCGCCATCACGCGCGCGTTCGTGGACACCAAGACAAACGAGGTGGTGAGCGTCGTGCGTGCGGAGGCCGCCGAGACGCGGACGTTCATCGACGTCAAGACGAACGAGGTCGTCGGTGTTGTGCGAGAGGAAGCACGGACAACGCGTGCGTTCGTGGACGAGAAGGGCAACCAGGTGATCGGCGTCGTCAAGGACGAAGGGCAGCAGACGCGTGCAGTCGTTCGCGAGGAGTCCAAGAGCATCCGCAGCCATATCGACACCAAGACTGCAGAGATTGTTGGCGTTGTGCGAGAGGAAGGAAAGGAGACACGTTCTCATATCACATCGAAGGCTGCAGAGCTCCGATCACACATTTCGAGCGAGGCGAATGGCATTAAGGATCGTGTTGACTCTGCCAAGAACGAGATGATCTGGACGAACAACAAATACTTCGACTCGCTCGTGACGGAGACCAGGAGCACGCACAGCATGGTGAACGCCGGAACGAAGTCGATCATCAGCAGTATCAAGTCCGGTACGGGATTGCTTGCTGGTATCGACACCGCCGACTGTGTGGACAAGGCGACGAGCACGATTGACTTTGAGAAGAACCACAAGGATTACACCAAGTCAGTGAAAGACATCAAGGATAATTTCCAGAGGGATCTGGAGGCGAAGCTGAATACGCTCGTCAAGACCGCACAGCAAGCGATCGAGAACCACAGCACGTGGGCAACGATCGATGCTGTCAAGGCATTTTTCACTGGCTTTTTCGCAGGTTTGTTTGGAATGGCGGATACCACGATGGAGATCGCGCGGGCAAAGGCGCAGGTCGCGTACAACAAGCAGGCCGACGCTCGAATCGAGCGTGTTGCCAAGAAGCTTCTGGAGATGGCAACAACAGCAAGCAAAATGATGGAGAAGCTGCAAGGTAAAAATGTCTTCAGTGTGACAGGTGGCGACCTCTTCTCGGCTCTCGAGAAGGCCTCCAAGGGGGACGACGAGATCTCGGCGTACGAAGAGTTCGATGCCGGCATTCGGCCGGCCGAGCTCGTAGATATCGTGCTCGACCTCAAGGAAGTTCAGAAGATAGTCTGCGATGTCATCCAGGCGAACGTCGATGCCAAGATACCGGGCAGCGAGCCGTACATTGCAACAGGTGTGTCGCTGTGCTACGAGACCGCGACCATGATCGAAGACGTCGGCAGCCGCTACGCGGAAGCGTTGACGTTCCTCGACAACGCAGTCGCAGCTCTCGCAAAGCGAGGCAAGAGTGGTGTGCGCTGCGCGAACGCCAACAAGGCCATCGACTGGTCCAAGTCGAGCAACCGACGGCTGCAGGAGACGGTCACGAACCCGAGTGAGCCGTTCTACGCCATGACGTACGTCACGCTCTCGCGTCTGCTGTGGGAGTATCGTATGCAGGAAGCCGCGTTCCAGTTTTGCAAGTTCTACGAGTACAAGAACGGCGGTGTCGCGCCACCGATGTGCGGCGACAACAAGTACTACACGCTGTCGCAGATCCAAGAGATGCGCGCGTGGCGTCCTCCGGTGCTCAAGCGCGTCGACATGCGTGTCATGATCCCAACGCGCCCCGTGTACAACGCCAACAAGGGCCGCTTCTACCCGTACGTCGACCTCGAGCGCCTGCGTGCGGGGATGCCCGTGATCTTCCGCGTGCCGACGTGGGATCTCGACTGGCTCAAGAAGTACCGCTGGATCTTCTCGACCGTGAAGGAGGACAACGTTCCCAGCGTCTACGTCGAGTCGATGCGGCTGTATCTGCCGTTCGAGCGCGCGAATCCGGCAGCGGACGTTAGCAATTTGCCGCCGTTCGCAGTGACCGTCAATGTGGAGCCGATGACCCAGCAAATGGCTGCGTGGAACAAGCGAGACAAGGTCTACATGATGCCACGCCAGACGTTCCGCTTTGAGACGGCGACCGGCGAGCAGGTGTGCGCCAGCGAGAACCAGATCACGAACCCATACCACGACGCGGCGCGGTGCACGCAGGACGACGGGTCGTCGGAGATGTGCATGCGCGACACGGGGGCGTCGCCGACGCAGAACGACGCGGGGCTGCTGCCGAGTCTCTTCTCGCCGTGGAAGATCAGCATCGAGTACGACCGCAAGAGCTCGGACTACAACCTCACGCTGCCTCGCCATGATCTTCTGGCCAACGGCACGTTCGGCACGACTGTCACGACGAGTCCCGATCTCAACCTGATCGCCGACCTCACAGTCGTGCAAGTGTACCCGCAGTCGGGTGGTCGAGCGGAGATCGCTGAGGCGGCGCCCGTGACCCGCGTGTCGCGCGCTGCGAGCGCGTGCTGTGCGGAAGGCGAGTACCGCGTCTCGCGCAACAAGTGCCAGAAGTGTCCCGACGGAACGAAGTCCGTGCTGTTTGGGTACTCGTGCAGCGCAGCGTAGAAAGATAGAGAAGGTAATCGCTCGCACAATCCAATGCCACGATCTTGGCGAAAGTTTGCGCAGTTTCAAAATCGGCAGATACGCACAATCCAGTCAGTATCCAGTCTCTCATTCTCAACCGGTCTTTTCAGTCAAAATCTACGACGTTGTATTGCTTTATCGTCAGCTCCATGGCTGTCGGTCGGTCGCTCACGACGAGTTATACGGTGGTAGCGGCCACAGCTCCGCACGAGTACCCAAAGAGCACGCGCTGCGTGCCTTCGGGACACTTCTCGCACTTGTTGCGGCTCACGCGGTACTCACCATCCGCGCAGCACGTGCTCGCGGCCTCGCGCGGCACGCGATTCACCGTCGACGACTCGATCTCATTCGCGCGCGAGCCCTCAGGGTACACTTGGATGACAGTGAGGTCGGCAATGAGGTTGAGCTCGGGACTCGTCGTCTCGGTCGCGCCGAGCGTCGTGTTGCTGAGGCGGTCGCGTCGCGCCATTGTGAGGTTGTACGCCGTGTTCTTGCGGTCGTAGTCGATCGAGATCTTCCACGGCGAGAACAGACTCGGCAGCAGCCCCGCGTCGTTCTGCGTCGGCGACGTGCCGCGCTCACGAAGACAAAGCTCCGACGAGCCGTCGTCCTGCAGACAACGCGCAGTCTCGTGGTACGGATTGTTGACGCGGTTTGCCTGCGAGCAAAACTGTTCGCCCATCGACGACTCGAAGCGGAACGTCTGCCGCGGTAGCATGTACACGCGGTCGCGTTGGCCCCAGCTCACGCGCTGATCCATGAGCGGCTCAATGTTCACGTTGACATCCAGCGGCGGCAGCGCGCCATCGTCGGCGGCGGTCGCTGGATCGAACGGCATGTACAGCCGCATCGACTCGACGTAGACGCTCGGGACGTTCTTCTCATCGACGTTGGAGAACAGCCACTTGTACTTCTTGAGCCACGCAAAGTCCCACGTCGGCACACCAAAGATCACGGGCACACCAGCGCGCAGGCGACGCAGATCGACGTACGGGTAGAACCGCATCTGCTCGGCGTTGAACTCAGGTCGCGTCGGGATCAGCACGCGCATGTTGATGCGCTTGAACACTGGAGGACGCCACGACCGCATCTCTTGGATCTGTTCAAGCGTGTAGTACTTGTTCTTGCCGCACATCGGAGGTGCGACGCCGCCGTTCTTGAACTCGTAGAACTTGCAGAACTGGAACGCGGCTTCCTGAATGCGATACTCCCACATGAGCCGTGTAAGCGGCACGTAGGTCATCGCGTAGAACGGCTCGTTGGGATCACTGCCGGCTTGCTGGAGGCGACGCCGCTTGCCCGATTCAGCCCACGACTTGGCCTTCTTCGCCTTGTTACAACGCACACCACTGGACGCTCGTCGGGCGAGCGCTGCGCCCGCATCTCCCATCTCCGACAGCGCGTCCACGTACCGAGCGCTGAGCTGTCCCAACAGGGTCTCGGTTTCGGCGCATACCTGAAGCGCTTCGCTTATCAGCTTCGCTCCAGTCGGAGTGCGCTGTTGGATCGCAAACTTGATGGCGTCGCAGTACGTGTTGGTGATCTGTACGAGGTTCTGAACGACGTCGTCAAGTTGTGACGGACGAGTTAGGACATCATAGGCGTCGTACACAGGGAACTCGCCGTTGCCGTCGGTTGGCGCCTCTTTGTCGAGTTGGGTCAATAGATCCTCAGTGTTGACATCAAAGACGTTCTTGCGTTTCAAAGCCACCGCCAGTCCCGCCATCGAATCTGCGGTCTTCTTTAGCAGGTTGCCAGCCGCCTCGATGCGCATCTCGCTCCATTCCAAGTAGGCTGTCTCTGCCATCGACTTCGCCGTGTCCAATGCATTCGTGACAACGCCGGAAGGATCTCCACTAACGAGGGCGCTTGCTGCTTCGAGAACGTGCCGCATACCAGTGGCCATCGCCGCTGCGTGCTGGTGTTTCACTGCCCTCACCGCCACATCTCCGAGGTCCTCCAGTTTGCCGTTGAGCTTCCCTGTGCTTTCATCAGCTTCTTTAAGTGAAAGGGCGTACTGCTTCCTGGCTTTCGTCAAGTCGGTTGTCGTCGTCGACATCTCGATACAGTCGCCTGTTGAGATATCCGCCAGCGAGCTCACACTCTTGCGGTACGTGCTGAGGATCGTCTTGGTGTCACCCACAACTGCATTCTGCGTCTTCCTCGTTTCATCCAGGACCGAGTTATAGCCCTTCGTGCTACTCGAGATGACGTCGTTCTTGGCCGAGTCCACGCGGTCCTTCACACCGTTCGCCTCGCTGGTCACGTGTTGCCGGAGTTCCGCTGTTGTCGTCGTCACATGCGATCGCGTCTCCTTTCCATCCTCTCGCACAACGCCAACAACCTCTGCAGTCTTGGTGTCGATATGGCTGCGGATGCTCTTGGACTCCTCGCGAACGACTGCACGCGTCTGCTGCCCTTCGTCCTTGACGACGCCGATCACCTGGTTGCCCTTCTCGTCCACGAACGCACGCGTCGTCCGTGCTTCCTCTCGCACGACACCGACGACCTCGTTCGTCTTGACGTCGATGAACGTCCGCGTCTCGGCGGCCTCCGCACGCACGACGCTCACGACCTCGTTCGTCTTGGTGTCCACGAACGCGCGCGTGATGGCGCCTTCGTCCTGCACGACGCGGATGATCTGGTTCGTCGCTTGGTCGACGTGCTCGCGCGTGAGCGACCCCTCCTCGCGCACGACGCCGATGACCTCGTTGGTCTTGACGTCAATAAACTCGCGCAGCCCCTGCGTCTCCTGCGTCATGTGCTGCTTGAGCTCCTCCGACTTGGCGCTGATGTGCTCGCGCGTGCGCTCGGCCTCGGCGCCGATCTGGTACTTGAGCTCGCGCTTGCTCTGCTCGATCTCGCCCAAGATCGCGCGACCCGTGTCGTCCAGACGCTGCTCCAGATGGCGCGTGCTCTGGTAGATGTCGCGGCGGATCTCGGCGGCTTTCTGTCCGACCTGGTTGTACAGCAGCGTCGTGCTGCTGTCGATCGTGTCCAGGAGCGTCTGGCCGACGGAGCCGATCGTGTTGCGCAGGTCCTTACGCGTGCGCTCGATGTCCTGGCGGATGGCTGCCGTGCTGGCGTCGATCTTCTTCTTGAGGTCGGCGAAGCCCTGGTTCAGCGACGCGCCGATCTTGTTGGCCACCTCCTGCAGCGTCGTGAGCACCTCAAACTGCTTCTTCTCCTGGTCGATCACGTCGAGCTTCTTGCGCACGTCGACCTCCAGCAGGTTGGACAGCTCGATCTTGTTGGACTGGCGCTCTCGCTCGAAGCGCAGCATCGACTGCAGCCCCGTGTGGAAGTCCTCGAGCTTGCACAGCGACAGCGGCGCGCGTGTCGGGTCGTTGCACACCCGCGGGACGACGTGGCGTGCCAGCAGCGGGAAGTCGCTCGGCGTCGCCGACGCCTTGATGAGCATGCCGGCGTTGCCGAACGGCTCGAACATGTACGTCTCGAGCGCGGCGACGTCCTTCTGTGTCGTGATGGTCATGATATTGTCGATGTGGAACTTGGTCGCCTGGTCGCTGAGGAACCGCACGGCCGGCTCGAACGGCGCGAGCGCCGCGTGCTTCTCGAAGAACGAGTACAGCAGGAAGGTGTGCAGGTACTGGTCGGGCTGCGCGACGCGCGGCAGCTCCTTGTCCGAGAGCACACCGATGAACGGTCCACGGAACACCATGAGCGCCATGAGCAGCTGCCAGATCGGGTCCTTCTCCACCAGCGCCGTGTTGCCGCGGTAGACGTCTACGACCTTCTTCGCGAGCGCCGCCGTCGCGTCGCGCACGCCGGCCGCGCCCTCACCATGAGACGGTAGCGCATCGCAAAGTACGCGTCCATGAACTCAAAGTACGTCGCCAGCGTGCACATGGAGAACGGGATCGGCACCGAGCGACAGACCGCGCTGAGCATGCCGCCGACCTGGTCAAAGTCGCTGAACGTGCCGTCCATGTACGCTTCGACGCGGCCCAGGTCGCCCGAGAGCACGTGGTCCGCCAGCACGGCGTAGCGCGCCTCCTTCAGACCGTCGCTGAAGCGCATAACGAACGGCGCCATCACGTACGTGAGTCTCGGCGAGCTCTGGAACTGCAGCAGCACCGACGTCATGAGCAGGAACTCGCTCGACGCCGCCGTGAAGAACAGCGCCTTGGTCGGCACGCGGTAGTCCTCGATGCGGCTCGCCTCGAACAGAAACTCGAGCGCGAACGCCTTGGCCGCCGCGCTGTCCGCCGCGTTCGAGCTCGCGAGCAGGTGGTCCGCCTCCTTCACGAACGCGTTCGCCGCGTCGAGCACCTTCTGCGTCAGAAACTTGTCGCTCTGCACCGCGAACGCGAGCGCATCCGCCTTGTCGGCGAGCGTAGCCACCGCGCCCGAGCTGCCACCAAAGATCACGGACGCGAACTTCTGCGTCGCCGCGTTGTCGTCGCACGCCGTCATCTTGAACGTCTTCCAGTCGATGCAGGAGCCACCGGCGGTCGCCGTCGCCGCATCCGCCTGACGCACCGCGAGTCGCCCCGACGCCGTGTAGCGCCAGCGCTGCGACCCGTTGCCGTCGCACGGCTGCACCTCGACGCTGCCGCTGGCCGCGGCCGTGAGACACGCCTTGGCGTCGATGCGGATCTCGTTCGTGCGCGTGAGCTCCCATAGCTGGTCGTTGCTCGAGAGACACCGCTCGATCGCGAGCGCCATGTTGCGGCGCGTGACGCAGTCGACGTCGCGGCGGTCGGCGTTGGCGCCGTCGGCGCGCAACAGGTCGCGGTTGACCGTCGGCAGCGCGCGCGAGTGGAACTTCTGGTTGGGCTGGCCGTTGCAGTCGGCGAGGCGCAGCTTCGCAGAGCCACTGTCGGCCTCAAGACACTTGTTGGCCATGGACCACCAGTGGAAGGCACCCGGGATCTGGTCCTTGGCGAAGCCACGCGGCTTGATCTCGCCCGCGAGCGAAGAGCGCCAGCGCTGCTCCGACGCACGCGCGCACGGCACGACGCGCACATCGGCGGCGCTGTTGGAGAACTGCAGACAGCGATCGCTGGCTGTGCGCAATGTGTCGTCGGCCGTGAGCTCCCAGATCTGGGTCGGGTAGCCATTGCAGTAGCTGACGAACGCGGCGTCCTTGCCATCGGCCGTGTTGACGCAGTTCTTGCCGTCCGCCCAGGGACCCTGCACCTTGATCTGGTCCTGGCTGTCGCTGCGCAGCATGGGCGAGCGGAACTTCTGGTTGTCCTGGTTCTCTTTGCACGACACGAGGTGCAGGCGGCCGTCGCTTGCGAGCAAGTCGGCGTCCAAGCACTTGTCCACGGTCACGAACGTGCGGCCGTCGGGCGCGTAGTAGCCCTTGGCCTTGACGTGGCCGTCCGGCAGCGCGAGCCACTTTTGCTTGTCGTTGCCGCTGCAGTCGCGCACGTAGACCTTGTCCTGCAGGTCGTACTCGAGGCACTTGTTGTCGCGTGACGTCATGAGCTCGTGCTTGTCGGTGAACGCCCAGAGCTGGTTCCAGCCGCCATGGCACTTGCCGATGTACGCAAAGTCGCGCGACGGCGGGAAGTCGACGCAGTCGCTGCCGGCGGCCCACGGACCCGACGGCCGCAGCAGGTCGACGTCGCCGCGTGGCATGGACGGCGTCGAGAACTGCTGGAACAAGCTGCCGTCACAGCGCGCGAGCTTGATGGTGCGGCGCTCGGACGCGCCGACGTCCACGGCGGTGAGGCACATGTCCGTGCGCATGGAGCCGTCGAAGGCCATCGGGCGCAGAAGTCCCGAGCCGATGAACCAGCGCTGGCGGCGGTTGGCGTCGCACGGCACGACGGCGATCTCGTCCTTGTCGTCAAAGTATTCGATGCAGTTGTTGGCGGCCGTGCGGATGAGCCCGTCGCTGGTGAACTCCCACTGCTGGTTGCCGGCGCCGTGGCACGGGTGGACGTAGAGGAAGCCTCGGTCGAACGCGTGGTCGACGCAGTTGTTGCCATCGGGCCACGCGGCGATCGTCATGAGGTCCGTGGCGGCGAGCACGGCGGCGGGCTGCAGGCTCAGGCTCAGGCTCGCGCCGAGCATTGCAACGGTCGCGCCGCGGACGAGCGAGGGCTTGAGCATTGGAGTAACGATGGGCAGTACTTCACTTGAGGGCAAGTCGAGTCGTGTCGATCGATCCGAGTTGAGTTGAGAGAGGCACAACGCACGAGGTACAAAGCTTGTCCGTCGGTCGGTGTAGTCGCTACGCTGTTGCGACCTGAGGCGTCACCAGTGAATGGACTTGGTTCAGCTCGACTCGGGCTCGGCTCGACTGGGGGCTCGGCGCTTGCTCTCTGGAAATCGAGAAGTGAGAGAGGCTGGCGGCAGCGGATTGAGGGGGGATCAAGCTGTGCTCTCGTCTGTGGGCACAGTAGAGAAGACCGACGTCGTCGATGACAACAAGAGAGAGAGAGATCGGCGCCGCTGCCAGCGTGTGGCTGGCGTGTGGCCATGATGGAGGCTGTCGTCATCGTCGTCGTCGTCGACGGCTCGTCGTCGCTGTCGGTGTCGGCGGCGGCCACCAATCCTCCCTCTCGCGCATGCGCCATCGTCTCAAAAACAAGCCGGCGCATGAAGCAGCAGACTGGTTCAAGCAGTTGCCGCGTTCGTGTGGGACCACCACGGTGTGTCGCAGTAACTCGTCGTCGATGCGGCGACTGACGGGCGAGCGCTGCTGCGACAGCTCCACAGCTGAGCGGTCAGCTCCACTGCTCCACCGCTCCACCGCTCCAGTGCGCTGGCTGCCGTGCTGCGCTCGTCTCTCTGTTTTGGGTGGCGTGCGCTGCCGTGCTGCCTGTCGACGGGCGCGCCATCGCCTCTGCCTCCTCCTGCGCCGCCGTGCAGAGCAGAGCGCGTCAAGTGCCGTCCACCGCTGTCCACGCTGGGCGCCGCGCCCCGAGCGGACGCTGGATGGCGGAGCGCGTTTCTCTGGATTCCAGAGATTGCAGTCCAGCAGAGCGCGGCGGCAGTGTGGCGATCGCGAGTCGCGAGCTCGGAGGCGAACGCGGCCGCATACAGAGGCGGTGGATGTGTGCCAGGCGTTCTGTCCACAGCGCAGATCATTCACAGTTGCATGTCGTACATTCAGTGTAGCTCTCTCGACGACTGATGGCCTCACGGCCGCTCTCTCGCGCTGGACGCCGTCCAGCGCCGGGCGAAATTAGTCGGCAGCCCGTCCTTGACCGCACGTATAGCACGCGTCCAGCTGCACGACTGTGAGCATCCTGTGTGGTCCACACTGTGGACTCCACCCCACGTTTTGTATTAACACATGTATTGTACAGTATTGTAGTGCGTAGAGTAGGCTTAGTTGTGTGGCGAGTATTTCTGCGCTTTAGGATGGGAAACTCTCGTCCCGATAGAGCTAATGAACCTTCCACCTGAAGTGAGAAAACCCAAGGTCAATTGGAACTGTGGGCAAAATGCACAGTATGTATCTCCCATCTTTGCTCCGCACGAACTAAGCTATCAAGATATATAATTCACCCAACTTGTCACAGTCGCCATTCATAAGATGGGAACTCTCGCGAGCAAGTGATGAACCTCGAATCATCCAATTTAGCGAGTAAACGATGAATCGTGACGTCAGAAGTCCACAATGTGGACCACACAGGATGCTCGCAGTCGTGCTGTACGTGCGGTTAAGGACGGGCTGCCGACTAATTTCGCCCGGCGCTGGACGGCGTCCAGCGCGTGAGAGCGGCCGTGAGGCCATCAGTCGTGGAGAGAGTTACACTGAATGTACGACATGCAACTGTGAATGATCTGCGCTGTGGACAGAACACCTGGGACAGATCCACCGCCTCTGTATGTGGCCGCGTTCGCCTCCGAGCTCGCGAGTCGCGATCGCCACACTGCCGCCGCGCTCTGCTGGACTGCAATCCCTGGAATCCAGAGAAACGCGCTCCGCCATCCAGCGTCCGCTCGGGGGCGCGGCGCCCAGCGTGGACAGCGGTGGACGGCACTTGACGCGCTCTGCTCTGCACGGCGGCGCAGGAGGAGGCAGAGGCGATGGCGCGCCCGTCGACAGGCAGCACGGCAGCGCACGCCACCCAAAACAGAGAGACGAGCGCAGCACGGCAGCCAGCGCACTGGAGCGGTGGAGCGGTGGAGCGGTGGAGCTGACGGCTCAGCTGTGGAGCTGTCGCAGCAGCGCTCGCCCGTCAGTCGCCGCATCGACGACGAGTTACTGCGACACACCGTGGTGGTCCCACACGAACGCGGCAACTGCTTGAACCAGTCTGCTGCTTCATGCGCCGGCTTGTTTTTGAGACGATGGCGCATGCGCGAGAGGAAGGATTGGTGGCCGCCGCCGACAGCGACAGCGACGACGACGACGACGATGACGACAGCCTCCATCATGGCCACACGCCAGCCACACGCTGACAGTGGCGCCGATCTCTCTCTCTCTTGTTGTCATCGACGACGTCGGTCTTCTCTACTGTGCCCCACAGACGAGAGCACAGCTTGATCCCCCCTCAATCCGCTGCCGCCAGCCTCTCTCACTTCTCGATTTCCAGAGAGCAAGCGCCGAGCCCCCAGTCGAGCCGAGCCCGAGTCGAGCTGAACCAAGTCCATTCACTGGTGACGCCTCAGGTCGCAACAGCGTAGCGACTACACCGACCGACGGACAAGCTTTGTACCTCGTGCGTTGTGCCTCTCTCAACTCAACTCGGATCGATCGACACGACTCGACTTGCCCTCAAGTGAAGTACTGCCCATCGTTACTCCAAAATGCTCAAGCCCTCGCTCGTCCGCGGCGCGACCGTTGCAATGCTCGGCGCGAGCCTGAGCCTGAGCCTGCAGCCCGCCGCCGTGCTCGCCGCCACGGACCTCATGACGATCGCCGCGTGGCCCGATGGCAACAACTGCGTCGACCACGCGTTCGACCGAGGCTTCCTCTACGTCCACCCGTGCCACGGCGCCGGCAACCAGCAGTGGGAGTTCACCAGCGACGGGCTCATCCGCACGGCCGCCAACAACTGCATCGAATACTTTGACGACAAGGACGAGATCGCCGTCGTGCCGTGCGACGCCAACCGCCGCCAGCGCTGGTTCATCGGCTCGGGACTTCTGCGCCCGATGGCCTTCGACGGCTCCATGCGCACGGACATGTGCCTCACCGCCGTGGACGTCGGCGCGTCCGAGCGCCGCACCATCAAGCTCGCGCGCTGTGACGGCAGCTTGTTCCAGCAGTTCTCGACGCCGTCCATGCCGCGCGGTGACGTCGACCTGCTGCGGCCGTCGGGTCCGTGGGCCGCCGGCAGCGACTGCGTCGACTTCCCGCCGTCGCGCGACTTTGCGTACATCGGCAAGTGCCATGGCGGCTGGAACCAGCTCTGGGCGTTCACCGACAAGCACGAGCTCATGACGTCACGCGAGAACAAGTGCCTCGAGTACGACCTGCAGGACAAGGTCTACGTGCGCGACTGCAGCGGCAACGACAAGCAAAAGTGGCTCGCGCTGCCGGACGGCCACGTCAAGGCCAAGGGCTACTACGCGCCCGACGGCCGCACGTTCGTGACCGTGGACAAGTGCTTGGACGCCGACTTGCTCGCAAGCGACGGCCGTCTGCACCTCGTGTCGTGCAAAGAGAACCAGGACAACCAGAAGTTCCGCTCGCCCATGCTGCGCAGCGACAGCCAGGACCAGATCAAGGTGCAGGGTCCCTGGGCGGACGGCAAGAACTGCGTCAACACGGCCGATGGCAAGGACGCCGCGTTCGTCAGCTACTGCAATGGCTACCCGACCCAGATCTGGGAGCTCACGGCCGACGACACCTTGCGCACAGCCAGCGATCGCTGTCTGCAGTTCTCCAACAGCGCCGCCGATGTGCGCGTCGTGCCGTGCGCGCGTGCGTCGGAGCAGCGCTGGCGCTCGACGCTCGCGGGCGAGATCAAGCCGCGTGGCTTCGCCAAGGACCAGATCCCGGGTGCCAACCACTGGTGGTCCATGGCCAACAAGTGTCTTGAGGCCGACAGTGGCTCCGCGAAGCTGCGCCTCGCCGACTGCAACGGCCAGCCCAACCAGAAGTTCCACTCGCGCGCGCTGCCGACGGTCAACCGCGACCTGCTGCGCGCCGACGGTGCCAACGCCGACCGCCGCGACGTCGACTGCGTCACGCGCCGCGACAAGGCGCTCGCGATCGAGCGCTGCCTCTCGAGCAACGACCAGCTCTGGGAGCTCACTCGCACGAACGAGATCCGCATCGACGCCAAGGCGTGTCTCACGGCGGCGGCCACCGGCAGCGTCGAGGTGCAGCCGTGCGACGGCAACGGGTCGCAGCGCTGGCGCTACACGGCGTCGGGGCGACTCGCGGTGCGTCAGGCGGATGCGGTGACGGCGACCGGCGGTGGCTCCTGTATCGACTGGAAGACGTTCAAGATGACGGCGTGCGACGACAACGCGGCGACGCAGAAGTTTGCGTCCGTGATCTTTGGTGGCAGCTCGGGCGCGGTGGCTACGCTCGCTGACAAGGCGGATGCGCTCGCGTTCGCGGTGCAGAGCGACAAGTTTCTGACGCAGAAGGTGCTCGACGCGGCGAACGCGTTCGTGAAGGAGGCGGACCGCCTGCTCGCGAGCTCGAACGCGGCGGACAGCGCGGCGGCCAAGGCGTTCGCGCTCGAGTTTCTGTTCGAGGCGAGCCGCATCGAGGACTACCGCGTGCCGACCAAGGCGCTGTTCTTCACAGCGTCGTCAAGCGAGTTCCTGCTCATGACGTCGGTGTTGCTGCAGTTCCAGAGCTCGCCGAGACTCACGTACGTGATGGCGCCGTTCGTTATGCGCTTCAGTGACGATCTGAAGGAGGCGCGCTACGCCGTGCTGGCGGACCACGTGCTCTCGGGCGACCTGGGCCGCGTCGAGGCGTACATGGACGGCACGTTCAGCGACTTTGACCAGGTCGGCGGCATGCTCAGCGCGGTCTGTCGCTCGGTGCCGATCCCGTTCTCCATGTGCACGCTGGCGACGTACTTTGAGTTCATGGACGCGTACTTTGCGATGCGCTACCGCCTCATGGTCGAGGGCGCGGCCGGCGTGCGCGACGCGACGGCGGCGCTCGCGAAGAAGGTCGTAGACGTCTACCGCGGCAACACGGCGCTGGTGGAGAAGGACCCGATCTGGCAGCTGCTGATGGCGCTCATGGTGTTCCGCGGACCGTTCATCGGCGTGCTCTCAGACAAGGAGCTGCAGCGCGTCGCGCAGCCCGACCAGTACCTGCACACGTTCCTGCTGTACTCGTTCTTCGAGAAGCACGCGGCGCTCGCGCCGTTCGAGCCGGCCGTGCGTTTCCTCAGCGACCAGGCGACCAAGTTCCATATCGACAATATCATGACCATCACGGCACAGAAGGACGTCGCCGCGCTCGAGACGTACATGTTCGAGCCGTTCGGCAACGCCGGCATGCTCATCAAGGCGTCGGCGACGCCGAGCGACTTCCCGCTGCTGGCTCGCCACGTCGTCCCGCGGGTGTGCAACGACCCGACGCGCGCGCCGCTGTCGCTGTGCAAGCTCGAGGACTTTCACACGGGGCTGCAGTCGATGCTGCGCTTCGAGCGAGAGCGCCAGTCCAACAAGATCGAGCTGTCCAACCTACTGGAGGTCGACGTGCGCAAGAAGCTCGACGTGATCGACCAGGAGAAGAAGCAGTTCGAGGTGCTCACGACGCTGCAGGAGGTGGCCAACAAGATCGGCGCGTCGCTGAACCAGGGCTTCGCCGACCTCAAGAAGAAGATCGACGCCAGCACGGCAGCCATCCGCCAGGACATCGAGCGCACGCGTAAGGACCTGCGCAACGCGATCGGCTCCGTCGGCCAGACGCTCCTGGACACGATCGACAGCAGCACGACGCTGCTGTACAACCAGGTCGGACAGAAAGCCGCCGAGATCCGCCGCGACATCTACCAGAGCACGCGCCACCTGGAGCAGCGTCTGGACGACACGGGTCGCGCGATCTTGGGCGAGATCGAGCAGAGCAAGCGCGAGCTCAAGTACCAGATTGGTGCCGAGGCCGAGCGCACGCGCGAGCACATCAGCGCCAAGTCGGAGGAGCTCAAGCAGCACATGACGCAGGAGACGCAGGGGCTGCGCGAGTTTATCGACGTCAAGACCAACGAGGTCATCGGCGTCGTGCGCGAGGAGGGATCGCTCACGCGCGAGCACGTCGACCAGGCGACGAACCAGATCGTCCGCGTCGTGCAGGACGAAGGCGCCATCACACGCGCGTTCGTGGACACCAAGACGAACGAGGTGGTGAGCGTTGTGCGTGCGGAGGCCGCCGAGACGCGGACGTTCATCGACGTCAAGACGAACGAGGTCGTCGGTGTCGTGCGCGAGGAAGCACGGACGACGCGTGCGTTCGTGGACGAGAAGGGCAACCAGGTGATCGGCGTCGTCAAGGACGAAGGGCAACAGACGCGTGCAGTCGTTCGCGAGGAGTCCAAGAACATCCGCAGCCATATCGACACCAAGACTGCAGAGATTGTTGGCGTTGTGCGAGAGGAAGGAAAGGAGACACGTTCTCATATCACATCGAAGGCTGCAGAGCTCCGATCACACATTTCGAGCGAGGCGAATGGCATCAAAGATCGTGTGGACTCTGCCAAGAACGAGATGATCTGGACGAACAACAAATACTTCGACTCGCTCGTGACGGAGACCAGGAGCACGCACAGCATGGTGAACGCCGGAACGAAGTCGATCATCAGCAGTATCAAGTCCGGTACAGGATTGCTTGCTGGTATCGACACCGCCGACTGTGTGGACAAGGCCACGAGCGCGATTGACTATGATGTGAACCTCAGTCATTTCCGCAAGTCAGTGGACGAGATCCACGATAACATCCAGTCGAAAGTCGAAGAGAAACTCAATAGTCTCGTCAAGATTGCAAAGGAAGCCATCAAGCACCACAGCACGTGGACAGCGATCGACGCTGCGAAGGAGTTCTTTTCTAGCTTTCTCGGGGGGCTGTTTGCTAGGGCGGACGCCAGGATGGAGGTCGCGCGGGCGAAGGCGCAGATCGCGTACAACAAGCAGGCCGATGCTCGAATCGAGTATGCCGCCAATAAGCTCCTGGCCATGGCAGACTCGGCCAGCGATATGATGGATACACTGCTCGGTTCGAACGTCTTCAAAGTGAAAGGCGATGACCTCTTCTCGGCGCTCGAGGAGGCGCCCAAGAACGGCAGCGAGATCGCCGAGTACGCCCAATCCGTTTCCCGTGTCCGACCTGCTCAGCTCATGGATCTCGTGCTCGATCTGAAGGAAGTTCAAACCATTATCTGCGAAGTCATCCAGGCGAACGTCAACGACAAGATACCAGGCGACGAGCCGTACATTGCCACCGGTGTGACGCTGTGCTATGAGATCGCGAACCTGATCGAGAACGTCGGTAGCCGGTACGCAGATGCATTGGCGTATCTCGACAGCACGGTCGCAGCGCTTGCGAAGCGAGGCAAGAGTGGTGTGCGCTGCGCGAACGCCAACAAGGCCATCGACTGGTCCAAGTCGAGCAACCGACGGCTGCAGGAGACGGTCGCAAACCCGAGTGAGCCGTTCTACGCCATGACGTACGTCACGCTCTCGCGTCTGCTGTGGGAGTATCGTATGCAGGAAGCCGCGTTCCAGTTTTGCAAGTTCTACGAGTACAAGAACGGCGGTGTCGCGCCACCGATGTGCGGCGACAACAAGTACTACACGCTGTCGCAGATCCAAGAGATGCGCGCGTGGCGTCCTCCGGTGCTCAAGCGCGTCGACATGCGTGTCATGATCCCAACGCGCCCCGTGTACAACGCCAACAAGGGCCGCTTCTACCCGTACGTCGACCTCGAGCGCCTGCGTGCAGGAATGCCCGTGATCTTCCGCGTGCCGACGTGGGATCTCGACTGGCTCAAGAAGTACCGCTGGATCTTCTCGACCGTGAAGGAGGACAACGTTCCCAGCGTCTACGTCGAGTCGATGCGGCTGTACCTGCCGTTCGAGCGCGCGAATCCGGCAGCGGACGTCAGCAATTTGCCGCCGTTCGCAGTGACCGTCAACGTGGAGCCGATGACCCAGCAAATGGCTGCGTGGAACAAGCGAGACAAGGTCTACATGATGCCACGCCAGACGTTCCGCTTCGAGACGGCGACCGGCGAGCAAGTGTGCGCCAGCGAGAACCAGATCACGAACCCATACCACGACGCGGCGCGGTGCACGCAGGACGACGGGTCGTCGGAGATGTGCATGCGCGACACGGGGGCGTCGCCGACGCAGAACGACGCGGGGCTGCTGCCGAGTCTCTTTTCGCCGTGGAAGATCAGCATCGAGTACGACCGCAAGAGCTCGGACTACAACCTCACGCTGCCTCGCCATGATCTTCTGGCCAACGGCACGTTCGGCACGACTGTCACGACGAGTCCCGATCTCAACCTGATCGCCGACCTCACAGTCGTGCAAGTGTACCCGCAGTCGGGTGGTCGAGCGGAGATCGCTGAGGCGGCGCCCGTGACCCGCGTGTCGCGCGCTGCGAGCGCGTGCTGTGCGGAAGGCGAGTACCGCGTCTCGCGCAACAAGTGCCAGAAGTGTCCCGACGGAACGAAGTCCGTGCTCTTTGGGTACTCGTGCAGTGCAGCGTAGAAAGATAGAGAAGGCAATCGCTCGAGCAGCGAGCGAGCAACCCAATCCAATGCCACGAGACTGACTAAAGTTTCCGCAGTTTCCATATTGACATATACACACAACCCAGTCAGTGGGAACACATCGCTACACGTGGATATCCTCTGCTCGTTGTTGACTCGGACTGGGGATGCAAAAGGACAAGGCAAATCGCGCGGACAACTTCCACAATCGTAAATTCCATTGAAGCATCACATCTGTGGACAGACCACAGGCTTTACTCCACCCACTTGATGCGGTAGCCGCTAGCCATCCGATCAATCCAGGTCCTGGCGTTCGCCACGGCGTAGCGGCCACGCGGGCGTACATGCCCGGGTAGCCCTTGATACCACGATCGTCGCTGCAGCTCATGACGCCTATGTATGAGCGTGTCCCCCAGCAGCGGTCTGGACCGTCAGCGGACCACCCGAGTCACCCTGGCTGGCAGGGTAACATGCCAGGGCCTGGCATACGTCCTGGCCGGTGTAAGTCCATCATCCTTCCATCGATTCGGGGCACACGAGCGCACTAAGCGTGGTCCATGATCGGGAGGTCGACCGAGAGCAGCACGTCGGACTGTGAGCCGTTCCAGGCCGTGTTGCCTCAACTCGTGTCACAAGACTCGTGAGTCTAAGACTCTGGACCCCAGAACTTGTAATCAGATTCCACAAGATCGGGTCTCGAGTTTCGAATCTTGAATTCGAACCTGTGGACAAATCCAGACTCACCAGCGTGGTGGACCAGACTCGAGCCTCCTGTGTCGGACCAACTCGGGCGCCTTGTCTGCAGTGCATCCTTCGAGTCTGATGATCAGACTCAAGATCGCGAGGTTCGATCGACAGGCGCCTGATAACGGCGGAATGTGCCGGACATTCCACGGCCCGTGGCTCGCGTTGTTGACGTGATGCCAATGAGATTGGAGCGGCACGTGCCACACTAGTCCAAGTGTGGACATGGTTACGGTGTACCCATTTCACCATGTAATCAATGTTATATCAGTACCTTTCGTGCGTGGACGTTGACGACACTGGAGGCATCCGCGGCCAATCTTCGCCACGTCAAAGATCGCCACGCCATTGATCTGCTCTGTATATGCGCGCGCGCACATCGCTCAAATGGCGAGCAATGCGTCCTGTAGCGTACAGAGTACAGTAGCAACGTCCAGCGCTTGGATCGCGATGCGTATCCTTCGACGAAAGCGATCTCGAATCGTCAGAGAATGAAGGAAGCTGGTGAGGAGGTACAGCAAGCGCCTCACGTCGCCGCGTATCTTCATCGACAACAACGTCCTCCCCCACGCGCTTGTGAGTCGCTCGACGCCCTCGCGAGCGCTGCCGGCCTCGTTCTCCGCCAGCCTCATTCTCGGATTCTCCGTCTCCAGCACAAACCCGCCTCAACACGACCATGAAGACCGTCGCTCTGCTCGCCGCTGGTGCCATCGTGCTCGCCTCTGCCTCCGTCCAAGCCGACGACATCTTCGCCGACGAGCACGCGCTCTCGTACCCAGAGTACCTGGCCAAGTCCCAGCTCGCCGCTGCCCTCGCGGGCGACAACCCCGACGGTATCAAGCCCCTCATTCTCGGTGGCACCGAGGTGCCCGTGGGCCAGAAGACGTACGTCACGGGTCTCCGCAACACGGAGACGGGCCGTGCGTTCTGCGGTGGCTCGCTCATCACGAAGAAGCACGTGCTCACGGCGGCGCACTGCTTCGGTAGCATCAAGTACGTCTCGATTGGCTCGCACTACCTCAGTGGCTCGCGCGATGGCGAGCGCATCCAGGTCGTGAAGCAGACCCGCCACCCTCAGAACAACGGCAACACGAACTCGAACGACTTCCTCATCCTCGAGCTCGCCAAGGAAGTGACCAAGGCGACGCCTGTGGCGCTCTCGGCTGGCGCTCCGGCTGTCGGCACCACTGCCACGACGGCTGGCTGGGGCACGACGTCGTCGGGTGGCTCGCAGTCCAACGTGCTGCTCGCAGTCAACGTCCCGGTCGTCGACCAGGCCACGTGCGCCAAGGTTCTCAACGTCGATAGCACGATGCTTTGCGCCGGCGGCCGTGCGAACCAGGACTCGTGCCAGGGTGACTCAGGCGGTCCGCTGACCGCTCAGGTGTCGGGCCGCGAGGCTCTCATCGGTGTCGTCAGCTGGGGCAACGGCTGCGGCCTCGCCGGGTACCCGGGCGTGTACGCTCGCGTGTCGACCGCCAAGAGCTGGATCGACTCGGTGCTTGGCAGCACGTACAAGGCCACGTGGGTGTAAGTCGACAAGAAGACATTCTAGCTCATCGCCGGTTTTGCTCGTCGCGCGTTGTGCTTGGGTAGTACTACGTAGTAGTCGTGGATGTACATGAGTGCGTCGTTGACGTGTACTGCGCGCCTCGAAACGTGAACAATCAATGGATGGATGGTTTAGTTTTTTCTGTTTGTTTTCGTGCCGCAAAAGCTGGCTACTCCTACTTTCCTTTCATGAGACTGTCAAGAGCGTCGTCCTCGAACACACCAGCAGACAATGAGCCCTCCGCGAACGAGGGGAACACGACGTCGCACAGCGCCTCGTGCACCTCATCAAACGTCGGGCGTCGACTCGGATCCGCGTCCCAGCACTGCTTCATCAGCATCTGTGGCTCACATTCACAGACAGTCAGCAAAAGCAATTGTTTCTTCTACTTGGTAAATGACGGTGTCCTACCTGACACGTTTCTGGGCAGTCGATCGTGGGTACACGGAATCGCTCACCAGCGAGCACCTTGCGTCGGATATCGGAGACGTCAAAGCCCCGAAAAGGGATCTCTCTCGTAAAGATCTGAACATCGTGGCTTCCTCATGAGTGGGGTGCAAAAATACATGTTCCACAGGCAGTTGCTTCACATACCTCCCACAAGAGGATGCCAAACATGTAAACGTCGACGGCTTTTGAGAAGGGCTTTCCCGCCAGAAGCTCGGGAGGCATGTAGCTTGGTGTCCCCGCCGCTGTGGTCTTGGTGCTGGGTTTCATCAAATAAGCACCACGTTAGATGTGTGGAGCGAGAATTTAATGTCGCGAAGAATACCGAGACACACCACACAAGTCCAAAGTCGCAAAGCTTGGCGACGCCGCGTTTATCGAGCAAGACGTTTGGACTCTTGAGATCTCGATGGATCACTGCGGGGGAAAGAGAATGCAGGAAGCGCATGCCGCATGCAATATCTTGCTGCATGCCCACACTCCAGTCAGACTTGAAGAAACGGTATCGAAAGCTTCAGTTTTTGTTTCTCACCGCAATTCGAGTGAGCTGTTGGACGCTGAAAAACGTATTGGAGGTGTGTAGCGCGTGGTGCAGAGATGTCTCGCATAGTTCCATGACCATAACGAGATTCGGCGGCTCAATGCAGGCACCGATGAGCGAGACAACATTCGGGTGCTTGAGCTTGCTGTGGTTCCCCACGAATTTGAGCGCCTCAAAGCTCTGATTCAATACCTCCAGCGGGATACCATAGCCTCACCTCATCACCAATAGCTCGTCCATGAATTCTTGCTTGAGCGCTTCATCGACACGAGGATCAAACTGGGCAGAACGTCAGATTCAATTGAGCGCTGTCTGCATTCGACGCCACTCACGATCGTCTTCAAAGCGACCGATTGCTTCCGGTAGATGCCACGGTGCACAAGCGCGACGCCGCCACCCCCGATAGGCTCGCATACTGTGATCTCCGTGAGTTTGATGTGCTCCCACGTGCGTCCGTCCATCTTGATTGAGTCGTCAATGGTATGTGTGTGTCTCCCCAAGCGCAAGTGCACTGGTGCTGTTGGAGTTGGCTACACTCAGCGGAGTGCAAAATTTAATTTTAGAACTATGTTATCTCAGTGCATTATTGGGGTACACATTGGCAGTTCAGGGGGTACACAATTGTGCGACTGAAATTTATTGATTGGCAAATCGACCGACACCAGCAAACCATGACGACGGCACCGACCGCGACGCACGTCGTCTTCGAGACGACAGTGGTGCGTGCTGCCGCTTCAAGTCGCCTGCATATTCTCGCTCATACACAACGACTGACGCCCCGTGCTCGCTTGTTCTGTCTCTGTATCTCTCTGGGATTCCACGGCGTTGTCGGTGGTGTGGTCCATCAGGGCGACTTTACCGTCGAGCTGTACTATGAGCACGCGCCGCGGACGTGCTTCAATCTCGCAGAGCTCGCGCGCCGCGGATACTACAACAACACGATCTTCCACCGCATCATCAAGGTACAGATACAGTCACGCTCGCTCTCGTTGTGCTTGCTTTCCCTGACGATGTACTCATTGTTCGTCTTCTTCGATAGGACTTCATGATCCAGGGTGGCGATCCGACTGGTACCGGTCGAGGCGGCGAGTCGGTCTTCGGGTACGGTTTTGTTCCATTCCCTTCGTGTTCTTCTTCATGATGTGGATGGCGTTCGGTAAACCTGGACGTGATGTGTGGACGAACCAAATGGCAGCGGCAAGTTCGATGACGAGATCTCGAAAGCGCTCAAGCACACGGGCGCCGGCGTCGTCTCGATGGTGCGTCCCGTGTTTTCTTTGCTTTGCTGTGTGTGTATTTTACTAATCAGGGCATCGTGTGCAGGCCAACGCAGGTCCCAACACGAACGGCAGCCAGTTCTTCGTGACGCTAGCGCCGACGCCGTGGCTCGACGGTGCGTTCGTGTTTTTTTTTTTTTTGTCAAACGAATCGTCTTGGAGACACTGAGAGTGACCCTGTTTGTTGTATTTCTACAGGGAAACACACGATCTTTGGCCGCATTTCCTCTGGCATGCGTGTCATCCAGCGCATGGGGCTCGTGCCGACAGGTGCCAACGACAGGTGCGGACGGCGTCACAGTCAAGGCGACGTGTGGACACGACTGGGAGTCTCTCACTGATGCGGCATGTCTGTAGACCCCGTGACGAGATTCGCATCAAGCGAGCGTATCCTGTGACGCCGTAATACAGCGAGCGACCCATCACGTGCTGTCTATCCCGTTCTATCGTTGTCGTCTCATTGACTCTGTGGCTCTTCTTGAACGGTCGCCGAGTGAATCGATTTATCTCTCGCTCTGTCTAGCTGTAGGACGATGGCGGAGGAGGCGTCGACACCAGTGTCGGCTGCTCTGGATGACGACGACAAGCAGCGGAGCGCAGATGAGCCTGAGAATCCAGCGGCGAGAGACGGCAATGCCGACGACGACGAGCAACCCGATGTGGTCCTGCAGCCTCAGCAGGTATTCGTTGGTATCATGTCGCTAGGACTGTGTCATATTGATGTTGTTACGGCTTCTGTAGGATATTGAGGTCCTCGAGCTGAACAACGACACGTCCACAACGGAGGATCTCCTGAGCAACAGTACCAGCAACAGCGTCCGACAGCTCGCGTGGGTGCAATGCGTGCCCCCACGCTCACCTTTTCCCAATATCTTCGAGTTTATCCCAGCGCCAGAGCTGCCGCCACTGGCTCTAGAACCAGCGCCTGCGTCTCGACCTCTGACGGCGAACAACGACGACAGCGTGGTCGTGATCGGAGACAAGGAACAAACGCAAAGTGAGCGAGCGACTGCAGGGTCGGTTGAAACACTCGTGTCCCCACGCAGTCGTCGCGTGGAGCAGCTCACGCGCCTCGAGCGGCAATGGCTCGAAGACACACGCGTGCTCGAGGACGCGTACGTGGCGCCCACGGATCTCCCCGAGTTTGGCTGGTCCCACGTCTTTCAGCTGGGCGCCGCGCTCGCGTACACGACGCTGCTGCTCCGTCGTGACGTGTCGCCTCGTTTCCTCGTGCTCGACGAGAACAACGGTGCAATCACCAAAGGACCGATCTCGTCGACGATGGCGATCGTGCTGGTGGCTGCAGGACTCGCGTTCAACACTTCGACAGAGGAGTTTGTGCTGCGTCAGGCCGCGCCAGACAATTGGGAACAACAGCAGAAGAAGAAGATAAAACAAAATTCCAAAGACGCGAAGAAGAAGAGGAAGAGAGACGGAGGGAAAAAAATATACCTGCGAGGCGAGAACCCAGCGATGAGACCAAGCACGCGGCTGCTGAAATCGCTCACAGCTCCGCTTCAACGCCTCGTGACCCGACAGTTCTCTAAGTTTCGCCGTGCATCGCCATCGCGACCACGATACGTCGTCGTGCGGCCGCTGCCGCGTCGAGCGCCTGCCGATCGATCGATCGTGCGACGGTCCCCAGTTGTACAGGCGCTGAGTGAGTTGCTCGCTCGTGCGCTCTCGCTCGTTCGTCGCATGCTGCTCAATTCGTCCCCATCAATCGCGGCGCCGTCATTTCTTGCGCCTCCAAGCGTCGTCTCTTCATCTTCGTCTCGTCACGTGGGAAAACCAGCGATCGTGGCCGGTGATCCCGGCGCCATCTCGCTCTTTCGCGCGCTACGCGTGAACGCGACACTGCGAGCGGTGGCGCTGGAGCACGCCGGCGTCTCGGACGCGTCGATGCCGGCGCTGGCCGCGATGCTTCGCCGCAACACGACGCTCACATCGCTGAGTCTGCGTGGAAATCGTATCGGTCCAATCGGGGTCGCAGCGCTGTGTGACGCGCTCGACGACATGCCGGATGCGTCGCTGCACTCGCTCGATCTCGCGCACAACCGCATCACGGACGCGGGGATGGAGCTCCTGCGCGTCGCACTCGAAGACAACGAGACGCTCGTGTGGCTCGACGTCTCGTGGAATCAGCTCAGCACGCGCGCAGTGCTCGCGTTGCTCGTGTCACTGCGCGAGAACTTTGTGCTCCGCGAAGTCGCGGTCTACGGTCGCGACCTGGACGCCGACGGGTTCTGCCTCAACATCGAGTCCAAGTACGCGCTGGACCTCGCGACGTCGCTGCGCCAAGCGAACCCATCGCTCGCCGCGATCGCGCTGACGAGCGAGACGGCGTCGCTGCCGATCGACAAGCTCAAGGACTCGCGCTGGCTCGAGCTCTCGAACAAGCAGCTTCTCGAGGTCGACGCGCTCGTGATCGCGGGGCTCGTGCCGCTCAACGAACACCTGTTGCGTCTCGACCTCTCCCACAATCCAGGCATCGAGCGCTGGGCGATCCTCGAGCTGCTCAAGAGCATCCGGTACTGCAAGACGCTGCGGTACGTGAACCTGAGCAACACAGGGCTCTACGAAGAAGTCGCAGAGCTCGTGGGCGAGCTGGTCGCCGCCAACGACACGCTCGAGACCATCGTGATGCACGACGCCGAGCTCATGGTGCAGCAGCTTCGTGGTCGCGACGCCGTCGACTCGCTGTCACTGCAGATCCCGAGCGCGCACTTTCTCGACCGCTGGATCCTCGCCAAGTGCCTCGCGCTCAACCGCGTCACGCAGCAGCTCAACGCGCTGCGACTGCCGGAACCCACGCGCGATCCGTTCTCCGGTCGCGTCACACAGCGCGCGTCGCTCAACGTTTCGGGGCGCGCACTGACGCTGTTCGAGGTCACGTTTCTCGCCAAGAAAGTGTTTCATCACTTGCATCTCGGGCGCCTCGCGATGAACGGCTGCGCGATCGACAGTGTCGGCGGCGTCGCGCTCGCTGACGCGCTGAGGAACCACTCGTCGGTCGAGACCGTCGAGCTCGAGAACAACGCGCTGGGCGCGCGAGGCGGCCGTGCGATGGCCGAGTGCGTGCAGTTCAACGCATCGCTCACGTTCCTCAACCTCAGCTGGAACCGACTCGGGGACGACGGCGTCGCGGGGCTCGCGACCGCGCTGCCGCGGAACACTCACCTGCAGCGTCTCGACCTGCGCGGCAACGCGCTGAGTACCGCGGGCGTGCTCGCGATCAGCGCGGGGCTCCGTGGCAACGCGTGTCTGCAGGAGCTGTATCTGCGCTGGAACACGATCTGTCCGACGGGCGCCGAGGCGCTCGCGCAGGCGCTGGCGGCGAACCAGAGTCTGCGGCTGCTGGACGTGGAGCACCACACGATGGGCGCCCGTGGCGCGCTCGCGTTCGCGGCGATGCTGCGCAAGAACCGCCACCTGCGCGAGCTGAACATGAAGGGCGACGACGCGATCTCGGACGGCGACGCGCACGGCATCGGCGCCGACGCCGCGCAGGCGATCGCGAGCGCGCTGACCGAGAGCAACCGCGCGCTCACGACGCTGAGCATCGGGCAGAACCAGGTCGGACGCGACGGCATCGCGGCGTTCGCGCAGCTCGTCAAGGTCAACGCGACGCTGCGCGTGCTGGATCTCTCGCTGTCGCCGATGGACGGCAAGCTCGCCGAGCGGTTCTTCGAGTGCCTCTCGATGAACCGCACGCTGCGCAAGCTCAGCCTCGCGCACAACCGCATCAGCAACGACGGCATGGCGGCGTGTCTGCGCGCGCTCGAGCGGAACCGCACGCTCGAGGACCTGAACCTCGCGCACAATGGCATCACAGAGGAGCCGCTCGCGCTGTTGGCGGCTAAGCTGCGCCAGCGACTCGACGCGGCGGCGCTCGCAGCGACGGTGGCGGCCACGGCGGCGGCGTCTGCTGCCAAGGAAGACGCCACAACGAAACCGGCAGGAGCTGTGGCGTCGTCGTCTTCCTCGACTGCGAAGGCAATGACGAGGAAACCGACGATGGCGACGACTGTGCAGCCCGAGACGTGGGCACTCAAGTGGATTTGCCTCATTGGAAACACGATGACTGACGCCACGCGACGCGTGTTTCGCTCAGTCGCTCCGGCGATCACGGTGGAACTGGAGGCGGAGCTGCATCGCGGACCGACGGACAGCCGAGCGACTAGCGGGTGACTTACATGCAAGATAAAGGGACCGTGTTCCGCACGAGTGATCGATCGATTGGGATGGCACAAGCTACGGCAGAAGATCAAGTCTTTTGTGAAGGGACGATCACGTGGTTCATGAGCATCACAAGCACATGGATCTGTTCGTGCGACGTGGTGCACACAAGAGCTCACCCGTTTAAAAGGAAATGGCGAAGACGGGAACTCTTCAGTCGGTATCGTGCCATCGGCAGACTCGTTGGCAGCAAGCTGCCCGTTCCCCCGCCCATGATCAGCGGCGCTCTATTCACAACGGCCAACGCGAATGGACATGACACATGACAAGCAAACTCGGAGAAAGTGTATTGTTTTTTCGCATTCTTTCGCATGCGTCGACGCGTGCTACGTAAGGAGGAAGGTAGCCAGGTGTAGGGAGTGGGAACGTACATCGGCAGGTCGTGAAAAGTCAAAGCACAGACAAGCGCTGCTGCCTGCTCTACTGGCTCATCAGCGTCTCCATTGCCTTCTGCAGAACCCCGCAGAACGCGCGTTGCTCGGTCTTCAGACACACCTTGCTCGAGCCGGTCGCTGCCGGGTCGAATGTGAACTCAAACAGCGCCACCACGTTCGTCATGGTCTTGATCGAGTAGTACGCAATCTCCTTGCCGTCCACCGCACGCTTCGCCACGAAGAAGACGTTGTGTCGCTTGAGCACGTCGGTGACGGCATCGGCAGTTCGGCCCCCAGTCGGCAACGTGAAGTAGTGCTCGTTGGCCTCAGCGATCGACTTCCACTGGTTGATGAACTCACCCTTTTCGATCGCTCCGCCTTCGACGAAGATGGCCGAGAGATCAAGTTCTGTCTGGAAGTAGACAACATCGCCAGACGAGATGTTCTTGATGGCGACCTGAACGTTGAGGTTGGGCGGCACTGTTGCGTTCACAAACGCTGGGTTCACACCCATTGGCAACGTGTGAGACACACTCTGACCAGGCGCAAGAGGCTGCGGGAATTGAACTTGCTGCTGCATCGGGACGACGCCAAACGTCGACTTGTTCAACTGAATGGCGACACCAGCGATGGGGGCTGCCGACTGATTCTCGTAGTCGACGTCGAGCACGAAGTTTCCTCCCTTTCGTGTGAAGCAACCCTTCATCACCAGCCCCTTGCCTTGCTGGGCGTTCATCAGCATCTTCTTCTGCACAGCTGCGGTGGGGGCCGCTGCAGGTGCACTGCTGCCACCACCGAAAATATCCACCAAACTGGGTGCAGCCGCAGCAACTGGAGCGGGAGGAGCTGAGGTACCCACCGAGAGTCCACCCATGTCGAGCAAGTCAACGGCTCCGCCGCTGCTAGATCCATCACCTGATCCAGCGTTATCCGACGAGCCTCCGTCTTCATCTTCGTCATCTCCACCTTCTTCCTCGGCGTCTGCTCGCAACTCGGAGCCTGTGGATCGTACGACAAATGCGCTCGGTAGCTTGTGGTAGACACTAGCGAGTGTAGAGATCTTCGAAATCAGCTCATCCAGGATAGTTGGCTCAAGAGCGTTCGTGTCATCGCTGATCACTGGCTTTTCTGCAAGCACAACCGCGTTTGCTGCCTCGGGGTTCGCCGAGAGTAGTCGCCAATACACATAACCACGATCGCGGAGATCTGGGTTGTCCGACTCTTCCGTCGCCTTGCGAAGCACCTTTTGAACCATTTCCTGGGTTTCGCTTGGACGCTTCAGGAACAGCTTCACCGTTGCAGTCAGCAACTGGAGCTGCACTTGTGCAGTCTCATCGTCGAAGCCCTCGATGAATGCATCCAAGAGCTCATCCGCGTTGTCGATACGTTCGGCATACTCGCCAATAATCCAGATCATCGACGCCTTTGCTTCGGGTTCGTCCAACGTGTCGAGGTTCTCACACAGAGTGGCAATGATACTCTCGTACTGGTTCGGGTACTTGCGGAAGATATCCTTGATGACGATGATGGCTTCCTGTACGATGTAGTTGACCTTGGTCTGGATGAGCTCCAGCAGCACGTTGATGCACTTCTCAGCAGCGCGTTCGAGCTTGACTGCACAGCGACCGATCGCACGCACTGAACGACGCACGAAATCGACATCGACCTCGGTGGCGTACTCCTTGAATTCCAACAGCACCTGCTCGATGTTTCGTTCCGAAACGAGTCGGATAATGATCTCGAGCTTTTCCATCTTGACGTAGATGGGGTCGTTGTACTTGCAGAAGAACACCTTGATCTCGTTCGCCAGGATGGCAGGGCGCTTCTGCACGATCAGGTTGATGTTGCGCAGTGCGACGTACTGGATTTCGGGCTCAGCAGAGAGAAGCGTGACGAGAGGCGGGGCCATCTTGCGCGACAGAGTCCGCTCCGTATCAGCATCCGTAACCTTCTCAAGGAACTTCATGATGACCTTGACAGCGGACAGCACAACGGCCGAGTTGGCGTGCTGCAGACGCGGCGTGACACGCTCAATGATACCCTCAGCTTCACGTGAGTCCGCAGGGGTATACGTCGCCAGCGCATCAAGCACAAACACTTGACCCCACTCGTTACATTCCTGGAGCGCAGCGAGCAGCTTCTGCAGAACCGATTTGGTGATCTTGAAGGCGTGTTGGGGCTTGCCATTGTCGGTGATCTCGGTGAGCGCGGCAATGGCGTTCGCGACGACAGTCGGATTGGAGTCTGCGATGAGGTCCTTGAGCATATCCAAGAAGCCCTGCTCTTCAACGAGATCTGGGTTGATATCGTACAGCTTAGAGACACAGATAGCAGCCGTCTTGCGCACATACGGATCCTCGTCCGTGAGGCAGCGACGAAGCGGCTCGCAGAGGTACTCGGTGATACGGTCGACGCGGATGCAGCCCATCGTTCGCACCGAGAGCGCCCGAATGAGCGGGTTCGGATCCGCGGCATCCTTGACGAACGCGTTGACAGCCAGAATCGTGAGGTCGGGGTTGCTCTTGGCGTAGTTGATGAGGTAGAGGTACACGAGCTTCTTCAGCTGCGTATCCGCTGCGTGAGGAGGACATGCGTATGGTGAGACTCCGGGCAGCAGCAGCGTCGCAGGACACACGATCACAAGAGCGCACCCGTCTGAATACAGTTGACGACATCCGTGAAGAGCATGGAGACGTCCTTGCCAACCGTCATGTTGGCAATGACCTTCTTCATCGCGTCCTTCTTCTTGTCGCGCGACGGGTTCATGAGCTCCTGGCGCAGCTCATGCGTCTCTCCTGCGCAAGCAACGCGAACCGCTCATCAGCAACAAGCCCATCACACGCGTCGATCATCACAGCATCGCACCTTTCTTCGTGGTGCTAAAGAACTTGGAGTCGTTCGCGGCGCCGGCCATGCGCTTGGCGATCGCAGCCATCGTCGGCATCGCCATCGTGGTGGTCGTCGGTCGTTCTCGAGACTCGAGTCGCTACGGTTTGGTGGTCGCTGCTAATGGCGATCGAATGATGGCGCGAGGGAGGGAGCGGAAATGCGTGTCCTTTACCTTCTTCCGTCGACTGAGGGAAGAGAAGGAAGGGAACGGAGGGGGGAACGGAGCAGACGCAAAGGAAGGAAGCCCACCACCCACGACGGCACACGCGAAGAGTCACTCGCTCTCTCTCTCTCTCTCGATGGATCAATGCGACCGACGGACGGACGGACGGACGCACAGACAGACAGAGAGACACAGAGACCGAAGAGGGAAGAAGCGCAGGCAGAAGCAGCAGATGATAACCGCTCGCGACGATGGCGCTGCTGACACGAAGTCGCCCTGGGCGTCCCCCCTCTCGAAACGGAAACGAGCCGGAAGCGTATTTTCAGCCAATTAGAAGAGCGAAATGCCAGTGCATCGACTTGGGATTGGATGAAAAGGATGGGGACCGGCATGGGTCGATCGGATATCGAGAGGATCGCCATATAAAGGGATGGCAGTACGACCATGTTGAAGTGGTGACGTCCTTGCATGTCAACGCCCCAACGAGCGCACGCGCGAGGCTGCCGCTCGTCGAAGATGCCACAGATCGGCGTCGCTGTACGCAGTCAATGGAGGTCGATGGAGTTGAAGACGCTGTAGTGGTGAAGGATGCTGCCGTCTGCCGTTGAGTAGTGTGTCGAGCTGGTCGGTTGTCCTGATACAGTCGATCGAACAGAACACGCCGTGGAGGTGGGTGGTGGGTGCATCATGCTCTCGCCACTGGTAGCAAATGAGGTGGTCGTACCTGGCACTTGAGGGAGTGTCGTATCGACTGATTCGACGTGGGCCCCATGGTCGTGGAGCGCGCAAAGCGGCGGGTCGAGACGGTTCCTAGCGACCGAGATGTTGGATTCATGCGCCAGCTCCATCACGATCGATAACGAACGAAAGGGAAAAGAAGTCAGCACCAAGATCTTACATTGCGGGCGCTGGGAAGAGGATAAATGCCACTCGCTGCTGCGTAAATGGCGCTCATGGAGCAGAGATCACACATGATCGTCTGCGTTGACGTTGACGGTAAAGGAGAAATGGCGATGACGATGATGACACGCGAGTTTCCTTTGCATCCGAGTTTAGTGTGAAGCCACATTACAATTCCATTCAACCGCCATCCATCTGTCTGTCCATCGGCAACGACGCGCGCTCGTCTGCATGCGATGGATCCACCGTCTGGCGCAACGCACGCAGTCGTTCATGAGCGTCGGCAACGTCGGCGTCCTCAAAGACCGCGCGAGCTTCGTCTCGCTCCAAGTCGCGTTGTATTCTCTGCAGCTCTGCCAGCACCTCCACATCTCGGATCTTCGTCGCCGCCGCGTCGATGTGAACGGCCAATGAACAGAGAAGCGTCACAGTGAGACGCAGCAGCTCTGGCCATTCGCTCGTGTCGCTGAGCGTGGAGTCATCTCGTGACGCGCTTGATGCTTCGCTGGCAGAGCGCTGATTCAGCCAAATCGACAAATCCTGGGTCAAGCGATGCAGTAACGCCGTGAGCGCATTGAGAAGCGGCTCCCACGCGTGCGTCAACGCTGCGGGGTCTCGCTGGCTCAGGTTGAGGAGAAACACGAGGCAGTAGATGCGGCGATTCGCTTCCTCCTCGGACGCCTCGGCATCATGAGGAGGCTCATCATGCGCGTCGTCCTTTTCTGCGTGCCGCTTCTTGCGTCGATGGCTTGAAGAACCGGGAGCATCCACCGGCGCGAGACTCTTGTGAAGAAGCCGCGTCGCTGTGTGGACGAGTCGGTGCAGGCGCTGAAGAATGGCCTCGTCAGCGATCACGACGATCCACCCGAGCACGAAGAACGCGTCGCCTTGTGCCCACGTATTCTTGCACGTGGCCATCTTTATGAGACTCGGGAGAAGCACGTCGCCTTTCAACTCGAGCAGTCGCTGTCCTGCGACGCGGGACGTGCAGATCGACCCGATGGCGTTCGCGGCTTTGCATTTGAGCAGCACGTCCCGACAGCTCAGCGCAGCCACGAGGTGATCCAGATGAGGCGCGGATGCGGTCGCAGAGCCGTCATCTTCGCGGCCGAAATCAACGAGAAGCCGACGAATCTCCATGTCGATGCTCTCGGGCGGAAGCGCCGAGATCTCTGTCAGCGCATCGACAAAGTCCTCTTGGCGCGAGCGGTCAAGCGTGCTCTTGGCGGTCGTCGCGTTGCTCGGGTCCCACCGCAGTAGCAGCACGAGCGACGCGACATACTCGCGGAGCTCTTCGAGCGGAATGACTGTGCAGTCGCCGTCCATTCGTCCCGCACTGCCAGGTTTGTAACCTAGTTCTGAGAACAATCAGTGTTCTTGAAGAGAGATTAAGCAGACCTGCAAGTATCTTTATAAGAACAACGATGTATCCATCTATCTATCATCAGTAGCTGCTTCTTTCGTCGCTCGTTAATCCGAACGGCGGATAAACTGCAGAGGTCTCGCTCTCTCCAGGCACACGCGTGGACCAAAAGTTTCCTGCTCCAAGAGCGAGGGTGTCGGTCTCGCGCTCGATCATGACTGCGTCGCCTGTGATGCTGATCATGTTGTAGACTTGGTTTCGGTACAGCTGGCTTGACTCGATTGGGACCAATCGGAACGTGAGTATGGCATTGCCACCCAACGCTCGAACGTGAGCACGAACGATGGCAATCGCTTCGTTGAGAAAGAGATGGTAAAACGCACCAAGACCGCCGCTCTCGCGGACTGTCCAGCTCTCCTTGATGAAATGAAGCGTAACTCGACCGAGGTAACGAATGACGTGAGCCCCTGGAATATAACTCAACGGTGTGATCTCGATCCATTCGCGGCCGTACGCGGGGGCCCCCATCACGCGACTTCCCGATCCAGTCGACGAGAGGTGATGGTAGTTCGTCGAGTTCAGCGGAGTACTGACGAAAAGCCGATTCTTGTTCGCGAGATCGATCTCGGATCTTTGCAAGCGCTCTCTCGTCGAGCTGCCTACCTCTGCTGCATCTTCCTCCAAGTCGAGTGATAGTGCAGCTTCTGCTAGCATTGTGTCGAGTGGGCTCTCTACATGCTCTAAGAGAGCCATTCCAATGAGGACAACTTCAATCTGGGCAACCTCAGACGTTAGGACTTGGACACAACAATCCCCGTGGGTACTGCTTACCATGGTTTCAGACGCGACGGCTAGTCGGGTCTTCAATCCACAAATCGCACATGGGGCGTAGGGTCGAATCTTGAAGACCAAACTACAACAGCATCAACCTCTTCAGTCGAACTGAGGGACACCACCCTAACGCTCGGAGCAAACATACCTCGCGAACAAGTCCTTGAAAACGACAGAGAGCAGCTCATTCAGACGTGTATCCCGCATGCGATCTTCATCCCACTCCACTCTCTTCATAGAGACGATCAGGTGAACGTTTGCACCAGGCTTGAAATCACCAGTCATTCTATCTGTGTTACAAATTGAGATACCCTGTGTATCCAATAGACAGTGTTACCCCATGAACGATTCATAATTTCAGAAACTGTGCCATCACCTCTGGGAGCTCTTGTTCGAGCAGTGCCGACATCAAGTCTTCGTCAGTCTCGTCATCGATTTCAAGCACAAATGTGTCTTTGGAGTCACTGCACACCCAAACAACATCAGGCTTGGTTCAGATTCACGATCATTGAGGAAACAAACCTGAAGCCATCCACGAATGCCTCTTCCTCTGACTCAGAGCTTGATTCAGACGACGAGCTTCCTGCCTTGAACTCCGATTCTGGTGGTGTTGATGTGAGATCCAATGGACTGGGAGCTTCGCCGGCTGCTTCTGGAGCAAGAAGATTCTCTGACGATGAAGTGGCTTTGAAATCTCGAGCTGAGCCCGCAGATATTTGTTGCCGTCGTCTGGAACGACGGGCGAATGTCTTCCCTGGATTTTGTGGTTGTACAATTCGTTTTGCACTCTCGTCCACTGAAGTCGTTGATGTCGAACTAGTTTGGATGTACCTTCCGTATCGGTTGGCATAAACATCATACTCAGGAGGAACAATCGATACCCGATCGTGGTGAAGCTGCGGAGCCACACGGTTATGTGATACAATCAGATTAGGAATGACATATCTTTGCTCACCTTATCCTTATTGAGGTTGCTGACATCCTCGATTTGGTTTTGAAGCTGCACAAGTCGCCTGTCTTCGTCATCTTTCACCTGTCACAACGTTATCCCGGTTAGGCTGCATCCACAATGTCTCTGCAGAGTTTGCAGACGAACATCAATGTTTCGCTCAATTCGAAGTGTCGGGGGTGGAGGGAGGGCCGGCAAGTATAGTCCAGTCCCCGTGATGACACCAACAATCAAAGATCCACCGATCTGAAGGGACGTGTAAACAATCTGGTAAGACTCACTCAGAACACAATTCAACTAACGACGAGGAAAGAGTTACCTGGATTTGGCAGTCGAATGCAAATACAGCATTCACCCCGAGGACTTTCATTTTTACTACCAGCTGGGGACGAGTCACCGAGCACAGGTTCAGGTACGGCGATTGTTATCTTATCTAACACGAAGACATTGACGTACCTGGCGATAAAGCTCGTACTCCAGAAACGGGAGCGCATCGGAGACAATGGTCGCATTCACATCACCAGCTCCTTTTCGGCGCTGGCGACATACACGTGCCTGTATGAGTGCCCCCTTGCCCATTGTTGCCATTCCAGCTGGGGGCTCAATTGAGGCGAGGAGCATTTCAGGAACCCACTTGTTTCCACAAATGCCACAGCGAACCATTCGCATACTACAAAGAACCTCACAGTCAGCATAGTCAAGCAACCCAGGTATTCCGCTAAGGTGACCCACTTTGAGAACGGCGCAAGCGACCGAGAATACGGGATGTGGCACAATACGCACGGAGATGGCGCTAATCTTTGCCTCCTACAACGTTCACGGTTTGCAACGATCCAACAACAAAGGGCACGACTGTGAATGGCTGAACGGACCTAGTTCGCTGTCGTGGGGCTTGTTCGGTTGCTCCTGCTGGATGCATCATGACTGGACTTTTTCGCGCAAATGATGCGGATACGTCCGGAGTTCCGGGAACAACAGGTGACGCTGAGCCATCTTCTCCACCATCATAACTCGAAGCTGCATCTTTTCGGGGGCGATCCCGAACCCAGTTTTTCAAGACCGCTGCTGTTCCACTGAGGGCATAGCTTGGTAAGTGAGATGTAAAGATTAATCGATCGGGTATACGACGTACGTTGCAGAGATAACGCAGACATCATCATGAATCGTACAAGACTCGGTGTATCCGATCACGAATGGACACTGCAGTGACTGAGCGTGTGCTCGCATCTGAGGGAAACCACAGGAAACAAAATGAGCATCTGCAGATTGTCCATACCAAGGCATCAAGGTATACAGACCTCCTCTCGAAGTTCCAACCACCAAGAGTCTCGTGTTTCTTGGTCAGCAAGCTTGGTAGCCATCTTGCCTAAATACTTCACCGATCGTGCACTCACGATTCCCCCAACACGAATTCGTGTCGCCGGGCTGAACACTTTTAGAGTGATGAGTTGAACTTCCTGTTAGACAGCTCAAGTCAGAAGTCATGCGTAACCAGGCTGAAGGAAGGCGGAGACGTACGTCGTGAACAGAAATGTCAAATCCTTCTGGTGCCTTGAGCGGCCTTGGATATCGACGGGGTAGGAACCGAGGTGATGCCATTCCATCGGCGTCGGTCAGTACGAGCCCTCCAGCATCGTCGATATTCTTGTCGTCGTTGTCGCCATGCAATCCGGAATCATCTGCTCTTGAGCCTCCTTCAATGTCGCCACTGACAGACTCGGAGCGTCCCACAGGAACAACAAAACAAGCTGTTCCACAGGCTCGCGCGACGAGGCCACTATCTCCTTCAACATCAAAGAATTGCTTGTACGCAAGCACGGCATTACCACCCAGTTCGAGAGCCTTCTTTCCCACCTGTGGCAGAGGTGGATTAGATTCTGTCACATGAATACGTTTGTGCGTTAAGCTGCAGATGAGAGGACGTACCAGTGTTCCGACTTGAGATGACAACTTGTACAATAGAAGTTGCCGGTGCTCGTTACTCTTTCTCGAAGTCCGAAAATTGTCACTCCACGAGTACTCTGGATCGGCGTGGACGACGAGTTCTTCGACGAATCCAAGCATCTTCTCGACCGTGTACAGCGACGGATCCAGCGTCGACAGTCCAAAGAATTGAACTCCGGCCGACGACTCGCGGAACGGATTCACGTCACCAAAGTACAGCAGCCGGATCACGAGGCTGAGCTCGCAGCGCACGCCCAACAATGTGTCGTACACCGGAAACCATCCTTGAATGACGTGGCCGTCGCGCATCAGGAGGCAGTTCAAGTCGACATACACGATGCCAATCGTCTGTCTTCTACCGTGAGAAAGGAGCTCTTCGCTGAATCTCAAGACGCAATCGCTCGAGGACTACGTACCGCGTCCGACGTGTAGACGTCGTGGTCCATGACGCGAAACTCGATGGGCTGACTCTGCAGCACCGAGTCGTCCGCGACGTCGAAGCGAAACTCCTCGTCCCACTTGGGATTCAGCGTCTTGCGCGAGACCGACGACTTGGCCTCGAAGCTCGCGAACGTGATGGACACGAACGCGTCCGTGAGCTTGCTCGCGCGGTCCATCACCGGGAGATCGCGCGCCTCGACGACGCGGATCTTGATCGTGCACGGCATGTTGCTTTCCTCTTGTCCTGGGGGAAACTTCAATTTCCACTTCACGCGACCTTCCAGCGACATTACTGAGGCTGCGTACCTTCCAGCGACACGACACTTCTGAACCATCCGTTGACTGACGATGTGGGCAGCTCTCGCGTTTCCCTCTTCACGACACTGCTCACTCGACATCTTCCTCCTCCGTGTGTGTGTGTGTGTTTGTGTCCAAGACAGCGCGGCACTGCTCGGTTTGGGACATTGACGCGATATTGCGATCGGTGCGCATTCGTCCTTCATGCAGTGCCCAAAGCAAATCGCCGTCATTGCTCGCTTTCCGTCCGTCCAATGATCGACTGTGCCGTTGGAGAGATCGACCTCTCTCGCGAGCGCGAGGTGGTCTCTCCTCCCCAACGATGGCGCCGCCTCCGCTGGCGGCATCGCGCGTCGCGGCAGCACAGGCGCGTTGCCGCCTCTTTCTACATGCACTGATTCTTTCGACTCCCGATAGCCTCGATAGCGAGGTGGCATCTAATTCAGGCAACGTCGCCACGCGATCTTCAGTCGTGGACAGGCGTGTTCATGGTGCCAGATAGCATACTCCTATTCCTTCTTTCAGACTGGTGGCAATGCGTCCGTTGCCGCTCGTCTAGTTCGCGGAATGGACAGACGAATACTCAGTACTCAGTAGATCCCTTAGTGTGTGTGTAGCGAAAGGTAGTCTGGCAATCTGGTGCGTCGCCACTTGTTTCTTTGGTGTGGATCCGACGTGTTTTCCAATGCCAGAAAGAGATCGTGACGCGATCATCTCGATATTCAGACGGTCTGCATCTGTCTCCGTTGCATGCTGTCTAGCCCCGATGATGAACATCACACTCTTGTATGTCGTTGCTGGATATCATGGTCCCATCTCAACTGCATTGCATCAATAGAAGAAAACCTAAAGTAGCGTGTTTATCTCTTGCTGTACAAGCGCTCCGTGGAGTTGGCCTGACGTGACGATCGCGCGTACTTAAGGAGAAGAGACGCCTGTGTGACGCCAGGTCGAACGAGTGCACTTGAGCCCCCACAACAACACCATTAGACTTGAGGACCACTTTCATTGTCAATCGAACACTCGCAACGCACCTGATGTAGGGCTCGAGTTGTTCGACCGTCCACTTTTCCTGCTGCTGGAAGAGCCTCTCGAAGCGCAGCTTGGGGTCCATCGGCAGCTCATCTTCGGGAAAGTAGTGCAGCCACGTCGGTTTCCCGCGCTGAGTCTTCGTCAGCGCGATGCCTCGCAGCATATCGCGCGAGACCTTGATCGGCTCGGGTACACGCAGTTGCCACTTCTCCATGAACTGGTCCAGCGTCCACCCGGGAGTCGCGCCAAGCTGCGCCGCCTGCTTGCTGTCTCCCCGCTCACGGAAGAGCTGTCGCGCACAAAACAATGCAACCTTGTGTGTGTCGAATCGACAGAGCTCCTGACCATTCGCTGCGGTCTCGATGTTGCCGTAAGCATGACAGCACTGGCGAACGACGACCTCGGGCTCGTCGCAGGCGCGCAGGACATCGGCAAGCGCGACGCCCTTGTTCTCGAAATCCCAATCGTTCTGCACGATCGCGTCGAGTATATCGGCGAACACAGCAGCTTGGTACTCGGGATCAAGCACGTGCCATGCGCCTGAATGTAGTCGAAAGTTTTTAGCTCACGCTTTCGACACAGCTTTTGGTTCCAGCACAAGTTGGACCCACCTCCATCCTCGAACGCGTTGAGCTCCGCCAACATCTCGCGCACCTCGTTCTCACTGCACTGCAGCGTATTCATCAGATACGCGAGTGAGCAGGTCGCGTGCCGCTTGACTCGCTTGCTTGCCGTTGAAGCGCTGCTCTGTGAACGATCGGCACGCGAACGTGAGTCAACTTGGACATCACGCGTCAGTGAGACGAAAGATATCGTACGTCTGCTTTCTTGAAGGGGGACTTCAGAAGAAGCGCACGTAAGACAGACACATCAGCAGTCTTTGGTTGAAGCTACAAGCGCGTGTGCGTTGAGTCATAAAGATACCAGTGCGAGCAAGGCACAAGAGAGATGAATGAATGACGTACCACGTAGTGAAACGCCGCTGCTCCATCGACAACGATATCTCGTGTTGGCTCGTCGTCGTTGGGAGCGCACCACTTCGTGTTGGTCGTTAGCATCCGGAGGTTCGACGTGTCTTCCTTTGCCAGAAAGAAGGACTTGCTGGCGGTCGTGAGCACCGCACGCTCCGTCGATCCACCCACGATCGTCAGTCTATTCAACGGTCAGCATCAATCCGCAGCCGAACAGAGAGCAGCGATATAAAGCAGAGACACACCTCTCGCCTTCGATGATCGCCTTCTCGACGTCCGGCGTGAGCTCCAGCAAGCGGAAGCGCTCGCTCGAGTACGTCGCCGCCGTCACCAGCGCATCCTTCCGTCCGGTCGGTTGGCTCATTTTGGTGGCTGGGTTACGTTGCTGCGGGTAACCCGTTTGCTATGTGCTGCGGATGGCCGACCAATAATATTGGTGGGAGCTCCCACCGGACTGTACTTCATAAGTTAATCCCGTACCCATATTACTCTACATCGAACATTAGCTCCTCAGTCGACAGTGGTGGAGGAATGCTTCCGCACGACGAATTTGCGCCTCTCCAGCTGTCACTTCCGCGCGAAGTCGAGCGTTCTCCTGCTGCGAAGCCACTAGCGCTTGTCGCTCTGCCTGGACAAAGTAGCTTGGTGCTCCTTTCACTCGCTGGAGGTGGCGCAGCGTCGCCTCCAGCGCAACGACCTGCTGCCGCAAGCGAGCGGCCTCTTCGCGTCGAGCGGCGTATGTACACTTCTTGCTTTTGCGTCGTCTCTGAGTCGATGGGATTGATGCAGCCGACGGCGCGATTCTTGGGAGCGAGTCGCTGCTTTCACAGTCGTCGGACTCAGGCTCCGAGCTCTCGCGACTACTCGTGGGTATCGGAGGCTCAGAGCTGCGTAGCTCTGATGGATTGGACCGAAGTTGCGACGTTGTCGTGGTCGCTGCGGATGGCTTCGGCAACGACGGAGAAAGCCGACTGGAAGCGCTGCTACTGTGTGCGTCCTCGGAATCGTCCGGCGAGAAATACATGAGCGCCTCCATGAGCAGCGCATCGCTTGCTGCGTGGTGTGTCTGTGGCTCCATTTCCTGCGATCATGCAGCGTTTCCGCCGCGACTGCGAGGCTGACGACCAACTCAAGAAATGGCAGCAAATCGATCTTGTCCCTCAGTCGTTGAGACACCTTGAGCAGTGCTCCATCTGTGTGTGTGAGTGGCATCGCGTGAGCCAGAAGTTGACGTGGGCCCGCCAGCTGTCCCACAACTTGAGCGTCAGGCTCTTCGGGGAACGTTGACAGCACAAGCTCCCGCCACACGCACATGGCCCAAATGGTTGACTTCCATCCCGCCTGGTGAGGCTCCACTCGGCCGGGGTATCCCCAGATGCCTCGAGGCTCGGAGAGATGCCAGACGTGCTGTCGAGGAGGTCTTAAGATCGTGAGAAAGTCGGATCGATCTGTGTTTGTGGACGACTCCACAGAGGGAGAGAGCGAGAGATGGAGAGACCGTCGCATGGCAGTGGATTTATTGTTGCTAAGCGTTGCTAAAGGAGACGCGTGAACCCATTCCATCAGGTCCGTTGCAGCGGTGTCCCACCACTCAGTCATCCATCCATCTTGTGACCGGAGGGACTGGCTTTTGGCCATGGCTGCGCAGTCTTTGGGAGGAGTTAGCATTTGCTCATCCATCTTTGCAGCACCGAATGTTGCTTCGATTATCGCAGCGTTTTTCTCACCAGCTTTCACTGTTGCTCGCATATCTTGGAGCGATGGGCGACACTGAGGCGTGACCCGAGACCAGGGCACAGGTTGCACCATTCCAAGTTTAAGAATCTCAATCTGTCGCATACGCATTGAATTTGATGAGCAGGGGTGTTCAGGTTGCTCTCAACACGACGCACCCACGTGGTAGACTGCTCGAAGGCTTGGATGAGGGCGGACGCAGCGTCGCCAATTGGCGTTCTACGCAGACACAACGACAGTGTTCACAGCAGACTTGGTGACAGCGCCTCACCGTTGCCAGCTACTCACTCTGCCAGATTGAGACGAATCAACGTCGAGTTTTTCGAGAGCATCTTGGCGAATGAATGACCACCTCTTGTCGCGATGGGATTCGCACGGAGAGACAACTGCAGAACGATCAGATTGGATTAAACGTTCAGCGACCACAATAGGACTTGACAAATACACTCACATGTTCAAGGGATTTGTTTGTCTCCAATGCTTGTGCAATCGCCATCGCACCTCTATCACGAATTTCGTTGAGATACGTCGCGCCTTTGAATGGCGTCGAGTCGTTGTCGAGCTTGAGTGTTCGAAGGGTGCATGACGTTTGCTAGTCAAACATTCAGGAAGCAACCAGTCCTGGCTTTGAGGAACGAGCAATATGACGTGTACGCGAGGTTTGCAAACCTGGAGCGCCAACGCCAAGTACACGGCGCCAGCACATGTGATTTCGCAATTTTGCAGCGTCAGCGATATGAGCTGCGGCTGCTTGAGCACGAGGTCCTATCGCCAAACGTAGGTAGATGGCTGTTAGAACTGCATCACCGCACATGATATCCAAACCAACGCACTGCGAGAAGTGCGCAACCCGTGTTGGTCACGCTTTGGCGATGAAAGATCATCGATGTGGGTGCTAGTGCTGGATTGTTTACAGACTCGACGTCGCTTGCCTCATTGTCATCTGTACCTTCTGGGTATGTCTCTGTTGAGATTATCCACCCCGTTCCGCACTCGGATGTCTTGGGATCCGATACTCGCCACTCGACTGGTGGTGGTCTCTCGAGTCCGAGCAACTGTGTGTTAAACGACGATCAAGTGATTGCAACGAAAGAACACGTGATCGAGGAAATGCTTTACCCGTTTGAGAGGGGTCAGTCGAGCGTCCTGGAGATCGGCTGCGAGCACAAACGGCGGGACGACCTCGAGCTTGTGCGCTGTAGTCGCCAGAGCACAGTGTTTCTTTCTAGCAGTGGCCAGTTTGAGGCGGTAGTTCCGTTGTTTTATGCGGAGTTTCTCACCTCAGGCGCTGGGCACGACGTGCGCGCCATGACTGGATCCTTTGAATGCACCGCTGGTTCTCCAACAAGCGCAACGAAGATATATCCAAGGGCTGAATCAAGAGTCGCCAATCTGGGGACAGTGGCGGTAGCGATGGTGGCACAATCTCGAGGCTGAGCACGCATCATAGCAGAGCCTCTTCAAGCGCCTTCTGTTCTGACAAGACGATCAGTGCACGTAACGTACTTGATGAATGGCTTGAGATCGCGGGCGATCGCACGAAGGCAAAGCGAGAAGAGAGAGCTGAAAGTCGTACGAGTGTCGCTCATGGACGCTTCGTCAGGAAGCGGTTCGCGTTCCTTGTCCGTCGTCCCACACGCATCTTCATCTTGAAGCTCTTGCTCCGTCGCCATTGTCGATCTTGAAGAGACGCCACCACACTGACTTACAGTGTATCCTCTAATAACAGGTACCCGTTTTGGAAGGTGGGCGTGCCTGCTGTCCTGGTCTGTACAGTTTCTCCAAGTTGGCCAATGCACGACCGGCAGCACGAGAAACTTCGCAACCACAACCCTAATTTAACGACAGAGCCAATCAGGTGATCGCATTGTGATGCAGGCGTAAAACAGAGCGCGTCCTGAACCCTCGCGCACCCAACCGAGCAAAAAAATGCTGCAGTGGCAAATATCATGTACTGTCATATATGATGTAGTGCTTTATAGAAAAAGCTTCTCGTGTATCTCAGAAACCTTTGAGATGCCCATTTCTGATGAAGAGATCATCGTCCGCATGTCTCTTGAGGTGGTCTCTTGAACATTCTCGCAAACGCGCGAATGAGAAAAAACCTCACGTCTGTCAAAGGTGAGGTTCTGTGTCCTCGTCCAACACAACTCTATCTCTCTCTTTCTCATTCCCATACTGGCGCCCTCGTGATGAAGTCCTGCCACCGATGAACACCGCTGCCTTCCAGCTTCTATTTCGTAGCGCGCCTGCCTGCTAGCGGTCCGCACAGCAGCCCTCGTCCATGATCGATGCATCGACCTACAGCCCTTCCAGTCCTTCTGCGCCTCTTTCAGTTTAATCGTCTACCGATTTACCCATGAAGCAGCCGAAGCTCTCGGTCTCTTCCGTGCTCCAGACGAGCAGCGACTTGCTTGTCCGCGCCCGCGTTATTAGGTGATTGATTTCCTGTCGCGTGGTTGCGCTCATAATGCTGTTCCCAGTCTCGTCGACTGGACGTGTTACCCCTTTCGTGGTAGTGAGGCCATCGTTCGCCTGGTCGGCCCCCAAGGAGGAGAAAGGTGGCGTGTGTGAAGCTATAGTTTTCCTGTGAAGGTCGTGGCCGTGGAAATGGCGTCGTGGATTGCAGGCCTCTTGTATCGCCAACGCTATCTGCCGTAGAGTAAGTTGGTGTCAGCTACTCGTTGTCGCCTTAGCAACGCTTTCCGTGTAGGCGCTACCTTCATCCTGCGGACGAGTTCGTACTCCGACTCCCTGTGCACTAGATTGTGAAGCACCTTGCTGCTCTATCAGCTCGCTGTTTGCGACTATCCTCTTCTGTCCAGCCCGCCAACTTGCCTCCTGTCCACATCGTCTTTCGTCCACTTTTTTTCGTCTCTTCTTCGTGATTATTTCGGTGATTTCAAGTAGCTCCTAGGCGTCGGAATGCGTACGTAGGCTTCAGAGAGATGGTCCAAGTTCGACGGTCGTAGGTTTCCAGCTCAAGATCCAGGTCAGCTCAAGGTCGAAGGTCGAACGGAGAAGCCCAAGGTCCAAGATCCTAGGTCTGCTCAAGGTTGAAGGTCTGCTCAAGGTCAAGGTATCAGCCGAGTGGTCTCAAGTTTCGCCTTCCTACGAACGCAGACGAAGTATTCAAGATTGTGGCTATCGAGTGTGTCGGTTGGTGCGTCAGGTTGTTTCGATTCCGTGGCGGAAACCTTGGTCGTGGATTGCAGATGGTCCCTCTGTTTGCATCACGTCAACAAATTCGTGAGTCCAGTGCTCAGTCCAGATCGACGGGGGCATTTTTCACGAGTATTGCTCGATGAGGATCATGCGTGTCAGTAAGTTCCGCAGCTGTGTCTCGTGGAATGGTCAAGACTTTCCGTCTGTAGGAAGAACGCGAACATGAGCCCAACAAGCGCCCGAACTCATCGACCGGAGTAAGTCTCGCGAGTGTCTGTGCTATCGTGGCGAAGACGTCTGGGCCGTAGGCATGTCCAAGAGTATGAAGAACCAGTATTGCGTTGGTCGATTTACCTTTTTTACAAGCTATCCTGTACCCAAGATTTCATCAAGTGACCTTGTTGACAAGACACTTCAGTCGTGATCGAGTAAGTCGTCAGTCATCGTCCCGCTTCACGAAGTATCGTCGAGTTGCACAGGTCAATGAAGAACTACACGAAGCGTGGTCAGTCTATTCGAGTAAGTCAGAGTCGAGTTTCGTCCTAAGATTCGCGGAGGGCGCTTGGTTTCGTAGGAGTTGTAGTTTTATCGGCGAAGATCAAGTCGGTATGTCGAGTCGAGCTCTCGTTCGCGACTGTACATAATGTTGTTGTAGGAGCGCACCTTCGCGTCCGCTTTGGTATCTCAAGGTCCCGGATAACTTTCAATCCTGTTTTCATAATGAAGGTTGGAATCGTGAATCGTGAATTGGTTTCTAAGGCTTTCTTGGTTTTTCCGTGGTGTCCGAGCCGGGTGTGGTGTTGTACATCGTGTGCGACTATGGTTCAGGCGCGACTACTGTGGTATGGCTCCAGTCCCGTCATGTTCAGCTGTGGTGTCGTGTGCGTGTGTGTGTATGTGTGTGTTTGTGTGTACTGTGTGTTTCCAAGTATGAAGCGTTGCGGTGAAGTCTACGAAGGACGTGAAGCTCGTGGACACGTGACGCGTGTGAGTGCATCTGAATTCGATACCGTGTCTCCCCCTATCTCGGCCTCTTCTTCTTCAGCGGTCCCCATGTTGCGGTGCTTCAGATTGAGGAGGTAAGTACATGTTCAACTCTCTTTCTCGGTGTTTCTCAACACCACCCTCAGAATTTGAAGTTGATCACGATTTACGTAAGCTTTTCCTGGTGGTGCCCTACACACTGTAGAGTAGCTGGGATAGATCGCCAGAGTCGCTTGTCCCTGTTCTTGGACCTCGGCGTGAAGAATGCTTGTCGTCCATCTGGGTAGCTCGAGGTTCCTCCATGTCGAGTGTTCTCCGACGGTGGAGGTGGCGCATGTACTCTCGCTCTGCTCGAGCGCTCTGATGGGACTCCCCTGAAGGAAACAAATCTCTTCTGTCGCCCCTTTCGAGTGATTCGAACGAGCCGGCGTTGCGGTCAAACTGCCGATTGCCTCGACTCTGCGAATCTCTTGGCGTGCTGACCTTGGATTCATCTTCGCCCACCATCGCAGGAGCGCTGAGTGCCTTCGCCACCTTAGGAGCATTATTGTCTCGCTCTCTCCTTGCTACTGGTCCTCGCAGAAGCTCGTCGTAGTTGTACGTGTGCTCCGGAATCTGTTCGACAATGTGCCGCTGTCGGCGTGCTTGTCGAGCGAGCTCGGATCGACTTGACTCTCGATGTGCTTGGCCAGCACCTCCAGCGACTTGCCAGTTGTTCGCATGGGCGTAGTACCAATCATGCATGCTCGACTTGTCTCGTGCTGCGAACTCGCTTGGGAGACTCGAGATGTCGGCTCGACGCAGACACTTGACGCAGAATGCATCTGCGTCGGGGCCACGCGTGGCGCTGTCCAGGCGCCAGACCACCTTCATCACGCGGCACTTCTTGCACACACTCTGTACAGCAAAGAGGTTTCCCGTCGTTCATACTTCAGTATAATGCATCGTGGAATACGAGCACTGGTACGCGGTTCGTACCTTTCGACAGATTCCACAGACGCGCAATGGATCGTGGATCGAGCGGCTCACTCGGCAGCGCAGACAGGTTCGACTGGTCTTCGCTGGTGTCTCCCGACAGTCCTCGACCATCTGTGCCAGTCGTTTGGCTTCGTGACTGGCGACGGTGTTGGTGACCATGAGCATGCGATCCACCAGGATCGCTTCAAGATTCGTGTCGTCCTTGGGTTTGTTCAAGTAGTCGCCGACGATGAAGCACTGCACGAGGTCGCTGCTGACGCGGCGATACAGGTAGCAAAGCGTAAAGGTCTCGAGGCGATGCAACGCTTCGGGGAGATCGGCGCGCTGATTACACGTCGTTCGGCGCTTGCTCCAGCGTTGAAGCGCGCTCGGCCAGTCGTGGTGTCCCCCGATCGTGTGCACGACGTGGTACGCGACTTCGGTGTTGTCCTGGGCCAGTGTGACCCCCATGCGTTCGAACGTGAGCAAATCACTCGGTCGCCCTCGACATTGTAGCGCGTACCACTTGACCCCAGCGAAGCGGAACGGCGTTCGTGGACTGCGCTGCTCGGTGACATCCAGCACAGCAGCGTCCAAGACCGCTGCGCCGCTGAGCAGCGTCTCTCCGATGAGCAGGTCGTCGTCATGGTCGCAGTAGAGCGCACTCGTGACGTGCTCGAGTTTCCCGTGAATAAAGCCATTCGCGATCAGTCGATTCCACGGCCCACCACCAGGCGATCTCGTCGCTTTTGCACGATGCACTGCGAGCTGGTCGCGACGCTGCACAAGCTGGAACTGCGCGTCGTCGACCGTGCCGTCGACCGCAGCGAAGAGCGCGATCGCATCGCAGAGCGCGCGGTCGCTGTTCTGCTCGAGCGTCCAGCGCTCCTCGCGGCTGAGCACGGGCGCAGCGATCGCCGACAGCGCGTTCTGCACGGCTGCGAGCATCTCGGCGAATGACGAAGAGCGAGGCGTCGTGGTCTGTCGTCCGTCAGTCAGTGAGGCAGTCAGTCGCTGGCTCATGCAGTACAGTCGAACGCCGCAGTCACGGTCGAGGTCGCACCCAGCCGAAGGAGCCGGCGTCCGCTCTCTTGCTTGGGTTACACAAGATGGACTCATTCGCCAGTGCCAAAAGAGGGTGGAGCGTTTGAATTCGAACACGCTGAGCGCCAGTTTTTCACTGTTGTCACTGGATTTCTTCCGGGACTTCATGCTGCCGCTAACGTGTGTTTAAACAGAGGTAAGCATAAAAATAGATTTCGTTTCGTTTCATTCGTTTCATTCGTTTCGCTTCGTTTAGTTTCGTGTCGTGCTTTTTTTGTTATTTTTCTTTCGCTGGTGCTAAATTTGTGCTTTTTACGCGGCCCTTGCCGAGGGCTGCTGTTTTCGGGCAACCCACAAAGCGCATTCTTGGCCAGTTCCCCTCTTCCCTCTCTCTTCCACCGTCGCCCCCACAACAGCGACCAAGCGGGCGAAAAAGTGCTTTCCCGATGAACGCCATCGTGACCGCGTCCGACAGCTCCACTGCGGCAGCTCATCCGGCGCCGGTCACATTGCCGGCCACGACGGTCGTGGTGCCGCCGCCGCCGCCGCCCTCGCTGCCTCGCAAGCGCCTCATCGCCGACGCTGCGGGTGACCTGACGAGCCAGAGCCACGTGGTGTCGCTGCCGCCGGACGGAGACAATGAGCAGGACGCGCCGCCCGCGGTGACGCTGCGGTCGGTGCACAGCGAGGGAAGCGACGCCAGCGCGAGATCAGCGGACGACGCGGCGTCGCTCATGGCGCAGCAGGCCAAGAAGCGCAAGTTTGTGCACACGACCGAGGCGCAGCGCCGCAGCATGCTCGAATGGCTCGAGACGCCGCCGCATTTCGAGTGGCTGACGGCACCGGCAGGCGCTGCCGTGCTCAAGAGCGTGTCGGGCAAGCGCATGAAGAAGACGGATGGCTTTCGCGCGCTCATGCGGCACGTCAACAGCGATACCAACGCGGACTGGAGCATGGAAGTCACCAAGAGCCGCTTCGAGAGCTTCCTGACGACGTACCGCAAGGCGAAAGCGCTGGTCTCGCAGCGCGACTTTGGGGTCACGCAAAGCGACCGCGCACGCGGCATCACGGACGTCGACCAAAAGCTCAACTCGATCTGTCTGTACTTTGACCGCATCGACGCACTGTTCAGCTCCACGACGGTGCGCGGCCGCCACCACGTCCGCGTTGCGGAGCCACAGACACAGCCACAGCCACAGCCACTATCACAACCGCAGCCACCGGTCGCGGTGAACAAGTGGACGGACGACGGCAGTGCGCGCGTGTCGTCCGAGAGCAAGAGCACAGAGAGCTTGCCGCCCGGGTCTGCCTCATCACCGACCGAGTGGCAGCAGACGCATGCAGAGCCACAAGGGAACGACCGAGACGCGGAGCCACGCGATGACGCCACGGAGTCCGAGCACGACGACGCAGCGAGTCCTCAACGACTCGCTGCTCCCGCTCCCGCATCAGGATCAGCATCAGCATCAGCATCAGAGCCAGAGCAAGCACCGACGTCGGATGTCCACGAAGACCGGGAGCAACATCTCGACAATAATGATGAAGCGATGGAGGAAACTCGGGTCGACGAGCCAGAGACGTCGTCACCACCGAGCGCAGAGGCCATGAGCGCACTCGATCGAGAGCGTCTGGACCTGTTGCAAGAACAACTCGCGATGCAAAAGCGCGATCTGGAGCTGCGAGAGCGCGCATTACAGCGCCAAGAAGAGGAACAGCGCCAGCGGATCCGAGCCGATATCGTCGGCAAGTTGATCGAGGCTGGCAAGGGCCTCAGCGAAATCAAAGAGTACCTGACACTCATCGAAGGTGGTGCATAAAGCGTCCTCAACCGTAATACTACATCTCTTTTGCTACCACACACGCGCGTGGTCGAGTAACATGCTCTCCATCGCTTGCTGTGCCTTGTCAAGCTGGTCGCCATAGTAATCGAGTGCGAGGTTCGTGATGAGACCGACTTGACGCTCTTCCTCCGTCGAGTTCGCGTACGAGATCAACGGGATCATCTGCATGCACGTGTACACGACCGTCGATGACGGCCCGTGCCTGCGGAAGACCGTCCACCCTCGATCGATCACCTGCATGCCTGGCTCACTCGAGCCGCTGCGTACCCCGCTGGTCGACGTCACTGAGGACGCGTCCCACACGTCCACGATCTGGTCGGCGCCGCCGTCGATAAAGCGCTTCATCAGCGCACGCGCGTTCATATTCACCTGTAGTCGCCGCCGCGAGAGCGTCACCGCGTACTTGATGGCGAGCATGTTATCACTGCTGGGGTCTGAGCTCAGTCCCTGCGAGGCATGGAGCCCATACAGTACAATTGTTTCACTCGTGACCTCCTCACAGGGGGCAACAAACGGCTACGTACGTTGTAGACCTCGTGATCGACCTGCATGTAGCCTGACGTGATGCAGTGCCACGCAGCCTTCGCTGTTGCCTCGAGACTGAACGGAAGCGTGGCGACATCCGTCATCTCGACAAAGACCTTGGCGCGGCGACGCGTTCCGTCCTCGCGGCGGTCGTTCATGGCACGGATCTGAACCGAGCGATGTCCGACCGGCGCCCTGAAGAGCCCGTTCTGCTCGAAGACACGATGCATTTCGGCATGCGACTGCTCCACGCTCGCTTGTAGGCGCCGAAACAGCACGTCGTCCGGCAACGCGGCGTCACCGTCGATCGGGAGGCGGCGCGGACGCTTGAGCTCGGCTTCATCGGTTGTCTGCATCAAGCGAACGCGCAAGTGAATGACCGGAATCCATCCATCCAAATCATGACCAGAGACAGCAACAGACCCCGATGTTTGGTCGCTTGCGGAGCAGTCGGTCGAGCGTCTCGGCGACACGTAGCTGGCTCTCGAGCATCTGCCGAAGCTTGTAGTTCTCGATCTCTGCGCGACGCCGCTGCAGTCGCTGGCGCGAGGCGATGCGCTCCCACGCGGCGTCGTTTTCGCCCGCGACAACGTCGGCGACGTTGCTGTTCGCCTTCGCGTCTACTGACCGCAGCTGCGACGCGCGGAGCCGCTCGAGATCCTCCTCCAGCTCGACCACACGATCGCGTAGATGTGCGAGCTCCTCTTTCTGTCGCCTCCGGGTCGCGTTGTGGTCTCTCGGTGCAACGCGCGAGGTCGTGGCAGTTGAAGTCGACGGAGGGCGAGTCGTCGCCTCAGCAGCGGACGCAGCGGGAGTCACGCGGTCTCCAGTGTCATCGTCCACCGATTCATCGCTCATCCACGCGAGCAACTGATCGACGTCGACGCTGTCGAGCCACGGGATCTCGGTCTCCGTCAGCACCAGCGGGGAGCTGTCCATGTCGTAGAGGTCCGTCAAATGGACTCAGTCTCGTGTCACATGCAGCGAAACCGAAATTACCAATACATGACAAATAAATCCCATTTTACACCAATATAGACGGTTAGTTTATTTGATTGTACTTATATAGACGTACACTATGGTAAAATAAACTGTAGAGACCTCTTGGAGCCGTCGAACGCCATTGACATCGGAAGAAGAGTGAGAGTGAGAGATGGCGGACCATGCGCGATGGCTGTTGCCTGCGTTCCGCGACGCGATTCTACAGCGTCGTGCCACAGCAGATGGACAGCCAAAGTCGACGTTTGCGTTCGAGAGCACGTCGTTTCGGGAGAGCGCGATCCCGTGGGCCGCAGAACGGCAGCTGCGCTGGACGACGTGCGCGTTCATCGAGGACCTCGCGCAGCTCGTCGCGATCCCGGACGCGCCCGCGGTGCTGGCTCAGCTTTACGTGCAGCGCTTCTACTCGCTGCACTCGTTTGCGACGCACGACCGCTTCCTCGTGGCGACCGCAGCGCTCTTTCTCGCGGCCAAGTCCGAGGAGTTTCCGATCAAGGTGCGGCTCATGACCGAGTGCGCCATGTACCTGCTGCACTGCAAGCCCAAGGACGAAGACAAGACGCCGCGTAGCGCTGCGCGCCAGCAGAGGAACGCCGCCGGGCGACCTGTCGAGATGAGTTCGTCGCTCGGGAACGACCCCAAGGCCGCGAATGCCAAGCATCTCGACTGCCTGCACGCACTGCTGGAGGTCATCGACGTCGGCGAGATCGAGCTCACGGCGTCGCGCGTGCTGCTCACCGAGCGCATCCTGCTGCAGACACTCTCGTTCGACCTCAGCATTCCGCAGCCGTTCGCGTACGTCGCGCGTCACATGGACGCGCTCTTCGCGCTCGAAGCGATGCACGCGAACGCGCCGTACGAGGTCATTCGCTCGTTAGCGTTTCTGCTGCTCGCGGATGCCGTCAAAAGCGGCCTCGTGCTCGCGTTTGCAGCGCCCGATCTCGCCGCAGGAGCGGTGTATCTTTCGTGCGTCTACCGGCAACACGTCGCGCCCAACGTCACGACCGAGAAGGACGAGCCGTGGTGGAGTCTCTTTGGGCTCTCTGCTCAGCAGCTGGAAGGTAACTGGCACTGACTGTCGTGGTGTCTTGCTCATGAACTGACGATATGTTGCGCTAGATGTCGCCTCGGGACTGCTATGGATATACGAAGACGAGGGCGGACAGCCCCGTGACGGCCTCAGCGCGGGGCTGCGGGATCTCTGGGACCGGTTCCGACCAGACAACAACCGCCCCGATCTCGACGCCGTTCGTCGACTCGATGCGACGCTACAGCAGCAGCATTCACAGCCGTCGACATAGCACCAGTGAACGAAAAATCTGTATGTCATCTTCTGGTGTCGCTGTACTGTGTTGCTTTGTGGTGGCTGTCGAGTTACGCCCACGTTCGCGAGGGACGCGGGCCATTCAACAGGCTCTTGATATACAGCACCTGAAAGAGACAGATGAGCAGGTAGATGAAGCACTCGAGCGTCCCGTAGAACGCGACGCGCTGGTTCGTGCTCTCTTCGACTGCCAAGAGACCGTCAGCATGATGTCGTCGTCCCAATGAACCAAGTAAGTAGTCGTGCGGTGGGACGTACTGCGCAGGAAGCGATCGGTGCGGATCTGCTGCAGGCGCTGCTCCGACTCGAGTTCTCCGAGCCGGACGTCGAGGTGCGACGCGTACTTGGCCAACACGCTGACATGCTCTGCGCATCGCAACAGCATCAGCTACCTTTGCGTAGGAATCGTGGGCTCACAAGTGACGTTGGCATCGTGATACCTCGTTGCACGGGATGCTGCGACTGCAGCGTGTTGGTGACGTGCGTCACCAGTTTTCCATCCGAGTCCGAGTTGAGGAAGCACAGCTCGTGCACTCCTTCCTCACTGCAGACAGCATCATCCATTAAGTCCATGAGCTGAGTCAGGAAACGCAACAAACTCAACAGACGAACGCACGTTGGCAGGACGCTGTACTCGCCCTCGGCATCGCCATAGCGGCGATACACGACAGCCCCCGCGGGGTTCTTGATCTGATACACGCGTGATACGTTGAGCGACTGCATTACAGACCGACGGCTGGGGCGCGTCTCGTCCTCCCTCCTACCTCGAGGTCGATGTGCGAGTCGGCGGACGCGACGATGTACGCGCCGCTGATCTCGTCGCCCGCGAACTTGGCGTCCTGGAAGAAGCACTCCTTCTTTTGCCCGTAGACGTGGAACGTCAGTCCCTCCGACGGGTCAAAGTCGAAGAGCTCCACCTTGCGCCGACGCGGCTGATAGCGCGCGCCGGGCTCGTTCTTGTGGTCGCTAAACAACCGGAACTGCGCGTCCTCGCGCACGAGCGGCGGGCGCGTCGACTCCGCGGCCATGGGCGTCGCAGCCTGCGCGTCTGCAGTCGCCAGCCAGGCAGCCAGCAGCGCCGAGAGCACGTGCCATCGCCGCATCTTGAGGGAGGGCGGTCGGTCCCAGGTTGCTTGCTTTCCTGTGCCGTCAAGAAGACAGACAGGATCTTGATTGGGTTCGTGTATTATGGTAATTATGAGGGGTAATGTGGTCTTGTATTGTAATTTGCACTGAGTATCCAACTGCCCGTCCGTAGTCACTAAACCAACCGAACCGAACACGCACGACGCCAATGGATCCGACTGCGTTGGTGCGCGACTCGACTGCGCGCGTCGTCACGCAGGCGACGCACGTGCACATCGACGACGTTGCAGTGCAACGCCTCGCTGACAAACTGGTGCGTGTCGCTTTGCTTGTCTGAGCTTGTGGCGGTCGCTGAGCAGCTCCTGTCTGGTGTCGGTCGATACATGTAGAGCGCCAAGCTGCAGTCGCCCGACTCGCCAGGCTACGTCACGTGGGACAGCGGCGACTTTCACTACTTTGCCGATGTCGAGACGGACGGTCCGCTCACGTGTCAGTACGTGTTTGTCATGGACGCACTCAACTTTTGCTTCTGGCCGACGGAAGGGTACGTCGCTCATCGTGACAATTACGATTCGCCATGTGCAATGACGAGATTCTCTCTTTCGCACACTTTGATAGCATGGAGTACGAGCACCTGGCGCGTGGACTCAAGAACGCGTTGATCAAGGATCCGCATGCGCTGGACGCGGACAACCTGATCAACGTGTCGACGGAGACGCTGACGTCCTGGTTCCATCCGTTTGTGCCGCCGCAACTGCTGGAGCGACAGCGCAAGGTCCGCGAAGTCGGCGAGGTGCTCAAGCACTTCTTTGGCGGCTACGCACTCAACCTGATTCAGCAGTCGAACCACTCGGCGGTTGAAGCTGTGCGCCTCATCCTCGCCTACTTCCCGGGCTTTCGCGACCACGCAGTGTACAAGGGCGAGCACGTTCACTTCTACAAGCGCGCGCAGATACTCATCGGCGACGTGTGGGCTGCGTACGGCCGTCGCACGACCGGCGTCGCGTCCTTCCACGACATTGCCAAGCTCACGATGTTTGGTACGTGCCTCTTAGGGTGGCGTCGAACGCTCTAGACTTGTGATTTTGACCTGATCGATTGATTCCAATGGGCAGCGGACTACCGCGTGCCGCAGGTGCTTCGTCCCGAGGGAGTGCTTGTCTACTCGGCCGAACTGACTGCTCTCGTGGACAACAAGAAGGAGATTCCTTCGGGCAGCGAGGTAGGCATCCGCATCTGTAACGCGTGGGAGCTGTCTTGGGATCTCAACGTTGTGTGTTTAGATGGAAAGCGAGATTCGAGCGGCGACGATCCAGGCAGTGGAGCGCATCCACGAGAAGATGACGAGCCGTGGGCTGCAGCTGCAGGTCATCGAGCTCGACTGGCTGCTCTGGCAGATCGGAGAGGACGGCAAGGACGCGCTGCAGCCGCACCACCGCACGCTCAGTGTCTACTACTGAGACCGTGCAGACAGAAAACCAAACAAAAAACGTTTTTCGAGGTTTCAGGACATTTTTTCCCCCATCCAATTTCTAACTTTTGGCTTTTACCAACATTCTTTCAAGCGACCTTCCTTCCACCTCCAAGAGTTCCCACTCACCACTCCAGCCACACGAAAGACACGCAGCGACCGACCACACAGACAGACACATCGACACACACACAGACCGAGACTGTGGACAAGATGTGGAGCCGTGTCGTGCGCCCCTGCGCGGGGGCCATGCGGCGCGCTGCTCCGCCTGCCTCCTCGTCATCCGCCTCTCCGCTGGCGTCGCCCGTGGCGCTGGCCATGCGCCGCCTGCTGTCCACGGCGGCGGCCGGCAGCGACGCCGCGATCGCCGCCAAGGTCGGACGCGATGTGCCCTTGAAGGTCGTGGCGCGCGACGTCCGTCGCCAGGCGCGACTCGCGCAGCGTCGTGCGGGCGGCGGAAGCGCGGCCGCTGGCGCCGCGACCGCAGTGCGCACGTCGTCGTTGCCCGCCAAGATCTCGATGGGACTGCTCGTCGGCAGCATCTCGGGCTCGGTGCTTTGGGCGTTTGTGCTGGACGATGACATGAAGCAGCGCCTCACGGACGCGCTCGCTGCGACACCGCTGGGCGATCTCTACGAGGTCGTCGCGCGGGAGGTCGAGGAGATCGTCAAGCCGTGGACCGAGCCGTCCAAGGACAAGCTGCTTCCTGTGGGTGCACCACACTCTTTCGGGTGGTGGTGTGGATCGGTTGCTGACCTGTTGTTCTCTCCGTCGTTTTGTAGGACTGGCCGATCCCGCAGGTTCCGCCAGATACGCCGCCAGTGCCGGTGCTGGTGCTCGATCTGGAAGACACGCTCGTGCATTCCGAGTGGAGCGTACGTCGCTGCCCCCTGTTGCAGGATCGCTCATTCGATCATTCGATACTCACACCATTTTCGGTTATGGATGCAGCGCAAGCACGGCTGGCGCCATGCCAAGCGCCCAGGCGTTGACGAGTTCCTGGAGACGTTGGCTCAGGTACATACAAAGCTCCCTGTCTCTCTCTCTCGTCCTCTACTTCTCGTTCACTCACATCTCTCCTTCTGTGCAGTATTACGAGATTGTCGTGTTCTCCAACAACCACCAGTTTATGGCGGACGACGTCGTGACTCGTCTTGATCGCAAGGTATCATTTACGCTATTGTTCTTGCAACTCATTCTTGTGCTGGAGCTGTCACTCATCCGTGGATTCGTTTCGTCAGCAAACGGTGCTTCACATTCTCGCGCGCGAGTCGACGCGATACTACAACGGCGCGCACGTGAAGGATCTGTCGAAGCTCAACCGCGACCTGCGCCACGTCGTCATCATTGACGACGACCCGTTGGCGTATCAGCTGCAGCCCGAGAACGCCATCCCGATCAAGCCGTACATGGACGGCCGCGACCGCGACGACCATGAGCTCAAGGACCTCATTCCGTTCCTCAAGGCGCTGGCGTCGGAGCGCATCCCCGACTTCCGCACGGTGCTCGCCGAGTTCCGTGACGAGGACGGTGTCGTGCGCGATCTCCCCGCCAAGTACGCGTCCCGCGTGCGTGCGCAGGAGCTGCAGCAGCAGCAGGAGCGCCAGAAGGGTCTCGGCGGCTTCTTGCGCGGACGATTAGCGACGCGTCCGTCGAACGTCCCTGGCGGCAGCGCTGGCATGTAGAGCAAACAGACGTGAAGAGCGAAACGAGACTTTCCATCGCCAGTGAACAAGCAGATCGAGTTCGATCGAATTTCGAATACACTTTCCGTTGCTACGAACTTGCGTTTGGTTTGGTTCAGCGTTTGGTTTGGTTCACGGTGGCGAGCTGCTGTCCACGTTGTCAATGACGTGCGCTAGAATCTTGAGACCATCTCGCATGTCGCTCAGCTGACAGAACTCGTTATCGGCATGCGCTACGCAGCTCTTGCCGAAACCAATGAGAACGAGATCAAGACCAGCGCGCTGGAGATCGCGCACAAGCGGCAAGCTGCCACTGATGGAGAACGGTTTGGCCTCCCCTAGCACGGTCGTGATGGCCTTGGTGAGTGCCCTGCATGCCACGATGTTGAGAGTTTGTTCATCTGCCGTCATCATGAACATGAAAGAAAGGGCACGTACTTGTACCCTAGAGAGTCCAGTGAGCAAGCAATGCCCTCAAAGAACGTGTCATCCCACGTGAACTCGACCTTGCCGAGCAGGTTCTCGCTCGGGAGAGTGTACTTGGAGCTCGGTCCACGCTTGCCCTCAAGCGCCGTGATCTCGGCGTTCATCTCAGCGACATACGTGAGCACCTTCTCCTTGAGCTGTACCAACAGACACAAAACGGGATGACATCAGTCGTTCGCATTCCTTCATGACTGCAACGAGTCACACGTACGTCCTTCATCTCGTAGAACGGAGACAGACGAACGTCGCCCGTGATCTTGACCCACGGCGGACTACAGGATCAACCCAAGTCAGTCACGAGCATTGATAGATCGTAATCGAGAGGTAGCATACGCACATCTGGTTCACGCCGTTGACCGACGACTCGATGCGCGTCGGCTTCATGGTCGACGGGCACGAGAAGTTGTAGTCCTTCTCCTGCGGCAGCGGGCCAAAGTCCTCGTAGAATCGCTCTTGGATCTTGGTCAGTGCATCCATGCCGAGCTCAATCGAGTTGATGCCGAGGTTGGGCAGGCCACTGTGGAAGAGCTTGCCCGTCACCTCCAGCGTCCACGCTATCGCTCCTCCTGTTCCAATACACGGCTGACTGTCTGCCAGGTCGACCCAGATCACGGGGCCGTTCTTGATGAAGTCGATCTTGCCCGACTCCATGAGCGTCTCGACGCCGACGCCAGGGATCTCGCCGTTCTCCTCACTCGCAATGAGCACGCAAACGACCTGCGTCGTCGTCGGAACGCGGCGCTTGGAGAGCTCGATGAAGAGCTCCGTCATGAGCGCGACGTGGCCGAGACAGTCGGTCGTACCACGACCGTAGAGCTTGTCACCTTCCACCGATAGCGTGAACGGGTCGCGCTCCCACGTCTCCGGGTTCGCAGGCACGACATCCATGTGCGATCCGACAAAGGCAAGCGTCTTGCCGGTCGACGCAGCGTTCGGGTGCGTGTACTTGATGATGACGTTGCCACGGCCAGGCACGAACTCGACACGCTCGACGCTCAGCAGTCCGCCATTCTTCTCGAGATGCGGCTCCAGCGCCTCGAGCACAACGTCCGACACGAGGTTCTCCTGCGGGATGAGGCCGAGGCTCGGGGCGTTCTGCAGTTTTTCCTAGACAAAAGAAAAAAAGGTCACGCTCTAGCAGTCATGCTGTTGGTGCTACCAAGGCAACGCGAGGGAGAAAGCGACGCACTGAGACGTTGATGAGCCTACGCAGTAGCTCGACGTACGACGCCTCGTTGAGCGAGAGCTGCTGCAGCGCTAGTGACGCCATCATCTCGCTGTGTCCCTCTCTCGCTTGTCAAACATTAGATTCGCTTCGAATGGGTACACTGTACCCCCTCATTCCCAATATTCTCATTTTGAACGATTTGTAAATAGTTGGTTAAACACCTCGCAAGAGTGACATCTCGCTGATTGGTTCGAAAGGACATGCACGCCACCTGCCATCCACTCTATCGATCCATCACAATCCTCAGGCGAACATGGGTCGACTCCACCGCAAGAAGTTCCGCGCGCACGCCGCGGCTGCGCAGCCCAAGGCGCCGGCGACAAAGGCCAGCGCTGCCTCTGCCTCTGGTGCTGGTGCTGCTGGTGCCACTGCGTCGCTGAGCGCCGCGGCCGTCGCGGCGGCGTTCGAGGGCGAAGCCGATGACACGATCGAGGCGGGCGACGCCGAGCTGAGCGGCGGCGACGAGGACGCGGACGGCGACGCGGACGGCAACGCGCCGCTGAGTCGCGGACAGCGCAAGCGCATGAAGCGACGAAGCGCGTTCATGCGCAAGATGGGGCTCGTGAACCGCGTCGTGCTCGAGAAGGAGAAGCAGAAGAAGAAGCAGGAGCAGGGCGTCTTTGCCGACATCAAGGAGCTGCAGGACTCGCTGTTCCTCTCGGACAGAGCCCTCGCGGCGGCGGCGGCCGGCAAGATCTCGCAGTCGACCAACTCGGCGTCGCAAAGCGCGAGCAAGGCCGCCGCGAGCAAGCCCAAGAAGCTCAGTGGCAAGCAGCGCCAGAAGCTCGCGGTGCGCGAGCTCGGACAGCTCAAGGCCGTGCACACGCACCCGCAGTTCCAGAACGACCCGTTCGCCGCGATCCAGATGCACCTGCAGAGCACGGTCGTGCAGCAGCCGCCGCCACAGCCAGCAGCAGTGAAGACGGCGAGCAACAAGCGCTCGAACGACATGGACGTCGAATAGATGAAGAGAGCAACGCATTAAGAGGCGAAACATGTATTTGGTATGCACACGGGCGACGTACAGCGTACGCTGTACGACAACAGACTCACTCGGTGTTGCAGAGCAGGCAGACGCCGCGCAGTCCCCAGTGCCGCGGGGGTTTGCCCGGCGGGCACTTCATCGTGACCATAAAGATGAAGTAGCGGTCCGTCCGCGACGCATACTTGTAGCAAGGACACTCGAACGGTCCGACCGAGCCGTAGAGCTCCTTGCGCGACTTGATCTCGAGCTCCTTGGACATGCTGTTGACGTGCAGCACGGGCAGCGACGTGAACAGCTTCTTGGGCTCGCTCTCGACGATCGTGCCGTCCTGCTTGCTCCACGTCGCGCCGTCCATGAAGAGCCCGTAGATGTAGACGCCCTCGCTGGGCGGCGTGCGCACCTGCTCGGCGCGCTCGAACGTCGTGACCTCGGTGTGGTACACGACGTCGTCGAGCGCCCACTTGTCGGTCTTGCTGTGCTTGCGCGTGACCTCCTGCTTCATGGCCGTGAGCATGCCCTGCGGGTTGAAGAACCCCGTGAGCCAGAAGCAGTTGGGCCGCTTGGTGTTGAGCCACGTGCGGTTCTGCTCGTCGCGCGAGATGAGCGACGAGAACCAGAGCCCGAGCGTCGGCAGAATCCACGAGAACTCGTCGCCGACGCTCGTGCGCAGCCACGACGGCGGCACCTTGGCGTCGAAGATGGCGTTGAGCGTGAGACTCAGCTCCTCGGTCATGACGACCTCGCCGCGAATCGCCATCTGCAGCTGCTGCAGCATGTAGCGCACCTTGGCGATCACGCGCTGCAGGCGCTGAATCTCCTGGAAGAGAAAGATGTTGAGCGGGATCGTGAGCCCCCCGAGCTTGTTGATCTTGGCCTTGTAGTCGTCCTCGACGTAGTCCTCGGGCAGGCGCTCGAGCAGCTCGCGCGCCTTGTCGCTGACGACGTCCTCGCGCGAGACGCCGCTCGAGCCGCCGCCGCCCTTGGGCTGCGTGTCGCCCAGCGTCGTGAGCAACTGGTTGACCTCCTTGACGCGGTACGTGAGGTCGGCGTTCGGGTGCAGCCCAAAGATCTCGGGCGAGTCGACCTCGGGAAACGTGTGCAGAAAGTTGCGGTAGTCGTCGATCGAGTCGGCGACCGGGATGCGGTAATTAAAATCGTTCGGGATGCGGAAGATCGGCTCCGCGGGGTTGTACGAGAACGACGGCGCGCAGACCTCGGGCGTGAGGCACCACTCGGTGTAGAAGTTGAACAGGCGGCGGTCCATGTTGTCCGTGATCTTGCCGCCGTACTGCACCTCGGCGACCATGTACTGCAGCGTCGGCCACGAGATCGGGCCGTTGTACAGGTGCTTCTCGAGGAAGATGGTGCACGCCGCGAGGTCGCCGTTGTTGTACTCGTACGGGATGCCCCAGCCGAGCGGCCCAAACTTCTTGCGCTCGATCACGATCGAGTGCAGGAAGCACAGATCGAAGAGCAGCTGCCGCCACTGCGACGTCTCGACGCGCTCGAGCTTGTCCTGGTCCACCATGACCGTGTAGGACCGCAGCAGCCCCGCGCGCAGCCCCTGCGGCGGCTCGTTCGTGACCTTGGTCGACATCTGCAGCAGCCCGAGCGGGAACTGGTCGCTCGGCAGCGCCGTGAGGAACAACCGGAAGTTGACGTCCATGGTCTCCGTGAGCTTGAGCATGATCTCTTCCATCTGCTCCATGAGCTCGAGCCCGAGCTCGCAGTTCTGCAGCAGCACCCACGTGCCGTTCACGACCGCCGCGTTGATCGCCTTGAGCGCCACGGGCTCCTGCCCTTCGCCCATGGACACGACCGCCGGCGACGGGAACTTGCGCTTGCGCGCGAGCTGCTCGATGCTCTCCGTTGGGTCGGCGCCGATCGACAGCAGAAAGATCACGGGCGTCTCGGCGCGCATCTCGGCGAAGATGCTCTCGATCGTGTCGGTCACGGGCTCGACGTAGCGCGGCCCCATCTGCTGCGTGTTGCGGATGAACTCTTTCGTGCAGAGGATCGTGCGGTCCATGCGCAGCGAGCGCACGAGCAGCAGCTTGAGGTACGGCCCGATGGTCTCGTTTTCGCTCAGCCGCGACTCGTAGTCGGGGATCATCACGGTCTCGGGCTCGTTGTCCTCGTACCAGCGGCGCCACATCGCCTCGTTGCTCGACATCTCGTGCGGCAGATTCGTGAAGAACTTGCAGCTTTGCGAGAGCTCGATCACGTTGAGCCACGCCTCGTTCGAGATCCAGCTGAACGGCTTGCGCCGCACCGAGTTGATGTCCAGCGCGGCACCACCACGCGTCAGCAAGATGACCTCCTCGCGCGTCAAGAGGCTGTCGGTCACGAGGATCTTCATGGTCACGAGCAGCACGAACGTGAGCTTGTCGCGCTCGTAGAGCCCGCGGTTGATGTAGCGGTACGTGATGTACGTCATGGTCTCAATGATGTTGGCAACGCGCTTGGACGCGAGCGCCGCTTTCTCAGCGACGTCCATGGACTTCATAAAGAGCGCGAGAAACTGGTTCAGCGACGTCTGGTACATGCAGTTGATCAGTGACGTCTCGACGATCGAGAAGTAAAGCACGGAGCCACGCGTCGCGACCGGGCGGAACTGCTCGCGCTTCTCGTTGATCGACTTGCGCGTGTCGGCTGCCGCGATGAGCTTGTCCTTGACCTCGGCGGCTTTCTCTTTCGTGTTGGCCAGCACGCCGATGAGCTCCTCGTCCTCCAGCAGGTTGCCCGTGTTGCTCGTCAGGCGCTCGAGCAGCGACGCGTCCAACGCCAGCAGCGCTTTCGTGTTGAGGTTCACGTCCTCGAGCACCTGCGCGAGCTGCTCTTCGAGCGCCTTCTGCTCTTTGCCGATCACGCGCCCGAGAAGCTGCTCCTCGAGGCCCTTGATCGTGACCGTGAAGTCGATGACCGTCGTCTTGGCCTGCAGCTCGGGCCCGAAGTGCGGGTTCGGCAGGCGCGTGATAAAGTACATGGAGAACGCCGGGTTGAACTCCATGTTTTTGTCCGAGACGTTGATCGACATGCTGCGGCCGCGCACGATGATCTGTTTCTCGAGCACGGGGTCCAGCATCGGGTCGATCTCTTCCTCGACACCCGTGACCACGAGCGCCTTGCCTTCGCCCATGCAGAACTCGAGCTGGTCCTTCAGCTTGGGGTGGTTCAGCGTCGTCGTGCCGTAGCTCGGCACGCGCTCGCTTTCCTTGTTCTTGATCCACGACAGCGCCTGCCCCTGCGGGTCCACGAGCAGCGGGTACCGCGACGACCGCGTCACCATGATGCCGTTTTGGATCGACAGCGAGTCCGTCGGCAGCCCCTGCATGTTCCAGTCGCCGATCGTGCCGACGTCCACCAGGAAATTAATAATGTCGAGGTCGACAGTCACGGGGACGTTGCGCAGCTCGCAGTCGGGCACAAACTTTTGCTGCGTCATGTAGCTCCGGAAGTCCTGGTTGAAGGGCCCGCAGTAGCTCACGAACGCGCACGCGACCGCGCAGTCGCCGACGAGCCGCCGCTTGAGGTCGGCAAAGTTGTTCGAGTCGTCGGTCCAGCGCACGCGCTCGCCCGCGAGTCCGTTGATCAGGTCGGACGCCTGCTGCATCTTGCGCGCGAGCGCGTTCGCGCCATCTTCGATGCGCTTCTTCTCGCTCATCTGCGCCTCGAACATGGCCTGCAGCTCGTTCAGGCGCTCCTTGCACTTGGATAGACGCGCCTCGGCGGCCGCGAGCGCCTTGTTGGCGGCCTCCATCTGCCCTTCGGCGATCGCGAGCGCCTCGAGCTTGGGCTTGACGACCTTGGACGCCTCGTGGTAAAACTTCATGGCTTGCACCCATGTACAAAGTCCCTCAGCAGCGCGCGACGCGTTCTTGGCGACGCTCGGCTGGAAGCCCTCGAGGTCGAGGTACGGCGTCAGCAGCTCGATCGTCTCCTCGTTGATCATGTCCTTGCCGACGGCGCCAAAGGTCTGCACGTTCTTGAGGAAGTTGCTGTCGCTCATGACGCTTTGCGCGTACGGCGAGAACGACGTCTCGATAAAGTCGATCTCCTGCTTGGCGACGTTCAGCTTGGTCGCCTTCACGGGGCAAAGCTGGTTCTTGAACAGGATGAGCACGCCGTCGAACACGAGACGAATGATGTCGGCGGGCTTCGCGAGCTTCTTGATCTCACCAATGTCCGCCGGTTTGATCGAGTCAATCGCCGCCTCGGCCTGGTCGACAAACGGCTTGGCCTTGGCGAGATCTTTCTCACATAGCTCCTTCTCGGCCGCGATTCGCGCCGCGTCTTCCTCGCACTTGGCCTTGATCTGCGCGACCTGGTCGCCTTCCTTGTGCGCCTCGGCCGACGAGACCTGCAGCGACTGTAGCATGGCGTTCGTCTCCTCGGTCGCTTTCTGCAGCTTGATCTGTTCGTCGGCCAGCACGATCGACATGGCGCGCACGTCCTCGGCGCCCTGGATGAGCTTCTTGAGCCCCAAGTTCACACGCTGCTCCTTGACCTTGATCTCCTCGAGCTTGACCGAGTACATCTTCTTGTAGCTCTCGATGAAGCTCAGGTACGACTTGGGCGTCTGGTACACGCGGCGCCGCATCTTCTGGAAATACTCCTCACAGAGATCCGTGACCATGCGGTGCACCATGCCCATGTGCGTCATGAGCGCCTGCTTGGTCGACGCGTCACACTCCATCGGGTAGTCCTTGATGAATCCCTTGGAGACGGCGATGAGCGCGTCCTCGGGCCACGGCAGGAACCAGTCGATCGTCGGACCGGAGATCAGCCCCGGGAACTTGCGCGCTCGCTCTGCGAACTTGGCGTTGAGCGGCGACATGCACAGCACGACGTGCAGGTTGTCGCGCACGCAGTCGATGAAGAACTGCTTGAGGTTGGTCTGCGTCTCCGCTTGCCCTGGGCGCTCCTTGACGAACGCGTTGCGCAGGTCGGCGGTCATGGCCATCATCTCGTCCTTGGCGAAGAGCCCCGCGACCTCACCGGTCATCAGGATCGAGTTGATCAGCTCGAGGAAGATCTCGTTCTTGATCTCGGCGTCCGTGAACAGAAACGTCGTCGACTTGCGCTGGTGCCCCGCCGACTTGTACAGCGTGCGGATGTCCTCCATGAACGAGTTGGTGTTGTACGTCTTCGTGAGCACGATCTGGAAGATCGTCGAGCCCGAGATGAACGCCGCGAGCCGCGTGAGGCTTTGCTTGCCCGAGCCTCCGACGCCGACGAGCAGCGCCGAGCCCCGCGGCATGTCGAGCAAGCGAGAGATGCGCAGCAGGTGCCCCAGTGCGTCGTCGAAGAGCACGAGCCGCATCGCACGCTGCGGAAAGTCGGTGTTGTACTTGTCGAGGAACTCGAGCACGCGTGCGCGGATGTCCTCGGTCGTGCCTCCGGGCTCGTAGATCTTGAGCGCGGCGTCGGCGATCGCGCCGTCCTCGTCCTCCTCGGGGTCGCGCAGGAAGCTGACCATGCTGTACTGCTGCCGCGCGAACGTCTCGAGCTCGTCACCAAAGTGGTTGCGCACGAGCTCCTTCATGTACGCGTAGTAGAGCTCCTTGTCCTTGTGGTTCGTGAGCTTGTCGCAGAACACGCGCTCGCACTCATGCTTCCACGTCAGCAGAATGACCTGCCCGGGTTCCATCTTGGCGAGCTTGCCCTGCGTCACGCGGATGCCACCACCGGACGTGAAGGTCTCGATCGGCGTGAGCAGCACGCCCTGGAACACGCGGCTCAGCTCGCGCATGTTGAAGATGTAGTGGAACTTGGCGGGCGTCGGCAGCAGCTTCGCCTTGGTGTAGTTCCACAGGTCGATGGTCGCGCGCGTGAGCTTGCCGACGATCACGAGCGCCTCCTTCGAGAATGTGTCCTTGTCGAAGCGCCCAGCGAGCATCTGTCCGTAGATATCGTCGATCGACGTGAGGCTCGGCAGAATCAAGTTGAACAAAAAGAACTGCCGCTTGAGACGGTTCGGGATGTCGTTGCGGCCGCCGCCCGGGTGCCCCATCGCGGCGACGTACTGCAGGTCCTCGCATACCTTGAAGTCGCCGCGCCGGTCCTTGCTCAGGAAGCAGAACCCGCTGAGCTCGATGATCATGCGCACGATCTCGAGCGTCGGCTGGTCGCCCCACGCGTTCACGAGCGGCATGCTCAGATCGTCCAGGAAGACGGTCATCTTCTTGCCACCGGGAGGACCAAAGCTCTTGCCACCACGCTTGTCGAGCTCGCTTTCGACCGCGTTCTGGAACATGAACGGCGTCGTCGCGCTCGAGAAGTTGACGCGCTTGATGATCATCTGGTCGGGATTCAGGTCGTTGAAGAACATGAGCGCCGACGACGTCTTGGCGGTACCAGGGCCACCGACCATGAGCACGGGGCGTCGCTGCTTGTGCAGGTTCTCGATGAGGTACAGCGTGCGCACTGAGTCCATCGTCGGCACGAGCAGGTTGGAGAAGTCGAGCGTCTTGGCGCCACGCGGGTACTCCCACTTGGGCGGTCGCCAGACCTTCCACTCCCAGGATTGCGGGTCCACAAAGAACTCGTACACAGTCTGTCCCGGCTCGCACTTGGGCAGCAGCAGGTTGTCGTCGTACTGCCGCAGCCACTCGTCGAACTTGAGGCGGTCGTCCTGCTCCAGAAGCGCGCCGAGCGACCAGCAAAGGCAGTACAGGAACAGCTTCTCGAACTGCAGCGTGAGCTTGGCCGGGTCGCCCTCGGAGATCGTCGTGCCGTGCTCGCCCAGCAGAAGCCCCGTGAACAAGTGGAACAACCGCGACGCCTGGCCGACGCGCGAGACCGTCATGACGCCCGAGAGGTTGCGGTTGATGTAGTCGAAGCAGTGGCCCGGGTTCAGCGGGTTGTTCTCGCCCATGTACTTCATAAAGAGGTCGCGCAGGATGGCCTGGTGGCCCTCGGGGCGCTTGCGGATCCACGCTTCGACGACCGGCGCCCAGTCGAGGTCCGTGTCGCTGATAAAGACGATACCAGCGCGCGAGACGGTCGCGGGACTCGCGTTCACGAGCGTCTCGACCTCGAACATGAGCTTGACGTTCTCGGTCATGGGCATGCGGTCGCCGTTCGCGAGCGTGAGGATCTTGTTGTCGTCGAGCACCGTGTTGAGGTCCTCGATCCAGATCGCGTCCACGGGGCCGTCGCAGATGATCCACATGATGAACTTGTTGGCCTTGTTGTTGAACTTTTGCCACATCGCCGCGAACACGCCGGTCGTCCACTCGCCCGACATCGGGTCCACCTCGCCGTACATCTCGGCGGCGCGGATCGCCTTCGGGTTGAGCTTGCTTTGCTTGTGCACGACGTTGGTCGTGAGCGTCAACGCCTGCTGCAGGATGTCGAAGCACTTGGTCTTGCCGCCGCCTGTGGGACCGACCAACATGATGCCGTGCCGCACGAGCTGCGTCTCGTAAAGCTGGATGACCTTGTTGAACCAGCCCGCGTGGTCCACGAGCCCGGCCTTCTCGATCTCGCCCTGCAGCGTGGCCTGCAGCTCCGGGTACGACCCCTTCGGCGGCGACGGGATCGTCGGGAAGAGATCCGCGAGCAGCGAGAGGAACAGCGGCACGTCCTGCGCCACGAGCTTGGAGAGGTTCATGTCGCGCAGCGTCTGGTACAGCAGCTTGGCCTCCAGGTCGTTGCGGTTGTCGCGCTTGATCTTACCGGCGCTGCGCAGCACGGCGAGAATGTTGCGCAGCCCCCAGTCGTAGTGCTTCTGCGCCGAGAGCTGCTCCTTGCACGTGTTGTAAAGAATGTAAAACTTCTTGGCGAGCTCCTGGTACTCCGAGTACCCGACCGAACAAAGCTTGACCTTCATGATGATCTCAAAGTCCGGCACCATCATCGCGACACCGCGGAAGAGCGCCTTGAGGTTCTCTGGGAGCTCCTGACGCCCGGCGTATCCCGGGTTCATCGTGATGAAGAAGCCGCAGACCGGTAGCAGCAGAATGTTCTGCGGGTCGCCGGGAAACTGGAAGAACTTGGCGCCGGTCTTCTTGGCGTTCGTGATCGCCAGCACCTGCTGCGCGACGACCGACAGCACGGGCAACAGGATACGGTTGAACTCGTCGAAGCAGCCCCAGAGGCCGCCCTGGCAAAGCCCCTTGAAGATCTTGGCGCAGTCCGTGTACTTCTGCTGATCCGTGCAGTTGGTCACGACGACGTAGATGCCGAGCGTACGCCCGAGGTCCTTCACGGTCTCGGTCTTGCCCGTGCCTGCCGGACCCGCCGGCGCACCGCCAAAGTACATGCCGAGCGCCTGTGCGAGCGTGATATAGCAGCGATCTGTAAGCGGCGTGACCACGAGCCGCTCTTTCGAGCCGAGGTACTCATACTGATAGTTGAAGTCGACGTCTGTAATCGAGATGACGCATGCGCCGTCGCTGTTGCACTCGTCGCCGACGCTCGGGCGCCAGTAGAAACGCGCCTGCTTGAGCCACTCAAAGTCGTTCGGGTCCGAGATCTTCTTCTGCTTGTAGAGCGTCAGCAGATCGGTCATGACGTCGCGCTGGTGCACGTGGATCGTCACGAGCGTCTCGATCTTGATACGGTTCTGCTTGGAGCCGAGGTCGCCGAGACACCAGTTGCTGAGCTCGGTCAGCACCTGCGCTTGCTTGGTCGCAGTGTCCTTCATCACGTTCTTCTTGGCGCGGCACTGCTCAAGCGCCGTCTGGATGTCGCTGGTCCACATGAGCTGAATGCCCAGCAACGCAAACTGCGCGATGTAGCGGTCGACAAACTCACGCAGTCGCTTGAGGTCGTTGCCCGCGACGCCGATGTCGGCCGCGCACTGGCGGCAGATGTCCTTCATCGTGACCTGCATGTTGCGCAGCAGCGTCGCGAGCCAGTCCTCGATGTTGCCCTGCGCCTTGACGAGCTGCGAGAACCGCACCTCCTCGACGCCGCTCGTCATCGTGTGGATGATGGTCTTGTCTTTCTTGTCGTGCAGCACTTTCTCGATGGAATCAAAGACCTTCTCGTAGTGCTCGTTCATGCTGAGCGGGTCGGAGCCCTGTGAGAGAATCATGAGCAGCCCCGGGTTCGACACAAAGTAGAACCGCGGGAACTTGTTGCGCTTCTGCTCGAGGTAGCCCTCGAGACTCTTCTGGCACTTCTCGAGCTCGCTGTACATCGTCGGGAGACTCGACTTGAGCAGCTCGTTCGCGCAGCACTGCACGACATTCTTGAGCTCCTGGCTTTTCGTCATGATCTTGGCCCAGTCCTTGTCCACTTTCTGGAATTTCTTGGCTTCGACAGGCATCTGCTTGGCGATATCGCCGCCCGTGAACACGCTCTCGAGCGAACACCACAGCATCTGCACCTTGATCCAGCGCTCGAGCGTCTCGGACGTGTCTGAGAGCTGCTCGAGCTTGGTTTGCGCCTGCTCCTTGAACGGCAGCACGTGCCGCATGCTCAGCATCGTCTGCAAGTTCATCTGCGTCTCCTCAAGCTCCTCAACAATCGGCACGACGGCCTTGAGGATCGGCACGTTGCGGCCTTTCCAGTCGGCGAACTGGAACTCTTCGGTCTCCCACCGCGCCGCGATCTCGCCCAACTGGATCTCGATCTTGAGCTGCTTGTCGGCGCCGTCCGTGATCTCCTCGATCTCGGCCTTGTGCGCCACGATGTGTGCGTCCATGAGCGTCTGCAGCTTGAAGTCGGCCGCCATCACGTCAAACTTGGTGCCCGTGCGGTCCATGACGGCGTCCCAGTGCCGCTGCTTGATCGACTCCTTGCTCAGCTCCTGCAGCAGCGGCAGAATCTCGGTAAAGTCGTCAATCATGACCTTGAGGTCAGTGTACGCCTCCCACTCGCGCAGCTTGGCCGGCATCTTCTTGCAGCGCGACGAGAACGAGTCCACTTTCTCGGTCATCGTCTGTACACGCTCCGCGACCTGCAGCCACGGGATCTGCTTCCACTCCTCCATGGTCGACAGCACGTCCGTGTACAGCCCAAACAGTTTGTCCTGCAGCTGTAGCTCCTTCTTCGTGGCCTCGAGCTCCGGGTACGTTGTCTTGGGCAGCGCGAAGAGCTCCTCGCCCGAAGCATAAAGCTCAAACTTGCGCTCGCGGATCTTGTACTCCTCTTTGTATCGGTTGAGCCGCTCGACAGCCTCGCTCGGTGGGATACCGATGACCATCGGGCCGTTCGCGAGATAGTCCTCGCGGAAGTGCTTGACGTCGACGATAAACTCCTTGATGTCGCGCAGCAGCCCGCGCTTGAAGCCCGCCTGCGTGCGGCTGAGTTCGTCCGTGCGCTGCTCGGCGTGGTGAATGAGCTTGCGCCAGTTGCTGCGCAGCACCGACTTCTGGTCCATCTCTTCCTTCTCCATGAAGCCGTCGGGCAGATAGTACTCGAGCATCTCGTACATGTCGAGCACGGGGTTGATCTCCATGTTGATGCCGCTTTCCCGGGCGCGCACCTCTTTCAGCAGGTTCATGACGAACCGCAGCGAGTCGAGGTCCACGACCTTGCGGTTCAGCTTGCCCATGGTCGCGCGGAAGTACTCGGTCAGCGACTCCATCTTGCGTCGCGCCTGGTTGTGCAGGTTGTCGCTGAACTTGAGCTTCCACTGCGCGTTCTCGTGCTTGAGCTGCAGCTTGATGTTGCGCGTGTTGAGCGACAGCGCGCCGATGTTGTACACCGGCGTGAGCTGCGAGATCTCGTCGTCAATCTCGACGAACGACTTGAGCTTGCGCTCAAAGTCCTGCAGCTCCGGGTTCGTCTTGAGAAACGCCTCGTACGCGCCGTCCTTCTGCTCAAGCCATAACCACTCGTACTGCTTGAACGAGTTGAGGTACTCGGTCACGTTGTTGCGCAGCCCCTGCACGCTGCCCGTGAGCAGCAGCACGACGCGCACGATCTCAATGTCCTTGGTGATGCGGTCGAAGAACGTCGCCTTGGGTGCGTTGGAGCCACCCGCAGCGCCGCCTGCACCAGCTCCTCCGCCGCCTCCTCCTGCCGCTGTGGCGTTTGCTCCGGAGCCACCACCGACACCCGCGCTGCCTCCTGCGACTCCAGCGGCTGTGGCTCCCGCGGCGCCCGCTCCTGCACCGCCACCGGCCGCAGAAGATGAGGTCGAGGACGACGCGCCACCCCCGCTGCCGCTCTGCAGCAGACTGAGCAGCGAGGACTCGCTTTGGCCCCAGTCGAGCAGCTCCTTCGAGCAGCTGAGCACGGTCTGCGCGGCGCGGTTGATCGCGAGCTGGATGTCGTCGAGCGACGGGTGCAGCTGCACACGCGGCACGCTGAGCTGCACGTCGACTTCGAAGAACGGGCGCTCGATCGTGAACACGTTGGACGCCACGCGCGACGCGACACGCTTCTTGATCGTGTTGAGCGAGTTCTTGGTGCAGTGCAGCAGCGCCTGGTACATAAAGTGGTTGTAGTGGCGCTTGAGCTTGAGCGCCTCGTCCATCGAGACGCCTTCGATGTGCGAGTCGAGCGGGTACATCATGATGATCTTGAGCAGATCCTCGACCGCGTTCTCGATCTCGATGTTTTTGCCCTGGAGCAACGCGCCCGCGCGACGGATGTTGGCGCCCTGCATCGCGACAAACTCGTCGAGCGAGAAGCTTTGGTCCACGGGCAGATCCACGAGCATCGTCTTGCTCACGATGCGCATGTTCTTCTCGATGCGGTTCTCGATGATGTCGTTGATGTTGGTCACGAGCTCCTCGAGGTGCTGCAGCCCCGCGTGAATGTGGTTGCGGTACGCCTCAATGTTCATGCTCGTCCACGTGAGCGTGATCATCCCCGGCCGCAGCTTGAACTCCATGTCGTTAAAGTGCGGCCGCAGCAGCATCGCTGTCACGGGGATGACCTTGCCGACGATGCGGTCGTACTCGGCGAGCGCGTACTGCAGCTCGTTGAAGTACGTCTTGAACTTCTCTTCCTGCAGCAGCACGATCTTGGCGGCCTCAGGGATCTCGATGCCCATGCGGTCGAGGCACTTGGCTTCGCGCAACAGCTGCAGGATCTCGGGGTCAAAGTTGACGTACAGCTTACCGTCCTCCGGGTGTCGGATGATCAGCGTGGCCTGCAGTCCAGCTTTCGCGGTGTCGATGTACTGCACCCACGCCTGGTACCAGATATACTCGAACGCGACGAGCGTGCGCGCGACCTTGTTGTACATGCGGATGATGCGCTTGGCGTCCTTGCTGGCGAGCACGTTTTGGTTGGCCTCGAACTTCTTCATGGGTTCCTCGATGCGCTTGAGCAGGTGCCGCGACCACGTGATGTTGCCCGCGACCGGCGGCAGGTTCCGCGGGTACGGCGGGTTGTGCTTGTGCTTCTCGTACTGCGCGAGCACGTGCTCGAGCTCGAGTCCGTAGTTCTGGAAGATGACGTTGAACTTGGAGTCGAGGTCTGACTTGAGGTTCTCGCGCTGCAGAATGGTCTGGAACTTGCGCAGCAACTGCAGCGAGTGCTCGATGCTCGTGATGTTCTCGAACGAGTCGTTGATAAACTTTTGTAGTAGCCCCTCGAGGTCCGAGATGCGCACGTTGAACTCGACGTAGTCGCGGTCAAAGCGGTTGTTCTTGTAGTCGAGCAGGTCGTGGTTGCGGTACTGAAACTCGCGGATGATCGCGTTGAACTTGGCGATGAGGTCCTCCATGCCTTCGAGCTTGTGTTGCCCGAGCGATGAGAACTGGTGGATCGTCGTGAACATGTCGATGAGCTTGACGACGCGCCGGCAGAATAGGTCAAACTTGCCGAAGATCTTCATCTCGTTGAACTCAAACTGTTTCCCCTTGGGCGTCGCGAAGAGCTTGTCCTTGGTGATGCGGTACTGCTGCTGGTACGCCTCGTTGAGCTTGAGGCACGAGTCGAGGTGCCGCACGAGCTCCTCGGGCTCGCGGTCCCACATGACCTCGTAGGTCTCGCCGCCGGTGACGCAGCGCTTGCAGTTGGCGATCATCTGGTTGGTGATCTTGGCGAACAGGTTCGCCATGCGCTCGGTCGTGTTGTAGTACCGCGCGATCGAGTGGATCATCTTGATCGAGTTCATCAGCGCCGGCAGCGTATCGATGATCGAGCTCGGCGTTCCTTGGTACAGCGGAATGAGGAACTTCTCGAGCGTGAACAGGTACTTGACGTTGTCCTTCGCCTCGTTCGCGGCCTCTGTGATGCCGATGTCGATTTGCTTCCATCGCCGTAGCAGCGTCTGCACGCGCTGCTTGGTGTCGTCGCTCACGCTTTTCGTCGTGCGGCTCAGCACGTGGAACACGTCCTTGTATTCGTTCATCTTGAGCTGCTCCGTGATGCTCGTGAGCCGCTGCATGCGCCGCCGCCAGTACTCGAGCTCGCCCATCGGACCGTCGTCGTCCGACGCCCCCGAGCCTCCTCCTGCTGCGTCGTCGCTTTTCTTGTTGGTGCCATTGTCGCTCGACTGATTGCCCGAAGACGACGTCGTGTTGCTTTCAAGGTACGACGAGATCACGTCGCACCACTCGCGCAGCAGGTCCTCATAGTGCGCGATGAGTCGTGGCGAGTCGGCGGCCTGCAGTGCTCTGGCGCCACCGCCTCCGTTCGAGGTCGTCGCGGTCGCGTTGGCCGCGAGCTCAGCGAGCAGCTCGCGGTCGGGGCGCCGCAGCTCGAGCCCGCTGTCCATGCTGCTGAGCGCCTCCTGCAGGTCGCTCGCGAACTTGTCAGACTCGGCCATGAACTCGATCTTGAGGTCGGCGTCGGCCTTGCCCCACTCGTCCTTGGCCTTGAACATGGGCGAGAACAGCGACGTGATCGTCGTCTCGAGGTCGCGCAGGATGTTGGGCGCGAGCTCGCCGAACGTGAGCGTGTTGTCGCTCGTCTTGGTCACGTCCACGGGTTTGCCATCCGCGGTCGTGCGCAGAAAGTAGCAGCACTTGGCTTTGATCGGCAGCGAGCTCCCGACCGTGAGCCACAGCTTGCCCACGCGGACCTGAGGGATCGCTGCCGCGGCGGCGGCAGCTCCTGCTCCTGCTGCCGTTGCTGTTGTGGAAGAGGTGGAAGCCCCTGTGTCTGTGGCACTGGCACTGCTGCCGGCATCTGTCTGGTGGTGGATAAAGAGCTTGATGGCGTCTTTGCCGGCGAGCAACTCGTCGAAGAACCGGCGCACAGCGGCGTGCGCGAGAAACTCGTGGACGTCGCTGGTTGAGACCTGCGGCTCGAACGTCTCCACGAGCCGCTGCGCGACCCACTGCATGCGGGCGTTCCACATGGCTGGAGACACGAGCGCGAGCGCGAGACCAGCGTCGCCACGAGAGAGGGAGCAAGGAAGAGAGAGAGAGAGGGAGAGGGAGAGAGCCGCTTGGTCGATGCGCTCACGCCACACGCAGCGCTGGGAAGCAGGCCAGCGAGACGAGCGCCTGAAGGAGTGAAGCAGCACGGCGAGGCGCCGGCGGTTGGGCTGTTGGCCTCGACCGAGTGCGCACGTGAGTGAATGTACGACGCCAAACGACGCGTCGCTTCCCGACCGCTCGCGTCCCCCGAGCGCCAACGCCAACGCCCTCGACGCTTCGACCCTTCACGGTCTGTTGTTCTCTCTCAGACACGTAGATGTAACAGCTCTTGGAAGAGAGGCAGAAGACAAGTACTCGAATGGATTGGGAGAGAGTGCTGTTGAGAGCTACCAGGACAGCGCGTCCTCCGGTCGCTCGTCGACCTGCATGGGGTAGAACATGGTGCTCTCGAGTCCGCACGTGACACAGTCGATGTTCGCGAGCCACGGACGCTCGGGCGGCACGCCCTCTATCAGTAGCCGCTCGCACGCGGGCGTGCAGCCGCCGCTCACGAGTCGCGGGTTGACGAACGCGGCGTCCATCCAGTCGGGAAAGACCTCGATGCGCGTGTAGTCGAAGAAGAACCACGTGAGCGTGTTGCGGCTCGCGTTCACGCCGTCGCTCGGCAGCCGAGAGATGTTGAGCTCGCGGACCACGAGCGTGTCGAGTCCCTCGAGCATGATGAGCTCGGCGGGCACGTCGGTCAGCGGGTTGCCATTGAGCACGAGCACGTAGGGCACCAGTCGGTAGAGCACCGCGGGGACATGCGTGAGCTGCGCGTGCTCGATGTACAGCGTCATGCCGAGGGGCCACGAGGCGTCGAGGTCGTCGGGCAGCCACGCGACGTTGGAGACCGAGATCTCGATGTCGAGCAGCAGCGGTGGAAAGCGCCGTGAGCGCAGACCATCAGGCACGGTGCCATTCGGAAACATGGTGCGCACGGCGTAGAACAGCCGCAGGTGGCGGTGCCGCTCGGCGTCGAACGCGGCGTCCAGCGGCCACGAGACCACGGTCGAGTTGTAGAGCTTGGCGCCGATCAGCGCCGTCAGCGACTGCACGAGCGGCGGCATCTCGACCGCCGCGCAGTGGCGGATCGCGACGTGCACCAGCGACGCCGTGTGCACCTGAGACAGCGTCGCCGCGATCTCGTCGGCGCGTCCACCTCTTGAGAGGTGCTGTGGCGCCTTCGGGTGGCATGAGAGCTCGACGAACGCGCACGCAGGGCGGCGCACGAACCATGGACGCAGCTCGAGTACACAGGACGGCGGTCGAGGCTTGAGCTCCGCATGGAGATGCACCCCCAGCACGAAAGCACCGTGCATCAGCATGAGCGCGTACACAAAGCGCCGTGTGCCCTTGCGCTGACTGGAGTGGAAGCTCGAGACGACGCGCTCGGGGGCAACAGCAGCAGGACTGAGGCTGTGGTTGTGGTGACTGTGGCTGTGGCTCCGCAATAGTGCCTTGATGTCTTGCAGACAGCCCAGCAGACTGAGCGAGTAGACCAGGCGGCTGGCGGCGTCGCCCCACGAGCTGAAGAGCACGATCTGCGTCTCGTTGATCCACTGCAGCAGGTAGTGGTCCGTGTAGATGAACACGTTGGAGAACGAGTGCAGTTCGGGGCGGTAGACGCGCACGTACGACAGCGCGAGCAGTGTCGAGACCCCGACGGTCGACGCGACGCCGAGCAGCAGGTCGGTGAGCAGACACAGCGTGCGCTGCAGTGTGGTATTGTGCGGCACGACGCGGTGCAGCACTGGCGTCGACCACGCGTTGAGCACGAGCAGCGCGACGTACGTGCGGTTGAGCCACACGCGCGGCAGCAGGCGGCTCATGCGGTACGCCTGGTACGTCTGCAGCATCGTCTCGACAGCCTCACGCGCGAGGAACACGACCTCAAAGTGGCGGCTCTCGACGCCCAAGAGCCCGTGACGACCGAACAGCACGCGGTGCAGTGCTCGCGGCGCCCACAACAGGCGCTGTGTCGTAGTTCGTAGCGACGCCAGCGAGTTTCGCACGGTGTTGATGTTGCTGCTGGTGCTCGGCACGACACGACAGCGCTCGTGGCACGAGGAGAGCGAGCGCTTGAGCGGTGGCAGCGCGCGTTCGAGGACTGGAAACACGAGCGCGACGATGTGCAGCACCGCGATGACGATGTGACCCGCTGCAATGCGACCAAAGTACTTGACCGGCACCGTCAGTGCGTTGGACTCGAAGTTGTAGACGAGGTACGTGGACGGCAGGAACGCGTAGAGCGCGCCCGCCGCGATGAAGTAGCACGCGCAAAGTGCGTGCAGCGCGTAGACCGCGAGCCACGTGACGAGTACAGCGAACAAGCGCCTCGGGACGACGTCGCGGACGCACGGACCGACGGCACGGAGACTCGGCGCTTTCATTTCGTCAGGCTTCAAGTACTCGATGAGGGAGCGTGTCGTGGCTTTCGTTGAGGAGCTTTCTCTCTTTCCTTTGCTCTCCCTCTGTGTGAGTGTTGCCAAGAAAAGCGTGGCTCGACGGTTAGAGCGAACGACGGCATGCGAAGGCGTCAAATACTAAAAGCTTGTATTACGAAGGGGGAGAGTGACTATGAGACTCGGTGTCAATCGTGACGGAAGGCTGCGGAGACAAGACGTGCCTTCAGTCCTCGCCAGTCGTCGCGGTCGAGCGCTTCTTCTGCCACGACATCTGCGAGAACTGCGGACTCTGAGGCACCGTCGCCTTCTTCCTCGCGGCGAGCGTCGGGTCCACCAGCGTCTTGGCCGTCGCTGTCAGCTTGGACGTCGCCGTGAGGCTGCTGCTGCTGCTGCTACTACTGCTGGTGGTGTGGCTGTTGCTGCCCATCGAGTGCGTCGTCGTAAGCATCGCGGCGCTCACTGACGACGGCAGCCGTGCAAACGTCTTCTTGGTCACGAGGTTCACGTAGAACAACCGACCTGTCTTAGGGTCCGTGCGCCGCTCCCAGTCCTTTGGCAGCGTCGACTCCTTGCTGCCGCTCGATGACGGTCCGTCATTGCGGCTGCTCGACGCCATCGCCGAGGTCGAGAGACTCGCGCCGCTGCTGGAAGAGAGACTCGATCTCCGAGCGGTCGCTGCCGACGACGACGTCGTCGCCGTCGTATGTGGCTGAGCTGTGCTGCCAAAGATATTGTCCATCGGTCGGTTGTTCGCAGCCATCGAGCTGCTACTGCTGCTGCTCGTTCCGGTGCCTGCACTGGCATTGCTGGGATGCTTCCATGACGACACCTTATGCAGCGTGTCGTAGTAGTACTCGCGACCCGACTTGGAGTGGATGCGCTTGACCCATCCGTCCGGAAGGATCTCTTTCGCCGACGCCGACGACGACAGCGAGCTGCTGTGGTGACTCGAGGACGCGCGCGCTGACGTCGACGTCGTCGACGTGGAGCTCGTGCTTGATCGAGAGCTCGTCACGCGTTCCGGGTGTCGGTACGCGTCGTTCTTCTCGTCGCCGTGGTCCCTTGCAGAGGACGCGCTGTGGAGCGATGCGGACGATGCGCTTTGCTGGTTGGACGAAGACGACGCGACCGACGTCGACGACGATGAACGCGATGATGGCATCGCGGTGCGCGACGCCGACGAGTACAGCGGCTGCCGCTTGTGCAGGATCGCGGTCGCGCCGCTGCTCGTGCTGTGCACGGCGGCGTGCGGTCGAGAGGACGCGGTCGTCGTAGCCGTTGCGCCTGCAACCGAGGGACGTGGGTGACCCCAGCGCTCGCTGCTGCTGCTGCTGCCATGATCGTTGTTGCTGCGCGTCGCTGGTTCATCGTGGTCGTGACGCCGCGAGGTCGTTGCGGCAGCCGCTCTGCGAGCCGCTGCTGCGCCTGCTGCCGCGCCCGTCGCACTACGGGGACGTTCGAGTCGCCCGCTGACCGGACGACGAGCGCGCTCGACCTGAATAATCTCCTCGCGGTCCTCTTCATCGTCGTCGTCGTTTTCTTGTGGATGCATCGCCGCTGATTTATGGTTTGCAGCAGTGCTCTGTGCCTGTGGCTGTCGCAGATACGACGTCGTCGTCGTTGTTGTGGTGCCTGCACTCGTATTGGTACTTGCATGAGACAACTTGTTGGACGCTGTCGTTGTCGTCGTTGTTGTCGCAGAGGGCATCGCTGGCTTGGGACCGTCGCGCTTCTGCTGCGCTCGTCCGCTCGACGCCTCCGAGACGACCGAGTCGTCGTCATCTGACTCTGGCTGCTCCTCACGCTCCTTCTCATTGAGCTGCGAGGAGCGCTCGCTCACCATCGTTGCAGTCGTCGTCGATGCCTTCGTCGAGACATCACTTGCGAGCGAGTGCATCGTAGCGTCACCGCGCGCCTTGTCACCACCACCGTTCAGCGGCTTCTCGTCCTCGCTGTCGCTTTCATCTTGCTGCTTGTGGGTCTCACTTGGCTTCTCAGTCGGTGGAGGAGCTGATGCCGTTGGGTTCATCGCTGGCTCAAACTGCTGTGCCGTGGAGATCGGTGACGGCTGTAGCATCTTGTTGACCATGGGTTGTTTCGCAATGTCATGAGGCCGCTCCTTCACGTCCGCATGTGATACAGCAGCGACCGGTGCGGATGTCGAGGCTGCCGCGCCGGAATTACTATTGCTTGAGCCTGATGCCTTGTGGCTCGCTTTCTCTCCGCTACTGGTCGTCGTGGGCTCCCGTTTGGCAGCAGTAGCAGCAGCTGAGGAAGACGTCGAAGCATTACTAGTAGTCCGTTCCTCTTGCAGCAGTCGCACTTCGTCCTGAATGAGTTGGCGCAGATGGCTGAGCGGGAACTCCTGATAGTCAAACTCAAAGTCAAACGCTCGCGCGACGACAAACTCGGGTGGATCGCCGAGCTGCTGACGGATACTCTTGAAGTACGGATGCGCCAGCGCCTGCTTCGCGCTGATGCGTCGCTCTGGGTTGATACACAGCAGCCGCCGCAAGAGGCTCAACGCCTCGGGCGATGCCTTGCGGAAGAGCTTGGTGATCGAGTCGGGCGAGCACGGCGGCAGGCTCTCGAGGAACTTGAGTGCGTCGCCCTCGACCACATAGCCGCGCTTGTCGGGCGTTGGCACGGGCAGCACTCGAAACACGCGCGAGAGCTGGTCGATGAAATCGGAGCCTGGGAACATGGGTTTGCGATTCAGGAGCTCACCAAAGATGCACCCGATCGACCACATATCGACGGCCTCGCCGTACGTTCCGTTGGGTGCCAGCATAATCTCTGGCGCACGGTACCAGCGCGTGACGACGTACTCGGTCATGAGGTCTTTTCCTTTCTCGTGCGTAGCGCTCGCGCTGGACGTCGCACTGCTGCGACCGCCATGCGGAATGTATCGCGAGAGCCCGAAGTCGGTGATGCGCACATCGCAGTTCTTGCTCACTAGGATGTTGCCTGGCTTGAGGTCGCGATGCAAGACGCCGTTCTCGTGCAGCACCTTGGCCCCACAAAGCAATTGGTACATGATAGCACTGTGCGTTGAGCATATCATAAGGTTAGTTGAAGAAGAAGACACTGAGATCGGCTGAGAAGAACGTACGCGATGTGGGCTTCTTCGAGCTTGGTCTTGCTTTGGATGAGGCGGTGCAGATCCGTATCCACGAGGTCCATCATGATATACAGTTCGTCTCGCTCTGTGCACGTGCTCAAGTTTTGCAACGATGCGATCTACAGCAGACTCTCGATGAGCAGACTGTCAATTGACCTGTGCTGTGAAGCGACAACGTACGTTTGGGTGGTGGCCGAAGTACCGCATCAATCGGATCTCTCGTAGCGTGTGCTTGGCGTCCCACTCGTCTCCGGCCATAGGCGTGATCTTCTTGATGGCCACGTTCTTCTTTGTCGTCGTATCCGACGCCGCACTGACACACACCACGCATTAGTTCGCTGCATCTCTCTTCCTAAGAAAACATTGCTCTACATACCACACGATGCCGTACGAGCCCTCCCCGAGCACTTGAAGGGGCTTGTACTGCGGCGGCACGTTGAACTCGCAACCCTTGATCGCGAATCCGCGGCCTGCAGGCATGTCGTTTGCGACGCGAAGCGCCTGCGGCTGTGGCTGCGCCGGTCCAGCAGTCGATTTCGCAGGATCTTCTTGGCCGTCCGCCTGTTGCTGTGCGCGCTTCTTGCGCTCAGCATCGTCGCGCTCGCGGAAGGCGCGGACCTCGTCGCAGATAAACTGACGCAATGTCGACAGCGGCAGTGACTGCTGCTCAAACGCAAACTCGAGCGAGTGGCCGAGCTTGAGCTCTGCGATTTCGCCCCATTCCTCCTTGACACCATCGAAAAATGGGTGCGCGAGTGCTTCGTCCGCCGAAATGCGTTGTTTCGGGTTGAAACAGAGCAGCTTCTTCATGAGATCGAGCGCTAGTGGTGGACCGCTCTTAAACAGTCGCTCCATCGCGTTCTCGGGCGTCGGTGGCAGCGACTGCAGAAACTTGAGCGCGTCCTTCTCGATCGTGTAACCACGCTCGTCCTTGTCGGGGATTGATACGACCTTGAACACGCGCGTGAGCTGATCCATGAAGTCGGTGCCTGGAAACATGGGCTTGCGCGAGATCAGCTCGCCCAGAATGCACCCGACGGACCACATATCGACCGAGCCGTCGTAGCAGCCGTTGGGCGCGAGCATCAGCTCGGGCGGTCGGTACCACCGCGTGACGACGTACTCGGTCATAGGCGACACGATCTTGGCGGCGTTCACGCTCACTTCGTCGTTCGCTTGCTGGTCCCGCGGGATCATCCGCGCGAGGCCAAAGTCCGTGATCTACACAGGCCATCGCAATGTCAGCTCTCATGATACAGAGGCCTCCCCCACAGTACCATGTACCTTGAGTTCACAATCCTTGTTGAGCAGCAGGTTCCCAGGTTTGAGGTCACGATGGAGCACGCCATTGTCGTGCATCGCCTTGACACCGGAGAGAATCTGGAACATGATGACCCGTATGTGGCCCTCCGTCAGCGGGCAGGAGCTTTGGATTAGCCGGTGCAGATCCGTGTCTGCGAGCTCCATCATCATGTACAGCTCATCCTTGTCCTCGCGCATGCTCAGGTCCTTGAGCGAGATAATCTAGCACCACAATCCGTCAGTCAGATTCAAACTCAATCAATCCCTCGGCAACAGTCCTAAGTGCGGTCAGTCCTACATTCTCGTGCGCACCGAGGCAGCGCATCAAGCGGATCTCGCGGAGCGTATGCGTGGCGTCCCACTCGTCGCCAGCCATCGGTGTGATCTTCTTGATCGCGAGCTTCTCGTTCGTCTCAGTGTTGCGTACCGAGCACACGACGCCGTAGGAGCCCTGGCCAATCGCGTCGATGGGCTTGTACTTGGGGTCGACGTGAAACACGCAGCCGTTGATCGTGAAGCCGTCATCGTGCACCACTGGCGCCGCGCGCTCGCGCTTGGCCATCGCTCGCTCGCTATCTCGCTTCGTCAGTTGCCCGAGGCGGTCCGCGTTTCGCGCTGTGTCGGTGGCGGCCAGACAACGCGCTCCTCACACGAGGTTTGGCTTGGTTTGGGTTTGTCCGCTCACCCCTCGTTTCAACGTGGCAGTGGTGGCCGAAAAGAAAAGCTAATCTCGGACTTCGGGCGGGATTGTGCGCGGCAAGGCTCAACACACCACACGATCAAGGATGCGAGCAGTTGTTGAAGATGTTTTTCAACTGGTACCGCTCAGGAAACGGAGCGCTGCCGCCACGCAACGATGCTCTGCAGTGCGTCCCTCCCGTGAGTAGAAGCAGCGCGGCTTGAGGTCTGGCGCGCTGTCTTGCTGGCCTGCTGCTGGCTTGGTGCTCTTGCTTTGCTTGGTGCTTACTTGTCCACGCCAAGTTCTGATGAGAGAGAGAGAGAGAGAGAGAGAGAGAGAGACTCGGGCGCTCGCTGCGCATGCGATTGAGGTTTCAAGACTCAGTATTTATAGGTATCCAGCATCGTCGCGCATCATGCGCTTCTCTCTCTCTCTCCTCTCTCTCTCTAGCTCTACCTCTCTTGCTGACGCGGACGCTGCGCTGGCGACGCACGCGAGGGAACGCGAACGCAACGCAGCGGCGCCGGTCGTTTTGAAACGATGGCGCGCAACGGACACACGTCGTTTCGTGCCACCAGTAGCTCCATTCCCTCGATAGAGTGCCTATAGCATGGTTAGTGACATGGGTTCCTTTTAGAACGGGAGCTTCCACCACGCGATGAACTCGCCCCACGAAATGCTTCCGCTGTGTGTGTGTGTGTCATCGGGAGGCACGCGCGCGATGAGTGAACGCTGCTGCGGTTTGTTGGGCTGTAGGAGGGAGATGTGGTGCGTACCTTTGGTCCGAGTCGAATTCCTTGGCGAGATACTGGAGCTCGATTTCGGACAATGGCTCGCCGAGGTCTTCTGCAATGTCGCGTAGCTACAGAATGTCAGTTCACTTGGTCATGCTTGTGAGCATGGATGTGTGTTTGGTGGTAGTACCTCGTCGACGTCAATGTCTCCCGACCCGTTCTAAGCAACATCATGACACTATCGACCTGCACGAACTTGCGACAATCCGCACAAAGGATGAACTTGCCTGGTCGTAGTCATCGAAGATCTTCCGAAGCTCCTGCTCGTGCTCCTCCGACAAAGATGCCGCCTGTTACACGCCGTGAATGAGTAGATGGATAACGCTCTCTCGTGGATAGATCATGAACACTCGTACCATGATCGTTGGTCTCTTTCGAGCGTGCGCGCGATTGATGGACAACAAAACACTAGTGAGAACATGGAGCGATCCTAGGGCCGCGACCTTTCGTGCACTTGATGTGACCCACACAGTTGAATGCTTTTGACAGACCTCTCTACTGTCAAATCAATAGCAACTGCAAAACACATAGGATTAACTTTAAGAAAAGCTCAAATTGTGAAGGCGGATCTTGATGGAAAGATCCGTCCGGGTGCGAGCGGCGTCACTCACTCGTCGCAGAACTCGTTCGTTTGCTCTCAAGTCGCTCACTTTCTCACACACACGATCTCCAAGCTCCAGCTTCTACACAGACAATGCTGCGCTATCGCTGGACGCTTTTGCTGCACGCGTCGACGTTGGCGGTGCTGTCGCTGGCTGCGCGCGATCAGTCATGTGACGACGGCTCCAGTGTCTCTACGACGTGTGGCTTTGTGTTGCCAGATCCCGATCTCATCGCGTATTGTCCGTCGGACGAGATCCTCGCGCTTCGAGGCGGCTGCTACACCTGCGTAGAGCCATCGACGTGTCTCATTCATGAGCTCCGCAACTCGGAGCCAGCTCCAGGGGATGACAACTTCTCCAACACATTGGCGGCCGCGTCACCTCCAGACACCACGACAGACCTGTTGCCGTCGGACGATGTGCCTCCGATGGCTGACGACCTGAACGTGCTCTTGGAGCCAACAGTCGCCAAGATCCACGCACAACCCGGCGCGATCGTGTCCAGCAGCAGCCTGTCATCGCGCGAGAGCAGGACGATCAACGTCAACGCCGACCTTTCCAAGTGGTACTTTGCGATCCCAGCGTTTCTGGCGGTCGCCGCCATTGGTGTCGCGATCCACTCGCGCATGGACGGCGCGCAAGACACGTTCCATCGACTGCCGGACGACGATCACGAGGAGATCAATCCGTTCTGCGAGAACCCGTCGAGTCCGACGAACGACGAACCCACTGACGACGACGATCTCGAGTTTGGTGGCATGCACGTGGACAGCGACGCAGACGATCTGCCGATTGCAGACCAAGCGCGACTCGCCGCGATGCACGAGCGTGTCGTCACTTGAGTTGCTTGTTTTTTTTTTCTTCATGTTGGGGAAGCTTGATTTGTATACAAAAACCCGTTGTCTAAGGCATTAAGAGGCGTGTTGAATTCTCATCTTTCTACTCTTGATCTCGCTCATACAGCACGCTGCCGTCGCGGCGAAGCACTCGCGCAAAGTACTTGCGCTCGATGACGCCGTCGTCGCCAGCACCAGGACTCAAGATGACGTTGTTGCTCGAGCGATAAAACGGGATGCCGTCCTGCAACGCGAGCGCCATGTCCACGTAGATCAGCACGTCGCAGCTCGTGCGCATGCCGCTGACCACGGTCCCAACCGGCACCTCGTTTGATGTCATGTGGATGTGGTTGCGCGTCATGCGACGCAGCCCAGTTTCCCAGATACTCTCCCAGAACTTGGTGTACGTGCCGTGGATGCACTTACTGACCTCGGTCGCGTCAGTGATCGGCGTGAGCAGCTCGTCATCTTCGACGATCGACAGTGAATGACCTTGATTCGCCCGGATGTACTTGATGGTACCAGACTCGTCGGTCGTGATCGTGAAGCGTTTCTTCGTGTTCGTGCGCACGACGTCTTCGATCTCGGCTTCGTTTGTCGACTGGAAGAGCGGCAAACGCAGCAATTGCTGCAGCTCCACGTAGCCCGATGGCCGCATGTCGAGGCCGAGTTCCACTGCACCATGACGCAGCGCGTACGACAGCGTCTTGGAGAGTCGCACCTCAGGCGGGTCGTCCTTGCGGCCCCGGAGGTGCTGGCGTCGCCTGCGCGTCTTGGTGCCTGGCTTGTTGGACGCCATAGCTGGCTGTGTCGTTGCGTCAGGCGATGGCAGCGTCGACATCAGTTCGGGCGGAAGAGCGAACGGAATGGAATTGTGAGTGAGCTCTCGTTCATGCGTTGTGGCAAAATAGTGTGGTGCACACCGAGAGATCCAAGTGTGAGTGATGGTGTCAATGTGGATACCAAAAGGGTGTGGTGCACACCGAGAGATCCAAGTGTGAGTGATGGTGCCACTATGAATACCGGTAACGTACCGATAGTTCTGTCCAGTTTGATGTCGAATCTCCATTTGACACCGTGTGGCCCATCTCATGGACATCGGTGGTGGCACCACCGATGACTGAATCTCGGGCGCCATCCCATCGTGGGACCTGCATCTCAATGGCATCCAACGGGAGCCTTCACGTCGCTCGCGTGTAAAGCGCTGCAAGAGTCATGCGCGTGGGCAGCCTCAGCTTATGGCACGTGACCATGTCAGTCGCCGGAAGAGCCAGCAGACGGAGACGACTCGTCAGAGCAGCAAGCCAGCAGCACTGACCTCATCAAGCGCGCAGGTGCCGATCTGGGTCAAGACAAAGAACCATCGGCCACGACGGATCGGATTCTTTCTTTGCGGCGGTTGTCGAGACCTACAACGTGTGGCATGAGGAGCAGCTCGCATCAGACGCCGTCCCGCGTTTGACTTGGATTTTGTATGCGCCATGTTAGCGGAGACCGGCTTGTTGGTGTCGAGCGCCCGACAAGATTCGACAGCTGTCGGTTCTGCGTCTGTCACTGTGGGATCAGATGCGTCTCGACAGCTTGTCCGATCTCTTTCTCCATCACTTGCATTCTCTCTCTCTCTCTCTCTCTCTCTCTCTCTCTCTCCTCTCTCTCTCTCTCTCAGACGGAGAGTCTCTGCTCCTCTCGCTCATTTCCTGTCTCGTTGGACGCCGCTCACACCCAGCTGCCGCCTCGAGTCGAGCAGCTCCGTCCGCTCCATTGAGCGAGTGATTGATTGATCGACAGTCTCACTCTCCATCTGATCAGCAAGCAACTGCCCATCGACGGCCGACGTCTCGCCTCTCCGCATCGAGCCGCGTTGCTCTCTCTCTTCGTCATTCTCTCACCGTCGTGCGGCCGTCCCCACTCGACCGACGGTGCATCCCCCCCCCCACACACAGATAAAGGATGCAGCATCTTCCTGACCGGCAGCCGTCGACCATGTCGTCGGGCAGTCGCTTCCGCGAGTCGACCGACAGCGCGCACATGACGGACATCCGCACGCCGGAGCTGCAGGACCCGCACTACGAGCACCGCTACGTGCTGCAGGACGACGAGATGGTCGCGCACGAGGTCGCGTACCAGTTCCAGTCGACGCGCAAGAAAGTGTTTCTCGGCATCTCGTTCTTCCTGCTCGCGATGGCGTCGCTCTACTTCTTTATGGTCGCCATCAAGCTCGTGAGCGAGGGCATCACGCTGGCCGCGGGCTGCGGCACCAAGGGCGCGTTCAACTTTGCCAACAACCCGATCGCGGGGCTCATGATCGGCACCATGTCGACCGCGCTGATCCACAGCTCAAGCACGATTACGTCCATCACCGTCGCGCTCGTCGGCACCAACAGCCTCACGATCCGCCAGGCGGTGCCCATCGTCATGGGCGCCAACATTGGCACGTGCGTGACGTGCATCATGGTCGCGTTCGCGCAGGTCGGCGACCGCCGCCGCTTCGAGCGCGCGATGGCGGCCGCGACCGTGCACGACATGTACAACATTTGGTCGGTCATCGTGATGTTCCCGATCGAGGTCTTCTTCCACCCGCTCGAGAAGCTGTCCAAGGCCATGTCGCACGCGCAGACCGACGGCGGCGCGTTCAAGAGCCCCGTCGACGCCGTCGTGAATCCGCTCGCGGATCTCGTCATCAAGGTCGACAAGGACGCCATCTACGCGGTCGCATCCGGCGAGAAGAGCTGCATCAAAGGCACGTCATTCCTCGTGGGCGGCGTATTCCATGGCGCCGGCATGAGCGACGCCACGACCGGTGCGCTCGTCGCAACGATTGGGTTCCTCATCGTCATTGGGTCGCTCATCATGCTCATCCGCATGATGTCGCGCGTGTTTCTCGGTCCGACCAAGCGCATCGTCGCGCGCGCGCTCGACTACAATGGCTACCTCAACATCCTCATCGGCACAGCGCTCACGTTCGTCGTACAGTCCTCGACGCTCGTCACGTCGACGCTCACGCCGATGGCGGGACTCGGCGTGATCACGCTTGAGCAGGTCTACCCGCTCGCCATGGGCGCCAATCTCGGCACGACCGCCACGGCGCTGCTCGCGTCGCTCGTGACCGCGAGCCACAACTCGGTCGCGATCGCGCTCGTGCACTTCTGGTTCAACACGTTCGGCATCCTTCTGTTCTACCCGATCCCGATCACGCGGCGGCCGGTGCTGGGCTGGGCGACTGCGCTCTCGCGATGGAGCGCTGCGTGGCCCATGGCGGCCGTCATCTTCGTTGGGCTCTGCTTCGTCGGCGTGCCTGGCGTTGCGCTAGGTCTCGTGTACATGTGCACGGCGTCGCACTCGGCGGTTCGCATCGTTGGCTGGGTGCTCGCGAGCCTCACGGGACTCGCGTTGCTCTCGGCGCTCTTCTGGTACGTCGAGCGCGGCGGCCGCGAGTGGTGGTCCTCGTTTCTCGAGCGGAAACGTCTCGAGCATGAAGCTCAGCAACAGCCACCGTCGGCAGCAGAACCGAAAAGCACGATTCTCGACATCGTTGCATGAAAAGAAGTGGATCGAGTGGGTGTGGGTGACGTAGTAGAGTCAGGGATTAATATTTTCGTTAAGGAACGAATGGAAGTTCATGCTGTACACAACAAAGAGAGCATCGTGGATTGGGACGCGGGAGAGAGTTGCTCTTTGCTCTGTCGATTCCCAATCGGAACTGATTGCGCCCATCGTATCGTAGTAGCCGTAATGTCTCTATAAGCAGATTCAAAGAATGGAACTCTAAAATCCAACCGCGCGACTCGCCTACATCTCACGACCTCCCCGAGACCGGGAGAATATCTTTCATCATGGGCGACGCCACGTTCTTGCCGACGGAGCCGCGGTTTGGCTGCTCGGACGTCAGTCGCTGCGAGCGCTGCGAAGGTCCGTTGAAGTGCGACGCATTGGGCGCTCGGGACGCCGGCGAGCTTGGGTGAACGGCTGACTTGGCCGAGTTCATCAGTGCGAACATGTCCTTGCGGATGGAGACGACGACCGCGAACGACGATAGCCAGAAGCACGTCAAGAGACCACCGTGCGACGCGATCTCCTGCGCCTTCTTACCGTTGAAGAGCCCGCTCGTGTGACCGAGATAGGTTTCCTCCGAGAGCGTGTACGACGCCGCGCCCATGCCGCTGTAGTGCGTACCGCACACAGCGACGCCCATGATGAACGCACTACCGAGGCGAAGGCTCTCGTAATTGGGCCAGAACGTCAACTGCAACCAGGAAAATGATCAGTCATTACAGCAATGATACTGCTTGATGAAACATACCGCTCGAAAGAGAATCCAGAACGCGGCGTTGGCCGTCACGAAGGCGATCACGCACGAGAGAGCGACGTAGCCCACGTCGAAGCTCATCTTGGCGTTCGAGCGCTGCGCTGTCATCCCGAAGTAGTGCATGCCGAGCACTCCCAGTGCCGTGAACACGCCGCCGAACAGAATTCGCCACAGACGAGAGAAAAGCGCTGTGAACTACGAGCGATGTGTGTGGTTACGAGCCGTGGTTCTCACCGTTCCCAGTGTGTAGTTGCGACAAACGCACCTTAAGCTTGCGACCGACTGCGTCTCGCTTCACGACCTGATCCATCGCCATGTTCTTGAGTCCTTGCGCCTGTGCGGATTGAGGTTCCATCATCAGTCAGAAACGAAAGCTCGGAAAAACTGGCAATCACTTGTCCAATCAATATACCAGCAGCTCTTTGCGTCTCGCCTGCTGAACCTCGAGGAAGAACGGATCCTTGGACGCGATGAACAGACCGATGTAGACGCCGCCGACCGCAAAGAAGAATGACGCGATGGTCCATCCAGGTTCGAAGTTGACCTCGAGCAACGTGTTGTCTTCGAGGCGGATGTTCAGTGCGTTCATACCCGTGAAATGCACACACCAGATTCCGCAGCCGCCGAGTGCGAGCGCCGAAAGTACCAGGAGCACTTGCTTCGCGCGTCGCCCTTCAATCATTCGCCATTGCTCCATCAGTTGGATTGCTAGCAAGTGAATGTGACCATCATTAGATCGAGGTAGTGACGCTCAATCATCACGAAGACACATACTGCAGTAACTGCCGGTGACCGAGATGAGGTACGACAGCGCGATCGCGCCGCCCTCCCAGTGCTGCGAGAGGTCATGCGCCATGGTGCTTGCTCTTGCGTTGCTACCAGTGCGTCGGAGATGCAATCCGCAACTCCTTTTCTTGCTGACGACGACATCGCTTTTCGGGCTACAGTCCAAAAACAACCACTGATCTTGAACACACCCGTCAACCGGGACAATTCAGCCACGACAAACTACAGTAAAAAAAAAATAGATATGGCTTGGTGTTCTAGTGCTGGTGCGGATTCTACAGTAGCGTGAACTCTACTTCCGTGACGCCGATGGAGGCATCGGCACGACTGACGTTGGTTTGGCGTTCAGGTAATAGCTGTTCGGTCCTGCGGTGTGTTCCGAGTGATGCTGTGACACGTTACCTCCTCCGTTGGCTCGCGACTGCCGACTCTTGTCGACCGTCGTGCGCCCGCCGTGGGATGTCGACGACATAGCAACCTCCTTTCGTAGCGTCACAACGACCGCGAAGGATGACAGCCAGTACGAGAACAGCAATGAGGCGTGGGACGCGACCTCGGATGCCTTGGCGCCGTCAAGCAGGAACTTCGTATGCTCTGCGGGGTTTTCATCAGAGTACTTGTACTCAGCAGCTCCCATCCCGCAGTAGTGAGTGCCACAGACGGCAACGCCCATGATGAGCGCACTTGCGAGACGAAGGTACTCGTACGGCCAGAACGTAAGCTATCATGCGATTAGCTCGCGTGAGGGACTGCAAACGGATTGTTGGTCAACTGGGCAAGACGTACCCCTCGGAAAAGAATCCAGAATGCGGCGCTCGCTGCAAACAATGCAACAAGACCCGACGCGAAGACAACTTCAGGATGGAACGTCATGGTAGCGTTGGTGCGCTGAGCGACCATTCCGCAGTAATGCATCGCCAGCACACCAAGCGCGGCGAAAATGCCTCCACCCAAAATGCGCCACAATCGAGAGAAGAGGGCATTGAACTAGAAAACGACGTCCGTCAATCAATCAAAACGAAGCCATGACTATTACCGCAGCTCGCATTCCCGTACCTTGATCTGCTTGCTCACTTGGTTTTTCTGCTTCACCATCGCTTCCATTGTCATGTTTTGCATTCCCGTGGTCTGGAGGATAACAACAAAACGTGATTTTGGGTCGAGAAACAGGAGGTTCGATCAGTCGCCCGTACCAACAGCTCCTTCCGCCGTGATGCCTCGAGTTCAAGGAAAAACGGGTCCTTCGACGCAATTTCGAGACCGACAAACACGCCGCCAATCGCAAACAGCAGTGAAAGCACAGTCATGCCGCCCTCAAAGTGCACCTCGAGCAGGGTGTTGTCCTCAAGCCGGAACTGCAGCGCTTGCATGCCGGTGAAGTGCATGCTCCAGATGCCAGATCCGCCGAGGCACATAGCGGACAGTAGCAGCAGCACGAACTTGGCTCGTTTCTTCTCCGCCACGCGCCATTGTTCCATAACCTGAATGGCTAAAGCACCAACACAAACGCAAGTGAGATGTCGTCACAAGCATCATTCCGCGCATGGAAAACGTACTGCTGTAGCTGCCAGTCACTGCGATCACATACGACAGCAGGATAGTTGCCCCAGACCAGTGTTGGTGGATGGAATGCATGCTGTTCCCTGTCATTTTTCACGTGGGTGTTGTGTTCGCTTGTTCCGCGAGGGCGTGCCGAGCGTCGAGTTCGATTGAGGACTGAGCATCGCTGAATTCCGATCAAGTCCTCTCGTCTTCGCCTGATTCTCCCCTTCGTCAGCTTCAACATCGTTGAACGGAGGCAGAGAGATCAGCCGAAGATACTGTATTTGGGACAAGATGTATGTTCGAAGACGTGGTGGGACACACCCCAGAGCAGATGGCTGCGTCCCAAATTGGGGACATAGCGCGTCTTTTTTCTCGACGACTCGACTTGGTTCATCATCGCCCAATCCATTAAGGATATCCGACATCCACCGACGATAAGACCTGGTCGTCCTGATCTTGTCGGGAGATGACCATTCATCTCCTCGAGAGTACTATGGCAGCGTGGTAGCATTGCCACGCATCGACCATAGTCAGCGATAACCATAGTATTATACGAGACTACGGTCGTGGTCGGGCAGTTGGAGACGATGGAGCTGGAGCAACAGAGTTGAGCTTCTTTGCGCTCAGATACAGGCTGTGCGGGTTGTGCTCGGACTGGTTGCCAGAGACGTTGCCCATGCTCGGTCCTCCGCGACTCTTGGCGGCTGTTGTGCCGTTCTTGGAAGTCGCTGACGACGCGATCTCCTTTCGCAGCGTTACGACGACGGCAAAAGATGACAGCCAATAAGAGAGGAGGAGAGACGCGTGCGACGCGATATTCGATGCTGACTTGCCGCTGAACAACAAGCGACTCCGATCTTGCAAATTCTCTGGCGAGTACTTGTACTCCGCGGCTCCCATGCCACAGTAGTGGGTCCCGCACACGGCGACACCCATGATTAAGGCGCTACCAAGCCGGAGCGACTCGTAATGCGGCCAGAACGTGAGCTGATAGCAACAAGTGAGCACAGATACACCAGCATATATGGAAAGCACCGCTGCTGAACGCACCCCTCGAAAAAGGATCCAAAATGCAGCACTCGCTGCAAACAACGCCACCAGTGCGGATGCAACCACAACGCCAGAGTGAAACGTCATCGTCGCGTTGGTGCGCTGAGCGGTCATCCCGCAGTAATGCATCGCCAACACTCCGATCGCCGCGAACATTCCACCGCCAAGAATCCGCCAGAGGCGCGAGAACAGCGCATTGAACTGAGTGGGTACAGTTGGTTTGAGTGGCCCGTCATCAGGGTAAAATGAGGAAGAAGCATATTCGGTTTACCTTGATTTGCTTGCTGACTTGGTTCTTCTGCTTTACCATCGCCTCCATCGTCATATTCTGCATGCCCTTTGTCTACCAGTGGGTTGATAGCAAACGTTAAGCACTCATGATTTGGAGACAACACAATGGAGACGCACCAACAGTTCTTTCCGTCGTGAAGACTCGAGCTCAAGAAAAAAAGGGTCCTTGGACGCGATGAGTAGACCGACGAATACCCCGAGGATCGCAAAGAGCAGTGACAGCAACGTCATGCCACCCTCAAAGTTCACCTCCAGTAGTGTGTTATCCTCGAGCCGAATTTGAAGGGCCTGCATTCCCGTAAAATGCATGCTCCAAATACCGCAGCCGCCCAGCGTCGTCGCAGCCAGCCACATAAGGAAAATCTTGGTAACACGTTTCTCGGTCTTTCTCCATTGCTCCATAAGCTGGATGGCTTGGGGATCAGGCATGACTACGCATTAGACGGTCAACACGAACCAGAATCGTGGAACGTACTGCTGTAGCTCCCGGTCACCGCGATAACATATGAGAGCAGGATAGTTTGCCCAGACCAGTGCTGATGAATCGAATGCAGAGCCGCGGCAGTCTCACTCATTCTCTTTTGATGACCCTCAACGTCGGACCTTCGTCTCACTGTGATGAAGTTTCAGAATGATTTCATCTGTGGACCGACGACGACCGCAGAACTCTTTCGTGTTCATCCGCACAGATTAGGCCTTCCCAGCAGGCAGCATACGTGCACCTGGTTGCCGTCCGATTGAAGTCACAGAAATAACTCGGTGAACTTGAGGTTCTGGTCGGCCGTTTTACCGCTTTTTGGAGCACCAGCAGATGATGCAAAATAGGATCTCGCCTCGAAAAGTCGGACCCAGCATGCTCGCCGATCGATGTCATCAGCCCAGACCCGTATGATCCCTTCCACTAAACAAACACCCTCACTTGGCGAACAGAGTGAAATCGAACAGACCATGGATACAACGTGTCCGTCAACACTCAGGCGTCACGAGTTTGAGGTGCTTGCGAGACGATTGAGCGATTTACGAGCTGAATGATAGTCGGAGCGCGTATATCTTCCCACGGGTTGCATTTGGGCGCAGGTGAAGCCGTGCTCATGTCACCAGCAGTCGCTGTAAGCTGAAATCATTTTTTCTTTTGGCAGAGCAGAGACGACCGCGAACATCGAGAGCCAGTACGCGGCAAGCAAGCCGCCGTGTGATGCGACTGGGGATGCTGGCACTTCATATACTGGCAACGTCGCTTGACTGCTGATTGCCTCAGCGGATATTGCGTAGAAAGCGCCGCCCATCCCACTGCAATGGGTGCCGCAAACTGCAATTCCCATGACCACGGCGCTACCGCGCGTTAGCACAGCGGACCGCACGAAAGATCATCCAAAACTGTGCACTCACAGCGAACAATGCCATTAGTGAAGACGCCAGAACTACCTCCAAGTGGAACGTCAGCGTCGTATACGTACGTCGAGCCATTATGCCGCAGTAATGCATCGCCCACACGCCGAGCGCCGTAAATCCTCCACCGATGAGAATACTCCACAGCTTGGACAGCAACGCGAACCACAGAAATGGTCGAGCCCACGAACCGAAAGGAAAATCATTTCTTGCATCAGGATGGAGTATTGGCATTGTGGCCATTCACTTTCTATGATCTTTTTAGATCTCGCTTCGTTTGATCATCGTCACAATCGACATGATTGTCAGATCTTCAGTCTTCGACAACAACTTGGTCTTGAAGAAAATCGCAGTGGGGCGGACACGAGGTCCCAGCAGTTACTTGCGCCTCGAAACTTCAATCTCAAGAATGAAGGGATTATTTATTGGAGGCGATCACTAGAGCCAACAAACACACCGACGATCGCAAACAGATGTGACAGCAGAGTCATGCCGCCTTCGAAGTCCACGACAAACAGTGCGTTGTCATCGAGCCGTAGCTGCAGCGCTCATGCGTGCGCAATACATCATCTAGATTCAACAGCCAAAGAGTCTGATCGCTGCGAGCCAGAGTAGACGTAGCTCCCTCGGTCGTGCTTGTGGAGTCGGTCACCACCACTCCTCCACCAATTGAATCGCTTCAACCAGCTCGTACATGTACTGCAGTCGCTGCCAGTGGCCGCGATGAGATACGACAGCAGAACCATGGAGCCGGACCAGTGGTGGTGATTGCTAACGACGAAAGCCATTGCAGCGCGTCGATTGCGGACATCGATCGTACCGAGAGCAGCGATGCTGAGACGGGAAACTTGGGGGGGTGTCGTTGACTCTTGCTGTTCGCTGCTTCTGGCGTCTCACCCAAGTCATGCGACCGACGCAAGCTGCGCAGGAATAGCACACGTTACGACAGCCACCCGCACGCGATGATGAAGATGATGATGTGTGGTTTCGTGAATGTCTTATGACGAAGCGTTTTGCATTGGATCCATTTTGGTCTGAAAGATCAGTTCCATTTTGGTCTGAAAGATACACACAGTCGGTGGAGCCAGCCACGAGCCATACATGCGCTTCTTCATCTTTGGATCCAGCGCATGATGAGGCACACGCAGACAGTCAACCGACGACCTGCAGCTCCTTCGTTACCTGGCACTTAGCACTAGCGATGGATGCAAGATGCATGAACCCTCGTGACTTCCCATTACGTCACGAAGCGAAGCGCGCGCGCTCTTCCTCCATTTGTCATTGTTGTTGCGGTTGATTTCCTTGCTGATCGTTGGATTGGAATCCATCGATCATCACTCCTCACTTAACTGGATGTCGCGGACACGTGTCCTCTTTTCAACCAATCGTCATCTGATTTCTTCGCATTATTCGCCAATCATATGACTTCCTTGGCATGGATTTCACCGTTGTTTTGTGTTGTTGCCGTTGCCAGTGGTGGCTCCATTTCCCCTTCTTCGGCGTCAAGCGAACGACTCGACTCCATCGCCTCTCTCGATGGACGCGTCGCTGCGGAGCTTCCAGCTCGCGGTGCTGGAGAAAGCGCGCGAGCGCAATGTCGTGCTCGTCGGCGCCACGGGCATCGGCAAGACGTTTGTCGCGATCTCGCTGCTGTGCGAGCAAGACTACTCGGCTGGGCGCCGCGCGTTTTTCATGGCGCCGACGCGGCAACTCGTGTGGCAGATCACAGCCAAGATCCGAGAGCGAACGACGCTGCGTGTTGGCGCGTTCTGTGGCCGAACGATGGATCTATGGGATGCGCAAGATTGGGCGCGGGAGATGGCGCTGTACCGAGTGTTCGTGTGTACCCCCGAGGTCGTGCGCAGCGTGATAGAGCGCGGCTACGTCACACTGGAACAGATCAACTTGATGGTGTTCGATGAATGCCACCATGTGACCAAGCGCCATCCATACGCGCAAATTGTGAAGCTCTTTGACGCAGCAGAGCGTTCACCAGGCGAGACGGGAGCATCCCTATTGCCACGCCTTTTCGGGACGACGGCATGTCCGACTCAGCACACTGCGTCACATCTTCACGCTGAGTTATTCCATGTCAAGATGGAAGAAAAAGAGACTGTCGAGTTTGCAGCAGCTGCGCCGCTTCTTCTCGAGCTGTATGGGGACACCACTGGAGATACCGAGCAGTTTGGAATTGGTCGCATCAACGAGGCCATCAAGCGGGCAGTTCAAGTATCTGCGCAACAAACGCCGAATATCACAGTTCCGTTGACGGATGTTGAGTCTGTCGAACAGTGGATGGAGACATCATTTCGAGGAACTCCGTTGGAGCGACTGCTCACTGAACTGGAAGACCTGAAGGCTGTCCAAGTGCTTCGAAAGCTGCTCACGAAAGGCCGAAGCAGTGCGGCACATGACCCTCTGCGGCGTGAGAAACTAGTCCGCAAGTTTGTGCTCACCGCATCAGAAATGTTTCAGAATCTCGGATTGTGGTGCTTCTACAGGTTTGTGGAGCTTGAGATGGAACGGTGTGCAATCAATGCCTTGCTTCTGTTGTACGTGCCTGGAAGTATGTACGGCTTCGATGCAGATGCTGTGAAGACGATCATGATGGCGCGAGGAAGGCGTTATGCTTGCACAGATGTGGCAAGTCTGAGGCTGCAGAAAATCGAGTCTATTATTCAACGACACGTTGAAGACGAAGACAATAGTCGGAACAGCTTCAGCGCAAACGATAACAGCGAAGAAGATGGAAGCGACAGTATTGACGGTGATTCTGAACTTTCAGCGGACAGTTCGTCCTACGAAGGAGATGATGCGGGCGGACGCCGGAAGAGGCTTCAAGGGATTGTGTTCGTGAACACAAGAATTGAAGCGCGAATCGTATGTGAGTACCTCAATGACACACTCGGAGGGCGATCCTTTATCGAATCGCGCAAGGAATCGGTTCATGATGATGAAGCCGATGGTGAAGATGAAGATCTGGAGCGCTTTCAAATCATCCCCAAACGCTTCGCCACAATCCTGGGTCAAGCTTCAACTCGAGATACAGCGTCGTTGAACCTCCCGAAGATGAGCGAAACTCTCACTCACTTTGAAGTAGGCGACACGCAATTTTTGGTCTCAACAGCGGTTTCCATCGAAGGAGTGGACTTCCCACAGTGCTCGCTCATTGTTGTTGCCGATCGTATCCAGACACCAAGAATGTTGATTCAGCTGCGTGGCCGAGCAAGACATGAAGATGGTGTTGTTTACTATTTGGTGAAGGAGTGCGATTTGGACCACCTGCTGCATTTTCAAGCTCTGATTCATCGAGGCAATGCTATTCATGATCTGGATTTTCGTCATGACAAGCCCGAGACTGTGCTTCAACAGCCTCGAGCCAAAGCTGCTGGTAAGCTGGAGGGGATGGAGTTCTTTCCAGACGAATCGAAGATAGTGTTGCCGGAGACAGGAGCGACCTTGGATCTTGACTCCAGCATGGCATGTCTGAACATGTTCTGTCAAGCTCTGCCGACAGATCTGTTCACCGTCGACTTCAAAGGCATGTTCACCTTCGAGTCTGTTGAAGTGAGGAGAAAACCAATGTTTCGAGCAACACTTCGGCTTCCGCCTGAACTCGAGGTTGAGCCTTTCGTGTCAAAACTGCTCCATTCGAAGGGAACGGCCAAAGCTGCTGCAGCTTTTGCTGCTTGCCGGCATTTGCTTGAGATTGGATACCTGGACTCATCTCTGAACTCAGTTTACCGCAAAGGAAAAAACAAAGGAATCATCAGCGAAGAGAATATTCGCTTCTTTCTCAACCGCCTGCGTGTTGGAGCAACGTAACCGATGCAAGATGCAGTGCTTCAGCACGAACTCCAAGGCGATCGTGAATTTATTCAATCAGGGTTCTGAATGAGTAACATACTTGTGTGACGATAGTCTGGTTTAAGTTCACTTGTTTTTCATGGCATTTCAGCGTGATCAGGGGCTTGAGATTCTCGGAGCTGGCCAGGAAAGGTACTTTCAGGCAAGGTATTTAGCTCAGGAACAGCAGGTGGTCGTCGTTGCATGGATTTTATGGCTGTACCTCGGCTGGAGTGGTTGCTAGGCACTGCGCCATCCATCCGAGGAGACACCGAGTTGTACTGCACTGATCCGGTCGTGCTTGGAGTTAGGCTTTGACCCACGCGTACGTCGCGTCGGAGCTCCCGCACGACCGAGTAGGTGAGAAGGTAAAAGCTGATTAAGATCGAGCCATGAGCTGCAACGTGGAAGGCCACATTGCCGTCGATGGAGAACCACGGCTCATCTATATCGTTCGACAGCGTGTAAGATGCTGCTGCCATCCCTACGTAGTGCGTTCCGCAGACTGCAACCCCCATGACGGCTGCGCTCCCAAAGCGAAGTGCTTCGACGTTGGGCCAGAACGTGAGCTACAAGTGGCAGAGGCCTCAGTCCGCAATGACGATCACCACAATACGAAGTAGCCATGGACGCACCGCGCGAAAGAGAATCCAAAACGCAGCTGCCGCTGTACATAAGGCGACAACGCACGAAAGCGCGACGATGCCCGCGTTGAAGGTCATGACGGCATGAGCACGAAGTGCCACCATGCCAAGGTAGTGCATCACGAGAACACCAAGAGCCGCGAAAACGCCACCGAGTAGTATTCGCCATGGATTGGAAAACAACGCGACGAACTGACGCAATGTCACTTTCAGCCACAACGAGCGTGAAGTTCCAATAGCCGCAAAGGCGCTGTACCTTGATCTTGCGCTGCATGCTTCCACGCTTGAGCATGTCTGTCAACCGAACATTGCCGAGGTTTTGAGCCTGCGTAGGGGGAGTATCGATAGCAGTGGCAACACCTGCAACACAATGGATATCACGCGTCACGCACCACAATGGTCTTTCGTCGAGACTGCTCAAGCTCAAGAAAGAATGGATCCCGAGAAGCGACGCGCAGTCCGATGAAAACACCAACAATCGGAAGCATCAGAGATGCGATCGTACTGAAGCCTTCGAATCGCACAACGAGCGGAATGCCATCAGCCGTTTGCAACTTGTACGCGTGCATGCCAGTGAAGTGCATGCTCCAGATGCCACAGCCTCCAAGCGCCACGGATGCCGCACCCATCAATAGGATCTGACGCCGCGGATGCTGTGTCAGTCGCCACTGTTCCATGATTTGGATCGCTGGTGGTGATACAGCATGCCAAGATGAGTCAGGTCTTCGCGTCCGCAGAGCAACCTGATTGTTAACGTACTGCAGAAGCTGCCTGTGACAGCGATGATGTACGACAACACGATGGTCGCGGGATCCCACGACGCGTTCAGCGTTGTTGGCATCGCTGTGAACTTTAACCTGCTGCAAGAAAGGGCTCACAATGACTCCGCTCATGTGTCAAATGACAACAAGACCCCGCAGGCATCGTTTCACTGTCGTCTAGAACGAGCGTTCGGGATCATCAGGTCGTTGAAAAAAAACCGAACGATGGGTGTAACAGGCAGCAAGAAACGGATCCAAACGGCCGTCGACGGTTGTCTCCGTCCGTGTGCGGTGGAGGCGCAAGATCGCATCGTCAGCAGGCGAACCAAGTGCCTATGACGCGATGGCCCGAGTACGGCAAGCGGTTGCCACTGTGGGAGGCAGTCTACCGCCAAGACAGCTTTGCGGTGCACAAGCTCCTATCAGCACCGACAGCAAGTCAGCATGTGAACGAGCCCCATGGAGTAAGTCGCACGTCAAACGCGTCGACACTTCAAATGCTAAAGCAAGTACACGTAGATCTGGATGCAGACCGCTGTGCACCTCGCAGTGACAAAAGGTAACCAGAAGATGCTGAAGGCCCTGCTTTTCACGAATGGCGACCCGAACGCCCGAATGGTATCGTGTGAGTCTCGCTTCATCGGACTTCCTGCGAGTAAATATGAAACCTGCTTTCATGTCTGCCCCGCAGATCAATGGAACGACGCCACTTCACCTCGCAGTTCAGCTGGGGCGAAAAGATCTCGTTCAGGACCTGTTGCTCATGGGTGCAGACCCCATGTTGCGGAATGTACGTGGACTTCCCCTGTGGACACTCATAAAGTGTATATGAACTCGCCTTGTGCAGTTCACAGACCAGACAGCGGTGGAGATGGCGACCGAGCGAGGACTGACCGACATCAGGTCGCTCCTGTTGCAAGCAGCGGACAGCCTTCCAGTTCAGCGCGAACTCAAGCGCCAGCAGCAAGCACTGGAAAAGTTGACTCAATCCTCTGCAACGAAAACGACAGGCAAAGAAGGATCTTCGTTCTAAGAGCATCAAGATCGTCCTTGCAGGTCGTGATGAGGCGCAAACTACACTCGTCTAGAACAATGGGTCGTCCTTCATGGGCTCGCTGCCTCCCTTCAGCGACTCTGGGGGCTCGCAAAGCCGGCGGATAATGGAATGGTCAAACTCCTCGCGCTCGATGCCGTCGTGGTCGATCACTGGGAAGATGCCGCTCTCGGGATGGCGCTGCTCCGTGCCGACAAGCGGTGGGTTCATGACACTATCAAAAACGGTGTGAGTGTGAGCGGCGTTCCCTGCCGACTTGCTGCAATGCAATGCTTTCTTACCTGATGACGTGGAGCTCCTCGGTTTCCGGCTCAATCTCGATCCGCTCGGCGGCTTCGAGCGCGAAGAAACTGCCCTCCGTCAGCGTGTGCTCGTGACGCGCGACCGCGTTGCCGTGCGAGTCAAAGAAGTGTAGTCGTCCCGAGCCCTTGGTCACCATGACGGCACACACGTGGTTGCGGAACTCGAGGGTCGCCGCGCCGTGCGCCTTGCGGAAGATCTCGTGCTGCATCGAGAACCCGCATCCATCATTGCGGACGAGGTAGCGTCTGCCGTTACCACACAGTTCGCTCGTGAGTACGCGCGCGCTGTATGTCATTCGCAGGCGCCTTGGCATCCATACCTGCTTTCCACGGCGCCATTCTCGAGATGCAGCACACGCCCTTCGCGTGCAACGTCGTCAAGCGACCGAAACAGGAACGGTGTGTGGCGCGTGGCGTGAAGCGCACGAGTGCCACTGCGCAGTGGCGCTTGCAAAGCAGTCGCGAGTCGAGGCAGCATGAAGATCGATCGCGGCGGTCGTCGAGAGGATGGATCGAAGTCGTGAATGACGACGATCTGGAGGAGACGTGCTTCGGGTCTGGCGTAGCTGTTCGTTTCTCTGGACGCCGGATTCAGCAGCGGAACGTGGCTTTGTTTGAGCAATCCATCCACAGCAGAATCACAGAAACATGCTCTTTCAGTTGTTCTCGACCGGATCCCAGCACAGGATACTGATATAGCAACAGATGAACCCACCTCTCGACTAACGCGACGGAAGTGGTGTGGTCCACACGTTGTACCGAACAGAGTGATGGTCCGGGTCTCCACGTTTCGGTTCCAGACCTGCTCGCGTGTCGACGTCGACTCGACAGCGCCATCATCAAGCACCGCAGCACGGACTCCGTGGTCTCTGTGCTCTCGCGCTCGACAGCAAGCAAGCAGCAGCGACAATGGGGAACGACGCGTCCATGGAGTTTGAGATCTTCGCCGAGGGAGAGCTCGAGGCCGAGTTCCAGCGCCGCGGCGGCGCCGGCGACGTGAGCGTCAAGAAGCTCATCGAGAAGAGCTACAACGACGTCATCCGCTCCGTGATCCGCCCCGAGCGCGCGCGCTACGACGTCCACGCGCTCGGCGACGACGAGTTCCCGCTGCCGCGGCTCACTCGCGACCCGCACAGCGAAGGCTACCGCAGCGAACGCAAGGACGACGACGACGACGAGGGCGACGACGACACGCGCGTCGTGCGGCGTCTCGACTTTGAGGTCTCCAACGACCGCGAGCTGCAGCTGCGCTGCTCGCACTGGCAGGTCTTCGCTGACAGCGCGAGCAAGACGCCGCTCGCGATGCCCTGCCTCGTGTACCTCCACAGCAACATTGGCTCGCGGCTCGACGCGCTGCGCATCCGCGACACGGCGCTCGCGCGGGGCTTCTCGGTGCTCGCGTTCGACTTCTCGGGCTCGGGACTCAGCGACGGCATCTACATCACCATGGGCTGGAACGAGAGCAAGGACCTGCACTTTGTGCTGCAGCACCTCGAGCGCGACGCCTCTGTCACGGCCATCGCGTTTTACGCGCACAGCATGGGCACGTTCCCGGCCATCGTCAACGTCTCGTGCCGCTCGCTGCTCGCGTCGTCCTCCACCAGAAAGAAGCTCGAGCGCCTGCCGTCGCACTTCCGCGACGTCGACGCCATCGAGGCGAAGCCGATCAAGGGCATGATCCTCGACGGCGCGTACTCCAAGATGACCAAGCTCACGGAGGAGCTCATGGTCGCCGTGCAGGAGGAGGGCTTCAAGGTCCCGCTCAGTCTGCTCAAGCTCGCGTGCGCCGTCGTGCAGCAGAGCGTCAAGAAGCGCGCCGAGGTCGACCTCGAGCTGCTGCGGCCCGTCGACTACGTGGACGCGTGCTACATCCCGGCGCTGTTCCTCACGGGCGACAAGGACCGATACGTCGCGTCGCACCACAGCGACAAGCTCGCGGAGCGCTACGCGGGGCCGGCGGTCGTCATGCGCGTCGACGGCGAGCACTACACGCCTCGCTCGCAGGCCGTCTACGAGGATGCGCTCGACTTTCTCTTTGGCGCCGTGCGCTCCGCTGAAGCCAAGTAGAATAGCTGGTCACGAAGACTTTTGAATTTGATTCTTGCCGTCGTTCTATCGGGTCCTTCGTCTCAACACCACAGATAAACACATCAACTCAAGAGAACGCTCGTGTATCATGATCGCCAGGCGACGCCGCCGTGCTTATACTCGTCACTGCCCGTGTAGTCGACTGTGATGAAGCTGTCGGAAGAGGAGGAGGACGAGGACGAAGCCTCCTGCGCGTGGTCGCGATCGTCATCGTCGTCGTCGTCGTCAAACTCTATGTGCTTCGTCGGCGACACGTCGCCCGTGTGGTACGTGAACTCCTGCACAAAGTCGTACTCCGCGAGTTCCTGATCTGCCTCCGCGTACCGCCGTCGGCCGCGCTCGGGGTCCTCGTCTCCGTCTTCTGCGTCGAAGCCATCGCCAGTGTCTCGTCGTCTCGCTGCCGTCGCGCTCTTGAGCTCCTCGATGACCTCATTACGATACAGCAATCGGAGCTCCTCGAGCGTATCCGACGCGATGGGACCGAGGAACGACTTGTCCATCGCCAGGCGAAGCAGCGTGTCGCACACGCACTCGTCGCGGTGCAGCGAGAACGCGGTCGAGTGGTACGGCGCCGTGAGCTCGCGCAGCGCATCGTCTGAGAACTTGAGCAACGCGTAGACGTCGAGCACGTCGTCGCACTCGAGGATCTCGGGCTCGCGCAGCTTGAGCAGCGTCAGTCCGATGCGCACGAGCACCTGGCTGCCTTCGCAGAAGAACACGTCCCAGATGCGCAGCACCGTCGTGAGCGGCAGCGTGTTGAGAAAGAGACAGAGGAACCACTTGGGCGTGACCGGCGCAAGGTCGACGCCGAGCGTCTGCAGGTGCTGCGCGAGCGCCGGCAGCTTCTGGTGCACGAGGTCGGTGAACACGCGGAGCTCTGCGCGACTGCCGAGCATGCTGTGGCTGTGGAACTGCGGCAGCAGGTCCTCGAGCATCGCGACGAGCACCCAGAACGCCTCCTCTTCCTCGAGGTGCTGCAGCAGCACCGCGCCGAGAAAGTTCATGCTTTGGCAGTAGCCGATCGTCGGGTTGCGCAGGCAATACGCTTGCAGCACGCGGCGCAGCTCGTGCTGCTGGCGCGCGAGTCGACGCCGTTCGTTCGTGTCGCCGACTGCCGCGACCGCGTCCTGCGGAAACGTGCGCGGCAGATCCTTCTCGATCTCGAGCACGTCGCGCTTGCTGAGCAACGGGAGTCGCGGCAGCAGCGCCGCGTACGACTCGTACGGCGCCGCGGCGGCGCGTCGGCTGGCGGCGCCGCTGCACATCCACCACACGCGGCCGCGGAGGTGCGCGGGCACGCCCCCACGCACGAGCGCATCGAGGCGGTTCGCCAGCAGCCGCGTCTCGGCCCACGAGCTCAGCGAGAGCCGCTCGGGCGCCGGCGAGTCACTCGCGCTGGGGGCGTTGCTGTGGCTGTGGCTGCGGTCCTTCCAGCGCTGGCAGACGCGCTCGAGGCGCTCCCAGTCGTGCTTCTCGAGGCGCTCGAGCCAGCGCTTGCGGCGGTTCGTGGCGGCGCCGCCGTCTGATGATGATGATGACGAGGAGATCAATCGACAGGGCAGCGCCGCCACGTCACAGCGGCACGCGGCGCCGGCAGCCAGCGGCGCCCATCGTCTCGCGCTGGAGAAGCGCTCCTTGGGGCGCAGACACGCGAGTCGACGGCCGTGGAGCTGCTGCTGCTGCTGCGGTTGCTGCTGGTGGCGGTCGACGCCCGAGGCTCGGGACTTGGCGCGCGCGTCGGTGGTGGCGGCGTCGATGGAGTCGTCCGTGGCGCAGAGCGTCATGATTCGAGCGCGTCCCATACACAGCGCCACCGAACGAGAGAGAGAGAGAGAGAGAGAGAGAGAGAGAGAGAGAGAGGAAGTCGCTTTATGAAGAGAGGACGTTTCTCCATTTACACACACATGCGGCGTTTCCAAGTTGGGGTTGCCGAATGAGGGGGCAGAGGGGATGACGTCGTCAGTGGAAAACTGCTGGAAAACCCAGATCGAGAGAGAAAGGAGGCGGTGTGGGCGTTGCGCGTTGAGGGTCGTTGGGAGACACCACGCAGCTGAGCGCCTGCGGGGGCTGAGAAAAATGACCGACGCGATCGCGAGAGAGCGAGATTCGTGTTCCCAGAATTCACATGTACCAAATAGTGTGGTGCACACTACTGTAGTCCATTCTTCCCCAGGGAGCTCTCGGCGCAACCTTTCACGACCGTCCGACCGTTCTGTCTGTGGAGAGCTGTCAGACCATGCACGCATGTAGCCCCCTCAGTCACAGCGCTTCTCGACGACTCGCGCGACCGCTGCGATGCAGGCGTCGTCGTCGAGTCAGTCGATCGGTGGAAAGCCATCGACGGCGTCCAGCGCGACCGGAAAGAAGACCCGCACGGTGCTCGTCGCCCGCAATGTGAACGAGGCCGCGTCTTCCGCTGCGGCACCGGCGTCGCCGTCGGCGCGCGCGGCAGCGCCGGGTGGCGTGCAGCTGCCACGCGACGCCAAGACGGGAAAGCTGAGCTCCTACGCTGCGCTCGGCAACGAGCAGGACGTCGAACAGTTTGAGAAGTTCCTCCAGGAGCGCAAGACACGAGCGAGCGGCGCCTCCGACCGAAGCGGAGGCTCCTACTCTCCACAGTTTCTTCGCGCGTCGACCAAGCGACGCACGATGGGGCAAATCAACGTGTCGCCGCCTGGGAGTCCGCTCAACAACAACAACAACAACAGCGCCAACAGCCCTGGTCGAGCAGGCGCTGCGCAAGACCCCGTGCACGCACAGCTGATGCTGGAGGCGGAGAAGGACGCTCGCAAGCGGCGCGACGCGTTGGTCAAGCATCGCAAGTGGCTCAAGTCGCTTCCGATTCACGAGCGACTCGCGTTCGAGCGCCAGCAAAACGTGCTCGCCAAGTGGAAGCAGATCAACGCCGACTGGGAGCGCTTCAAGGCGCGCACCTCCAAGCGACTTGGAAAGTCCGAAAAGCAGCTCGTGATGACGCGTGCCTCGGAATACCGCGAGCAGATGGAGATGTACGACGCGCTGCAGCGCGCGCTACCGCTTTCCGAGAAAGTCGGAGGTGACATTTGGCTTGTGAGTCTGCGAAACGACGGTACACGGTATGTGCCAGTCGGCAACATCTTCAGCGGGTTGTTTTGTCCGATCCGAGAGAGCTCCAAGATTCAGCCTCGCGTCCGTCGACCACTGGATTACGCGGACGAGTCGGAGAAGCCACGCTTGTCGACGCTGGAGAAGCGCTCCCTAGAGGCGCTGGAACGCAAGAAGCGGCGCCTTCGCAAGCAGTTGGAAGTGTTGTTTCCACACGAAGTGGAGCCGAGTATCGGGTACGTAGCGACAGTTGCTGAAGTGTACGCGTGCCGTCGACTGACTGCTGGAACTGTAGCGGTCACTTGAAAGTGGAGACTTTGGATCTGTTTGAATGGGCGTCGACAAGTCACACGGAGGCACAGCTCAGCGGAGACGATCATGATGTGCATCGAGCGTCGACACGGTCGCTTCGACTGGAGGCGAACGAGAGCACACTTGGTGCTGAAAATGACGCGATGGCTGCGAACTCCCAGCGAAGCAGCAGGTTGAGTGCACGCGTTGAAGGCGCTGGGCTGTGCTTGTATGCCGCCCACCGAGAATCAATCGACGACGTCGTGATCCTAAGCGCGAAACATGAGCGCGCCGCTCCAGTGCAACTGACCATCGCTACGCCTGTGAGCACGCCGCAGCAGACGCAGCTTTTCATGGAAAACAGTGGGACCATCGCGCTGCATTTCCAGTGGACACGCGCAGACTTCGGCTCCGGTGAGATCGCAAGCCACCTTCCGAAACCGCTGGAGCTCGCTGATCCGCGACGACATACTTGGTCGTCGATCTCGGCAGTCGAGGGGTTCATTCTTCCGAATGAAACCAAAGGATTCGAGTTCACATTTCAATCGGAGAAAGCTGGCGTCTTCCTGGAGCGCTGGCTCTTGGACATTGACCCACCGTTCGAGGCAATGACGAAAGTGAGACGCTTCTCCATGCAAATGCTTGACAACAACTTGATTCACCAGTCGCAACTACCAACCACACAGTCCTGTGCCGCCGAAGTGCACCTCCATTGCACGGCAATCGACAATGATGTACCAAGAAAACGACGTGCGACGCAACGTCAAGCGCTTGTAACTCAGGCGAATGCCTTTGCTGTCGAACAGATCGTGAAGAAAGATATCGTTGCAGCCGTCAATCCAGTCTACCCGATTGTGTTTCCATCCTTGACAAGCGACGAGGCCAAGGCCTTCGAGAAGACTCACAGCAACACGGAGTTTGAGAAGATGCAGTACAGTCCTGAGCTCATCCTGCAGTGCAAGGCCCTGTATGAGAAGGCGCTGGCAGTCGTGCAGCCAGAAGCGAAGGAAGAAGCCGCGTTTTCGCATCCATTTGAGACGCAAGTTCCCAATGGATCCGCCGATAGTGAGCAAGTTTCTTCAGATCCTCCCATCGACAGCCAGTTTCCACAGATATGGGACTTCAAGTTGGATTCATTGAAAACGCTTGTGCAGGCAGCTGATGCCAAGCAACTGGAATCGTACTCGGCAATCAAAGCGCTCATGGCTAAAGAAGCTGAGCAAGAGGATGAAGAAGAGGACGAGCCCGACTGGACTGGCGCCAAAGCTCGGAAGAAGGAGGCACAAATTGTTGCACTTGACGCAGCATATCCCGCGTTTGTCACCGAGTTTCGTGCAATCTGCCTGGCGTCACAGATTTCGCCGCGAGATTCGTCATTTCTCACCAGCACCCTCCACTCTGGCTTGTCCCGGATGTGTGGAGAGACACCAGTGGTGCTCGAAATCGCCAAACACATCGAGCCGTTACGTGATGGCAGCCACGAAGAAGCTATCAGACGGCTTACTCCGTTGCTCATTCGAGCTATCGATGAGGCTGTCGCCTCCGATCAAGACCGGGAAATGGTGTTTGAAGAGGCTCGCCGAGCACACAGAGGTACAGATCTTGCCAACAAGAAGTCGTTTCGGTGTCTTGCATCGCCTCACGGAGGCAGTGGGCCCTTCATCGTCTTTGTGCACGTCGATCTCGACCTCAACAACTGGTTCTCTCTCGTGGCAAATCTGGATCATCACGTGGACGGCACCAGCGGTCGAGATGCAGCATTGGCTTGGAAGCTCAGCGAAAGGCTAGTCGAGCATGAGACGTATATACCACCCAAGATCGTCGCGGTTGCTCAATCCATTCAACACATCATCGAAGTCATCGAAGCATCCGGAGGAGTTCCGTGGGTCGTCCTGCTGAGTGAGCTCAGTTTGCCACCAATGACCAAAGCGGGCAAGAAACTGGAAGCGTCGATCATTGCTGGGGCGGTCACTGCCGCAGTAGCCACTGACGGAAGCACCCCGAAGGATGAGAACACGGTTCGGCAAAAGCTGACGTCCGCACGCGATTCCACTCTCTCACTCAAGGGTATCGATATCGTGGTGACACGCGCTCTGGGTCTTCCACACGTTGGCGTCGAGTTTGTGGAATCCTTGGCAGCACTGGAGGATCAAATCGCACACGCGAGACTGCACGACACGGACGAATCCACTGCCCCAGGTTCCATTGAGTGTCAGCGGCGTGTGCTGCTCGTTGAGCACATTGGTGCATTAGCTCACCAATCACTGCAAAAGAAAACCGTCTCGTCGGCGACCACTGCAAGCGCTGTCGAACCCACGGCAAACCCACCGGCAAACGACAAAGCTCGAGCAGCTCCCGCAGGAAAGAAGTCGATTGCTCCCGCACCAGCAGCGAAAGGAGCGAAGGACACGCCTGCGCCCCCCGAACCACAAGTCGTGGAAACCGAGGTCAAAGTTGATCTTCCGCCAGGTATGTCGCTGGAAATGGCTGAAATGGCATCGCTCGGGCGTCGTCTCGCTGCCGTGGGACGAGTCCTCGTCATCGACAGTTTCCCTCTGTCGTGGTGGGAAAGTTTGTTCATTCACTTCCCAGCCGCATGCCCCGAAGGTGATGAAGCGAATCAAATCGAGAAACCGCAAGTGCTGATCGGTCCACAACTTGAGACATCGTTTCAGACATGGAATCGCGTATTTCAGCGCTCGGGGCGTGAAGGACGTGCACCCGCGGGAGTCGCTTTACTGGGTGGAAAGAGCTTGGAGCGGAAGCTTCGCTTGATCGACAGCCTCATCGAGCGCGTTGATGCCATCTACTTCGTCGGTGAGATTGCGATGACGTTGCTTCGCGTGATGTACGCCTTCCACATCATTAAACCGTTGAAATTGCGACGTCATCCGTTGCCGCGTTATCCATGGGACCACTTGATACCAGCCGTCCAACGCATCATCCAGAAGGCCTACCGTAACAACGTGGTGCTTCTTGTGCCTACCGACTTCACTGTGGGAAACATCCCATTTAACGAACTTGGTCTTGACACTCAAACGACACGTGAAGAGGCTGGTGATGATGAGGATGAGGACGACGAAGATGGGAACGCCGGTGATGAGTCTGATGAGGACGAAGATGACGAGGAAGCGAGTCGCGCGAGGCAGTTAAAGCGCCGTGCAATGATGCGAACGGCGCCTCTGGACGAGCCGTGTGTAGTCGATCTCACCATTCGTCGACGTGTCTATGAAGGAGAAAAGGCAACAGTTGCGTTACGCGTGGCTTCTGATGATGTGTCGCCTGGGTGGATGCACTTGACGAAAGTGACTCCAGACGCGCTCGCCGACTGTGAGGTCGTCAGCGGCTCGAGAGACATAATTGCTTCTTCGACAGAGGATGGTGAAATCGCCGGGGATAATATGTCTTCGCTATCTCCACAGCCGACACTTCCACTGCAGATTGAATGGACCTTCCGCGCGTACGACATCGGCCCTCGCTCGACTGCTGAGCTTACAGCAACACTCGACGCGATCGAGCCAGAAAGAAGCGTCGTGATCAATGGCACACCTGGAGTCTCCGAGATACGCGGCCTCGACACGTCGACGATTAAGCTTGTCTCCACGCTTGGAGCTCGAGATAATGTGTTCTTGGTCGGTGCATCTACAACTCGCTTGTTCACGCGCGTCGCTGCAGACACGGTCTCACCTGCATCTAAGCGACTCAGCTCAATGGTGACTGTTAAAACAGCTCAAGTCCTGCAATGCGTCATTGAAGATCGACCCCACCCGATGACCACTGCACTAGACGCGTGTTAACGTTAGGTCAGCATTGTCATCGTCCCTTTTCAAATTCAACGTTGTCTTTCACGTATGTCTGTAGTCATCGTTGCAACACACTACCCCACCCGCTACATTGGTGCCATCCCATGGGGACCGAATTGGCGGGATGACGGGATTTGGATACCAGGAGAATCTGCATCCAACTCTTCGGAGCGTTGATTTGTTGTTGAATGAGGCGGACCCGAAGATGAGGATGCGTACGCTTGGAGTAGCCGTCGATTACTTGCGATGGTTTCCTCGGCTGATAGTGGTTGCGTTGATGCTGATCGACCTGAGCCAGTGATGTGAGGCAGAACAACGCTTCGGCCAATTATTGTCGGCGACAGCGGATGGGAAGCCTCACCCTCATCCGTTCCTCGCACAAGCTAAGCATGCAATCGATCTTGGGTTCGTTGAAACCTCACATAAGCAAATCGATAATCGTACCCGAGAAAAGATGAATGAGTCCAGCGGTCGCAAGATAAGCGCAACATTGACGTTGATGAATAATGTGGTACACTCGCTGAGGAAGAAGTTCACCCAGTCGTAACGCCATGAGCCTGCAGGTGTGATGACCAAGAGCTTTTTGTCACCGCTGTTAGATCTCGGGGCGGCAATGACCATGCATACAGGCATACAGGCATACAGGCATACAGGCATACAGGCATACGCTTACATTCAAAATGAGAAGAGTTGTCGGAATGAGGAGGTATAGAAGGAAGACGAATCGAAATCGCCTGCACATTGATGACAATCGCAAAACACACGTCAATATCGTACGGCAAAAGTCGATGTAGCGTACAACGCACTGTAGTTGATCAAGCTTCATATACGTGAGTGGGGTGACCACGTTGTTCCATCGCGCCTCAGTCAGCGCTAAGCGGAGCTGACTAATAGTGATGTTCAGCGCAATGATGACGCCAAGCATCATGACCGATCGAATAATGTACTCCGTAAGCATGTAGGCTTTACAGACATCATCTTCGAAATCACATGACGCTTTTGCCAGCGCGATGCAGAAGTAACATCCAAACGACACCGATATGAGGCGAATCTCGCGACGAGATAGCTCGTCCCGCGTCAGAGACCAACCAAGTGCAGCAAGAAGCATCACCACTAGCATAGCAGCACAACTGATACTTTCGGTAGCATCCTGGGTCATCTTGAACATCGAGTCTCGGTGGCCTCGTCGGCTAAACTCCTGATAGTACCATGTCTGCCGCACAGCCCTCTACAAAGTCAAAACAGATCCCGTTGACAAGAAGAGAAATGTGCGCGCACCTTTATGAACACTTCTAGAGTCTTCACATGGAGTGCCACCTGAAGAGCGTAGCTTATTCTCTGCATGTAGAGGCCGTTTCAGTTGTTATGAGCGCTTGCCCACTTGAGTGTAGAGAGTGGTCATCGTACTGGTACAATTTTCCTTTGCATGATGCACTCGGCTATCCAGAGAGCTGTGAAACAGGTATAGATAACGACAAGTGCTGATCATCCTCAGGCACGCAAAGATGAGTGAACAGCATGATTTGACGAGCTCAATCATCGGTACTACCTTTGTACAGCGGAATTAAGCCAAGTTCTTCGACGCCAAGATGCTCCGACAATTGTCCATCAAATCCAATGTTCACCATGGAAGCCTGACCTGCTACATACACGGACGCGTCTCCACAAACTTGCACCTGCAGTGTGTACAAGCTGGGCTTGATGACATCAAAGAACACGCGACGCGAGGATTCACGAAGCTGGAACTTCCGCTCGGTGATTGTGTAGCGCATGGCAGCAGGGTAATGGCACAAGAGCGTCGGCGATTTAATGGGCATCTCTCGTAGTTGCAGCACCGAGTACGCGCGCCATTGGTCGATGTCGTACAACGTGAACACCACCGGCACTTGGCGGGTCGACACGTTGGCTGGAAACGACAGATACGTCAAGTTGGAGATGTCGATCGTGACGCGTCCCCCGACTTCCATGCCGAACGACGACAGAATGGTGAACGTGTTCCATCGCACGAGTGACGACATTGCGCCATACGACGTTGTCGCCCGTGGATCGACAATCCTGCGCTTGGTCGAACCAGACGTATTCTTGTCGCTTTGGTGACTGGTCGCCGGCGGTGGAGACGTCGAGAGGTTGGCATGCAGCTCAGCGTCTTCCTCGTCGACGACGATCATCTCCGCCACGGGCCGCTGCACGCTGTTCTCGTACCGGAATCGCCGCGCGAACGTGGTCTCGACGGCGTCAACCACCGGAACCGACAGCAGCGACAGCATCCACACGAGACACACGGACACGACGGCGCCATGTTTCCTCGAGACAGCGCTCGTCATCTTCAGCTTGATCCAGCAACGACTACTTGACGCAGGATGAGTTGAAGTCTTTCTTTTGTTGGTACCAAAAGGTCGTTCGAATGTCGTTGGAAGGTGACTCGTATGCTTTCCGACCATCACTCTCGACCGCTCGTCATATTTTTTAATTTTTTGAAAACATGTTTCGCGCGCGCGCATTCATTCGGTTGTGTGCTTTCGTGAATTTTGGTTTTGGCGTTTGCATTGAGACTCACACTGACTGTTGTCGGTCGAAAAAGCGAACGAGACATGGAGCAGTTCGACCGCGAGCGACCGCTCTTCGACCGGCGACTGCACGTGCTCGTGCAGTACGCGGATCGAGAGGAGAAGCTGCAGCCGCTGACGATCCGACTGCTGCATGGCGTGCGGGTGCGTGCTGTCCCATTGGGGCGCGATGGCGTGATCAGAGGGAGAGATGTCTGACAGCCACTTGGCTCTGCATGCGTGTCCAGCAATCAGCGTCCAAGAGCCAGAAAGAGCGCGTGTTCCGCGTCGAAATTACTGACGATGACGGCGTTGATCCGTATTTTCTGTACCTCTGGAGCGTCTCTGAGGAGGAATTCCACGAGCTCAAGCAGCAGCAGCGCCTGCTTGTCGACTTCCAGACGTTTCCCAGCAACCTCATCGAGTTGTTGCAGTGCTGTCTCAAGGACAGCAAGGCGCTGAGCCAGCGACACGACGCTGAAGATCGTGCTCAAAAAGACGCTAATGTCGCGGAAAAGGCGTCGGATCCAGCACCGAATGACGGTCAAGAGGACGGAGAACACGTTGTGAACGTGGACGCTCCTCCGATCACAAGGCAAGCGACATCGCGGTCCCAAGGACCGACACCGCTAAGGTCTGTGCGCGCGCATGTGGCTTGTATCTGCATTAAAACGTAGGTTCACTGACACTTCGTTCATTGTAGCTACTTGGCAGTGCTGAACACGCGGGACGCGCAGGGCAACTCAGGTTTCAGTATTGTAGAGACCAACCCGTTCAAGTACCTGACGCATCTTTCGCTCCAGTTTGCACCCGGTGATGATGCCGCCATCAAGGCGTATCTCGCGGCTCGCCTTGCTCAAGTGAACAGCGAGAAGCGTGCGCTGGGTGCATCACTTGGTCATACGACGACGACGTTGCGGGTCACCAAAGAGCACGAACATAGTCTCGAGAAGCGGCTCGATCAACTCGAACAACAATCGGAAGCTGCGCTGGCTCGAGAGAAGATGCGTTTTGCAGACGAATTGAATGCGCAGGTAAGTTGTCTGTTGCGCTCCTGTTTGGATGGGAGACCTGATGTTATTCCCGCGCAGCGTGAGAGTGCATCGAAGCTGTTAAAAGATCGTGAAGATGAGCTGAATCACAAGATCGAGGCGCTAACTAACAAGTTTGAACACGAGGTACGATGAACTCTCCACAAGATGCCCTCACTGCTCGAAGTTGACGAGGTTTTGTTTCTCTCACAGCTGACGAGCTTGAGACAAAAAGCTGAGGAGAGTGACCAGCTTGCGCAAAACCTTTCGAAAATAAAGTATCAACAGGAGCTTCAGATTCAGCAGCTCACCACTCAAGTGAACGAACTTACGACAGGGAAGGGCTCGATGTCGGGCGAACTGCAGAGTCTCCGGCAACAAAACAAAACACTGGATCAGCGTGTATTCGAGCAAGAAAAGTCGATCAATCAACTGGAAATGAAAGTCGTCGCGCTCAATCAGCAGCTAGCGGACAAGGAAGAGGTGATTGGGAAGACGACAGAGCTCTTGCAATCAGCTCAGCACCATAAGGTCCGTGTGCATAGTTTGAACTTGACAGTGCCTTAGACTGAATGAGAGCTACTGCAGCAAGAGATTGAGGACTCGCTGAAGATGTATCGAGACAATCATACTCGGCTGCAACAAAAGCTCGAACTCAGTGTCGCTGAAATTAACAAGGTGACGTCGTGTGGTACGATGTTACCAATCTCGTAGTGAAGCTCACTTGCGTTTTCCTGCAGGGCAATGACATCATTGAGCGCATTCAAAGTGAGAACCGAACTTTGAAGGCAAAAATGAAGATGAAGGGCAAGATATTGAAGCAGCAGGAGCAGTTGATTGACGAAAAGCAACTCCAACGAGAGGAGGCTCTGCTCGAGCTCAAATCATCACGGGAAGATGTGCGAAAACGTGACGATCAAATTGCGACTTTGAAGGCACGTCACATCTACATCCATCATTGCTGTCCGACTGGTGTTTAACTCGCCATTTTATTGTAGGATCGAATCAAGGAACTATCCCAGAAACTCGAAGAAAGCAACAAACTGTTGGCATCGAACCAGCAAGGTAAACACGCTCCGTTTGCACTGCTCGTTACCAACATCACCTCGCGCTGACATATGTACACGTGTGTGTACGCGCTATTTCTCATACTTTACTACGATGACAAACCAGTGATCTCATGGCTAAACAAGGAAATCAACGAGGCCCAGATCGCTCATCATCGACGCTCCAGTGCACATCCTCAGGTCTACTCCTTCCGCCCTTCTGACAAGGTATGTCTGATCTTTCACGGGCACCTCGTGATCGTCATCCGCCAACCTTCTGATGCTTGACGTACAGGCAATGGATCAATCATCCGTCCCACCAGGCCGATCATCATCTCTACTTCACGCCAGTCGCGTCCAGCCATAGACCTCTGTGAACAGAATGCAAGTGCCGTTGATTCGGATTGTTGTCTTACGTCCTTCCTTACAGAATCAATCCGCCGTCGACTCGTATGCACTGCCCCGTGATGTACGACGCGCTATCTCCTGCGAGAAAAGCGACCAGCTTGGCGACTTCATCTGGGCTCCCGAAGCGCCCAAGCGGGACGTTGCCGAGCACTCGGTCCGTCGCATCCTTGGACATCGCAGCGGTCATGTCGGTTGAGATGAACCCTGGCTCCACCAGGTTCACGCGGATGTTTCGATTGCCCAGCTCTTTCGCCAGCGTCCGTGTGACGCCAATCAGCCCCGATTTCGAGGCGCTGTATGCAGTCTGCCCCGTGTTTCCCGCTGACCCAACGACGCTTCCGATATTAATGATGGAGCCTACGCACAGCACCATTCCGGATGACAAACAGACCTATCAATCTGGTGCTCACAAGCCTGAGAACACATACCTCGTCGTTGCTGGAGCATGCTCTTGGCGACCGCCTTGCTCATCTGGATCGGACCGACAAGGTTCGTAAGCAGGAGCTCCTGTAGCTCCTCGGTCTTGAGCCGCAGTAGCAGGCTGTCCTTTGACACACCCGCGGCGTTCACAAGTGCTGAGACGGGGCCCCATTGTGACGTGACCTGCGCCACAACGGCAGACGCCTGCTCAGCGGCTTCCGGCGAGAATGCAGTCGGCGCCTCGTACGCCAGGGGCAGCACCGAGTCGTCTCCACTGATCTTCGCCGCTGCATCGGCCGCGCGCGCGACGTCTCGCGACGTGATGGCCACGCGCCAGCCATCGAGATGCAGCTGCTGTGCGATGGCAAAGCCAATGCCTCGACTTCCGCCCGTCACCAACGCCACACGCGCCGAAGACACCGCCATCTTGTTGTTGCTGTGCGATCCAATTGACCCTCTCAATAATGACAGACAGACATACGGTCCCACGTCTGCGGCTTGTGACATCTATCTTTCAGTAACGTGGGTACACCCCCATATCTCCATTACACCCTCTTTTGACACGAGGTTACGATCAGGTGCATCACGCTGATGTCAACCAAAGCAATCAGAGAGACAGAGAGAGAGCGAGGGATTGACAGAGAGCTCCTCCGTCGACCGCGTCATCTCCACGTTCCTCTGCCTCTGTCTCCAGCTACAGGCAGCGCTTCACTCTCAATCTCTCACCTCAATATGTCGGCGCCGTGCGTGTCGTGCGGCGCAGCGCTGCCGGTCGCCACCAAGTTCTGCTTCAACTGCGGCTCGCGCGTCGCCACCGTGCTCGCGCCGCACATGAACACGATCGTGCAGGCTGCGCCACACGTCCACGCTGCGATGCAGGCGATGCCGCCGCAGACCGCGATGTACGCCCCACAGCAGGCGTATCCCCCGCCAGCGTACGCTGCTGCTGCTGTTTCGGGGCAGGCTCCCGCGGCATGGAACGCCGCCGTGCGTAGGTGCAACTCAGACGCCGTCGATTCACACAGACACGCGGTTACTGTACTCACTCGTGACGATGTAACGACAGCTACAGCAACGCCGCCTCTGCCGCCAGCGGCGCACTCTGCGATGATGGCTCCGATGGCAGCTGCCGTGCCACCGACGCCTGCGCTCCCGAACGCGCACGGGCAAAGCGGCGCGTCCAAGCCCAAGATCGAGGTACCACCGGCGGCCACGGGGGATGAGGCGGCATCTATCTACAAGCGCATGCTCGCCGCTGTGCGTGGCGCCAACCGCAACAATGATGAGGCGGTGTCGGCATTCAAGCGTGACTGCAAGAGCTACGGGCAGGGAGAGCTCAAAGCCCGAGTCTTCCACGAGCGCCTCACGCTCTACTTTGGCGGCGCCATGATGCTCGAGCACATGCTTCCGCAGCTCGCGCGGCTCATTCCGGACGACCGCATGCGCAAGAAACTGCTGAAGGTGCACCTCAAGCAGCAGCAGCAAGAGCAGAAGAACAACAGTCGCGACCACCGACCAAGCTCGACCTCGTCGATGCAGTCATCTCAAAGCGGCCATGCCAACGGCGCGCATGGCAGCGAACGCCGCGCATCGACGTCGGATGTCCCAGCGCTGCGATCGTCCGAGTCCATGGCGTCCAAGCTGCGGATCGGCGGCTATTCGGACAACCCGACGTGCTCCATTTGCAGCGCCGAGTTCGATCACCTCAAGAAACGGCGCCACCGCTGTCGAAAATGCGGCGCCAGCGTATGCAGCCTCTGCTCGCCAGCACGAATGCTCATTCCGCCAGAGCAGGTGAACGCGGACGTGAAGAGCTTTGACTTTGCGCATCCGCAGCGCGTCTGTACGATTTGCGCGCCACTGCTGCAGCCGTTTCAGCAAGGGCTCATCGCACAGTTCGCCAACTGCCACAAGGAAAACCCGCACGAGTCCAAGAGCCGATTCCACATGCCGTACAGCAAGTCCCTCGAGCAGGACTGTCGCAACGCCGCTGACATCATTGGCAACTTCTTTCGCCCTGACTTTGGTGCGAACAGCGATCGCTCCATCCCAGTGGCGTTCCTCAAGCGAGCGCACGGCCTCGCGTTCCTCACAGTCTTCAAGGCTGGAATGCTCATCTCTGCCAAGGTTGGCACTGGCGTCGTCATCGCAAAGCTGCCGGATGGGTCGTGGTCAGCGCCATCGGCCATCGGGACGGCAGGTATCAGCGGTGGCTTCGAGGTCGGTGGTGAGATCGTCGAGTTTATGATCATTCTCGGGTCCCCAGGCGCGGTGAAGGTGTTTCATCGCACACAAGTGAGTATCGGGGGCGGGCTCAGCGTCGCTGTGGGACCCTACGGACGTGATGCCAGCGCGAAGGCCGCCGCCAGTCGGGGTGGCTTCAACGCGAACTACAGCTACTCGCACAGCCGCGGACTTTTTGTCGGCATCTCTCTCGAGGGCGCGATCGTCAAGTGTCGAGGCGACGTCAACAACAACTTTTATGGACAGCAAGTGACGCCAGAAGGCATCTTGAGCGGCGAGGTACCGCGCCCACGCGCCGCGCAGTGCCTCTACGACGCGATCGAGCAGGCGATGATCGGCGTCGCGCAGCACGAGGCGACCAGCGCGCAGTCTCGGGCGCAGAAGGACTGGTGCATGCACTGCCCGTGCCGGCAATTCGTCAGCAAGCCGTTCTCCAAGCGATGCAAGAGCTGCGCGCACGAGCACGACAAGTGATCTCCTTGTTTTTGAGTTTTTGGTTTTCGACAGTCGCACAGCTCCTCATGGGTTCAGTTCTTAACACGCTATTTTTCCAGAAACAATCATCACAAGCTTCTAACCTAAAATTCAATATCAGCTGAGAAAAACGCTTTATTTGAAAGCCATCCAAGAGGCTATAAAAAGCGCTTTGTGGACACCCCAGCAAAGCAGCTCTCACACAACGACGAAGAAGCCGAAGACGACGGAGGACAAAGAGCGATATATCGATGGTCACCGACACTCGGAAGCGCCGCCGCTCGACGTCTCGTTCGCGCTCGCGCTCGCGTTCGATGGAGCGTCGACAGCGCCGCTCTCATCAGCGCGATGGTGGCGCGTCCGCAGACAGCAGCGCCGTCGTGATCTCGGAAGAGGAGCGCGCCGAAGCGGAGCGCATCGCTCGCATCGCGCAACTCGCAGAGGAACGCGCTGCGAAACGAGCAGCAGAGCGTGCTGCGGCAGCGGCGGCGGCGGCTACTGGTGTGGCTGAAAGCGAGAAAGCGGCGAAGAGCGGCCTTGCGCTCGTGCAGGACGCTCGTCGCAGTGGGGTTCCGATGAAGTTGGACGGCAGTAGCCTCCACAACGGTAACGGCAGCCTCGGTGCCAGCGCGACGACTGCAACGCCTGCTGCTGGTAGTGGTGCCGCATCCATCGCGACAGCAGATGCGAGCGACAGTGGCGTGGGCAAAGTGGTGTTCCGCTCGAAAGCGCAGCGCGAGAAGGAGGCGCTGGAGCGACTGGAGAAGAAGCGGCAAGAGATGCAGCAGCAACGTGAGGCAGCAGAGGCAGCGAGGCGCCAGTTTCTCCAGAGACAGCAACAGGAGCGACAGCAACAGCAACGCGACGCCGCAGAAAGCGCCAGACAGCGACGCGGTGGCGCGAACGGTGTCTCCAGCCAGCGAGGAGCGACGCGCTCGGGTCAGGACCAGCGCAACAATACGAACACGAGCCGTAGCGACAAAGCGAATGACTCGAGCAGCTCACGAAAAGGAGACTCGTCGTCCACGACCACGTCGGTGCCCGATCCCAGTGCGCTCATCGACGACCGCGAGAAGCAGGCGATCAAGGACAAATATCTGGGAAAGAAGGTGCAAAAGAAGAAGGTCGTCAAGGCGAGTGAGAAGTTCGCCAAGATCTTCCAGTTTGACTGGGAAGCCGGCGAAGACACGTCCGCCGACCTGAATCCGTTGTACGCCAAGCGCATGGATGTGAACCTGCTGTTCGGTCGTGGCTACCGCGCAGGCGTCGACCTACGCGAGCAGCGCAAGCACAACTCGTTCCTGCAGGAACTCGCACAGAAGCGACAGCGCGAGCAGCGCCTCGCGGACCAGCAGAACGCGGAGCTCACGCCTGAAGAGGTCGCGCGTCGCGAGCGGGAGCGACAGGAAGCGCTGCGCAACATGCAGGCGCGCGAGCGTGACGCAATCCGCGAACTCGCGGAGCGCGAGGCACAGACGATGGGCACGCACTGGTCCGAGAAGGCGCTGGAGGAGATGACGGAGCGCGACTGGCGCATCTTCCGTGAGGACTTTGACATCACGATCAAGGGCGGTCGCGCGCCCAAGCCATTGCGCAAATGGGAGGAGGCGCAGGGACTGCCAGACGCGGTCTTCAAGGCGGTGCAGGCGCTGGGCTTCGAGCGGCCGTCGCCCATCCAGATGCAGGCCATTCCCATCGGCTTGCAGCGCCGCGATGTCATTGGTATCGCCGAGACAGGCTCTGGTAAGACCGCCGCGTTCATCATTCCGATGATCGCGTATCTCTACGCGCTGCCCGCGACGATGATCGCTCGCACCGGGGAACAAGGTCCGCTGGCGCTCGTGATGGCGCCGACGCGTGAGTTGGCGCTGCAGATTGAGCAGGAAGCCATCAAGCTCTGCAAGTTCACGGCTGTCGGACTGGCCGAGAAGCAGCACCCGATCCGCACGCTGTCGGTCGTCGGTGGCCAAAGCATCGAGGACCAGGCGTTCAAGCTGCGCCAGGGCGTCGACATCATCATCGGCACGCCCGGTCGTCTGATGGATTGTATGGAGAACCACTACCTCGTGCTCAACCAGTGCAACTACGTCGTGCTGGACGAAGCCGATCGCATGATCGACATGGGCTTTGAGCCGCAGGTCGTCGCGGTGCTGGAGAACATGGGCTCGCTGCTCAAGTCGGAGAACGAGGAAGAGATGGAGCAGCAGCTCACGCTCGCGGGCGCCGGGCACGACCACCGCTTGCGCGTGACGACGATGTTCAGTGCGACGATGCCGCCCGAGGTCGAGCGCCTCGCCAAGACGTTCCTGCGCCACCCTGCGATCGTCAAGATCGGCGACGAGGACTCGGGCAAGAACAAGCGCATCGACCAGCGCGTGCTGTTCATGAATCCCGCCAAGAAGAAGGCCAAGCTCATGGAGCTGCTCGGGTCGTTCCTCTCGGGACAGCCGCGGTCGCGCAAGGAGCGCACGACGGACGGCAGCAAGATCATCGTGTTTGTCAATATCAAGAAGGAGTGCGACGTCGTCGCGAAGGCGATCTCGGCCGAGGGCTTCCGGTCCACGATCCTGCACGGCGGCAAGTCGCAGGACCAGCGAGAGGAAAGTCTCAAGCAGTTCCGCGAGGGCTTTTGCGACATTCTCGTGGCGACCGACGTCGCGGGTCGCGGTCTCGACATCCCCGACGTCACGCACGTCATCAACTACGACCTGCCGTCCAAGATCCAGAACTACTGCCACCGCATCGGTCGAACGGGTCGTGCAGGCAAGGACGGTATCGCGATCTCGTTCCTGTGCGACCAGGACGAGGAGATCATGTACGACCTCAAGCAGTACCTCGTGTCGACCAACATGCCGGTGCCCTCGGAGCTCGCGTCGCACCCTGCGGCCAAGGCGCCGCCTGGCACACGCGACGAGAAGGGCAACGTCATCGGCAAAGGCAAACGCGACACGGTCATCTTTGCCAAGTGAACGCGTCCATCCACGAAGCCCCCTTCAGTTGCACTTGTTTCTGGTGCCTATCAGTCAATCAAAAACCAAAAACAAAACAAAAAACAAATCCTCTTTACTTGAATTCTCTCCCGATCGACGCGAGCAGCGCGTGCTCAGGAGATCTCTATGGAGACACCGAGATGGTGCGAGTCGCTGTCAAAGTTGCGCACGTCGACCTGCGCCGAGACCCGCGTCTTGAGGTGCGCCGACGTCTGCCACTCGTACGCGCCGATGAGCACGCCGTCCGAGCCGAGGGAGCTGCCGAGCGACTCGTGCGCGCTCAGCTCATACTGCGAGCGCAGGCGCAGCACCTTGCGGTCCTTGCGGACGTCGTACAGGAACTCGGACCCGACCAGCAGATCGGGCCGCACCTGCTGCGCGACGCTCAGCTGAAACTTGTTGCCCTTGTCATTCCTGTGCAAAGCCGCCGTGATGAGTGCATGCCATTGTGATGCCATAGACAATCGCTACGTACACTTCCAATAGCGCAGACACGTCTTCGTGCGCGTAGCTCGACGCCATCTTCACTTCGGTGAAGCGGCCGAGGCGGTCGCTGTGGTCGAGACCGACGTCGTACGCGCCCAGCACTCCAAGCGACAGTCCCTGTGCAAGAAAGCGTCATGAACGATAAGCCGCTGTGTCGCCCGTCATTCCACGAATTACGTAAATCGTACCGCGAGCTTGGCGCCGCACGAGGCCTCGAGCGTCGGGCCGTTCACAGCGTCGATCTTGAGCCCCGCAAACACATTCGGGGTCTTGTAGTCGCAGCCAATGCGTGCAAAGGACGCCGGCATCTTCTCGGTCGCGCTTTCGCGGGCCTCGAGCGTGAAGCGCAGCGCGTCGTTGGCCTGCAAATGTGCCTGCAGCTCCAAGTGGCGCTGCGAGCTTATCCGCAGGCTGGTCGTGATCATGGCGTTGAGCTGGCTTTCAAAGCCGAGCGTCGCCGCGACGCCGCGCTTGGCGCTGCGGCTGAAGAACGGCGACACGACCGAGGTCTCGAGCCCGACGCGCGAGCCGCTCGAGGTCGTGGTCGTGAGCGACGCGCCATGGCGCGACAGCGCGCTGGGCTCGAGCGGCTCCGGGAACGCGCGCTGCTCGTCGAGGAACTCGTGGAAGCGGCAGCTGTTGAGCCCCTGCTGCGCCTGTTTGCGGCGCTTGTTGATCAGCGGCGGCGGCGCCACCATCGTCGCTGGTTGATGATGGGCGCTTCCTTCCTTCCTTCCTGCCTGCCTGCCTGCCTGCCAGCTCGATGGAGCTGTTGGTGTTTGTGTTGGTGGTCTCTCGCTCGGCTGCTGCTCACGGAATTTGTACCCCACCCCGGGGTGGTCATCACTCTGAGCGCTGGGATTGGTGGAAAATACCCCTTTTCGATCAATCATCGCGATCGGGATCTCAGAGTGGCACTCGCCCGCCCCCACTTTGAAGTGACAGCGACGTGCTGCACTTGGTCGCCAATTGCGAATCAAAAATCGCAAGATCCCCAACCGAAAACACACAACCCAGAGAACGCAGAGCAGAACGCAAAACGCAAAACGCAAAAGCAGAGAACGCAAAACACCGATCTTCTCGCGGAACGCAGAACAATCCTTTTTCCGAGATGACCAAGGCCGTGCTCTACGTGGGCACATACACGCAGCGCCTGGACCATGTGGACGGCAAGGGCCAAGGCATCCACGCGTTCGAGATGGACGTCGCGACCGGCGCGCTCGCGCCGCTGAGCGTGCTGCCGACCGAGCAAAGCGGCGTGAACCCGTCGTACGTGTGCTGCAGCGCCACGGCGTTCAGCAGCACCCACAAGACGCTGTACGCGGTCAACGAGACCGACGCGGCGTCCGCGTCCACGTCCACATCCACGTCGACGTCCACCGCGTCGCCGACCGGGTACGTCCGCGCCTTCGCGATCCAAGGGCGCGGCGAGCTGCGCCTGCTCAGCACGCACGAGACCGCGGGCGCGTGGCCCTGCCATGTGTCCATCTGGGACCGCGCGGGGCCCCATGGCGCGTTCGTCGCCGTGTCCAACTACGGCGGCGGCAGCGTCGCGCTGTACCCGATCGACTCGCAGGACGGCTCGCTGCGCGCGGCGTGCGACGTGCACGCGTTCTCGGGCGCGAGCCACGTCGTGCCCGACCGCCAGGAGGCCGCGCACGTCCACAGCGCCACGTGGCTGCATCAGCCCGGCACCGCGTCGCTGCTGGTCGCGGATCTCGGCAACGACCGCGTCGCGCAGCTCACGCTCGACGCCGCGAGCCAGACGCTGCGGCCGCTGCCGGCCACCCCGTTTCTCACGCGCCCGCCTGGCAGCGGACCGCGCCACCTCGCGATCCACCCGACGCTCCGCATGGTGTACGTGCTGGACGAGCTGTCGAGCACGATCGGCGTCCACGCGATTGTGGACGACGTCGAGCTCGGCGGCAGCAGCGTCGCGCCGGTCGCGATGCAGCAGATCTCGACGCTGCCGACGGGGTTCTCCGAGTTTAACCTTGGCGCCGACATCCATCTCTCCACCTGCGGGCGCTACCTGTACGCGTCGAACCGCGGGCACGACTCGATCGCGAGCTTCCGCGTGCACACGATGCCGGCGACGACGGATCCGCATCCGCACCCGCGCGGATGGCTCGAGCTGATCGGTCACACGTCCACGCGCGGGACGTTCCCGCGTGCCTTCCTGGTCTACCGCGACTGGCTGCTGGTCGCCAACCAGAACTCGGACACGATCGAGGTCTTCCAGATCGACGGCGACTCGGGCGCGCTGCGCCACTCGGGCCACAGTGTCGCGTGTCCGACGCCCGTGTCGCTCTGCATCCCGAGCGAGTAATGGAGAAACAGGGGGACTCGGTCGATGGAAGACACAGCCGAGAAAGAGAGAGAGAGAGAGAGACTGAGGCACACACACACACACACAAAGATAGAGTGGCTCTCGGGAAACACAACACCAACGACGGACTGTCCCTCCATCCGCTCTCGTTCTCCGTTTCTCTATCTCTCTCATGCCTGCAGGACACAAGGCGACGGCCAGCAAGTCCACCAAGACCGTCAGTCCGCTGGGCGTCTGGTCCGTCGAGACCAACGACCAGCGGTTCGCCGCGCTCTCGGGCGACGCGCTGCGCAGTCTTCTCGACGCCATCGCGCCGACCGGCAGCTTCCGCCGCGACGTGCAGGCGTTTTACCAGGCGACGCGGCTGACGCCGCATCCGCTCGTGCTGCCGTTCCATCCCGACGAAGAGGACCCGACGACCAACGCGGACGTCGGCTCGCAGGGGCACCCGCCCATCGTCTACGACCTGCGCGACGTCGAGCACCTGCAGCTCCGCAACTGGCGCCTGGACGACGGCAGTCTGCGCGCCGTCGTCTTCGCGCTCCCGCGCTGCGAGACCATCCACACGCTCACGTACGTCGCTCTCTCACTCTCTCTCTCTCTCTGTCTCTCATCTCTCGCGCCCCTCCCGAAGCCAAACTCGTTCGCTCACAGACACGTTCGCCAGTTTGTTCAACGCACAGCTCTCTGCGGCGCAGCTCGAGTCGCTTTGCGCGGTGATCGCAGACTCGCACGTGACGCAGCTCGCGATCGACTGGAACGTGCCCCAGTCCAAGGCAGTCGCAGCCGCGACAGCAGACGACGGCGTCGTTGGGGATCGAGATCTGGTGCCGCCACCGTCGTCGCTTTCCGCGCTGCTGCTTTCCACGCGACTGCGCGTGCTCTCACTGCGCGCGAATGGACTCACTGCGCTTCACGCGGATGCGCTCGCGCGAGGTCTTCGCGGTAACTCGGCGCTGGAGAGCCTCAATCTCTTTCAGAACCCGCTGGGCGACGACGGCGTCGCGGCGATCGCGTACGCGCTGCCGTTCAATACGACGCTCAAGGCGCTGTCGCTTGGCGAGACGCAGATCTCAGGCTCCAGTGCGCGGCTTCTCGCAGACGTCGTGACCAAGTACGCGGCGCCCGCTGCGCTGCTGCAGGAGCTGCAGGCCGCGGAGCCCCGCATCCAGGCAGAGATCGACCTCGCCAAGAAAGCCAAGAAGAAGATCGACAAGCAGACCGCGATGCAGAACCTCGGGCTCCCGGTGCTCGAGACGATCGACGGCGTGCCGTTCGCGCCCGGCAACCGCACGCTTCAGGACCTCGTGCTCAGCGGCAACGACGCCGTGACGCCGAGCGACGTCCTCGCGATGCACGAGACGCTGGAGCGTCACCGTAGTGACGCCTCGCAGCTGCGGCGGATCAAGCTCCAGCGCGTGCCGCACCTGCAGCCGCTCGTGCACCAGTCGCCACACAAACTGTGCGAGCTGCTGCAGCTTTGATCAAAGCCTTGGAGTACGTCACGCGAGCGCCATCATGGAAAGAAGATCGAGATGGGTATACAGTACTAGTACGTACGCACGGCGTAACGAGCGGCGATTCTTTTGTGCATTTCGTGTGCGTGTGTGGTACGGTACGGTGTTGAGGATGCTACTCCAACTTGGGATTACGCGGGGCGTCATCACTGCGTTCTTCTGCGTCGTCATCATCGACCAGCAGCAGCACGCGCTGAAGAACGACGGGATACACAAAGCGCGCGGTGACCACGAGCAGCAGCAGCAGCCACGCGATCAGCACGAGCGTGTCGCGCGGGAACGCGCCGCCCAGGAGCATCTCCTCCACGACGATGTTGTAGACGCACTGGCGCTGGCGGAGATCGAGAACGGGCGAGACGCCCTCGACCTCGGGCCGCACGGCGATGTCCACGACGAAGGCCCCCGTGCCTGGACCCGACAGGCGATGGCTGACGGTGGCCGCATCACTCGCTGTCGCTGCTGTCAGCTGCCACGCTGTCGTGAGCTCTTGAGGATGCAGGCGAAGCTTTGCGGTGTTGAGCAGCTCTCGACGCGTCGGCGCCGCTGGCGGCGTAACGAGCGCCACGTTGTGGACGCTGATCGAGAAGACCGTCGGGATGCTCGCTGGGTACGAGATCTTGACGTCATAGACGCGCGAGGGATCGAGGTCATGGATGCGGTAGAGCTGGCGAGACCCGCACGGCACCGTCTCGAGATCGCGCGATTTCTCAGGGTACAATGGCGTCAATGAGTCCGACGCCGTTGTTGACCATGCGGTCATCAGAAAGAAGGCGATGATAACGGTGAGATACGCGGAGCTCATGCTGTGGCGCGAGGAAATCGCCGCGATATGACACTGAGCTCGCTTCCGCATATCATTCATCGACACGACCGATGCTGAGCTCAACAGGTCCCTGGTTGCCGTGAGATCAGACGTACATGTCTGATAACGTCTGATACGCATCAGATATCTCTATTTCGCATAAATACACTAATGGACATGGCTACACTCGTGCGTCAGTCACAGTCATCAGCGGGACAACAGCTTTGCTCGAAGCACGACTTGCACGACGCGCGAGTCGGCGTCTCCAGACGTCGACGCGTTCGCGGACGCAGCACCCGCTGGGGCTTTCGCTCCTCCACTGGCAGCTGCGGCTGCTCCAGTCGACGCGGGAGTCCCAGCGGTCGCTGGTAGTGGGCGCCATAGCGCGCCGCCCTTGAGGGTGCACGTCGCTTTGACCTGGATCCACTGCGAGACCACGAGCTCTGGATGTGCTGCCTCGCCGCCGCTGTCCTCCGTTGTTGTGCTGTTGTTGGCCGTTGCGTTGTACGTGATCTGAATCGGGACTTGCTGTAGCGCGCTCACGGCGCCACGCGACGGTTCGATCGTGAAGAGCTTGGCGTAATGCGGTTTCTCGGGGTTCACCTCAATGGCAAACTCAAAGCTGCCAACGGGAGTGCCCGCCTTGGCGCCTCCTGCCGTCGCGTCATCGTGGCCGCTTTCCGGTGGAGCTGTGCTACCGACATACACCGTCTTGGTCTCGCTGCCGGTGTCCTGGTCGAAGAGCACCGTGATCGTCGACTGCGGTCGCTTGATGCCAGGCAACGCCATCGCTGCCATGGAGCTGCTCCAAAGAGAGCCAACGTTCAAGCTTGGTGGGATGTCGAACAGATCCTCCGTTGGAGGCACAGAGAAAAGCTGCGTTGACGAGGAGGAGGAGGACGATGAAGAGGACTCGTCGACGGCTACAGCAGCAGTGGACTCCATCGGACTGAAGAGATACACTTGATTTTCCCAGCATCGTCCGACCGTTGAGACGATGTGTCGCTCCGACTCGTTGGGTACCTTGATGAGGAACTGGCCCCGGTAGTGCTCTGGTCGCTGGCGATCGGGTGTGAAGAAGACCTTGACCGTCACGGAGCCCTGCGCCGCGATCGTGGTTTCGTTCGGAGAGAACGCAAACACTGGCAGAGCTGCCGTCGTCATCGTTGTCGCCATCTCCTCCAGCGGCACAATGCGGTACGTGAGAGGAAACGCGCTCGCGTTCGTGAGTACGAGGTCCATCGTCGCTCGGTTCTGTGCCAGCACGTCGCGAAAGTCCAAGACACCATCGTGGGGCTGCACAACGAGACTCGGGTTGATGCCCTCGCCACGCAGTGGCACGCGAATGGCTCCGACCACAGCGCTCGCCATCTCGAGCTCGTCGTCGTACCGCAGCGGCGCCGTCGGTCGAAACTCGATTTTGACTGTGTGCACACCGCCGTCAGCGTGGAGCTCCCGCATCGCGAGGCTGTTGATCAAGCGGAAGCCTCCCAGCGCATGCAGCGGCTTGGCAACAAGCTGAAGCGCCTGCGTGCGGTGGCGGTTCGTCAGTCGGAGCTCGCGGACGAGCGCTTGACCGATCGCGACCTGTCCAAAGTCGAGCACTGGCGGCGTCGTCTCGAGTCGCGGCTCGACGACGGTCGTATGCACCTGTAGCGCGACTGGCACGGCGGTCTCGTCCGCAGAGGCGCTTCGACGGAAAGCGAGGATCGTCCACGTGTGGTGCACGCTGCGAGGCTCTGCGTCGACGCCCCGCGCCGCCCACGACGGTGCTCGTGTCGCGTCTTGCGCCAACGGCCCGAGCGCCGTGCGCACCAGTGTCGAGACTGGAGTGTCTGCGTCTCGACTGCATTGTGCCTCGACACTCCACGGCAGCGCTGTTCGTTTTTGTGCAGTCGCAGTCGCAGCAGCGTCGTTGCCGTCGTCCAGCGTCGGAACAGAACACGAGCGAGTGAGGTCCAAGAGACTCTCTCTCGCATTGAACTCGATCTCGATACGAACGCTTTCACGTGGCGCGAGCGACGCGACGGACGGCGTCACCTGTAGCCACGTAGCGGCGTCGGGCGGCACGACGAGCTCGACGTCCTGCGGTTTGTCGGCGCTGACGTTGCGACACGTGATGCTGAACGTCTGTCGCTGCCCGAGCTGTGTCGCGCCGAGCCGCACGACCGTGTGCGAGAACGTCACAGGCCACGCGACGCACTCCCCCTTCACGCGGATCGCGTACTCCTCGAGCCGTGAGGTGCGCAGGTGAAGCTGCGCGTCGATCGTCGTCGTCGCGTTCGGTTGATACAGCACGCGCAGCACACGTGATGCCAGCGGCAGCAGCACAAAGCTCATGCCGTCGCCGTCCAGCGTCGGACATTCTGCGTCTTCCTCGCTCGCTGCTGTGACTTGTGCGCCGGTGTCAATGACCCGAAGCTCGCTCGGCAGCTTCACGGCGCCCACACGCTGCGCGAGTCGGCTCGTGTTGGTCACCGTGAGCTCGTGCACGCTGCTGTGGCCAAGCACGCACGCGCCAAAGTCGAGCAGCGAGCTGGAGAACGACAGCGCGCTCGGCGTCACGCGCGCGACGACGAGCACGTGAACCGGAATGACTTGGTCGGGCACGACGATCGGTACCGGCACCGCGAGGAACCCGAGGGCGGCGTCGCCCCAGCGCTTGCGCTCGAGCCGCCGCCACAGCTTGTCGTTCGACAGCGCTGGCGGACGGAACTTGACCTGAATAGGGAACGCGCCGGCGTCCTGCGTCGCTGCCGTCCCGCATTGCACAAAGCCCATGTTCGGGTGGAACTCGAGGCAGCCCTCGAGGCACTTGGGCACGCGAAGGTGGACCTGCAGGGCGACTTTGCCACGGTTGCGCACCACGAGCTGCCGGCGATAGAGCCGCGACGCGACGCAGCATGCAAAGTCGAGCGTGTCGTCCGCGAGAAAGATCGGGACGTCGGTCGCGTGCGCCGACAGCGAAAGCGTGAGCGGCGCGAGACAGGAACGCGCCCATTGCGCGCGCCGATACGTCGTCGTGAGCGCCGGAAACGAGAGCTCGAACGCCGCTGGGTGCTCGACGCGCAGCGGAGCGATCGGCGCAAACGTGAACGACAGCGTCGTCTTGGAGTACGGCGGGACCGTGCCGCTGGACGACGACCAACGCACGGGCGGCCCAACGGTCCGCTGGTCTTGGTCTTGGTCGTCGCCTTGGTCTGGATCTTCGCGTTCGGGGCGATACGTCATCACCGTCGTGCGCACGTGTTGCATGAGCTGCGCTTCCTGCTCGGAAAACGCGACGCGCTGAGCGATCAACGCTCGCTGCAGTCGCACAGGATCTTCTTCTTCGACTGCCTGCTCCTGTTGCTGGCTCTGCGTCTCCGGCGCCTCTGGCTCGCTCGAATCCAACGGCGCATCAGTGTCAGTCGCCGGCACCTCTGCGTCGGTCGATGGCGGCACGTCAACGCTGGAGGCAACAGTGGCAGGATCGTCGAGTCGCAGCAGTTCCTCTTGCCGTCGCTGAGCCTCCAGCTCGTCGTCTGCGTCCTCAGCGATGTCCCCATCCGAGACCGACGCGGTGCTGCTCCCCAGCGTGACGGCGTCTGTACTCGGGGTCGGTGTGCGGCTACTTGCGCTGCCCGGCGGATGCATGAGCGACGTGAGCTGGTACTCGAGCGGCAGCGCGCCAGCGTTCTCGAGCGTCAGCGCCACCGTTCGGCGTTCGCCCGCGACGACGTCCTTGAACACGATCTCACGCAGTGGCAGCACGGGCACGCTCTTCTTGCAGGTGCATCGCAGCGGGATCTCGAACGGACCAGTCTGCGCGATCGCCGGGACCACGCCCTGCAGGTCTCTCGCGACGGTCGCCGTGAAGACGACGGTGACACGGCAGCTCATGCCCGCCGACATACGTCCAGGCTTGTCATACGTCACCTCGAAGAGCTCGCGGATCGACGCGTCCAGCTCCAGCAGCCGAAAGTGGTTGAACGTGTGCGACACGTTGGTCAGCGTGAACGTGAGCGACATGGGCGTGCCGACCTCGAAGTCGCGGAACCACAGCTCGGGCGGATCCGACAGGAACGCCTGCCCCGTGAACGGCTTACCCCACACGATCTGCTCCGTGAAGATGTTGGCCTTCTGTCGCTCACGCGCCTCGGCCAGCAGGCGCTGCTCCAGCACGCTGCGCTTGGGCTGTTTGCTGCCCAATCGATTGCTGTTGGTGTTGTCTGGCGTCGTGGTCGCCGTGGCGTCGCTCTTGGACTTGAGAGGAGGCAACGGCGCACGCGCGCGACTGCCCCCTTGCCCACGCTCAAGCTGGTCGGCAGGAGGGGGCAGTCCCAAGTGATTCACGTGCTGTAGCTCTTGTCCCGGCGTCGGCTGAGACGTCGGACGGACGGTAGCCACCGGGCGCTCTCGATCTCGTTGCGCTGGAGCTGCCGCTGCCACTGCGTTGCCACTCGCCGTCTCACTGTCGTTGCTGCTGTTGTTGTTGTTGTTGCTGCTGCTGCTGCTACTCGCTGGCTGCTGCCCAAGTCGAGGCAACAACAACGGACTCGGGACCGCGGCGTTGCGGTGCGCGGGTTTCCGGCGGACGTGCTCCACGATCGCGTGGCGCTGTGCTGCGTCGTGCACGAGGTTGCGACCGAGTCCAAAGCTGCGGTCGGGGATCACGCTCGTCTCCTGCGATGGGAACAACCGGAACGCCTTCCCCGTCGGGTCAAGCGTCTCCTTGCCTGTGCGAGCCACGAGGTACTGCGTCGTGCGCGCCTCGACGGCGGCGCGACCCATCTCGCGCTGGTACCGTCGCTCGTACGCGCGTTGCTCGTCGTTGAGTCGCTCGCGTCGCGCGAGCCACGCCTTCTCGACGTCCAACCGACGCAGCAACTGCTGCTGCTTCTCCTCGATGTGCTCCTCGATCTGGCGGCGCTCCGCGTTGGCTGCGGCCACCACACGCCGGCGCCGCGCGACCTCGTACGGGTTCTTGCCTTGCTGCAGCAGCTCATCAAAGCTCGCGGCCTCGAGCTCTGCGCGAGCGTCTTCTCGGCGTGCGACCTGTGCGTTGCGCGACTGAATGTGCGACGACGACTGGTCGATCGACGCCTTGAGCGAGAGCACGGCGTCGACGCGAGTTTGGCGCTCGGCTCGCGACTGCCCGACCATGCGCTCGAGGTAGTGTCGGTCCTCCACGAACGACGCATGGAGCCGCTCCTGTTCTTTCGTTCTCGACGATGGAGACGATGGGGCTCCATGGGGCTCTTGGCGCTGAGCCATCGCGACACCAGGCGGCGAGGGCGACGTGAGACCTTGGGACGCGCTATGCGGGACAAGCTACTGCCACAATAGCAGAAGCGCGTTCTGGGGACGCGAAACGACGCGGCCAGTCACCTCGAGTTTCGAGTCTCACGAAACCTTAACACGGCGAATTAGTGAATGGAATGGGTTTTCATTCAATGAGGATACCCACAGATATATGAAGTCGCTTCGATGAAGACACAATCGCGCAACTCATGTAGACGTACAAGGTGGAGAGGGGCACGCAAAAGACATGCAGAGATGCACGCAAGTTGGAGGCAAAACGCAGACAGAACAAGTGGTGCGGACGATAAACGTCGCTACGGGGAACGAGGCACTTGATGGCGTCACCGTCCCGACGAGGAAGCTCGCTAGAAGCTGCCGTCGAGCGGGAAGACTTGGCAGAGTGTCTCGTCGTCTTCGGGAACGACTGGATCTCCTTCGACCAAAGCTGCAGATGCGTCGAACTGCAACTTTCTGCTCTTGATTGGGAAGTCGACTTCATCCATTACCTTAGACGACAATGCAGAACTCAGGTGAACGGCACGCTACGCGGTGAGGGCGTGGATTCACAGACATACCATGTGACTTTCCACTGGATTCTGCACTTTCCAGCCAACATCGCACGGTGAGGGTGCCATTGTCACATCGTCCATGAACATGCCCTGATCAATATCTTGAGCCGAGAAATCTGTATCAGTCGTGAGGCCCTTCGTCCACATCAAGTCGAGCTTCGGCGCAAGAGGTTGCTCTTCACGAGACATCGTTGAGCTGATCTGGGTCTCCGATGGCACAGAGATTGAGTGCAGAGGAGCTTGGTCTAATGGTTCGACAGGAGCGATCGTAAACGACTCGATGGATGTGTTGTCAAATGGGTGAGCGAGGCTGTTGCTGTGTGGTGTCGATAATGCTAGCTTCGGATCAACCTCAAACTCGCCTCGGGGGTTCGTCCTTTGCATATCGTTCGTGTCTTGAACCATCGTCATCCGCTGGAGGCAACTGGAGAGCAAGGCATCATCCCTCGTGGTCATCCACACATCCGTTGATTGCACCGAGAAACTCCCGAAACCTGCGTTTTCATTTCCGATCGGCTCGATTCCGTCTTCAATGTGAGAATTGAATGTTATTGCCTCGATGGTGCTTGAAGGTGTGTCGACTGGTGAGTCTCCGGAATCGGACGTGTCGTAGTTTGCGAGAAGGGACCAGATTTCGTCATCAAATTCGTCGTCGTTCTTGGTCTGATAGGTAGGACCTTGAACAGCAAGGCTCCAGTCAAACAACATACTTCGATTGTCTTTGACTGAATCACTTTGGCTTCGGTCATGACTCGGACGACGAATCTCACTATCTTCTTCAACGGAAGACCCCATTTCCTGAAGGGACTCTGATTTAGAGCGACCCTTGTATCGCCTCGCTATCCTGGACCGTGGCGTACTTGATGTCCGGCTGCGTCGAGTCGACGCTGGCTTTGGCGTCGACATGCTAGTCGGAGCTGGCGGCAAGGTCATCGATGTTGTCATTGAGACGGGCATCGAGTTTGATCGGGCTCGTAGATGATGTCGCGGTGTTGGAGTCGCAGAGGTTGGGCTCAGCAACAGCGCTGGCATCACATCGTTGTCTGGTGCGAGTGCGGACGCTGGAATGTCGAACTGGAGAGAAAGAAGGCCTGGTGAATGAGGAGTCAGTGCGACATAGTCACTGTGCGTTCGAGTTGCTCCACACCTTCCATGCTCGCTGGTCGGATGTTGACGTTTCTTGCGACCCCAGGAACAACCGGTCCTCGAAATGGTTGCCCAACGCTTCGTGGTGTTCGATGCAATGGAAGCATCAAGCCAGGAAACTGTCACACCAGAGCAATCGTTAATGAACACATCCAGAAAGCCACCCACGCCTCATTCCGCTTACTAGCGGGCTTCCATCGGTTGGCGTGTTCCTGTGCTTTAGGCGTTGATGCTGAGTGAGTGAGCCTTCAGACCCATATGCCTGGACGACATTACACACTCAGTTTGCGCCTTTAGCGTGCGTCAAGCATGACACGTCAGCAGAATCAACTACCTTCGTACAGCCCGGGTAGTTACACGGATACTTGCGGTCAATCTGCGCGGCGGTACGGCGACGCCGCTTCTTTCCGGTGCTGCTTGGAGCTGCTGGCGTCTTCGGTGTCTCCTTCGTCGTGTCGTTCTCGCCTCCAACTGACGGAGGTGCTGACTGCGGGTGACTCGCTGAGTCAACACTGGCGTTCGAGTCAGGGCTGCTTGCCGACGGTGGCCAGCACTGCGTCTCAATGCGAAGCTGTGATTTGATGCAACGCACACGACATTACCATCGTCAATTAAACAAACACCCACATCCACGACCGCACGCTGCTACGGACATCTTGAGCCGCCTTGAACTTGGCAATGTTGGAGCTCGCGCGCGCGCCGCAGTGCTCCTCGAGCCGAACGACGTCGATGCTTCCGAGACTGTCCTTCATCGCACTGTCGTGCATCTTCCGGCGGTCTCGATGGGGTCTTGGGTCTTGTGGCTCACAAATGGCACTACACCAGTCCCAGTCAGTCTTCGATCGTCACTCGATGAGCATCCGCCACCACCACGACAGCGCCACGTGCGCGTGCGTGTGTGTGTGCGCTGGACACGCACCCCGAGAGCCCGTTGGCGCCGTGACTACGTCTTGACGTCCTCGTCTGGCTGGCGTCGGGTTTCTTCTCGTGTTCTGCCATATACATCGCGCCACGAGCGAAGCGTGAGATGTGCGATCCCGACTCCGACTCGCCTCCCCACGCGCTGCGTTTCCTTGTGTCGCCTCTCCTCGTCTTCCACATTCCTCCTCGCGGGCGTCGCGTCCCGGATCATCGCCGACGTCATTGGGAACCACGGGGAACAATCCACCGGACGCTGGCTTTTCTGTTCCCACCAGAGAGCATTCTCGAAGGAGGAGAAAGGAGGAGGAGGAGGAGGAGGAGGACGCACGCCACGGCGGCGCGTCGGGGGAGGACAGACATTCCCTCATCAGACACAGACACAGACAACGAGCGTCACGCACCAAGTCAAGTTGATTGATGGATGTGGGGGGATGTGGGTAGATTTTGATGTGGCTGTCGAGACGAGCGAGGCACCAGCACGCCTTGCTGGCTGCTCTAACGTCTGGGGCCGTGAGCCTTTTGGGAAACGCTTTCAACGGTTGCTACGAGAACGCCCCCGGGCGTCTCAACAACGAACGAGGCTTTTTTTCTCCGCCTTCCGCCACCTCAGGATGACGATGGAGGCTTGGCGACCCGCAGTTCTTCTTTTTTCCGGAAAAACGAGCGCGCACTCGGGACGCGATTCAACAATGTCCCCACGCTCGGCTCGCGTTCCCGAACAAAATGGAGAAGGAGGTGAGGAGCTCGTGCTCGTTGCTTTCGCTTTTGCTATGGGTGGATGCTCCCTGCTGGAAGGTCACGTGCGACCTCCGATGGCCCCCATCCTCTTCTCTGTTCTTCGCTTTCCGCTGACCTTCCTTGACTCGGCATGCACAGTTCAATTGCAGGACGACGGTTCCACTTCCAGTTGGGGTTTTTGAAGTTGGCAAGTTCGGCAGGAAAAACCTCGATTCCGAGGTGCAACGGGCACAGCGCGCCTGGGGTGCATTGACGGAACCGACTCTTCCGAGCAATCTGATCATGGACAATGTGTCGGTCCACTCGCCTCCACTCGGTGAAGAGACACAATCATCTGTCAGGAGCGTTGATTGCAGGCTGATGATTCTGGCACACGCATCATGACGCCTGTGGACGATGCTTCTGTGAGTGAGAGGGCTGTGACACGGCGAGTGGAGGGCAAACATGCTGATGCTAATTGGGCACGAGCCCCAGAGCACAACGGAAGATCACCACACTGCACTGGCGTCAAGCGTGCGAAACTGCAGGAAAAGCGATGGAAGGAACATCGGCAGTCGCTGGGAGTTTTTTTTTTTTCGCAGACTCGCTTGGGTCCTGGAGCAGGTGCTTTTCCTTCTCACTCACTCTTTTTGCTCTTCGCTCTTTGCTCTTTGTTCTTCGTCCAAGTTACCGTCGATCGAGTCATCGCGTCACTCCCTCGATGGGTTTGCCTCACAAAACCGTTTCGTGGTTTCGCGGCTGTCGGTGCTGCAGCCTGCAGCTGGGGCATCCGCTCCGCTCCGCTTGGATCGGTTCTTGGGGTCGTGGGTCCCTCCACCACGCCAGTTTAGACCCACCGTCGTGTGGCCAGAGAGAACAGGTCCGCGCTCAGAAACCAACGTGACAGCCCGGTGACATTTTGGATGAGCAATTGTCGAGGCCGGTTAGGGGAACGCGACGCGAGCGACGAGAACAGTGCGGCATTCGTCCCTTCGCTTCGTGGATGACGTGCGTTCAGGAGGCGCCGGATACGATCCAGCGCCATGTGGCCATGTGGGGGCGGAAGAACGCGGCGCGCACGAGATCGATCGCTCTGCGCTCAGAACCCAGAGCCATCCATCCATCCATCCATCTCCACAGAGAGCGTCACCGTGTGGCTGTGCCGTCGGATCTCAGAGCTGCGCGCGGCCCGGACCAAAGATTCTCCCCATCAGCTGGCACACTCTCTGGATGGGTTCGCTGCTGTTTTGTTCTCGCTGGATCCGATCCAGCATCATCGTTGTCGCGGCGCGTCAGCGCGTTGCGCATAGACGCCACGACAACTTCAAGGAGGTCCTGTTCCAGACTTGTGGATCCATGTGCCACAACGTGATGTAGCCATGAAGCGGGTCCATGAGAGCATGCCATTCACTATTGCGTGGACGTGCTTACTACAAGACAGAAAGAAGTCGCGCCTTACGCGATGCTACTGCGTGTCCACGATCGCACATTGAACATGTGTCCGTCTGCCGTCCTCTTACGCCGTCGCACTCTCGACGTTGTCGATGAAGTGCGCCAGAATCTTGACGGCGTTGCTCATGTCGCTCAGCTGGCAGTACTCGTTGTCGCCGTGGTAGACCGAGCTCTTGCCGAAGCCGACAAGGATCAAGTCGAAGCCAGCACGCTGGAGGTCGCGCACGAGCGGCAGGCTGTACAATTCCACAACACACACGTTGAGCACTTCCATGTCTCGAGTTTGACAGTGAGAGCATGACCATCAAACGCACCTGCCGCTGATGGAGAAAGGCTTGGCCTCACCCAGCACCGTCGTAATCGCCTTCGTCAGGGACCTGGTCAAGCATATGATGAGTGATGAATGATCAGGCTGGTAAAGAGTGCAAAGGAATGTACGCACTTAAAGCCCAGCGAGTCGAGCGAGCAAGCAATGCCCTCGAAGTAGGCATCCTCCCACGTGAACTCGATCTTGCCGAGCAGGTTCTCGCTCGGGAGAGTGTACTTGGAGCTCGGGCCACGCTTGCCCTCAAGCGCCGTGATCTCGGCGTTCATCTCAGCGACATACGAGAGCACCTTCTCCTTGAGCTGTACCAACAGACACAAAACGGGATTAACATCAGTCGTTCGCACTCATGCATGACTGCAACGAGTCACACGTACGTCCTTCATCTCGTAGAACGGAGACAGACGAACGTCGCCCGTGATCTTGACCCACGGCGGACTACAGGATCAACCCAAGTCAGTCACGAGCATTGGTAGATCGTAATCGAGAGGTAGCATACGCACATCTGGTTCACGCCGTTGATCGACGACTCGATACGCGTCGGCTTCATGGTCGACGGGCACGAGAAGTTGTAGTCCTTCTCCTGCGGCAGCGGGCCAAAGTCCTTGTAGAATCGCTCCTGGATCTTGGTCAGCGCATCCATGCCGAGCTCAATCGAGTTGATGCCGAGGTTGGGCAGGCCACTGTGGAAGAGCTTGCCCGTCGCCTTGAGCGTCCATGCGATGGCACCGGCAGTACCAATGCACGGCTGGCTGTCCGAGCAGTCCACCCAGATCACGGGGCCGTTCTTGATGAAGTCGATCTTGCCCGACTCCATGAGCGTCTCGACGCCGACGCCAGGGATCTCGCCGTTCTCCTCACTTGCAATGAGCACGCAAACGACCTGCGTCGTCGTCGGAACGCGGCGCTTGGAGAGCTCGATGAAGAGCTCCGTCATGAGCGCGACGTGGCCGAGACAGTCGGTCGTACCACGACCGTAGAGCTTGTCACCTTCCACCGACAGCGTGAACGGGTCGCGCTCCCACGTCTCCGGGTTGGCAGGCACGACATCCATGTGCGATCCGACAAAGGCAAGCGTCTTGCCGGTCGACGCAGCGTTTGGGTGCGTGTACTTGATGATGACGTTGCCACGGCCAGGCACGAACTCGACACGCTCGACGCTCAGCAGTCCGCCATTCTTCTCGAGATGCGGCTCCAGCGCCTCGAGCACAAAGTCAGACACGTGGTTCTCCTGCGGGATGAGGCCGAGGCTCGGGGCGTTCTGCACTTTTTCCTACAAGATACGCATGCGGCCACCTCCAGGTCAGACATCGTGCTGACCACGCCAGCGACCAGGAAAGCGACGAGAACCGTACCGAAACGCTGATGAGCTTGCGGAGCAGCTCGACGTACGACGGCTCGTTGAGGGTGATCTGCTGCAGCGCGGCCGACGCCATGGTGAAGCTGTTCTTCTTTGCGGGCGGCAAATGGGGGAATGGTGTCACATGACACTCGACACGCAGCGACAGAACCACAGAAACGTGGGCTCATCCATTAGACCTCATAGAGTATCGTACAAAGCCATATATTGTTTTATACATGTCCTCACGGCACATATCTATAATACGATGGTATCGAAAGAAAAGTTGAATTGATGAAGAGGAGTTTGGGCGAGGAAGTTCAAGCCAACGATGGTTCCTTGCCCTCCGACGTCATCATGTGTGTGGTGGAATGAAGCGCACGACGACAACCGACGCTGCTCAAAAGGTGTGGCCACTACGAATGCAAGCGTGTTGCTCGAATCCTCCATCGTCACGGCCACATGAGAATAGTGGATGTTAATTTTGTTAGGTAGCGAGCTGCGCTCACACAAATAGTCCAGCCAGCAGCAGCGTGTTGCTGTCTCAAGAGTTGAGCTGTCGTGACGTAGCGAGTGGTCGACCACCACGCATGCTCACCGCACTCCTCGTGGGGTGACGTCGAGTCCCATGGGGATCCTGCCCGTCGATTCGTCGCTGCTGAACCTCGGCAGCGTCGACGAGCACGAGGGCGAAGCAGTCGCGGCCGCCGTGCTCGAGTATCTCTTCGCGGAGACCAACGCGTTCTACCGCCAGCACCAGCTCGCGACTCGAGCCGTACGATAACACACACAATCCACTCTCACTGTATAGCGCTGGCATCCTTCCGTGCAGGTCTAACTGAGGTCCACCATCACTTGTTCACGCAGAGAACATCCACGGCGTCGTTCCTCGCGGAGAACGTTCTTGACAGCGTGTGTGCCGCGATTCTCGCGCCCGAAGATGTTCTTCCAGATAGACTGTTCTCGGCGGAGCACACGCCGTCCCCAGAGCTGCGCGACCGCCATGCAGTGCGCAGTCTGCCGCAGCGAAGTCCCGTGAAGCAAAGAGACGGAGGCCTCCACGGCCTCGACCGCCTGTCGCCGTCGCCGACGTATCGCAGTCGCGCAGAAAGCCACTCGCCCGAGCGCGCGCGGCTCAGCACGCTTTCCACGCGCCGACGGAGAAAGCTTGAGCCCAGTACGAGTAGAACATTTGAATGTGTGTCGAGGACTCTTTCGGCAGCCTTGAATTGACGTTCGCGTGGCATCTCAGGCGCCAAGCAAAGTCTCGTGACGATTCCTCATGTTCAGGCGCTCACCGACATCGAGGAGGACGAACCAGCAGTAAGTGCTCGCGGTAGATCGTCTTGCGATTCACGAAAACCGCCAGTAATAAGGATCGATGGCCACAGGACGTCAAGGCGTGGCGACTCAAGTGTCTGAAAGAGCTTGAGGAGGAGCCCAAGCGGCGGTACTTTGGGCTCTCTCGCTCTGGTACCATGTCGAGACCACCGTCGTCGTTTCCTGGACCGCATCGCTCCTCGCTGGACATCGAGATGATAGAGAGCCCCTCGGCGCTGCTCCGACAGGAGGTTCAGTCGTCTTCATCGTCGGCAGGCGCAGTCAAGATGAAGTCGAGTCTCTCAACGTTCACGGCGATCTCGAGCGCGGCTCCGAGCAACATTGATGCGCCATCAGTGCTGACACCTCGATCGTTGAGTGCAGCGACCGCGATGGGCTCTGCCCGTGGCAACAGCGAGCCTCTGGTTTCTGGTGGACAGCCCCGCAAGCCCCCCAACAGTCTCCAGCTCAACGACAGTCTCTCTCGGCGGAAGGGACCAGCCGCACACGCACATCTCCCAGGTCCAATGGCACACGACACGAACGATGCGTGGCAGTTTGAGCGTGGCGACGATGCGCGCGGGCGCTATGTTCCCGACACGATGGTCGCGAGTGCCGAATCGATTCCAACGATGATCGAACTCGTGCCCGGTGTCACTCTCGGAGACGGCGAAGATGCGCTGCAGGGGCCCCCACGTCGAGACAGCCCCCACACCATGTCGCGCAAACGCTTTGAGGTAGTTTCTGCATATGTGTGGAAGTCTCTGTGTGGTGCAGTTATGCTCAGACGTGCTGCTTTGTGTCTCGTAGCTGCACCAGCGTTTGGCAGTCGACGTGCTGCTGCAGGAAAGTCAGATGATGATGCGACCTGCCACGAGTCCGACGTCCTCCACGTCGCCACTCTCTGCATCGTCGGGTGGGTCGTCTCCCCATCATCACCATCACTTCCATCACCATCATCACGCGAGCCAACGCATTCCGTACGAGACTGTGCCGCCGGATCCGATACCAGCACCGCCTGCATTGTCTCCACTGCACAAGGACGCACTCATCATCCCTCGAACGGTACGTCTAGTTATCATGTTGACTTTTTTTCTATGAAGGATGGCTCACGGTTGGTCGTTCACTCTGCAGCACCTCACGACGTCCACGTCAACATCCTTATTGCGAGTCCGCAATCCCAGCGCGCGACTCGGCTTGCGTCGCGATGATCCGCACGCAATGACCACTGGCCAGCTGAAGACACTGGCGCCGACGGTGGGAGACGTTCGACCTCGTCCAAGCACAGCACTCGGAGCCGTCACACTACGGAAGACGCTTCGATCTGACGCCTCCAAAAAGTACCTGCGCGAGTTTCCAAAGCCCAGCGCCGGCGCGATTCGCATCGTATCGAAGGAGAAGGAGAGCAGCCAGCGGCAGGCATGGATATCGTAATTCACCAAGTGCAATGGAATGGCATGCAAGAGGATGAAAGGTGTGCTCTATTGAGATGAAGATACGCAATCGGGACGATGCACAAACAGAGAGTGCTCTATGGGTTTGTGTATGCAGGCACAGGCAGCACTACCTACGACGCAGCGTTGAGCGCAGGCGACAGGGCTGCCTCCCATTCAGAAAGCGCTTGGTTGCACCCAAATCCTCGCTGCGACTGACGTAAAAATGCCTCGTTCGCGCGATTGAGCGACGCGCGGCGCTCTTTCTCCATTGCACGCTGCGCGTAGAATGAACGCAGCGCTAGCTTTGCTTTCCGTGCGTTCTCCTCGCGGAGCACGCGCTCTACGACGTCCACCGGGTATCGCTCCGGAGCTCGCAGCGGAGCGATGACTGGCGAGCGCCAGAAGCGCGAATTGCTCTCAAAGAGGCCTTCAGCCCACGCGTCTGCGCGGTACTTCTTGCTCTCCTCCTCGCTTTCCCTTGCTCTCATGAGATAGAAATCTCTGAGCGCCTGTTCAGATTATCACGTCAGCTCATCAGATTGAGAGGGCCTCAGGAGCTGGTCACGCTTACCTCTCGGGCACTGGGGCGCCTAGCTGGCTCTGGAGCCACAACGTCGTTTGGCTCTTCAATCGAGTCCTCTACAAAAGACGCTTCCGGCTCACAATCCTCATCCATCGCGATCGCCTCTGGCACAGGGATGTCCTCCCACTCCGCATCTGCGTCTGCATCAGCGTCGACGTCCGCACCGACGTCGTCCGCGACCACGACGTCTTGGCTGCTGTCGACAGCGTCGAAGTCCTCCATCGAGAGCACATCAAAGCTGTCGTCGCTGCTGAAGGACTCGACGCGGCGCTTGAGGGAGAACATCGTGAGCGTGTTCATTCTAGCAGTCGTCGAGTTGGTGACGATGTGGCAGAGCGGCAGGAGCGGCAGCACAGCGCACGTGACGGCAGAGGATGTCGATCATTCCACTGGCCACGTGAAAACCAACTGATACAGTAACATGTACCCATCCTCATGGTCAAGCCAGTTGGTGTGTACGCCACACCAAAATTGTGTGATGGAGAACGCGAAATGGAGGCTCCAATTGGTGATGGATGCGCGCGTCGAAGAAGCACCAAACAGCCAACACGAACACTCTCATTATTCCGCACTGAAGATTAAATTGACGTGATGCTGCCTCTACGTACGCACACGTCGTTGGCAGCACTGTGTCTTCGCAGGATGAAGTTGAAGCTTCCGACGAACCCGAAATGGCTATTTGCTTGTCTCGCTCAGGAGAAAATTGGTCCATAGCTCACTCAGTGGCTTGTCGAGCGCTATGTCATCTGCTCCTGATGTATCCTCATGCCCGGACCTTGATCTGGAGCCGGATTGACTGTTTGGTGGTGTAATCCCAAGGAGGGATGAAAAGAGACCACCGCCGCCATTCCCTGGCACCACGACACGTCCGTCATGGAGGATTCCAGCTCGGCGTTTGTCGTCATCTGTAAACCCCATCATTCTTGAGATCAACTGGAGAACCTCGTCTTTCTTGTCACTCTCAAGGTAGGAGACCTGGCCAATCACAAGCCAGTGTCATTAGCTGATGGGATGCGGCTGGAAGCTAAAGAGTTCGTACCACTAGTTGTGCTGCTAAGCGCTTATCAAGCACTTCAGTCTCTGAACTGAAGCGCTTTGCAGAGTTCTCTAAAGCCTGCACAACTCCATAAACGAGCGATTGAATATTTGCCATTTTGTTTCGACAATCCATGAGGAAATTTGTACCTCTCGTAGCTGGTCGCATTCGTGCGTCTTCTTTCGCAACACCTCCATGACACGCTGGAGATCAGCTTCCGAAACGGTACCACCCCCGTTGGCTTGAACTGGTCGTTGCTTTTTGGCGTCCTCCAATTGTGCTTCGAGCTCAAGAAGACGTTCACGCTGTGCACCAACAGACAATTAGCATCACCCGTCAAACTTACGAACTGCTGCTCTTGATTACCTGGTGTTTGTGATCTGATCGGAACTGAAGCAGCACCTTGTCCAGTGTTTCAAGCTCGGTTTGAAGGCGTTCTGCATCTTGGAGGGCGATCAACTTGTCAGCCTCGCATGCAGATAATCTTGCCTCTAGCTCGTAAACAAGCTGTTTTTCTGCTGACATAACTTGTGCCTGCGTCGTAGCGATAATCTCCTGCTTCTCTTCTTCTGCCATTTGCTTTTCTCGTTCCGCTTGCTCAAGGAGCCCGATGTAACTTTGCTCATATTGTTGGGCGCGTTCTTGCAGCTCTCGAACTCGGTCTTGCAGTGCTTCATAATCAGCTTGCAAGCTGATGCCTTCTTCGTGACGACGCTGCAATTCGACGATTTCGCTTTGCTGCTGCTTGCACACGGCTTCAAGATCATCAACCTACCAATCGATCAACGCAGATTACGCGTCAGAACAGATACTAGTGGGCAACAGTTTGGCGGCGGTGTCGTACCTCAGAATGAGCAGCCTCAAGTTCACGCCCCAGGTTTTCCAACGTCTTTCTTAACTGATCTTCTTCGGCTTGAAGTTTTCGAATCAGTGCATCCTTCTTCTCGATTGTCGCCACCATTTCGTTTTCGCGAGTGGCAATTGTTTGATCATATTTTAGCTTGCTCGCTTGCACGCCGTTCAGCTGAGTTTGCAACGCCGATATCGCCTTTTGCTGCTTCTCGTCCTTGGACAACATGCTTTCGAGTTGCGATCGAAGTGACACAACTTGCGCTGCAGCATCCGAGCTTTTCCTAATCTTCTGGCTAAGGACATCGAGGTTGCGGTGAAGGTTGCTGTCAAACTCATCCATGTTTTCGGGAACAGGTTCTGCGTGTTGGCGAAGAAATGACGAGATTGTCGATCTCACATTCTCCAGCGCTGTCGCCCTCTCGTCCAACTTCAACCGGACGCGCTCTGTCAGTGCATGAAGCTTCAACATATGTCAGTTGACGAGTGCTTCAGAGCAGACGCTAGGTCAACACAGCAGTTACCTGAACGAGCACCTTGTCTTCCGATGTCTCTACATCAACAGACGCATCTGCGATCGCGCTGGACAACATGAGCGCTAGCTCAACCAGCTGAGGGAATGTGGATACCGCTGGCTTTGGACGTTCTTCGCCCTCGGGTGAAGATGCTGCATCACTTGTGACTTCTGTTTGCTGCTGCTCCTTCAGCTCGGCTCCGAGAACCTGGCAACGAATGTCCAGATCTCTCACTCGGCCCTCCAGCTTCGCGATTGTGGATTTGAGCGTCGTCTTCTCTTCTTGAAACTTGGCGTTCAGTGACTCTGCCTCCTTCGAGAGTTTGGTCTCACGCTCCTTGTGCTCTGCGAGCCGCATCTCAAGCTCTAGCACTTTACTTTCAAGTTGGCCAACTTCGTGCTAAACAACACAAGCGTCATTCACAATGAGGAGTCTGCACCCTCCACTCACACAAAGGAAACTGCATACGTCGTCATGAACTGAGCGGCTTGCTGTAGACTGGGCACTTAGTGTTCTCTCCAACTCAGCCACCTATGATAGACATCGTTCACGCCTGTGAGAAAATGTCATTCTCGAATAAAAATGTCACCGTCATCCTAAACATACTCGCTCGGAGAGTTGTTCATTTTGCTTCTTCTTCTGCAGCAGCGCTCGCTCCAGTTCGCTGATGTAAAGCTCCTGCTCGTTTTCGTCGACCTCTGCGGTCGCACTGTCAGCCGAAGGGGCGGGAGGCGCGACAATGTTCGTGAATCGCGACCACAGCTCCTCTCCGATCTCTGCTCTCGGCGATTCGTCTGCGGGCGCCACGATCTCCGCCACGTAATCCGTCAGTCGCGGCCACATCGCACCCAACGAGAATGGTCTGGTTGCCTTTCTTGATGGTGATGGCGGGCAAATGCGTGCGTGAACTGGAATTTATATCATGTTATATCAGTAGATGTATCCTACAGTGCACTTCGTGTTCATAGAAAGCGGATTTTGGGACTACTATAGGTTCCAAAATGCGCTTTTGGGTTTTCTATCAACTAATGGATGATCGAAATATCGGAAATAGGAAAAGTCATAAAGACATGAGCCCCAGCACCACGCACGCACCATGTTGAATCTGGATCTTGAGCTTCGACAGCTTTGTGGTCACACGGTTGGTTCGAAACCGTGACACCACTGCTTGTCGCACCACCCGTGCTCGTGGCCTTGCTGTTGCTGCTGCTGTTGCTTGATCATCGGAACACGTTGGAGACGCGACACGAAACACCGATGCCGTCTCCATCGCACAACGAAACGCGCAGTCCCGACACCCGCAAGCGCGATCATCAATGTGGAAATTCATGATTAATCGTCACCATCTGCGTGAACAAGCTGGCACTCGCTGCTGGATTTATCGATTTCCTGACGGGCTGGTCGGTCATGATGGTTCACGAAACCTGCGAGCAGCTGGAGGCGCGGGCATGATGGCCCTCCTGACTTTGTGTTCCACCGGATTCCTCGCTTCTGGCTCGGTCCTCCTCCCCAACTTCAAGCTCGTGGCCTGGCAATGCGCGGCTGAAGAGCAGAGCCCAGGCATTTCTCTGCGTCGTTGGTTTGTTGCTGGCTGCTTGGAGTCGGGGCGAGTCCGTGTTTTTTGCCCACGATGTGATTGAAACACTGAATAAAACGCTGCGCTGGGGGCCGATGGGTGCGAGAGTGGGCAGTGACGTGCACCGCTGCTCCCCCACACCAAGCACCCTTTTTGGGATCGCGTGTCGTGTCGACCCCCCTTCCGCCTCCGCCTCCGCCTCCTCTCCTCCTCCGCTCCTCCTCCTCCTCCTCCTCCTCCGCCCCGCGGTCCCCTCCGCTCCTCTTGTCACTTCCAAATTCCCCCACGACAAGGGAAACCAAGACACCACCAACACACAAACTCCATCGACAATGGTCACCAAGTACGACAATGACAACGCTCTCTCTCTCTCTCTCTTAAGGCTCATCACTCACCAATGACTGGGACAGGGGCGATCTCGTGATCTCGGGCGATTGCGGCGGCACCAACACGCGTCTCTCGCTGTGGCTCATCCCGCATGGCGTCAAGCACTTCACTGGTACGTTCGTTCGATCGCATCCATTGACCTTGGGGCAGTTTGTTTGCTCACTTTCGAGTGCTTATGCACAGGCAACATCGCGCCGGGTGAGGTCCTGTTCGCGGAGAAGTACATCAACGAGAACTACGCGAGCTTCGCCGAGGTCAGCCACATCTTCCTCAAGGCTGCGCTCAAGAAGGCCGTCGAGAAGGAGCCGACGCTCGCGGGCGTCGTGCCCACGGCTGCCGTCCTGGCGTGCGCTGGCCCAATCATGAACAACACGGTCGAGTTCACCAACATCAAGAAGGGCTGGAAGATTGAAGGCGCCGTGCTGCAGCGTGAGCTCGGCATTGCGACCGTCAAGCTCATCAACGACTTTGCTGCCATGGGCTACGGTCTCCTCACGCTCCGCCCGCACGAGTACATTGTGCTGAACGACGTGCCGAAGGAGGAGGGTGCGCCGATCGCGACCATCGGCGCTGGCACTGGTCTCGGCGAGTGCTTCCTGACGGCTGGTTATGACGGCAAGTACTCGTGCTTTGCCTGCGAGGGTGGCCACACGGATTTCGCCCCGATCGACTCGCTCGAGATTGAGCTGTACAACTGGATGAAGAAGGATCTCGGCTGCCCGAAGCGCCTCTCGGTGGAGCGCATTGTCAGCGGCCCTGGTCTCGCCAAGACGTACGAGTTCCTCGCCTCCAAGTTCCCGGAGAAGGTGAACAAGGAGGTGCACGACAAGTTTGTCAAGGCCAACACCCTGCAGGGCAAGGTCGTCGGTGACTACGCCAAGACGGACGAGCTGTGCAACACGGCGATGGAGATCTTTGTCGGGTAAGTTGCTTTGTAGTAGTTGGGTTTGACAATCACGCAGCGTGCTGACATGGGATGGTTTTGCAGCGCGTATGGTCGCGAAGCTGGCAATGCTCTGCTCAAGTACCTGCCGCGCGGCGGCTTCTACATCACGGGTGGTCTCGCGCCCAAGAACCTGGACTACTTCACGAAGCGCACGATCTTCACGGACGCCATGTTCGACAAGGGCCGTGTGTCGCCCGCTATCAAGGCGTGCCCCGTGTACCTCGTGCTGACGGAGGACATTGGTGAGCGTGGTGCGCACTACTACGCGTACGAGCTGCTCAAGTCGGTGACCGCGCCGGCGCAGAACGGCTCGATCGTCGATGAGATCACGAAAGGCAAGTATGCGTTGGCCGCGCAGGCGGCCATCGTGTCTGCGGCCGCGGTCGCAGGCGTCGCCCTCGGTGCTTCCATGGCACGAAAGAGCTAAACTCATTGACGTTGTAGAATGAATGCTGCTGCAAACAATGTGAAGCGAACACACAGACAGACAGACTCTCCCGCCTGCTCCCCGTCCTCCTCCTCTTCCCATGCTGATGATGGTGACGAAGCCGAGAGCGCAACGAGACGTCGGTTCAAGTATCCGTACTTAAGTGGAGAGTGGGTCCAAGCGTTGTCCGTACCGTAGTGCATGTGATTAGAAGGCTCTGAAATTATCCAATGTACCCCTTTGAAAATCCGCTTTGTGTGGCACACACCAACAGTGCTGTCCCAACACCACACCACACAAACACATACACAAGCTCCGCTCACTCACTTCCCGATCCTCGCGATCCTCCTGTCACCACCGTCATCATGGCGCAACGCTCCATCTCCTCGTTCCTTCCTCGCGCGCTGCGCCGCTCTGCGCGTCCGTCCGCCGCCGCCTCGCGCGCTGTCGCTGGCGCTGCGCTCGGTCAGCGCTCCACGGCGCTGTTGGCGGCCGTTCGCTCGCAGCGCACAGGCCTGATGCCCACGCCGTCGTGGCTCGCGACGTCGTCGTCGGCGCCGTTCAGCTCGACGGCCGTGGCGGCGCCTGTGGCCATCGGCGACCGCGTGTCGGTGCAGCTCTCGGGAAAGCTCTCGAACGGCGACCCGTTCGGACAGCCAGGGCAGGCCGTGACGTTCGTGGTCGGCGGCGGGCAGGTCATCCCGGGCGTCGAGGAAGCGGTCGTCGGGCTGTCGTCGGGCGAGACCAAGAGCGTCGTGATCGCGCCGGAGAAGGCGTTCGGCAAGCAGAAGCACCTGTACAAGATGCCGCGCCAGCAGCTCAATCTGTCGTAAGGTCTTTTGCGCTTGTATTTCGTCAACGGATGTTGATGCCTTGATGGTGGCGTATTCACTCGGGGAATGTGTGCGTATATGCAGCCCCGAAGATGACCAGAAGATTGCGGTCGGTCAGGTGCTGCAGATGCAGGACGGCGGCCACGCGCGCATCGTCGGCGTCAGCGAGGACACGATCGAGATCGACCTCGCGCACCCGCTGGCGGGCGAGACGCTCTACGTCGACCTCACGCTCGTGGAGCACGTCGCCCGCGAGCAGCTCAGCGCGAGCGAGCAGCTCGTCGTGCCCGAGGAGATCTCGCCGGGCGACGGCGAGACGTTCCCGCAGCGCGGCGACACGCTCGTGATGCACTACGTCGGCAAGCTCGCGGCCGACGGCAAGGTCTTTGACTCGTCGCGCGACCGCGGCACGCCGTTCCAGTTCCAGATCGGCGTCGGACAGGTCATCAAGGGCTGGGACGAGGGCGTGCTGCGCATGAGCAAGGGGCAGCAGGCCGTGCTGCGCATCCCCGCGGCCAAGGGCTACGGCCGCGCGGGCGCCGGCGGCGTCATCCCGCCGGACGCCGACCTCATCTTCGAGGTCGAGCTGCTCGACATCCTCCGCCCCGGCGCGTAAGCAAGCGCGACGGGCTTCCGTGTCCCCCAGGGATGACAAGCTACAACGACTAGTGCAGGCTCTCTCTCTCTCTCTCTCTCTCTCCCTCTCTCGTTCTGTCGATAAACCATTTGACTGTGTATTGACTCCGTCACGTGAGCTCTATCGCTAGACCGTCGCGTCCTCGTCCGCAGCGTTGCCGTCCTCGTCCGCCAGCGCCACGTACTCGCTGAGGTCGGCGTACTTGGCGACGGTGCCGATCACGATGATCGCCGGCGAGTAGCGGCGTCCGCTGGCGCGGTCGGCGATGTCGGCGAGCGTGCCGCGCAGCGTCACCTGGCTCGGCAGCGTGCCGTTGTGGATGAGCGCGACCGGCGTCTCGGGCGCGCGGCCGTGCGCCACGAGTCGCTCGGCGACCACGCGCAGCGTGCGCGTCGCCATGAGCACGACGAGCGTCTCGAGCTGCGCGAGCAGCGCAAAGTCCATCTCGTCGGGCTTGTGCAGCGAGACGACGAGGAAGCTGCGGCTCTCGGTCTTGTGCGTGATCGGCACGTGCGCCACCGCGGGCGCCGCGAGCGCCGACGAGATGCCCGGCACGACCTCGAACGCGCAGCGCGCCGCCACGAGCGCGCGGATCTCGGAGAAGACGCGGCCAAAGACCATCGGGTCGCCGCCCTTGAGCCGCACGACGAGCCCGCCGGCGCGGCAGCGCGCGACCAGCAGCGCGTCGATGTCGGTCTGCGGCGTCGAGTCGAGTTTGCCGCCGCGCTTGCCGACGTACACGACCTCGCAGTCGCGCGCGAGCAGCGGCGCCAGCGCGTCGCGCGCCACGAGGTCGTCGACCACGAGCACGGTCGCGACGCGGAGCAGCTGCTGCGCGCGCACCGTGAGCAGCGCCACGTCGCCAGGTCCCGCGCCGACGAGAAAGACCTTGCCAGCGGAGGACGACGCGGGAGAGGACGGCGTCGATGGCTTGAGCGCGAGCAGCGCGGCGCGCTCGCGACGACGCTGCAGCGCTGGCGCGACGACGTGCGTCACAAGCACGGACAGCAGCGCACCACACGCAGCACCCACGGCAGCGTCTCGCAGCGGCATCTCGATAGATAGATAGAGAGAGAAAGGAGAGAGAGAGAGATCAAGGATCGCGCGGGCTGTCGATGGCGATCGATGGGTGGTGCGATGCAACGGATCTGGATCTGCTCGCTCTCTGTCAACCGCCGCTCGATTTCAGCCAATCAAACGGCCCCAAAACCTGAATTCAGCCAATGACATAGAGACGCACGCCGTGTCACGTGCGTCACGTCACCTGCTGCTGGTGGTAACAGAGACCATCAACGTCACCAGCTCCCTCTGTCCTCCCCACTCGTGCTCACTATTCCTCTGTTCCTCTCTCTCTCTCTTTCTCTCCATCGCTCATGACGACGCCATCGCCATCGCCTTCGCCGCCGTCGCCGCCACTGACGCTGCGTCACCTGTTGGCGGCGTGCGTGTCCGCGGGCGTCCACGCGGGCGCCGTGATCCGCGAGGTCGTCGGCGAGGACCACGACCTGCAGCTCGTGAGCAAGTGCGCCGACAAGTACGACCCGCAGACGGTCGCCGACCGCCGCTCGCAGCAGCGCATGATCCACGCGCTGCGCCACGTGTGGCCGCACGTCCGCATCGTCGGCGAGGAAGGCGACCTCGACCACGCAGACGACAAGGACCGCGTGCTCACCGATCTCCACGTGCTCGACGCCGCGCTGCCCGCGACCACCGACGCCATCGTGGACCGCGAGCTCGACGCCGCGCGCGTCGTCGTGTGGATCGACCCGCTGGACGGCACCAAGAAGTTTGCTGAGAAGAAGTTCGACGAGGTCTCGGTGCTGCTCGGCATCGCGCTCGACGAGCGGCCGCTCGCGGGCGTCATGCACCTCCCGTTCGACAGCGACCCGCGCGTCGACGGCGCCACGCTCTGGGGTACGTCCGTCCTTGCGTCCCTCCACCGTTGCGTTTGATGTTTGGCGTTGACTTGGCTTTTGTGTAGGCGGACCAGGCATCGGGCTCTTCCGCACGACGCACACGGCGACGACGGTCGCGCACGAGCGACTGCAGCGCTCGGCGCCGCTGTATCCCGCGCGCCCGCTGCGCGTCACCGTCTCGGGGACGCCCTGTGCGCTTGTCACGGAGGCGCTGCGGCGACTCGCGCCCGAGCACGTGCAGCTCGGCGGCGCCACGGGCACGATGGTGCTAAGCGTCATCTTGGGCCACAGCGACGCGTTCTTCCGGTTCCGCAACGCGACCAAGCGCTGGGATATCTGCGCGGTCGAGCCGCTGCTACAGGCGCTCGGCGGCGCGCTCACCGACAAGCGCGGCCGCGAGTACCGCTACGACCCGAGCGATCCGCTTGGCGACGACTACGACAACGGCTTTGGACTGCTCGCGACCGTCAGCGCCGACGCGCAGCGACTCGTCAAGGACGTCATGGACAGCGTCGACGTGCTCAGGTCAGCGCCTGGCTCCGCGTAGAGAGCGTCTGTCTGTCTGTCTTGCTTGCTTGTTGTATGACGTCCCACGACGCTCTAGACGCATGAATGAACCGAGAACTGACGCCTCGGTGTGCTCTCGCTGTTGTGGTGGTGTGATGATGATGATGGATGCTGCTGCTGCTGGTCGCGTCGTGCCTTCACTACAGCATGTTCGACGGTTCGCTCCTGACGCCGACGTGGCTCCAGAGCCAACGCGCGTTCTCGACCGCCAGCGTCTCCCGCGTCGACGTCGTCCCCGGGACCGTGCGACGTGGCAAGCAGTCGGTCGTCGCGACGCTGCGCGTGGAGCTCCAGACCGACGACGCGGCCGCGTGTCCGAGCACGCGTCATCTCTTCATCAAGCGGTTCGTCCAGCGGGAGCTGCCGCCGCGCTCCGAGCGGCAGTGGGCGAGAGACTTTGCGTCGTACCACAACGAGGCGTTCGTGTACCAGCACCTGCATGCCGCGCTGTCCGCCAACGGCGTCGCCATGATCGCTCGTATCGCCGTCATCTTTGAGCCAGCGACAGCAACGACAACGACGCAGACGCAGGCGCCACGCGACTGTATCGTGCTGCTCGAGGATGTGCTGCGCCCTGAAAACGAACAGCAGCAAGAGCAGTCTGCTCGACTTGTCTCGCTCGACTGTCTCAACAAGGATGACACCAAGACGCTGCTGCGGTTCCTCGCCAAGCTCCACGCGGCGCCGATCGCCGACAGCAGTCTCCTGTCGCTCGTCAAGACGCACCTGTGGCCCGAGGGCGCGTGGTGGTCGCTGGCCAAGCGCGGCGTCGAGGAGCTGCAGCACGCGCCCGAGGTCTGGCGCGGCGTGCTCGACGCGTTCCGAGCTGAGCTGCTCCATCTCGATGCCGTGACACCAGAGATCGAGGCGCTGGGCGAGCGCATGGTCGCCAACGCCGCGTACATTAGCGAGCAACTCTTTGGGGAGTCCGCCGCGCCCAAGACGCTTGTGCACGGCGACGCCAAGACCGCCAACTTCTTCTTTGATGCCGCGACGCGGCAACATGTCACGGCCTTCGACTGGCAGTGGAGCGGTCTCGGACTTGGCGCGTTGGACGTCGCGAATCTGCTCAACACGTCGGTCGCGATCGACGCCTTGCAGGACGACGAGAGCGAGACGGAGCTGCTCGAGTGCTACCTCGAGGCGCTCCGTCACGAGCTGCAGCTACGCGGTCACGCTCCGCTGGCGTACTCACTGGCGGAGCTGCGTCGCCATTACTCGCTTGCGACGCTCGAGTATGCGCGCGTGCTGATCGCCAACTTCTGGCGCGACATGACGCCCGAGACTTGTGCCCGGGACCTCCACAAGACGAACTGGGGACTCGGATACCGCTCGGTGCCGCACGTCCTGCGCATGATCCGCAAGATCGACGAGGGACTACGAGCCGTCGAACGCGAGCGCGCAGCGGTGTAAGAGACACGGATGGAAATGTGTGAGAGAGTGACTGATGGAAACACACGCGGTACCTCTTCGAGTCCACTCGTTGCTAGTTCTTCATTACAGTTCTCCTTCACACTCCAATCTACAGACAGACACGCACGACCACAGACAGACATTCACCGACCGGTGTCGGGTTTAGAGCATCGTATAACGCGCGAACTCAACGCAGTTTTCCGTCGGACATTCGATCGTGTGGCGTCGCGCCTTGCGCTCTCGGTTCGGTACAAGCGACTGCTGCGGCACAGCGAGTTGCGAGTTTCGGCGGCGACTTGAGAGCTCCGAGTCGAGACTCGCGGCTGGCGCGACGATGTTGCGGCTCTCAAACGTGAAGCTGATGTGACTGGCGGGCGGTGGGGACACGGGCGCGTCGTGGAACTGCTCATAGTGCTCTGTGTCCGCCACAAACTCGAGAAACGCCGACGAGTCGCTCGCGACCGAGTGGATCTCAATGGCCTTGAGCACTCGATCGAGCGCTACTCGCCGCTTCTCCAGCAGCGCTTGTGTCTCCCCAGCAAAGTACGCGAACAAACTCTGAGCTGGCAGCTTGGGGAGCACCTCGGACGAGGACATCAGCGGAGTAACTGCGGTGTAAAGCTTCTTAAACTCGGCGTAGCTGCGACGAATCGTGTAGAGCTTGCCAGCCTGCGAGATAGAGCCTCGTCGCGTCCACGGCGAGCCGAACGGTTGATCAATCGGTCCACATTCGTCGAGAAATCGCTGCTTGTTGCTCTTTGGCGCTGCGTCTCTAGTGCTGGCACTGGCGGCGTCGGCACTGGCGGTGTCGAGCATGATGCGACGGACTTGTATCACGTAGCGCCACGCGCCCGAGCGTGGATCCTGGACGATGCCTCGGATCGACAACTGATGGGAGCTCTTGAAGCTTTCGTACGGCATCGCTGGAGTTGTTCAACTTTTAAGCGGAACAAGCCGTGCGCCCGTGAATGAGAAAAATTCTTGATGCAGACGAAGACAAGGTCGATCAATGAACTCAATCGATCACCCCTTTGAACGTTTGCTTTGTGTCGCGTGATTCTTGCTCTTCTTGCTCGCCTCGTGTCTTCGCTAGGCGTACTTGTCGAGTGTCGCTTGTGCTTGTGACAATGAACCGCTTACACTCCTTCGTGTGAAGCAGCTGTGATGAGACGGCAGTGAGCGACATGGAGAGACAGCGGTTCCGCTGTCGGTTCCATCGAGAACGGTCACGGGATGGGATCTGGACGCGGTGGTCGAAAAGGCGCCCTCGTCAGACACTGGCGTGCGTCGACAGCCTTTCGACATGCTGACGCCTGGCGTGACTCACTCCGCTCCATGGCGAACTCGCGACAGCGTGACCAACCTGTCGTCGACCATGTGGTGCCGGCAGCACATCCGCGTGCGCCGAGGCGACCAGATGGGATGGACCTCGCCATCATGCTATTGCTCTTCTACCACTCCTGTCTTGTGTGTCTGTGTGCACGCGCGGTTCAATTGATCAGCAAGAGCGCTTGTGATTGTCATCGCTTTCCCCAGGAGGTTCCGCGGAACCGATCACGCACGGAGGCTCATTGATGTGCGGGATCACGCGTCACGCTGGTTGTCCCGTGGAGCAGGCACCTTTGGTTCGTCTAGCAGCAGCCCACACGACCGCATGATGCTTTTGATCTCGTCTCCGTCCAACATGCGCCGACTGGCGATTGAGCCTCGGAGCATGTCCTTGCACTTAGCGATGCGCGCTTGAAGGTCCGTGAGCTCCGTTTTGAGCGACGCGTTCCTCTGCTTGCGCTCCTCAAACTCGCAGTGCGAGACGTAGACATTCTCGGTGACGCCGTACAACTTCCGACGCACTGCGTAGTGATTGTCGATTACTTCGCTTGTCGCGGCCCAGAGTTGATCCACCTCGCGCCGCAGCTTGCGTGCGGCACGCTGCTCGACGATTGTATTCGCCTCCCATTTGTCCTTCACCTGCTGGAATACCTCCTTCTCTCGGGGCAGCTTGGCTCGCCGATATAGCTCGTCCATCGGATTGCGCTTGGCGTCGATCATCCCGAGGATCGATCGGTCGTAGCGCTCCCTCGCTTTCAATGCTGCTGCCGCCTGACTGATCTCGTACAGCTTCCGCGTGTTCCTGCCTCGATATGCACGCTGCAGCATTCGAGCCGCTCTCGTCATCTCACGCTTGTCGCGTTTGTACTGATGTCGCGCTCGAAACCCTCGATACACTCGTTGGATCAGGCGGGAGCCTCGGTCACACAGCTGTCGATGCTTCTCAGCGTTAAAGAGGACACGTCCAAGATGCCCTCGATACACCCGCTGGATTGCGACCGCCGCTGTGATCTGGCTTTCACGCTTGCGTTGGAACCGCAAGCGCTTGATCCACGCTTTCATGTATCGCTGCAAGGTCTTCGCGGCAACAAAGTGTCTCCATCGACGGATTTTTAGCATGTGCCGACGCGCCAGCACGCGGCGAGTCCAATGCTGAATGACGAGCGCCGCACCACGCGAGAGAAAGCCACGTCGAAGCAACGCTTGCGTCGCGTTTTGCCCTTTGCGAGCTATGCGGGCGTTGCGAATCTTGCGGAATAGCAACGCGCGGCGTCGACCGTGATGGCCACGAACCCACCTCTGGATGCAGAGCGCTGCATCGTGGCGATGCCTTGTGATCGCCGCTCGCACGATTCGACGCAACTTTCGGACCGTCATCACGTATCGCACACGTCGCTGGCAGTTTATGATGAGCGTTCGTGTTGCCTTATACTCGCGTCGAGTCGTGACCCGGCGCCAGTGCTTTTGAATGGTGGTCGTCGCGTGGTTTGCAAGTCGCCGATATGCTTTCACAAACTGCCGTCCGCGATGACCTCGATATACTCGCTGGATCTCGACTGTTGCCTCTGTCCATTTGATTCGAAGCGCTGCGACTTGCCGACGTGTCGAATAGCCTCGCCAAATCTTCTGTATGCGTGTCGCACGCGAGCGGTAAAACGCAATATGTGCGGCAAACGATTTGCGTTTCTTGTGTACGTCCCATTGTCGTTGAATGGAGCGGACCTTCATGAGTAACCAGTGTGTCCGTGCTCTCACTTCGCGATTGTTTAGGCAACGACGATACCACGACCAGATTTTGAGCGCGCATTCGACACGACGCGCTTGAAGAAGTCGCTGAAACAGTAGCCGCCCTTGATAACCACGATAGGCGCGCTGAATCGTTGTGGCGTGCGCTGTTCGAACAGCCATTCTGGTCTTAAAGTGCGGGCGGTACGCTCGTTGAATGCACGTCGCAGCTCGCGTCACGGTGAATCTCCATACTCGCACTCGAAATCGACATTGGTAGCCACGAATTCTTGCTTGAACGAATGTGACATACTTGACGTTTTCTGTCAGCGCCAACCAGCGCAAGAAGCGTCGCCACGCGAGAAAACTCCGCACGCATTTCTGTATACGTCGAGCAGCTCGCACTCGACGTCGATGACGTCGCTTTGCTATCACCATCCTCGATTCTTCTTTCTCTTTCCAACGCTGATAGCATGCTTGAATCAGACTCGCCGCCTCGTAACGACACCGAAGCAGCTCAAGCAATTGAATATGTTGCTTTGTCAATGGTTTCAGTATCGCGGACGAGTTGCGCCCATCGCTAGCAAGTTTCTGAGCCAATGAAGGAGGCCGAGAAGGCTGGGTGAACGGAAGCATCTCGTGACAAACATCGAGAACTCCAAGCGTCAGGCGATCACAACCTTTCAGTCGGAGTTCTTGTATCTGCTGACAACCAAGGCACACGGATCGAATGCCTTCATCCGAAATATTCACATTTCCAGAGAGATCAAGCAACTGGAGAGGAAGCTGCATTGCTCCACACGCATGTAGCGATACATCTGTTATTGCTTTGGTGTTCGACAGAAGGATCACATTGAGACGATGACAGCAAGCTGCCAGTGCCTCTACACCAATGTCAGTGACCTGTGGGCACTTTGAGAGATTAATCCAGACCAAGTTTCCACAGTTCGCCGCGATGACACTGACTCCGACATCGCAAATGTTTGTTGAGCCGAAGTCAAGTTTGCCGAGATGACTGGAGACAACTCGATTCGAGGTGAGAGAGAGGAAACAGTATGGAGAGTCGAAGTCGAGACGGTCCGATAGATCCAACGCTTTGAGATGGAGGCAGATCTTTCCCAGTACCTTGAACGTTTGCTCGCTCACGTTTCTTCCAGACAGCTTGATCTTCTTCAGACGTGGGCAACCCTTCCCAACACTTAGCACGCCTGCGTCAGACACTTTACGCAATAGCTTCACATTCAGATTCTCTAGTCTTGAACAATGCACGCCGATGACGGACATGGTCGAATCACCAAGAAGGAGGCATCCCTTCAAGTTCAGGGACTCGAGACCAACACCTGGATATTCGTCGTCTGACGTGGGGCCCAAGTTGTTTCGATTCCGCTCGGCGAGGGCAAAGAAATCACGAATTCCGCGGTCCGAGATGAGTGTACACTCCTTGATGCTGAAATGTTTAAGTTTTCCGGTGATAAGAGGACTGAGTAATGACAGCGAGAAGTCATTCAGCGCCTTGCAGCGAGCGAGTATGAGGGTCTCGAGATGCTGGCAACCCTTTACAATCCAGCTAATGCCGGTCTCATCAATCTTCAGACCAGAGAGATCCAATACTTTGAGCATGTCGACGGTTTGGGTCGCTTCGAAGCCAAAAAATGCCATGTTGTCGACGTTGAGGCAGTCTCGAACTCGCAGTGATGTCAATCGAAGCTCCCGCAGTGCTGACGTAGCGACGTGAGTGAGGCCAGACGATGTCACATATTTGCAGCTGGAGATATCGAGCACACGAAGACACGCGTCGGGGGAGAGCCTCCGGGTTGTCGCGATGCACTGAAGCACGGAGTCTGTGATACCCGGACAGCCTCGAGCGACAAGCGTGTGCAGCCGCACACAGTCGCGCCACAGCTGACACAGGACGTCGCTTGTGATGTGCCGGCAGTCAGAGATATGGAGTTCCTGCAGTGAGCCGCTGAAGTGACGACGAAGCAGCGTGGCGCTGACGTCAGTTAGCGCCGAGCACCTGTACACCGACGTTAGTTCATCGCTGTCATCACGTGGGTCGTCGCCGCGCCAACCACAGAGACGCACGTACCTGGAGATGTCGACCATCACGATGCCTTTGAGGCGCTGCACTGGCTGCAGTGCGACATCTGTCAAAGCAGTGTCTGCGAGAAAAAGCCGTCGCACGGGCAGCGGCAGCTTCTCTCGCCGCCGCTTTTCCAGCGCCACATGAGCATTCAAGATGTCGGAAACGACGGCGCTTAGGCTGTCGCTCGACAGCTCGAGACCGTCCAGTCGAACGTCGGAAGACGGACGACTGCCTGCAGCGTCCTGTCACGATCAACGATGATAGGACGCGAGCTGCACTGTACACACGCACAGTGTTCTTGACCCACGCACGTACCAGCATGTAGAGCTCGCGCGGTGGCGTCGTTAGTGGCGTCTTGAGCAGGTCGCCATCACTTCTGCAGTGTCGTGTCGCCCGACGGATCTGCGAGCCAGCGAGTGGGTCAGGGACTGGCGGCAGGGAGGCGCATGTTCACGCATGCACGGGGACGCACTCGCTCGGTGAAGTCGAGCGGCAGTCGCGCTGCCTTCAGGCGCTTGGTCTCTCGCTCGATCGCATCGACGCGCTCGCGTCGCGCGGCGTCTTGCGTTGCCGTCGCATACATTTTCAATGGGAGAGAGAGAGAGAGAGAGCAGAAGAAGAAGGATGCGCCGATTCACAGGGACGGTAGTTGAAGTTGGTCTAAACAGTCGTCGTGTTGGCGGATGGTGTCGTGTCGTGGTGTCGTTCGTCGCTCGATTGTTGGAAAACCAGAAACGAACGAGCGAGCAAACACGGACGATCAGACACAGCGTGGCCGTGTTCACCGTCGATGTGCGCCTGACTTCGAAGCCATTGCCAACGAACTACACGTACGTACACGCAGGAACCGAACAAAGCAAACGAACAAAGACAACACAATGGCTGAGAAAGTGATTGGGATTATTGTACGACGGAGCGGAGCCTCTGCAGTGCGGAGGAGTAGCAACGAGAAGGTCGGATCTTGACTCCTTGGCTAAGGTGTACATGACGAGGTCACGATGGCGTGCGATGCGAGTGACAAGGGCGCCTTCTGCGATCGAGGGTTGCGCCATCTTGGTGCGTGAAGTGACCGCACATTGTGGTGATGACCCGAGCGTGGTTCCGATTGCGACGCGCCTTGAATTGGTTGCAGTGCGATGATGGGCTGAGGGCTGTGTGAATTCACGACGAAACCACAGTCGACGAGCGGCTCGAGCGATTCATGGTCGACCAGCAGGTGCTGGACGTGTTGCGGATCGAGCCAACGCAATTCATGCCACTGTTGATGCGCGGTGGCAGAACCTTGGCGCTGACGCTCTCATGACCAAGAAACTCGAGCACTTCTGGGAGCTCCTTGGCGGTTGGGTGATGCAGAATATCAAGCAGAATGCGTTCGAGTACTTGCTTGCGAGTGTTCAGGAGCGCCTCGTTGTCGGCCATGAGCAGAGTCATGAGGCCGTCAGCGGGCAATGGGGTGAGCTTGTCCCCCATCACGGGCGCGAGCGCTGTGTGAAGCTGCTTGAATTCGCTGAAGCGGCGGCTGATCATGTACTCGTGGCGGAACCCGTCCTCGTCGACGTCGTCCCGCGCGTCGACTTCTCCGCTGAGTCGCGCGTTCCCTCGCTGCACGCGCACGATGTACATCCAGGCATTCGTCGTGGGGTCCTGCGTCACCTCCGTGATCTCGACGAGTTGTTCGGTCGCGAAGCTTTCGTACGGCATCGTTTCGGTTGCTGACGAGTGTCGTTCGTGTGTGGTTCTGGACGAGCGAGCTGGCGCTGGCGTTCGTTTTTGGACTCTGGCGACCAAGCGAGCAAATGATCAAATGTGCCGAAGCCGACACGAGTGTTCATCCCCTGTCCGTCCGTCCGGATACGCCTGCCGTCTGTTGGTGAGGTCAACCTGGCGTCAGTTGGGAATGCGCGCGCTGTTCCTGGGCATGTACCCATCCCGCCTCACACAATTGATCGCTGCTTGTGTCGCGCATCGTCGAACGGTGGATGAATCACAGCCCGTACAGTGATTTGTCCCAATAAGCAAGGGGGGTAGAAAACTGACAGGGGTAGGGACACCTCTCCATTTTGGTCCGCACCAGTGGGGTTGGGTTAGTTGGTGTTTTTTTTTTTTTTTTTTGAGTTTGGGTGGCACAATCAGCAGGCGGCAAAAGCCACCACGTCGGGCTGAAAAAGCAGTGCAAAACGCAACTTTTGGCGACAACTTTTCTTCATTCCAGGTGGGTTTTCCAACCCTGCGAGACTCAACACCGACGGCCGTCGTGGTCTCGAGACTCGAGACTCACGCTGTCGAGGTTGAACAAAATCCATGCCTCGCGGGCGCGAGTCACTGTTCGCAGGAGAGATGCGGTGCGCTTGACACGGCCACGTCAGGGTCCAGACATGACATCTTGTCACAGGCACGCCAGAGCGTGAGCCCCGCTCGCTCTCAAGATGCAACCGCAAGCGGCTGGGGCCGCTTCTCTGCGAGCTCCAGCCACGTGTTGTCGCCATCGTCACGCGCTGTGAATTCTCGAACCAACTCAGCACCACCCACTGTGGACCATTGACTTTCGGCTTGCGCTGGGAGATCAGTGGAAAAGGCTGTGACACTGCGCACTGCATGACGCTGGGAAGGAATCAATCAATGGCCTGGGATTTCGCCTCTGCATAAAGTCACCATCACTTTGACCACGTCTGGTGACTGGTCTGCTCGGGTGTTTACGGCTCCGAATGTATCTGGAACGCGTCCAATGCGGATGAGGATTCGCTGTTAAAACAACAATGTGTAATGCGGAGCGGGTGTTCCAATCGAACCGGCGTCGAGAATGGATCTCCTCATCGAAACCTTCGACGGTCCCATCTCGCCCGTTTCATCATGATCATGTTGAAGTCATCTTTAGCGGAGCAAGGTGGCTGTGTCGGCATCTGAAGACTGCGCTCATGTGGAAGTCTCTACACACAACAGCTCTGATCGGGACTGTGCTGTGGACCGTCCGATCGGCGATGGCATGCAGCTGCCGCAAGTGCGCAAGACACCGCGATGGCGTGAAGCCTTCGCTGAATGTGCCTTTGCCCACGAAATCATGAGTGTTCGCGTGCCAAATGCGCCATTGGAAAACGGAGTTGGCCAAAGCGCCGCATCTAATGATCCGAGGTTCGTTGAGGTAAGTGTGTACGTGTGCCAGGTTCACATCATGCTCTGGCCTACGTCAGCGCCTGACGGCCAGCTGCAACCAAACGGACACGCACGACAGACAGCAATCACAACTGCTTGACTTGACTGTTATTGTACAATAATGGCATTCATGCCCACGTCGCTAAGGCGGCCATGCTGAAGAGGCCAGCCCCGAATAGCAGGATCTTCTCCACCGATGGAACGTCGTTGCTGGCGTGCTCATCAGACATCTCGTGAAACGCGAGGTACACGAAGCTGCCGGACGCAACCCCCAGCGCCATCGACTCGGTCATCAGTGCAGTCGAACCCTGAAGGGCGTCTGCCAACATCATGCCCAGCACAATGCCCAGCGGAGTCATAATGCTGTACAGCAGCAGCACAGCGATGGCACGCTGCGGTCCAATGCTGTGCTTGGCTCGGGCGAAATTGGCGCCGATAGACATCGCCTCGATGACCTTGTGGCTCAGAATCGCGACAGTCGTCGCCACGGCTGTCTTGCTCGATGTGTTGTTCACCCCGAGCGCAAAGCCGGCGATGAGCGAATGGATCGAGAAGAGCATGGCGAGCAGATATGGCAGCACGGCGCTCTGACCCGAGAACACGACATGCTCACTGACTGTCGGCTCGGACTGCATTGTCAAGTCGGTCTCTTCGCTGGAACAACCATCTTCGATGGCTGTGAGCGATGGATAGTCGAAGGAGTACGTCCTCACTGCCGTCTCTCCGATCACTTTGATGCCATTCTGCATCAATAAAAGTGTCGTCTCCTCGGTCTTCGCCGCCTTGTGGAATGACGACTTCGCTGGCGACACCGTCGAGTCACATGCACAGTCGAGCGTTCGCCGTGGTCGGTAGGAGGTATCCGCCGACAGCGATCGATTCCGAACGCCGAATGCGGCCATCGGAGGGATCTGCACTCGATACATTCCCGTTTCGACTGCAGACACAAGGGATCAGTACGAAACCATCAGACTCAATGGAGATCGCCAGGTGTGTCAACTCACAGTCCGGGCGAGCTGCTGTGGCAGCCGCCATCATCTTGCCCGTGTCGCCGAGGTTGATGAGATCGACAGCCCAGACGATCATGCAGCCCACAGCGCTGAGGAGATACACGGTCGGAAACTCGTGCATCCATTGCGCGGAGAACAGCGCGGGATCAAGAAGCAGCATCTTGTTGTACATCTTGACGGCGTCAGGAAGGAGGTGCAAAAGCCCTGAGCCTGGGCGCATACGGTGCGTGAGTCAACGAGTCCAACCTCCCTCCATCTCTCATGTGTCTCAAACAAACCGTCGCACCGATGAACACTCCTGCCGTCACAAAGGGAAGCTTCTTCGATAAGAGTTGCTTCGACGCCGCTGTGCCGCTGCGCGAGATCCACAGCGGAACTAAAGCGGAGATGACGGTCATCACGAGCACGACGATCATGACGGCATACTTGAAGGTCGTGATGCTGGTCGAGCCGACCGCCAGCTCCTCTGTCGCGACAGCAGTCGTCATCCTGGATTCAAAAGTGTGCGCCTTACTCGCTCGCCCAAGCAGCGACGCTGGGCGCAGAGGGAGGGGGATACAGCGACGCGAGCGGATCGACGCCGAATGCCACGAAGGAGGAGGAGTCGCTGTTTTGCGTCAGGAGCATGTCACGCCACCGATCAGCCGCCGTCGGACAAAACGTAACCCTAAAAAAAGTTACGCACGTGTGGGAAAAAAATAGTAAAATCAGCGGAAAAAGAGTTCTACACTGTAGCAGTCGCAGTGCAATGGGCCTTCGCGATCAAAGGCAATTGATTCTACTGTACGTCATGCACCAATAACAGCGATAGGAAGAGCAGGAGAATGGCGTCGTGGTTGCGAGACGTCATGCTCAGCGTTGCCATGCTTCTATAGAACCACTCGGCGATTTAAAGCTGTGTGTGGAATAATGGCTGTTTATTGAGTCATTGACACGCTCATGGAGTCGGTGGGGCAAAAAAGAACCCCACAACAACGCCACGGAATGGTCGCCGCCGCGTATCCTGTCGACCGCACACCAAGCGACGCAAAGCGCGTCGCTTCGTCTCGTCCGATGGCTTTCTTCAACCACAAAAATGATCTCCATTGATTGCACGTACGGTATCCTGCGGAACTTCTCGAGACGCGAAAGCAGTCCCGTATCGCGTTGTCTACTGGCCCCGCAAGAAGGTCGCCATGTGCTTCGATGATGTCGCGGACGAGCTGGTCGTCGTAGCAGCGTCGTAGTTCTCAAGGGAGATATCGAGAGGCTTGAGTCGCAGGAGGTTCTTGTCTTCCTCTTCAAACTCCCATCGCTTCTGGGCCTTCAGCAGGATCTTCATCTCCTCTTGCTTGTTTTCGTCGACCAGCAAACCAGTGTCGATCTCCTTCAGGTGCCCACCGACGTCGACGTTCAGCACCGTGAAGTACCCTGTGTGCGACCTGCGCGTCGTCGTCTCCCCCAGGGGTGTCACAAACACCTCGACCTCGACTTCTAACCGGTAACGTCTGAGCACGAGCAACGTTTAATCGCTGGTGATCAGTGATGGCTGAGGTAAAGCGAACTAAAACACACATACCGGACATTGCAGATGCGAGCGCGGAGCGTCACGACATCCGTCGCGAGAATCGGCAGTTTAAACAGCACGCGATTCATCGCGATCGTTACCATGCGCTCGTTCTTCGTGAAGTTGCGCGCACAGTACATGGCCGCTTTGTCCTGTGCTCGAGTGCGAAACAGAATCAGTTCAACCACGTCTCTTTCAACACCACATCACACTCATACAGGTGACGTACCATCCACGTCAGCAGGTCACCACCGAAGATCGTCTGGTTGATGTTCAGGTTCTTGGGCAGGAACCACTTGCGAAGCTCCAGCTCAGTGTCCTTCACCGACACGAAGCGCAACTTGCCATCCACCATGTTGATCGCGTCATTCCGGATAAAGTCCAACTGATCGACATCAGCTTGTTCCTTGCGCCATCGCGCAGCGAGGTCCAGTCGCTGCTTTGCAGTCTCGCGCATTTGGTTGCAGTAGTCCGCACGTTGCTCGTCAAACAACCGCGGCAGACCCTTGCGCGAGCGCCCGAATCGATCGATCGCGACCATCGTCACGATGCCGCTGTGTGTGTGCTGGTATCGACCTGTCTGGATATCGTGACGAAACCCGCAAATCTGTGGCCATACATACCATCAACATATCTCCAGTGCGAAGCAGCTACAAGATGCATGAAGCGGACCTGGATTGCGATGGATGAACTGCCCATGCTGATCACCTCGCCTTCGACACGGACGAGATCGCCATGGAACACGGGCTTGATGAGATCAACCCGATCGAACGAGATCGTTGCGATGGGCGAACGCGACGCGCTGCACACACGCTTCACCACGTCAGTCAAGGGCGTTCTTCTATTGCCATGGCATTCCATTGCTGCACGCACCGAGCGGCGATCGAACCCGCGAGCACGTCCATGAGCTCCAAGATCGGACCCGTTGACAGCATGTGGCCCTTTAGACTCTCTTCACCCTGCGTTTTAGTCCAGCCGCGATTAGATCATTCGGCATCCATGCCCGTGTGCCTGGTGGACTAACCAACTCACCAGGATCTCTGTGAACGCCATGCGAGTGTCGCGCGCCCGAATCTGCGTCGGGATGTTGCGTCGCACCCACGAGTCACGCGCGGTCGCGATGAGGTTCTTCAGCAGCATGTTGTCCCGAGGTCGTTTCGTCGCAGCAGACGCTTGCACGGTGGATGGCAACACGCCGACTCCCGAACACACACAGGGTACACCGACGTGCGAGGAAGCGCGTGGCCGTTGGGCGGCGGACGCGAGACCATGATTGCTCCCGTCCAGAGCGTGGATTGAAACATGTCGATCTCTTCAAAAGTGTATAAAACAGTCTAGGAGTGATGGTCTGTGAAGTTGAGGTGATGGAAAGTGGTCCACTCCACGTGCGTGGCAGTCGCATCCGGTGACGTGATTGGCCAGCAGTCCAGAGCACTGGACGTGCTCTGGACAGTGGAGCGGATGACGAAGCTGCGACATGTGACGGCCAGCGAGCCGAAGCGAACCGAAGCAAATCTCATCTTCCTACACGTCAAAGCAGTTTGGTCGCGCGCGACCGACGGTAGACGGACGGATTGAACGGCGACTTGGGCGTCGACGCCTGCAGCGTCGAGAGCGACAGCGGCTCGAGGCACAGCAGCTGCTTGTCTTCGTCGTCAAACAGCCAGCGGTGCTGCGCCTTGAGCAGTCGACGCATGCTGTCCTGGTCGCTCTCATCGACCTCGAGGCCCTGGAGAATGAGCTTGGGGCGGTAAGAGCGATCGAGGTTCACGACCGTGAAGAAGCTGCAGTGAATCGGATTGTTAGTGCTGCGTCATGGATGGCAACGACAGAACAGAATGTGCGTACCCTGTGTGCGAGCGGCGGCGCTCGTTGGAGCCGATGCGCTCCACAAACACCTCGACTTCAACCTCCAAGTGGTGGTGTCTGGAGTCGGTACGTTAGCGTCAAGTGATTGAAAACAATAGCAGAGCGGCAATCGTATCGGACGAACTGTGAGGACGTACCGGACAAAGCACACGCGGGCGTTCATGGTCACGATGTCGTCCATCGTAATCGGCAGCTTGAAGAAGATACGGTTCATGGACGTCGTGACCATGTTGATGTTCTTCGTAAAGTTGCGTGCGCAGTAAAGCGCCACCTTGTCCTGTAACGCATGCGACGACATCAGTAAATCCCTCTCATATACAAGTAATCGGCTCCATTGTTTTCGATCTGTACGCACCATCCACATGAGCACCTCGCCACCAAAGATCGTGTTGTTGCGGTTGAGATGCTTGGGCAAGAACGAGTTCTGCACCTCGATGAGCGTGTCTGGGATCGGCACAAAGTGCGTCTTCTCATGCTGATCGAACAAGTGGATCATGTCGCGCGAGATGTAGGGCATCTGGTCCACCATGTCCTGCACGTTTTGCCAGCGCGAGAAGAGATCCTTGCGCTGCGCCGCCGTGGCCTCAAGTCGCTGCAGGTACTGCGGATCCTCGTCGTCTCGTAGCTTCGGGAGACCGGCGCTCGGGCGCTTGTTCTCGTCGAGTGCAACGCAAGACATGATGGCGCTAAGTGTGTGTACGAACTGACCCGTCTCGATATCGTGTCGGAAACCCGAGATCTTGGAGGGTTGCAAGTGTTAGCCAATGGTGACCGAGACGCTGTCGAGTTGTTGGTCATCGTACCTGCACAGACATGGACGTGCGGCCCGTGTGAAGCATTTCTCCCTCCAGTCGGATGAGATCGCCATGCGCAATGTGGCTCGTAATGTCGACGCGATCGACCGAGATGGTCGCGATCGCCTTGCGCGCCACGCTGACATTCAAACATTGTCAGCCTCTGACCACAACACATGAGGGCAGCGAGAGGATGACGTACTTCTCCGCCACTGCAGCGCCAAAGATGTCGAGCCGCTCAAGCACCGGGCCTGCGCTGACGAGCTTGCCATTCAGACTTTCCTCTCCCTGACAATGAAAAAACACAAAAGTTAGCGTGGCTAGATCGAGATTCACCTCGTCACACGTTGATTTGGACGTACAATAATGTCGGCGTACGCGAGTCGCGTGTCGCGCACGTTGACAAACTCGGGGTTGGCGTGCTCGGCGTCTGTGAACTTGGCGACGATCTGCTTCGACATGGTGCGAGTCGCCGAGTGCGGGCGACGAAGCGCCGCCGAGCGGAGCGAGCGGTGGAGTAGCATCACGTTTTCGAATGGAACGATCGCTCGATCGATCGGTCGGTCGAGACTGTGGATGGACCGAGAGACCGAGAGTGAGCGCGGGCGTGGCGACAATGGCCGATCCGGTCACGTGTGTTGATCAACCAACTGCCAACGAGCGTATACGTACCCTTTCGTGCACGCATCCACTTCAGACGGGAATCAATTTATATAGTATACAGACATGGTCCCTGGTATGGATGCAGGCAAACGGCATGTATGGCGTTCCAGAGGTCCTTGGTCATTGGCTCGCCATCTGCTGTATCTCGACCAATTGCCGATCAAAGAAGAACATGCCCAACGTGCCTTGGCTCCCTAGCTCAATGGATGACCTGCGTGTGTGGGTGGTGCGTCTTGAAGCTCGTGCGCACATGAGATTCCTCGGGTGCGTCTGCCGAGTGAGTCCCAGCTCTGAATCACATGACTCGACTGACGTGGCGTCTCTCGATCTCTCTCATAGAAACTGGTCCACTTATCATTTTAGCGCTGGACTCGGGGAGCTATGACTACTATACTCGGGCTCGCCCGTCCTCCTTTCTTCATCACCTCCTTCTTACGCACTGCACACCAGACACTCCTCTTCCTCCTCTGGCTCGGGCTTCTGCGCCGTCGTCGTGGCCTGCGTCCGCTCGATGGCCGCCTTGTCGACCGTGAACTGGATCGCATCGGCCTTCGGTCGGCTGCGCAGGTAGTACATACCCGTCTTGAGACCCTTCTTCCACGCGTAAAAGTGCATGGACGTCAGCTTGCTGATCGTCGGCTCCGCGATGTGCACGTTGAGCGACTGGCTCTGGCAGATGTAGGCGCCGCGGTCGGCGGCCATATCGAGCACGGCCTTCTGCTTGATCTCCCACACCGTCTTGTACTTCTCCTTCACGGCATCCGGGATCACGCGCACGTTCTGCACTGAGCCGTGGTCGTGCAGGATCTGGTTACGCACCTCGGGCGTCCAGATGCCGAGCTCGATGAGCTCCTTCATCAGGTACTTGTTCACGATCGTGAACTCGCCTGCAAGCACGCGGCGGTTGTACATGTTGGTCGTGAACGGCTCGATCGACTCGTTGTTGCCGAGGATCTGCGCGGTCGACGCCGTCGGCATCGGCGCGAGCAGCAGCGAGTTACGCACGCCGTACTGCGCGACGCTGGCCTTGAGCGCGGCCCAGTCCCAGAGGCCAGACGTCGGCGTGACGCCCCACATGTCGTACTGGAAGATGCCCTTGCTCACGGGTGAGCCCTCGTAGCTGGCGTACGGGCCGTGCTCCTTCGCGAGCTCCATCGAGGCCTCTATCGCGCCGAAGTACAGCGTCTCGAAGATGTTCTTGTTGAGCTCGCGGGCCTCGTCGCTCTCAAACGCGTAGCCCATGAGGATGAACGCATCCGCGAGACCCTGCACGCCGATGCCGATCGGGCGGTGGCGCAGGTTGCTTCGCTCGGCCTCGGGGATCGGGTAGTAGTTGATGTCGATGACCTTGTTGAGGTTGCGCGTGACGACCTTGGTGATGTCGTACAGCTTCTTGAAGTCGAAGGTCTTGTCGTCGTTCACAAACTTGGACAGCGCGATGGACGCGAGGTTGCACACCGCGACCTCGTCGGGCGACGTGTACTCGAGCACCTCGCAGCAGAGGTTGCTCGAGCGGATCGTGCCGAGGTTCTGCTGGTTCGACTTGCGGTTGCACGAGTCCTTGTACAGCATGTACGGCGTGCCCGTCTCGATCTGCGACTCGAGGATCGCGAACCAGAGCTGCTGCGCGCGGATCGTCTTGCGCGCGCGGCCCTCGCGCTCGTACTGGTGGTACAGCGCCTCGAACTCGTCACCCCACGTCGTGTAGAGACCCGGCGCCTCGTTCGGGCAGAACAGGCTCCACTCGCCGTTGGCCTCAACACGCTTCATGAAGAGATCGGGGATCCACATCGCGTAGAATAGATCACGCGCGCGGTGCAGCTCGTTGCCGTGGTTCTTCTTGAGGTCGAGGAACTCGAAGATGTCGGCGTGCCACGGCTCGAGATACATCGCGAACGAGCCCTTGCGCTTGCCGCCACCCTGATCCACATAACGCGCCGTGTCGTTGAACACGCGCAGCATGGGCACGAGGCCGTTCGACGAGCCGTTTGTGCCACGGATGTACGAGTTGGTCGCGCGGATGTTGTGCACGCTGACACCGATGCCGCCGGCCCACTTGGAGATGCAGGCGCACTGCTTGAGCGTGTCATAGATGCCCTCGATCGAGTCGTCCTTCATGGCGAGCAGGAAGCACGACGACAGCTGCGGGCGCGGCGTGCCGGCGTTGAACAGCGTCGGCGTCGCGTGCGTGAAGAAGCTTTGCGACATGTACTCGTACGTCTCGAGCGCGGCGTCGATGTCATGCTTGTGGATGCCGACAGCGACGCGCAGAATCATCTGCTGCGGGCGCTCAGCGACCTTGCCACCGACGCGCAGGAGGTACGACTTCTCGAGCGTCTTGAAGCCAAAGTAGTCGTACTCAAAGTCGCGGTCGTGGATGATCGCCGAGTTGAGGCGGTCCTTGTGCTCCATGATGATCTGGTAGACGTCCTCCGCGATCAGCGGCGCCGGCAGTCCGGTCTTCTCGTGCTTGTTCTGGTAGAAGAGCTCAATGTTCTCCGAGAACAGCTTGTTGGTGTTCTTGTGCAGGTTCGAGATCGAGATGCGCGCCGCGAGCTTGCTAAAGTCGGGGTGCTGAGTCGCGCAGTACGCCGCGGTCTCGGCGGCGAGCTCATCGAGCTCGGACGTCGTCACGCCCGGGTACACGCCGGCCACGACCTTCTGCGAGATCTTGATCGGGTCCACGAAGTCGGCGTTCAGCCCGTAGCAGAGCTTGGTGATCCGCGCCGTGATCTTGTCGAACTTGACATCCTCGCGGCGGCCGTCGCGTTTGACCACGTACATTGTCGTCTCTCTCTCTCTCTCTTTGCAGAGGACTGTCGATGGCGCGAGAAGGGAAATGCGAGAATGGTTTTGGCGTTGAAGAGCCAACGCGATTGAGCGAGCGAGCGATCCAGTGGCTCGTCCTCTGATCTTTTGCGCGCCAACGAGGTGAGTGGGTGGCGCCAAAATCCCGCCACGGACGAGCGCGTTTGACCACACCTGGCCGGCTGACTTGAAGTTTGTATGCGCGTGTGGCCGCGGATTACCCAATCACCCGAGGCTTGTGTGGCCGCCGGCGCGGGCGCTGGTGATTGGGTCATCCACAGTGTGGACGGAGGTACAGGCAGGCAAGGATGCGAGGCCAGGGGAACAGAACAGGAGGGTCGCATTTGGCCCCCCACGTGATGCCATTGTAACATCAGTGTATACTGCACAGCCATGTGGAGTGCGTGTCGTGACTCAAGACTCGGGAGTGAGGCAGGCACGTGGTGGCACGCGCATGGCGCGCGATGCTTGGGCAAAATGGCGGGGCGTGGGCGTGGTTGTCAATGTGGGTCGCGCGTAAAATGGGTTCATTCCAAAACATGGGTTGGCGGGTCACCACATGGGTTCCTGCGGAGGATGCGGTCTTTCAGGTCAAGCGGAAGCAGCCGGGTCTTGACCCGCGTCAAGGGATGCTGCCTTCTCCGTGGGCGACAATGGATATGCAGCGTCATCATCGCTGTCTGCGTCGCTGCTGCCGTCGAGGCGAGTGAGCTCAACTTGCTGGAAGCCCTGGATCTTGCGCCGAAAGCGGGAATACGGCCGCAGCTCGAACAGATACTCCCCAACCAGACAGAGCACACTCAGCATGGTGAGGAACCCGCCGATCCCAGTGATGATGACGCCTGCACTTGGCGTGAGCATTCGTCAGCGATTATTCACACTCAATAGCACACTAAGAAAGAAGAAGCGACTCCGTACGTACCAACAAGGAGCCACGTTGAGGATGGATCGCAGTGGTTGATCTCAAGCAGGACGCGGGAGTTCTCGAAGACGTCGGCATGTGTCTTGGCTATATGAGGGCGAGAGATCACAAGGTCGAAGGTCGATGTGCGCGAGACATTTGACTGCGTGAATCCACAGCTCGTGACCTTGTCGCAGACATGCGTGTCTCGAGCAGCGACGCTCCTTGATGTCGGCATACCCTCATTTGATGCCAGTCGGCGATGGAGCGATGTCGAGTCATACAGATAGGCATCCAACGGAAACGCCGCGCTGATTTCGACCGAGTAGCACCCATGCCCTGTCAATGGCGTTAGAAGGAAGCGATCACTAGGCTCGAGTAGCAGCTCGTCTCGACAGGGCACATGCACGGAGCCTGAGCGCGTGCAGAGTCGCATGGTGAGGAAACGTGAAGCAAGATTTTGGTCGAAAGGACGGAGTATGGAGGGATGTGATTGGTCAAATATGTTGGTTACGGTGTAACCCTGGTAAAAATGCAGCCATGTTGGGTAAAACATGTTTAAACATTTTAGTGTCCAAGCTACGGTGTTTTTGTTGCGCGATGGCGCCAAAACCTTCTCTCTCGGCTGATTGTCAGTCGTTCGATCGGAGGCAAATGGGCGACGCCACCACAGGAACGACGCTGCACGTGCTCTCTCGAGATGACGTCCATCGTATCTGCAGCGGGCAGTCGGTCGTCGATCTCGCAACTGCGGTGAAGGAAATGGTCGAAAACGCACTCGACGCTGGCGCCACGCAGCTCGACGTCAAGCTGACAGACTATGGCCGCGCCCGCATTGAAGTGAGCGACAACGGCAGCGGCATCGCACCGCAAAACTTCGAGACGCTCGCACTGAAGCACTACACATCCAAGATCAGTCGATTTGAGGATATCGCGTCCGTCTCTTCCTTCGGGTTCCGGTGAGAGCAAACCCGAACGCCTAACATTTCTGCGGTGGATGGATGCGAGTCTAACTGTCATGTGCGGGACACAGAGGTGAAGCCTTGAGCTCTATTTGCCAGCTTGTGTCCAGTTTCTCCGTGTGCACGCGTACGCAACAGGATGATCTCGCGACCGTCTTGACCTACGATCGTAGTGGAGCATTGGTCAGCCAGGTGTGTGTATTTGTGTATGTGCGCGTGCCAGCTTGACCATCGAAGACATCGGTGGCCTCCTCATGTGTGGTGGTCTAACCGACTAAAACGTTGATAGACCAAGAAGGCACGTCCCGTCGGAACCACAATTGTCGTAGAACAATTGTTCCAGCCGCTGCCTGTGCGGCTCAAGGACTTTCACCGCAACATCAAGAAGCACTACGCCAAGCTGCTCAAGGTGCTGCAGGCGTACGCTGTGAGCTGCGTGAACGTCAAGCTCACGGTCTCCAACACGACCTCCAGTTCGGCCTCACGCCAGGTCGTGCTCGCGACGCAGGGCCACGCGAGCGTCGGCGACAACATTGCGAGCGTGTTTGGCATCAAGTTCTTCCGCACCATGCAGGCGGTCGACTTTAATCTCAACGAGAGCTGGCCGTCTGCCCCAGAGCGAGCGAGCGACCGACGCCGACCGCGCGTGTCAACGTCCAGGGATGAGGAAGATGACGGCGAGGATGGTCGCGAAGACAGCGATGAGGATGATGAGGATGCAGTGAATGACGCGCACGAGCGCCGTGTGACGGGGTTTGTGTCGCGAGTGGGCGAGGGCGTTGGCCGCAGCGACAATGATCGGCAGTTTTTCTTCATCAATCAGCGTCCGTTTGATCTTCCGCGCCTCACGAAGGCGCTGAATGATGTATGGCGACAGTTTGAGATGAAGCAAAAGCCAGCGTGTGTGCTCAACATGTCGCTTCCGCCGCAAGAGTTTGACGTGAACGTTACGCCCGACAAACGAGAAACATTTCTTCGGCAGGTACGAAGACTTTGTTTTGTGTGCGCTCATGGTCTGCTGATGGACTGAAGGGCATCTGTGGCAGGAAGCACAACTGATCGAGGCCTTCAAGGCACAGCTCACTCGGTTATACGAGCCCAGTCGTGGAACCTTTCTCGTGCAGCCATTGCTGACGACATTTGCTCGGCCGTCTGCTCAGACGAAGGCCGAACGACCAACAGAGGACGTATCAAAAGAGCAATTGGACGACCAAACAGAGTCGATGGGCCTCCAACTACAGACTACGACCTCAGTCTCATCCTCCCGTTCTCAAGTCCCCAGCACATCGCATCGTGCGTCTTCAAGTCCAGCGAATGCACAGCAACCCAGCCCCAGCGTGTCTTCGCCGTCCTCTTTAACATCTCATCCAGCACACGATGCGCTGTCACCCCACCACTGCAGCCATAAAGAAACGCCAACCGAGCCTTCGGTGCAGCCTACTCGAGGTACAGTGGGTCTACAAGCACGACTGTCCGCTTTACAAGACGCACGAAGTTCCCGAAAACGCCACCACGATGACGACAACACCATTGGCGAGGAAGTTGACTCCCAGAACGACGACATTGTGATGGCTCCTGTGGTCGTTCGAAGCCGTGAAATCACGGCATCGACGTCTTCCTCGATGGCCGATTGGTCCATGGAATCCCTTCGAGAGCAGCGTCGGGCGTTCTTCCGCCAAGAGGTCGACCGTGAACGTGCGAGGCAGCGACAGCGACGACGTCTCAATCCGTCGACCGCCGATGCCGATGCCGACGCACTGGCTCCTGATCACGAGCGCGCGGTGGCTGCGCTGCAACGCGTGCTGCAGAAGGACGACTTCACTCGAATGACGGTGCTGGGACAATTCAATCTCGGTTTTATTCTCGCTCGTTTGCAACGAGACGGCGAGGGCGATGACCTCTTCATCATCGATCAGCATGCGAGCGACGAAAAGTACACGTTCGAGACGTTGCAGCGCACGACAGTGCTTCACCAGCAACCGCTCGTGCGGCCGCTTCCTCTGGAGCTGACTGCCAGCGAAGAGATGATCGTTCTGGACCATCTCGCGGTGTTTGCTCGCCACGGCTTCACGTTCGAGGTTCACAAGGACGCTCCACCGACGCGAAAGCTTCGCCTCGTATCGCTTCCTTTCTCCGAGCGAACGCAGTTTGGCGTGGACGGTAAGTCAATCGTTCAACTGCTCTGCTTTGCCGTCGAAGGAAGGCCCATGGTCTGAGGCTGATGAAAACACAATATCCACAGACATTCGCGAGCTGGCGTCTCTGATCATGGAGAGTCCAGGCATGGCAGCCGCGTCAGGCGTGCAGCTCCCCAAGCTGCTGGCGATGTTTGCCTCGCGCGCGTGTCGCCGGTCCGTCATGATCGGCACCGCGCTGCGGCCCGTGGAGATGCAGCGCATCGTGCGCAACCTCGCGACGTTGGAACAGCCCTGGAACTGTCCACACGGGTACGTCACCCACGCATTGCCCTGATGGCGTCGAAAAGCGCTTCCCTCTCTCTCTTTATCAGAGCTGCTGATCGCCTGACGCGCGTGCTGTGCATGAATGGTGCCACACAGACGACCGACGCTGCGACATCTCTTCGATCTCGCACAACTGGAAGCAGATGCCGACGTAGCAACAGCCACTGCCCCCAGTACTCGGCGGTGCTTGCCTGGACCGAGCGACGTGGCGGTCGTCGCAGATGACCAAACACTGTAGCGCAAGTGAGAGAGAAGACTGGGATCCTAGAGCTAGAGATGGATGGATTGGAAGGAAAGGATGCAATGCACTGCATCACAGAATGCAGGCATCACTACGCCAGTCTGAGGGCCTCGTACTCTGAGCCAGTGCAGAGTAAGAACTCGACTTGCTCACACCATCGGCGCCACTCTTTTGTTCGAAAACCCCACCAACATTCCGTAGTTCTGACTTCCATAAGGTAGTACTTGTCATCTGCAATGTCACTGGTCAACCGCCGAATACGTACTGACATAACATACCCGGGTGATCTCAGATCAGTCAAGAGTGAGTCACATCGCGCGGAAGAGCCACACACTAATCATAATTCCACGGCGAGAGGCGTGCGCGCGCATGCATCTGCTTGCCGACGCACCATCAGTCAGTCAGTCATGCACTTGCAACAACGGCGAGGGAAGGGGGCCGCGTGACTGGACCAGCATGTGCTGCTGACCACAGAGCCCACGTTCTCCACTCTTCGATTGGACCTTGACCGCCATCGTGACACGCGTGCTCTCTGCTCGCTTATCAATGGCGAAGGTCACGATGTCCGAGCGCGACCCTGACCGCGACGAAGCGCCGTTCGTAGCAGTGCCACCGTCGCCCAAGCACGAGACGTTCACGGATGATGCTGCGCGCTCGCGCAACCCGCTGGACACGGCAGGATGGCTGTCGCAGCTCACGATGTGGTGGATCAACCCCGCGATGCGGAACGGGTACAAGCAGCCCATAGTCGAAGAAGAGGTCTGGGAGCTCCCAAGCAGCGACGTCTCCGAAGTGCTGCAAGAGAAGTTCGATCGGTTCTACGCGCAGGAAAAGAGGCGATGCGGTGGCAGCTCCTCAGCTGTGCCGATCCACAGTCCAATGTGGCAGGCGACACGGGAGAAAATGGGACTCGCCATCGCGTTGCACCTCATCAGTGCGGCCGCGACGCTTGTCCAGCCGCTCCTCATCAAGTCGTTGCTTCAGGTTCTGCAGGGCAGCGACTCCCCGATGATTCCGATTCGCTCAGGCTATTGGCTAGCGGCTGTGCTGTCGATCACGGCGTTCGCTGGCGTCACGGCGCTCGACTACGGGATGTACCTCACGACGCGAGCCGGCATCAACGCTCGAATGATCGTCATCAACGGCGTTTACCAAAAGGTGCTCAAGCTTTCGTCGACCGCACGCCATGCGATGAACAGCGGTGACATCATCACTCTCGCCGGCGTCGACAGCGAGCGACTTTACGAGGCGTACGCGATCGGTCTGTGGTCGGTTGTGTCGCCACTCATGATCGTTACGGTCTGCATCTTGATCGGCATCGAAATGGGCTTCTACGTGGCACTGGCCGCGGCCGCTTGCTGCATTGCGATTCTGGTCTACGCCATGACTAACTCTCGGCAGATTGGCTTGGTGCGTCGGGATATTCTTCAAGTTGCCGGTGAACGCATCAAGGTGACGAACGAGTCTCTCCAAGGCATTCGTGTCATCAAGATGTATGCGTGGGAAGACTCCGTCGCCGCGCGTGTTCGAGAGATCCGCGATCGTGAGATCAAGCTCATCCGCAAGTATGACTACCTGCGAGTGAACAACATGGTCATGCTTTCGCTGGCACAGACCTTCATGATCGCGGCGTGCTTCCTCGTGTATGTCTACCAAGGCAAGACGCTGACAGTGCCAACTGCCTTCACGTTACTTGCTCTGGCGAATGCTTGCCGTATGCCTTTCGGAATCTTCTCAAACGCCGTGGTGTTTGTCTCCGAGGCATGGGCGAGTCTACAGCGAATCTCCAACTTTCTGGCTGCCGATGAGGTGGCGCATTCACCGACGGGATCAGCTCTGCTGTCGATTCAAGACGGGGAGCCGATTGTACAATTGCAGAACGCAAGCTTCACTTGGAATTCTGGTGCCTCAAGCTCAGACGATGCCGAATCGGATCCCACCATGCGTCCGATTCTGGAAAACATCTCGCTCAGCATCGCACCAGGGTCGCTCACAATTGTCATTGGGGCTGTTGGAAGTGGCAAATCAAGTCTCGTGAGCGCTATGCTCGGGGAAATGCACCAGTTGAGCGGCTCCAGTGTCGTTCGTGGGACCATCTCGTATGCGAGCCAGCAGGCGTGGATTCAGCACAATACTGTTCGCGAAAACATCTTGTTTGGTGCGCCGTTCGATCCAGTCTTGTATGATCGTGTGGTGGGATCGTGTCAACTGCGGCGCGACTTCGAGATTCTCGAGAATGGTGACGCGACGGAGATTGGTGAGCGCGGCATTAACCTCAGTGGAGGCCAAAAAGCGCGGGTGAGCTTGGCCAGAGCGATGTATCGCGCGGGGGCTGACTTAATTGTGCTTGACGATCCGCTGAGCGCATTGGATGTGCACGTTGCAAATGCTGTTTTCTCTGAGTGTGTTATGGGTCTGGCTCGCTCTAAGACGCGCATCCTCGTGCTCAATTCGCACTATCATCTTCTGCGTCACGCGGATCGCATTCTGGTTCTGGCCGACGGCAAGATTGCTGGTGACGGAACGTTTGAGGCGGTCAAGTCAACTTTCTCTTTTCTCGAAGACCAGGCGCACGAGAAAGCAAGCCGAAAGCATGGAGTTCTCGGAGACGATGAGTCTGAAGATGCGGGCGATGTGATTGATGAAGATCGAGAACTTCTCGCTGAGACGCTACCGTACAACGATGTCGAAGACTCGGTCCACTTCTCAGAGGGACCAGCGACAATGGAGAGAATGAGCCTGTCCAGTGTCACATCACGTGCATCTCGGATGTCTCGAAGTACGACACGCCGTGTTGAGGTGCACAAGAAAGCCGATGAAAACGCAAAAGATGAGAAGAAAAACATGGTTGTGGAAGAGGATCGAGCAGTTGGTTCAATCACGTGGAAGACTTACACGACCTTCCTTGAGTCCAGTGGATATAACGGATCGTTCTTAGCTGTGATGTTGCTCATTTCGTTCGCGCTCGGTCAAGCAGGCCTTCTCGCCGCTGATTACTTCATCAAATTCTGGTCTGACGGCTCGATGAGTGGCTCATTCAGCCAGGAAACGCTTCTGTGGATGTTCGTCGGAATTGTTGGTGTCGCGACGGTGCTTTCGATCATTCGAGCTGTGTTCTTTACAGAGATCTGCATTCAAGCATCCAAAGCACTTCATGCGCGCTACTTCTTCAAGGTGCTCATGGCTCCCATCCCAACCTTTTTCGATGTGACACCAGTTGGTCGAATCCTCAACCGCTTCTCGCGTGACCTCGATCAAATCGACAATCCGTTGCCGTACTACGCGCTTGGATTGCTCATGTTCTTCATGCTCGCTCTTTCAATTTTCATTGTGTGTGCTGTGACGACTCCGGTGACACTTGCGTTGTATCCACCGTTGCTGTATGCTTGCTACTACGTTCAGAAGTACTTCCTCGCGTCGTCCCGTGAGCTCAAACGGCTTGACGGAGTCACGCGCTCGCCATTCTTAAACCTTGTGGCGGAAACAATCAACGGCATCGAGAGTATCCGAGCATTCCGAGTGACCAACCATTTCTCGTCCCGTTGCCGTGAACTGCTCGATTATAACTCGAAGTTCTACTTTATGTTCCAGTCTTCTTCCAAGTGGTTTTCGATGCGTCTTGACTGGCTCGTGACCTCCGTCGTCGTTGTTGTTTCGTTTAGCTGTGTGGCAACAAGAAACTCGGTCGGTGCCGCAAGTGCTGGTATCGCCTTGACGTACGCAGTCCAGTTGACGATGCAGTTCCAGCGCCTACTGACACTAGCAAGCATGACGGAAAACTACATGACATCGTTTGAGCGAATCGCTCATTACGACACACTAGAGGAAGAGGGCAAGTCACAGCAAGATATGCCTACCAAGTCTGACCCGTTGAAGACAGCCGATTCCGTTGTCCCTGCACATTGGCCGCAGCAGGGCTCGGTTGAGTTTGACGGTGTCTTCGTGCGGTATCGTGAAGGCTTGGAATGTGTTCTGCGGAACGTATCCTTCGTATTGCGTGGTGGCGAGAAAGTTGGTGTGTGTGGCCGCACTGGCTCCGGAAAATCTACGCTGATGAATGCACTGTTCCGCACAATCGAGGTTGCAGGCGGTGCTATCCGCATCGATGGCGTCGACATTGCAACTGTGCCGCTTCGAACGCTTCGCTCTCGCCTCACGATTATCCCTCAAGACCCTGTGCTCTTCAGTGGAACTCTTCGCGAAAATCTCGACCCGTTCCAAGAGATGACGGATGCGGCGTTGTTCGAGGCCCTTCGCAAGGTCCGACTGGCAGATGATGTAGCCAAGTGGGGCCGCGGGCTTTCGCATGAAGTCGCCGAGAAGGGCGACAACTTGTCTGTCGGACAACGCCAGCTTATCTGCATTGCACGCGCGCTCCTTCGTGACTCGCGTATCGTCGTGCTTGATGAGGCCACCGCGAGCGTCGACCAGGAGCTTGACCGCCTCATCCAAGTGGCGGTGAAGGAGAACTTCCGCGATCGCACAATGCTCACGATTGCGCATCGTCTCGAGACGATCGCAGACAGCGATCGCATCCTCGTCATGGATCACGGAGAAGTCGCCGAGTTCGATTCACCGGCGAACCTGCTGATGAAGCAGGACGGCATCTTCTCGTCTCTCATGGCCAGCACCAAATAAGTCCACAGAAGCATACCAAACTTCGTGAAAAGTGAGTCGTTCTCGCAGGCGACAACGGCTCGGGCGGACGCTACCGTATCACGGGACTCACGCCCGCGACCTGGTACCGGTACTACGTGCAGGTCTACGCGCTCAACGCCGAGATTGGCGCAGCGCCATGCAGGTCGTGCAGAACCTCGGGTCGCTCTCGAGCGACACGTTCACGCTGGCGTTCGGCGACGTGCAGGCCACGGCGACTGGTGGTCCCACGGCGGCGCCGTCGCTGCTGAGCTGGCGCGTGCAACCGGGCACCGTGGACGCTGTGAACGGCCGTGGACGACATGCCAACGCGTCACGACCGGCGCGCACACGGGGCCGTTTCTCGCAAGCAGCACGTTCACGCTCGCGACGGTCGACGACCGGTAGTTCCGCGGCGCGTTCACGGAGTAGGTCGACGCGTTCGCCGTCGTCTCGCAGAGCGTGACCGTCGCTCTCGGCTTCGTCACGCGGGTGACGCCCGACCCGCTCAAAGGGTTTTGCAGCGATGATCTCGACCCGACGTTCTTGCGCGGCAAGCCGCTGCTGCTGCGCAACCGCGAGGCGAGCGTCTGCCTCGACCGCCCGGTCGCGTAAACGCTGCTCGGTGTCACGACAGCGTCATTCGACGGCGCGACCTGCGTGCTCACGGTCACGACTCCTTGCAAGGCTCGTGCTCGCGATGTCGGTCGTCTGAGTCGGTGTTTCATCCATGCCGTCGTGCGTCGCGGCGGTTGTGAGCGCCATGCAGCTGCAGCTCACGCACAACTGCGCCGCGGTATTGTTCACCCTACCAACACGTCCAACTGCGCGATGGCAACGGTGATAGCGCGCTGCAGCTCGGCGCGATGGCCGATGCGACGACCGCCGTGAGTCTCTCGGACAACGGGCTTGCGATGGCGACACGCAAAATCCAGACGCTGCGCTTGTAGACCACAACGAGCGACTTCACGCACGGCGTCGGCGGCTTGAAGTAAACGAAACTTTACTCGGAAAACTCTTCGAAAGCCGCCGAGACTTCGACAAACACGTCGAATGGGCAGAGACAGTTGAGAAAACACTGCACATGTCTCCAACGAGAACAAAATCTCGCCTCGTCGCGTCTTTCATACACTGTCCCAACTGACTGGAAATGATAAGGAACTTGCCTTGGAAGTCGCTCACGTACAACAGCAAAACCACGACAACAAGGCCCACATCCAAATCTTCTCTCCCACGCGAAAGCTGTGAACTGAGGTCACGCACCCTGTCTCCAGTCTGCACCTGTCAAATGCGACCATTCGTGCAGGCTGGCGACTGTGGTGAATGACTGATGGACATGTGCTGGGCTCGGTGAAACGTAACCTATCGAGCAAGGTAAGTGTGGATCTTGTGTCCGACGTTGTCACGGAAATGATCGAACTGATCCCTCTGTGAAGCTGCGACGTCGAAAACGTACCCGACACCGCGACAACGTACTGCTGAACTGGCCCCTCGGTGCCATAAATCGTCCCGATGGCTCTCGTACGCTAGTCACGACGCTGCCGCCCGATGTGCAGGCACTCGTGAGTTGCGAGTGTCGCGGCGGTCATGAGCACCATGCAGCTGCAGCTCACGCACAACAGCGCCGCGGGAATGCTCAACCAACCAACACGTGCAACTGCGCGATGGCGACGGCGACCGCTGAGATTGCCGCGCGTGCGGATTCGCACCCGGGAAAATCCAAAGCACGCGATGTCGAAAGTAGGTGGTAGCTGCAGCTGCAGCAGCGCGTAGTCATGCGGTTCGTTGCTCGCCACAAGCATTGCGAACAGCGCGTCGGCTCCGACAGACACAGTGACCGCACTAACTGCGCAAGGGGTCGATGCGAGGCTTCAGACATGGAAGGACACTGCCGCAGATCAAACTGCTGCGCGACTGAGATTCCTGCCGACCAAGGCCGCTCTAGCTTCTCGTGGCGAGCAACGACCGAGTGAAGACCCCGTAGGCAGTGGCTGTGCAGATCAGAAAAGAACCAGTATAGTAGTGTTCAATGGAGATCAATCTTTAGTGTTCTCATGAATGGATGTTTTCATGTCATTCGGCTCTTGTGATTGAGCGGATCTACGTGTAGTGATTGAGCTACTCCTGCTTCTGCAACTGCTCTATGACGCTTGCCATAGGAGCGAGTTCGCGTAGGAAGGACTGGACTCGTTCTCGACGATGACGATCTTGCTTCTGCTTCAGCATAACTCGCCTGTCAAGGGTCTTGACTGCACCATCAATCCTCTTTTATATGATGGATACACCCGAGTTATGTGATGCAAGTACAGTGAGGTAGTACCGTACTCGTTTTTTTTGCCCGTATAAATGCATGTTTTTGCATTGTGAAATTGGATTGATGTTGAAGGTTTATCTTGAAAGATTTCAAGTGCGATCCGTTTCGTGGCCAGCACTTCCACTGAAAACAAATAAATTTCTGTGGGACGGTGATAATCGGTGTAGAGCTGCCAGTACTACCTGTCGGTAGCACTCCCAGTAAAACCTCTAATCCGTGATACGTTGAAGTTGATACTTGCTATGAGTCGCTTTGAATGAGTTCTCACGTGCCCTTGAAAACGTATAGAGGCGGTAAACTGGACTGAACATGGAGCGGGTCACTTTTCCTGCAGGCAGTCGTCAGCGTAGTTCGACACATCGTTGAGCTGCCACACCCAAGTCACGCCCTCCAAGTTGGAGTCCAACAGCATGTCATCATGATTCAGTGAACGATGATTGCAGCGCTATCCGACAGCTGATGGATTGACAGCGTCATGAGATGCCAGCAGACTGCGTCATGCAGAGCACAATTCGGTGGCGAAAAGAACAATCTTGGAATCGTCACGATTTCTCACACAGTCAGCACCCGCACAAAGCGCTTTTTCAGCGACTCCTGCTCGAAAAGATACACATCGCGCATCATCACAATCACGTGACATGCCGAGACCTTCATTCCGCTCGAGCCCTATAGTTGCACATAGAGGGGTCAGTTGTGCGACAGCCGAACTCGGTGGTTGCCATTTCGCAGACTAATCGTCTCTTATGACATCTCGTACCACAGTACACGTCGCTGCCATCTCGTGTTGCTGGTCGTTGTGTCGTGCGACAGGAAACAGAGCAGTTCCCGCGGCATCGTCATCATTCCTGGAGAACGAGAGAGGAAGAAAGAGAGCGAAGCACATGCGCGAGAGCACGATGCTGCTGGGCTCCGGGCCCCTTGTCAGCGCCGTCGGCGCCTCCTCGACGCCCCCGCGATCGCCGACCAACAGCTATCGGGAGAGCTTTCGCCAGCGCTTGAGCGACGCGACGAGAGACCTCAACGACGCGTCGAACGCCAGCAAGCCCGATGGAGCCAACAGTCCGCCGAAAGAAGAGAGCGACAGCGAGCTGTCGACATTGATGGCATCTGCGGAGGCCTATTGGGCACGAAAGAAGTCCCAGTGGATGGCGCATTTCGCCAGCAAGGACGACGACACGGAGAGCGAGAAGCAGCAGCATACGAGCGAGACGGACTCCAAGTGCCACGTGTGCAACGTCTCACTGCGTCTGTATCGACTCCGCCATCACTGCCGCAACTGTCGACGCGCGGTTTGTGGTGTGCACAGCAAGAACCAGATGCCGCTGCCGCACAAGGGCATCATGAAGGAAGTGCGGGTGTGTGATATTTGCACAAAGGAGCTTGTGCAGCGTCGCGCTGGATACCGCAGTCCACGCCGCTCGGAGCGGTTTCGAGGCACAAGTGAAGACTGGTCACTGCTGGCAAATGCGGCCAGCGATGTGGACTACGCGACTGGAGGCCTCAGTAATCGCGGCGACCGAGAACACGCTGGATCCACATCCGAGAAACCTGTTGCCCATGCCAGCCAAGGCATTGAATGCTGCTCTGCGACAGCGCAGTCTGTGGAAACACCGTTTGGACTATCGTGTGGCGTGCTTTACTCGTGTTTGCTGGAAGAGCAGGCAAATATCATGGACGAGTTGCTCTATCTAGGCACGTTCACGATGGGAGGACGCGCTATGGCAAGTCGACACATGAATGCGAATGTCTCGCTCTGGAAAGACCGATGGTTCATGCTTACATCAGCAGAGATCCTTTGCTTCAAGGCGACCCCATCGTCTTCATCATCGTCGGCATCCGCAACGGACGAAGAATGCAAGACGTCTCCAAAAAATGCAGTCGCAATCCCCGGGGCTTCAACGCCGACAGATGTACCCTCGTCAGCAAATCATATTGGCAACCCGCTTGGAATTGAAGCCCTTGGTGAATTACGCTCTTCAGTTCACCTGACTGACATCTTGCATATTGAAGTTGACGACCAGTACCCTCGAATCTTGACTGTCATCCGGTCCGATGGTCGCGTCTTCCGCGTTCGTGCCAAGACTCCTGAGCAGTGCCAAGAGATCGCAAGTGCTCTTCGAGGCGCCCAACAGCGTCTCCAGGACGCTATGCATCGACTGCAGCGTGGCGTGTTGCCCGAAGATTTCACCATCAGTTGTGTTACTCTGCAGCATGAATCCTCTCTTCCAGAGCGAGTGGTCGCCAGCAGCCCGCAGTTGCTTGATCGAATCCGCGTCGAAATGTATCCGTCGAGCATTTTGCGCTTCTATGTGAATGGCCCCGACGCCAATGGGGTTGCTCAAGTATCCTGCCAGACGATTTTCTCAACCCTGACGCGACCAGCGACCTCTAGCAATGCAACAATCAATGTCGACGCTGATCCGCTTTCAACAAGTGCTGTCGACACGAAAGCTCTCCGAGTCACACTTCGTCCATCTCCGGTGTCGACACAGTTTCGTGAGAGTCGAGAGCACAAGGATCGTGTTTTTTGGGGTGTTTTGAGTGCACTTGTCGCTATCGGCGTTTACCTCAACTATCAGCAGCAATACTTGCAAGAGTGGCTCCCGTTGCGCGGAAGTGGAACCGCCTTAGAAGTGCTGGTGTGGTTGCTCAGTGTCATTCTCGCATTGACAAGATTCAACGACCCTTTGCTCCTCCTCATCACGACACGTCGAGTACACCGTGCAAAGCGGTTCTGTGTCAGCTGCGTGGGAATTACGTATGGCCGGAAGTCCCACGTAGAGGCGGCGACCAGTGGATCATCCGCAACCACAGGCTCCGCGTTACCTCCAAGTGCTCCTGGAAGTTCAAGTATGAATGGAGCAGTCTTGGCTGGTGAGGTCGATGAAGACCCCGAGTTCAACGCTGAGATGGCCGGCATTCTCGAGGGTACACGACCGTTTGATCCTCGTTTCCTCGAAGGCTGCAACGGAGATGTGGAAGAAGCTCGCCAGCGTTATGTCGCGACTATGAAGTGGCGTCGATCAGAGCTGATTGATTCCATTCTGCTTCGCCCGCATCCACATTTCGCGGCATTGAAAGAGAGTTACACTCATTTCACACACAAGAAGGATCGACAAGGACACGTTGTGACGTACGAACATCTCGGTTACATGAAGAAGATGCGAGATGACTTCCTGGCTCGAGGCGTGACAGAAGCTGAGGCAATTCGTCATCAGGTGATGTTGCAAGAATTCCTGTGGGATGTGATTGACCCACGTCCATTTCCAGACGGCACGCAGATCAAGATCTTCGATATCAAGGGCATTTCGATGGGTGACGTCTCTGGAGACGTGTTCCAGTACATGAAGGCGATGGGAATGACAATAGCCGAGTACAACCCAGAGCGCATCTTCCAGATCTTCCTCGTCAATCCTCCGTCTTGGTTCAGTCTCATCTGGAAGCTTGTGGCCCCGTTGATCAACCCGAAGACTCGCGAACGTGTACACGTACTCCGAGGGCAAAAGGAAATTGGCAAAGCATTGCTCGAGTTTATCGATGAAGACAGCCTTCCGGTCGAATATGGTGGCTCTTGTCGCTGTGCAGGCGGCTGCTTCACGCACTCTCCCGAGGAGCGCGATCTGCGAGAATACGTCGAGGGCGTTTTAAACGTTCTACCACCAGGGGACCCCCGCATTGCTCAGCGCCTGGCCGAGCTCAAGGACAAGTACCGCCGACAGCTTCTGCCATTTCAGCGCACAGCTCCCGACGCTGGCGCTGCAAAGCACCAGTCGTAAGCCCACGTCACAGTAGGTCTCGACAATATTATTGAATTTATCGCTTGTTATTGTAGCTACTTGGCCCGCGACAGATTTAATCTCGCGTTCCTCGCGTGCAACGACCCCGAAACGTCGCCGTCACGACCCCCGGGGCAGCGTTCGCTCGTGCTCTCGCTCGCTTCGCGCCTCTATAGTGGCTCGCCTGCGTCAACGGTCCCAATAAGCGCCTCCGTGCTTGTGTCGCCTCTCTACTTTCATCACGTCTCGGCCGCTTGGGGTTGCATGTCGGCCGCGATCTCCGACTCGTCGTGCGTTGCGCTCTCTCTCAATTCCGTCCGCTGCCTCCTCGAGACTCCCTGCATCGGCTGCTGATCGCCAGACCTCGACGAGCGCCGCCGCCTCCCCGTCGCCAACTCTCTGCCGAGCGGCATGGCGACGGAGACCACGACCGAGACCGAGACCGAGACGCTCGCGGTGCATGACGCCACTGCCACCGCCGCCGCTGTTCCACCGCTGCGCGTTCCGCAGTCGCTCGCGATCACGGTCGTGGCGAACGCGAGCGACAACCTCACGTCGCGACTGCATAGTCGCCTGCCGCTGCGTCCAGGCACCGCCGGCAACAGCCGCACGCGCGCTCCATCGACCGCGAGAACGCGCGCGCCCGCGCGGCCGACGGAGCTCTCGGCGAATCATTACAAGCTGCTCTACCTCGTCAGCCTCTACGCCGTGGCCGCCAACTCCACCAAGCAGAACGAGCGATGGATCCGACACATTCCGCTGCTCGTGCTCGTGTTCGAGGGCATCGTGCGCGGCGTCTTCGACTTTGACTACGCGCCCGCGTCCGTGCGCCTGTCGTTCAAGGGCCGCACGCTGCGGCGCTGGATCAACGTGTCGCGCGAGGGGCAGGCCGCGATCGACGACCTCTGGGAGCTCAGGCTCGTCAACGGTCTCAAGCTCTCAAGCGACGACTTCCAGCCCATCACGGCGTACCAGGTCTCGACGGCGGCCGCCGCCGTGCTCGCGCGTGTGCCGACTGCGCTGCGCCGCGAGGTCGACCGCCTCGTGTTCACGTCGGACGCTCCGGACCGGCGGCCCGTGCAGGTCGTCTACGACGGCAAGCGGTTCCACCTCAAAAGCGGCGTCGTGAGCTCTGTGAGCGCCATCACCGAAAGCGAGGACGTGTCGTACGTGTCGTCGCCGTTCCTGCCGCAGTGCCTGCGCGCCGCGGGGTTCTACCGCGTCGAGCTGCGCAGCAACGCATCGCGCGCGGCCGAGTCTGCGGTCGGCGTGAGCAGCATCAGCAAGCAGCACACATCCGAGGCTCTGACGCTCGGCAACGTGCACGCGCTCGTGGGCGAGTGGGTGCCGTTCGGGTCCAACCAGATCGTGGCGCTCAACGAGCGCATGGGCGCGCTGGACCGCTGCCAGGGCGGCATCCTCACGAGCTTTGTCGACGGCGCGCCGACGGACGCGCAGTTCCGCGTGCCGGTCGGGCAGACGCAGGTGCGCATCCTCGACTTCGACTTTGTGCGCTTCATCAACTTTGAGGCCGAGAGCCACTTTCCCGAGACGTCGGGCATCGTGCAGGTCGAGCACTTTGGCATGCACCTCAACAGCGACGGCTCGCTCATCTACGGCATCCAGGTCGAGGCGATTCTCGACCGCCGCGCCGACGACATCTCGATCGACCACCTCGCGCGGCTGCTGGTCGACGTGCACCAGGACTCGAGCATGCTCGTGAACGACCTGCTCTCGCAGTACCAGCTCAGCCTGCTCGAGATGCTGTACCTCGGCGACTCGTTCCAGCGCAACAAGTACAACTGCGTGCTCGCGACGAGCATCCAACCCAAGCTCAAGCACGCGCGCGAGTACCTCGAGAGCGCGGCCTTCAACAACGAGCTCGCGCAGATCCTCGGCGACGTGCACGCGTGCCACGACCTCAGCGACGACGACGTGCTGCTCGTCGGTAAGGCCGGCTGCCTCGTGTGTGGCCCCAACATCTTCCGCTTCGAGCACGTGCTCACGACGTACCTCGGGCTGGTCTGTCGCGACATCTTCATCAAGAACTTCTTCGCGCGGACGTTTGTGCTCGACGCGACGCTCAAGGACATTCGCCAGCTTGTGCACCTGGTACCGCGCGAGCCCGCGGTCGCCGTGCGCGTGCGCGAGCAGCTCGCGGGGGTCTCCAAGGACACGATCCTGCTCGCGGAGACGCTCGAGTACCTGCTTGACTCGCTCGAGGAGCTCCGCATCGACGCGACGTGCAGCTCCAAGCGCTTTCTCAGCGGCGCGAGCGACGCGGCGATCGAGGCGCGCGTCATCGAGGTGCTCGCGCTGCAGCAGCTCAAGACACAGACGCTGCTGCGGTGCCACGACTCGATCAAGCTCATGGAGAACACGATGCTGCAGCTCGAGCAGCTGCAGAAGATCTTTGAGTCCACGATGACGAACCAACTCGAGCTCGCGTGCCAGCGACTACACCTCAACACCAAGGAGCTGCTGAACGCGACGTGGGACCAGCACGCCACGCGCCTGCGGCTCGAGGTGCTGCAGTACGTCGTCACGGGGCTCTTCGTCTTCGACGTGCTCGACCGCCTGCTCGGCGGTCCGTTCCACGTGCACCTGCCGCGCTGGGCGCTCGACTGGTTCGTCTCGCCGCTGCTGTCGCGCCCGCTGCTCTGGTGGTTCCTCGTGATGCTCGTTTACGCGCTCTGTGTCTGTGGCCTGCGGAGACTGAGTCTGCGCCTCGCTCGGGCGCCGCTCGGTTGGACGTCGGTCTACGCAGACCTCCTTGTCGCCATCGACGTCGAGCGGCTCCACGAGCTGCTGCACCGGCGCACTGTACGCCGCGTGCTCGGGCTCCACGCGGCGGCTCGGCCCGAGACCCCGAGCGAGCGCTTCCGCGTCGTCGCGTGGGAGGAGACGGACACTCGCGTGTGGCGCGACGCGCCGCCACTCGTCGAGGTGCTGTACGACGAGAAGCACGCGTTCCTGTTGAGCGTGGTGCTGCGCTTCGACGCCAAGCGGTCGACGCTTCGCGAGGCGGACGCGGTCGAGATCTTTCGCGAACTTTGCGTCCGCCACCAGGTCATCGAGGCGCCTCGTGCAGCCGCGAGACGCCCGACGCGCGAGCCCGAGGCTCCAGCTCCAGAGGCAGCGACCGACGGCGGCTGAGACGCAAGTGCGACATAGCGACGCGCACGATGGACAGGACACGGGACGTCGGTTGCCCCGCGTCGACTCGACTCGACTCGACTCGAGGACGTCCGCAGGAATGCTGCTTCTGGACGAGCAATCACGGCAGTCAGTCAGTGCTGCTGGTGGCGGACGGTCTCTCGTCTCGCTTCCGTCGAGGACGAATGTAGAAGAGAGAGAGTGAGAGCGAGCGAGCGAGCGAGAGAGAGAGAGAGAGAGAGAGGATGACGAGAATCACTCACGTATGTGTGTACAGTATTTAAGATCGAAACACGAAATCAAGTTCTTCCCCGTGTCCTCCATCATTCATTCAGATCTCACTTGCTGGCGACGTCGCACTGATGAAGCTGGTCGACGAGTCCCTGAATGTCCTTGGAGTAGAGCGCGAACGTCGCCTCCTCGACGACCTGGTACCGCTCGATGATGGTGGTCTGACTCGCGGCCGCGGCGTCCAGGAGGTTGGCGGCGTCGACGAACGCCAGCTTCTCGATCTCGTCGTACGTCTTTCCCGTGTGCTCCATGAACTTGCGCACGCGGAAGTTGCGCACGAGCTTGCCGACGCGCAGCTTGTCCGGCGTCGCCACGCTTTGCTCGTCCACGAGGCCGACACCGAGCTCCGTGTCCTGCGTCATGCTGCGCGCGTTCCAATTGGCAGAGCCGACCGAGAGGAAGACATCGTCGACGATCACGACCTTGCTGTGAATGTAAAGCTTGCGGCTCGCCTTGGTCGAGTACACCTGTACCTTGTTGGGAAAGCGCTGCTGCAGTGGCGTGATCATGTCGAACTGGTACTTCTTGTAGCCGGCGATCTTGGCCGTGAGCTCGACCGGCCGCTGCACGACGATGATCACGCGCTGCAGTCTCGGCAGCGCGGCGAGCAGCGCGTCCTGCAGGTCCTTGACGTACAAAAAGTACTGGTCCTCGATGTACACGTAGTTCTTGGCGTTCTTGATGGCCTTGAGCAGACCATGGAAGTACGAGATCTCGCCGCGGGGCGCGAAATCCGTGTAGTACTTGTACTTGCAGCTGTACGTGCGCATGAGCTGCACGGCGTGCGTGCCGGCCGACACGAGCATGAGCGGCTCGTCCTGGTCGATGGCCGGCAGCGCCGAGTACGGCGGGTTCTGGACGTCCGAGAGCTCGTCTGTGTCATCCTGCAGCGGGGCCTGCTGCATGTTCCAGCGCGAGAGAAAGTTGGTCGCGACGTCCTTGGCGGCGCGGCCCGAGATGCGCACGGACGCGTCGACCCAGCCGAGGTTGCCGTCCTTCTTGGCGATGCCCGTGCGCTGGCGCAGCGCGCTTTGGTCGTGCAGCACGGTGTCCCAGCGGTCCTTGGTGAGGTCGATGCCACCGACAAACGCGACGAGCCCGTCGCGGCGCTTCACGACGACCGACTTCTGATGGTGCGCCGCCGTGATGTCGGGCAGGCGGTCGTCCAGCAGGAACCGCGTCTTGCCGTACTTGGGCGCCGGCAGCGCGTTGACCTTCTTCTGCATGGCGACATTCTGCGCCGTCTCCAGCACGTTCGCGTAGCCGAGCATGTGCAGCTCGGCGCCGCGGCCGACGAGTCGCGAGAACACGGCGCTCAGCAGCGACTCGTTGCCCGTCGTCGCGACGGTCGCTGGCCGCAGCGGCACGTCATCGAACGACCAGCCCGTGATGAGCACGCGGTCCTTGGCGCGGGTCTTCTCGAGGTCGTTGAACACGGCGTCGAAGAAGTCGCTGCTCGCGACGAACGCCTCGACCTCGTTCTGCGTCGTGAAGAGCTCGATGTCGCGGCGCGGGACGTTGCCCCGGGCGGCGGTCATCTCGGCCTCCGTGAGGAACCACGCCTTGGGCTCGAGCGCGGGCTGGCGCGGCGTGACGCTGGAGCCGTCCGAGAGATCCATGTCGCTGCGCGCCGTGAGCTGACAGCGCCAGCGGCGCCAGCTGAACTCGCAGAGGTGGCACGGCGCGCAGATGCAGAGGTTGGTCACGGCCGTCCATGGGCTGCCAACGAGACCGCAGGAGACGCCCTCGCGCTGCGCCGCGGCCGACGACGCGGCCAGCACGAGCACCAGCAGCAGAGACAGCAGAGCGCCGGCGAGAGGCAGCGAGCGCATGGTCGTCGCAGAGACCGTCGGTCGATGAGGCAGGGCGTCAGTGTCGGTCAGTCAGTCCACTGGACGACCACGTCAATTGAAGAATGAGGTGCTGGAGGGGAGGGGGCGCGACTCGTGAGAGCAAGATCTCGCGCCGAGTTTGGTTTGGTTCTTTCGATAGTGGATCTTTCGTCGGATTCCTGCGAAAAGCGGAGAGAACAAAGAACAGGACTATCCGCTTGTAGAGCTCAGATTGGTCCGTGCGTGTGGGGGTGGGTGCGTTCCCAGTTGTTGTTCTGCGTCGTGCAAGACTGATCTTCGAGAGATCATCTTTGGTCCGTCGTCTGCCGTCAACAGACAACAGCCGCCGACTCCTCGGCGGGTTCACTTCACCCACAACTGTCATGGCCTCAACGACAGACAGATGCAGAACAGGGCCACGTGTCTGGAGGAAATGGCTTCTGTGTGGGTTGTCGGGCAACGCGCAGCCATTCAGTATGTGGCAGCTCTCAGCGTGTGGCGAGCGGAGACGCTCGTACAGTACAGTGTAGTGGCTAAGGAACACCACTGGTATATTCCACACAAGAGCGCGTTCCTCCTGTCTCAACACACCATCGAGGCTCAACGCTGTCGTCCTACTGGTCTACTTAGATCTTGCGACCTTTGCGGATCGGCCGCATCAGGTCCGAGTCAAGCAAATCGTCGAGGTCTGAGCTGGAGGTGAGGCCGGGAGCCAAGGAGGCAGTGAGGTTGCTATCCGACGATGAGAGCAGTCCTTGTCGGTCGTCGTAGTCGAGAGAGTGCAACAGGCTAGGGTCCATGCCGCTTGGGAGTCGGCTGTAGACGTTGGGATCATGTGGTAACGCTGCCGTGTCGCTATGAGCAGGTGCTCCACCACTGGAAGAGCGAAGCTCATCAATCAGGTCTTGGAAAATGTGCCGGTCCTGGCTGCCGAGACTTTCCATCAGCTTGGAGAGCGATTTGCCGTCGCTGAGCGAGCTAGAGAGTCGCAGGGAAGATCGAGCTGACGATGCAGTCGCCGACGCAGTCAGTGAAGCATCCGGAGCTGACGCGCCGTCGTTGTTCGCCAACGAGATCGCTTTGAGCATCTCATCGAGTTCACCACTGGCAAGTAGCTCATCCGGTGACATATCCTGCAGCGAGCCCAAGCCTCGTGTGCTTCCGAAACTGAGCAAGCTGTTGGAATGGCTGCGCAGTAGCTCCTTCAGGATAGCAGCATCCTTCGATGTGACGTCAGTCGCGTCGTCTCCAAGGGGCTCCACGCTGGGCTCTGGGAACTCATGCTGCGGCGCCGCCGGTGCAGGTTGCTCCGTTGCGTACGCTACATTGACCGAACTTGGAGTGTGCTGAGGAGTGTGCTGAGGCGTATGCTGAGGCGTCATGACTGGGGTCGGCAAAGCTTGGTTCGGCATCATCCCCATGTGGCTGGGATCCATGACCGGCATCGCTACCGATGGATCGTACATGGGTGGAGGCCCACCGTATCCGTACATGGGCGCCCCCATTTGAGGCACAGGTGGGCCCATGAGCGTAGCGGCGACCTGATCAGGATTCGGCGGCGCGGTTGAGCGATTTTTGCCTGTTGGCATCCCTGGCATCAAACGGGGTCGACCAGGCTTCGCATTTGTCTTCTGATTGGGATTCAGCGCCTTCCACCGCACCTTAACAGCATCCTCCGTTCGTCCCTGTCGAAAAAAAAGCACGAATCAATCCGGAAATCTGGAGCACATTCAACTTGGATGATCTACGAACCGGCAACAGCTCTGCAATTTGAGTCCATCGGTTTCCAAGCGACTCGTATGCCTGCTGGATCGTCATGTCCTCTTGCGGCGTGAAAGGGCTGCATTCCATATCCATCCTGAGCGTCAACTACATTGGCCAGACAAACATGCCTCACGTACGCCTTGTTGATACTGGGATCCAAATGGTTGCGCCAGCGCTCTCGACATTGCTTTGCTCTGTTCGTCGAAACATTGTGTGAGTCTGGTGATCGACGGCGGTGTTGAACCAGAGTTGTAGCTTACGTTCGTCCAGGAATGTTGGCCGAAACTTCGCTCCACGAGTGGCAGCCTTGAAGCACCATACGCTCGAGAATGCTGTCCTCCTCGTATGACCAATGGCCCTTGACAAGCCCAGGCTTGAGCACTTTGTTCCAGCGCTGGAGACACTGCGCGTGGTTGCGTCCGGGCACGCGAGACGCAATCGACTGCAGAGAAGCATGCGTCAATGACGAATCGTGATGTTGATTAGCAGCTCTCACAAACACACCTTCCAGTTGCGCTGACCAAACTCCTCCACCGCCTTTCGCAGCGCTTCGTCTTGCTCGGGGGTCCACCGCTTCGACGTGGACTTGTCGTCTTCCTCGGTCTTCTGCTTCCGAGCATCGCTAGGCGTCTCATGCAGCGACGCCAGCAGGTTCTCATCGACTTCATCGTCTTCTCGCTCACGCTTTCTGGGTTGATCCACATGATGTCCACGGTTAGTCCGTCCATCCACTCCCAAGCAAGCGAGCAGTAGCAGAGCCCTCATACACGTTGGAGTCCGCTGAGAAAGACAGAGGTCGTATCGAGAGCAAGTCAGTCCTTGGACGTCGCAGAGATGCCGCACACACCGACTCACTTACCCATGGCGATCTAGGAGCGTGTGAGCAGGTCTCGGTTCTTGCGCAGTGGGGACAAGCACCGACTGTAAACGCAGCCGCCACAATTAGACCAGGATGCGTGTGGATAGGCACGACACGCCGACGCAGTTTCGCACGCACTCGTACACTCGTCGTCGTCGTGACGGTGGTGGTGGTGGTGGTGGTGCTCACGAGGCCAGGACAGCAAGGTGGATGCAGGTTGGTGCTGCACCGATCGACGACGATCAGGTGAAGAAGGGAGGCACAGGCAGGTTGAGCTTCCAATTGGACTCGCAGACCGTCTGGTGTGTGCACTCCAGTTCAGGCGCTGGAGGGGCGACTGATACAAAGCAGGATTTTAGCCAATCACCAGGCTGTCTTGACGTGGCGGTCTCCTCACAAAAACTGCACCCGCATCCCAAAGTGAAATTTAACGTTTGGGCAGGTTGTGGTCCATTGAAATGGATTTGGTCCAAATGGAGCTGGTCAAATTCAGGCGTGACGTCGTGTGGGTCACACACAACCGGGCAGATTCCTTCCCGACTGCTCGATCACAAAGACGCGGCGGCGGCTGCCGCGTCATCGCACCCCCTTCTTCCGGCAACCCACGCGTAACCTCCGTCCATGCCGCCTGTCATCAGATTCCCGGACGCCAAATTTGGCAACCCCAACACCAACACCCCAACACGAACGGGTACGGTACTCTTGAAGGTTACACTGTCTGTGGAGTGTTGGCTGAGAGAAAAGAACATTCCCATCCGCTCGGCTCCGCTTCGCCGCGGCGTCTCGGCGCTGCAAGTGGTGGCACCATCCAAACTGGACAGAGCGCAAGGCACTGACCGGTCCGCGTCCGCGTCCGAATCTCGCTGGCTGGTTGGTCGGACGGACACACAGACAGACAGACAGACACACAGACTGACTGACACCCGGCGCCTGCGGTGGCGAGATATCTTTCTCGTCCGTTGAGACTGCGGAGATTCAGAGTGCTCCTCCTCCCCAGCGAACCACCAGCTCCAAACAGGCCACGACCGACAGCATGCGCTCCATGTGGCTGCCCGTGTCCTCCGGCGTCGCCGCGGTGACGCTGCTCATGGCGTCCTCCACGCACCACACCGCGTCGTTCTCCGTCTTTGGCGTGGCGGACAGCAACGCCCAGGGAGCGTCTCCGGTCGGCCCCATCGACCAGCTCTCCTCGAGCCCGCTGCACGCACTGCTGCAGCGGTTTTCCCTCGTGGCACGCGTCTTGGAAGCGACGTCATCATCATCATCATCATCAACAACAACATCATCGTCATCAACGTCGGCATTCACGGCGTCCTCGTCACTCAGCACGGCCGATCTGCACGTCGGCAACGTGAGCGTCCACCGCGTCCGCTACGAACGCGACCCCAAACGAACGATATCCATTCCCGCGGCGCAACCTGAAGCCGGAGAAGCACGATCCGACAACGCAGAACAAAGACGAGCAGCGCTGGAACAACACGATCTCGCCGACGAGCAAGATACCGACGACGACGAGGAAGATGACGACGACACGAACGGCTCCAGCGCCGAAGAAGCCACGCTCGTGAGAGCGCTGCTGGGCCGCACGTGGCTCGCGACGGCCTCGCAACTCACTGGCGTCATCGTCGCGTGGGAGGACCACGCGCTCGCAGTGCAAGCGCGACCTGCCGACCAACAGCTCTGCTCGGCGGCGCGTGGCGGCGCTCGTGCGACCGACAAGTGCGCGACGAACGCGAAGAAAGATCGAGGCAGCAATGGTCGGGACGTCTCGTACGAGGTGCAGATGTGGGTCAATGGCTGGGGCTTTGATAGCGTCTGGCATCCAGCGAACCGCCGAGTCGTCACGCGGGACCCGTTCGTCGTGCTGCATGACTTGCCGCAGGAGCAAGAGATGCAGTTCCGCGTACGCATGAAAGTCAAGACCATGACGGGACTGCTCTCCGGACTCTTCGCGTCCGAGATTGATGGCCCCTGGAGTGACACTGTGACGCTGTCTCCATCGAAGGAGCACGCCGTGGAGGCGATCGTGTCGTTTCTCGTGGCGAACAAGGCCTTTGGGATCACGCTCACGGTCTGCATCGGTCTGAGCATCTTCGTGATCCTACGACTTGTCATCGGCTCGGGGCTCGACTCGCTGAGCCAGCATCACGACCGGGTCAAGTCTGCACAAGCGCTTCAACGAACTGCCTCTGAATCTGCGTTGTCTACCGATGAAGAAATGGACGAGCAGCGCTATGTGCGACAGCGTCGACGCCGCCGTGTTCGCCGTGCGCAAGCGTCAAAGGCAGATTTGGAGCAGGAAATCGAAGACCTGCAGCAAGAACTGGCAGACTCAGAGGCTGAAGTGCGGCGGCTGATGATGTATCGCGGCTACGGCATCGAGTCTCTGTCGGCGGATGCGCTGGACGCGCTCGAAACCGAGCTGCGTCATGCGCTTCGCGTCGTGCAGAAGCAGCGCCGAAACAGTGGTTTCCCAGTGTTTGAGTCGTCGGAAGAAACGGATGAAGAGGACGGCGAGCCGGTGGTTGCCGACCCAGTCGCGCACTCCATCTCCCCGTCCACAACGACGTCGCTCGCTCAAGAACGCGACCGCGTCTTGGAGACGGTCTTTGAAGACGACGAGGCGCACGCGATTGCGTCCGACACCAAGATCTCGCAAGATCAACAGCCTCGCAAGAGTAGCAATGGCTCGGAGCCACCCGTCAGCGCCACGAGACTGCAGTCGATCGCGCGGACGCTACATTTCTGGTAGGGTACATGATTAATTTATTCACATTTGCCTGCATCATTGACGTCTCAAGAGCAGAGGGAGGAGTCAAACTCGAACGACAGCACCACGCTTGAGATCATTGAAGAAAAAAATCATATTCACTCGACGATGGGGACCACCTGTGGACTCGACACACGAAGAAGAAAAGGATGTGGGGAACTAAAGTACCGATGGCAATGAGAAGAATGGAGCTGCCGTCCGAACGCCTTCTGCGGCGACTAGTGTCGCCGACCCGTATGGAAGAAGTACAGCACAAGCACAAACAGGATCTGTAGCACGACCGCGTACCCCACGAGGATGAGCATGTTCTTGGTCACGTCGACGTGCTCCATGCCGTACTCCTTGAGCAGTGCCCACGCCTCGGCCGTGTCGACCTTGGAGAAGTGCTCGTACATGAATGACTCGAAGCTGTACGTGTGGAACGCGAGGTAGTAGCCCCAGAGCCAGTACTTGGGCATGCTGTGGTACGGCACCATGAAACCCTCGCACAACATGAACATGCCAAACATACCAGCACCAAGCGCGATGCCGATGATGTAGTGCGGCACGGCGGCACCGATGACGTGCATGAACGACTCGGCGACCACCAGCGAAAGGAAAAGGTTGAGGAAGAACGAACCGAAGGAGTGCACACCGGCAAAGTAGACGACGATCGCAGTCGAGACGACCGAGATGAACGCGATACCCGGAATCGCAGCGAGGAAGTTGGCCATCGTGAAGCTGAGAAGGTGAAGCGAGTTGTTCATCTGCTCGCGCTGGAAGACCGCTCGTTGTTCGATGAAGGACGGCAGCGCAGCGACGCTCATGAACACCAGGAACGCCTGCACGTAGAAGAGCAGCGGCACGATGGCGCTCGTCTTGATCTCGTCGTTCGAGCTGAGGTACATGGTGCCGACCATGAGCGACAGCATGACGTACATGAAGACGCGAATCCAGAAGACGCCTGGGTTGCGCAGGTTGTTGAGCCAGTTGCGCTTGAGCAGCACGAGGAACTGGTTCCAGCCCGACGGCGACAGCACGCGCAGGATCTCGTTGTTGGTCGTGTCGGGGCGCGTGCGGTCCGCGGCGATCGCGAGCTTGAGGCGGTTCGCCTCGTTGCTGTGCTCGTACGCGGCGACGAAGGGCTCGATCTTGAGCTGGTCGTGGAAGTCCTTGTTCACGAGCTGGCAAAAGTACTCGGCGGGGTTCGAGTACATGGGGCAGACGTAGCCCATGGAGAAGAAGTGCGGCAGCGTGGCGCTGGTCGGGCCGAAGAAGACCATCTCGCCCATCGAGAGGATCATGACGTTGGAGAACATCTCGTAGATCGCGGACGACGGCTGGTGGATCGTCGTCACGACGTTCTTGCCTTCCTTGCACAGCTTGACGATGTGCTCCATGACGCGCTGCGCCGACGACGAGTCGAGACCGGACGTGGGCTCGTCGAGCAGCAGCATCGACGGGTTCGACAGCAGCTCAACGGCGATGCTCAGTCGCTTGCGCTGGCCGTTGGAGATGCCCTTGTGGAAGATGTCGCCGACGCGCGTGCGCGCGCAGTTGCGCAGACCCATGTCCTCGATCACGTCCTGCACGCGCATCTCGCGCGTCACGCGTGGGATGTGGTTGGGCAGCGACAGCCCCGCGGCCATCTGCAGCGTCTCGAGTACCGTGAAGGACCCGAGGAACGACATCTCCTGCGCCACGTAGTTCATCATGGCGCGGAACAACCGCGGGCTCCGCGGGCGGCCGTTCACCTCCACGACGCCCTCGACGCGCCCGCTCGGGTCCACGCGGTCGGCGAGGATGTCGAGCAGCGTGGTCTTGCCGGCGCCGGAAGGACCGATGATTGCCGTGAGCTCGCCCGGCGCCGAGCGGCCCGTGATGTTCTTGAGGATGCGGCGCTCGCCGACCGCCAGCGCCGCGGCGTCCTTGGAGCCAGCGATCGGGGCACGCGAGTGGGACCGGCTCCCACACAGCGACCGCTTGGGCGTCACGACGTACGAGACGTTTTGCCAGCTGAGCGTGCACTGGTTCACGATCATCGGGTTCTTGACGTCCAGCACGTCGAACGCCGGCGCTGGCTTGCCCGTGGACGCCGCGCTTTGCGACGTGGACGACGTCGGCGGGAGCTCCTGGTAGTACCGCGTCTCGAGCGGCGACCCCATGGGCACGACGTGCGCGCTGTGGACACTGTGGAGGTCATCGGTGGACGTGTATCCCGCAGAGCCGCCTCCGCTGCTGTGGTGGCGGCGCGTGAGATGCTGCTGTTGATGCTGATGCTGCTGATACTGGTGCTGATGCTGCGACGGCGCTGGCGGATCGTAGAGCACGTGGCCGCCGCTCGGGTGCGCGGAGTAACCAGACGACATGGCGCCTCAATCAATTGGTAGAATGGCTGATGGCCTCGAGACTCGGGACGTGGTGACACGCGACACGGGTCGTCGTTGACTTGAGGAGACCGTCGGTCGAATGCAAGAGTGAGTGAGTGAATGGAGCGATGGCAGCAGCTGGCGCTGTTGCTGACGCTGAGCTGGGCCAAGCTGGGCTGGGCTGAGTGAGCACAGAGGCGCGTGCGTGGTCTTGGTCGCTGGGAGCCTGGGACCGTGAGCTCTTCAGGGGAAAGTCACCACTGTGGCTGAGACCGATGGCCTGCAGGCTGCAGCTGGGGCGCCAGTGCCAGCAGAGGACAGCCGGTGAGGAGCGCCACATGGACCGCGCGGTCAAACGCTGTCGTGACGAGACAGCAAAACCCTTGGATATCGGATAGAGTTGTATCTATGAGTACAGCGAATCCGAGTTCTCGATACGTAACGAACTGTGATATGTGGTATTGTGGCGACACCCTGTCGGCCGTGCACCAGCTTACTTCTCGGCAACTTCCGCTGTTTGTTGCGTCGTCGCAGCCGTTTGTTGATCAGCTCTTCGGTCTCAGCCTTTCGAACCGTGTGCGGCTGTGGCCCCCAACGGCGAGCGCTCATCGCCCAGCGACGGCCGATTCGTGGTTGCTACTGTACACTGTACGTTCTTGGACCGTTCGCCGAGAATGAAACCACGACGGTTAGACCGCAGTGCAGAACAAGTTCATCATTCTCCAGCCGTCAACACGCCACCGCTCAGTGTTCTTGAGCTTTCTGTCGTTTCGTGGATGATCGCATGACTCGACCAAAGAGCGATGCTGCATGCATGCATGCATGTATGCGTGAGTGAGTCTGTTTGCTTGCTTGATGCAAGTCGCATCCATGGGGCTGGCTTCGTTCCTGCTGCGGCGTGGTGGCCAACCCATCCGGTGTTCTTGGATGTCCGGTCCCTGCACTCCAGTCCGAAGTTCCGGAACCGCACCCTTTGCAAGTTGCCAGACTGGCGCCTCGCATCGTCTCCCGGGCAGACTCAGAACCGACATCACTTCAACTCGCGCGCGCACGACACTCGAAGAGTCGGACATCTGGATTCCCGGACGCCTGACCTCGCTCAACATTCTCCCGTCTGGGTCGCGCGTGGGCGTCCACGCGGGCACACGTCCACAGAACAAAAATCGATGTGGACGCACCACACACGAACGATGCCGCGCTACTGGAAGTCGCAGATCTTCCGGATGCTGTCCAGACTCCAGTTGGCTGAGCGCTGGCACACTCGTGCATCCCATCTCGGCGGGCGGGGATCACGAAGCGAGCATGCACGCGCCTGCACGACCCAGACTTTGCATCGCTCATGTATCGAGCTGGCTTCATGTCCCGAGGGGCTGCACGCGCGTGAGCTTGGTCGTGCGCTTGCCTCTCCACCACCATCGCCACCATCGTTGTCGCCGTCGCTGCGTGTTCACGGCTCTCGTCGCAAGGCGTGTCGTGTGGAGCGGCGACCGCTCGGCGTCCTCGATGTCGCCCTGCCAGCTCAGTCCGCTGACGCTGCTGAGTCCGCTCACCACACTGACGGCCGCGCGTCCCTGCTCGCGATGATGTAGCCGCACCGAGCTTGAGTACGTGTACTCGACGTCGCCGTGGATCAGGATGAGCTCGTCGGCGTGGTGGCGCCTCCAGACGCGCCACAGCAGACGCAGCGTCCACACACTCGTGATCACCATGCGGGACATGAGCATCGGCACGACGCGCCACGTGACGCGGCGCGCCCCGATGTGAAACTCGAGGAACGCGCGGTCTTGAAGGCGCAACGCGCTCCACACCATGAGCTCTCCGTACAGCATCGCCTGCGCGATGAACAGCATCACGAGCGCGAGCGTCGTGTACTCGATCCGAAATCCCCACCGCAAGCGGTGGATCGGGAGCAGCGCGTCGAGTGTGAGCACCCAATGGATCCACAGCCATAGTGTCGCGCTACTCACCACAGCAGCGACGTCCCATTGAAACAGATCGCACACACAGAGCAGAAGCATCGAAAACTGGAACGACAGGAACACGAAATCGAACGACGCGGCGAGCTGTGAAAGCAAGCGGCGCTGGTACTGCAGCACAAATCGAACGACGACGCTGAGCGTCAACACAAACGCGACCACGGGAAGCACGAGCTCACACGATTGCTGTGAACGGCGGCGCTGGATGATCGACCACCAGCTGACGGGCGTCAAGGCGGTCGCCACGCCTCCGACGACGTGTAAGCACCACGTGTGCAGTTGCGACGCGAGGCCGCTCGACGATAATGCTAGCGCGCGAAGATTAAGCCACTGCGCCAGGACTGTGTCGGTCGAGTGGTACTTGTGGCCTCGTCGGACGAGCCGAAGCTTTACTGCACAGCGTCTACCAATCCACTCGTCGGGTGCCTTGGTCAACGCATCACGCCGCCGCCACCAGCGCCGTCGTCGCTCCCGGTTATGCTGTGCACTCGAGCCGGATCTCGCAACTACAGACGGGTGCTCGACCACACAGCGTGGCTTGACCTTGCAGACGTAGGAGATACACTGAATGACGTTGTCCTTGGCGTCCTTGTTCTTGAGGGTCGCGCGGTAGCGGAACGCCAGTCGCAAGAGCAGAATGATGAGCGTTACGACGCTGTGCGCGGTGACCTCATGCACCGCCAGCGACCGCCGCGCGCCGTCAAACACGAGCGCCTCGCGCATGTCGGGCATGATCTGTAGCGTGACGGCGAAGAAGATGAAGCCGACGATGAAGATGTTGGTGACGGAGACCACAACGACTTGGCGCATGTTGCGCAGGTTCGCGTCGGTGAGCACGGCGTTCTGGTACTCCCACCAGCTCATGGGCACGATGAGGATGCGCACGTCGAGCCAGAGCATCGACAGCGACGACATGAACACGACGTTCATGAGTGACAGGAACCAAAAACTGTACGTGCCACACAGCAGCTTGAGCATGTCAAAGCGCATGGACAGCGTGAACGACAGCATCGCGGGAAACTGCCCGACGAGGTGCAGCCAGACGAACGATCGACTGATCGCGACCGGGACGATCATGACTGCGAAGAACACGACCGTCGCTGCGAGGTACAGTGTCACGACCAGCACGGCGTTGCGGGCCATCATATTGTTAAACGCCGAGATCTGCCGATCTGTGAGGAGCATACTCTTCAGCGTTCTCGATGGGTCAATCACGGGCAACTCGACGCTCTCGGTGAGTTCGTAGACGACCGACACCTCAGCGGAAGCGTCGTGCTGGCCGAAGTCTTCATTCACAGCTGCAGGGGCAAAGATCTGTCGGCGTGACCTACGGAAGCTGAAGCTGCTCGGCGCCCGTGTGAGACCGCGCCTCGCGACTGTGACGGCCGGCCCCGGTGACCCTGCTGGCGAGATGACCACGCGACCGTGATCGCGGCCGCTGCCCATCGCCCGTGGTCCTCCGAGTGCCGGTGAAGATGAGCCGATCGAGCCCTGACAAATTGCCTTCCATACACAGCAACATGCGTCAGCTGTGACGTCGAAGGGGCAGAAATAGCTTGCGACCACGTATCTCGACTACATCAAGCGAGTATCACAGACACGAGATGCAGAGACCTCGTCTTGATGAAAGCAAGGGTCTCACAGTGAAGACGAATGTGGAGTGAAAGGGATGAGAGGCTCATATACTTCGAGGTTACATCGACGACACCAAGTCCTACGTAGAAAAGGTTGTGCCCGCCTTCCTTCGGCGGGCGATGAGGGTGATCAAAAACAAATGCCGCGGAGCAGCGCGTGACGAGAGGCGCGCAAGAACACACCCCGACACGGGGGCATGTTCCTCTCCCGCGACGAGCTGCCCGCGAGCACATCATTTTGTTTGTTTCTCTTTGGATTTCGATTTGAGACGACCGGCAGCACTTGCATGGTCGTCCTTGTTCATCACAGCAACGTGGATCACGGTTACTCCAACATGGCGGAGCACAAAAAGTCGATTTCATCGTGTGACAGCTGACTGCTGGTGGACGCTGTGGACGACGGCGGCGCCGAGTAGCACCGCATCGCCGACGACACGGGTCCATCCAGATCGAGCAGCATCGCTGTGTCGGGCAAATCGTTCCAGAGCTGATCAAGAGAGGCGAGGCTCGAGTCGCTATCCGTGGAGAAACGGCTCGAGTCGGAATCCGAGTAAATCTCGACGTCTTGCGCCGAAAGCGAAGAAAACGAGGACGGGCTGTTGAGCATCGGGAAGGCGAGGTCGCACGACGACGCGACGCTCGCCGATCGGTCACGCCCGGGGCTGCCGCCCTCGGCCTTCTTCATGCGCGCGAGCTGGCGCTTTTGCCGATCAAATTTGCGCTGGATCTTGTTGGCTTTCTCGCGGTGGTACAGGCAGAGCTGATGCAGGTGGCCGTTGCGCTTGGCCGACCGCGCATTCGTGCACTTGCCTGTCTTGTATCTGCACTTGTTCTGCGTCGTGATGCCTGCGGGCAGGCACCCATCGTCCGCGAGCATGTCCGAGGCGGGTCCAGCTACCATGGCGGAGAGTAGTCGGGGCTGATTGATTGGTTGGTTCGTCTGTCTGTCGGTCGCGATGAAGCGCTCTGTGTGTGGTCAGTTGATGGAGCGGCGCGGGGAAGCGCGGCAGTCAATGAGGACACGCGGCGTCGGGCCTCTTCGTTCGAAGCCCCGATGTCTCGCGAGTGCGACCGTGCAGAACGCTGAATGGGGGATCCGGTGCCTTGAAACGCTGCGGTGAACAGCGACAGATCGACTCACCACTCGACTCGGCCGGCAGAGTAGGGTGGAGCGGAGCGGAGCGTTCGCACAGCGGTGGAGGAGGAGCAAGCGGAGCAGGAGGAGGAGGAGGAGGAGGAGGAGGGTGGATTCGGGGTCCGCTCTTTTCTCGATGGGCGGCGAGCCAAGCGGTTCAACTGGCGTTGGTTCCCACACACTCCCACCTGCCGCGCAGTTGATCCAGAGTCGACAGTCACCCTCTTTTGCTTCCCCAGCCATTGCGATTCAGTGCGAGTGCGCGCGGTCTCGTCCACGAAACGCGCAACACCGGCTGGCAACAGTGAGATAGAGCAGAGCAAAGCTGTAGCGGAGGGGAGAGCGAGGGCAGGGGAGGGGAGGCGGAGCGGAGGGCGGCCGCCTCCACCACGCGGCGTCCTTTCTCTCCCATGCACATGCCAAGCATCGTTCTTGTTTCCACCCAACCAGATGGTCCAGCAATCGCTGTGGCTTGGAAGGGGCCAGGGTCTGATTGTGCGCGCCCTTTCTTGGTTGAACCGCTGAAGTGACACTCTTGAAACGTGGCGACACTGAAGAATTCGCCACTTCGCTGAACTCTTGGCTCACTCGAGTGTCAAGTGAGAACCAAACCAGATCCGAGATCTCGACACGCTGAATCGACAAGGCAACTTGCATCACGACTTGAAACGCTCACTGCCTGTCGTCGTGCTTGCGTCGCCGCACCGCGCAGGCTACACGCCATCAATGCGTTTGCCTGTTGCTAATGGAGCCACCGCCACAGTCTCCTGGTTTGGTTTGGGTGAGTGAGCGCGATGGCTGTCAACTTCCCTCAAGATTTGCCTTCGAGCGTGTCAAACGCGAAGGCCCACGAGCGACGTCATCGGCAAACATGCGGCTCGTTGTTGTGGACGGCGCAGCTGCGCGGCCCGGCTGTGCGCCTCCTCCAGCAGTTTTCGCACGTCAGGCAGAAGAGTGACAATGAACAACACCAATTGTGATATGAGTACACGAAGCATTTTTAACCCAAATATACATTTACGAAGGTACTTTGACTGGAATATACTCTAAGGTTGCAGGTGTATCTCGGCACGCACTCGTTGAAAGAGGTAGTGACACTCCCGTGGCACCGACACTCATCCCGCCGTTGTCCCACGATTTCGAGCGCCTCAACATTTTCGCCCACGATTTTTTCCTCTCATTTGGGACCGCATCACGACTCCCAAGTCCCAATCGACTGCCCCACAGACTGTGGGCCACAGCGCCCAAGCGGTCCACTCGCCACCGACTGGTCAGTTCATCTCGGGCGAGATGTCAGCCCGTGACATGCCAGATGGGCGTGACGCCTTCATGACGCCTTGCTGCACATGGTGCGTGTTTGTGGCGGCGGCTGCTGTGGCGACAGTCGTTCTCCTCGCGTGGGGCACATCCTTCTTCCGGCGCCGCTTCTCGCTCGACGGGCGCGTCGTCGTGGTCACGGGAGCAGCTAGCGGCATCGGCCGCCGGCTCTGCGAAGTGATCATCGCGCGCTCGCGACCCGCCAGTCTGCTGCTGCTGGATGTCGATGAGGATGCCCTCGCTCGGCTCAAATCCGCGTTGCAACAACAAGCGGAAGCGCGCCCCGACAACTCGGAATCCGGACATTCGAAGGGTCGTGTGCGGACCGACGTCCGGAGCTTCAAGTGTGATGTGTCGGACGAAAGGTACAAAGGGATTGGGGTTCTTCAGCGGACCCCAGCGATGAATCCTTGCGGTTCTCGGGTTCTGTGGGTCTAACCTGAAGGGTGTGTTTGTGTGATGTGTGTTGTGTTCTGTTCTCGGCGTGTTCAGAAGCGTTGGTGAGGTGGTCGATCGCATCGAAGCATCCATCTCGCCCCGACACATCGATGTCCTTGTCAATAACGCAGGTGCGAAGCGTGCTGCATTCCCTACACAACCACGACGCACGCGATTGATGCGGAACACTCGCGTGTTGTAGGAATCGTCAACGGCGCGAGCGTCGACACGCTCACGTCCGCGCAGATCCGGCGCGTTCTCGAGGTGAATGCGCTCGGCCAAATGTGGATGATCAAGGCCGTGCTTCCAGGCATGAAGAAGGCGCCTGGTGACAGTGTCATCGTCTCTGTCGCGTCAGTGGTGCGTGTTGGCGTCGTCAGATGGATGCCGTCGTGACTGCTGATGGTGGCTCATGCCGACGTCGTCTCTGCAGATGGGGTTGATCAGCGGAGCTAATCTGGCAGACTACTGTGCATCGAAAGCAGCTGTGTGTGCATTTCTCGACTGCTGTACGTCACAATTTGCGCAACACCTTCTCTCATCAACATGAGCTGACGCGTGTTGGCTCCCTCTGGCTCAGTGCGGCTGGAGCTCTGGCGGGATGGCTTCCAACGCATCAACACGCTGCTTGTGTGCCCAAATGCCGTCGACACGGGAATGTTCCGAGGCATCATGGAGGGGCAAACGTGGCCGGCGTGGTTGTCTCGCTTGTTGCTGCCGATGTCCACCGATATGGATGCAGCGGAGCGCATTTACACGGCAATCACGCGTCGTGAGCAGCTTGTGGTCTCGTGCTACACGGGCTGGCGTGGCGTCGTAGTCCCGTGGCTGCCGGCAGTCTCGCGACTCCTGCCCGTGTCTCTGTATGATTTCGTCGTGTTCCTGGGCGGTGCCGTCGACGGGATGGACACGTTTGTCGGCAGGCAAAAGGACAAGCAGGCGTAAAGATCACAAATGATGACTGCCTGTGATTACGATGAATTGTAGCTTTGCGTTTCAGAGTGTGAAGCCGCCGAAAAGAACGAGGAACTCAAGAACGGAATCCGCAGTTCTGGTTTTTGTGAAGCCACCAGTTGATGGCTACACCTGGCTCAATGTACTGATAAAACGGAAATTGTTAAAACACCTAGGTTTGAATCTGCGATGATGAGCTTCCTGCTTCCGTGTTTTCCCTCGCCACGCATCTGGCATCATCCACCACGCGTCCGACTAGACCCGCCAGCGATGTCGCTCAGCGCCCACGAAGAGGTCGGTAGTCACAGCGCCGCCGAGATTCTTTGGACGACATTGACAGCATTCCTCGAGCCAGGTTGCGATTATTGACAAGGACAACAATGTCATCGGCAAGGCGGAGCGCTCCGTGATGGTGAGTTGAAGCACGATCCGACTATACGCTCTGTGTAGTTCTCGATGCGACTCTTCTACTTCTGTTGCAGCGCTACTTCCACCTTCCTCACCGTGCGACGTACATCGTCACCAAGAACTCGAAGTGCGTACCTGGTACACGTTGGTTGTGTGATCGATTTCCTCAAAGTCTTTTCTGATGCAGGGGCAAGTTTTACGTGCAACGCCGCACGATGATCAAGGATTATTGCCCTGGATACTTGGACCCGATGGCCGGAGGTGTCGTTCAGTTCGGCGAAACATTCGAGGAAAACTGCATTCGTGAGGCTGAAGAAGAGATGGGTGTCGTGGGCGTTCCCTTCAAAGACCTCGGTCTCTTCTACTACGCTGACGACAACACTGTCGTCTGGGGTGGGCTCTTCGAGTGCACGTGGGACGGTCCGCTGAAGCTGCAGCCCGAGGAGGTCGATGAGGTGCTCGAGATGACTGCCGAGGAGATTCTGGCGCGTCGTAACGAGTTTACCCCTGACGGCATCTTCGCTTTTGAGCACTACCTGAAGCAGGTCCAGCAATAATAAATTGCGGCACCACCCAATACACCTTCCCTGAAAACATGAAAAACAATATTGCATTCCCAAATATTATGAATACTTTGTGAATGGGGGGACGCCATGCGCACCAAAATAACCGAATTCAGCAAACCGATGGCGACGGGCGAAAGCGAGGTGCTGCGCGCGTGCCCGAGACCGCCGTCCGGAGTGCCGGACAAGCCGCTGGATTCGGCGCCGGACGCCTCTGGATGCCGCGCGCCGTCCGCATCCACGACTCGTCCGCTCTGGACGCGTGTGGCCGCCGGCGGCGGACCGTCCCCGCGGTCGGGCCACGCCATCACGCTGCTCCCGCCGACATCCAGCGTGCTGCTCTTTGGAGGATCGGACGGCAACGAGTTCTTTGCGGATGTATATGTGCTCGAGCCCACGCAGTACGCCGCTGTGGACGGCGGCGGCACAGCTGTTGACGCCGACGCGGCGCCGCCGTCGGTCGCGCTCTCGGCCGCGATGACCTCGGGCGATCCGTTCTCGACCGAGGAGCAAGAGCAGGCGCAGCAGCAGCAGTCAGAGCCCGAGCCTGAGCCGCTGGCGCTATCTCTCGTGTGGAAGCGTCTCGTGGTCACGCAGGCGCCGTCCATGACCCCCCTCGCACGGCGCTTCTCCCGTCCGTCGTCCGGGTCGTCCACGTCGTCGTCCATGTCGTCGTCGCTGGCGTCGCAGCCGCAGGACCCGATGCCGCATCCCGGCGGCGGCCGTGATCACCACACGATGCACTACGTGCCGTCGCCACCAGAGGACGAGCGCGCGCGAGGCTTCCGCGTCATCGTGCTCGGCAATCTGCTTGTGATGGACGGCTCATTGGAGAGCGACCGACAGCAGAGCTTCGAGACCCACGAGATGCGCGTGGAAGAACTGCGCGTGCGCCAGCCCATTCTCGACGCGCAGTGGAGCACGAAACCCATCAAGAGCATGTGGAAGCCGAGAGCCCGAAACTCGCACTGCAGTGCGGTACGTGATGTCCTGTTGTCAGGTGGAGCTTTATAAACTAATCTGGAGTCGCTGTGGTGACAGCTCGTCGGCGATCAACTGTTCTGCTTTGGCGGTCAAGACGCGACGGGGTCCATGTTCTTTAACGACCTGTTCTACTTTGACGTCGCCCTGCGGCAGTGGCGCAGCGTCTCGACGACCGGCACAAGCCCAGCGCCGCGATCGCTCGCGACGCTGTCCGCGTCGCCGGCACAGGAGCACCTCATCCTGTACGGAGGCTTCGACAAGAAGAAGCACTTTGCCAGCATGCACGTCTTCGACATCGCCGCCAGTCGATGGGACTGTCTCGAGCAGCGCGGCGATCGACCGTTCGCTCGACTCAACCACACGCTGACGTTCGTGACGCCGCGTCACCTCGTGCTCTTTGGTGGCCGAAAGCGCAGTGCTCGACAAAACGATCTCCGTCTCTTTGACTTGGAAAGCTTCACGTGGCGGCACATCACGCCGTGGACGTCCTCAAGTCCGAGCCAAGACGCCGAGAACGACCCCAGCAACGACGATAGAGAGCGACAGAGCGCCGAGGCACCGCTGCCGCGGACGGCGCATACCGTGATCCACTACGAGCGATCGACGAAGCGGAGAAGCCAGCAGATTCTCATCTTTGGCGGTTATGCGGGCTCCCATCGCTGGCTGAACGACCTCCATCTCGTCGAGCTCCCTGCGGATCTGCTTTCCGCATCGCATTCGACTCACCCGGCAGTCGCTCCTAAAGCTGTGCTTGACCCACTTGAGACGAGTAGCAGCTCCTTGAGTACGTGTATGTGTATGGATGTCTCGATCGAAGCTATCCTCATTGTCGTCTCTAATCGCGTTGTCTGTGTGCAGACGAGAGTGAAGCTCGCGTCACACCGCCACCAGGAGCTTTTCCATTGACCGTCGGCAACAAGTGTAGCTCAACTGCTCTGACGCCAGGGGCACCGCCGCCTTCAAGCCAGAGTCGACCATCGTCTCGCGCTGACAGTCCATTCGTTTTGTCCGACATCACGAACCATCCTCCGCTGTCGATCGCAAACACCGATAGCACCTCAGCATCGACGTCCGCAACGACCGCCGGACAGCAGTTTGGAACCGTGCGTGAAAGCACTGGTACAAGTAGCTTCATTCCTGCTGCGTGTGCAGGTCTGAAAAAGGTTGAGCGGCTCGCAGCGGAGGCGACGTCGATGACTAGGAAGACGCTTTATCGAGATCCTTTTGCGCAGCAACACCAAGCCAAAAAGCGCAAGCGCTCCAACGACCAGACTAATTCCAGCAGCAGTCAAGGGGACGCTACCAGGACGGAGCTCGCGGCGACTGATCTTCAATCTGCAATTCAGCATGTGCTTCAGACGCAACAGCGACTCGAGGAGGGTGTGTCCCAGCTTTCCGCCACTATTCGTGACGACCAGAGAACGCGACAACAGGAGACGTTGACTGCGAGCGAAGTCGCATTACGCACCCAGAACGAGCGACTCGAGCAGCGGCATGATGCGCTGGTTCGACGCTGTGAAGCGATGGAACGCCGTGTCGAGACGCTGGAACGAGAGAAAGGCGAGTTGCATGAGCAACTTGTCGCTGCAGAGGCTGAGGTCTTTGCGTATCGAAAAACCATCCAGAGTATCGGTCCGAATCTCGCGTCCACGGTAGGGCGCGTCATGCAGAACACGGATTTGCTCGCTCGATGCGTTTGCTGACACTCTCTGTGTAGCTCACGACCGCGATCGAGAATGCAGCCCGTCAACAGGCGACTGCTTCCGGTATGATCGAGACCAAGCTCTCCCTCCTGCACGACATCCTGGACGACATTCGCCACGCATCAGGTGAACGCACAGAGCCAGACGATTCACCTCAGAAGCGCAGCGGGTACGTTGATTAGATCTTGTATGTGCCCGGAAGCACCAGTCACCCGATGGCAGCGAGGGTCTCTCGACTCGCTCTGTCTCCTTGTCGTCGTGGTGGCATCGCGAACGATGTTCGTGTTCCTCGGGTGCTTCCTATATCAACGCTGAACATTCAGCTGAAGTCACCTCCTGATGACTTTGACGGCGTAGAATTCCCGTCAAGGACAGATACGGGTGGCACAATTCACGCCGCTGATCAAAATCTGTGCTTATGAGCGTGTTTCTGTGGTGTGCAGCATTTTCCCTGATGAATGCCAGACAACAGATCCCTCGCATCCCGTTCTTTACCCGCAAACGGTTGTCCGGGAACTGGAAAACAAGCTGCACCTCGTGCTAGAGGCAAACGAAGAGCTCCATCACAAGGTACTCACCCTTGGAATTCTCAGAACTGAAGGCAGCGAAAAAAAATGACACAATTGTTGGCCGCAGGTTGCGATGATGGAGGACAAACTCAAGCGAGCCGAGACCAATGCGCAACGTATTCGACAGCTCTCACTGGCCTGGTTGGAGCATGAGGAAGAAACAAAAGGTTGACACGCACAGCTTCAGAACTGCCGCCGATCGTTCTGTGACTCCGATTGAATAGACAGTGCTGGACGCTCCCCGTTGCAAAAAAATCGGCTCCAACGGAATCGCTTCAGCCTGAGACGTGTATTTAAATGAAAACAACGGCAAAAAGTTGAAGGAAAACCGAAGCGACAGTCGATTGCATCGCCAGTGGAAACACGTCTTGGTTACTGCTTTGCGACGAACACTCGCGTTCGTTTTAGGACAGAGCTGTGGGGCTATCACGAGATCTCGAACCGTGGCCGACGAACGTGTCCATGCCCCGAACGGCGCCAACAGCATCTGCAAAGGCGTCGCGTATTGGCACTGGAAGCACTCGAAGCGCTGGCGTCATCCACGTGTGCGTGAGACCCACGAGCCCATCAAGACACGAGATGACTTCGTGTTCACCGTCCACCATTGCTCGGTGGATTCGACGCACTGCCTGGTCTTCCGTTAGCAGCGGCGCCGCTACAGTCTGCAATCCCCACAGTCCGTGGTCTCCGTCAAAGATACCGTCGAACATTCCTGTTCGAATGCCCAGTGGACAGACAAGCAGCGTTCGGATGTGGCAGACGCCCTCACGACGAAGTTCCAGGCGCACTGGCGGTTGATAAGCACAGACCGTAAGTCTCTTTCGTGATGCATCAGTGAATTGTGTCGACGTACAGCTGTCGTGGAAGCTTGTGACGGCAGCTTTCGATGCGCAATAGTCGGCGAGTTTAGCAGCAGGACCGAACGCAAGCTGCGAAGAAGATAAACGCAAAGCGAGTGTGGTGAGACGTCACTGTAGAGGCAAAAAAAGACAACACCTGGGAGGTTCGCACGATGGAAGCGATGGAGACGATCATGGCGTCCTTGCTTTTCTTCATCGACGGGAGAACGTGCTTCACCATCCAGAAATGGGCGAACACGTTGACGCCAAAGACTCGTTGAAGCTCAGCGGGCGTCAGTTCCTCGACAGTGCGTCCATTGACAACGCCTTGATAGGTCAAGAATCGCGATGGTTAGTGATATCGGAGCCACAACAACGAGATAATGCATTTACCCTCGCTACCTGCGTTGTTCACCAGCACGTCGATGGTGCGAGGCGCAATATCCGCCAGCACGGACTTGATACATGTTGCCACCGCTCTAGCGCACACAGAACGAAAGATACAGTAGTCGGTATCCAGTGATGCAAGAGCTGCCAATACATCCGTCGCACGATCTGTACCTCTCATCCGACACATCGCACTCGTAGACCTTGACACTCGCAGATCCCTCGGGCGCCCGAAGGTTCAATAGATGGGTCTCTGTCGCCTTCAATGCCTCCCCATCGATGTCGAGCAACACGAGCGTCACGCCACGCGTCGTGCAGCGCCACAGTCGCTCCGCCAGGCGCCGCCCAATGCCAGCGCCAGCGCCGGTGATCACCACGACCTTATCATCGAACGAAAACGGCCGTTGCCAGAGCCAGCGGCTCAGTCGCGAGCCAATCACGAGCAGCGCGACGGCGATCACGGACCACGCGAGGAGACCGAACCAGAGAGAGAAGAGTGCGCTCATGACTGACGACACAGAATGGCCATGGCCAAACACAAAGACCGCGTTTCGCGCCACGCGACTCAGATGCACTGTCAGATCTGATCCCTTCGAGGGTTAATGTAGCCATGTTTCTTTTAAAACCGGTATGTGGCATGTGTGGGTCGGGCGTGCCACATTCAGAGTGATGGTCGTACCCTCTCAATTGTGGGCCATCGGTCTGTGACCACCAGCGGAAGATGACGATGCTCTCGACGTCGCTGCTGCTGCGGCGGCGCGTGCGCTCCTCGCGACTGGCGCTGGTGTCGTCCAGCTGGAGAAGCCGCGTCTGCTCGCATGTGGGCGCTCGCGCGTTCTCGAGCTCGAGCGCGTCGGACGCCGATGCGGCGAAAGAGGCCGCGCTGCAGGCCGCTGACCAGATCGACCCGCGTACGCTCGGGACGTTCATGACGACGCACCTCGCGTCGTTTCCGCCCGAGAACATCCGCAACTTCAGTATCGTCGCGCACATCGATCACGGCAAATCGGTAGACAACCGCCTTGTCTCGATTCACCTTTGGAGAAGCTCTTCGCGTGCTGACCGTAGCTCCTCATTCCTGCTTCCTCTGTAGACCCTCGCGGATCGCCTGCTGGAGCTCAGCGGCAACATCACCAAGCGCGACCGCGACAACGCGCAGCACCTGGACAACCTCAAGGTCGAGCGCGAGCGCGGCATCACGGTCAAGGCGCAGACCGCGTCGATGGTGTTTGTCGACCAGGCCAAGCGCGAGCCCTACCTGCTCAACCTGGTCGACACGCCGGGTCACGTGGACTTTAGCTACGAAGTGAGCCGCTCGCTGTCGGCGTGCGAGGGCGTGCTGCTGCTCGTGGACTGCTCGCAGGGCATCCAGGCGCAGACGCTCGCGACGTACTACGCTGCTAAGGAGCGCGGGCTGCGCGTCGTGCCCGTGCTCACCAAGATCGACATGCCGCACGCGCAGCCCGACGAGTGCATCCTGAGCCTCTCGAGCCTGCTCGACCTTGATCCGGACGACGTGTTGCTGACGTCGGCGAAGAGCGGCATCGGCGTGCCAGACGTGCTGCCGGCGGTCATCGCGCGGCTGCCGCCGCCAACGGCGGACGCGTCGGCGCCGCTCAAGTGCCTGCTCGTGGACTCGTACTACGACGACTACCGCGGCATCATCTGCCTCGTCAAGATCGTCGACGGCACGATCAAACCGGGCGACAAGATCGTGAGCTCGCACCAGAACACCAAGTACGAGGTGCAGGAGACCGGCGTGCTGCTGCCGCACCGCCACAAGACCAACGGGCTGCACGCCGGACAGGTCGGCTACGTCATCGCCGGCATGAAGACCACGAGCGAGGCCAAGATCGGCGACACGTTTTTCCGCGAGCACGCGCCTGTCGCGCCGCTGCCTGGCTTCCAGGAGGCGCGCAGCATGGTCTTTGCGAGTCTCTACCCGACGGACGACTGTACGTTCGACGACTTGCGCACGGCGATCGAGAAGCTCACGCTCAACGACGCGAGCGTGACGGCGCAGCAGGAGACCAGCGGCGCGCTCGGCATGGGCTTCCGCTGCGGCTTCCTCGGGCTGCTGCACATGGAGGTCTTCCACCAGCGGCTCGCGGACGAGCAGAACGTGCAGGTGCTGGTCACGGCGCCCATGGTGCCGTACCGCGTGATCAACCCGCAGGGCGTCGAGAGCGTCGTGGAGACCCCCGCGAGCTTTCCCGAATCGACCAAGTACTACACGATTCTGGAGCCCATGGTCGAGGCGTCGATCATCACGCCGTCCGAGTACCTCGGCGGCATCCTGTCGCTCACGAAGGAGAAGCGCGGCGTGCAGAAGAACCTCGTGTACCTCGAGGACGGTCGCGTCGTGCTGTCCATCGATGTCCCGTGGCAGGAGGTCGTGACCAACTTTTACAACGAGCTCAAGACGGTGTCCTCGGGCTACGGTGCGTCTCTTTGTCCGTCTGTCGGTGGGTCGGTCTCGTTCTCTAACGAAATCGAGTGTGTTTGTTGCATGGCACAGCGACGCTCAACTACCGCGAGATTGAGCCCCAGCAGGCGGATATCGTCAAGGTCGACATCCTGATCAACGGCAAAGTGCTGGACGCGCTCTCGTTCGTGTGCCACCGCAGCAAGGTACGTGCCACCGCACGTAATGGGTGGATGGAGCATGGGAGAGACTGACGGAGTACTGGTGTTGCATGCAGGCGACGACCGAGGGCCGCGCGTTGTGCGTCAAGCTCAAGAAGGTGATCGACCGTCAGCAGTACGAGATCTCGATCCAGGCGGCGCTGGGCAGCAAGGTGTTCGCGAAGGAGCGCATCCCGCCGTTCCGCAAGGACGTGCTCATCAAGTCGGGCAAGGTGGTCGGCGGCGGCGACAGCACGCGCAAGAAGAAGCTGCTCGCCAAGCAGAAGGAGGGCAAGCGCCGCATGAAGACCGTGTCCAACGTGCAGCTCTCGCAGGACGCCTTCTGGAGTGTCCTATCCAAGTAGTCCGTCGGTTGGTTGAAGGATTTGCCATAGATGAGGTCGTTTCCTCTCTCAATCTCTCTCTCTCTCTCTCTCTCTCACTCTCTCTCTACTGGAACGACTTGGCAAAGTCCTTCTTCATAAACTCGAGCGCGGCACCGACGTCCTGCACGACCTGGTACGCGGGGTTCGTGTCGTGGTTGTCGGGACCGACGTGCATGCCCGTGAGCGTGAGGATCGACTTCCAGCGCCCGCCAGCGTCGTTGGCGCCCTTGACGTCCGTCGCCGGATTGTCGCCGACCATGTAGATGCGCTGCACGTTGCTGTGCTGCCCGTCGATGAGCGACTCGGCGTACTGGAACGACGTGCGCTCGGGTTTTCCGAACAGCGTCTGGTCGAGATGATGCCCCGTTGTGCGGTAGTACAGATCCTCCATGACGGCTCGGAACGCGCCAGCGCCGTAGCGGGGAAGATGGAACTCGCCAACGTACTGGAAGTCGGAGCACGCCGAGTACAACGGGACCTGGTCAGCCAGTCAGACAGTGAGTCAGTCAGATTGTGAAACACGGCAAACACAAAGAGAGAGAGAGAGAGAGAGAGAGAGAGAGAGAGTAGCTCCACTGACATGTTGCTTCTCCGCACTCGCGCCGAGTCGTCCTTCCTGCGCACACAGCACGTCCATGACGATCTGCAGCTCGCGTCCCCAGTAGATCGGGTCGATCAGCACGAACACGGCGCCAAAGGGCTCGCGATCGAAGCGGCCGCCGTGCGGCACGCCGTCGATCTTGATGTCGGGGTACATCGTCGGGAAATGGTTGTGCAGCTGCCCGACGGTGACGACGTTCTTGAAGCCGTAGCTCGTCATGACGGCGTGCAGGTCGTGGCAGTCCTTGCCGACCGCGAGCACGAGGTCGTCGCGGTGCTTGTCGACGAGCGTCTTCATGGGCGTGTGGCTCATGCAGAGCAGGTCCGTCGGGACGTGCGAGCCGACGATCGTCGAGATCTGCTTGGCCTTCTTCTCCTCGGGGTAGCCGCCGCCGTTGGTCATGATGGCGAACGGGATCTGCTGCTGCTTGAGCTCCTCGAGCACCTCGCGCGCGCCAGGAATCGGCTTCTTGCCGCGCAGCAGCACGCCGTCGACGTCAAAGACGACGCCGAACGTCGGCGCCGACTTGCTGCTGCTGAACGCACGAGCGAGAGACGGCGTCTGGTGCACGCGAGTGAGCACGCGGCGCAGCGAAGGCGACAGCATCTTCTTCGATGGATGGATGGATGGATGAAGAGCGGGGCAGCGAAGGAAGGTGAGCGGAGCTGCACGTGTCCGTAGGTCAGGAGTTCAAGCGGAGGATGACACCGATGGGGGCGCGCGAGAATGGCTGAGTATTTGTTGTTACAGGTTATTAGGAGACCACAGTTCTGATGGAGGTGTCGTGTGGGTTTGATTCGATAGGTTTATAAAGGGATGGGACTTGTTGAAGTGTTGCAGCGACTGTTAAACCAGTTGGTGACACGAAGGTTGGGCGAACGTAGCCGACGTATCCACTTGGGATGACCGTTTGCGCACGGATGCATCTGGCACATTCGCGCAACCTTCGTGTCACCCACACCAAAACCGGTTTCAAACCGGACCCTTAAACGCCTCTGTGATGTGAGACAAGGGTCACAAAATGCAGCCATGTCCAACAAATTCCAAAAGAAGGTAGAGCAAACAACGCAGCACCCTCCACATAGAAATCAATATTGTTACCGTTTCCTGTACTTTCTGTATATGAACCAACCTTGTTTTGTCATGATAATGCCCAATTGCGCAAACATGGCGCTCCACGTCCACCTCGTCACTGGCACTCGCACCGACGGAACCGAAAGATCGGTCATGCGCAAACAACCAGCAGCTCTCCGCGGGTGTCGCGCGTCTTGAAGCGACAGACCGCATCGCTTCATTGCTCCGCTGCCTCATTCCTTCATTCGCCAAGATGCCGCCGACTGCACAAGACTCCGCTCCATCCGCCGCCGCCGCCGCCGCCGCTGGCGCAGCGCCGCGCCGTCGGCCCATGACGCTGCCCGAGAAGATCCTGGCGCACGGCGCCGTGGGGCTCAAGGACCCGTGGGTCGAGCCAGGGCAGATGCTGTGCGTGAAGACGTCGTGGACGCTCGCGTGCGAGATCACGTGGAAGTCGATGGACAAGACCTACAACGACATGGGGCGCCCGCGCATCTGGCGCAACGACCGCTTCTGGCTCGCGGTCGACCACACGGTGGACCCGCGCGTGAACCACCTCCCGAAGCAGCAGATGATGATCAAGGCGTCCGAGGACTTTGCCAAGGAGGCCGGGCTCACCAACTACCAGCCGCCCAACACGACGATCCTGCACACCGAGTTCTACCGCCAGCGCGCGCAGCCCGGGCAGATCGTCGTCGGCGCCGACAGCCACAGCTGCAGCACCGGCGGACTCGGCGCGTTCGCGATCGGCCTCGGCGCCGCGGACGTGCTCATGCCTGTGGTCACGGGCGAGACGTGGATCAAGGTCCCCGAGACCGTCAAGATCGACTTTGTCGGCGCACCGCCGCTCGGCATCGGCGGCAAGGACGTGATGCTGTACACGCTCGGGCAGCTCAAGTGCAACACGGTCGCGACTGGGCGCTGCGTCGAGTGGGGCGGCAACATCGCAGCGCTCTCGTGCGACGCACGCTTCGCGATCAGCAACATGTCGGTCGAGTTTGGCGGCATCGCGGGCGTGTTTCCCGGGGACGAGCGCACGGCCGCGTACATCGCCAAGCGCGAGAGCCACAAGGACGACGCGCTCTACTTCCGCGCCGACCCGGACGCGCAGTACGCCGCGCGCTTCGAGATCGATCTCACGAACCTCGAGCCGCAGGTCGCGCTGCACCCGTCGCCCGACAACGTGCAGCCCGTGAAGCAGCTCGTTGGCATGAAGCTCGACGGCTGCTTCATTGGCGCGTGCACGACCGCCGAGGAGGACCTCGTGCTCGGCGCCCTCGTGCTCGAGGCGTGCATGAAGCAGGGCATGACGCCTGTGCCGCATGGCCAGCGCCGCGTCACGCCCGGTAGCCAGCGCATCATCAACCACCTCCGCGCGCACGGACTGCTGGACGTGTACGAGAAGGCGGGCTTCACGGTCGGCGCACCGGGCTGCAGCTACTGTCTCGGCATCGCGGCCGACGTCGCGGGCGAGGGCGAGGTCTGGCTCAGTTCGCAGAACCGCAACTACCGCAACCGCATGGGCAAGGGCTCGATCGGCAACCTCGCGTCGGCCATCACGGTCGCGGCCTCGAGCTTCAACATGGAGATCACGGACCCGACGCCGTTCCTGCAGCACATCGACGTCGAGAAGTTCCACCGCGTCGTGCCGCAGGCGGAGCGCGTGCCCATCACGATCAGCGAGCCGCAGCCCGAGATGGACGGCGTCGGCAGCGAGGCCAGCAGCGAGGGCATCGCGACAGCAGCAGGAGCAGCTGGAGCTACAGGAGCTCCTGCCGTCACGGAGGAGCTGCCCGCGCAGATCAAGGGCCGCGCGCAGGTGTTTGGCGACAACATTGACACGGACGCGATTCTCCCGGGCGAGTTTCTGATCGAGAACGACGTGGAGAAGCTCGGCAAGGTCGCGTTCCTGTACACGAACCCCGACTTCCGCGACAAGGTGCACGCGGGGCAGAACATCGTGGTCGCGGGCCACGGCTTTGGCTGCGGGTCGTCGCGCGAGCAGGCCGTGACGTGCCTCAAGGGCGCGGGCGTGCAGGCCGTGATCGCGCGGTCGTTTGGCTACATCTTCTCGCGCAACTACCAGAACTTCAGCCTCATGGGCATCCCGCTGCAGGACGACCGCTTCTACGAGCTCGCCAAGGAGAACAGCGACATCACGATCAACGTCAAGGGCCGCACCATCGAGGTCGGCGGCGAGGTCTTCCGCTTCAACATGTCGGTCTTTGAGGAGCGTCTGTTGGCCGGCGGCGGCATCATGCCGCTCTACAAGAAGTATGGCAACCGCCTGTTCCGCGTGGCCGTGCAGGACCCGAAGGACGCCGCCTCGGGCTCTGGCTCGGGCGGTGGCTGCGGCAGTGGAGGCGCCACGTCCGGTGGTGGCGGCTGCTCGTCCAAGGAGACCGCAGGGGCCGACGCGGGCGCCGGCCACGATCTGTCGTGGTAAGTCGAAGAGGTAGAGTCTGCCACTCGAGTGGCTTGGCATACATTGTGTAAGTTATTTTCGTGATGAGCATGTGTCAACAACATCAACCTGAACGTGCATTCCCTCCGTTCTTCCTCTCGCTCTCGTCCTGACGTTCTCGTCGACAGGACGAGAAAGACCCGACCGCTTTGCCTCGTCTTGCCTCGCCCTGTGTGTCCACCGTCGGTCGCTGCATCCGTCCACCAATGCACGTCGTCAGTCTTGTGCTCTCACTGCGCCGCCGCTGAACGCGTGCGTACGAAGAAGAAAAAGAGGCTGGCTCACGCCATGGCGGTCGCCGCGACCGAGACGGTCAAGATCCCGCCCGAATGGCTGCGCGTGCCGCGCTTCTCGCAGCGGTCTGAGCTGTACGCGGCGCGTCAGGCGGAGATGAAGCAGCTCGTGCTGGCGCGCACGCAGGCGTCGGCGCATAGCACGCGGCGCTTTGGCCGCACCGAGGCGATCGTGCGCGACTCGTTCCGCAAAAGCGGCGTGCTCGAGACGCTGCGGCTCGACTCGGTGCCGAGTCCGATCGAGTTCCATCCGCGGGCGACGGTCAGCGGATTCGCGACGCGGGGTGCTCTGCTGGGCCAGCGCGCACACGACCGACGGCTCGAGAGCCTGCGCTTCGAGCCGCCAGAGATCATGCGCCTCGCCGACATCCCCAAGCCAGGAGCCCCCGAGCTGACCGACTGGTGGACTCGCGTGAACGGCTACGTCGAAGACCCGTCGCCGATGATCGAGACCTCCATTCGGCTGCAACAAACACCCAAGCGCCGATTGTTGGGACCTGTGGACCCAGCACGAGAGCGGAACCCCCAGTCGGTGCGTGCGGGTCTCTCTCTCTCTCTCTCTCGCTCTCTCTCTCTCTCTCTCTCTCTCTCTCATGTTGTCCAAGACTTGGCTGACTTGCTGGCTGCATGGCGTCAGGTCGCTGAGCGCGATGCGCTTCGAGAGACCAAGACTCGCTTGGCCGACAAGGTCACGAGAATCACGCACTTTGCACCAGACGAATACGAGGCGCAGGACCGCGTCCCAGCGTCTATCATCATCCGCGCGACGGATTTGCACGCGCAGGAACGGGTACGAGGATCTGCACAAGAGATGTCAATGGAGAGGGACTGAATGGGTCGCTCACTTACTCGTTGCTACATCGATAGCGCGCTTCCCCTGATAGCGAGTCCAGTCGAGCGGAGCCACCGAGGGGACTCCCGATCTCGCCTATCAAACCCACGGCACTGCGGGTGAGAGCGTGTGTCTGTCTCTATAGGATTCACCTTGAGCTCACTAGTGATTCAACGTCTGTTGACAGACCCACAAGCGATCGCAACGCCACATCGAGAACCTCTTTCTCGCCAGCACGAACCAGCGCGTGCTGCTGGACCAGATCAAGGCGCTGTCGCCGTCGCTGTCACCGTCGTCGTCTTCATCGTCGTTGTCTCCATCGTCGTTTTCTCCTGGCGCCAATCAACCCAGCAGCCCCTCTGGACTCGGACAACGCTCGGGCAGCTCGTTTGCCCTCACGAGTTCTCCAGTCGACCAGGTGCACTCGGTGAAGGACTACCGCGGCTCCATTCGCTGCGGGGGCTTTGCATGACTTGCGGGAATGGATCGTGACTCCTATGAGCAGGTTTCTATCCTCTTCTTCATTACTGTACCATCCACATTTCTGTCTCTATCTGAAGACACTTGGCTCACTCCTGCGCGTTGTTCTGCACCCAGTGCTGCATCCACTGGAGGATGCGGTCAATGTTGCTGTCCATGTCCTCGACCGTGCGGCTCTCGAGCTGCTGCACGATCTCGGGGGCGTAGCTGTCCATGGCCTCCTGCAGCACGACCTGCATGATCTCGCACTCGACGTTCTCCTGCACTTTCTTCTCGCTGTAGCCGCGCTTCACGAGGCGGTCAAAGAGCGTCGTGTTGTCCACGCTGAGCACGACAACGAGATCGAACCAGCGCTCGGGGAAGAAGTCGCACGTGTGGAAGTCCACGACCTGTCCGCCCTCGGCCATGATGTCCTCCAGCTCGTCGCAGACCTTGTCCTCGTCCAGGATGAAGCAGTCAAACTCCTCATCGCGGCCGTTGTGCAGCCCGCGCTCCTTCACGAGGTCACCGACGTTCACGTGGTGCAGCCCGTCCCCGCGCTCCTGTGTGGGTTGGATTGTCAGCAAACGCAGACGAGATCGGTCAGATGGCGAAGAGCAGCAGTACGCACCGCGAGAAGCTGGCACATCGTGGTCTTTCCCGTGCCAGGCGTGCCCGTGACGAGGATGTTGGGGAGGCGGCGCGTCATGTTGAGATGGCGATTGCTTGCACTTGGGCCTTGGGGCTGACTGGTGATGATGGCATGGCAGCCATTCCAACAGCTACGTGTACAAAACAAGGTATGTTGAGAATGAGCGATGTGGAACATGGTACATTACAATAGTAACCTTATCATTGACTTTAGAGGAACGCAGCGCAGCAGTGCAACGGGCCATGTGTGACTCGATTAAGTAAAACACATGGGCATTCACCTGTTCGTGAGCGCATCCCCGTGAGCTCCTTCTGCGCTATCTCAGGTCTGAGTCAGGGGCAGACAGACACAAGCAACAGTTGTTACTTCAGTACATGTATAATGAAGCCACACACACACACACATTCAAACGGCACAGCAAGAAATTGATCTCCATCAGACTGCTCTTTCGAGTGTGTTCTACGCTGTTGGGGCTGCCATCCTACAGTATGCTGGTCTACGCCGTGCGCCTTCGACCTCCATTGAGACATGGCATTCAGTCGTTGATCCTCTCTGGCACAACGCGTGACAGTCATCCGATGGCTTCTGCGCTCAGCCGTGCAGCAGCTCCTGCAGACGAACGCAGATGAACGCGCAAACACCTCCAGTCCGCAACGTCCTCCAGAGAACACGGGCATGGCGATTCGCGGTTCTGTTCCAGAATGCATTCATTTCCACCAATGGAGTCCACGAAAGAATGTGGTTTCGACCAATCGAGACGCGTCAAGTCCCACGGACCTCTTCAGGGCAAGTTGCAATGGCACGCGCGTAGCCGAAGCCACCGGCCACTCACCATTCACGGTCGATTGACTGAAGCGACGGACTGATCACCCGCCAGCCCCCACCTCACTCACTCTCACTCTCTCGCCCGCTCTTCTGACCGATGACGACGTCAGCGTACGGCTCCACGTCGTCTCGCCGCGCCCCCGAGGACGCGTCGCCGCTGCTGCCGAGCTACTCACCGCGCGTGAGCTCCGCGACGCGTCGGTCCGCTCGCCGCAGCTACGGCGACGCCACGGCCGCACCAGGATGGCCAGCGACCTTCGAGGAAGGCGCTGAGACGCTCATGGCGTCGCCCGCATCGTCCTCAGCACTCAAGCTCCCAGAGATGCCCGTCTCGGAGAAGAGCCGCATCCTCGCCGAGGAGATGGCGGAGCTCGGGGCGGCTGGCGGCCACGGCCACGGCGTTGGCGCACCGGGCGCGAGCTCGTTCAAGGAAGCCGTGTTCAACGCCATCAATGTGCTGCTTGGCGTCGGCGTGCTCGCGAGCCCGTTCGCGTTGCGCTCAAGCGGATGGCTCGTTGGCATCCCGCTGTTTGCCTTCTTCGCGCTCGTGACCAACCACACGGGCAAACTCTTGGGCAAATGCCTCGACTATCAAGAAGGCATGATGGTACGTGCATTCGTTGATACGCTGGAAGGAGAGGGACACAGAGACTCTGACCAATGCGGTGGATGCAACAGACATACCCTGACATTGGCGAGGCGGCGTTCGGCACCAAGGGCCGCATTGCGATTTCGGTCATCTTCTTCACGGAGCTCTTCACGGCGTGCGCCATGTTCGACATTCTGAGTGCGTCTACCATTGTCTCGTACCAACGATTTTCGCTGACGTGAGCTGTCTCTGCAGTTGGCGACACGCTGGCGGCGCTCATCCCGAGCTTCTCGGCGCCCGAGCTCATGGTCGCGGCGTTTGTCGTGATCATGCCGACGCTCTGGACGGCGCATCTTTCGATGCTCTCGTGGTTCAGTCTGCTCGGCGTCTTCTCGTCGCTCTTCTGCCTCTACGCTGTGATGTATATTGGCTTTGCGATTGACACGACTGCGCCTGGGTACACATACGGTAGTCTGCTGCACCCACAGCCGACCGAGATCATCGCAGACGTCGACCGCATCCCGCTGTCGATCGGTCTCACGATGGTTGCGTTCGGTGGCCACTCGGTGTTCCCGTCGATCTGCAGCTCCATGGCGAACCGCGCTGATTACCCCAAGGTGCTCGACATCGCGTACGTCGTCACGGTAGCCGTCTATGGCGCCATCGAGATCGCTGGGTACCTCATGTTCGGCACGAGCACCACGAAAGAGGTACGCGCTCCTCGAGAAGGAATCGGTTCATGTGACCTGCAGACTGACTGACTCACGTCTGCAGATCACGCTCAACCTCATCGCCGTCTTCCCTGGCGCGCTCACGACCATCGTGATCTGGATGATCGCGTTCAACCCGATGAGCAAGATCCCGATCACGGTGCATCCCGTGGCGCTCGCGATTGAGGAGCTGCTGCTCACGCCCGATGAGATGCGCGTCGAGACGCGTCGCGTCAAGGTCATTCGCGCGCTCATCCGCACGGCCATCGGTCTCACGGCGCTGCTGTGTGCGCTTTTCATCCCGCACTTTGCGCGCCTCACGTCGTTCCTCGGCGCGTTCTTCGCCATGATGGCGTCGGTGTTCTACCCGTGCATATGCTACCTCAAGCTCTACGGCCATCGCCTGAGCACGGGCGAGAAGGTGCTCAACACGACGCTCGCGTGCATCTCGCTGATCTTCACGGTCGTTGGCACCATCTCGTCGTTCGTGTCGCCCGCGGAGTAGAAGGAACGTGTCAATCATAGGCAGATCATGAGAGAGCATCTCTTCTTCATACAGGAAACGCTGAAAGAGCATCTCGTTGTTACACAGGAAGAAATGGTGTTGGCTGCTGTCATTCACACCAGTCTGTGATTTGACACGGAATCTTCAGGAGGCACGAACGAATGTGGAGGGAAGGTGGAAAGAAGGTAGGAGTTGCCGTCGGATGCGAGGCTAAGCTAAGACAATTAAAGAGGTGCTCCTGTGTGGACCACATACGATGCATCGGTTTCCACAGGGTTGCCGGTCGACACCAACACCGACGACCATCATGACCATGGCCTGCGTTCCCCACTCGCTATCTATCTATATGTCTGTCTGTATGTCTCTCTGTCTGTCTGTGTGGCTCTCGACTCGTAGCTAGTCGACATGAAGCCGTGGACGACAGTCGATGCTCGCGTTCTGCTGGCTCCGCTGTGGCGCTGGCAAGAGAACCTTCCAGATCAACCGAGTGTCACTGAGTCAGACGACGCGACGCGACTCGACTGATGGGCGATGACTCGACGTTCAGCTCGGCTCCTGTCGCGTGAGGTCAGGTCGCTGTGGTCTGTGACATTTGAACGTTTGCTTTGCGCGCGCATTGGACTCGGTGTGTGTTCACTTTCGGATCTTCCTCCGCCGCCGCAGAGAACGACCGCAAGTACCACGTACGAATCCACCAGCGCATCGATTAATCGATCAATTGACTGATTCACTCGCTACCCAAGTCAACCTGGCGACCGCCACCACCACCGCCATGACAATGACTGCGATGTATGTGCGCCCAGAGGAGGCGCAGCGCATGGTCGATGACGCCAAGAAGCAGACGGTCGCGGCCGTCGCCGACTTTCGCCGCGCGATGGCTCCGTCGCCCTCGCCCGCGCAACCAACGCCAACATCAGCGCCATCGCTCACGCTGGTCGAGATCGAGCAGGAGGCTCTCAAGCTGGAGGCCAGCATCGACGGCATTCTCCAGCGCCTCGGAGACGCGCTCGTTGGTGTCGCCCGAGCCAACGCGACGCTGGAGCAGCAGTGCTGCCCCCGCCGTGAAGCGACCGATGTGGCTGTCGCCATGAAAGCCGACGCCGAAGAAGCCGACAGTCGTTCTGCAGTCCGCCCGAGTCCGAGCGCGAGGTCGAATCCCCGTCCAAGCGCGAGCGCAACAGCCACCAGCGTCGTTGCTCCCGCCGCCGCCTCCGCATTTACCGCCACCGCTGGCAGCCGCCGCTGCAGCAGCAGCGCTCAAATGCCACGAGCGACTGCTGGCCGTCGCGCGCCGGTCTCTGCCCACGCGCCTACGACTGATTCTGCTGCTGCTGCCGTCCCAAATCGGGACCATCAAGATCAACAACATGGTCGAGAAAGTGCAGCACCAACATCGACCTTTTCCGAGTCTCGGCGTCGGCCTCGGACACGCTCTCGATCGCGGTCGACAAGTCGAGTCGTCGCCACTGGATGGGATGCCAACGGACGTCGAATCCGTGCTGCTGCTGCTGCTCCTACTGCTGCTGCGCCTACGCCAACGACCACCGTTGATGTCTCGCCGCTCTCTGTGTCCGAGCGGCCAGCAACGCGAAGTGCCAGTAGCAGCGTCAGCGCCAGCAGAGCGCAAACTACGAGCTCTCCGACGGCTCCGACGGTCTCGTCGACACCATTGTCGGTGGCCGCGTCCGCGTCCGCGTCAAGACAACTCACGCCGTTGGCGTCCAACCGACGAGCACCACCACCGCCAGCAGCACCAGGAGCGGCAGCAACAACACGAGCGCAGACAGCAACACGAGAGCAGAGAGCACCACGAGGGTCATCGAGGTCTGTCGCGGCGACGCCGGCGATGAATGGAAATACGAATACCACGACGCTGACGCCGACGCCGACATCGCCAAGCGCGCCATCGCGACCGTCAAGGTCAAGCAACCGCTCCAACACCCGATCGAGTTCTCGCACCAACGTCCGTCGGTCGACGTCGGTGTCGGTGTTGACGTTGTCACCACCACAGTCACCGTCACCGTCACCGCCACAGACATTGACATTGACATTGACGCCACAGACGTTGACGCCAAGCCCCGAGCAGCGGCACCCTCGCCCGAGCTCGCGTCCCGATGTTTCGTCCTCCTGTCTCGAGTGTCGTCGCCGTGGATGGAAGTGTATCAAGCACATGCACACGGCGACGTCCAAGCCACGCTCACCCCGGTCGCCTGCAGCATCACCATCCGCCATCGCATCATCATCATCATCATCATCCTCCACGACGATGGAGGGCACTGTGGACTCGTCCCCGCGACACACATCGGTCGACACGACGTCTGCACGTTCTCCGTCTGCTCAGGTCGCTCTGCTAGAAGCAGTTATCGATGATACGGAAGTGCTTCCTACTCGCGTGGAAGAACCTGCAGCTCAAGTCCAAGCGTCTGTCGCGCCAGTGGTCGAGTCCGAGCATTCACTGCAAGACGAAGTCAAGCCAACGACCATCTCTGACGATGGTGGTGAGGTCGCAGAAAATGTGGCCTCCTCTGTAGGTCGTCGCAGCAGTAGCAGCAGCAGAAGTAGAAGAAGAAGAAGAAGAAGCCCGACAACAAGACGAAGAAGACGAGGACGAAGCGAAAGAAGACGGTATGCACTCGCCAGCACCTGCCGTCCAAGTCAACGACGACCGCATGAGCTGGTCGTCAGCGTCGCGACCGTCTTCGCCATCGCCGTCGCCATTGGCGTCGGTTTTGCCTTCCAGCCGGGCTCTTCCTCTGCGACGGCCGGTCACCTGTGGTCGTGCGACCGCGTGCGATTCTGACTGTGCGTGGAGACAATGGGCCGATGAGGACCCCGTGACTGGCGCGCTCATGTTCGGCTAGAGGCAATCCAGCAGTCTGTCAGACAGTCAGTCAGCGAACGGAGATGAGAACGAAAAGGACTGCCACAACAAGAGAGGCGAAGACGGAGACAAAGAAGGAGAAGAGAAGAAATGATGATGGAGATAAAGGAGGAGGACAAGGTCAAGGACAAGGTGGGAAAAGAGGAAGAGGAGTTGGCGAAGAAGAACGCCGACGAAGACGGAGAAGTAGCAGAAGAAGGAGCAGCAGCAAAAGACGAAGAAGAAGAAGAACGTCAGCCACGAACCCCCCGCGTCCGTCGCATCCGATCGATTCCAGATCCTGCCGCCATCCCTCACCATTCGACGCCACACCACGTCATGCGACGCCTAGACGTACGATTGCAACAGCCATCAGCCTACAGCTCACAGCCGACAGCTCACAGCCGACAGCCAATAACCAACAGCCAACAGTCAGGAGCCGACTTTGACAGCGATTACGACATCGATGGGCTCTCCAGATCATCGCGCGCTGTCTCGACCGACGCCGTATCCGTTCTCCTGTCTTCCTCATTACGAAGTCAGGGTCTGTGGTCGGAGTCTGGTCGAGCAGCATACTGCCTTGTCATCATTTCGACAAGGATCTGGAGTGAACGAGCGATCAAACGCCCTAGAAGCGAACGGCAAACACACAGGCAAAGGCAAATACAAGTCAAAGGCAACGGCAACGGCAAATACATGACAAAGGCAAAGGCGAAGGCAAAGGCAAAGGCAGAGACAAAGGCAGAGACAAAGGCAGAGACAAAGGTGAAGGCAAAGTGAAAAGGCAAAGAAAGACCAAGACAGAGGCTGACGGAGTTGCAAGACGAAGTCGTCGATGGAGCTATGCAACGCATCAACGCATCAACGCTGCGGATGCTGGACGACGATGTCTTTGGATGAGGTCACTTCGCAAACAGTCACCGTGGCTGATAAAGGCGACAAGCGATGAGCTAGCTGACATTGTACTGTAGAAGCACGGTGTGGCAGACGAGAGAGAGATCATGCGCGTGGCATAATGATACGAGCGTTGTCTGAAGCAGAGGTCTTGCGTTGAGACGCAGAGACGACGACACGACGTTGTGAGAATTATACAGTTCGTTGTTTACTCTCTTCCTCATTCCTTCATTCACGCCCTCCTTCCCTCCGTCACTCGATCACTCAATCACTCACTGACTCAATGGTCGACTACTCAACGGTCTCTCTGTCTCACAAGAACACAAGTGACTGCCTGCAGTCGCAGCAATAGCTACACCCCTGCATGCAGCGGTCGGCCTCTATTCGCTTCGCACGTCTCACCTCACTCACCACTGTCGTCGAGGCAGCGAGGCAGAGCGCCTCGTGACTTGGTCTGTTCGTCCCTCGACGTCGTGGAGACGAGCGCCGCTGCCGATCGAGTCATCCATCCATCGATACCAATCCTTGCCAACGTCTGCCATGGCGACGGACGATCCTTTCACCGAATGCAACGAGAGTCATTGCAGTGCACGGATAACAAACACCGGACAACACACGCTGGACACTGGACACCGGACGCTGGACTCGAGATGCCGGGCACCGGACACTGGACTTCAGATGCCGGACACCGGACGCTGGACCTCAGATGCCGGACGCTCGACACCAGATACCGGACGCTGGACGCTGAACGCTGAACTTCAGATGCCGGAAACCGGACACTCGACACGCGACATTGGATACACGGCATCCGACATTGGACTGGGACCACGGAGTCACGCTCGAAAATTTCGATCCAATGCGACGGTTTCAGCGGCTTCCAGCACCATTGACACGGTTCCCATAGACGGATGCAAGATGCACATTCGAAACGTTGGGTGCGCACCGACCGTCCAAGCGACAGGTCGAGCGATGACACCCATATGAACGACGCACGACATTCGACACTGGACATTGCCGTTTGTGAGTTTGTGGCTCTCGACAGATCGGCTTCATCACTCGCGTGCGGTGCGGCAACTAGCACCAGGCACACAACCCAACCCAGGCCACACAATAAAAATACGAGACAAAAAAAAACGTTTTCATGCCAGTCATCTGGGATATGACGCTCGCCACCCACGAAGAGCTCCATTCGTCCACAAGGATATCTTCCTCGATCGATCGGTGCTTGACGTTCTGTAGTCGGAGGCTCGATCCGGAGTTGTTGACTGTATATTCACCGACGCTCGAATCGGACCCGATAGACGATCCCATCGGATTGTACAAAGCGAAACAAAGCGAAACGAAACGAAATGAAACGAAATACAGCGGAAACGGACTCGGTGCTTCGTGAATTGCGCTTTCTCCGTCGGGTGCACATACAAAATCGCTTTCTTGTTTTCTTCTGCTTCCGCTTTCGCTTTTTCTGTTTGCTTCATGTTGTGGGTTTTCTTCTTTTGCTTTTGCGATTTCCGCTTTTCCTTTTGTTTTGTTTTGATTTCACCGTCGCCTTCTTCTCGTCCGCTTTGAATTTCAAACCGACTGCACACGAAAAAAAGCGCATATCCCGACGGCGTATTGCTTGGATCCGTCCATACAAAAACCACATATACACTCAAACAGACAAAGAGACAAAGAGCTCTTCGCGCCAGACAAGCTCCCGCAAGCACCACGCTCCACGCTTCACGCTCGGATCGTTATCTCTCGCTTCTCTGCTTCTCTGCTTCTACGCTTCTCTGCTTCAGTACGAGCAGAAGCCACCAAGACGCCACTACTTCCAACAGCGACACCAAACAACAACAGATATGGTGCACACGTCCGTCAATTGGATCATGCTCAACCCATCCGCCGCCACGGTCACGCCGCTGTCGCCGTCGCCGTCGCCGTCGCCGTCGCTGTCGCTGTCGCTGCCGCTGCCATCGCTTCCACGCAGCGAGCACATCGCCATCACGGTCGATGCAGCCGCCACCGCCACCGCCAAGACGCTGTCGAACTCGGACACCGCGCATCGCACAAACGACACAGATGCCGCCAAGGGCACCACCACCACCAAGAACAACAACAACAACAACAACAACAGCAGCAGCAGCAGCGACTCGCTCTTCATGCCAGTGATCCAAGCCGCCACCGCCACCAAGCAACAGCTCCTGGCTCTGCTGTCCTGGATCGGAGACGCCATCACGGCGCTTTTTCGACCTCGTGACGAGTCGAACGACGCCTCCGCGAACAACGACAACAACAGCAACAACCAACACAACGACCACGACACGAGCAGCTCCATCAAGCACGACAATGGCGACGGTGACGACTGCAAGACCAACATGCGCCAAGACAACAACGGTGGCAGCGTCGACCACATCGCCATTGTCGTCGATTTGGACTCGGACTCGGCCTCGGCCTTGGACTCGTATGCCGACTCGGACTCGGACAAACCGAAGGAAAAGCTGAACGATCGCCAAGCACCCACACCAACTGCCGCTCGTGTCGCACAAGAGACAGAGACCGCTCGCGTTGTCGACCCAACCAGCGCTTCGTCCGTCCCAGCGCCGTCGACAACTCAAGCACAAGCGCGTGCGCAAGATCTCGCTGTCGTCGCGTCGGCATCACCAGCACCCGCACCAGCACCAACCGATGCAGCTTCACCGAAAGAACAGAAGACGATGACGACCACCACGGTCAAGAAGGCGATCAACACGGTCAAGCCGGAGACGACCACGACGGCCACGACGACGAAGACGATGGCAACGACGGCGATCGACACCGCCACAGCACCAACAAACACGTCCACATCCATGTCCACGTCCACGCCGACGATCGCGTCCGCTTGCAGAATCACCAGCACCACGACTACCAACAACAACCAGCTCCTCGCTACCGCCAAAGACATCGCGACACCCACAGAGAAAGCCAAGGCATTCATCGCGCACGCACGATCAAACTCCACGACACCCATTCGTCTCGTCACGCTCAAGCTTGATGGCCTCTGCACTGGCAATAGCACTGGCAAACGATACATCAACTACTTGCCAGCGCCTGAGCTTTCGCACAACAGCCTTCTTCGCCAGTACGTCTGCGACTGTGACGAGTGTCCGTTCGTGTCGACGATCACGGAGCACGTCGCGCTGGCGCTGGCGTACGCATCAAGTCGCCGCGGCAGGTGTGGATCCGACGCCCGCGGCATCAACCACAGCGACGACACCAACAACGACACGCCGCTCACGCTCAGCGAGAGCCTCGCGGTCTGGCGGATCCTGCGAGCGCTCGCCGTCTATAACGAGACGCGAGCGCCGCGCCGCACCGACGTCGCCTTCGTCACGCGCACGCTCCGTCGTTGCGCCAACGTCTCGGAGCGCGCCTTCGAGTGCCTCGTGGCCTCGGGCTGCTTCGATGACGTCTAGTCAGTGACGTCTAGTCAGTCGGTCACTCGTCCGTTGTGCTTTGTGCTGCGCTGTCTGTCTGTGTCCATGTCTTCCTTGTTGATTTCTGTCTCTTTTTGTTTTTGTTGTCTTCAATGCAACCAACTACAAGTACAAGTGTGTGTTGCGTGAGTGAGTCGTCGTCGCAGAGTTGCGTCATCTTCATCGCATCGTGACCATGGCAGAAGGAAAGCTCTACTTACATAGATCGATCGTTTCAATTTCTGCTTCCTGCATCTTGTGTCGCTTTGCTCGGCGTCGTTCGTGGGGTGCGGCGCCGTGGCAGATGGTAGCAGAACGGCGGATGAGTCGACCATGGACTGCGTGGCTCGCAGACAGACTCTCCAGTGCAGACAGACTCTCGAGTGCTGCTGCTACTGGCATCAGCAACCAGCGACGATACCGAGCGGAGAACCGAAGGAAGACACGCGTGTTGACGTTGGTGTGCGTCGAGCGACGGTCGTGAGCCTCACCTCAGCTCACCTCACCTCACCTCACGCCGTTGCCATTGCCATTGCCGCTTCCATGATCGATCAAGTCGTCTGTCGTCTCCTGACTCAGGAGTCCTGAGCTGAGCCGTTGTTGGTCGCTTGATGTGGGTCTCTGTCTGATTGGCTTCGTTTTCGGGACCAGTCTACTGTGGCGAATGCAAGGCCACATTCTACTGTCGTCCACTGCTGCCTCGCACACCCGAGTCAATCGGCAGATCTGACGTTGACAGCGCAAGCAGAGAGCGCCGAGAGTTGGTGCGTTCGGCATTGGTCGCTGCTCAGACGAGTACCGCCAGAGCCATGCAAACATCCATTCCAACACGCGCCAGCGTCTGACGTAGCACTCGCATGATCAAGAACGAGAACGAGGTTGGAGGTTGGAGGTTGGAGGTTGGAGATTGGAGGCTGGAGGCTGGAGCTTGAAGGGTCGCACACGGGTCATGGGGGTCATGGGCCATATGGGCCATGGGTTATGCGGGTCATGGGGATCATGGGTGCGCTTCATGTGGACGGAAGGTGGAAGGAAGGTCACGCAGTTTGTCTGTCTGCTGTCTGCCTCTGTTGGCTGATCCGAGACTTCGAGTGCAGCTCCAGTGTGGACCACATACGATGCATCGGTTTCCACAGGGTTGCCGCTCGACACCAACACCAAGTTGATGTCACCAACACCGACGACCATCATGACCATGGCCTGCGTTCCCCACTCGCTATCTATCTATATGTATGTATGTATGTCTGTCTATCTATCTGTCTGTCTGTATGTGTGGCTCTCGACTCGTAGCTAGTCGACATGAAGCCATGGACGACAGTCGATGCTCGCGTTCTGCTGGCTCTGCTGTGGCGCTGGCAAGAGAACCTTCCAGATCGACCGAGTGTCACTGAGTCAGACGACGCGACGCGACTCGACTGATGGGCGATGACTCGGAGTTCAGCTCGGCTCCTGTCGCGTGAGGTCAGGTCGCTGTGGTCTGTGACATTTGAACGTTTGCTTTGCGCGCGCATTGGACTCGGTGTGTGTTCACTTTCGGATCTTCCTCCGCCGCCACAGAGAACGACCGCAAGTACCACGCACGAATCCACCAGCGCATCGATTAATCGATCGATTGACTGATTCACTCGCTGCCAAAGTCAACATGTCGACCGCCAGCACCACCGCCATGACGATGACTGCGATGTATGTGCGCCCAGAGGAGGCGCAGCGCATGGTCGATGACGCCAAGAAGCAGACGGTCGCGGTCGTCGCCAACTTTCGCCGCGCGATGGCTCCGTCGCCTGAGCAACCAACGCCAACACCAGTGCCATCGCTCACGCTGGTCGAGATCGAGCAGGAGGCTCTCAAGCTGGAGGCCAGCATCGACGGCATTCTCCAGCGCCTCGGAGACGCGCTCGTCGGTGTCGCCCGAGCCAACGCGACGCTGGAGCAGCAGTGCTGCCCCCGTCGTGAAGCGACCGATGTGACTGTCGCCATGGAAGCCGACGCCGAAGAAGCCGACAGTCGTTCTGCAGTCCGCCCGAGTCCGAGCGCGAGGTCGAATCCCCGTCCAAGCGCAAGCGCAACAGCCGCCAGCGTCGATGCTCCCACCGCCGCCGCCGCCACTGCCTCCGCCTTTACCGCCACCACTGGCAGCCGCCGCTGCAGCAGCAGCGCTCAAATGCCACGAGCGACTGCTGGCCGTCGCGCGCCGGTCTCTGCCCGCGCGCCTACGACTGCTTCTGCTGCTGCTGCCGTCCCAAATCGGGACCATCAAGATCAACAACATGGTCGAGAAAGTGCAGCACCGACATCGACCTTTTCCGAGTCTCGGCGTCGGCCTCGGACACGCTCTCGATCGCGGTCGACAAGTCGAGTCGTCGCCACTGGATGGGATGCCAACGGACGTCGAATCCGTGCTGCTGCTGCTGCTCCTACTGCTGCTGCTGCGCCAACGCCAGCGCGAACGCCAGCGCCCGCGCCATCGACCACCGTTGATGGCTCACCGTTCTCTGTGTCCGAGCGGCCAGCAACGCGAAGTGCCAGTAGCAGCGTCAGCGCCAGCAGAGCGCAAACTACGAGCTCTCCGACGGCTCCGACGGTCTCGTCGACACCATTGTCGGTGGCCGCGTCCGCGTCCGCGTCAAGACAACTCACGCCGTTGGCGTCCAACCGTCGAGCACCACCACCGCCAGCAGCACCAGGAGCGGCACCAACAACACGAGCGCAGACAGCAACGCGAGTGCAGACAGCAACACGAGGGTCATCGAGGTCTGTCGCGGCGACGCCGGCGATGAATGGAAATACGAATACCACGACGCTGACGCTGACGCCGACATCGCCAAGCGCGCCATCGCGACCGTCAAGGTCAAGCAACCGCTCCAACACCCGATCGAGCTCTCGCACCAACGTCCGTCGGTCGACGTCGGTGTCGGTGTTGACGTTGTCACCACCACAGTCACCGTCACCGTCACCGCCACAGACATTGACATTGACATTGACGCCACAGACGTTGACGCCAAGCCCCGAGCAGCGGCACCCTCGCCCGAGCTCGCGTCCCGATGTTTCGTCCTCCTGTCTCGAGTGCCGTCGCCGTGGATGGAAGTGTATCAAGCACATGCACACGGCGACGTCCAAGCCACGCTCACCCCGGTCGCCTGCAGCATCACCATCTTCGCCATCATCATCATCATCATCATCATCATCCTCCACGACGATGGAGGGCACTGTGGACTCGTCCCCGCGACACACATCAGTCGACACGACGTCTGCACGTTCTCCGTCTGCTCAGGTCGCTCTGCTAGAAGCAGTTATCGACGATACGGAAGTGCTTCCTACTCGCGTGGAAGAACCTGCAGCTCAAGCCCAAGCGTCTGTCGCGCCAGTGGTCGAGTCCGAGCATTCACTGCAAGACGAAGTCAAGCCCACGACCATCTCGGACGATGGTGGTGAGGTCGCAGAAAATGTGGCCTCCTCTGTGGTCGTCGAGGCAGTAGCAGCAGCACAAGAAGTAGAAGAAGAAGAAGCCCGACAACAAGACGAAGAAGACGAGGACGAAGCGAAAGAAGACGGTATGCACTCGCCAGCACCTGCCGTCCAAGTCAACGACGACCGCATGAGCTGGTCGTCAGCGTCGCGACCGTCTTCGCCATCGCCGTCGCCATTGGCGTCGGTTTTGCCTTCCAGCCGGGCTCTTCCTCTGCGACGGCCGGTCACCTGTGGTCGTGCGACCGCGTGCGATTCTGACTGTGCGTGGAGACAATGGGCCGATGAGGACCCCGTGACTGGCGCGCTCATGTTCGGCTAGAGGCAATCCAGCAGTCTGTCAGACAGTCAGTCAGCGAACGGAGATGAGAACGAAAAGGACTGCCACAACAAGAGAGGTGAAGACGGAGACAAAGAAGGAGAAGAGAAGAAGATGATGATGGAGATAAAGGAGGAGGACAAGGTCAAGGACAAGGTGGAAAAAAAAAGAGGAAGAGGAGTTGGTGAAGAGGAACGCCAACGATGACGGAGAAGTGGCAGAAGAAGGAGCAGCAGCAAAAGACGAAGAAGAAGAAGAAGAACGTCAGCCACGAACCCCCCGCGTCCGTCGCATCCGATCGATTCCAGATCCTGCCGCCATCCCTCACCATTCGACGCCACACCACGTCATGCGACGCCTAGACGTACGATTGCAACAGCCATCAGCCTACAGCTCACAGCCGACACCTCACAGCCGACAGCCGACAGCCAACAGCCAACAGCCAACAGTCAGGAGGCGACTTTGACAGCGATTATGACATCGATGGGCTCTCCAGATCATCGCGCGCTGTCTCGACCGACGCCGTATCCGTTCTCCTGTCTTCCTCATTACGAAGTCGGGTATGTGGTCGGAGTCTGGTCGAGCAGCATACTGCCTTGTCATCATTTCGACAAGGATCTGGAGTGAACGAGCGATCAAACGCCCAAGAAGCGAACGGCAAACACATAGGCAAAGGCAACTACAAGTCAAAGGCAACGGCAATGGCAGATACATGACAAAGGCAAAGGCAAAGGCAAAGGCAGAGACAAAGGCAGAGACAAAGGCAAAGACAATGGTGAAGGCAAAGTCAAAAGGCAAAGAAAGACCAAGACAGAGGCTGACGGAGTTGCAAGACGAAGTCGTCGATGGAGCTATGCAGCTCAGAAGTGGGCAACGCATCAACGCATCAACGCTGCGGATGCTGGACGACGATGTCTTTGGATGAGGTCACTTCGCAAACAGTCACCGTGGCTGATAAAGGCGACAAGCGATGAGCTAGCTGACATTGTACTGTAGAAGCAAGGTGTGGCAGACGAGAGATCATGCGCGTGGCATGATGATACGAGCGTTGTCTGAAGCAGAGGTCTTGCGTTGAGACGCAGAGACGACGACACGACGTTGTGAGAATTATACAGTTCGTTGTTTACTCTCTTCCTCATTCCTTCATTCACGCCCTCCTTCCCTCCGTCACTCGATCACTCAATCACTCACTGACTCAATGGTCGACTACTCAACGGTCTCTCTGTCTCACAAGAACACAAGTGACTGCCTGCAGTCGCAGCAATAGCTACACCCCTGCATGCAGCGGTCGGTCTCTATTCGCTTCGCACGTCTCATCTCACTCACCACTGTCGTCGAGGCAGCGAGGCAGAGCGCCTCGTGAGTTGGTCTGTTCGTCCCTCGACGTCGTGGAGACGAGCGCCGCTGCCGATCGAGTCATCCATCCATCGATACCAATCCTTGCCAACGTCTGCCATGGCGACGGACGATCCTTTCTCCGAATGCAACGAGAGTCATTGCAGTGCACGGATAACAAACACCGGACAACACACGCTGGACACCGGACACCGGACGCTGGACTCGAGATGCCGGACGCTCGACACCAGATACTGGACGCTGGACGCTGGACGCTGAACTTCAGATGCCGGAAACCGGACACTCGACACGCGACATTGGATACACGGCATCCGACATTGGACTGGGACCACGGAGTCACGCTCGAAAATTTCGATCCAATGCGACTGTTTCAGCGGCTTCCAGCACCATTGACACGGTTCCCAAAGACGGATGCAAGATGCACATTCGAAACGTTGGGTGCGCACCGACCATCCAAGCGACAGGTCGAGCGATGACACCCACATGAACGACACCCATATGAACGACACACGACACACGACACTCGACGCACGACACTCGACACTGGACATTGCCGTTTGTGAGTTTGTGGCTCTCGACAGATCGGCTTCATCACTCGCGTGCGGTGCGGCAACTAGCACCAGGCACACAACCCAACCCAGCCCACAAAAAAATACGAATAAAAAAAACGTTTTCATGCCAGTCATCTGGGATATGACGATCGCCACCCACGAAGAGCTCCATTCGTCCACAAGGATATCTTCCTCGATCGATCGGTGCTTGACGTTCTGTAGTCGGAGGCTCGATCCGGAGTTGCTGACTGTATATTCACCGACGCTCGAATCGGACCCGATAGACGATCCCATCGGATTGTACAAAGCGAAGCAACGCGAAACGAAACAAAATGAAACGAAATACAGCGGAAACGGACTCGGTGCTTCGTGAATTGCGCTTTCTCCGTCGGGTGCACATACAAAATCGCTTTCTTCTGCTTCCGCTTTCGCTTTTTCTGTTTGCTTCATGTTGTGGGTTTTCTTCTTTTGCTTTTGCTTTTGCTTTTGCGATTTCCGCTTTCCGCTTTTCCTTTTGTTTTGTTTTGATTTCACCGTCGCCTTCTTGTTTTCTTGTCGTCCGCTTTGAATTTCAAACCGACTGCACACGAAAAAAAGCGCATATCCCGACGGCGTATTGCTTGGATCCGTCCATACAAAAACCACATATACACTCAAAAAGACAAAGAGACAAAGAGCTCTTCGCGCCAGACAAGCTCCCGCAAGCACCACGCTCCACGCTTCACGCTCGGATCTTTACCTCTCGCTTCTCTGCTTCTCTGCTTCACTGCGCCAGTACGAGGAGAAGCCACCAAGACGCCACTACTTCCAACAGCGACACCAAACAACAACAGATATGGTGCGCACGTCCGTCAATTGGATCATGCTCAACCCATCCGCCGCCACGGTCACGCCGCTGTCGCCGTCGCCGTCGCCGTCGCCGTCGCTGTCGCTGTCGCTGTCGCTGCCGTCGCTTCCACGCAGCGAGCACATCGCCATCACGGTCGATGCAGCCGCCACCGCCACCGCCAAGACGCTGTCGAACTCGGACACCGCGCATCGCACAAACGACACAGATGCCGCCAAGGGCACCACCACCACCAAGAACAACAACAACAACAACAGCAGCAGCAGCAGCAGCGACTCGCTCTTCATGCCAGTGATCCAAGCCGCCACCGCCACCAAGCAACAGCTCCTGGCTCTGCTGTCCTGGATCGGAGACGCCATCACGGCGCTCTTTCGACCTCGTGACGAGTCGAACGACGCCTCCGCGAACGACGACAACAACAGCAACAACCAACACAACGACGGGTGCTATTTAAAAGCTTGTACATATACACTGATTACCTGTCGTGCGCTTCTAGTCATTGACAAGCTGCGATCAGTATTTAGAATCTGTTGCACGTCCAAATAAAGCAGAAGAGCATACTGACTGCGCTTCCAACATGCTGAGCACCATGATAGCAAACATAGAGTCATATCTAGAAGTGATGAGCGAGCTCACAGCCGTCGAAGAGAGACAGACGCACCCTTCGAAGCTGGAGGACGTGCTCGTGCCGACCATCGTCCGCAGCCCCGCGTTCGAGCTGCGTGACAGCCTCACTGCGCTGCTCGCCACGACACCGCGACCACGCGGGGTAGCAAGGGAGCACCTTGCTGCCTACGCCGCGCTCCGCTCAGCAGCAAGAAAGGCACCCACTTTCGGTGTTGGTGATGGCGAATCGCCGCATCTTGTCTCGAACGCACCCATTCCTAGTGAATGGGTGCATTCCTACAAGATGACAGCAAGGGACGAGAAACTCACGAAGCACTCGTTTGTCGCTCTCGCCCACTTTGGGCGAGGCGAAACCGGGCAGCACATTGAAGAATGTGCTGCCGCGACATACGGGTGCCTCGTATTCGGCGAAAAGGAATGGGAGTTCATCCTCCCTGACAAGACGACGCTCCGTTGCACGCAACGCCGTGGCGATACGATGTACATACCCCCAGGGTTTGTACATCGTGTCACCACGACAAGCAATGGAGCGTGCATCATCGGAGAGACGGAGACCACGCCCGCCTCCGTCGAGGCGTTTGCGCGGCACGTCAGCAGCCTGGTGCACGGTCGGTACCTCGGCAGGTACAATCCCGAGCCCGAGGCCGCGATCCTGTGTGAGAAGTACAATATTAAGGTAAGTTTGCGCAAGAGAGCTGAGAGAAGCGGCATGTGGTACGGACCGTGCACGCATGCGCTGCTCGAGCACGCGGCGAGTGTGGCCGGCGGCTCTGCGTACAGGGACGCGGCCGGTAGACGAAAGCGGAAGCGTGTCTTCACTTCGAAAAGGCGCACGAAGCGGCACATTGACAAGCAAGAAAAATAACCAGTAATTTACCTTATACTTCGTAACATTCTGAAGTACCGCGTTCTTTTTGCTCAATAATCAGATGGAAACTTACCGTATCTTCCTGGATCGACATGACAGCCAGATGGGTACATGTGACGTGTGCACTTGGGGATGTGTGCGGAGCTTTACGAAAGATCTAATAGGAATTTGGAGAAGCGGACAACGGCATCATCATTGCCGTCATCCGATCTATCGAATGAGTGTGTAGCATAGGAATTTGGTCAAACATTGTGAGGGCACATACAGTGATGCATTTTGTTTAGGTTTCTACTTAAGTTTGCCCTCTTTTTCTACCATTCTCGCTGGAAGGAGTATTTATGAATGCACACACAGGCTCCAGTCGAGGGATTATTGTTGAGAAACATGCAAACATGGTTCCGAGCGTCGCCAAACCACGAGAGATTAGTGTGTGACATCCACACCCAGTGCGTGAGCGCTGTGCACGGCACTTGCGAGCGCGTGCACGTCGAAATCCCGCAGTTCACCACCATCAAATCGCACAGACCAGAGATACACACCTTCGCTCTCACTCAGACGAACGCCAACCACCTCTCCGACGAACGAGCTCTGTTCCCTTTCACCATTGGTCGACACATCAACCTGATCGATCAGCTTCCACTTCAGTGGATGACCCGGACGCTTCAAGAATAAGGCCACCAGGCGCTTCACGCTGAAATACCCATCCTCCGCTGCCTCCCGCACAAGACCACGCCGACGCATTGGTGGCCTGCCAGGTGCGCGGCGAACTGGAACGCGGGTCATTGCTGCATGGATGTCGAGATAGTTCAACAACGATAGGGTTGCCAGTGCGTGTGAGCACACCCACCCAGACCGCATATACATCTCACACGTGCACGTCAAAAAGCGTCGGACAGCTTGAATTTCAGCCAGACTCCAGATTGGCTGCAGCAGGAAGCGATCACTTGGGGTGTCACGGCTGATGCTTACTCTGTGAAGCGACAACACTTCAAACTCGATCTCGAGAGCTGATATCGCGTCGTGCATCCGTCCTTCGAGCGAGTGAATAAATCGTTTTGCTCGAGCCTCGTCAACCGGCACTCCGAGCACACTGTTCTCGTGCAGAAGATGCCGTGTAGTGTTGAACAGGATAGCTGCAAGGCGTCGTCGTCGTCCTTTGCCTTGGTGGACACGCCTGTAGTTCTTCGGGTACGCCAGCAGGCTCGCAGCCTTGACCAACATCTCTGGAGGAATCGGACCTTCACAGACGTGACCAGCCATATCTGGACACAAGTGCTCTCCAGCGTATGCTAGAATGCGAGGCAAAATGCCACTGAGTACTCCACTTGTAGAGGCCCTTGATCTTGGTGCACACGTGCGCTTAATGACTGCGTGGTGAGATTCTATGGCTTGCTGGCTTGGAATAATCCCACCGACGGCTGCAGCATTCAAGTGCCATCTTTCCCAGCGACTCGTCAAATAGACGGATCGAAACCAATCTGCGTACGTTCTTTCACCCTGAGCGATCCAATGTTCCGTAACAACCATGCTGATTTTGATGAACTGAGCATGACTTCGTGCCGTGTGTAGCTCGTTCAGACGCGGTCGGATTAACGTCTCGAATGCCTCGGGATCAGACAGCAGGCTCCGCTGTTTGCGCGCTTGTCGGAGGAGATGCGGCCAGCAAGTCAGTAACGTCACACCAGGCCACACGCGTTGAAGAGCCGATGCGATGGCCTCTGAGTGGTCCAGGCTACCATACCTTACGTCGACGTCGATGTCGAAGAACTCGGCGGCTCTGTCGCAGACGATCTGGAACATTTTGGCGTAGGCTTCAGTCGTCTCAGCTCGAACAAACATGTACACCCACGGCACGAAGCGCTGGGCGAAATCCCTTCGTGTCCAGACAGTTGTGAATGAGCCGCAGTCAACCACAGTCCAACCTCCGAAATGGAGCTTGTATGTGCCGTCAGAAGCACAGACAAGGTTCTTGCCTTGATCAGCAACACAGCGAGGAACATTTCGAAACACTCGTCGTGATGTCACCACGACGCCGAAGGTCGTTGTGTCATTTGAGGCTGCCCCCATAACGAACGAGTCCAGGATGATGAGCTCGTCCATCTTACTGTCGGCGGGATCGGAGACGGCCCAGAAATTTTCTTTGCTTGCACACAGCCGCAAACTTGCCCACGCATTGAATGTAGCATAGTTGGTGACATCCCAGCCGCCTGGAGCAGTTCTCACAAGGTAGGATTTCCGATTCTCTAGCTGCTTGGCTGTCGGAATCAACGCCACCGTCCTCGGGAAGTCTTTGTACTTCTGCAAGAGCAAACTTCGCAGGCGAGCCGCACCCCAGCCCATCTCCAGAAGACTATCCACTTCTTGGCGAAGCTTGGGATGTATACCTCGCCGTTTGACGCTCGTTGGTTGGGACGTATGGACACCGCCGCCCTCAAGATGGTATTCCGCCGTCGCATCATCAAGCTCAATGCGGCGAATCCGCAGGTCATGATCGCAGTCCACGTGAGAACGACAGCGAAACACGCGAACGCGAAGCCTCGACGTCTCGTAGCGGTTCTCATAGGTGTAGACGTAGTCGTTTTGCGCATCCAAATTGATGAACGCATCGTCGAACGTATTGAAGATACCAATAACGTCGAATTGCTTAGAAGGTGTAGCCACTGCCCCAGTGCATTGTTCCTCCTCGACGTCAAAGTCGAGATCAGACCCTGCGTATACACTGGAGCTTTCGCTCCAAGCACTCTCGGCGTCGTCTGAGCTTCCTGACATCTGTTGTATTGGAAAGTGAGCCTTTTGGAAACGACGGCGGTTGCTTCGATGTCCCCTCAGTCTATTTATGCCTCAACTGTGCGCCGCAATTGATCTTTGATACAGTAGCTTATCTTTAGATGTGGCTGATGGCTACAAAGCAGGAAGCGTATCTTTGATTGATGGCTACACAACAGGTATGCAGGACTCACTCAGCGATGCAGGGGAGCAGCTTTTCAGCTGCTGATATCCTGTTACATTCCACCAGATATTCAGCACTCTTGACAGGTAGTCAGTGCTGGAGAGGAGCTGCAAGCTTTTCAGTGCAAATGTAACAGATATTAAGTATTATCCCACAACGACCACGACACGAGCAGCTCCATCAAGCACGACAATGGCGACGGTGACGACTGCAAGACCAACATGCGCCAAGACAACAACGGTGGCAGCGTCGACCACATCGCCATTGTTGTCGATTTGGACTCGGACTCGGACTCGGCCTCGGACTCGGACTCGTATGCCGACTCGGACTCGGACTCGGACAAACCGAAGGAAAAGCTGAACGATCGCCAAGCACCCACACCAAGTGCCCCTCGTGTCGCACAAGAGACAGAGACCGCTCGCGTTGTCGACCCAACCAGCGCTTCGTCCGTCCCAGCGCCGTCGACAACTCAAGCACAAGCGCGTGCGCAATATCTCGCTGTCGTCGCGTCGGCATCACCAGCACCCGCACCAGCACCCGCACCAGCACCAACCGATGCAGCTTCGCCGAAAGAACAGAAGACGATGACGACCACCACGGTCAAGAAGGCGATCAACACGGTCAAGACGGAGACGACCCCGACGGCCACGACAACGAAGACGATGGCAACGACGGCGATCGACACCGCCACAGCACCAACAAACACGTCCACGTCCATGTCCACGTCCACGCCGACGATCGCGTCCGCTTGCAGAATCACCAGCACCACGACTACCAACAACAACCAGCTCCTCGCTACCGCCAAAGACATCGCGACACCCACAGAGAAAGCCAAGGCATTCATCGCGCACGCACGAGCAAACTCCACGACACCCATTCGTCTCGTCACGCTCAAGCATGATGGCCACTGCACTGGCACTAGCACTGGCAAACGATACATCAACTACTTGCCAGCGCCTGAGCTTTCGCACAACAGCCTTCTTCGCCAGTACGTCTGCGACTGTGACGAGTGTCCGTCCGTGTCGATGATCACGGAGCACGTCGCGCTGGCGCTGGCGTACGGATCAAGTCGCCGCGGCAGGTGTGGATCCGACGCCCGCGGCATCAACGACAGCGACGACACCAGCAACGACACGCCGCTCACGCTCAGCGAGAGCCTCGCGGTCTGGCGGATCCTGCGAGCGCTCGCCGTCTATAACGAGACGCGAGCGCCGCGCCGCACCGACGTCGCCTTCGTCACGCGCACGCTCCGTCGTTGCGCCAACGTCTCGGAGCGCGCCTTCGAGTGCCTCGTGGCCTCGGGCTGCTTCGATGACGTCTAGTCAGTGACGTCTAGTCAGTCGGTCACTCGTCCGTTGTGCTTTGTGCTGCGCTGTCTGTCTGTGTCCATGTCTTCCTTGTTGATTTCTGTCTCTTTTTGTTTTTGTTGTCTTCAATGCAACCAACTACAAGTACAAGTGTGTGTTGCGTGAGTGAGTCGTCGTCGCAGAGTTGCGTCATCTTCATCGCATCGTGACCATGGCAGAAGGAAAGCTCTACTTACATAGATCGATCGTTTCAATTTCTGCTTCCTGCATCTTGTGTCGCTTTGCTCGGCGTCGTTCGTGGGGTGCGGCGCCGTGGCAGATGGTAGCAGAACGGCGGATGAGTCGACCATGGACTGCGTGGCTCGCAGACAGACTCTCCAGTGCAGACAGACTCTCGAGTGCTGCTGCTACTGGCATCAGCAACCAGCGACGATCCCGAGCGGAGAACCGAAGGAAGACACGCGTGTTGACGTTGGTGTGCGTCGAGCGACGGTCGTGAGCGTCACCCACCTTCCACGCCATTGCCATTGCCGCTTCCATGATCGATCAAGTCGTCTGTCGTCTCCTGACTCAGGAGTCCTGAGCTGAGCCGTTGTTGGTCGCTTGATGTGGGTCTCTGTCTGATTGGCTTCGTTTTCGGGACCAGTCTACTGTGGCGAATGCGAGGCCACATTCATTCTACTGTCGTCCACTGCTCCCTCGCACACCCAAGTCAATCGGCAGAAGCAGTCGCCGCCACGTTGACAGCGCAAGCAGAGAGCGCCGAGAGTTGGTGCGTTCGGCACTGGTCGCTGCTCAGACAAGTACCGCCAGAGCCATGCAAACATCCATTCCAACACGCGCCAGCGTCTGACGTAGCACTCGCATGATCAAGAACGAGAACGAGGTTGGAGGTTGGAGGCAGGAGGCTGGAGCTTGAAGGGTCGCACACGGGTCATGGGGGTCATGGGGGTCATGGGGGTCATGGGTCATGTGTTATGCGGGTCATGGATCATGGGTGCGCTTCATGTGGACGGAAGGTGGAAGGAAGGTCCCGCAGTTTGTCTGCTGTCTGCCTCAGTTGGCTGATCTGAGACTTCGAGTGCAGCTCCAGTGTGGACCACATACGATGCATCGGTTTCCACAGGGTTGCCGCTCGACACCAACACCAAGTTGGTGTCACCAACACCGACGACCATCATGACCATGGCCTGCGTTCCCCACTCGCTATCTATCTATCTATATGTCTGTCTGTCTGTCTGTCTGTCTATCTGTGTGGCTCTCGACTCGTAGCTAGTCGACATGAAGCCGTGGACGACAGTCGATGGTCGCGTTCTGCTGGCTCCGCTGTGGCGCTGGCAAGAGAACCTCCAGATCAACCGAGTGGGAGTGTCAGACGACGCGACGCGACTCGACTGATGGGCGATGACTCGGAGTTCAGCTCGGCTCCTGTCGCGTGAGGTCAGGTCGCTGTGGTCTGTGACATTTGAACGTTTGCTTTGCGCGCGCATTGGACTCGGTGTGTGTTCACTTTCGGATCTTCCTCCGCCGCCGCAGAGAACGACCGCAAGTACCACGTACGAATCCACCAGCGCATCGATTAATCGATCGATTGACTGATTCACTCGCTACCAATAGAAGTCAACATGTCGACCAGCACGCACACCGCCATGACGATGACTGCGATGTATGTGCGCCCAGAGGAGGCGCAGCGCATGGTCGATGACGCCAAGAAGCAACCGCGCCGGGCGCCGACTTTCGCCGCGCGATGGCTCCGTCGCCCTCAGCAACCAACGCCAACATCAGCCATCGCTCACGCTGGTCGAGATCGAGCAGGAGGCTCTCAAGCTGGAGGCCCAGCATCGACGGCATTCTCCAGCGCCTCGGAGACGCGCTCGTCGGTTCGCCCGAGCCAACGCGACGCTGGAGCAGCATGCTGCCCCCCGTGAAGCGACCGATGTGACTGTCGCCATGGAAGCCGACGCCGAAGAAGCCGACAGTCGTTCTGCAGTCCGCCCGAGTCCGAGCGCGAGGTCGAATCCCCGTCCAAGGCGCAAGCGCAACAGCCGCCAGCGTCGATGCTCCCACCGCCGCCGCCGCCACTGCCTCCGCCTTTACCCCACCACTGGCCGCCGCTGCAGCAGCAGCGCTCAAATGCCACGAGCGACTGCTGGCCGTCGCGCGCCGGTCTCTGCCCGCGCGCCTACGACTGCTTCTGCTGCTGCTGCCGTCCCAAATCGGGACCATCAAGATCAACAACATGGTCGAGAAAGTGCAGCACCGACATCGACCTTTTCCGAGTCTCGGCGTCGGCCTCGGACACGCTCTCGATCGCGGTCGACAAGTCGAGTCGTCGCCACTGGATGGGATACCAACGGACGTCGAATCCGTGCTGCTGCTGCTCCTACTGCTGCTGCTGCGCCAACGCCAGCGCCAACGCCAGCGCCCGCGCCATCGACCACCGTTGATGGCTCGCCGCTCTCTGTGTCCGAGCGGCCAGCAACGCGAAGTGCCAGTAGCAGCGTCAGCGCCAGCAGAGCGCAAACTACGAGCTCTCCGACGGCTCCGACGGTCTCGTCGACACCATTGTCGGTGGCCGCGTCCGCGTCCGCGTCAAGACAACTCACGCCCTTGGCGTCCAACCGTCACGCACCACCACCGCCAGCAGCACCAGGAGCGGCAGCAACAACACGAGCGCAGACAGCAACGCGAGTGCAGACAGCAACACGAGGGTCATCGAGGTCTGTCGCGGCGACGCCGGCGATGAATGGAAATACGAATACCACGACGCTGACGCCGACGCCGACATCGCCAAGCGCGCCATCGCGACCCTCAAGGTCAAGCAACCGCTCCAACACCAGATCGAGCTCTCGCACCAACGTCCGTCGGTCGACGTCGGTGTCGGTGTTGACGTTGTCACCACCACAGTCACCGCCACAGACATTGACATTGACGCCACAGACGTTGACGCCAAGCCCCGAGCAGCGGCACCCTCGCCCGACCTCGCGTCCCGATGTTTCGTCCTCCTGTCTCGAGTGCCGTCGCCGTGGATGGAAGTGTATCAAGCACATGCACACGGCGACGTCCAAGCCACGCTCACCCCAGTCGCCTGCAGCATCGCCATCTTCGCCATCATCATCATCCTCCACGACGATGGAGGGCACTGTGGACTCGTCCCCGCGACACACATCGGTCGACACGACGTCTGCACGTTCTCCGTCTGCTCACGTCGCTCTGCTAGAAGCAGTCATCGACGAGACGGAAGTGCTTCCTACTCGCGCGGAAGAACCTGCAGCTCAAGTCCAAGCGTCTGTCGCGCCAGTGGTCGAGTCCCAGCATTCACTGCAAGACGAAGTCAAGCCAACGACCATCTCTGACGATGGTGGTGAGGTCGCAGAAAATGTGGCCTCCTCTGTAGTCGTCGTGGCAGCAGCAGTAGCAGCAGCAGCAGAAGTAGAAGTAGAAGAAGAAGAAGCCCGACAACAAGACGAAGAAGACGAGGACGAAGCGAAAGAAGACGGTGTGCACTCGCCAGCACCTGCCGTCCAAGTCAACGACGACCGCATTAGCTGGTCGTCAGCGTCGCGACCGTCTTCGCCATCGCCGTCGCCATTGGCGTCGGTTTTGCCTTCGAGCCGGGCTCTTCCTCTGCGACGACCGGTCACCTGTGGTCGTGTGGCCGCGTGCGATTCTGACTGTGCGTGGAGACAATGGGCCGATGAGGACCCCGTGACTGGCGCGCTCATCTTCGGCTAGAGGCAATCCAGCAGTCTGTCAGACAGTCAGTCAGCGAACGGAGATGAGAACGAAAAGGACTGCCACAACAAGAGAGGCGAAGACGGAGACAAAGAAGGAGAAGAGAAGAAGATGATGATGGAGATAAAGGAGGAGGACAAGGTCAAGGACAAGGTGGAAAAAAAAAGAAGAAGAGGAGTTGGCGAAGAAGAACGCCGACGATGACGGAGAAGTAGCAGAAGAAGGAGCAGCAGCAAAAGACGAAGAAGAAGAAGAACGTCAGCCACGAACCCCCCGCGTCCGTCGCATCCGATCGATTCCAGATCCTGCCGCCATCCCTCACCATTCGACGCCACACCACGTCATGCGACGCCTAGACGTACGATTGCAACAGCCATCAGCCTACAGCTCACAGCCGACAGCTCACAGCCGACAGCCGACAGCCAATAACCAACAGCCAACAGTCAGGAGGCGACTTTGACAGCGATTACGACATCGATGGGCTCTCCAGATCATCGCGCGCTGTCTCGACCGACGCCGTATCCGTTCTCCTGTCTTCCTCATTACGAAGTCAGGGTCTGTGGTCGGAGTCTGGTCGAGCAGCATACTGCCTTGTCATCATTTCGACAAGGATCTGGAGTGGACGAGCGATCAAACGCCCAAGAAGCGAACGGCAAACACATAGGCAAAGGCAAATACAAGTCAAAGGCAACGGCAATGGCACATACATGACAAAGGCAGAGACAAAGGCAGAGACAAAGGCAAAGGCAGAGACAGAGGCAGAGACAAAGGTGAAGGCAAAGTCAAAAGGCAAAGAAAGACCAAGACAGAGGCTGACGGAGTTGCAAGACGAAGTCGTCGATGGAGCTATGCAGCTCAGAAGTGGGCAACGCATCAACGCATCAACGCTGCGGATGCTGGACGACGATGTCTTTGGATGAGGTCACTTCGCAAACAGTCACCGTGGCTGATAAAGGCGACAAGCGATGAGCTAGCTGACATTGTACTGTAGAAGCACGGTGTGGCAGACGAGAGATCATGCGCGTGGCATGATGATACGAGCGTTGTCTGAAGCAGAGGTCTTGCGTTGAGACACAGAGACGACGACACGACGTTGTGAGAATTATACAGTTCGTTGTTTACTCTCTTCCTCATTCCTTCATTCACGCCCTCCTTCCCTCCGTCACTCGATCACTCAATCACTCACTGACTCACTGGTCGACTACTCAACGGTCTCTCTGTCTCACAAGAACACAAGTGACTGCCTGCAGTCGCAGCAATAGCTACACCCCTGCATGCAGCGGTCGGTCTCTATTCGCTTCGCACGTCTCATCTCACTCACCACTGTCGTCGAGGCAGCGAGGCAGAGCGCCTCGTGAGTTGGTCTGTGTTCGTCCTCGACGTCGTGGAGACGAGCGCCGCTGCCGATCGAGTCATCATCCACATCGATACAATCTTGCCAACGTCTGCCATGGCGACGGACGATCCTTTCACCGAATGCAACGAGAGTCATTGCAGTGCACGGATAACAAACACCGGACAAACACACGCTGGAACCGGACCACCGGACGCTGGACTCGAGATGCCGGACGCTCGACACCAGATACCGGACGCTGGACGCTGAACGCTGAACTTCAGATGCCGGAAACCGGACACTCGACACGCGACATTGGATACACGGCATCCGACATTGGACTGGGACCACGGAGTCACGCTCGAAAATTTCGATCCAAAGCGACGGTTTCAGCGGCTTCCAGCACCATTGACACGGTTCCCAAAGACGGATGCAAGATGCACATTCGAAACGTTGGGTGCGCACCGACCGTCCAAGCGACAGGTCGAGCGATGACACCCACATGAACGACACCCACATGAACGACACTCGACACTCGACACTCGACATTGCCGTTTGTGAGTTTGTGGCTCTCGACAGATCGGCTTCATCACTCGAGTGCGGTGCGGCAACTAGCACCAGGCACACAACCCAACCCAGGCCACACAATAAAAACACGAGAAAAAAAACGTTTTCATGCCAGTCATCTGGGATATGACGCTCGCCACCCACGAAGAGCTCCATTCGTCCACAAGGATATCTTCCTCGATCGATCGGTGCTTGGCGTTCTGTAGTCGGAGGCTCGATCCGGAGTTGCTGACTGTATTTCTGCCGACGCTCGAATCGGACCCGATAGACGATCCCATCGGATTGTACAAAGCGAAGCAAAGCGAAACGAAACAACATGAAACGAAATACAGCGGAAACGGACTCGGTGCTTCGTGAATTGCGCTTTCTCCGTCGGGTGCACATACAAAATCGCTTTCTTGTTTTCTTCTGCTTCCGCTTTCGCTTTTTCTGTTTGCTTCATGTTGTGGGTTTTCTTCTTTTGCTTTTGCGATTTCCGCTTTTCCTTTTGTTTTGTTTTGATTTCACCGTCGCCTTCTTCTCGTCCGCTTTGAATTTCAAACCGACTGCACACGAAAAAAAGCGCATATCCCGACGGCGTATTGCTTGGATCCGTCCATACAAAAACCACATATACACTCAAACAGACAAAGAGACAAAGAGCTCTTCGCGCCAGACAAGCTCCCGCTAGCACCACGCTCCACGATCCACGCTCGGATCGTTACCTCTCGCTTCTCTGCTTCTCTGCGCCAGTGCGAGCAGAAGCCACCAAGACGCCACTACTTCCAACAGCGACACCAAACAACAACAGATATGGTGCACACGTCCGTCAATTGGATCATGCTCAACCCATCCGCCGCCACGGTCACGCCGCTGTCGCCGTCGCCGTCGCTGTCGCTGCCGTTGCCGTCGCTTCCACGCAGCGAGCACATCGCCATCACGGTCGATGCAGCCGCCACCGCCACCGCCAAGACGCTGTCGAACTCGGACACCGCGCATCGCACAAACGACACAGATGCCGCCAAGGGCACCACCACCACCAAGAACAACAACAACAACAACAACAACAGCAGCAGCAGCAGCGACTCGCTCTTCATGCCAGTGATCCAAGCCGCCACCGCCACCAAGCAACAGCTCCTGGCTCTGCTGTCCTGGATCGGAGACGCCATCACGGCGCTCTTTCGACCTCGTGACGAGTCGAACGACGCCTCCGCGAACAACGACAACAACAGCAACAACCAACACAACGACCACGACACGAGCAGCTCCATCAAGCACGACAATGGCGATGGTGACGACTGCAAGACCAACATGCGCCAAGACAACAACGGTGGCAGCGTCGACCACATCGCCATTGTCGTCGATTTGGACTCGCCTCGGCCTCGGACTCGTATGGACTCGACTCATATGCCGACTCGGACTCGGACAAACCGAAGGAAAAGCTGAACGATCGCCAAGCACCCACACCAACTGCCGCTCGTGTCGTACAAGAGACAGAGACCGCTCGCGTTGTCGACCCAACCAGCGCTTCGTCCGTCCCAGCGCCGTCGATAACTCAAGCACAAGCGCGTGCGCAATATCTCGCTGTCGTCGCGTCGGCATCACCAGCACCCGCACCAGCACCAACCGATGCAGCTTCGCCGAAAGAACAGAAGACGATGACGACCACCACGGTCAAGAAGGCGATCAACACGGTCAAGCCGGAGACGACCACGACGGCCACGACGACGAAGACGATGGCAACGACGGCGATCGACACCGCCACAGCACCAACAAACACGTCCACATCCACGTCCACGTCCACGCCGACGATCGCGTCCGCTTGCAGAATCACCAGCACCACGACTACCAACAACAACCAGCTCCTCGCTACCGCCAAAGACATCGCGACACCCACAGAGAAAGCCAAGGCATTCATCGCGCACGCACGAGCAAACTCCACGACACCCATTCGTCTCGTCACGCTCAAGCTTGATGGCCTCTGCACTGGCAATAGCACTGGCAAACGATACATCAACTACTTGCCAGCGCCTGAGCTTTCGCACAACAGCCTTCTTCGCCAGTACGTCTGCGACTGTGACGAGTGTCCGTCCGTGTCGACGATCACGGAGCACGTCGCGCTGGCGCTGGCGTACGCATCAAGTCGCCGCGGCAGGTGTGGATCCGACGCCCGCGGCATCAACGACAGCGACGACACCAGCAACGACACGCCGCTCACGCTCAGCGAGAGCCTCGCGGTCTGGCGGATCCTGCGAGCGCTCGCCGTCTATAACGAGACGCGAGCGCCGCGCCGCACCGACGTCGCCTTCGTCACGCGCACGCTCCGTCGTTGCGCCAACGTCTCGGAGCGCGCCTTCGAGTGCCTCGTGGCCTCGGGCTGCTTCGATGACGTCTAGTCAGTGACGTCTAGTCAGTCGGTCACTCGTCCGTTGTGCTTTGTGCTGCGCTGTCTGTCTGTGTCCATGTCTTCCTTGTTGATTTCTGTCTCTTTTTGTTTTTGTTGTCTTCAATGCAACCAACTACAAGTACAAGTGTGTGTTGCGTGAGTGAGTCGTCGTCGCAGAGTTGCGTCATCTTCATCGCATCGTGACCATGGCAGAAGGAAAGCTCTACTTACATAGATCGATCGTTTCAATTTCTGCTTCCTGCATCTTGTGTCGCTTTGCTCGGCGTCGTTCGTGGGGTGCGGCGCCGTGGCAGATGGTAGCAGAACGGCGGATGAGTCGACCATGGACTGCGTGGCTCGCAGACAGACTCTCCAGTGCAGACAGACTCTCGAGTGCTGCTGCTACTGGCATCAGCAACCAGCGACGATACCGAGCGGAGAACCGAAGGAAGACACGCGTGTTGGTGTGCGTCGAGCGACGGTCGTGAGCCTCACCTCACCTCACCTCACCTCACCTCACGCCATTGCCATTGCCATTGCCGCTTCCATGATCGATCAAGTCGTCTGTCGTCTCCTGACTCAGGAGTCCTGAGCTGAGCCGTTGTTGGTCGCTTGATGTGGGTCTCTGTCTGATTGGCTTCGTTTTCGGGACCAGTCTACTGTGGCGAATGTGAGGCCACATTCTAAACTGTCGTCCACTGCTCCCTCGCACACCCAAGTCAATCGGCAGATCTGACGTTGACAGCGCAAGCAGAGAGCGCCGAGAGTTGGTGCGTTCGACATTGGTCGCTGCTCAGAAGAGTACCGCCAGAGCCATCCAAACATCCATTCCAACACGCGCCAGCGTCTGACGTAGCACTTGCACGATCAAGAACGAGGTTGGAGGTTGGAGGCTGGAGCTTGAAAGGTCGCACACGGGTCATGGGGGTCATGGGTGGGCATGGGTGGGTCATGGGTTATGCGGGTCATGGATCATGGGTGCGCTTCATGTGGACGGAAGGTGGAAGGAAGGTCCCGCAGTTTGTCTGTCTGCTGTCTGCCTCTGTTGGCTGATCCGAGACTTCGAGTGCAGCTCCAGTGTGGACCACATACGATATCATCGGTTTCCACAGGGTTGCCGCTCGACATCAACACCAAGTTGATGTCACCAACACCGACGACCATCATGACCATGGCCTGCGTTCCCCACTCGCTATCTATCTATCTATATGTCTGTCTGTCTGTCTATCTGTCTGTCTGTCTGTCTGTGTGGCTCTCGACTCGTAGCTAGTCGACATGAAGCTGTGGACGACAGTCGATGGTCGCGTTCTGCTGGCTCCGCTGTGGCGCTGGCAAGAGAACCTCCAGATCAACCGAGTGGGAGTGTCAGACGACGCGACGCGACTCGACTGATGGGCGATGACTCGACGTTCAGCTCGGCTCCTGTCGCGTGAGGTCAGGTCGCTGTGGTCTGTGACATTTGAACGTTTGCTTTGCGCGCGCATTCGACTCGGTGTGTGTTCACTTTCGGATCTTCCTCCGCCGCCGCAGAGAACGACCGCAAGTACCACGTACGAATCCACCAGCGCATCGATTAATCGATCGATTGACTGATTCACTCGCTACCCAAGTCAACATGTCGACCGCCAGCACCACCGCCATGACGATGACTGCGATGTATGTGCGCCCAGAGGAGGCGCAGCGCATGGTCGATGACGCCAAGAAGCAGACGGTCGCGGTCGTCGCCGACTTTCGCCGCGCGATGGCTCCGTCGCCTGCGCAACCAACGCCAACAGCGCCATCGCTCACGCTGGTCGAGATCGAGCAGGAGGCTCTCAAGCTGGAGGCCAGCATCGACGGCATTCTCCAGCGCCTCGGAGACGCGCTCGTCGGTGTCGCCCGAGCCAACGCGACGCTGGAGCAGCAGTGCTGCCCCCGTCGTGAAGCGACCGATGGGCTGTCGCCATGGAAGCCGACCGAAGAAGCCGACAGTCGTTCTGCAGTCCGCCCGAGTCCGAGCGCGAGGTCGAATCCCCGTCCAAGCGCAAGCGCAACAGCCGCCAGCGTCGATGCTCCCACCGCCGCCGCCGCCACTGCCTCCGCCTTTACCGCCACCACTGGCCGCAGCAGAAGCACGAGCAGCAGCGCTCGAATGCCACGAGCGACTGCTGGCCGTCGCGCGCCGGTCTCTGCCCGCGCCCCGACGACTACTTCTGCTGCTGCTGCCGTCCCAAATCGGGACCATCAAGATCAAGAACATGGTCGAGAAAGTGCAGCACCAACATCGACCTTTTCCGAGTCTCGGCGTCGGCCTCGGACACGCTCTCGATCGCGGTCGACAAGTCGAGTCGTCGCCACTGGATGGGATGCGGACGTCGAATCCGTGTTGCTGCTCCTACTGCTGCTGCTGCCCCAACGCCAACGACCATCGTTGATGGCTCGCCGTTCTCAGTGTCCGAGCGGCCAGCAACGGGAGGAGCCACTAGCAGCGTCAGCGCTAGCAGAGCGCAAACTACGAGCTCTCCGACGGCTCCGACGGTCTCGTCGACACCATTGTCGGTGGCCGCGTCCGCGTCCGCGTCAAGACAACTCACGCCGTTGGCGTCCAACCGTCGAGCACCACCTCCGCCAGCAGCACCAGGAGCTGCAGCAACAACACGAGCGCAGACAGCAACGCGAGTGCAGAGAGCAACACGAGGGTCATCGAGGTCTGTCGCGGCGACGCCGGCGATGAATGGAAATACGAATACCACGACGCTGACGCCGAAATCGCCAAGCGCGCCATCGCGACCGTCAAGGTCAAGCAACCGCTCCAACACCCGATCGAGTTCTCGCACCAACGTCCGTCGGTCGACGTCGGTGTCGGTGTTGACGTTGTCACCACCACAGTCACCGTCACCGTCACCGTCACCGTCACCGTCACCGTCACCGCCACAGACATTGACATTGACGCCACAGACGTTGACGCCAAGCCCCGAGCCGCGGCACCCTCGCCCGAGCTCGCGTCCCGATGTTTCGTCCTCCTGTCTCGAGTGCCGTCGCCGTGGATGGAAGTGTATCAAGCACATGCACATGGCGACGTCCAAGCCACGCTCACCCCGGTCGCCTGCAGCATCGCCATCTTCGCCATCATCATCATCATCATCCTCCACGACGATGGAGGGCACTGTGGACTCGTCCCCGCGACACACATCGGTCGACACGACGTCTGCACGTTCTCCGTCTGCTCAGGTCGCTCTGCTAGAAGCAGTTATCGACGAGACGGAAGTGCTTCCTACTCGCGTGGAAGAACCTGCAGCTCAAGTCCAAGCGTCTGTCGCGCCAGTGGTCGAGTCCGAGCATTCACTGCAAGACGAAGTCAAGCCAACGACCGTCTCTGACGATGGTGGTGAGGTCGCAGAAAATGTGGCCTCCTCTGTAGTCGTCGAGGCAGTAGCAGCAGCAGCAGCAAAAGAAGAAGGAGCCCGACAACAAGACGAAGAAGACGAGGACGGAGCGAAAGAAGACGGTATGCACTCGCCAGCACCTGCCGTCCAAGTCAACGACGACCGCATGAGCTGGTCGTCAGCGTCGCGACCGTCTTCGCCATCGCCGTCGCCATTAGCGTCGGTATTGCCTTCCAGCCAGGCTCTTCCTCTGCGACGACCGGTCACGTGTGGTCGCGTGGCCGCGTGCGATTCTGACTGTGCGTGGAGACAATGGGCCGATGAGGACCCCGTGACTGGCGCGCTCATCTTCGGCTAGAGGCAATCCAGCAGGCTGTCAGACAGTCAGTCAGCGAACGGAGATGAGAACGAAAAGGACTGCCACAACAAGAGAGGCGAAGACGGAGACAAAGAAGGAGAAGACAAGAAAATGATGATGCGGATAAAGGAAGAGGACACAAGGACAAGGTAAGGAGAAAGAGGAAGAGGAGTTGGCGAAGAAGAACGCCAACGAAGACGGAGAAGTAGCAGAAGAAGGAGCAGCAGCAAAAGAGAGAAGAAGAAGAACGTCAGCCACGAACCCCCCGCGTCCGTCGCATCCGATCGATTCCAGATCCTGCCGCCATCCCTCACCATTCGACGCCACACCACGTCATGCGACGCCTAGACGTACGATTGCAACAGCCATCAGCCTACAGCTCACAGCCTACAGCTCACAGCCGACAGCCAACAGCCAACAGTCAGGAGCCGACTTTGACAGCGATTACGACATCGATGGGCTCTCCAGATCATCGCGCGCTGTCTCGACCGACGCCGTATCCGTTCTCCTGTCTTCCTCATTACGAAGTCGGGTATGTGGTCGGAGTCTGGTCGAGCAGCATACTGCCTTGTCATCATTTCGACAAGGATCTGGAGTGAACGAGCGATCAAACGCCCAAGAAGCGAACGGCAAACACATAGGCAAAGGCAAATACAAGTCAAAGGCAACGGCAATGGCACATACATGACAAAGGCAGAGACAAAGGCAGAGACAAAGGCAAAGGCAGAGACAGAGGCAGAGACAAAGGTGAAGGCAAAGTCAAAAGGCAAAGAAAGACCAAGACAGAGGCTGACGGAGGTGCAAGACGATGTCGTCGATCGAGCTATGCAACGCATCAACGCATCAACGCATCAACGCTGTGGATGCTGGACGACGATGTCTTTGGATGAGGTCACTTCGCAAACAGTCACCGTGGCTGATAAAGGCGACAAGCGATGAGCTAGCTGACATTGTACTGTAGAAGCACGGTGTGGCAGGCGAGAGATCATGCGCGTGGCATGATGATACGAGCGTTGTCTGAAGCAGAGGTCTTGCGTTGAGACACAGAGACGACGACACGACGTTGTGAGGATTATACAGTTCGTTGTTTACTCTCTTCCTCATTCCTTCATTCACGCCCTCCTTCCCTCCGTCACTCGATCACTCAATCACTCACTGACTCACTGGTCGACTACCCAACGGTGTCTCTGTCTCACAAGAACACATGTGACTGCCTACAGTCGCAGCAATAGCTACACCCCTGCATGCAGCGGTCGGCCTCTATTCGCTTCGCACGTCTCACCTCACTCACCACTGTCGTCGAGGCAGCGAGGCAGAGCGCCTCGTGACTTGGTCTGTTCGTCCCTCGACGTCGTGGAGACGAGCGCCGCTGCCGATCGAGTCATCCATCCATCGATACCAATCCTTGCCAACGTCTGCCATGGCGACGGACGATCCTTTCACCGAATGCAACGAGAGTCATTGCAGTGCACGGATAACAAACACCGGACAACACACGCTGGACACCAGACACCGGACGCAGGACTCGAGATGCGGGCACCGGACACTGGACTTCAGATGCCGGACGCTGGACGCTGGACCTCAGATGCCGGAAACCGGACACTCGACACTCGACATTGGATACACGGCATCCGACATTGGACTGGGACCACGGAGTCACGCTCGAAAATTTCGATCCAATGCGACGGTTTCAGCGGCTTCCAGCACCATTGACACGGTTCCCAAAGACGGATGCAAGATGCACATTCGAAACGTTGGGTGCGCACCGACCATCCAAGCGACAGGTCGAGCGATGACACCCATATGAACGACACCCACATGAACGACACTCGACACTCGACACTCGACATTGCCGTTTGTGAGTTTGTGGCTTCGACAGATCGGCTTCATCACTCGAGTGCGGTGCGGAACTAGGCACACAACCCAACCCAGGCACAATAAACACGAGAAAAAAAAAACGTTTTATGCCAGTCATCTGGGTATGACGCTCGCCACCCACGAAGAGCTTTCGTCCCAAGGATATCTTCCTCGAGCGATCGGTGCTTGACGTTCTGTAGTCGGAGGCTCGATCCGGAGTTGCTGACTGTATTTCTGCCGACGCTCGAATCGGACCCGATAGACGATCCCATCGGATTGTACAAAGCGAAGCAACGCGAAACGAAACAAAATGAAACGAAATACAGCGGAAACGGACTCGGTGCTTCGTGAATTGCGCTTTCTCCGTCGGGTGCACATACAAAATCGCTTTCTTGTTTTCTTCTGCTTCCGCTTTCGCTTTTTCTGTTTGCTTCATGTTGTGGGTTTTCTTCTTTTGCTTTTGCGATTTCCGCTTTCTGCTTTTCCTTTTGTTTTGTTTTGATTTCACCGTCGCCTTCTTCTCGTCCGCTTTGAATTTCAAACCGACTGCACACGAAAAAAAGCGCATATCCCGACGGTGTTTGCTTGGATCCGTCCATACAAAAACCACATATACACTCAAAAAGACAAAGAGACAAAGAGCTCTTCGCGCCAGACAAGCTCCCGCAAGCACCACGCTCCACGCTTCACGCTCGGATCGTTATCTCTCGCTTCTCTGCTTCTCTGCTTCTCCGCTTCTCTGCTTCTCTGCTTCTCTGCTTCACTACGAGCAGAAGCCACCAAGACGCCACTACTTCCAACAGCGACACCAAACAACAACAGATATGGTGCGCACGTCCGTCAACTGGATCATGCTCAACCCATCCGCCGCCACGGTCACGCCGCTGTCGCCGTCGCCGTCGCTGTCGCTGCCGCTGCCGTCGCTTTCACGCAGCGAGCACATCGCCATCACGGTCGATGCAGCCGCCACCGCCAAGACGCTGTCGAACTCGGACACCGCGCATCGCACAAACGACACAGATGCCGACAAGGGCACCACCACCACCAAGAAGAACAACAACAACAACAGCAGCAGCAGCAGCGACTCGCTCTTCATGCCAGTGATCCAAGCCGCCACCGCCACCAAGCAACAGCTCCTGGCTCTGCTGTCCTGGATCGGAGACGCCATCACGGCGCTCTTTCGACCTCGTGACGAGTCGAACGACGCCTCCGCGAACAACGACAACAACAGCAACAACCAACACAACGACCACGACACGAGCAGCTCCATCAAGCACGACAATGGCGATGGTGACGACTGCAAGACCAACATGCGCCAAGACAACAACGGTGGCAGCGTCGACCACATCGCCATTGTCGTCGATTTGGACTCGGACTCGGCCTCGGCCTCGGACTCGGACTCGTATGCCGACTCGGACTCGGACTCGGACAAACCGAAGGAAAAGCTGAACGATCGCCAAGCACCCACACCAACTGCCGCTCGTGTCGCACAAGAGACAGAGACCGCTCGCGTTGTCGACCCAACCAGCGCTTCGTCCGTCCCAGCGCCGTCGATAACTCAAGCACAAGCGCGTGCGCAAGATCTCGCTGTCGTCGCGTCGGCATCACCAGCACCCGCACCAGCACCAACCGATGCAGCTTCGCCGAAAGAACAGAAGACGATGACGACCACCACGGTCAAGAAGGCGATCAACACGGTCAAGCCGGAGACGACCCCGACGGCCACGACAACGAAGACGATGGCAACGACGGCGATCGACACCGTCACAGCACCAACAAACACGTCCACGTCCACGTCCACGTCCACGCCGACGATCGCGTCCGCTTGCAGAATCACCAGCACCACGACTACCAACAACAACCAGCTGCGCGCCACCGCCAAAGACGTCGCGACACCCACAGAGAAAGCCAAGGCATTCATCGCGCACGCACGAGCAAACTCCACGACACCCATTCGTCTCGTCACGCTCAAGCTTGATGGCCACTGCACTGGCACTAGCACTGGCAAACGATACATCAACTACTTGCCAGCGCCTGAGCTTTCGCACAACAGCCTTCTTCGCCAGCACGTCTGCGACTGTGACGAGTGTCCGTCCGTGTCGATGATCACGGAGCACGTCGCGCTGGCGCTGGCGTACGCATCAAGTCGCCGCGGCAGGTGTGGATCCGACGCCCGCGGCATCAACGACAGCGACGACACCAACAACGACACGCCGCTCACGCTCAGCGAGAGCCTCGCGGTCTGGCGGATCCTGCGAGCGCTCGCCGTCTATAACGAGACGCGAGCGCCGCGCCGCACCGACGTCGCCTTCGTCACGCGCACGCTCCGTCGTTGCGCCAACGTCTCGGAGCGCGCCTTCGAGTGCCTCGTGGCCTCGGGCTGCTTCGATGACGTCTAGTCAGTGACGTCTAGTCAGTCGGTCACTCGTCCGTTGTGCTTTGTGCTGCGCTGTCTGTCTGTGTCCATGACTTCCTTGTTGATTTCTGTCTCTTTTTGTTTTTGTTTTCTTCAATGCAACCAACTACGAGTACAAGTGTGTGTTGCGTGAGTGAGTCGTCGTCGCAGAGTTGCGTCATCTTCATCGCATCGTGACCATGGCAGAAGGAAAGCTCTACTTACATAGATCGATCGTTTCAATTTCTGCTTCCTGCATCTTGTGTCGCTTTGCTCGACGTCGTTCGTGGGGTGCGGCGCCGTGGCAGATGGTAGCAGAACGGCGGATGAGTCGACCATGGACTGCGTGGCTCGCAGACAGACTCTCCCGTGCAGACAGACTCTCGAGTGCTGCTGCTACTGGCATCAGCAACCAGCGACGATACCGAGCGGAGAACCGAAGGAAGACACGCGTGTTGACGTTGGTGTGCGTCGAGCGACGGTCGTGAGCCTCACCTCACCTCACCTCACCTCACCTCACCTCACCTCACCTCACCTCACCTCACCTCACCTCACCTCACCTCACCTCACCTCACCTCACCTCACCTCACCTCACCTCACCTCACCTCACCTCACCTCACCTCACCTCACCTCACCTCACCTCACCTCACCTCACCTCACCTCACCTCACCTCACCTCACCTCACCTCACCTCACCTCACCTCACCTCACCTCACCTCACCTCACCTCACCTCACCTCACCTCACCTCACCTCACCTCACGCCGTTGCCATTGCCATTGCCATTGCCGCTTCCATGATCGATCAAGTCGTCTGTCGTCTCCTGACTCAGGAGTCCTGAGCTGAGCCGTTGTTGGTCGCTTGATGTGGGTCTCTGTCTGATTGGCTTCGTTTTCGGGACCAGTCTGGCGAATGCGAGGCCACATTCTAAACTGTCGTCCACTGCTCCCGCGCACACCCAAGTCAATCGGCAGAAGCAGGCGCCGCCACGTTGACAGCGCAAGCAGAGAGCGCCGAGAGTTGGTGCGTTCGGCATTGGTCGCTGCTCAGACGAGTACCGCCAGAGCCATGCAAACATCCATTCCAACACGCGCCAGCGTCTGACGTAGCACTCGCATGATCAAGAACGAGAACGAGGTTGGAGGTTGGAGCTTGAAGGGTCGCACACGGGTCATGGGGGTCATGGGTTATGGGTCATGGGGGTCATGGATCGTTGGTTATGCGGGTCATGGATCATGGGTGCGCTTCATGTGGACAGAAGGTGGAAGGAAGGTCTCGCAGTTTGTCTGTCTGCCTCTGTTGGCTGATCTGAGACTTCGAGTGCAGCTCCAGTGTGGACCACATACGATGCATCGGTTTCCACAGGGTTGCCGCTCGACACCAAGTTGATGTCACCAACACCGACGACCATCATGACCATGGCCTGCGTTCCCCACTCGCTATCAATCTATTTGTCTGTCTATCTGTCTGTCTGTCTGTCTGTGTGGCTGTCGACTCGTAGCTAGTCGACATGAAGCCGTGGACGACAGTCGATGCTCGCGTTCTGCTGGCTCCGCTGTGATGCTGGCAAGAGAACCTCCAGATCAACCGAGTGGGAGTGTCAGACGACGCGACGCGACTCGACTGATGGGCGATGACTCGGAGTTCAGCTCGGCTCCTGTCGCGTGAGGTCAGGTCGCTGTGGTCTGTGACATTTGAACGTTTGCTTTGCGCGCGCATTGGACTCGGTGTGTGTTCACTTTCGGATCTTCCTCCGCCGCCGCAGAGAACGACCGCAAGTACCACGCACGAATCCACCAGCGCATCGATTAATCGATCGATTGACTGATTCACTCGCTGCCCAAGTCAACATGGCGACCGACAGCACCTCCGCCATGACAATGACTGCGATGTATGTGCGCCCAGAGGAGGCGCAGCGCATGGTCGACGACGCCAAGAAACAGTGCGTCGCGGTCGTCGCCAACTTTCGCCGCGCGATGGCTCCGTCGCCTGAGCAACCAACGCCAACACCAGTGCCATCGCTCACGCTGGTCGAGATCGAGCAGGAGGCTCTCAAGCTGGAGGCCAGCATCGACGGCATTCTCCAGCGCCTCGGAGACGCGCTCGTCGGTGTCGCCCGAGCCAACGCGACGCTGGAGCAGCAGTGCTGCCCCCGTCGTGAAGCGACCGATGTGGCTGTCGCCATGAAAGCCGACACCGAAGAAGCCGACAGTCGTTCTGCAGTCCGCCCGAGTCCGAGCGCGCGGTCGAATCCCCGTCCAAGCGCGAGCGCAACAGCCGCCAGCGTCGTTGCTCCCACCGCCGCCTCCGCCTCCGCCTTTGCCGCCACCACTGGCAGCCGCCGCTGCAGCAGCAGCGCTCGAATGCCACGAGCGACTGCTGGCCGTCGCGCGCCGGTCTCTGCCCACGCGCCTACGACTGCTTCTGCTGCTGCTGCCGTCCCAAATCGGGACCATCAAGATCAACAACATGGTCGAGAAAGTGCAGCACCAACATCGACCTTTTCCGAGTCTCGGCGTCGGCCTCGGACACGCTCTCGATCGCGGTCGACAAGTCGAGTCGTCGCCACTGGATGGGATGCCAACGGACGTCGCATCCGTGCTGCTGCTCCTACTGCTACTACTGCTGCTGCTGCGCCAACGCCAACGCCAGCGCCATCGACCACCGTTGATGGCTCGCCGTTCTCTGTGTCCGAGCGGCCAGCAACGCGAGGAGCCAGTAGCAGCGTCAGCGCCAGCAGAGCGCAAACTACGAGCTCTCCGACGGCTCCGACGGTCTCGTCGGCACCATTGTGGGTGGCCGCGTCCGCGTCCGCGTCAAGACAACTCACGCCGTTGGCGTCCAACCGACGAGCACCACCACCGCCAGCAGCACCAGGAGCGGCAGCAACAACACGAGCGCAGACAGCAACACGAGAGCAGAGAGCACCACGAGGGTCATCGAGGTCTGTCGCGGCGACGCCGGCGATGAATGGAAATACGAATACCACGACGCTGACGCCGACGCCGACATCGCCAAGCGCGCCATCGCGACCCTCAAGGTCAAGCAACCGCTCCAACACCCGATCGAGTTCTCGCACCAACGTCCGTCGGTCGACGTCGGTGTCGGTGTTGACGTTGTCACCATCACAGTCACCGTCAACGTCACCGCCACAGACATTGACATTGACGCCACAGACGTTGACGCCAAGCCCCGAGCAGCGGCACCCTCGCCCGAGCTCGCGTCCCGATGTTTCGTCCTCCTGTCTCGAGTGTCGTCGCCGTGGATGGAAGTGTATCAAGCACATGCACATGGCGACGTCCAAGCCACGCTCACCCCAGTCGCCTGCAGCATCGCCATCTTCGCCATCATCATCATACTCCACGACGATGGAGGGCACTGTGGACTCGTCCCCGCGACACACATCGGTCGACACGACGTCTGCACGTTCTCCGTCTGCTCAGGCCGCTCTGCTAGAAGCAGTTATCGATGATACGGAAGTGCTTCCTACTCGCGTGGAAGAACCTGCAGCTCAAGTCCAAGCGTCTGTCGCGCCAGTGGTCGAGTCCAAGCATTCACTGCAAAACGAAGTCAAGCCCACGACCATCTCTGACGATGGTGGTGAGGTCGCAGAAAATGTGGCCTCCTCTGTGGTCGTCGAGGCAGTCGCAGCAGCAGCAGAAGAAGAAGAAGCCCGACAACAAGACGAAGAAGACGAGGACGAAGCGAAAGAAGACGGTATGCACTCGCCAGCACCTGCCGTCCAAGTCAACGACGACCGCATGAGCTGGTCGTCAGCGTCGCGACCGTCTTCGCCATCGCCGTCGCCATTGGCGTCGGTTTTGCCTTCGAGCCGGGCTCTTCCTCTGCGACGACCGGTCACCTGTCGTCGTGCGGCCGCGTGCGATTCTGACTGTGCGTGGAGACAATGGGCCGATGAGGACCCGGTGACTGGCGCGCTCATCTTCGGCTAGAGGCAATCCAGCAGTCTGTCAGACAGTCAGTCAGCGAACGGAGATGAGAACGAAAAGGACTGCCACAACAAGAGAGGCGAAGACGGAGACAAAGAAGGAGAAGAGAAGAAGATGATGATAAAGGAGGACAAGGTCAAGGACAAGGTGGAAGAAAAAAAGAGGAAGAGGGGTTGGTGAAGAAGAACGCCAACGATGACGGAGAAGTAGCAGAAGAAGTAGCAGCGGCAGCAGCAGCAGCAAAAGACGAAGAAGAAGAAGAACGTCAGCCACGAACCCCCCGCGTCCGTCGCATCCGATCGATTCCAGATCCTGCCGCCATCCCTCACCATTCGACGCCACACCACGTCATGCGACGCCTAGACGTACGATTGCAACAGCCATCAGCCTACAGCTCACAGCCTACAGCTCACAGCCGACAGCCAATAACCAACAGCCAACAGTCAGGAGCCGACTTTGACAGCGATTACGACATCGATGGGCTCTCCAGATCATCGCGCGCTGTCTCGACCGACGCCGTATCCGTTCTCCTGTCTTCCTCATTACGAAGTCAGGGTCTGTGGTCGGAGTCTGGTCGAGCAGCATACTGCCTTGTCATCATTTCGACAAGGATCTGGAGTGGACGAGCGATCAAACGCCCAAGAAGCGAACGGCAAACACACAGGCAAAGGCAAATACAAGTCAAAGGCAACGGCAATGGCAAATACATGACAAAGGCAAAGCCGAAGGCAAAGGCAAAGGCAGAGACGAAGGCAGAGACAAAGGCAGAGACAAAGGTGAAGGCAAAGTCAAAGGCAAAGAAAGACCAAGACAGAGGCTGACGGAGATGCAAGACGAAGTCGTCGATGGAGCTATGCAGCTCAGAAGTGGGCAACCCATCAACGCATCAACGCTGCGGATGCTGGACGACGATGTCTTTGGATGTGGTCACTTCGCAAACAGTCACCGTGGCTGATAAAGGCGACAACCGATGAGCTAGCTGACATTGTACTGTAGAAGCACGGTGTGGCAGACGAGAGATCATCCGCGTGGCATGATGATACGAGCGTTGTCTGAAGCAGAGGTCTTGCGTTGAGACGCAGAGACGACGACACGACGTTGTGCGAATTATACAGTTCGTTGTTTACTCTCTTCCTCATTCCTCATTCACGCCCTCCTTCCCTCCGTCACTCGATCACTCAATCACTCACTGACTCAATGGTCGACTACTCAACGGTCTTTCTGTCTCACAAGAACACAAGTGACTGCCTGCAGTCGCAGCAATAGCTACACCCCTGCATGCAGCGGTCGGTCTCTATTCGCTTCGCACGTCTCACCTCACTCACCACTGTCGTCGAGGCAGCGAGGCAGAGCGCCTCGTGAGTTGGTCTGTTCGTCCCTCGACGTCGTGGAGACGAGCGCCGCTGCCGATCGAGTCATCCATCCATCGATACCAATCCTTGCCAACGTCTGCCATGGCGACGGACGATCCTTTCACCGAATGCAACGAGAGTCATTGCAGTGCACGGATAACAAACACCGGACAACACACGCTGGACACCAGACACCGGACGCTGGACGCTGGACCTCAGATGCCGGAAACCGGACACTCGACACTCGACATTGGATACACGGCATCCGACATTGGTCACGGAGCACGGAGTCACGCTCGAAAATTTCGATCCAATGCGACGGTTTCAGCGGCTTCCAGCACCACTCACACGGTTCTCCAAGACGGATGCAAGATGCACATTCAAAACGTTGGGTGCGCACCGACCATCCAAGCGACAGGTCGAGCGATGACACCCACATGAACGACGCACGACACACGACGCACGACATTCGACACTCGACATTGCCGTTTGTGAGTTTGTGGCTCTCGACAGATCGGCTTCATCACTCGAGTGCGGTGCGGCTACTAGCACCAGGCACACAACCCAACCCAACACAACCCACACAATAAAAACATGAGAAAAAAAAACGTTTTCATGCCAGTCATCTGGGATATGACGATCGCCACCCACGAAGAGCTCCATTCGTCCACAAGGATATCTTCCTCGATCGATCGGTGCTTGGCGTTCTGTAGTCGGAGGCTCGATCCGGAGTTGCTGACTGTATATTCACCGACGCTCGAATCGGACCCGATAGACGATCCCATCGGATTGTACAAAGCGAAACAAAGCGAAACGAAACAACATGAAACGAAATACAGCGGAAACGGACTCGGTGCTTCGTGAATTGCGCTTTCTCCGTCGGGTGCAGATACAAAATCGCTTTCTTCTGCTTCCGCTTTCGTTTTTTCTGTTTGCTTCATGTTGTGGGTTGTCTTCTTTTGCTTTTGCGATTTCCGCTTTTCCTTTTGTTTTGTTTCGATTTCACCGTCGCCTTCTTCTCGTCCGCTTTGAATTTCAAACCGACTGCACACGAAAAAAAGCGCATATCCCGACGGCGTATTGCTTGGATCCGTCCATAGAAAAACCACATATACACTCAAAAAGACAAAGAGACAAAGAGCTCTTCGCGCCAGACAAGCTCCCGCAAGCACCACGCTCCACGCTTCACGCTCGGATCGTTATCTCTCGCTTCTCTGCTTCTCTGCTTCTCTGCTTCTCTGCTTCTCTGCGCCAGTGCGAGCAGAAGCCACCAAGACGCCACTACTTCCAACAGCGACACCAAACAACAACAGATATGGTGCGCACGTCCGTCGATTGGATCATGCTCAACCCATCCGCCGCCACGGTCACGCCGCTGTCGCCGTCGCCGTCGCTGTCGCTGACGCTGCCGTCGCTTCCACGCAGCGAGCACATCGCCATCACGGTCGATGCAGCCGCCACCGCCACCGCCAAGACGCTGTCGAACTCGGACACCGCGCATCGCACAAACGACACAGATGCCGACAAGGGCACCACCACCACCAAGAACAACAACAACAACAACAACAACATCAACAGCAGCACCAGCGACTCGCTCTTCGTGCCAGTGATCCAAGCCGCCACCGCCACCAAGCAACAGCTCCTGGCTCTGCTGTCCTGGATCGGAGACGCCATCACGGCGCTCTTTCGACCTCGTGACGAGTCGAACGACGCCTCCGCGAACAACGACAACAACAGCAACAACCAACACAACGACCACGACACGAGCAGCTCCATCAAGCACGACAATGGCGATGGTGACGACTGCAAGACCAACATGCGCCAAGACAACAACGGTGGCAGCGTCGACCACATCGCCATTGTCGTCGATTTGGACTCGGCCTCGGCCTCGGACTCGTATGCCGACTCGGACTCATATGCCGACTCGGACTCGGACAAACCGAAGGAAAAGCTGAACGATCGCCAAGCACCCACACCAACCGCCGCTCGTGTCGCACAAGAGACAGAGACCGCTCGCGTTGTCGACCCAACCAGCGCTTCGTCCGTCCCAGCGCCGTCGATAACTCAAGCACAAGCGCGTGCGCAATATCTCGCTGTCGTCGCGTCGGCATCACCAGCACCAGCACCCGCACCAGCACCAACCGATGCAGCTTCGCCGAAAGAACAGAAGACGATGACGACCACCACGGTCAAGAAGGCGATCAACACGGTCAAGCCGGAGACGACCACGACGACCACGACGACGAAGACGATGGCAACGACGGCGATCGACACCGCCACAGCACCAACAAACACGTCCACATCCACGTCCACGTCCACGTCCACGTCGACGATCGCGTCCGCTTGCAGAATCACCAGCACCACGACTACCAACAACAACCAGCTCCTCGCTACCGCCAAAGACATCGCGACACCCACAGAGAAAGCCAAGGCATTCATCGCGCACGCACGAGCAAACTCCACGACACCCATTCGTCTCGTCACGCTCAAGCTTGATGGCCTCTGCACTGGCACTAGCACTGGCAAACGATACATCAACTACTTGCCAGCGCCTGAGCTTTCGCACGACAGCCTTCTTCGCCAGCACGTCTGCGACTGTGACGAGTGTCCGTTCGTGTCGACGATCACGGAGCACGTCGCGCTGGCGCTGGCGAACGCATCAAGTCGCCGCGGCGGGTGTGGATCCGTCGCCCGCGGCATCAACGACAGCGACGACACCAGCAACGACACGCCGCTCACGCTCAGCGAGAGCCTCGCGGTCTGGCGGATCCTGCGAGCGCTCGCCGTCTATAACGAGACGCGAGCGCCGCGCCGCACCGACGTCGCCTTCGTCACGCGCACGCTCCGTCGTTGCGCCAACGTCTCGGAGCGCGCCTTCGAGTGCCTCGTGGCCTCGGGCTGCTTCGATGACGTCTAGTCAGTGACGTCTAGTCATCCGTTGTGCTTGTGCTGCGCTGTCTGTCTGTGTCCATGTCTTCCTTGTTGATTTCTGTCTCTTTTTGTTTTTGTTGTCTTCAATGCAACCAACTACGAGTACAAGTGTGTGTTGCGTGAGTGAGTCGTCGTCGCAGAGTTGCGTCATCTTCATCGCATCGTGCCCACGGCAGAAGGAAAGCTCTACTTACATAGATCGATCGTTTCAATTTCTGCTTCCTGCATCTTGTGTCGCTTTGCTCGGCGTCGTTCGTGGGGTGCGGCGCCGTGGCAGACGGATAGAACGGCGGATGAGTCGACCATGGACTGCGTGGCTCGCAGACAGACTCTCCCGTGCAGACAGACTCTCGAGTGCTGCTGCTACTGGCATCAGCAACCAGCGACGATCCCGAGCGGAGAACCGAAGGAAGACACGCGTGTTGGTGTGCGTCGAGCGACGGTCGTGAGCCTCACTCACCTCACCTCACCTCACCTCACCTCACCTCACCTCACCTCACCTCACCTCACCTCACCTCACCTCACGCCGTTGCCATTGCCATTGCCGCTTCCATGATCGATCAAGTCGTCTGTCGTCTCCTGACTCAGGAGTCCTGAGCTGAGCCGTTGTTGGTCGCTTGATGTGGGTCTCTGTCTGATTGGCTTCGTTTTCGGGACCAGTCTGGCTGTCCTCCACTGCTCCCTCGCACACCCAAGTCAATCGGCAGAAGCAGTCGGCGCCACGTTGACAGCGCAAGCAGAGAGCGCCGTGAGTTGGTGCGTTCGGCATTGGTCGCTGCTCAGAAGAGTACCGCCAGAGCCATGCAAACATCCATTCCAACACGCGCCAGCGTCTGACGTAGCACTCGCACGATCAAGAACGAGAACGAGGTTGGAGGTTGGAGGCTGGAGGTTGGAGCTTGAAGGGTCGCACACGGGTCATGGGGGTCATGGGCCATATGGGCCATGGGGGTCATGGGTCATCGGGGTCATGGGTCATGGGTCATGGATCATGGGTGCGCTTCATGTGGACAGAAGGTGGAAGGAAGGTCCCGCAGTTTGTCTGTCTGCCTCTATTAGCTGATCTGAGACTTCGAGTGCAGCTCCAGTGTGGACCACATACGATGCATCGGTTTCCACAGGGTTGCCGCTCGACACCAAGTTGATGTCACCAACACCGACGACCATCATGACCATGGCCTGCGTTCCCCACTCGCTATCTATCTATATGTCTGTCTGTCTGTCTGTCTGTCTGTCTGTCTAGCTGTGTGGCTCTCGACTCGTAGCTAGTCGACATGAAGCCGTGGACGACAGTCGATGGTCGCGTTCTGCTGGCTCCGCTGTGATGCTGGCAAGAGAACCTTCCAGATCAACCGAGTGGGAGTGTCAGACGACGCGACGCGACTCGACTGATGGGCGATGACTCGGAGTTCAGCTCGGCTCCTGTCGCGTGAGGTCAGGTCGCTGTGGTCTGTGACATTTGAACGTTTGCTTTGCGCGCGCATTGGACTCGGTGTGTGTTCACTTTCGGATCTTCCTCCGCCGCCGCAGAGAACGACCGCAAGTACCACGTACGAATCCACCAGCGCATCGATTAATCGATCGATTGACTGATTCACTCGCTGCCCAAGCCAACATGTCGACCGCCAGCACCACCGCCATGACGATGACTGCGATGTATGTGCGCCCAGAGGAGGCGCAGCGCATGGTCGATGACGCCAAGAAGCAGACGGTCGCTGTCGTCGCCGACTTTCGCCGCGCGATGGCTCCGTCGCCCTCGCCCGCGCAACCAACGCCAACATCAGCGCCATCGCTCACGCTGGTCGAGATCGAGCAGGAGGCTCTCAAGCTGGAGGCCAGCATCGACGGCATTCTCCAGCGCCTCGGAGACGCGCTCGTCGGCGTCGCCCGAGCCAACGCGACGCTGGAGCAGCAGTGCTGCCCCCGTCGTGAAGCGACCGATGTGGCTGTCGCCATGGAAGCCGACGCCGAAGAAGCCGACAGTCGTTCTGCAGTCCGCCCGAGTCCGAGCGAGAGGTCGAATCCCCGTCCAAGCGCGAGCGCACCAGCCGCCAGCGTCGATGCTCCCACCGCCGCCTCCGCCTCCGCCTTTGCCGCCACCACTGGCAGCCGCCGCTGCAGCAGCAGCGCTCAAATGCCACGAGCGACTGCTGGCCGTCGCGCGCCGGTCTCTGCCCGCGCGCCTACGACTGCTTCTGCTGCTGCTGCCGTCCCAAATCGGGACCATCAAGATCAACAACATGGTCGAGAAAGTGCAGCACCAACATCGACCTTTTCCGAGTCTCGGCGTCGGCCTCGGACACGCTCTCGATCGTGGTCGACAAGTCGAGTCGTCGCCACCGGATGGGATGCCAACGGACGTCGAATCCGTGCTGCTGCTCCTCCTCCTGCTGCTCCTACTGCTGCTGCTGCGCCAACGCCAGCGCCAGCGCCCGCGCCATCGACCACCGTTGATGGCTCGCCGTTCTCTGTGTCCGAGCGGCCAGCAACGGGAGGAGCCAGTAGCAGCGTCAGCGCCAGCAGAGCGCAAACTTCGAGCTCTCCGACGGCTCCGACGGTCTCGTCGACACCATTGTCGGTGGCCGCGTCCGCGTCCGCGTCCGCGTCAAGACAACTCACGCCGTTGGCGTCCAACCGACGAGCACCACCACCGCCAGCAGCACCAGGAGCGGCAGCAACAACACGAGCGCAGACAGCAACGCGAGTGCAGAGAGCAACACGAGGGTCATCGAGGTCTGTCGCGGCGACGCCGGCGATGAATGGAAATACGAATACCACGACGCTGACGTCGACATCGCCAAGCGCGCCATCGCGACCGTCAAGGTCAAACAACCGCTCCAACACCCGATCGAGTTCTCGCACCAACGTCCGTCGGTCGACGTCGGTGTCGGTGTTGACGTTGTCACCACCACAGTCACCGCCACAGACATTGACATTGACGCCACAGACGTTGACATTGACGCCAAGCCCCGAGCAGCGGCACCCTCGCCCGAGCTCGCGTCCCGATGTTTCGTCCTCCTGTCTCGAGTGCCGTCGCCGTGGATGGAAGTGTATCAAGCACATGCACATGGCGACGTCCAAGCCACGCTCACCCCGGTCGCCTGCAGCATCACCATCTCCGCCATCATCATCATCATCATCATCATCATCATCATCCTCCACGACGATGGAGGGCACTGTGGACTCGTCCCCGCGACACACATCGGTCGACACGACGTCTGCACGTTCTCCGCCTGCTCAGGTCGCTCTGCTAGAAGCAGTCATCGTCGAGACGGATGTGCTTCCTACTCGCGTGGAAGAACCTGCAGCTCAAGTCCAAGCGTCTGTCGCGCCAGTGGTCGAGTCCGAGCCTTCACTGCAAAACGAAGTCAAGCCAACGACCGTCTCTGACGATGGTGGTGAGGTCGCAGAAAATGTGGCCTCCTGTGTAGTCGTCGTGGCAGCAGCAGCAGCAGAAGAAGAAGAAGAAGCCCGACAACAAGACGAAGAAGACGAGGACGAAGCGAAAGAAGACGGTATGCACTCGCCAGCACCTGCCGTCCAAGTCAACGACGACCGCATGAGCTGGTCGTCAGCGTCGGGACCGTCTTCGCCATCGCCGTCGCCATTGGCGTCGGTTTTGCCTTCCAGCCGGGCTCTTCCTCTGCGACGGCCGGTCACCTGTCGTCGTGCGACCGCGTGCGATTCTGACTGTGCGTGGAGACAATGGGCCGATGAGGACCCGGTGACTGGCGCGCTCATCTTCGGCTAGAGGCAATCCAGCAGTCTGTCAGACAGTCAGTCAGCGAACGGAGATGAGAACGAAAAGGACTGCCACAACAAGAGAGGTGAAGACGGAGACAAAGACGGAGAAGAGAAGAAGATGATGATGGAGATAAAGGAGGAGGACAAGGTCAAGGACAAGGTGGAAAAAAAAAGAAGAAGAGGAATTGGCGAAGAAGAACGCCGACGAAGACGGAGAAGTAGCAGAAGAAGGAGCAGCAGCAAAAGACGAAGAAGAAGAAGAAGAAGAAGAAGAAGAACGTCAGCCACGAGCCTCCCCCCCCGTCCGTCGCATCCGATCGATTCCAGATCCTGCCGCCATCCCTCACCATTCGACGCCACACCACGTCATGCGACGCCTAGACGTACGATTGCAACAGCCATCAGCCTACAGCTCACAGCCGACAGCCGACAGCCGACAGCCAACAGCCAAGAGCCAACAGCCAACAGTCAGGAGCCGACTTTGACAGCGATTACGACATCGATGGGCTCTCCAGATCATCGCGCGCTGTCTCGACCGACGCCGTATCCGTTCTCCTGTCTTCCTCATTACGAAGTCAGGGTATGTGGTCGGAGTCTGGTCGAGCAGCGTACTGCCTTGTCATCATTTCGACAAGGATCTGGAGTGGACGAGCGATCAAACGCCCAAGAAGCGAACGGCAAACACATAGGCAAAGGCAAATACAAGTCAAAGGCAACGGCAATGGCAAATACATGACAAAGGCAAAGGCAAAGGCAAAGGCAAAGGCAAAGGCAAAGGCAAAGGCAAAGGCAAAGGCAAAGGCAAAGGCAAAGGCAAAGGCAAAGGCAAAGGCAAAGGCAAAGGCAAAGGCAAAGGCAAAGAAAAAGGCAAAGAGACAGACAGAGACAAGGTGACAAAGTCAAAGGCTGACCAAGACAGAGGCTGACGGAGATGCAAGACGAAGTCGTCGATGGAGCTATGCAGCTCAGAAGTGGGCAACCCATCAACGCATCAACGCTGCGGATGCTGGACGACGATGTCTTTGGATGAGGTCACTTCGCAAACAGTCACCGTGGCTGATAAAGGCGACAAGCGATGAGCTAGCTGACATTGTACTGTAGAAGCAAGGTGTGGCAGACGAGAGATCATCCGCGTGGCATGATGATACGAGCGTTGTCTGAAGCAGAGGTCTTGCGTTGAGACGCAGAGACGACGACACGACGTTGTGAGCATTATACAGTTCGTTGTTTACTCTCTTCCTCATTCCTTCATTCACGCCATCCTTCCCTCCGTCACTCGATCACTCAATCACTCACTGACTCAATGGTCGACTACTCAACGGTCTCTCTGTCTCACAAGAACACAAGTGACTGCCTGCAGTCGCAGCAATAGCTACACCCCTGCATGCAGCGGTCGGCCTCTATTCGCTTCGCACGTCTCACCTCACTCACCACTGTCGTCGAGGCAGCGAGGCAGAGCGCCTCGTGACTTGGTCTGTTCGTCCCTCGACGTCGTGGAGACGAGCGCCGCTGCCGATCGAGTTATCCATCCGTCGATACCAATCCTTGCCAACGTCTGCCATGGCGACGGACGATCCTTTCACCAAAGGCAACGAGAGTCATTGCAGTGCACGGATAACAAACACCGGACAACACACGCTGGACACCGGACACCGGACGCTGGACTCGAGATGCCGGGCACCGACACTGGACACCAGATACTGGACGCTGGACGCTGAACGCTGAACTTCAGATGCCGGAAACCGGACACTCGACACGCGACATTGGATACACGGCATCCGACATTGGTCACGGACCACGGAGTCACGCTCGAAAATTTCGATCCAATGCGACGGTTTCAGCGGCTTCCAGCAACATTGACACGGTTCCCAAAGACGGATGCAAGATGCACATTCGAAACGTTGGGTGCGCACCGACCATCCAAGCGACAGGTCGAGCGCTGACACCCACATGAACGACGCACGACACATGACACACGACGCACGACACTCGACATTCGACATTCGACACTCGACATTGCCGTTTGTGAGTTTGTGGCTCTCGACAGATCGGCTTCATCACTCGAGTGCGGTGCGGCAACTAGCACCAGGCACACAACCCAACCCAGCCCACACAATAAAAAAATGAAAAAAAATAACGTTTTCATGCCAGTCATCTGGGATATGACGCTCGCCACCCACGAAGAGCTCCATTCGTCCACAAGGATATCTTCCTCGATCGATCGGTGCTTGGCGTTCTGTAGTCGGAGGCTCGATCCGGAGTTGCTGACTGTATATTCACCGACGCTCGAATCGGACCCGATAGACGATCCCATCGGATTGTACAAAGTGAAGCAACGCGAAACGAAACAAAATGAAACGAAATACAGCGGAAACGGACTCGGTGCTTCGTGAATTGCGCTTTCTCCGTCGGGTGCACATACAAAATCGCTTTCTTGTTTTCTTCTGCTTCCGCTTTCGCTTTTTCTGTTTGCTTCATGTTGTGGGTTTTCTTCTTTTGCTTTTGCGATTTCCGCTTTTCCTTTTGTTTTGTTTTGATTTCACCGTCGCCTTCTTCTCGTCCGCTTTGAATTTCAAACCGACTGCACACGAAAAAAAGCGCATATCCCGACGGCGTATTGCTTGGATCCGTCCATACAAAAACCACATATACACTCAAAAAGACAAAGAGACAAAGAGCTCTTCGCGCCAGACAAGCACCACGCCCCACGCTCCACGCTTCACGCTCGGATCGTTATCTCTCGCTTCTCTGCTTCTCTGCTTCTCTGCTTCACTACGAGCAGAAGCCACCAAGACGCCACTACTTCCAACAGCGACACCAAACAACAACAGATATGGTGCGCACGTCAGTCGATTGGATCATGCTCAACCCATCCGCCGCCACGGTCACGCCGCTGTCGCTGTCGCCGTCGCTGTCGCTGTCGCTGCCGTCGCTTCCACGCAGCGAGCACATCGCCATCACGGTCGATGCAGCCGCCACCGCCACCGCCACCGCCAAGACGCTGTTGAACTCGGACACCGCGCATCGCACAAACGACACAGATGCCGCCAAGGGCACCACCACCACCAAGAACAACAACATCAACAGCAGCAGCAGCGACTCGCTCTTCATGCCAGTGATCCAAGCCGCCACCGCCACCAAGCAACAGCTCCTGGCTCTGCTGTCCTGGATCGGAGACGCCATCACGGCGCTCTTTCGACCTCGTGACGAGTCGAACGACGCCTCCGCGAACAACGACAACAACAGCAACAACCAACACAACGACCACGACACGAGCAGCTCCACCAAGCACGACAATGGCGATGATGACGACTGCAAGACCAACATGCGCCAAGACAACAACGGTGGCAGCGTCGACCACATCGCCATTGTTGTCGATTTGGACGCGGACGCGGACGCGGACTCGGACTCGGACTCGTATGCCGACTCGGACTCGGACAAACCGAAGGAAAAGCTGAACGATCGCCAAGCACCCACACCAACTGGCGCTCGTGTCGCACAAGAGACAGAGACCGCTCGCGTTGTCGACCCAACCAGCGCTTCGTCCGTCCCAGCGCCGTCGACAACTCAAGCACAAGCGCGTGCGCAATATCTCGCTGTCGTCGCGTCGGCATCACCAGCACCAGCACCCGCACCAGCACCAACCGATGCAGCTTCGCCGAAAGAACAGAAGACGATGACGACCACCACGGTCAAGAAGGCGATCAACACGGTCAAGCCGGAGACGACCACGATGGCCAAGACGACGAAGACGATGGCAACGACGGCGATCGACACCGTCACAGCACCAACAAACACGTCCACATCTACGTCCACGTCGACGCCGACGATCGCGTCCGCTTGCAGAATCACCAGCACCACGACTACCAACAACAACCAGCTGCGCGCCACCACCAAAGACATCGCGACACCCACAGAGAAAGCCAAGGCATTCATCGCGCACGCGCGAGCAAACTCCACGACACCCATTCGTCTCGTCACGCTCAAGCTTGATGGCCACTGCACTGGCACTAGCACTCGCAAACGGCACATCAACCACTTGCCAGCGCCTGAGCTTTCGCACAACAGCCTTTTTCGCCAGTACGTCTGCGACTGTGACGAGTGTCCGTTCGTGTCGACGATCACGGAGCACGTCGCGCTGGCGCTGGCGAACGCATCAAGTCGCCGCGGCAGGTGTGCATCCGACGCCCGCGGCATCAACGACAGCGACGACACCAGCAACGACACGCCGCTCACGCTCAGCGAGAGCCTCGCGGTCTGGCGGATCCTGCGAGCGCTCGCCGTCTATAACGAGACGCGAGCGCCGCGCCGCACCGACGTCGCCTTCGTCACGCGCACGCTCCGTCGTTGCGCCAACGTCTCGGAGCGCGCCTTCGAGTGCCTCGTGGCCTCGGGCTGCTTCGATGACGTCTAGTCAGTGACGTCTAGTCAGTCGGTCACTCGTCCGTTGTGCTTTGTGCTGCGCTGTCTGTCTGTGTCCATGTCTTCCTTGTTGATTTCTGTCTCTTTTTGTTTTTGTTTTCTTCAATGCAACCAACTACAAGTACAAGTGTGTGTTGCGTGAGTGAGTCGTCGTCGCAGAGTTGCGTCATCTTCATCGCATCGTGCCCATGGCAGAAGGAAAGCTCTACTTACATAGATCGATCGTTTCAATTTCTGCTTCCTGCATCTTGTGTCGCTTTGCTCGGCGTCGTTCGTGGGGTGCGGCGCCGTGGCAGACGGATAGAACGGCGGATGAGTCGACCATGGACTGCGTGGCTCGCAGACAGACTCTCCCGTGCAGACAGACTCTCGAGTGCTGCTGCTACTGGCATCAGCAACCAGCGACGATACCGAGCGGAAAACCGAAGGAAGACACGCGTGTTGACGTTGGTGTGCGTCGAGCGACGGTTGTGAGCCTCACCTCACCTCACCTCACCTCACCTCACCTCACCTCACCTCACCTCACCTCACCTCACCTCACGCCATTGCCATTGCCATTGCCGCTTCCATGATCGATCAAGTCGTCTGTCGTCTCCTGACTCAGGAGTCCTGAGCTGAGCCGTTGTTGGTCGCTTGATGTGGGTATCTGTCTGATTGGCTTCGTTTTCGGGACCAGTCTGGCGAATGCGAGGCCACATTCTACTGTCGTCCACTGCTCCCTCGCACACCCAAGTCAATCGGCAGATCTGACGTTGACAGCGCAAGCAGAGAGCGCCGTGAGTTGGTGCGTTCGGCATTGGTCGCTGCTCAGACGAGTACCGCCAGAGCCATCCAAACATCCATTCCAACACGCGCCAGCGTCTGACGTAGCACTCGCACGATCAAGAACGAGAACGAGGTTGGAGGCTGGAGGCTTGAAGGGTCGCACACGGGTCATGGGGGTCATGGGTCATGGGTTATGCGGGTCATGGGCCACGGGTGCGCTTCATGTGGACGGAAGGTGGAAGGAAGGTCCCGCAGTTTGTCTGTCTGCTGTCTGCCTCTGTTGGCTGATCCGAGACTTCGAGTGCAGCTCCAGTGTGGACCACATACGATACATCGGTTTCGACAGGGTTGCCGGCACCAAGTTGATGTCACCAACACCGACGACCATCATGACCATGGCCTGCGTTCCCCACTCGCTATCTATCTATATGTCTGTCTATCTGTCTATCTGTCTGTGTGGCTCTCGACTCGTAGCTAGTCGACATGAAGCCGTGGACGACAGTCGATGCTCGCGTTCTGCTGGCTCCGCTGTGGCGCTGGCAAGAGAACCTTCCACATCGACCGAGTGTCACTGAGTCAGACGACGCGACGCGACTCGACTGATGGGCGATGACTCGAAGTTCAGCTCGGCTCCTGTCGCGTGAGGTCAGGTCGCTGTGGTCTGTGACATTTGAACGTTTGCTTTGCGCGCGCATTCGACTCGGTGTGTGTTCACTTTCGGATCTTCCTCCGCCGCCGCAGAGAACGACCGCAAGTACCACGTACGAATCCACCAGCGCATCATTAATCGATCGATTGACTGATTCACTCGCTGCCCAAGTCAACATGTCGACCGACAGCACCACCGCCATGACAATGACTGCGATGTATGTGCGCCCAGAGGAGGCGCAGCGCATGGTCGACGACGCCAAGAAGCAGTGCGTCGCGGCCGTCGCCAACTTTCGCTGCGCGATGGCTCCGTCGCCCGCGCAACCAACGCCAACATCAGCGCCATCGCTCACGCTGGTCGAGATCGAGCAGGAGGCTCTCAAGCTGGAGGCCAGCATCGACGGCATTCTCCAGCGCCTCGGAGACGCGCTCGTTGGTGTCGCCCGAGCCAACGCGACGCTGGAGCAGCAGTGCTGCCTCCGCCGTGAAGCGACCGATGTTGCTGTCGCCATGGAAGCCGACGCCGAAGAAGCCGACGGTCGTTCTGCAGTCCGCCCGAGTCCGAGCGCGCGGTCGAATCCCCGTCCAAGCGCGAGCGCAACAGCCGCCAGCGTCGTTGCTCCCACCGCCGCCTCCGCCTCCGCCTTTGCCGCCACCACTGGCAGCCGCCGCTGCAGCAGCAGCGCTCAAATGCCACGAGCGACTGCTGGCCGTCGCGCGCCGGTCTCTGCCCGCGCCCCGACGACTGATTCTGCTGCTGCTGCCGTCCCAAATCGGGACCATCAAGATCAACAACATGGTCGAGAAAGTGCAGCACCGACATCGACCTTTTCCGAGTCTCGGCGTCGGCCTCAGACGCGCTCTCGATCGCGGTCGACAAGTCGAGTCGTCCCCACTGGATGGGATGCCAATGGACGTCGAATCCGTGCTGCTGCTGCTGCTCCTACTGCTGCTGCTGCGCCAACGCCATCGACCACCGTTGATGGCTCGCCGCTCTCTGTGTCCGAGCGGCCAGCAACGGGAGGAGCCACTAGCAGCGTTAGCGCCAGCAGAGCGCAAACTACGAGCTCTTCGACGGCTCCGACGGTCTCGTCGACACCATTGTCGGTGGCCGCGTCCGCGTCCGCGTCAAGACAACTCACGCCGTTGGCGTCCAACCGACGAGCACCACCTCCGCCAGCAGCACCAGGAGCGGCAGCAACAACACGAGCGCAGACAGCACCACGAGAGCAGACAGCAACACGAGGGTCATCGAGGTCTGTCGCGGCGACGCCGGCGATGAATGGAAATACGAATACCACGACGCTGACGTCGAAATCGCCAAGCGCGCCATCGCGACCGTCAAGGTCAAGCAACCGCTCCAACACCCGATCGAGTTCTCGCACCAACGTCCGTCGGTCGACGTCGGTGTCGGTGTTGACGTTGTCACCACCACAGTCACCGTCACCGTCACCGTCACAGACATTGACGCCACAGACGTTGACGCCAAGCCCCGAGCAGCGGCACCCTCGCCCGAGCTCGCGTCCCGATGTTTCGTCCTCCTGTCTCGAGTGCCGTCGCCGTGGATGGAAGTGTATCAAGCACATGCACACGGCGACGTCCAAGCCACGCTCACCCCGGTCGCCTGCAGCATCACCATCTTCGCCATCATCATCATCATCATCATCATCATCATCATCCTCCACGACGATGGAGGGCACTGTGGACTCGTCCCCGCGACACACATCGGTCGACACGACGTCTGCACGTTCTCCGTCTGTTCAGGTCGCTCTGCTAGAAGCAGTCATCGTCGATACGGAAGTGCTTCCTACTCGCGTGGAAGAACCTGCAGCTCAAGTCCAAGCGTCTGTCGCGCCCGTGGTCGAGTCCCAGCATTCACTGCAAGACGAAGTCAAGCCCACGACCGTCTCTGATGATGGTGGTGAGGTCGCAGAAAATGTGGCCTCCTCTGTAGTCGTCGTGGCAGCAGCAGTAGCAGCAGCAGCAGAAGTAGAAGTAGAAGAAGAAGAAACCCGACAACAAGACGAAGAAGACGAGGACGAAGCGAAAGAAGACGGTATGCACTCGCCAGCACCTGCCGTCCAAGTCAACGACGACCGCATGAGCTGGTCATCAGCGTCGCGACCGTCTTCGCCATCGCCGTCGCCATTGGCGTCGGTATTGCCTTCCAGCCAGGCTCTTCCTCTGCGATGACCGGTCACGTGTGGTCGCGTGGCCGCGTGCGATTCTGACTGTGCGTGGAGACAATGGGCCGATGAGGACCCCGTGACTGGCGCGCTCATCTTCGGCTAGAGGCAATCCAGCAGTCTGTCAGACAGTCAGTCAGCGAACGGAGATGAGAACGAAAAGGACTGCCACAACAAGAGAGGCGAAGACGGAGACAAAGAAGGAGAAGACAAGAAGATGATGATGCGGATAAAGGAAGAGGACAAGGACAAGGACAAGGAGGAGCAAGAGGAAGAGGAGTTGGCGAAGAAGAACGCCAACGATGACGGATAAGTAGCAGAAGAAGGAGCATCAGCAGCAAAAGACGAAGAAGAAGAAGAACGTCAGCCACGAACCCCCCGCGTCCGTCGCATCCGATCGATTCCAGATCCTGCCACCATCCCTCACCATTCGACGCCACACCACGTCATGCCACGCCTAGACGTACGATTGCAACAGCCATCAGCCGACAGCCAACAGCCAACAGCCAACAGTCAGGAGCCGACTTTGACAGCGATTATGACATCGATGGGCTCTCCAGATCATCGCGCGCTGTCTCGATCGACGCCGTATCCGTTCTCCTGTCTTCCTCATTACGAAGTCAGGGTCTGTGGTCGGAGTCTGGTCGAGCAGCGTACTGCCTTGTCATCATTTCGACAAGGATCTGGAGTGAACGAGCGATCAAACGCCCTAGAAGCGAACGGCAAACACACTGGCAAAGGCAAATACAAGTCAAAGGCAACGGCAATGGCAAATACATGACAAAGGCAAAGCCGAAGAGGCAAAGGCACATGACAAAGGCAAAGAGCAAAGGCAAAGGCAGAGACAAAGCAGAGACAGGCAGAGACAAAGGTGAAGGCAAAGTCAAAAGGCAAAGAAAGACCAAGACAGAGGCTGACGGAGTTGCAAGACGAAGTCGTCGATGGAGCTATGCAGCTCAGAAGTGGGCAACCCATCAACGCATCAACGCTGCGGATGCTGGACGACGATGTCTTTGGATGAGGTCACTTCGCAAACAGTCACCGTGGCTGATGAAGGCGACAAGCGATGAGCTAGCTGACATTGTACTGTAGAAGCACGGTGTGGCAGACGAGAGATCATGCGCGTGGCATAATGATACGAGCGTTGTCTGAAGCAGAGGTCTTGCGTTGAGACACAGAGACGACGACACGACGTTGTGAGAATTATACAGTTCGTTGTTTACTCTCTTCCTCATTCCTTCATTCACGCCCTCACTCCCTCCGTCACTCGATCACTCAATCACTCATTGACTCACTGACTCACTGGTCGACTACTCAACGGTCTCTCTGTCTCACAAGAACACAAGTGACAGCCAGCAGTCGCAGCAATAGCAACACCACTGCATGCAGCGGTCGGTCTGGGCACCGGACACTGGACTTCAGATGCCGGACACCGGACGCTGGACTCGAGATGCGGGCACCGGATACTGGACTTCAGATACCGGACGCTGGACGCTGGACCTCAGATGCCGGAAACCGGACACTCGACACGCGACATTGGATACACGGCATCCGGCATTGGACTGGGACCACGGAGTCACGCTCGAAATTTCGATCCAAAGCGACGGTTTCAGCGGCTTCCAGCACCATTGACACGGTTCCCAAAGACGGATGCAAGATGCACATTCGAAACGTTGGGTGCGCACCGACCGTCCAAGCGACAGGTCGAGCGATGACACCCACATGAACGACACACGACACACGACGCACGACGCACGACGCACGACGCACGACGCACGAGACTCGACACTCGACATTGCCACAGTTTGTGGCTCTCGACAGATCGGCTTCATCACTCGCGTGCGGTGCGGCAACTAGCACCAGGCACCAAACACAACACCCACCAAAAATAATATGAAAAAAATCAAAACGTTTTCGTGCCAGTCGTCTGGGATATGACGCTCGCCGCCCACGAAGAGCTCCTTTCGTCCACAAGGATATCTTCCTCGATCGATCGGTGCTTGGCGTTCTGTAGTCGGAGGCTCGATCCGGAGTTGCTGACTGTATATTCACCGACGCTCGAATCGGACCCGATAGACGATCCGATCGGATTGTACAAAGCGAAGCAAAGCGAAACGAAACAAAATGAAACGAAATACAGCGGAAACGGACTCGGTGCTTCGTGAATTGCGCTTTCTCCGTCGGGTGCACATACAAAATCGCTTTCTTCTGCTTCCGCTTTCGCTTTTTCTGTTTGCTTCATGTTGTAGGTTTTCTTCTTTTGCTTTTGCGATTTCCGCTTTTCCTTTTGTTTTGTTTTGATTTCACCGTCGCCTTCTTCTCGTCCGCTTTGAATTTCAAACCGACTGCACACGAAAAAAAGCGCATATCCCGACGGCGTATTGCTTGGATCCGTCCATACAAAAACCACATATACACTCAAACAGACAAAGAGACAAAGAGCTCTTCGCGCCAGACAAGCTCCCGCAAGCACCACGCTCCACGCTTCACGCTCGGATCGTTATCTCTCGCTTCTCTGCTTCTCTGCTTCTCTGCTTCTCTGCTTCTCTGCTTCTCTGCGCCAGTGCGAGCAGAAGCCACCAAGACGCCACTACTTCCAACAGCGACACCAAACAACAACAGATATGGTGCGCACGTCCGTCGATTGGATCATGCTCAACCCATCCGCCGCCACGGTCACGCCGCTGTCGCCGTCGCCGTCGCTGTCGCTGACGCTGCCGTCGCTTTCACGCAGCGAGCACATCGCCATCACGGTCGATGCAGCAGCCACCGCCACCGCCAAGACGCTGTCGAACTCGGACACCGCGCATCGCACAAACGACACAGATGCCGACAAGGGCACCACCACCACCAAGAACAACAACAACAACAACAACAGCAGCAGCAGCGACTCGCTCTTCATGCCAGTGATCCAAGCAGCCACCGCCACCAAGCAACAGCTCCTGGCTCTGCTGTCCTGGATCGGAGACGCCATCACGGCGCTCTTTCGACCTCGTGACGAGTCGAACGACGCCTTCGCGAACAACGACAACAACAGCAACAACCAACACAACGACCACGACACGAGCAGCTCCATCAAGCACGACAATGGCGATGGTGACGACTGCAAGACCAACATGCGCCAAGACAACAACGGTGGCAGCGTCGACCTTATCGCCATTGTCGTCGATTTGGACTCGAACTCGGCCTCGGCCTCGGACTCGTATGCCGACTCGGACTCGGACAAACCGAAGGAAAAGCTGAACGATCGCCAAGCACCCACACCAACTGCCGCTCGTGTCGCACAAGAGACAGACACCGCTCGCGTTGTCGACCCAACCAGCGCTTCGTCCGTCCCAGCGCCGTCGATAACTCAAGCACAAGCGCGTGCGCAATATCTCGCTGTCGTCGCGTCGGCATCACCAGCACCAGCACCCGCACCAGCACCAACCGATGCAGCTTCGCCGAAAGAACAGAAGACGATGACGACCACCACGGTCAAGAAGGCGATCAACACGGTCAAGCCGGAGACGACCACGACGGCCACGACGACGAAGACGATGGCAACGACGGCGATCGACACCGCCACAGCACCAACAAACACGTCCACATCCACGTCCACGTCCACGTCCACGTCGACGATCGCGTCCGCTTGCAGAATCACCAGCACCACGACTACCAACAACAACCAGCTCCTCGCTACCGCCAAAGACATCGCGACACCCACAGAGAAAGCCAAGGCATTCATCGCGCACGCACGAGCAAACTCCACGACACCCATTCGTCTCGTCACGCTCAAGCTTGATGGCCTCTGCACTGGCACTAGCACTGGCAAACGATACATCAACTACTTGCCAGCGCCTGAGCTTTCGCACAACAGCCTTCTTCGCCAGCACGTCTGCGACTGTGACGAGTGTCCGTTCGTGTCGACGATCACGGAGCACGTCGCGCTGGCGCTGGCGTACGCATCAAGTCGCCGCGGCAGGTGTGGATCCGACGCCCGCGGCATCAACGACAGCGACGACACCAGCAACGACACGCCGCTCACGCTCAGCGAGAGCCTCGCGGTCTGGCGGATCCTGCGAGCGCTCGCCGTCTATAACGAGACGCGAGCGCCGCGCCGCACCGACGTCGCCTTCGTCACGCGCACGCTCCGTCGTTGCGCCAACGTCTCGGAGCGCGCCTTCGAGTGCCTCGTGGCCTCGGGCTGCTTCGATGACGTCTAGTCAGTGACGTCTAGTCAGTCGGTCACTCGTCCGTTGTGCTTTGTGCTGCGCTGTCTGTCTGTGTCCATGTCTTCCTTGTTGATTTCTGTCTCTTTTTGTTTTTGTTTTCTTCAATGCAACCAACTACAAGTACAAGTGTGTGTTGCGTGAGTGAGTCGTCGTCGCAGAGTTGCGTCATCTTCATCGCATCGTGACCATGGCAGAAGGAAAGCTCTACTTACACATATCGATCGCTTCGATTTCTGCTTCCTGCATCTTGTGTCGCTTTGCTCGGCGTCGTTCGTGGGGTGCGGCGCCGTGGCAGACGGATAGAACGGCGGATGAGTCGACCATGGACTGCGTGGCTCGCAGACAGACTCTCCAGTGCAGACAGACTCCCGAGTGCTGCTGCTACTGGCGTCAGCAACCAGCGACGATCCCGAGCGGAGAACCGAAGGAAGACACGCGTGTTGACGTTGGTGTGCGTCGAGCGACGGTCGTGAGCCTCACCTCACCTCACCTCACCTCTCCTCACGCCATTGCCATTGCCATTGCCGCTTCCATGATCGATCAAGTCGTCTGTCGTCTCCTGACTCAGGAGTCCTGAGCTGAGCCGTTGTTGGTCGCTTGATGTGGGTATCTGTCTGATTGGCTTCGTTTTCGGGACCAGTCTGGCGAATGCGAGGCCACATTCTACTGTCGTCCACTGCTCCCTCGCACACCCAAGTCAATCGGCAGATCTGACGTTGACAGCGCAAGCAGAGAGCGCCGTGAGTTGGTGCGTTCGGCATTGGTCGCTGCTCAGACGAGTACCGCCAGAGCCATCCAAACATCCATTCCAACACGCGCCAGCGTCTGACGTAGCACTCGCACGATCAAGAACGAGAACGAGGTTGGAGGCTGGAGGCTTGAAGGGTCGCACACGGGTCATGGGGGTCATGGGTCATGGAGGTCATGGGTTATGCGGGTCATGGGTCATGGGTGCGCTTCATGTGGACGGAAGGTGGAAGGAAGGTCCCGCAGTTTGTCTGTCTGCTGTCGGCTCTGTCGGCTGATCCGAGACTTCGAGTGCAGCTCCAGTGTGGACCACATACGATGCATCGGTTTCCACAGGGTTGCCGCTCGACACCAAGTTGATGTCACCAACACCGACGACCATCATATCATGACCATGGCCTGCGTTCCCCACTCGCTATCTATCTATATGTCTGTCTGTCTGTCTGTCTGTGTGGCTCTCGACTCGTAGCTAGTCGACATGAAGCCGTGGACGACAGTCGATGCTCGCGTTCTGCTGGCTCCGCTGTGATGCTGGCAAGAGAACCTTCCAGATCGACCGAGTGTCACTGAGTCAGACGAGCGACGCGACTCGACTGATGGGCGATGACTCGGAGTTCAGCTCGGCTCCTGTCGCGTGAGGTCAGGTCGCTGTGGTCTGTGACATTTGAACGTTTGCTTTGCGCGCGCATTCGACTCGGTGTGTGTTCACTTTCGGATCTTCCTCCGCCGCCGCAGAGAACGACCGCAAGTACCACGTACGAATCCACCAGCGCATCGATTAATCGATCGATTTACTGATTCACTCGCTGCCCAAGTCAACATGTCGACCGCCAGCACCACCGCCATGACAATGACTGCGATGTATGTGCGCCCAGAGGAGGCGCAGCGCATGGTCGATGACGCCAAGAAGCAGAAGGTCGCGGCCGTCGCCGACTTTCACCGCGCGATGGCTCCGTCGCCTGAGCAACCAACGCCAACATCAGCGCCATCGCTCTCGCTGGTCGAGATCGAGCAGGAGGCTCTCAAGCTGGAGGCCAGCATCGACGGCATTCTCCAGCGCCTCGGAGACGCGCTCGTCGGCGTCGCCCGAGCCAACGCGACGCTGGAGCAGCAGTGCTGCCCCCGTCGTGAAGCGACCGATGTGGCTGTCGCCATGGAAGCCGACACCGAAGAAGCCGACAGTCGTTCTGTGGTCCGCCCGAGTCCGAGCGCGAGGTCGAATCCCCGTCCAAGCGCGAGCGCAACAGCCGCCAGCGTCGATGCTCCCACCGCCGCCGCCGCCACTGCCTCCGCCGCCTTTACCGCCACCGCTGGCAGCCGCAGCAGAAGCACGAGCAGCAGCGCTCGAATGCTACGAGCGACTGCTGGCCGTCGCGCGCCGGTCTCTGCCCGCGCGCCTACGACTGCTGCTGCTGCTGCTGCCGTCCCAAATCGGGACCATCAAGATCAACAACATGGTCGAGAAAGTGCAGCACCAACATCGACCTTTTCCGAGTCTCGGCGTCGACCTCGGACACGCTCTCGATCGCGGTCGACAAGTCGAGTCGTCGCCACTGAATGGGATACCAACGGACGTCGCATCCGTGCTGCTGCTGCTACTGGAGGGTCATCGAGGTCTGTCGCGGCGACGCCGGCGATGAATGGAAATACGAATACCACGACGCTGACGCCGACATCGCCAAGCGCGCCATCGCGACCGTCAAGGTCAAGCAACCGCTCCAACACCCGATCGAGTTCTCGCACCAACGTCCGTCGGTCGACGTCGGTGTCGGTGTTGACGTTGTCACCATCACAGTCACCGTCACCGTCACCGTCACCGCCACAGACATTGACATTGACGCCACAGACGTTGACGCCAAGCCCCGAGCAGCGGCACCCTCGCCCGAGCTCGCGTCCCGATGTTTCGTCCTCCTGTCTCGAGTGCCGTCGCCGTGGATGGAAGTGTATCAAGCACATGCACACGGCGACGTCCAAGCCACGCTCACCCCGGTCGCCTGCAGCAGCGCCATCTTCGCCATCATCATCATCATCATCCTCCACGACGATGGAGGGCACTGTGGACTCGTCCCCGCGACACACATCGGTCGACACGACGTCTGCACGTTCTCCGTCTGCTCAGGTCGCTCTGCTAGAAGCAGTTATCGACGATACGGATGTGCTTCCTACTCGCGTGGAAGAGCCTGCAGCTCAAGTCCAAGCGTCTGTCGCGCCAGTGGTCGAGTCCCAGCATTCACTGCAAGACGAAGTCAAGCCCACGACCATCTCTGACGATGGTGGTGAGGTCGCAGAAAATGTGGCCTCCTCTGTAGTCGTCGTAGCAGCAGCAGCAGCAGCAGAAGAAGAAGCCCGACAACAAGAAGATGAAGCCCGACAACAAGACGAAGAAGGCGACGACGAAGCAAAAGAAGATGGTATGCACTCGCCAGGACCTGCCGTCCAAGTCAACGACGACCGCATTAGCTGGTCGTCAGCGTCGCGACCGTCTTCGCCATCGCCGTCGCCATTGGCGTCTGTTTTGCCTTCGAGCCGGGCTCTTCCTCTGCGACGACCGGTCACCTGTGGTCGTGCGACCGCGTGCGATTCTGACTGTGCGTGGAGACAATGGGCCGATGAGGACCCCGTGACTGGCGCGCTCATCTTCGGCTAGAGGCAATCCAGCAGTCTGTCAGACAGTCAGTCAGCGAACGGAGATGAGAACGAAAAGAAAAGGACTGCCACAACAAGAGAGACGAAGACGGAGACAAAGAAGGAGAAGAGAAGAAGATGATGATGGAGATAAAGGAGGAGGACAAGGACAAGGACAAGGTGGAGAAAGAGGAAGAGGAGTTGGTGAAGAAGAACGCCAACGATGACGGAGAAGTAGCAGAAGAAGGAGCAGCAGCAAAAGACGAAGAAGAAGAAGAACGTCAGCCACGAACCCCCCGCGTCCGTCGCATCCGATCGATTCCAGATCCTGCCGCCATCCCTCACCATTCGACGCCACACCACGTCATGCGACGCCTAGACGTACGATTGCAACAGCCATCAGCCTACAGCTCACAATCGACACCTCACAGCCGACAGCCAACAGCCAACAGCCAACAGTCAGGAGCCAACAGTCAGGAGCCGACTTTGACAGCGATTACGACATCGATGGGCTCTCCAGATCATCGCGCGCTGTCTCGACCGACGCCGTATCCGTTCTCCTGTCTTCCTCATTACGAAGTCAGGGTCTGTGGTCGGAGTCTGGTCGAGCAGCATACTGCCTTGTCATCATTTCGACAAGGATCTGGAGTGGACGAGCGATCAAACGCCCAAGAAGCGAACGGCAAACACACAGGCAAAGGCAAATACAAGTCAAAGGCAACGGCAACGGCAAACACATGACAAAGGCAAAGCCGAAGGCAAAGGCAACGGCAGAGACAAAGGCACTGACAAAGGCAGAGACAAAGGTGAAGGCAAAGTCAAAGGCAAAGAAAGACCAAGACAGAGGCTGACGGAGTTGCAAGACGAAGTCGTCGATGGAGCTATGCAGAAGTGGGCAACGCATCAACGCTGCGGATACTGGACGACGATGTCTTTGGATGTGGTCACTTCGCAAACAGTCACCGTGGCTGATAAAGGCGACAACCGATGAGCTAGCTGACATTGTACTGTAGAAGCACGGTGTGGCAGACGAGAGATCATCCGCGTGGCATGATGATACGAGCGTTGTCTGAAGCAGAGGTCTTGCGTTGAGACGCAGAGACGACGACACGACGTTGTGCGAATTATACAGTTCGTTGTTTACTCTCTTCCTCATTCCTCATTCACGCCCTCCTTCCCTCCGTCACTCGATCACTCAATCACTCACTGACTCAATGGTCGACTACTCAACGGTCTCTCTGTCTCACAAGAACACAAGTGACTGCCTGCAGTCGCAGCAATAGCTACACCCCTGCATGCAGCGGTCGGTGTCTATTCGCTTCGCACGTCTCACCTCACGCACCACTGTCGTCGAGGCAGCGAGGCAGAGCGCCTCGTGAGTTGGTCTGTTCGTCCCTCGACGTCGTGGAGACGAGCGCCGCTGCCGATCGAGTCATCCATCCATCGATACCAATCCTTGCCAACGTCTGCCATGGCGACGGACGATCCTTTCACCGAATGCAACGAGAGTCATTGCAGTGCACGGATAACAAACACCGGACAACACACGCTGGACACCAGACACCGGACGCTGGACGCTGGACCTCAGATGCCGGAAACCGGACACTCGACACTCGACATTGGATACACGGCATCCGACATTGGTCACGGAGCACGGAGTCACGCTCGAAAATTTCGATCCAATGCGACGGTTTCAGCGGCTTCCAGCACCACTCACACGGTTCTCCAAGACGGATGCAAGATGCACATTCAAAACGTTGGGTGCGCACCGACCATTCAAGCGACAGGCCGAGCGATGACACCCACATGAACGACGCACGACACATGACGCACGACGCACGACATTCGACACTCGACATTCGACACTCGACATTGCCGTTTGTGAGTTTGTGGCTCTCGACAGATCGGCTTCATCACTCGAGTGCGGTGCGGCTACTAGCACCAGGCACACAACCCAACCCAACACAACCCACACAATAAAAACATGAGAAAAAAAAAACGTTTTCATGCCAGTCATCTGGGATATGACGATCGCCACCCACGAAGAGCTCCATTCGTCCACAAGGATATCTTCCTCGATCGATCGGTGCTTGGCGTTCTGTAGTCGGAGGCTCGATCCGGAGTTGCTGACTGTATATTCACCGACGCTCGAATCGGACCCGATAGACGATCCCATCGGATTGTACAAAGCGAAACAAAGCGAAACGAAACAACATGAAACGAAATACAGCGGAAACGGACTCGGTGCTTCGTGAATTGCGCTTTCTCCGTCGGGTGCAGATACAAAATCGCTTTCTTCTGCTTCCGCTTTCGTTTTTTCTGTTTGCTTCATGTTGTGGGTTGTCTTCTTTTGCTTTTGCGATTTCCGCTTTTCCTTTTGTTTTGTTTCGATTTCACCGTCGCCTTCTTCTCGTCCGCTTTGAATTTCAAACGACTGCACACGAAAAAAAGCGCATATCCCGACGGCGTATTGCTTGGATCCGTCCATAAAAAACCACATATACACTCAAAAAGACAAAGAGACAAAGAGCTCTTCGCGCCAGACAAGCTCCCGCAAGCACCACGCTCCACGCTTCACGCTCGGATCGTTATCTCTCGCTTCTCTGCTTCTCTGCTTCTCTGCTTCTCTGCTTCTCTGCGCCAGTGCGAGCAGAAGCCACCAAGACGCCACTACTTCCAACAGCGACACCAAACAACAACAGATATGGTGCGCACGTCCGTCGATTGGATCATGCTCAACCCATCCGCCGCCACGGTCACGCCGCTGTCGCCGTCGCCGTCGCTGTCGCTGCGGCTGCCGTCGCTTCCACGCAGCGAGCACATCGCCATCACGGTCGATGCAGCCGCCACCGCCACCGCCAAGACGCTGTCGAACTCGGACACCGCGCATCGCACAAACGACACAGATGCCGACAAGGGCACCACCACCACCAAGAACAACAACAACAACAACAACAACATCAACAGCAGCACCAGCGACTCGCTCTTCGTGCCAGTGATCCAAGCCGCCACCGCCACCAAGCAACAGCTCCTGGCTCTGCTGTCCTGGATCGGAGACGCCATCACGGCGCTCTTTCGACCTCGTGACGAGTCGAATGACGCCTCCGCGAACAACGACAACAACAGCAACAACCAACACAACGACCACGACACGAGCAGCTCCATCAAGCACGACAATGGCGATGGTGACGACTGCAAGACCAACATGCGCCAAGACAACAACGGTGGCAGCGTCGACCACATCGCCATTGTCGTCGATTTGGACTCGGACTCGTATGCCGACTCGGACTCATATGCCGACTCGGACTCGGACTCGGACAAACCGAAGGAAAAGCTGAACGATCGCCAAGCACCCACACCAACTGCCGCTCGTGTCGCACAAGAGACAGACACCGCTCGCGTTGTCGACCCAACCAGCGCTTCGTCCGTCCCAGCGCCGTCGATAACTCAAGCACAAGCGCGTGCGCAATATCTCGCTGTCGTCGCGTCGGCATCACCAGCACCCGCACCAGCACCAACCGATGCAGCTTCGCCGAAAGAACAGAAGACGATGACGACCACCACGGTCAAGAAGGCGATCAACACGGTCAAGCCGGAGACGACCACGACGGCCACGACGACGAAGACGATGGCAACGACGGCGATCGACACCGCCACAGCACCAACAAACACGTCCACATCCACGTCCACGTCCACGCCGACGATCGCGTCCGCTTGCAGAATCACCAGCACCACGACTACCAACAACAACCAGCTCCTCGCTACCGCCAAAGACATCGCGACACCCACAGAGAAAGCCAAGGCATTCATCGCGCACGCACGAGCAAACTCCACGACACCCATTCGTCTCGTCACGCTCAAGCTTGATGGCCTCTGCACTGGCAATAGCACTGGCAAACGATACATCAACTACTTGCCAGCGCCTGAGCTTTCGCACAACAGCCTTCTTCGCCAGTACGTCTGCGACTGTGACGAGTGTCCGTCCGTGTCGACGATCACGGAGCACGTCGCGCTGGCGCTGGCGTACGCATCAAGTCGCCGCGGCAGGTGTGGATCCGACGCCCGCGGCATCAACGACAGCGACGACACCAGCAACGACACGCCGCTCACGCTCAGCGAGAGCCTCGCGGTCTGGCGGATCCTGCGAGCGCTCGCCGTCTATAACGAGACGCGAGCGCCGCGCCGCACCGACGTCGCCTTCGTCACGCGCACGCTCCGTCGTTGCGCCAACGTCTCGGAGCGCGCCTTCGAGTGCCTCGTGGCCTCGGGCTGCTTCGATGACGTCTAGTCAGTGACGTCTAGTCAGTCGGTCACTCGTCCGTTGTGCTTTGTGCTGCGCTGTCTGTCTGTGTCCATGTCTTCCTTGTTGATTTCTGTCTCTTTTTGTTTTTGTTGTCTTCAATGCAACCAACTACAAGTACAAGTGTGTGTTGCGTGAGTGAGTCGTCGTCGCAGAGTTGCGTCATCTTCATCGCATCGTGACCATGGCAGAAGGAAAGCTCTACTTACATAGATCGATCGTTTCAATTTCTGCTTCCTGCATCTTGTGTCGCTTTGCTCGGCGTCGTTCGTGGGGTGCGGCGCCGTGGCAGATGGTAGCAGAACGGCGGATGAGTCGACCATGGACTGCGTGGCTCGCAGACAGACTCTCCAGTGCAGACAGACTCTCGAGTGCTGCTGCTACTGGCATCAGCAACCAGCGACGATACCGAGCGGAGAACCGAAGGAAGACACGCGTGTTGACGTTGGTGTGCGTCGAGCGACGGTCGTGAGCCTCACCTCACCTCACCTCACCTCACCTCACGCCATTGCCATTGCCATTGCCGCTTCCACGATCGATCAAGTCGTCTGTCGTCTCCTGACTCAGGAGTCCTGAGCTGAGCCGTTGTTGGTCGCTTGATGTGGGTCTCTGTCTGATTGGCTTCGTTTTCGGGACCAGTCTGGCGAATGCGAGGCCACATTCTACTGTCGTCCACTGCTCCCTCGCACACCCAAGTCAATCGAAGCAGCCGACGTTGACAGCGCAAGCAGAGAGCGCCGAGAGTTGGTGCGTTCGGCATTGGTCGCTGCTCAGACGAGTACCGCCAGAGCCATCCAAACATCCATTCCAACACGCGCCAGCGTCTGACGTAGCACTCGCACGATCAAGAACGAGAACGAGGTTGGAGGCTGGAGGCTTGAAGGGTCGCACACGGGTCATGGGGGTCATGGGTCATGGGTTATGCGGGTCATGGGGGTCATGGGTGCGCTTCATGTGGACGGAAGGTGGAAGGAAGGTCCCGCAGTTTGTCTGTCTGCTGTCTGCCTCAGTTGGCTGATCGGAGACTTCGAGTGCAGCTCCAGTGTGGACCACATACGATGCATCGGTTTCCACAGGGTTGCCGCTCGACACCAACACCAAGTTGATGTCACCAACACCGACGACCATCATGACCATGGCCTGCGTTCCCCACTCGCTATCTATCTATTTGTCTATCTGTCTGTCTGTCTGTGTGGCTCTCGACTCGTAGCTAGTCGACATGAAGCCGTGGACGACAGTCGATGGTCGCGTTCTGCTGGCTCCGCTGTGATGCTGGCAAGAGAACCTTCCAGATCGACCGAGTGTCACTGAGTCAGACGACGCGACGCGACTCGACTGATGGGCGATGACTCGGAGTTCAGCTCGGCTCCTGTCGCGTGAGGTCAGGTCGCTGTGGTCTGTGACATTTGAACGTTTGCTTTGCGCGCGCATTGGACTCGGTGTGTGTTCACTTTCGGATCTTCCTCCGCCGCCACAGAGAACGACCGCAAGTACCACGTACGAATCCACCAGCGCATCATTAATCGATCGATTGACTGATTCACTCGCTACCCAAGTCAACATGGCGACCGACAGCACCACCGCCATGACAATGACTGCGATGTATGTGCGCCCAGAGGAGGCGCAGCGCATGGTCGATGACGCCAAGAAGCAGACGGTCGCGGCCGTCACCGACTTTCGCCGCGCGATGGCTCCGTCGCCCTCGCCCGCGCAACCAACGCCAACATCAGCGCCATCGCACACGCTGGTCGAGATCAAGCAGGAGGCTCTCAAGCTGGAGGCCAGCATCGACGGCATTCTCCAGCGCCTCGGAGACGCGCTCGTCGGTGTCGCCCGAGCCAACGCGACGCTGGAGCAGCAGTGCTGCCCCCGTCGTGAAGCGACCGATGTGGCTGTCGCCATGGAAGCCGACATCGAAGAAGCCGACAGTCGTTCTGCAGTCCGCCCGAGTGCGAGCGCGAGGTCGAATCCCCGTCCAAGCGCGAGCGCACCAGCCGCCAGCGTCGATGCTGCCACCGCCGCCGCCTCCGCCTCCGCCTTTACCGCCACCACTGGCCGCAGCAGAAGCACGAGCAGCAGCGCTCGAATGCTACGAGCGACTGCTGGCCGTCGCGCGCCGGTCTCTGCCCGCGCGCCTACGACTGATTCTGCTGCTGCTGCCGTCCCAAATCGGGACCATCCAGATCAAGAACATGGTCGAGAAAGTGCAGCACCAACATCGACCTTTTCCGAGTCTCGGCGTCGGCCTCGGACACGCTCTCGATCGCGGTCGACAAGTCGAGTCGTCGCCACTGGATGGGATGCCAACGGACGTCGAATCCGTGCTGCTGCTGCTGCTCCTACTGCTGCTGCTGCGCCAACGCCAGCGCGAACGCCAGCGCCCGCGCCATCGACCACCGTTGATGGCTCACCGTTCTCTGTGTCCGAGCGGCCAGCAACGCGAAGTGCCAGTAGCAGCGTCAGCGCCAGCAGAGCGCAAACTACGAGCTCTCCGACGGCTCCGACGGTCTCGTCGACACCATTGTCGGTGGCCGCGTCCGCGTCCGCGTCAAGACAACTCACGCCGTTGGCGTCCAACCGTCGAGCACCACCACCGCCAGCAGCACCAGGAGCGGCAGCAACAACACGAGCGCAGACAGCAACACGAGAGCAGAGAGCACCACGAGGGTCATCGAGGTCTGTCGCGGCGACGCCGGCGATGAATGGAAATACGAATACCACGACGCTGACGCCGACATCGCCAAGCGCGCCATCGCGACCGTCAAGGTCAAGCAACCGCTCCAACACCCGATCGAGTTCTCGCACCAACGTCCGTCGGTCGACGTCGGTGTCGGTGTTGACGTTGTCACCACCACAGTCACCGTCACCGTCACAGACATTGACGCCACAGACATTGACATTGACATTGACGCCACAGACGTTGACGCCAAGCCCCGAGCAGCGGCACCCTCGCCCGAGCTCGCGTCCCGATGTTTCGTCCTCCTGTCTCGAGTGCCGTCGCCGTGGATGGAAGTGTATCAAGCACATGCACACGGCGACGTCCAAGCCACGCTCACCCCAGTCGCCTGCAGCATCACCATCTTCGCCATCATCATCATCCACGACGATGGAGGGCACTGTGGACTCGTCCCCGCGACACACATCGGTCGACACGACGTCTGCACGTTCTCCGTCTGCTCAGGTCGCTCTGCTAGAAGCAGTCATCGACGAGACGGAAGTGCTTCCTACTCGCGTGGAAGAACCTGCAGCTCAAGTCCAAGCGTCTGTCGCGCCAGTGGTCGAGTCCGAGCCTTCACTGCAAGACGAAGTCAAGCCCACGACCATCTCTGACGATGGTGGTGAGGTCGCAGAAAATGTGGCCTCCTCTGTAGTCGTCGTGGCAGCAGCAGCAGCAGCAGCAGTAGCAGCAGCAGCAGAAGTAGAAGAAGAAGAAGCCCGACAACAAGACGAAGAAGACGAGGACGAAGCGAAAGAAGACGGTGTGCACTCGCCAGCACCTGTCGTCCAAGTCAACGACGACCGCATGAGCTGGTCGTCAGCGTCGCGACCGTCTTCGCCATCGCCGTCGCCATTGGCGTCGGTTTTGCCTTCCAGCCAGGCTCTTCCTCTGCGACGGCCGGTCACCTGTCGTCGTGCGACCGCGTGCGATTCTGACTGTGCGTGGAGACAATGGGCCGATGAGGACCCCGTGACTGGCGCGCTCATCTTCGGCTAGAGGCAATCCAGCAGTCTGTCAGACAGTCAGTCAGCGAACGGAGATGAGAACGAAAAGAAATGGACTGCCACAACAAGAGAGGTGAAGACGGAGACAAAGAAGGAGAAGAGAAGAAATGATGATGGAGATAAAGGAGGAGGACAAGGTCAAGGACAAGGTGGGAAAAGAGGAAGAGGAGTTGGCGAAGAGGAACGCCAACGAAGACGGAGAAGTAGCAGAAGAAGGAGCAGCAGCAAAAGACGAAGAAGAAGAAGAACGTCAGCCACGAACCCCCCGCGTCCGTCGCATCCGATCGATTCCAGATCCTGCCGCCATCCCTCACCATTCGACGCCACACCACGTCATGCGACGCCTAGACGTACGATTGCAACAGCCATCAGCCTACAGCTCACAGCCGACAGCTCACAGCCGACAGCCGACAGCCAATAACCAACAGCCAACAGTCAGGAGGCGACTTTGACAGCGATTACGACATCGATGGGCTCTCCAGATCATCGCGCGCTGTCTCGACCGACGCCGTATCCGTTCTCCTGTCTTCCTCATTACGAAGTCGGGTATGTGGTCGGAGTCTGGTCGAGCAGCATACTGCCTTGTCATCATTTCGACAAGGATCTGGAGTGAACGAGCGATCAAACGCCCAAGAAGCGAACGGCAAACACATAGGCAAAGGCAACTACAAGTCAAAGGCAACGGCAATGGCAGATACATGACAAAGGCAAAGCCGAAGGCAAAGGCAAAGGCAAAGGCAGAGACAAAGGCAGAGACAAAGGCAAAGACAATGGTGAAGGCAAAGTCAAAAGGCAAAGAAAGACCAAGACAGAGGCTGACGGAGTTGCAAGACGAAGTCGTCGATGGAGCTATGCAGCTCAGAAGTGGGCAACGCATCAACGCATCAACGCTGCGGATGCTGGACGACGATGTCTTTGGATGTGGTCACTTCGCAAACAGTCACCGCGGCTGATAAAGGCGACAAGCGATGAGCTAGCTGACATTGTACTGTAGAAGCAAGGTGTGGCAGACGAGAGATCATGCGCGTGGCATAATGATACGAGCGTTGTCTGAAGCAGAGGTCTTGCGTTGAGACACAGAGACGACGACACGACGTTGTGAGAATTATACAGTTCGTTGTTTACTCTCTTTCTCATTCCTTCATTCACGCCCTCATTCCCTCATTCACGCCCTCATTCCCTCCGTCACTCGATCACTCAATCACTCACTGACTCACTGACTCACTGGTCGACTACTCAACGGTCTCTCTGTCTCACAAGAACACAAGTGACTGCCTGCAGTCGCAGCAATAGCTACACCCCTGCATGCAGCGGTCGGCCTCTATTCGCTTCGCACGTCTCACCTCACTCACCACTGTCGTCGAGGCAGCGAGGCAGAGCGCCTCGTGACTTGGTCTGTTCGTCCCTCGACGTCGTGGAGACGAGCGCCGCTGCCGATCGAGTCATCCATCCATCGATACCAATCCTTGCCAACGTCTGCCATGGCGACGGACGATCCTTTCACCGAATGCAACGAGAGTCATTGCAGTGCACGGATAACAAACACCGGACAACACACGCTGGACACCAGACACCGGACGCTGGACTCGAGATGCGGGCACCGGACACTGGACTTCAGATGCCGGACACCGGACGCTGGACCTCAGATACCGGACGCTGGACGCTGGACGCTGAACTTCAGATGCCGGACACCGGACACTCGACACTCGACATTGGATACACGGCATCCGACATTGGACTGGGACCACGGAGTCACGCTCGAAAATTTCGATCCAATGCGACGGTTTCAGCGGCTTCCAGCACCATTGACACGGTTCCCATAGATGGATGCAAGATGCACATTCGAAACGTTGGGTGCGCACCGACCGTCCAAGCGACAGGTCGAGCGATGACACCCACATGAACGACGCACGACATTCGACACTGGACATTGCCGTTTGTGAGTTTGTGGCTCTCGACAGATCGGCTTCATCACTCGCGTGCGGTGCGGCAACTAGCACCAGGCACACAACCCAACCCAGCCCACACAATAAAAAGATGAATAAAAAAACGTTTTCATGCCAGTCATCTGGGATATGACGATCGCCACCCACGAAGAGCTCCATTCGTCCACAAGGATATCTTCCTCGATCGATCGGTGCTTGGCGTTCTGTAGTCGGAGGCTCGATCCGGAGTTGCTGACTGTATATTCACCGACGCTCGAATCGGACCCGATAGACGATCCCATCGGATTGTACAAAGCGAAGCAACGCGAAACGAAACAACATGAAACGAAATACAGCGGAAACGGACTCGGTGCTTCGTGAATTGCGCTTTCTCCGTCGGGTGCACATACAAAATCGCTTTCTTGTTTTCTTCTGCTTCCGCTTTCGCTTTTTCTGTTTGCTTCATGTTGTGGGTTTTCTTCTTTTGCTTTTGCGATTTCCGCTTTTCCTTTTGTTTTGTTTTGATTTCACCGTCGCCTTCTTCTCGTCCGCTTTGAATTTCAAACCGACTGCACACGAAAAAAAGCGCATATCCCGACGGCGTATTGCTTGGATCCGTCCATACAAAAACCACATATACACTCAAAAAGACAAAGAGACAAAGAGCTCTTCGCGCCAGACAAGCTCCCGCAAGCACCACGCTCCACGCTTCACGCTCGGATCGTTACCTCTCGCTTCTCTGCTTCTCTGCTTCTACGCTTCTCTGCTTCTCTGCGCCAGTGCGAGCAGAAGCCACCAAGACGCCACTACTTCCAACAGCGACACCAAACAACAACAGATATGGTGCGCACGTCCGTCAATTGGATCATGCTCAACCCATCCGCAGCCACGGTCACGCCGCTGTCGCCGTCGCCGTCGCCGTCGCTGTCGCTGCCGTCGCTTCCACGCAGCGAGCACATCGCCATCACGGTCGATGCAGCCGCCACCGCCAAGACGCTGTCGAACTCTGACACCGCGCATCGCACAAACGGCACAGATGCCGCCAAGGGCACCACCACCGCCAAGGGCACCACCACCACCAAGAAGAAGAACAACAACAGCAGCAGCAGCAGCAGCGACTCGCTCTTCATGCCAGTGATCCAAGCCGCCACCGCCACCAAGCAACAGCTCCTGGCTCTGCTGTCCTGGATCGGAGACGCCATCACGGCGCTCTTTCGACCTCGTGACGAGTCGAACGACGCCTCCGCGAACAACGACAACAACAGCAACAACCAACACAACGACCACGACACGAGCAGCTCCATCAAGCACGACAATCGCGATGGTGACGACTGCAAGACCAACATGCGCCAAGACAACAACGGTGGCAGCGTCGACCACATCGCCATTGTCGTCGATTTGGACTCGGACTCGGACTCGGACTCGGACTCGTATGTCGACTCGGACTCGGACAAACCGAAGGAAAAGCTGAACGATCGCCAAGCACCCACACCAACTGCCGCTCGTGTCGTACAAGAGACAGAGACCGCTCGCGTTGTCGACCCAACCAGCGCTTCGTCCGTCCCAGCGCCGTCGACAACTCAAGCACAAGCGCGTGCGCAATATCTCGCTGTCGTCGCGTCGGCATCACCAGCACCCGCACCAGCACCAACCGATGCAGCTTCGCCGAAAGAACAGAAGACGATGACGACCACCACGGTCAAGAAGGCGATCAACACGGTCAAGCCGGAGACGACCACGACGGCCACGACGACGAAGACGATGGCAACGACGGCGATCGACACCGTCACAGCACCAACAAACACATCCACGTCCACGTCCACGCCGACGATCGCGTCCGCTTGCAGAATCACCAGCACCACGACTACCAACAACAACCAGCTCCTCGCTACCGCCAAAGACATCGCGACACCCACTGAGAAAGCCAAGGCATTCATCGCGCACGCACGAGCAAACTCCACGACACCCATTCGTCTCGTCACGCTCAAGCTTGATGGCCACTGCACTGGCAATAGCACTCGCAACCGACACAACAACTACTTGCCAGCGCCTGAGCTTTCGCACAACAGCCTTCTTCGCCAGCACGTCTGCGACTGTGACGAGTGTCCGTCCGTGTCGATGATCACGGAGCACGTCGCGCTGGCGCTGGCGTACGCATCAAGTCGCCGCGGCGGGTGTGGGTCCGACGCCCGCGGCATCAACGACAGCGACGACACCAGCAACGACACGCCGCTCACGCTCAGCGAGAGCCTCGCGGTCTGGCGGATCCTGCGAGCGCTCGCCGTCTATAACGAGACGCGAGCGCCGCGCCGCACCGACGTCGCCTTCGTCACGCGCACGCTCCGTCGTTGCGCCAACGTCTCGGAGCGCGCCTTCGAGTGCCTCGTGGCCTCGGGCTGCTTCGATGACGTCTAGTCAGTGACGTCTAGTCAGTCGGTCACTCGTCCGTTGTGCTTTGTGCTGCGCTGTCTGTCTGTGTCCATGTCTTCCTTGTTGATTTCTGTCTCTTTTTGTTTTTGTTGTCTTCAATGCAACCAACTACAAGTACAAATGTGTGCTGCGTGAGTGAGTCGTCGTCGCAGAGTTGCGTCATCTTCATCGCATCGTGACCATGGCGGAAGGAAAGCTCTACTTACATATATCGATCGTTTCGATGTCTGCTTCCTGCATCTTGTGTCGCTTCGCTCGGCGTCGTTCGTGGGGTGCGGTGCCGTGGCAGATGGTAGCAGAACGGCGGATGAGTCGACTATGGACTGCGTGGCTCGCAGACAGACTCTCCAGTGCAGACAGACTCTCGAGTGCTGCTGCTACTGGCATCAGCAACCAGCGACGATACCGAGCGGAGAACCGAAGGAAGACACGCGTGTTGACGTTGGTGTGCGTCGAGCGACGGTCGTGAGCCTCACCTCACCTCACCTCACCTCACGCCATTGCCATTGCCATTGCCGCTTCGATGATCGATCAAGTCGTCTGTCGTCTCCTGACTCAGGAGTCCTGAGCTGAGCCGTTGTTGGTCGCTTGATGTGGGTATCTGTCTGATTGGCTTCGTTTTCGGGACCAGTCTGGCGAATGCGAGGCCACATTCTACTGTCGTCCACTGCTCCCTCGCACACCCAAGTCAATCGGCAGATCTGACGTTGACAGCGCAAGCAGAGAGCGCCGTGAGTTGGTGCGTTCGGCATTGGTCGCTGCTCAGACGAGTACCGCCAGAGCCATCCAAACATCCATTCCAACACGCGCCAGCGTCTGACGTAGCACTCGCACGATCAAGAACGAGAACGAGGTTGGAGGCTGGAGGCTTGAAGGGTCGCACACGGGTCATGGGGGTCATGGGTCATGGGTTATGCGGGTCATGGGCCACGGGTGCGCTTCATGTGGACGGAAGGTGGAAGGAAGGTCCCGCAGTTTGTCTGTCTGCTGTCTGCCTCTGTTGGCTGATCCGAGACTTCGAGTGCAGCTCCAGTGTGGACCACATACGATACATCGGTTTCGACAGGGTTGCCGGCACCAAGTTGATGTCACCAACACCGACGACCATCATGACCATGGCCTGCGTTCCCCACTCGCTATCTATCTATATGTCTGTCTCTCTGTCTGTCTGTGTGGCTCTCGACTCGTAGCTAGTCGACATGAAGCTGTGGACGACAGTCGATGCTCGCGTTCTGCTGGCTCCGCTGTGGCGCTGGCAAGAGAACCTTCCAGATCAACCGAGTGGGAGTGTCAGACGACGCGACGCGACTCGACTGATGGGCGATGACTCGACGTTCAGCTCGGCTCCTGTCGCGTGAGGTCAGGTCGCTGTGGTCTGTGACATTTGAACGTTTGCTTTGCGCGCGCATTCGACTCGGTGTGTGTTCACTTTCGGATCTTCCTCCGCCGCCGCAGAGAACGACCGCAAGTACCACGTACGAATCCACCAGCGCATCAATTAATCGATCGATTGACTGATTCACTCGCTGCCCAAGTCAACATGTCGACCGCCAGCACCACCGCCATGACAATGACTGCGATGTATGTGCGCCCAGAGGAGGCGCAGCGCATGGTCGATGACGCCAAGAAGCAGACGGTCGCGGCCGTCGCCGACTTTCGCCGCGCGATGGCTCCGTCGCCCTCGCCCGCGCAACCAACGCCAACATCAGCGCCATCGCTTACGCTGGTCGAGATCGAGCAGGAGGCTCTCAAGCTGGAGGCCAGCATCGACGGCATTCTCCAGCGACTCGGAGACGCGCTCGTCGGCGTCGCCCGAGCCAACGCGACGCTGGAGCAGCAGTGCTGCCCCCGTCGTGAAGCGACCGATGTTGCTGTCGCCATGAAAGCCGACACCGAAGAAGCCGACAGTCGTTCTGTGGTCCGCCCGAGTCCGAGCGCGAGGTCGAATCCCCGTCCAAGCGCAAGCGCAACAGCCGCCAGCGTCGATGCTCCCGCCTCCGCCTTTACCGCCACCACTGGCCGCAGCAGAAGCACGAGCAGCAGCGCTCGAATGCCACGAGCGACTGCTGGCCGTCGCGCGCCGGTCTCTGCCCGCGCGCCTACGACTGCTTCTGCTGCTGCTGCCGTCCCAAATCGGGACCATCAAGATCAACAACATGGTCGAGAAAGTGCAGCACCAACATCGACCTTTTCCGAGTCTCGGCGTCGGCCTCGGACACGCTCTCGATCGCGGTCGACAAGTCGAGTCGTCGCCACTGGATGGGATGCCAATGGACGTCGCATCCGTGCTGCTGCTCCTACTGCTGCTCCTACCGCTGCTGCGCCTACGCCAACGACCACCGTTGATGTCTCGCCGTTCTCTGTGTCCGAGTGGCCAGCAACGGGAGGAGCCAGTAGCAGCGTCAGCGCCAGCAGAGCGCAAACTACGAGCTCTCCGACGGCTCCGACGGTCTCGTCGACACCATTGTCGGTGGCCGCGTCCGCGTCCGCGTCAAGACAACTCACGCCGTTGGCGTCCAACCGACGAGCACCACCACCGCCAGCAGCACCAGGAGCGGCAGCAACAACACGAGCGCAGACAGCACCACGAGAGCAGACAGCACCACGAGGGTCATCGAGGTCTGTCGCGGCGACGCCGGCGATGAATGGAAATACGAATACCACGACGCTGACGCTGACGCCGACATCGCCAAGCGCGCCATCGCGACCGTCAAGGTCAAGCAACCGCTCCAACACCAGATCGAGTTCTCGCACCAACGTCCGTCGGTCGACGTCGGTGCCGGTGTTGACGTTGTCACCACCACAGTCACCGTCACCGTCACCGTCACCGCCACAGACATTGACATTGACGCCACAGACGTTGACGCCAAGCCCCGAGCAGCGGCACCCTCGCCCGAGCTCGCGTCCCGATGTTTCGTCCTCCTGTCTCGAGTGCCGTCGCCGTGGATGGAAGTGTATCAAGCACATGCACATGGCGACGTCCAAGCCACGCTCACCCCGGTCGCCTGCAGCATCGCCATCTTCGCCACCATCATCCTCCTCCACGACGATGGAGGGCACTGTGGACTCGTCCCCGCCGCGACACACATCGGTCGACACGACGTCTGCACGTTCTCCGTCTACTCAGGTCGCTCTGCTAGAAGCAGTTATCGACGATACGGAAGTGCTTCCTACTCGCGTGGAAGAACCTGCAGCTCAAGTCCAAGCGTCTGTCGCGCCAGTGGTCGAGTCCGAGCATTCGCTGCAAGACGAAGTCAAGCCAACGACCATCTCGGACGATGGTGGTGAGGTCGCAGAAAATGTGGCCTCCTCTGTAGTCGTCGTGGCAGCAGCAGCAGCAGCAGCAGCAGCAGAAGAAGAAGAAGAAGAAGAAGAAGAAGAAGAAGAAGAAGAAGAAGAAGAAGAAGAAGAAGAAGAAGAAGAAGAAGAAGAAGCCCGACAACAAGACGAAGAAGACGAGGACGAAGCAAAAGAAGACGGTATGCACTCGCCAGCACCTGCCGTCCAAGTCAACGACGACCGCATTAGCTGGTCATCAGCGTCGCGACCGTCTTCGCCATCGCCGTCGCCATTGGCGTCGGTTTTGCCTTCCAGCCAGGCTCTTCCTCTGCGACGGCCGGTCACCTGTGGTCGTGCGACCGCGTGCGATTCTGACTGTGCGTGGAGACAATGGGCCGATGAGGACCCCGTGACTGGCGCGCTCATCTTCGGCTAGAGGCAATCCAGCAGTCTGTCAGACAGTCAGTCAGCGAACGGAGATGAGAACGAAAAGAAAAGGACTGCCACAACAAGAGAGGTGAAGACGGAGACAAAGAAGGAGAAGAGAAGATGATGATGATGGAGATAAAGGAGGAGGACAAGGTCAAGGACAAGGTGGAAAAAAAAAGAAGAAGAGGAGTTGGCGAAGAAGACCGCCGACGAAGACGGAGAAGTAGCAGAAGAAGGAGCAGCAGCAAAAGACGAAGAAGAAGAAGAACGTCAGCCACGAACCCCCCGCGTCCGTCGCATCCGATCGATTCCAGATCCTGCCGCCATCCCTCACCATTCGACGCCACACCACGTCATGCGACGCCTAGACGTACGATTGCAACAGCCATCAGCCGACAGCCAACAGCCAACAGCCAACAGTCAGGAGGCGACTTGGTCAGCGATTATGACATCGATGGGCTCTCCAGATCATCGCGCGCTGTCTCGACCGACGCCGTATCCGTTCTCCTGTCTTCCTCATTACGAAGTCAGGGTCTGTGGTCGGAGTCTGGTCGAGCAGCATACTGCCTTGTCATCATTTCGACAAGGATCTGGAGTGAACGAGCGATCAAACGCCCTAGAAGCGAACGGCAAACACACAGGCAAAAGGCAAAGGCAACGGCAATGGCAAATACATGACAAAGGCAGAGACAAAGGCAAAGGCAAAGGCAGAGACAAAGGCAGAGACAAAGGCAAAGGCAAAGGCAAAGGCAAAGGCAGAGACAAAGGCAGAGACAAAGGCAGAGACAAAGGTGAAGGCAAAGTCAAAAGGCAAAGAAAGACCAAGACAGAGGCTGACGGAGTTGCAAGACGAAGTCGTCGATGGAGCTATGCAGCTCAGAAGTGGGCAACGCATCAACGCTGCGGATGCTGGACGACGATGTCTTTGGATGTGGTCACTTCACAAACAGTCACCGTGGCTGATAAAGGCGACAAGCGATGAGCTAGCTGACATTGTACTGTAGAAGCACGGTGTGGCAGACGAGAGATCATGCGCGTGGCATGATGATACGAGCGTTGTCTGAAGCAGAGGTCTTGCGTTGAGACGCAGAGGCGACGACACGACGTTGTGAGAATTATACAGTTTGTTTTTGCTCACTCCCTTGTTCCCTTCCTCTCTCGAGGTGAGCTCATCCATCCGAACTCTTCCCCTCTCTCGAGTTGAGCTCATTGCGTCACCATGCAGTCATGAGAAGCTCCAGTGAGATCCTACTCATTTCTGAGTCGGATCCTCAGAATCCTGTACTCAGAAGACCACTGAGCCCACTTGAGAAGAAGAGAAGACTTGGAGAGTGATGTGACCCCAGTGATCAAGTTGTCAGAATGTTGCTCGAAAACAACACCCGCCAGTTAGTGCATGTTGCAGGAGCAGCGTTCCCGAGAGCAACACAGCGTGAGTTGATGAATATCATATCGTGACATCGATCGTGCGTCCGAATCTCAAGTGGTTATGAGCCCAACGCGGCTGGAAGACATGAGCAGCACAGACTCGAGACGCGTGAAACATGATATCCCAACGCTCCACCGAGGTGATGACTTTGATGCTTGGTTATTGCGCATTGAACTGAAGATGCGCCACCACGGCGAGTGGGATCGCTTCTGCAAGACGCTGCCACAACCACCGCCTGATGGTACAGACGCAGATGAGATGGCAAAGTATGATCAAGCGGTTGGAAAGGCACTGTGGCATATTGTCTCAGCGTTAGACGACGAACTGCTCAAGATGGTGAGTTGTTACAAGACTCCATTTGAGGTGATCAAGCGATTGAAGGACGTCTTCTATGCTACACACAATTGAACTGTGCGCAGCAGTTTCGTCATGTCATGAATCTGCGCTACACTAAGGGCGCAAATCTGTTGGAGCATATCCAAGAAATGAAGATTAGCTTTGCGAAACTTGAAAACATGGGCATTCCTGTTCCAGCAAGCATTCAACCGTATGTGCTGATCATGTCATTGGATGGATCCTACGATCACGTGCTCCAACCATATTTGGTGAACAATGTTGCTGATCCTAAGTCAGAGAAGCCATTGGACTTGGATGTTCTCGTGAAGTTGCTCGACGCAACATATATCGAAGAAAGCCATGGGCGTTCAACCCATAATGACAGAAGACTGAGCACATCCGAGTCTGCAATGGCTGTTGTTGGACAGCGAAGCGGTGCGAATAACACCAAGAGGAAGTGTTTTCATTGTGGCCTGTCAAATCATGTGATCAAGGACTGCAGGATATACAAACGAAAACAACAACATGGTTGGAGAAAACCATTGCCTTGTAGAAGCAAGCGTGATTGGTATGATGATGATCGAGATCCAACTCGAAAACGAAAAAGAGACAATGATGAAGTGGATTCGGAAGAAGACAAAAGAGCAAAAAGGAGCCGAAATACAGAGAAGCCAAAACGAGAATTGTCAAGTGGCCATCTACATGTTGACATTAGTGCCAGCGACAGCGATTCAAGTGACTATGCACATATGGCAACAGACAAACGCTATGACTCAATCAAACGAAGTCTCGATTGTTGGATTATTGACTCTGGGGCGAGTCGACACAAGACGTGGCAGCGCGATGCGATGATAAACTACAAGAATGTCTCTGCTGTTACATGTTGGAGATCTGCACGAGATTGAAGCAATCGGTATTGGAGACGTACGTGTTGAGCTTAAAACAAGTCACGGTCCACGTGCATTTTGGCTACGATGTGTATCATGTTCCCGCTCTCCAGTACAACCTGTTCTCGGTCCGAAGACAAGTAGCGATGACTGAACCAGATCAAGTGAAAGTTCGGTTCGAACGTGCCAATGAAGTTTTGCTTGATGTGGGAACGGATATTGTGAGCGTCGTTTGCAGACCTCCTGAGAATTTGTTCGTGGTCCAGCTCCGAGCGCATCGAAGACTTGAGGTTGCGTGCATGCTGGCTCTAGATGAGGATGCGTCACGACTATGGCACAAACGGCTTGGTCATCCCGGTCCAAGCGCATTTAAGAGGATGATTCCTTGTTTGAGTGAAGCTGTTCATCAGCAAAAGCTTCGACCGTTGACGCGCGATGATTGCACGTCGTGCGTTCAAGGAAAATTGACGAGGCGATCATTTCGAAATCGAGTTGAGCAAAACAAGGTTAAGTGGAAGATCGGTGAGCGAGTTCACACAGATGTGTGGGGGCCGTATGCAGTGCTCTCCTATTCTGGCGCCAGATATTTCTGTGTGTTCGTTGACGAAGCGAGTAGGTTTGTTACACTTTACATCATGAAGGACCGTTCGGAGGTGTACGACATATTCGAGCTGTACCGTGTGAATGTGGAGAGGCAGAAAGAAGTTCAATTGAAGTCAGTGAGGACTGACAACGCGAAGGAGTATCTACGGCTTCGAGCCATTTGTGAGCGCAAGTTTGGTATCGAGTTTGATCATACAGTCAAGAAAACAAGTGAGCAGAATGGTCTCGCAGAACGCATGATCCGAACAATCAGTGAGCGCGTTCGGTGTATGCTGATCAATGGTGGACTGCCTGAAGAGTTGTGGGCTGAAGCAGCTCTGACTGCAGCCTACTGTATCAACTTGGTGCCCTCGAGAGGGAACGATATGGACGTACCATATCGGCTGTGGCGTGGCATGGACCCTCCATTGCAGCATCTTCGAGTATTTGGATGCCTTGCGTATGTATATATCAATTCTGATGAGCGGCGAAAGGCTCAAGCGTGTGCACAGAAGGCAATCTTCGTGGGTTATCCAACAGATCGACGTGGATATCGTTTCTTGGATGCAGAAACACTAACGGTGATCTATTCTCACTCTGTCGTGTTCAAGGAGGATGTGTTCATTTCTGTTCCCACGGTTGATGAAGCGAAGGGGAAGCGATCGAGCAAGAAGAAACTGAAGGAACTGTTACATGCAAATAAAGGAAGAGCCGTTCTGGACGCGAACATGGATCATGAGGGAGTATCTCGTCTGTACGATTACGTGCTGCCAACACAGACGAACGTTGAAGTGGAGAAAGGTAGCCAGCACAATGACACCAAAGACCCGGAGGACAGAGAGTCCGGAACAGGTGGGGCTAATGTTGCGACTCAGAAACGATGTCATCAAAGTGCAAAGCTTGGTGACACATCACCATATCCGCATAAACGACACCGCATTGAACTGAGCAAGGATCGCGATGAGCAGGAACACCGCGAGCAACATGGCAACGAAGCGTTTATGCCAGTACCACGAACGGATACAACAAGTGGTGTGATCGACCACGTATCAAAAGAACGTACATCACGAAGAGTGAAAGACTCTAGCCAAGGTACTGAGATGAATTCTCCGCAAAAGTCAGCGGGTGAATCGAAGAATGACGGGCGGAAGAGCATGTACACTCCTAGAGAGCAGCGCACAAGGAGCGGGCGCACAACAAAACCGCCGAGGTGGATGACAGCGTACCTCAACATGACGGTGGATATGGAGTCAACTGATGAGAGCAAACAGAAGCGATTGGCAAGAACCGTCGCAGCTAGATGGTATCAGGACTGGTGTCTTGCGTCGTGTTGTGCTGCTGATGAACCCACGACGTTCCAAGAGGCGATGAGTTGTCACGACAAGTTGCAATGGAAACAAGCATCAGACAGCGAATACACAGCTCTCATGGACAATGAAACATGGACATTGGTTCCATTCAAGAATGGCATGCGGGTTTTGACCTCGAAGTGGGTGTGGAAACGAAAATACAGAGCTGACGGAACAGTGGAGAGATACAAGGCCCGATTGGTGGTAAAGGGCTACATGCAACAACATGGTGTTGACTTCACAGAGGTGTTCGCGCCCGTGGTGAGATTTGAATCGATCAGATTTCTGCTCGCATTCGCAGCGACCCAGGACTATGAAATACACCAGATGGATGTCACCACGGCATTTCTAAATGGACCGGTGGATGCTGTCATCTACATGGCACAACCTGAAGGATACGCAGTCAAAGGAAAGGAGTCATATGTCTGCAAATTGAACAAATCCTTGTATGGACTGAAGCAGGCACCACGAATGTGGTACCTCCTTCTACGTGAGCACCTTGAGCGAATCGGGTACAAACTGTTACAAAGTGAAGCTTGTGTCGGAGTGAAACTTGTGGAAAATCGTCCTTGCTTCATCTCGATATACGTGGATGATCTGATTCTGTTTGCTCCGACAACAAGCATTATTGCAGATATGAAGAACCAACTGATGGATCAATTTAAAATGAAGGATCTTGGCGAGCTACATTTCATTCTTGGATGGGAGATCCACAGAGATCGACAGTCACGAACGCTATCTGTGTGCCAAGTTCGATACGCTCAGAAGATATTGGATACGTTTCGGATGAGTGATTGCAATGGTTCGCACATTCCGTGTCGAACAGACACAAAGTTGACGAAAAGCATGTGTCCGAGTACTGATGAGGAACGAGAGCTGATGAATGGAAAGCCGTTCCGACAGGCGGTTGGGTCACTGATGTATTTGATGCTCGGGACCAGACCTGATCTAGCATTCGCGATACGAGAGTGCGCAACATTTATGTCAAATCCAGGCATCGAGCATTGGAAAGCAGTGAAGGTGATCCTTCGCTACGTTTCGAAAACACGAGCATATGGATTACGTCTAGGTGGAATCTGTCAACTGCCGAAGATGCGATTACTTGCATTTAGCGATGCTGATTTTGCAAACCATGAAGATCGAAGATCAATCGCTGGTTATGTGACAGTGCTTGGAAACAGTGTGATCTCATGGTGCAGCAAGGCAGAACAAACGGTCGCTCTACATACGACCGAAGCCGAGTATATTGCGTTGTCTATGCTGGTTCAAGAAGTGATCCATCTACGCACTATGGCGAAGGAATTGATGATTGATAACGGTGATGCCACTACGCTTTACACTGACAACATGAGTGCGCTCAAGTTGAGCAAGAACTCCGAGTTCCACCCACGAACAAAACATATTGATGTTGCTCATCACTTCCTTCGGGAACGTCAAGCGCGCAAGGAGATTGTGATTGAAAAGGTCGCAACTGAGGAAAATGTTGCTGACATGTTTACAAAGCCACTTCCAAGACCAGGATTCGAAGGTCATCGCGATCGGCTTGGAGTTGTCCCATGCTGATCACCGAGTCACATCAGGTGGGGCACTTGGAGAGTGATGTGACCCCAGTGATCAAGTTGTCAGAATGTTGCTCGAAAACAACACCCGCCAGTTAGTGCATGTTGCAGGAGCAGCGTTCCCGAGAGCAACACAGCGTGAGTTGATGAATATCATATCGTGACATCGATCGTGCGTCCGAATCTCAAGTAGAAGCAAACGGGATCAAGATACAAAGATCCTTCCCAACGGACGGCGATGGCAACGTCTCCGTCTGCATCTCCGTCGCCCCTGCGCTTCCAGACGTGGCAAAGTGCGCCGGACGTGTCCTTTTGGCAGCGACTCGCGGCGCTCAAGCTCGACAGGTTCCAGTTGAACGACGACTCGCAGGTGAGAGAGAACCCGAAAGCTAAAGTGATTGGGTCCTAAACTGACTGCAGCGTATTCGCTCAGCCGATCACCGCATTCTTCACGCCTGGACGGTCCTCGAATGTACCTGCGAGACTCACGGTCGACAGCTCGTCGTTCTCGGCTGACGACGCGGCCGTAGATCGCGCGCGGTACGAGTGGAAAGCGCCTGGTTCTCTGCTGAACACCAACACGCTGGACGCGTTCAAGGCAATCGACAAAAACGCTGTGCTTCGGACCGCTGGCCAGCGCGTGCTCAATGTCATTCGCCGACTGATAGATCCATCGGATGACGATGCTGTCGGTTCTGCAGTGGAGGAGCTAAACACGTTCGTGCTGCTGACGTTCGCCGACCTCAAGAAACACTCGTTTATCTACTGGTTTGGCTTCCCAGCAATCGCGTTGCCATCGTCTGTCAACGCGCATGCACCGTTACGCGTAGAAAGCGTGTTCTCCAGCCAAGAGCAGTCGAAGATTCTTCTCGCATTGATGGCGCTGCGAGCTACGGATCCCGAGAAGGGCGTTCCAGTCTCGACATTTCCACCTTTCTTCGTCATTGAACGCCTGAAAACAGAGCTGGTTGTTCAAGACTTTGTGGCGTGGCGTCGAAGCGACGTGTCGAATCTCTCCAGGGAGGTGATGTTTGGGTTTGTGGATCCGTGCCCTCTTGACGCGCATCCTGGCTGGCCACTGCGCAACTACCTCGCTCTTCTGGCCGCTCTTCCAAGCAATATCCTCTCACGCGAGAAGCCACTTCAGATTCTGTCGTTCCGAGAGCATGTCCCTCACCTCGAAGCTGAGCATCTCACTGACTTTGTCTGGCGCTCTTCGATTGTGTTCACCGTTGAAGTTGATGAGACGTTCGCTCTGTCAGTCAGTGAAGAGAACGTCAAGATTGTCGGGTGGGAAGCCAATGCTCGAGGCAAAATGGGACCACGCGTGATGGAGCTCGCGAGTATGTTGGACCCGATGCGATTGGCAGAACAGTCGGTTGATTTGAACCTTAAGCTCATGCTCTGGCGTCAGCTGCCGAGTCTACAGCTAGAAAAACTGGCCTCAACCAAGTGTCTGCTGCTTGGAGCCGGCACGTTGGGGTGCTACACGGCTCGAAGTCTTCTGGCATGGGGCTTCCGACATATTACTCTCGTTGACAACTCGATCGTGAGTCATTCCAATCCCGTCCGTCAGCCGCTGTTCGAGTTCCAAGACGTGGGGAAGCCCAAGGCTGAAAGCGCGGCACGTGCGTTGAAACGAATCTTTCCGCTGGTTAACGCCGAAGGGGTCCGTTTGTCCATTCCGATGGCAGGGCATGCACTCAGCAACGAACAGCTCGTGAACGAAGCCAAGAGCGCTCTGGAGCAGCTCACGAGTTTGATTGAGAGCCACGACGTGATCTTTCTTGGAACGGACTCGCGTGAGAGTCGCTGGTTGCCGACAGTGTTGGCTGCCGCCAAGTCCAAGATTCTCGTGAACGCCGCGTTAGGCTTTGACAGCTATCTCGTGATGCGCCATGGCACAGGCGCCAATACGCCGCCCTCTCATGAAGCCCTCGGATGCTACTTTTGCAACGACATTGTGAGTCCTCGAGACTCGATGAAAGACCGCACGCTGGATCAAATGTGCACCGTGACGCGTCCCGGGCTCGCACCGACAGCCGCGTCGACCGCTGTCGAGCTGCTCGTCGCTGCACTGCACTCACCCGACGGCGTGCACGCGTCTGCGAAGCCGCCCAGCGATCCGTCGGCGCCGTTCTCGCTCGTTCCGCATCAGATCCGGGGCTTCCTCAACTCGTTTTCGTCGATGATCATCACAGGCGAAGCGTTCAACCGGTGCATCGCGTGCAGCGAGCCCGTGTTGAGCGCGTACCGCTCAGACGCATTCGCGCTGCTGCAGAACGCGTGTAACTCGACGTCGTTTCTCGAGGAGCTCACTGGTCTCCATGAGATGACTCTGGCGGCCGACGCGTTTCTCGAGGAGCTCGATGACGACGTCGAGGATGACTTCTAAATGGCTACATATATACATTAGCGGAGGTAGAGGCTTAATATCGGATAAAGGAGGTGCAGAGGTAGCTCCTGCAATCCTCTCTCTTTCTTCGTGGGCGAGTGAACGAACGAACGGAACGCACGACCTTTGGTGCTCGATCGCCAGGAGCAATGGCACTCGCGGCGTCTCGCAACGAGGCGCAGCTCAGCGCTCTCTACGGAAACTGCCTCATCGCAAATGCGGTGGTGCCATCGCGTCTTGCTCCAGGCGCTCGCGCTCGCAGTCGCAGTCGTGGCGCTACTCGCATGCACATCGGGTCCACTCGCAGCAACAGCAGCAGCGGCAACGCTGTCCCCTGATGACGCCGTCGCTTGGCGCCAGGGCAACACACAGTTCGACTGGCAGACGAAACCCGGGGAGCAGATCCGCATCGTCGGTCGTGGCGTCGAGGACCGAGACGGCAATCTCTACTTCTGCGGCACCAAGAGCTACGACGACGCCGTCGCCAGCAACGGTGACCCATCGACGACCAACAGCCACGACATCTTTGTCGCTCGCATCAATGCCGACGACTCGATCGGATGGACGCAAGAGGTACCTTGGGACGGGATGTATGGAGGTCGAATAGCAACTGAATCTCTTTTTATCTCCCTCTCTTTACCGTAGTTTGGCTCCGACGCGAGCGATGGCGCGACATCACTTACTCTGCTCAACGAAACGGCAGCCGACGGCACAACACAGCAGGTCTTGTACGTCGTCGCGTGGACATGGGGCTTCATGGACGAGGGCTCGCACGCTCTGAACGGCTTCGGGCAGTTTGGCGGCCGCGACGTCGTGCTGCTCCGCCTCACGCTCGACGGCATCAAGCTCTGGGCGAGACAGTTCGGGTCGACCGCCAACGATCTCGGCTACGGCGTGCAGTACGACAGCACGTTCCACACGCTGTTGCTCACAGGTGGTAGCACCGTTGACCAAACTGACGTCTCGTTGGAGGTGGACGTCGCAACGGTGCTCGAGACTCGTCAGCCGTTTTCCCCCATGGAGTCCCAGCTCATGGACCCACGCTCTCGCGTCACGACGCGGCAGTCTCGCTACCAGTTCGCAGTGAGTCTCAACGGTGACGGCGACATTCTTGACTACACGATGGACGGCGGCGTGACGGTCGTCCCGAGGCGCCAGCGCATCCGAGAGAACGGCACGGCCGTCGGCGAGTACGCCGTCGTACTCAATCGGCAGCCGCTCGCGACTGTCGAAATCCGCGCGCGCGTCGTTCGCTTGACGCCAGGACCGGGCGGCGATGACGACGCCGTGCAGCAGCTCGCGTTCCTGTCGTCGATGGCCACCGAGCGTGTGCTGGTGTTCACGCCACGTGACTGGAACCGCGAGCAGCTCGTGCAGGTCGTCGCAATCGATGACGCGATCGCTGAGGGCATGCACTACGCCGTGATCACGCACAACGCGTCAAGCACGGACCCGAATTTCAACGGTGACGCGACGCCGTTTCTCTACGGTCGCGACATCACGATTCAGATCGAGGACAACGACGTCGCGGGCGTCACGATCTCTCGGCGGCATCTCTTCTGTGCGGAAAATGGCGCTGATGATTTCTACGAGGTCGTGCTGCGTTCACAGCCATGGCACGCTGTCGTGGTCTCAGCCATTGCGCTCCATCCCGAGCAGATCACGCTGTCGCCCAAGCACTTGGTGTTTGACGCCTCCAACTGGTCGATCCCGCAGCGCGTCAACGTCTCGGCGGTCGACGACAACGTGAGCGAGGTCGAGACCGGCGGATTGTACTCTGGCGGGTGTGTGCTGCACGTGAGCTCGAGCCGCGACCGCCGCTACCATACGCAGCGACCACAGTGCTTCGATCTGCCGCGCTGCGACGGCGGCAGCAACAGTGGTGCCTGTCTGTCGGACGACGACTCGCAGGCGTCGGTGCAGGTCTGCGATCTACCTGTCGACTGTGACGTCCGACTCGGCAACGGTGCGTGCGTCGTCTCTCGCCCATGGGCGGATGGAACGATCGCTCCGTCGTCGCCTGCGTCGATTCCCGTGCGCTTTGGAGCGCCAGCGCTCATCACAGATGAAGAAAGCGACACAGCAGCGGTTTTCTCGTACGCTCAGCTCAGCGATCTCTTGTACGATCAATCGACAGACCGAGTGCGAGGGCAGTGGCTCGCGCCAGCAAACCACATTCAGCGACTGCGCAACGCTGGTGTCGCTGTCAACGACACGGCGTTCCCGTTTGTGTTCTCACCGCCGCCGCCTGAGCTCAGCGGCTTCGTGCTCAGCTTCTTGGGGATCATGAACATCGACCAGATCGAGTCGCAGCTGCATGGCGACGTCGCACGCACCCTTCAGGCTCTGTGCACGGGGATCGTGCGGCTCGAGACGCACCATTGGGTGGGCGGATTGCCGTGGCCGAAGGGCATCGCCAGCCGCGTACTCGACGCTGCGATCGAGATGTTCGGTGGTAGTGTGACGAAGCGCCATCTCTGGAACTGTGGGCTCGCGTCATTCCGAGCGTCAAGCGTCTGGCCGCCGACCAACAACCCAGCTGAGCTGACGACCACGAGCAGCTTGAACATCAGCGTGTGGGACAACGACGCGGGCGTTACGCTATCTGCGATGGCACTGAGTGTCACAGAAGATCCGGACGACGCGCCATCGAGTCGCGCGTCCTACTCTATCGTTCTCAACGCGCCGCCGTCATCTCAGTCGCCGCGAGCCCGCCTGTCCGTCTGTCAGCAACCGAACACCGACGCCTGCGGGGTCCGCACGACCGACGCCGCATTCCTGAGTGCAGTCTACGACAACGTGTCGACCGCGAACGTGAGTCTGCTGGTGCAGGGACATCCGCGACTGCAGATCTCGCCGTCCATCGTGACCTTTAACGCGACCAACTGGTTCGTTCCGCAGTGGATCACGGTACGAGCGGTGGACGACGACGTCGCCGACGGCCTCGACGCTGCGCTGCAAGTCTCGCTCTCGCACCAGGTTCAGAACTCGCCCCAACTGGGCTACGACGACAGTTCGACTGCCTTCTGGTTCAAAGCGTCGTCTCCGTCGATGGTCGACCTCTTTCCCCGTGTACAACTGGTCTCTTCGAATGCGTCGCCACCGTACAACGCGCTGCCGCTAGTCGTGCACTCGCCGGGGCATCGCCGCGTGAACGTCGCAATCACCGACAACGACGCCGCTGGCGTCGACGTTCTGGTGCCGGAGCCCAACGATCGCCTCGCGACGCGCGAGTCGGACGATCCGATCGATTGGGTCGGTGATGCCGTGACATCGCTCGCGTTCAGCGACGTCTCACTGCGCCAAGTGGCTGACGCTGGCGACGCCACCAGCGGCTTCGGCTCTGCGCTGTCGAGCGTGCTCGTGTGGGAGAAAAGCGCCACGACGCTGCTCAAGTTCCACGTCCCGGAGCGTCGGGTGGGCGACACGGGTCTCGTGTTCTCGCGCGGGATGCTCGTGCTGCACGAGACGCCATTCAAGGTCGTGAACATTACGTCTGCCGCGGTGTCGGGTGGTGGCGGGGCTGCAGACACAGGACGCACGGCGTTTGAGCGCTCGTACGTGCTGCGGATCTCTGTCGTAGACAACGCGTGGACCAGTGACAGTGTGGACCAAGCCCCACCGCCACCCGTGTCGTTCTTGCGGCCGTCCGCGTCCATGGACGTCGTCGCGACCGTCACCAAGAGTCGGTCCGTGGTCGTCGACGTCTCTCCGCTGGTGACGCCGTTCTTGGCGACGCGACTGCCCGTGATCTCGCTTCGAGTTGATGTCGTGGATGACATCGTGCCGATATCTCCAAGCGAAACCAGCGATGCCCCGACACCGACGCCTGTGGCCGCAGGCACAACGCAGCTTTGCTCGTCGCTCTTTGAGCGCAAGCTGCGGCCGGGACTGCGCTTCGAGTACACGTTTCCCAGTCTCTTTCGCAACGGCAACGCCTCGCAAAGTAGTGTCAGCCTTGACAGCAACGGCGTCGGTGCCTCTGAGGCTGCGGCTCTCGTCATAAATGGACATCGCGAAGCCACAACGCAAGCCGTCGCGACCGCAGTGGAGCTGGATCCATGGTGGCAGGTGGAGCTCCCTAGCGTCACGCGCGTCGGTACGATCGCCATCACAGTATCGGACGCCATGGCGCAAGATGACGGGGTCGACGCGTGGCTCGTGGCGGTCGCGTCACTCGTTCCTCTGCCGCGCGACGCCAACGTCTCGCTCACGGACGCACAGAGCATCGGTTGCCCTGACAACTGTCCGCAGATCACGCGGCTCGCAGTGCGGCGCTCGCTGCTCCTGTGGCGCGTGAACGCTGGCGTCCGCACTCTGCGGATATATCGCGACGCTCGTCATCCGACGGCACTGACGCTCGTGCAGGTCGAAGCGTGGGCGCCGTTCGTGGTCGTGACGCCGACGTCAAACGGCTTCGCGCTGCGCTCACGGCTCAACACAGACTGGACTGGGCACCGCCACGCCGATAGCTGGGAACTGCTGCAGACCGTGCGCCAGTCGGACGACGAGAACGTGGCGAGGGGAATGCTCACACGCCAGAGCTCGACAGACCCGGCGTCTCCCTCGGTGAGTTCACTCGCTGTCGATGGCCAACGCGACGGCAACTGGGATCCGCTCGTGTTGTCGGCCGCTACAGACTCGGACGAGCAGGACCCGCGCGTGGTCCCGGGCAGCACCCGCACGAACCCGACCGCGGACGCGTCACCGTGGTGGGAGGTGGATCTCGGCGTCATGACGCCCATCCGTACCGTTGTCGTGTACCCGTACGTCGGCGGCCGCGGCCACTCGTGGTCCTGTCGTCCAAACAACAACGCGTCGTCCACGTCTCGCCTCGCGTTCGCCGGTGACGTGTACACCGCGAGTCGCTCGGACCCGTGGCTCGGACTCGAGCTGCCGTTTGCGCAGACGTTGGAGCTCGTCGTGCGCGACGACCACGACACCGAGATCGCGCGACGCGTCGTGTCGTTCTCATGCGATGACCTCCAATGGGACACGACGACGAGTCCCCCGCTCGCGTTCTTCGAGTGGCGCGATGTCTTGACGGTCGGACGCACGGTGCGCGTCACCAAGCAAGCGCCGACCTCAGGGCCGCTCATGCTACATGAGGTGCAGGTGCGGCGCTGGAACCCCGCGACGACGCCGCAGTTCATGCTGCTCGACCTGCGCGCACGAGGCGACGCACCGCTCGCGCTCAACAGCGTCCGTATTTTCGCGCCGACGGACGACAGCGACGCGGCTGCATACGCGACGCCGCTCGCGTATCGCGTGCACAGCGTAAGTTCGCAGCGCGCGGCGACGGGTCACGGCTCTGCAGCGACGCTTATGGACGCAGCCAACGACGCGAGCTGCTATGTCGCGGCGTCTGCGTCCTACCGCGAATGGATCGTGCTCGAGGTGCTACCGGCGGTAGACGGCCGCCACCCGCGCGTTGGCCTCATCGACGTCGACACCGCGATCGGCAAGTGTGGTGCGGGTCTAGCTCCCGTGCAGTCCGTCTCCGTCGCAGTGCAAGGGGCCAAAGGCATTGTCAGTCGAGCGGACGAGACCGTTGTGGACGCGTCCTGCCGTCTCTCGCCGTCGGCAGTCGTCGCGGCGCCGGACGCCTGCGGCTCCAAACGATTTGTATGCGTCGCCGCGGGCTGCAACGCACCGACGCGAGCGAACGCCGCAGGCGGCAGCAGTGACTCGACGCTGTGGCTCGCTGATTTTGCGGACGTTGTGGTGTTTGGGAAGCCAGCGTTCGTCCCGACCACGCGACTACCGCTGTCCACGTTCGAGTCGCGCGCCATGCTACTGCGTGAAAACCCCGTGACGCTATGGACCTTTGACGATGAGGCGCCAGCGGTCGCGCTGCGTCCGGCGTCATCATCCTCTGCGGGCGCTCGCATGGTGCATGCTGTTCCCTTCTCGACGACGACTGTGTTTAAGACGCTGCCGATCGACGACACGCGAGAGCAGACGTTCTTCTCGAACGCAGTGGCCGTGCAACCGGCGATGAGCGCGTTCTCGATCGAGCTCTGGGTGCGTTTCATGTCTGGCAACACGCCCTCGGATCTGCTCGCGAGTGGTGGCGCGAGCTCTGTCTCGCTGGTGTCGATGACCTCGACGCGAACGCCGACGCCGACGCCCATCGCTGAGCTTATCTTCTCCAAGGAGAAAGCACCCGATGGCGCGTTTGTCGTGCGAGACCCGGCGACCGGCAAAAGCTGTGCAGCAACGTTCTACCCGAAGGCGCCGACAGTCTCCATCGCACGTATCGTCGATCGCTGGTTGCACGTGGTCGCGTCGTACGATCCTGGCAGCGCCCGTGTCGTTGCTTCTGTCCGTTGGACCGTCAGCGACGCACAGGACGCGAAGGCGTTCCGCTCCGTTGCCACGGAGGCAGCGTGTGCTCTCCCTCTGCTAAGCGTTGACCGCAAGTCGCTCGTGATCGGTGCAGCGTCGGCGCTCAAGCCCGGATTCATCGGCGTCCTCACGCACGTCGCGTTCTACCTGTCGGTGCTGGACGCCGCCGAGCTGCAGGACCACTTCCTGGACCTCTCATTTGGCGGCAGAGGGCAGAGCGCACGCGGCCACGACGACAGCCAGCAGCGACTGACGCTCGCACACGATGCGTACGCGCTTCGCCTCGCGACGCGACCGCTGACGCCCGTCACCATCGACGTCCACAGCGAGGTCGCGTGCTACCGGTTTGGGCTCTGCAACGTGACGGTCGTGCCGTCTGCGGTGACGATTCTGCCCGAGGCCTTCAACGTCCCGCACGTCGTCCGCGTGCTCGCGACCGATGACCAGCTGTACGAGTCGCTACACAAGACGCACATCGACCACTGGATCGCGACGACCACCAGCGTGATGGCGGCCTCTTCCACGCGGCTGCAGCGCCAGACCTCAATCGTAACAGAGCCAATCGAGTCGCCAGACGTTGCGCTCGCGTGGCGTCAGCGCGCGCGTCGAGTGCTCAACGCGTGGGACCGCGACCGTGTGCTTCGCCGCGTCGTCGCGATGAGCGATGCGTCGAGACTCGCGGAGCTGCACGCGAACTGGACGACGCAACGCGTGCTCGAGTCGCTCGATAGCGTGGCGCCGTACGCGTCACCGACACTCTCGATTGGTGGCGTCGGCGTCGACATCACCGACGCGACGGTGCCAGGCGTGCAGCTCTCCACGGCATCGCTCGCGGTCTCCGAGGACGGTCATGGCAACGACTTCCAGCTCGTGCTGCTCTCTGAGCCCACGAGCGACGTCGTCGTGCGCCTCGACGCCGAGCAGGACTGCTACCGACCGTGCCGTCCCGTCGGACAAGCGCAGCCGCCATGCACGTCGCTGTCTGCGGCGCTGCTCTCTGCGCTCGACGGCGGCGGGTCGTCGGACGCCGATGTGTCCGACCCCGAGGCGCGCTGCGGGAACCCGCTAACGGGCTCTCGGCTGCTGTGCAACATCACGCTGGCGCCCGTGGCGCTCACGTTCACGCCGAGCAACTGGAGCTTTCCGCAGACTGTGCGCGTCGCGGCGGTCGACGACTTTTTGGACGAAGCCGATCTGCACCGCACCGCGATCCGCGTGACCGCTGAGAGCCTTGACCCCGTGTACCACAAGGTGTTCGTGCCGGACGTCGTCGTGCTCGTGCAGGACAACGACGACTCGGGCGTCGAGTACTCGACGCGCGCGCTGCAGATGACGGAGAATCCCGCGACAAGCGCGCTCGGCGGCGACTGGCGCAACGTGACGGCGCAGTACGCGCTGTCGCTTACGACGGAACCCTGGGCGAACGTCACGATCGCAATGCGCAACGATCGCCCGCGCTGCTATCGCGCGTGCGGCTACCACTTTGACGACAACCGCGGACGCGCGTGCGGGCTGCCGCGCGTGCAAAGCGTCAGTCGAGTGCGGCTCGCGACCAAGTCGCCGCGCGAGATTCATCGCGTCGCGCTCTCGCTCCCGCGCGTGATGGAAGTGCAGCGCATCGTCTCGACCGTCGACCACGTCGACCAAGTCGTGCGTGTCACAGTACGCGGCGGAGTGGCTCCCAACGTCCAACGCGTGACGTTCCAGTTCGACGCGACGTTCAAGAGGCGCTTTCCGTCGGTGACTGCCGTCAACAACGCGCTGTATCTGCGCACGTTCCGTATTGGACTCGTAGGCACGGGACTGCAGTCGACATCGATCGATGGCTTCGCGCCGGCGGCACGCGTCGAAAGCGCCGCGAACGCGCTGCTTCGTCAGTGGCTCAAGCTCACGACGACCAGCGGAAACCCCATTGTCACCGTCTCGCGCGAGCTCTTGTACGACGACGCGCGACTGCAGTGGACGCTAACGTTCCAGCGGTTCGTCGCGAAAGACCTCTCGTTTCCGCGCTTCACAGCGACCGTCGACGCGCCATTCGACGGCTCGCTGGTCGCGAGCGCGGTTCGTGCCATGGCGCTGCCGAGTGGCTCTTTAGTCATCGAGTACGGCGACCCGCAGGCTTCGAGTAGCAGCACGAGTGCGAATGAGAACACGTCGCCGGCACCAGCGATTCGTGCCGAGCTCTCGCTGCTCGCGAGTGACACCGACATGGAAGCTCAGCTACGTGACCTTGACGACGTCTACACGGTGTCGGTCTCGCGGTCGATCGTGACCGACGGCTTTGGACTGCAGTACACGATGACATTCATCGGCGTCGAGAACTACCGCACGCTAAAGGCGACAAGTGACGCACTCGTGGGCGCGCGTGACGCCACAGACGCCGTTGTGCGCGTGGATGTCACGCAGCTGCAGGCGCCTGCGCAGCTCAGTGGCACGTTCTCGCTTCGCTACGACGTGGACCCGTGGTTTCTCTTTGTGAACGCGAAGAGCCAGAACGAGACGACGACGGCAACGACTGCGGTGAACGTGACGACCACGACGCCACCGCTCGCGTGGAACGCCAGCGAGACGCAGGTACGCGACGCACTGCAGTCGCTCACAGGCGTCGGCAACGTGAGCGTCGCGCGGCGGCGGCTCTCGCCTGAGGGCGCGATGGAGTGGCGCGTCGAGTTCCGCGATAACAACGGCAACCTGCCGGCGCTTCAACCGCAGATGGTCGCGCTCTCGGGTCCCGGTGCGAGCGTCGTCGTCGACACCGTCGCGAACGGTGAGTCGCTTAGTGGCTGGTTCTCACTGGAGGTCGGCGGTGGCCTCTTCAAGCGCCGAGACTCCGTGACTGGTCGCGTGTTCGACGCGTTCGTCACCAAGAAGAACACGACGACGCTGCCGTTCAACGCGACGGCGGACGCGGTCGCATCTGCGATCGAGGCGCTCGCAATCACGGAGCGTCCGGAGGTGACGCGTGTCGACCGCGACTGCGATGCGTTCCTTGTCTGTCTTGGGTACACGTGGACCATCTCGTACGCGCGAAGCCCCGGCAACTTGCCGCCGATCGCGGCGTACGGCGTGAACACGACGCTCTCAGGCGCTGGCGTGACACTTTCGGCCGCGACAGTCGCGAACGGGACGTACCTCGGTGGCTTCTTCTCGCTCTCGCTCGAGCTGCTCGACCGCGAGCGCAACGTGACGCTGCGTGGTACGACGTGGCTCCTTCCCGTCAACGTGAGCGTCGTCGGTATGGACGAGGCGCTGGAGGCGCTACCGTTCGTGCGCGCGGATCGAGAGGCCGAGTACGACCCCGAGACACGTCAGCAGCGCCGGCGCCGCGTGCTGTCGCCGGTGACTGACGGCTCCGTGACGCCTGGCGTGGATGATGCACACGACGAGCTCGTGGACAAGGGTGTCGTGGTGACGCGGGAGGGTCCGTTCCTCGACGGCGGCCACGAGTGGCGGCTCGCGTGGGCGCTCGAGGATCACGCGCGTTTCCAGGACTTACGGATCTTCATCAACACGACGCTCGTGACGCAAGAGATCGAGCCGTTCGCGGTGCCGTCCGAGTTGGATCTCGAGGGTCGTCGGCGATGTGACGCGATCCCGGACGCACGGTTCGCGGCCGACGCGCGCGACGTCTTTGGGCTGCGCGGTACGTGCGTCTACGACCTCGTGGCGGTCGCAGCGCAGGAGCGATCACTGTGCAACTTCACAGTCGAGACGCCGTGGCTCGTATTCACGCCAGAGGACTGGTGCTCGCCGCACGTCGTGCAGCTCTCGGCGACCGACGACTGGCTCGACGAGCGCACGGCGGCACTCGGCAACGTGACGCACTCGATGGTAACGCACAGCGTGTGGAGCGACGACGCGCTGTACGCGTCGCACGTGGAGCTCGAGACGATCGACGTCGCGGTCGAGAGCGACGACATCGCGGCGGTACTCGTCTCAGCGACAGAGCTGGAGGTGAGCGAAGACGGTGTGCTCGTCGCGACCTACGACCTCGTGCTGCGCACGGAGCCGCGCGCCGACGTGCGCGTGGTCGCGCTGCCGTGGCGCGACAGCCGCGACCCGCAGTGCTACCGCTTTGGGCTTTGCAACGTGACGTTCGACGTCGACACGTTCGTGTTCGCGCCGCACAACTGGGACCTCCCGCAACGCGTGACGGTGCGCGCGACCGACGACGCGCTCGACGAAGCAGACGCGCACGCGACCGCGATCTCGCATCGGGCGTTCAGCACCGACGTGCAGTACGACGGCATCACGATCCCCACGATCAACGTAACGGTCTTCGACAACGACGTCTCGGCGCTCGTGGTCACACCGTCGACGACGCCGCAGCTGGTCGTCGCCGAAGGAGGACGCACGGCGACGTATGAGGTCGTGCTCGCGACGGAGCCGTTTGGACGCGTCGATGTCTCGATCACGAACGTCGGCACGCGCGGCAACCTCGCGACCGCGACGCCGAGTCGACTTGTGTTCACGTGGCGCAACTGGAGCGTGCCGCAGGTCGTGACGGTCGCGGCGGTCGACGACTTCACGGTCGACGCGCTCGACTCGGCGAGCGTCATGGTGCACGCGCTGCGCACCAACGACGCGATCTACGCCGCACTGCGTGGGCTGCCGACGGTGCCTGTTCGCATTTTGGACAACGACGTCGCGGGTCTGGAGCTCTCGACGCTCGCGATGGACGTCGCGGAGCGAGCGGCGCCGTACACATATGGCGTGCGGCTGACCTCAGAGCCGTGGCAGGTCGTGACGGTGCGACCCGACGCCCAGCACGATTGCTACCGCCGTGTGCGCACGCAGGAGATGGTCTGCAACGCAAGCGTCGCGACAACGTCGGCGGCGCTCGTGTTTGGCGCGAGCAACTGGAGCGACTGGCAGCAGGTGACGTTCTTCGCTGTTGACGACCCGCTCGATGAGGCTGCGATCCACACGGCCAAGATCACGCACACCAGCACGAGTCTCGACGCGCTGTACGAGCTTGGTGCCGCGCAGACGCCCGTACTGCAGCTCGCAATCGCTGATAACGACGACAGCGCAGTCAAGATCGCGCTCGCGGACAAGCGCACGGCGCTGCACGTCGCGGAAGGCGGCTTCAACGACTCGTACGCTGTGTCGCTCGCGACGGAGCCGTACGAGGACGTCGTGGTCGTTGTGCATGCGACGGTTCAGCGCATCGTCGATCTCTCGAACCCGTCGCTCGTGGTCAGCGGCCCGCAGATCGGCGCTGCGGCACGTGCGACGTCGACTGTCACTGGATTGACGGCGACGTCGGCGTTGCGTTGGACGCGCGTCAACGGCTCGACGCTGCCGCTCGAGACGACAGACCTCGCGCTCGTGTTCACACCGCTCGACTGGTCGACGCCGCGTGTTGTGACGGTCTTCGCGATCGACGACGAGATCGCCGAAGATCCGACTCAGCGCTCGACGCTGCAGCACGCAGTCGCGAGCGCCGACGCGCTGTACAACGTCTCGGACGTCACGCACGGACTCGTGGATATCGCGGTGCTCGTCAGCGATCGTGAGGCGATTCCGCCGCCTCTGCCGACGGCTGCGACCTTCGACAGCACGGGTACGCGGCTCGTGGTGGCGTTCGACTCGTCCGTGTTCCACGCCGAGACCATGAGCATCTCGCCGACGACGGGGACGTACTCGATTCGGCTGCGCACGTTCGCGTGCTCGCTCGTGTTCAACGCGACGGCCACGCCACCCGCGCTCTTTGGATCGGGCGCAACTTGTCTTTGGCTCAGCGGCGCCACGCAGCTGCAGGTGAACCTCGGTGCTGGCGCGACCATCACGCCTGGCGCCGCGCTCGTGCTGCACGAGTGTACGACGTTTGTGCGGCAGATCTGCACGTCGACGACGGTGCTGCGCGCGCGCCACACGAGCCGCGGGTACTCGCAAGGTCGCGTGCTCGTGACGCTGGCGAGCGACATGCCGTTGCCGCGCGTGGCGCTGAGTCTGCCGGACGCCGTTGGAAGCTGTGGAGCGTGGACCGCTGATGCGACGCTGTCAACGGGTGCCGTCGGCCGCCGATGGGCGCAGATCAAGTGGACGCTGCTGCCGAAAGCAGCGCTCGGGAGCAGCAGCAGCAGTATCAGCAGCAGCAATGGACCGAACGAGGCGACATTGCGGGTCATGGAGACGGTCGTCTCGCGACTCGACAAGCTCTGCGCCAAGCCGTCGCCGTTCCCGATCGTCGCGAGTGACGGAGACAGCGACGGACTGATCGCTGCGTTCATCGCGTCGGCGGCGGACGCGCAGACCGCGTGCTATCTCCGCGACATCGCCACGCGCTCGTCGACATCGCTAGCGTTAACGGTTGATAGCTCGCGACTTCCTGCCGGCGCGACGCTCGTCGTGATGCTGCAACTGCAGAACGCGTTCGCGCAGCGCGCCATTGCGCTTCGGCTTGTGACGATCCAAGCGCTCGCGGGTCCCGTCGTCGTTGTACAGGGGGACAGCACACGCTCCATCACGCGCTCGGACGGCGACGCGCTCGTGCTGCAGGTCGACGCGACGCTCAGTTGCCCACGCCTCATGGGCAAAACGGTCGACTTTCGGTGGTTCGCGTGGTCGTATCCGTCGACGAACAGCAGCAGTAGCAACACCGACAGCGCGACGCCCATCGACCTGAACGCGACCAACTCGGCGCGTGACCCGCGGGTGTTCCGTGTACCCAAAACGCGTCTCATCGCCGGACGAACCTACCGCTTCCGTGCCGAGGCTGCGCTGCAGGACAAGAGCATCCGCGCGTCTGTCGGACGTGCCGACATGCTCGTGGTCGTCGGCTTCAGTCCGCTGCGTCCGGTGCTGCAGGGCGGCGACCGCGCAATCGGAGAGCGCGATACGCTTGTGCTCAACGCGTCGCTGTCCTCCGATCCGGACGCTACAGTCGTCGTCGGTGGTTCGTCATCATCATCATCAGCAGCAGCACTGCGCTTCTCATGGAGCTGCGAGGATGTCACCGTTGCCTCAACAACCTCGCCGTGTCTCAACGCGTCGACGCTGCCGCTCGTGCCGCTCGAGATCAAGGGCACCGCGTCGGGCGTCATGACTCTCGCACCGTTCTCACTGCAGCCCGAGCGCAAGCTGCGCTTCCAGGTCAACGTCTCTACGTCTCGCGAGCCCGTGCGCCAAAGCTTCGTCGCCACGACGATCTGGACGGCGCCAGGGAGTCTGCCGGACGTGCAGATCGCGGCGTCGGCGACCACCATCAACCCGTCAAGCCGTGTGACGCTCACGGCGACAGTGCAGTCGACGTACCCCGTGACAACCCGCTGGCAGCAGGACCAAGGAGACCTCGTGCTCGCCGCCAACAGCTCGACTCACGCCGCGTTCTCGATGCCGCTCACGTCAGCGAGCAACGCGATCAACCGGAACCAGCTCACGCCGGGGCAGACGTATGTCTTCCGACTCGTGGCCACGGACCTGAACGGCATGGCGGGCTCGGGCATCGTCACGATCCGCGTGAACGCACCGCCGACGAGCGGTACGTGCGTCGTGTCGCCCACCGACGGCTTCGCGGTGCAGGACACGTTCTCGCTCAGCTGCGAGCACTGGACCGACGACCTGGAGGACCTACCGCTGCGCTACGCGTTCGGCGCGATCCCGACCGCCAAGTTCGAGGCGCTCGAGGATCCGAGCGACCTGACGCGCGTGCGTGCGCTCATGTCTCCACTCGTGAGCGAGCAGCTCAGCTCCAGCGCCCTCGTGTCGATGCTGCCGCCCACTGACGGCTCCATGGAGCAGAACGTGACGGTCGTGGCGCTCATCGCAGACCGACTCGGCGCCACCGCGATGGCCGCGAGCTCGGTGCTCGTGCGCCTCCCCGCGGAGGCGACAACGCAGCCTGTGGCGTTCGTCTCGGCGCTCGTGAGCGCCGGCGCCTCGCTTGACGCTGGGCAGCAGGCGACGCTGCTGCTCTCTGGCGCGCGCATCATGAACCGCGCGCTCGGAGTCGTCGAGGCAGCGGACGAAGACGCGCTCGCGACGCCGTCGGCGCTGGACAGCGAGTGCGACCCTAGTGACACGACGACGACACCGTGCTCGGGTCACGGCGCCTGCGACGCATCGACGCTGCGCTGCCGCTGTAGCGCGGGCTTCGCGGGGCCGCAGTGCGCATTCTCGACTTTGGCGCTTCGCGATGTGAACGACGTGCTGCTCGGCACTCTCCGCAACGCGTCGAACCGCGTGGAGCCAACGCCGTCGGGGCTCGCGCAGCAGTCTCTTGTCGTACGGTCGGTGCTGGAAGGCGCCGCATCGCTTACGAGCGCGACGACGCCGCTGTACGATGGCGAGGGCGTCGAGCAGCTCACTGCGCTCACAAATGCCATCGCACAAAACGCGTTGGCGCTTGACGAACCGCGAGTCTTTGTCGCGAGCAGTGGCCGAACGATGCTGCGGACGCTGTCGGCGGCGCTGTCGCTACGCGCTTCTGCGATTGAGAGCGACAAGGCTGCTGTCACTGATGCTACCGCTGCTGTGTCGACAGTGAGCCGTCGACAGCGGCGACGACTGAGCGGAGAAGACGCCTCCAGCTCGACGTGTTCGCCGGAGAGCGACGCCAGTCGACAGAGCTGGTGGAATGCGCTCAAGACGCTGCAGTTGCTTAGCGCGATGGAGAGTCAGGACCTGCTGCCGGACGAAGACGCGGCGTCGCTGCAACTGTCGACAGCGATCACGGTGACGGCCGCCGCCGGGCAGCGGCTGCAGGCGTCGGTGGGTCCCTACGCTGGTGCGCCGCCCGTGCAAATGAATCTCACCGATACAGCGCTGCTGTGCGTGAGCGATGCCGGCAGCCAGCAGGCGGCCCCGTTGCAGGACGTCGTCGTGAATGCGTTCGCATTGCGCGACGTCCCGCATTCGGCGTGCTCACTGAACGCATCGACACCGATATCGGCCGCGATGGTGTTCACGGTGCACACCAAGACGGCGGTCGCGAAGCTGCAGGCGGGCGACGACGTTCCGTTGCAGACGCTTACGAGTACGAGCGCGTGCGTGCAGCAGGCTGTCAACGCCGCCGACAACAGCCAGCAACAGCAGCTCTCGAGGCGTCGTCTCTCGAACGACGGCGATGCGACCACCAGTTCAGCAGCGGCCGTCGCCTGGACGCCGCTCGCGGTGCTTTCGATCCCGCACGCGCGAACACTTTCGGCGGTGGAACAGCGCAACTTTTCGACCGCGTGCCGCGTGTGGAACGCTGCGACGTCTGCGTGGGACAGCGAGATCTGTCTTAAGGATGACGCGCTGAGCTCCGCGACTGCGACGGCGTGCGTCTGCAGCCGCCTCGGACGGCTCGAAGTCGTCGTGACGCTCGAGGAGCGACTGGACTTCTACGCGCGCGACCGAGAGCTCTATCGCGACGACGCGCCATCCGTGCTCGGTCCCGTGTGGCTCGCGCTGCTGCTCGCGACTCTTGTCGGTGGCTCAGCCATCGGCCGTCGGCTGGACATCGTCGACGCGCGACGCGCCAAAGAGCAGACCATCAAGGGACTGAACCGCTCCAAATGGAGCGAGCTGCTGGAGCGCACGACGCAGCCACAGACGACGGGCGCACAGGACTTTGCCGCGTTTCTCGCCGAGCGCCAGCGCCTGCAGGCGGAGGACGAACTGTCAAAGAAGCAACCGTCGCAGCAGCAGTCGACGACACTCAAGGAAGACGAAAAAATACTCGCCACGGTCGCGAGCTCAGTGGGGACCACCGAGACCGCGTCGACCGTTGTGAAGCCTCTTCTCGAAATGACCAACACGACCATCACAGCCACGGCAATCGACACGGACGCTGCGCTGCCGCACGAAGCGCGGACGCTGTTCGCGTCGAGCGCGTCGCTCGCGCGGCACTTTGCGTGGCTGACGACCGCGCTGCGCATTGCGTCGGCGCTGCTCTTCGTGCTGGGCGTGCTCGTGGCGCTGGTGGGCGTCGACTTTATGCTCGTGCTCGGCCAAAGCACGTCCGAGATCGTGTTGCTGCTCTACGGACGCTCGCTCGGTCTCGTGGCGACCGTCTTTGGCGGTTTGCTCGTGCTCGTGGGCGCCGTCGGTGCGCTGCGTCTCAGTCGTGAAAGCGCGTCGCACCGCGCGCGAGACGTCTTCCGCTGGACGCTCGTGCTCGTGCTGCTGGCGGAGCTGCTTGTCGTCCAGCTCGCGTTTCGTGGACTCGAAGATCTCGACGAGCTGCCGCACGGTGCTGTCGATGCGTTGCGTCGCGCGTGGACGTCGCTCAGTCTCTCAAAGCGAGACGAGCTGCAGACGACGTACGGCTGCTGCGGCTTTGCGTCTGTCGCTGACAGCAGCCAGGACCGACTCGCGTGTCCCGAAGAAGCGCTCGACGCGACACCCGCGCGCGTCTGTCTCGATGTCGTGCTGCAGCGCGCGCGGGCGCTGTTCGGGACGTCGTTCGTGTACCTCGAGCTCGTGTTTGTCGTGCAGCTGGTTGTGCTAGTCGTCGTGCACGTGCTCGTGCAGTGGCGGCGGCTGCGCGTGCAGGAGCTCGCCGCGGCGTCTAGCGATCATCGACTGATGCTGCGTACGCTGCTCGATGTCCTACTCTGCTCGACGCTGCCAGCGCTACTCACGCTGCTGTCGATGGGCTGCGTGCTGCTCGCGGCCGTCGGCGTCGACCAGATCACGGAGCTCGGTGTGCTCAGCAACGCATTGCTCGCGGCGCTCTTTGGCGTCGAAATCGGCATTCCACTGCTGGTTCTTTCGTGTCTGGCGGTCGCAGCGCTCCTGTTCACGCGCCACGCAGTCGTCACGCAGCACGTTCGGCGTCTGCAATGGGGCGTCACAGCGCTGCTTGTGCTGCTGCTGGCGCTTGCATCGTCGCTTGTGACGTTGCAGGAACTCTGCGTCAACGTGGCGCTCGACCCAGCGCTGCTCGACGACACGGTGCGTGGTCGCTTCGTGCGGCTCGACGCCGCGACGCTCGTCAAGCTCGAGACCGCGATGCAGTGCTGCGGCTTTGACGACGAACGACAGGGCACGTGCACGGACATCGCCGTCGACGTCCCGACGTGTCGTGCCAGCGTGCAGCGCGTGCTCGACCGAGAGCTGCAGGTGTGGGAGACGCGCACGCTCGCGAGTGTCGTCGCACTCTCGGTTGCGATCGCGATGGCGCTCGTGCTCTCCATGCGCTGGCGCCGCTTCAACGTAAAGCCGCGCATTGAGCCAGCGACTCCGCCTTCCCAGTCATCGCCCACGACACCGCCACCGCCGCCGACGTTTCTGGGGGCGTTGGTGGAGCAAAGCGCGTTCCTCGCGCTGCTCGCGCTCTGTCTCTCGGGCGCCGTGCTCGGCATCGTCGTGCTCTCCGCCGGGTTCGACACGCTGTACCAGCTCAACGTGCTGCACGTGTCGTTCCTGCTGCGCGTCGTCGACCGCCGCGTGGGCGTCTTCCTGCTCGCGCTCGGCGGCGGCCTCGAGCTCGTGTCGTGGCTCGGCGTCATCGCGACCTGGCGGCGCTCTCGCCGACTCGCAGCGCTGTTCCTGGTGGTCTGCAGCGCCGCGTTTGTCGTCGTGCTGGGCGTTGCTGGTGTCTCGTTCCGCGTCGCACACGGCGACCAAACGATCGGAACCACTGCGCACAGTCTGAACGAGCGCCTCGAGTCGGTCTGGCGAGGGGCGAGACCCAGCGACCGCGTCTTCGCACAGAACGCTCTGGTGTGCTGCGGCTTTGACCGCGTGCAACTCGCGAACGGGTCCACGACGTTCACGCTGCAGGGCGCTCGCGCTGCGTGGAGCCTCGAGACCGAGAGCGACGCTGCGCTGCTCGTCGTCACCGACGCCAGCGCTGGAGCGACGCGTCGTCTTTCCAGCGTCAGCGTCGAGCGCCGTGTTGTGCGTCGGCTACAACTCTCGGAGTGTCCAGAGTCTGCGACCGACGGCTGCGCGCCGGCGCTTGAGCGGTACGTCTCGCGGCTCTCGCTACGCGCGCTGCGGCTCTCGATCATCGTGCTCGCGGCGCTCAGCGTCTGCATCCTCTCGACGATCGTGCTCCATTGGCCGCAGCCTTCTGCTACGACGGCAGCCGATCGGTCGCTTCGCAGCACTCGCGTGAAGCTCCTCGCGTTCGGGTCTGCGGTCGCACGCGGCGCAATCGTCGTGCTCTCGCTGGCGTCGTTGCTCGTTGCGCTCGCGTGCTTCTTCCTCGGGCTCGACATGGCAGCGCACTGGTCGCTGTTCACCGCGAGTCTCGTGCAGCTGCTGTTCCCACGATCGATCGGCGCCGCGCTCCTGATCTACGCAACGGTCGGCGTCGCGCTCAACGTGTACACGCTGCAGGGCGTCGCGCATCGCGTCGTGCACCGCGTCGCGATCCAAAGCGCGCTGCGGGTCGCTCTCGTGCTTTGTGGCTGGCTCTGCGTCGCACTCACAGCGTATCTCTCGCGGTTCTCGGCGTCGTCGCACTGGAGAGACGCCGTCACTGCATTCCTCGACCGCCAGTGGGACACACTGACGCCGGCGCTGCAGCATCGCGTCGCTGCTGACTACCGCTGCTGCGGCTTCGAGGACCCCGTGTTCGTCAAGGGCCGCGGTGTCGTCTTCGACCGTCCGGCGGTGGGTTTTCCGCCTTGCGCACTCACTATTTCGCGCGGATGCCGCCATGCGCTCGAAACGCAGCTCAGCTCGTCGCTTGCAGGACTGTTTCAGTTGTCACTGGCGCTCACGCTCCTCGAGATGACGCTGCTCGCGGCGTCGGCGCTCGTGCTGCGCGAGCTACGCACCGTCAAACCGCACGAGTGGTTTGTCGTTGAGAGCCGCGTGCGCTACGCGATCGGGCGCTACCGCCGTGATGTGCAGCGGCGCCATGTCGCGCTCTCGGTCGTCGCGAGCTTTGATGAGAAGCTCAGGCGTCCGCAGCGCGTGACGAGCGTCGCGTGTGCGCTCGCGACGACGCTGGCGATTCTCTCGATGCGGTTCGCGCGCTACGGCTGCCACCGCCACGCGCTGCGGACGTGCGTGCAGCCCGATGCGTGGGGATACGCGGGCATGGCGCTGCTTTATGGCGGCGTTGTCGGTCTAGCGGCGCAGACGCTCGCGAAAGCGCTTTTTGAGAGCGTGCGGCACCGCTGCGACGACGAAAGCGACGAGGTAGCGGCAGCGCGGCAGCGCAAGGAGAAAGTTTTGGTCTTCCGCAACTGGTTTGCGCGCCACAAGAAGACGCCATCGATCACTAGTGGAGCCAGCAAGATCGCCAATACGTCATCTTCTTCTTCTATGGAGGCGACACGCGCGACGACCGAGGAGCGCTGGTACCACTGGCTACAGCGCGCAGTGGACGCGCTCTTTCGGCTACTGGCACTCGCGCTATTCGTCGCAGCGTGCGGCTTCGCGACGTTCTTCGGTCTCGTGCTGCTCGGATACCGCGACAAGCTCTACGGTGTGCGCATGGACCACGGCGTCGTGGAGGCATTGAGCGTGTCGCTGCTGGTGGCGCTCACATCGCTTGTCGCGTGGCTCGCACTCGATCTCAAGGACCGCCCGACAGAGCGCCGCCGCCACGGCGCCATCATCGCGCTGCTCGTGGTCGTGGCGCTCGCGAGCGTCGCGCTGCTCATCGCGGTCATCGTCGGTGTCGTGATGGCGAGCCAGACGCTCGACGACAAGGGTGACGACCCGAGCGTCGCGACGGCCAACTGGACGATTCGCAACACGGGCTTCAGCGTCGCGCAGCGGCTGCGGGACGCGTGGCACGCGGACGCGAGCGGCTTCTTCCGCAACGGCGTGCAGCAGGAGCTACGCTGCTGCGGCTTCCGCGACGCCTCGGACTTGGCGTTCCGCCCTTGTCCGACTGGCACCCGCGTCGACGTCGACTACGAGGCGGTGCGTGTGAATGGCTCGGTCGTGAGCCGCTCGCAACAGGAGCTCCGCGATCTCGACGGCTGCCGTGGCAAGCTGCTCGACCGTTTCCACGCGTTGCTCGACCAGGTCGTCGTCGCGACGGCGGCGCTCGGCTCGGCGCAGCTGCTGCTCGCGGGCTGTGCGCTCTTCCTCGCGTACGACATCTCGGTAACGCGGGACGCCAAGCTGAAGCTGCGCGTTGCCAAGTCCAGCGATGCGAGCGACGTGCGCGAGACCTTTGAGAAAGTCGTTGGGCTCAAGATCGCGGCTCCAGCGCGCGGCAAGATCCTCTCCCAGATGCTCAGCGCCAGTCTAGGTACCGTGTCCCCGGCGGTCGTGGACGAGCTCGCCAAGAGCTCCATCGCGCCACCCGACGACGCATCGATACCGCGCACGCTGCTGCTACCGACAGGACAAAGCGTGTCGGCGTCGCTGGCGCTCAACCCGACGCTCGACAAGGCGCTCGCACGCGTGCCGTACCCCGCGTGGGTCGTGCGTGTCGTGTTCGCAGTCTGCGGCGTCTGGCTTGCGGCCATGGGCGCCGTCACGGTCTACTACTCGCTGCAGCTCGGATTCGCGACCGCCGGACGTCTCGTGCTCGCGTGGACGCTCGGGACGCTCGTGCACCTCGTCGTGCTCGAGCCTGCGGCCGTATTTGCGCTCATCCTGTGGTCGACGCTCGAGCAGTGGTGGAACGCGACGTTGCTCGGACGCGTCTGGCGCTATGGGCGCCGCGCGTTACGCATCGAGCCGAGTGCCGAGGCGGCGTACTACGCATCGCTCAGTCTCTATGAGCGCATCCGGTTCAACGCTGCTGTGCGCGTGCAGCGGCGGCTGCTCACGCGGCTCGCGCGTCGGCGGTACCTGCAGCGACTGCGGGAGCTGCGCGAGGCGGCGCATCGCGATCTTTTGCGCCGGCGCCGCGAGACGCTCAAGCAGGCGATCGACGGCTTCACGGAGGAGGAGATCCATGCGTTCCACCTGCTCTTCCAAGACGCCGACACGGCGCGACTTGGGCTCGTGTCCTACACAGTTATCTCGCAGTCGATCTACCAGCTCGGCGTGCACGTGAGTCCCGAGCTCGTGCGCTCGTTCCTGCTGGAGCTCGATCCAGCTTACGCGGAGCTCGTGGACTTTGAGCACTTCCTCTACGGCATGCACCGCGTGCGGCGCTTCCACCAGCAGGAACAGCAGCAGCTCGAGGACGCGCAGCGACTCGCGGCCGACGAGCGCGCGGCGGCGGCACTGCGCAAGGAGCAATTTGTGAGCTCCTCTGTGCGCTTTGGCCCGCAGGCGGATCCGCACGCCAAGGTGCTCGTCAAGCGGCAGAACGTGCTGCGCGAGCTCAAGGAGAAGCGCGACTCGCTGTCATTCAAGCTCATGAGCAAGGTCGGTAAGCTGCCACCGATCCTGCAGCGAGGTCGCTCGACCCGCACGCCGGCGGAAGGCGGCGCTACCGACGATGAATCAGTTGTCAACACGAGCACCAACATCAGCAGCAGTGAGGAGCCGCCGCCGAGCGGGACGTACGTGCTGCTGCAGAGTAGGAAGCTGTCGCCCAAGAAGCGCGCACTCGAGATGGTACTGAAGAAGAAAAGTCGAGAGGAGAAGGCGCGCGCTGCGAGCACGGACACGCCTCGAAGCCCGACCCAGCGCGCGAGAGAGCTCGTGCAAAGCTGGCGGAAACCAGGATCGCCACGCAAGCGCCAGCCGCCCGACGATCGCGCGTTCTTCTCGCCGATTGCAGAGGAGACGGACGAGTCGTCGATGGTCGCGGCAGCACTGCCTGGCTCTGTCCCGGATGAAGCACAAGTCGCGGAAGACGTGTCACTCGTGGACGAGATCGACCGCGCGTACGAGGCCAAATCTCCGCCTGCGACACCGAGCGCTGACAAGTTGACACCCGCGCTGGTGACGACACGATCCGAGCCAGAGGCAGCGAGACCCACAGCTCCAGTTCCATCGGAGTCGACAGTGGGGATCCTTTCGACCGAGTCAACCGTCAATCTTCCAGCAGAGACAGAAGGGAAACAACCGGCAACCCAGGATCGTCAGGCAACGACAAGTGAAGCGCCAGCGAATGGAGCGTTTGCGTTGCTGCACAAATCCTCAGGCAAGGCGAAAGTCATGGAGATGCTCGCACAACGTGGTGGCAAAGTGAGCAGCGAGCGGCCGTCGACAGCAGCGAGTGAGGGCGACGCAGAAGACGCGAGCGAGTCGACGTCTCGGCCGTCGAGCTCCGAGCGGAAGGAAAGAGCACAGGCCATCGCCAAAAACAGTCTCGAGAAGGCGCTCAAGAAGAAGAGCGCTGCCATGACGGCACCCCCCAAGCCCAAGCAATGATCATGCTGAAATGTATCATCCGTATTGTATCCATTTCCACTCCATATTTGCCGTTTGGCATAACCCGTATACAACACGATCGCATCCGTATATAATGATTTAGCCTCCAGAGCTAATTGTCCGTACGTTCAATCCTGCTCCATATCTACCTTTCGTACTTAACGACTGTTTAACCGCGTTAAGTACGACCCTTGTGGGTTGCATGTCTGGCACACGTCACAGCCATCATTGGACGCGTGCCCTCAAAGGCGGTGACGCTGCTTCCGCCACTTCGTGTATTCGCTGCCGTTGCTGTCGCTGCTGCCATGACGACCCGCGTCCGCCAGAACGCGCCGGATGCGCCACGCCGCGCGTGCATCCCGCTCTCGCACAAGCGCGTGCCGACCGAGATGCGCGCGCCGCAGGACCATGCGCACCTGCTCTACGCTGCGCTGGTTGCCGACCACGTCGACATCGCGGCGCTGCGTGCGCACCTGCTGTCGCTGCCGGAGGAGCAATGGGGCGAAGCGTACAACCGCGAGCACAATGTCTACTTCCAGCGCCCGTTCCACGACAAGCTCGGCGTCGGCAACATCATGTGCCTCTTCTCGGACACGCAGCTCGAGAACGTCTACGAGCTGCCGCTCTACGCGACGTACCGCCAGTGGCTCGAGCCCATCTTCGCGGCCATGAACGTGCACCCAGAGCAGGTCGTGCGCTGTCTCTTTGCGCGCATGCCTGGCGACACGCTCATCCCGGCGCACCACGACAACGGCCCGTGGGTCAGCAAGACGCACCGCATGCACGTGCCGATCGTGACGTTCCCGGAGGTCGAGTTCAAGAGCGGCGGGCTCGTGGAAACCATGACGCGCTTCGCGTTCAACGAGGGTGCGATCGTCGAGCTCAACAACGCCGCCAAGCACAGCGTCTGGAACCCGACGCCGCACCGCCGCATCCACCTCATCTTTGACTACGTTGAGGAGCCCTTGCGTCGTCGTCTCGTCCGCACGACGCTGACCGCTGGACAGGTCTGTCGCCAGATCCGCGGCCGCGTCGAGCTCGTGAAGGCCGTCGACCAGCAGGCGCAGGAGCAAGCGCGACGCGCCGCCAGTCGCCTGCTCACGGCGATCGAGGCGCGCGTCAAGACGGACGTCAGCGCAGACGCCTCGACGGCGCTTTCGACGGCGTGCCGTCACTACTTTATCGAGCAGATTGACGCCAAGGCGTTCGTTACAGCCGTGCGCCGTGCGCTGCGAGGACAGCCAGAGGCGCTCGTGGACGACATCTGGGCGCAGCTGGTCGAGATGTTTGGGCTCGTGGACGCGCAGTCGAAGCGCGAGCTCCAGGACGCTCGTATCGAGCGCGTGTTTGCGCCCAATTGGGTCATCATCGGCGCGCAAAAGTGCGGCACGACGTCGCTGTACGAGTACCTGAGCCAGCATCCGGACGTGCTCAAGGGAAAACGCCGCGAGCCGCACTTCTTCGACTGGAACTGGGACGCCGCGCTGCAGCACGTGCTGCCCGAGGCTGAAGCCCAGACGTACACCAAGATCCTGAGCGCGTACAAGGCGGCGCGCAAGAACGACAAGGAAGAGGAGAACGAAGACAAGGACCTGTTGAAGGGACAGTCGCTCGATTCTATGCGGTATGTACAGCGTACTCACACGATGCGCTTGGGGCTCACTTCTGACCTTTAAATCTAAAACGTTAGCGCCAAGTACCTCGCGTCGCTGCAGTGTGAGGACCCTGAGCTCGTCATTTGTCCGCCCAAGCAGATCGGCGAGTCCACGCCGAGCTATCTGCTTTACGGCGAGAGCGTCGCGCGCCGTCTGCGGCTGCTATACCCTGAGATGAAGCTCATCGTGATGCTGCGAGACCCTGTCAAGCGCGCGTACTCGCACTACCAGATGACCGCGGACCCGAACGGCACTGCCGCGCAGCTCAAGATGCGCGAGCCAGTGCGCGGCAAGAGCTTTGAGCAGCTCGTGGACGAGGATCTGGCGCTGCTCGAGGCTGCGGGCGTGCAGCCGACGCCGCTGGAGAGCGTCGACTGCGCGACTGTCGATGCGTTCCAGCGATACGCGGATGGACTCTCGCGCCAGCACGGCGCGCACTCGTATATCGGTCGCGGACTGTACGCTCTGCAGCTTGCGCTGTGGCTGCGCGTGTTCCCTCGCGATCAGGTGCTCGTGATTGACCTGGACGACATGAAGACCCCCGAGGGCATTCAGCGCGAGGCGAACTCGGCGTTTGAGTTTCTCGGCGTGGAGCCGTGCGAGGTCGTCGACACGGAGCGCAAGAACACGCGTGCGTACGACGCGATGGACGACGCCGTGCGCCAGCGCCTCGAGGCGTTCTACGCGCCGTTCAACCAGCAGCTCTTTGAGCTCTTGGGACGGCGCTTCGCCTGGAGCTCTTGAGGATCCATCGACGTGGTGGAAATGGTGGTAATAATGGGTGGGTGACGTCGGTGGGAATGATGGTCCTCCGCTGGTGTCCCCCGCATAGAGCGTGAATTCTACCAATCGTATGATGTTTGGACATGTATTTGACCAGTCATGTCGCGCGAGCCGTGGCACGCCCACGTCGGACGGACGGACGTCAGCAGCAAATGCTCGCCACTTGTGGAAGCGGAGCTCCTGATGACGGCTGACCGGCGGAACGCCAGCGACAGCGCCAGCGCATCCACGGCGCATGCGCCTCTGGCGACGGGTCCCGAGCAGATCTCGTGGGACGAACTGGACAAGACGCGCTACTACATCTTCGGTCCGACCGTGTTTCTCGCGGTGCGCGCCGCCGTGTACCCGAGTAACCTCGTCAAGACGCGGCTGCAGGTGCAGTCCAAGGCGAATCCGCTCTACGCGGGGACGTTCGACGCGTTCCGCAAGATCTTTCGACAGGAGGGGCCGCGGGGTCTCTACAAGGGCTTCGGCGCGAGCACCGCCAACGTGCTGACTGGCAACCTCTACATCTCCATCTACGAGCTCGCGCGCAAGCTCTTTATGGACCATGCGCAGGTGATCGACCACGGACTGGAACGCAACCAGCAGGGAAATCGGTAGAAGCTCATGCGATGGTGCTGTCTGTAGATCGGCGAGAAGACCGCCAACTTTATCGGTGGCGCGTGCGCGTCGCTAGTCTCGCAGACCGTCGTTGTGCCGCTCGACATTGTGTCGCAGCGCATGATGATCAGCGACCAGGGCGTCGATCGCCGACACAGTCGAGAGCGTGCGCGTGGCTTCGTGCAGGTCACGCGCCACGTGTACCGCACGGAGGGACTGCGCGGGTTCTACCGCGGGTACCTGCCGTCGATTGCGACGTACGCACCGTCGTCGGCGATCTGGTGGGGCTCCTATGGGCTCCTCGTGCCGTGCTACTTCGACCTCTTGTCGTCATCGCAGATCGATCCTTTCTGGAAGCAAGGTGCGCCTACACGGAGCAGGAGAGAGGGAGGAAGGGCGAGATGGGGAGCTGACGCGAGGGTTGCTTGCATGTGAGACAGTGACTGCACAAGCGCTGAGCGGCGGCACGTCAGGCATCGTGACGGCCGTGATCACGAACCCCATGGACATTGTGCGCACCAAGACGCAGGTGTACACGCAGTATGGCGCGATCGACACGGCCAAGTACATCCTCAAGCGCGACGGGTGGCGGGGTCTGCTCACGGGCGTCAACGCGGTAGGTCCATCGTCTTCTCCCAGTGTTTGTCAGACCAGGCACCACTGACCTCTGTGTGTCCCTCTCTTCTCGGCAGCGAATGCTGGCCATGGGGCCCAGCGGAGTGCTCATCATCTCTTCGTACGAGTTCGTCAAGCGCATCTCACGGAAAACGCCCGAGGAGCTCGAGCAGTCATGAATCATATAACCCAACTAAGTACATCTGATCTCATTGTCAATTGTTTTTGGGTGTTTTCGTACTGATATTGAGTCTATTCTCCGAACAACCATGGCAAGTGCACGTGGTGAAAATGCTGCTGCTGGTGCCGCTGGAATGAAGGAGGAAGAGATGCTGCTGCTGCGCGTCTGGCGACTCGTGGACGCCGCGTACTGTTTTCTCTCGCGCCACCGCGCGACGATGACCGTGAAGAGCGTGCTACAGATGGCCAACAGCCTCAGCAGAAGCAGCAGCGCCGGTGGCGCCAACGACACGATCGTCGTCACGCACGAGCAGCTCCGACGACTCGCTCGCATTGCGCCGAGTGTGATCGACCTGCGGTCAGTCCAACAGACGCAGCTTCTGCACCGTGGTTCGATTTTTTCAGCGCTTGGAGCTGCTTGCCGTGTCTGACAATAGGAGTGCTTTACATGCTGTAGATGACATCTTCCGAAAGAGCAGCCCGAGCCCAGAAGAGCTGGAGCTCGTCGTGATGCCGACGATCCCTCAGATCAGCCAGAAGGCCATGGAGCAGCGACTGCGTCTGATCACGAAGGCGCTCAAGGAGAATCCTGTCGTGGACACGGAACCAGTCAAAACTGTTCAAGTCGAGAAACCAGCGTCGCGTGAGATCTCGACGATGAAGCAGAGCGAAACGATGGACGCGACCGTCAAGAAACAAGCGCGTGATGTCCCTTCGTCGCCATGGATCGAGCGCCTGCGTGGACTCGACATCTACAAAGACCAGATCGTTCACGTCGAGCGGCGGCCGTCTCGAAACGCCGATCGTCGACCGCTGAAACAGCTCGAGTTGCCCGAGGCGCTCACGAACGCACTCGCTCAACGAGGCATTGATGCGCTGTACTCGCACCAATTCGAGTCCATCTCAGCAACAAAACGAGGCGACAACGTTGTGCTTTCGACGTCGACTGCGAGCGGGAAATCGCTCGCATTCAACATCCCCACGTTGACTGCGCTGCTGGAGGATCCATCGTCCACGTTTCTCTACCTGTTTCCGACGAAAGTATGCGTTGTCGATGCATCCTTGAAGCATTCGCTGTTGTTTTGATGCGTGTGTGTGTGTTTGTGTGATTAGGCACTGGCACAAGATCAACTCAAATCGCTTCGTCGATTGCTGGCGGCCGCTGGCCTGCGCGAGGACATGTGTGCGACGTTTGTGAGTGCTCTTGAGCTGAACTTCATCACCGTTCTGCACTGAAGAAGCTCATGGGGAGACCTTGTAGGATGGTGACACGCCCATGCGTTCGCGCACCGCGGTGGTGCGCGACACGCACATCTTTCTGACGAATCCCGACATCATGCACCTTTCGATCCTTCCCAAGCACAAGCAGTGGCGGCGGGTCTTGACCAACTTAAAGTGCGTCTGGACACCTTGTGCTATCGCATTTACTTCGCTCACGACAAAGTGAATGATGTGGAACAGACTTCTCGTGGTCGATGAGGCGCACATGTACCGAGGTGTCTTCGGATCGCATGTCGCAGGAGTCTTTCGTCGGCTCTTCCGATTGTGTGCGCACTATGGCGCCAACCCACGGGTCATTTGCTGTTCTGCGACGATCAAGAACCCGACAGAACACTTCAAAATGCTCGTTCCCAGATTGCCCCCGAGAGTGGAAGATGGTGGCGATTTAGATCCGAGGCCTGCAAACTTTGACTTCTTCTTCGAGCGACCTCTGACTGTCATCACTCGTGATGGCGCACCAACGGGAGAGAAGTTGTTTGTGGTTTGGAACCCCAAAGCACATCAACAAGCTGGTGAAGACTCGGATCAATTACAGCCACCTACGATGGCTCCACCATCAGAGGGTGTTGCTGCTGCGAACACAGAAGACGCCGAGGGTACTCCAAAGCCAGCGAAGCGACGTCGTCGAAACACTGCGAAGCCATTGATGAGTAGTTCATCTAGCAGCACAAATGCCGAGCTGAGCGACGAAGAAGCGTCGGCGAAGCGGAAGAGAAGTGTCAGTTCGATCTTTCACAGTGCGAAGATCTTCGCACGGCTTGTGGAAGACCAGATCCACACAATAATGTTCTGCAAAGGACGGAAACTCGCGGAGCTCGTACTCATGAGCGTCCACAGTGTGTTACAAGAGCGCGACGCGACGAAGGAGCTGATTCAGCGTGTGCACACGTACCGCGGGGGCTACTCAGCGGAGGACAGACGGCGTATCGAGCAGAGACTGTTCAGTGGTGAGCTTCTCGGCGTTGTCGCCACCAATGCGCTTGAGCTGGGAATCGACATCGGTGAGCTCGATTGCACGATGCACCTTGGACTCCCCGGGACAATCGCGTCTCTGTGGCAGCAAGCAGGTCGTGCTGGTCGCCAGCACACCCAGCAATCGCTCGCAGTGATCGTTTGCTTTGACGCTCCGCTGGATCAACACTTTGCAAGCCATGGAGCCGAGCTATTTGCCTTGGAGCCAGAAGCCGTCGGCTTAAATCCTGCGAACGTGAAGGTCCTCAGTCCTCATCTTGTGTGCGCCGCAAACGAGATCCCGTTGTACGACAAGCTCTCTGGAATGGATTTCATCGATCAGTTCGTCCTCGGTACCACGGCTGCGTCGCTGCTTCCCGACCTCGTGGCCCAACAACTTCTCTTTCGGCAAAGTGCAGGCGATGGCGAAGGGTATCGTGTGCACTCGTGCGCGCCCAAGTCGATTCGTTCCGTGAGTCTGCGGAGCATCTCGGAGATCGTGTACCAGGTCGTGACCGACGACGGCGCGCTAGTGATTCTTGACGAGATCCCTGGTGAGCTCGTGTTCTTTCAAGTGTATCCGACGGCCGTGTACCTGCACCAGGGACAGGAGTACATCATCACGCGCCTCGACATGGAGCAGCGAGTAGCGTACGCGCGGCGATGTCCGCGGCCGCTGACATACTACACGACGTGTCGCGACTTCACGGACGTGGACGTCGTCAAGGTGCAGCGCCGGACAGTCACTCGGTCGCTCGTGGTGTGCGAAGGACTGGTGACCGTCACGACGTCCGTGTTCGGCTCGACACTCGTGGAGAAGCGGTCAATGCGTGTGCTTCACGTGAACGAGTTCTCGCTGCCGCCGATGCAGAGCGCAGGTCATGCTGTGTGGCTGGAGCTGCCGCATTCGCTGCGCGTTGACGTCGAAGCAGCGGGATACGTCTGGCCAGGCGCGCTCCATGGCGTCGGCCACTTGCTGCTAGCGGTCATCCCGCTGTTTGTGCTCTGCGACGCGGGTGACATCAACACAGAGCACGTGAATCCTTTCGAGCGCCGTCCTCGGTACGTCCCGTTTCCTTTTCATACTCGGTCCTCCATCTAACCCACTCGTCATGGTGTGTGCTTCTCAGTCCCAACCGTGTGACCATGTTCGAGCGCAGAGACGGCGGCTGTGGTGTCGTGGATGAGATCGCTCGCGTGCTCCCCGCTATCGTCGAGAAAGCGTGGACGATCGCCCGCGAGTGCCGCTGCGCCAGCGGGTGTCCGTGCTGCATCCACCTGGCGCAATGCAGCGAGTACAACAAGGTGCTCGACAAGCGCGGCTCTCTCATGGTGCTGGAGTTTGTCCACGACGCGCTGAGCAGCACAAGCGAATCGAAATGTGATGCAGCATGAGATCGAAAGAGAGAAAGAGAGACAGAGAGAGAGAGAGGACTTCATTTCCACGATCTCCATCTCCATCGTCGTCGTCATTTCCAAGTCGCCACACTGTGAAACCCGATGTTGAACCTGTGGTATTCGATGGACATGTGTAATGGCTGCGGTCACTTCCTCGAGGTAAAGGTCAGTCGCGCGAGGGCGAGTCCCTCCTTTCCTTTCTCTTGCCCCCGCCAGTTCCCATTCTTTTCCCCAATCAACTGGAGACCATGCAACATGGCATGGGCCTCGCCCTCGCCCACGCGCGTGGGGCGTCGGCGCGTCGCCTGCGCGGGGGCTTCGCGCCCAACGGCGCGCTCGTGTCGCTCCCGAGGCCGTCGCCGCTCGTCGAGGCGCTTTGCGTCGCGCTGTACGTGCTGCTGGCGCTCGTGGCCGCGTGTTCGCTCTACCGTCGCCGCCGCCTGCTGGCGCGCGACCGGCAGCCGCGCAAGCAGAGCTTCCAGAGCTTCATGATCGCGTTCGGGGCCACGCGCGCGCTGTCGTTTCTGACGCGCGACTTGGCGCGCGACCTTCTCAACCGGCTCGCGCTGTGTCTCTTCTTCTCGCTCGTGCTGTTCCAAGTACTTTTCTGGATCGACATCGCGAACCCCAAGCGCTCGACGCGCTCGCGCCGCATCTGGAACGCGTTCCTCGTCGCTAACGCCGGGTTCTACGCCATGCTGCTGGGCATGAGCGCGCTCCACAGCCTGCAGCTGCACCACGAGACGGATGCGACGCACACGCCGCTCGAACGCATCGCCGAAGCCAGAGCATTCGACCTCGGTCCCGTGCTGTTCATCGCTCTCGGCAGCCTCGCCAGTTCGCTGGGACTCGTGTATTCCACGTGCAAGACTCGACGCCGCATCGGACGTGTGCTTCGACACACCGCAGCGAAAGCCCGCCAGCTCCCACGTCGTCTGCTCTACGATCGTGTGACGTCCAAACTGCAACGCGCGCTGCGCGTCACGAACCTGATCATGGGCGTGTGCTCGGTGCTGTTCCTGCTTCGAACGGTGCTGTACATTCAGCGACCATTCTCGCACAAAGAGTGTGGAGCGATTCGAGACCCGAACGCGTGTATCCTCATCGGCTACGGACTGCCCGAACTCGTGCCGTGCTTTCTCTTTTTGCTGCTGATGGCGCAGGTGGAGCCCGACTTGGAGCTGCCTTCGAGACGAAAGTCAAGTCTGAATGTAGCAGCTGTCGCGCGGGCAACCGAATCGACGCCGCTTCTGTTGGCAGAACGAGACACGGAGCTCGTGATTGAAACCAGTCTACGTGTCACCGTTGACGATGGTGACATCACTCGACCAGTGACGCGAAGTCATCGACCGAGTCCACTTTCGTCCGCTCTTGGGAGCCGAGTTATTGAACGCGTCCGGCGGCGTCTCCGCCGCGTTCTCGAAGACAGTTTTGGCTTGAAGTCGGAGGACGAGTCATCCGTGTTAAGCCACGATCAGTCCGTCTCCTTGCACGAGTCCCCTTCTCGGTCTCAGACCAAGCATCCGTCGAAGGTGACCCGTCAGCAAAGCTCTCGTAGCAGCGGCAACAGCAGCAGCAGTGACGGTCGGCGCGGTTTCTCGTCTCCTCCACTCAACGGGTCATCTGCCGAAGGGCAGGAAGAAATGGTGTGGATATCTTTCCAGTGCAGCAATCTCACTCTTCCGTCGACATTCAGATCCGCGGTTTTTGTCACATTGCATCAAATCGATCAAGCAAGTGGTGCTGTGACATCTGAACTTGGTCGGACTGAGGTCGTGAGATCTGGAGATCCTCGTTTTCATGTCATGGTCTCCGCACGTCTCGACCCACTAGCAGTTGTGCGGGCGTCAGTGTACGCGGTGACCAGCAGAAAAACAATCAATGACCTCGATACGCAGTGGCTGATCGGTGAGACGAGGCTACCCTTGGTGGCGTTCATGTATCGCGAGGACGACAAAGGGCCGTGGGGCATCAAGGCTGGTGCCGCTGTCCTACACGACCTCTACTCTCCCCTGTCTCGCACTCATTCATCCGGCGAATTGATTGCTCGCTGTGAAGCGAATCTGCCGAACTGTTCACGCCCATCTACGACTCCGTCAGATAGATGGCAGCGCATCGCGAGGGGTTTCGTTGTGTTGCCCAGCGGCATAGCAACGTCTCAATGTGCATCAAGACGCATGCCGCCAAAGCTTTTGGTCGAAGAAGAACTCGTGGAGAGTGTGTTCACGTGGGAGATGCCATACCAACTTCTTCAGCTTATATTGACGGATCTGCTCATGCAACTGGAGTCGCTTAAAGCGGACAACATCGAGGATGAAGATGATGACACAGACAATGAGAGTGCAGCCGACACGGATGTGACACCAACTGCTGACTCTGCGAAGCGACCAAAACGGCACAAGCGAGCGACGTCAAGCATTGGAATGGTCTCGGAGCTTATAATGCAGATCCAAGATGATGCTCTCGAGAGAAAAAACAAGCGATGGCGCGAAGAGCTGACTGGGAGACTGGAACGACACATTGCGGAAGTGGAGGCAGCGATCATGCGATATGAGCGCGCCAATCATGGAGGACTGACGTTTAAGCCAAGCACCATGAAAGCTGATGCGGATCTATGCTATCTCGGACTGAATCTTCACCAACAGTTGTTCACCGTCGGCAATGCGATGGTGACTTCGTGGCACGACATTTCGATGAATGAAGATGAGGGCGATCTGATCCAACAGTCAAGGTTTGAGAGTGTAGACAGCGGAGATGATGAAGACGGCAACCACTCAACTGCCGCCAGATACATTCGTCTGGTGGAATCTGCGCCAGTATCGATGAACAGACCAACGTTTAACCTGCCTCCTGTGACAGAACATGAAAGCGAAGGTGCCAGTCTTTCTGATGGTCTTCCAGACAGCAATGGTAGCGAGAACAAGGATCTAGTCTCTGACGAAGTATACGGCGACGATATGGACGATATTGATGAGAATGATGAAGATGAAGACGTTGAAGGTGACGAAGATGAGCTTACGGCGCTAGGAGACGACGTGGTTGAAGGCGCAGAGCCGCCCGAGCCTCGTGAAGCACTGCGACGACGACTCATCTCGTTCGATTCAGCTGAACACATTGTTCACTTGTATGCGAGTGGTTCCAGTCGGATTCCTGTGTCAAGAGAACAGCGAGAGCTGGCCGAGTCGATTGTTGCGCTTGGTTTGGAGAACGTGCTGGAGATGGAGATCGCAGATAATGAGAAGTCGGATCCGCTGGACCTAGAGAGCGACGATAGTGAGGTTGAAGTCGAAGAGGAAGCATCGACCATTGAGCCGAAGCCTGAACAACCCTTCAGTCGTCATGCGTTGTATGCGACGACGACAGTCGGTGCGTTTGCGGCACACGTCTACGGCTTCAAGAAAGGTGGAATTCGTCAATTGCGAGCACAGCTACGCAGACTACGCGAGCGAATGGCTAAGGAGCGCGAACGCCCAGGGTCGGATCTCACGGTGGAAGGGCTTGAGAGAGAGTGCCTGGAGCTCAAGTGGCAGATTGATCGGCGGTTGGAGGTCGTGCTGTGCCAGTCCATGAGTGCGCTTGTCACGTGTTTTCAGCAGACGCTGTACGTTCAGCTGCACACACATGGCCTCGAGTATCTTGAGCGCCTCTCTGAGGTCGGTTTCCTGTTTTCTGTGGAGAGTCTACTCTCAACGTACCGCCATGAAGCAGGAATGCTCGGAGACATGGATGCAGCCATCCGACATCTCGAGCAAGTTCGGATCAAGCTTCGACCGGTTCAGTCGTCGCGTGCAGCACAGTTCCGGGTGTCGATGACAACAAGCTCTCAAGGTTTGGTGATGGAGCTCCCGCTGATCGTCGAAGCGCCATCGACGCAGCGATCAATGCATCGCATCCCCGGTCAGGACGCCTTGACTGGTGCAGTGTACTTCGCGCTGGTATCCGATGAGGACTGGCGGCGAGCTCGAAACGTGTTCCGCCATCCCATCTCGGTCGTGCCGGTACTCTTCTCTCAGGGCATAAACGAGCTGCAGACAGTCGCGAATACCGTTGGCAAGGATACACTACAGAAGGAGATCAACGCAGAGAATCTCGTGGTGTTGGAGCGCTATGTCAAGGATTGGCTTTCATCGCGCAACAGCGATGGCGTAAAAGGCGATGTCTCGACTCCAGACGGCGATGCATTGGTGTCGTCGCTGTGCGAACTGCGCGGTCTCGTGGAGCGAGCCAGTCGAGGAAAGCACATGGACATCCTCACGCTGTCGTCTGCGATCGCTCGCCGTGTAGGCGGCGGACGCGTGACGTGCTGCAAGTCGGCAAAGGACAGAACGGCGATGTCGGTGACGCTGGAGGAGGCGACGCTGCTCATCAACCATCACGATGTACGCTTGGACGATCGGGACCACGTGACGACGCTGCTTCGAACGCATGGCGTGCGCCGGGAAAACGCGCGCAAGAACATAGGTCGCGCGCAGTACTGCTTCAGCGCTCTGCAGAACTACCTGCTGCCGACCGATTATCAGTGTCCGCCAGGCACGGGCGGCGGCAGCAGTTCGCTGTCATGACGTTGCCGTAGACGTACGGAATGTAGAAGCGGTGAGTATGCATTCGAGAGACCACGTTGAGACAGAACTCTAAATTGTAAATTGTCGCACGCATCATCACACACACTAATTCTCGCAGACCACGCCATGCAGTCAGTCACATACTTCTTCTTCTACGAACTTGGTTGATTTGTACAGCAGAGGACGACCTTCATGCGGCCGTGGCGGTCGTCGAGTGCGATAGGATGTCCCGCATGGACATGGAGCGCCCCGAGTTGTCTCCTGGCCGCGTGATGTGCGACTCCACCTCGTGCTTGAACGCTGTGAGGATGCTAGCGTCCACCAGGACATTAAGCGAGGGCATCGAGCTGCGGGACGACGACGACGGCGACTGCGGCGCAGAGGAGCCAGAGATCGGTGACGTAGCCGCGGATGTGGGCGCCGAGGACGCGGACGATGGTCGCGGCAGCGCGAGCTGCGAGATCGGGGCAACGAGCGGGGCCGTCTTGAGGCTCTGGGACAGCAGCAGCGCTGGTCGGCTTGGCAGCGTCGAGTGGTGTGCGATGATGGGGAGGTGCAGCGACGGCAGCGGCCGCCGAGGACTGATGGACGGGTTCTCGAGGTTGAACGCGTTGTGGGTCGGGGGAGGCGTGAGCAGCGCATACGGCGGTGGCGACGGCAGCGTCGTCGGGCTCAGTCGCGACTGGTTGTACACGGCGAACTCGGCGCCCGACGCCTCGGCGCAAGGCGGAGGCGGGGAGGTCTTGACCTGTAGCAGGCGCTTGGCGCTGGCGCCACGAAGGCAGGTCGAGCTCGGGTGCAGTGCAGGCGACGCGGCGTCGGCGCCGTCGCGCTCGAGTTTGCGCCGTAGGTTCTCGATGGCCTCTTGGCGGATGCGCTCGACGTTCTTCTCGCTGCGGAAGCCGAGGTAGGGCCACCGCCGGATGCCGAGTGAGCGGCAGACGCGGATGAGCGTGCGGCTGCTGATACCGAGGTCCTCAGCGGCTTTCTTGGCCGTGTACGTGAAGAATGCGGCGAGCACGTCGAATGAGATGGTCTTGATGCCGTGGCGAGTGTGCACGCGCACGACGTACGTCGAGTAGGTCGCGGCGAGTGCGCTGCGCGGCGAGTGCGGGCGCGCCTGGTGTGACGGCGAGCACGGTCGCATCTGGATCTGGTACGGCAGCGCGGCGTCGGTGAGCATGCTGCGTGGGGGCGGCAAAAGCAAGAGTGCGGTGCAGTTGCGACGGCGTGGCTGGCGAGCGAAATGGGGAATGATCCAGACGAATGGCGGCACGCGCGGGCTCGTTAATTGCGCACGCGCCCGTGAGGCGAGCGATGCTTGTATAGTTTGGCGCTGCTGCGTTGAGTGAGTGAGCCGAGTAGGAGCCCGACTGAGTCCGAGTGGCCAGTGACAGAGCAAAAGGAACGCCCGGCGCGAGCGTGGAACTCTCGGAACGTGCGACGAACCGTGCAGACGAAAGCGTCGAAGAAGCCGCGACGCGGCCCCCAAGCGGCGCGGCTCATCAGCTGCAGGCTGCAGGCTGCGCGCGCCGCCGTTCGACACAGACCCACCACGCACTCCATGCCACTCATAGCGCTCGAGGAAGAGAGAGAACGCGTTGGCGACGAGAACGCGTCGCGCATGTTGAGCTATAGCTCCTTCGGCCGCGGCGTGGCATGGTTTCGCTTTTGTTTTGTATGGGTGGATGTATGTGTGGACGGATGTCCGGAGGTGACAGTAGTTCTCTGGACAACCAGCCCGACAGCGAGCGTGCACACCCAAAGCAGAGGCGAGAGGACAGATCGACAGACAGTCGGACACACCGACAGATACAGTAGCCATGTGGATTGGAGCCTACGTGCCAGTGGCACTGCCACGGGCTCTGGACTGGAGCGATGGGGGCCAGGCCGCGCCTGGATTCCTTGAAGCGGCAGGGCGACTGACGACACCCGGCACCCAGCGAGTCGCGGCCGGCGCTCAGTGCTGCGAAGCCGCATGGAACGGACCTGCGTCTCCTGCGTCTGGCCAGGCGAGTGGCCAGTCCGTCCTCAAGGCATCCACTGTGTGGCTGGCCACTGGCCATAGCGGCAGCGTGCGTCGGTCTTATTCGCTCTCGATGATCGAGAGCGAGTCCAGAGTGGCGGGCACCATGGCGAGTCGACGACAGGACGACAACTCCAGATCCATCACAGGACTGGACTCTGGACATCCATCGGTGCAGGTGCTGTGTTGCCACCACGCGAATCAAATGGACGGAAGGAACGACGAACGAACGAGCGCGGGGTGCACGACCGGATCGGGCCCAGTGTCTGGACACTGGACGCTGGACGCTGGACGCGGGCATACATGCACCCAGAGAGACCCGAACGGAAACGGAACGGAAGAAACTGGACGAAAGGGCGACGACACGAAAAACGGTGGAAAGAATGCGAAACCACACGTGATCTTAGTCGTGTGGATGTGGGTGTGGATCGTCATTGTCACTCGAGCGGGGGCTCGCGTCCGCAGAGTTGCGCGAAGCCGCCACGAACAAGTGGCCACCCGCGACCGGAACGGCGTCCGAATGGCAAGTAGAAGCGGACCTGCTCGCGTCAGCAGCGCTGCAGTCGCGCGGATCTCTCCCGCGGCGCCGGTCCTTTTCCTCGACGTCGATGGCGTGCTCAACGTGCAGCAACAGACCCTCGGCCAGACGCCGCGACAGCAGCAGCGCCGTGACGGCGGCTTCACGCGGCTGCACGCGTCGCTGGTCGCACGGCTCGCGGTCGTCATCCGCCAGACGCGTGCGCGCGTCGTGCTCTCGTCCTCGTGGCGGTTCGACGCGCAGCGGCGAGCGCAGTTGCAGCGACTGTGGCGCCGCGAGCGGTTGCCACCGATCGACGACGAGACGCCGTCGGTCGCGTTGTCCGTCACTGGCGCCGATGGCACCGATGCCAACGCCGTACAGCGCGTGGACGAGATCCTTGCGTGGGTGGAAGCACACAAAGCTGCTCAGTGGGCGGCGCTCGACGACCTCGACTTGGCTGCTGCAGCGACTGCAATGGGACGCGACTCGTCCGTTGCAGCGCGATTCGTCCGCACGCATCCGCATCGTGGACTGCAGCAAGGCGACTGCGAGGCGCTTGTGGCGCTCTTCGGGGAGGCAGCGGAACCGATCGAGTGGCAGCCGTGGTCGAGCGCCGTCGAGAGCATTCAGGACCGCGCAGACTTGCTGGTCGTGTGGTCGCCTCGGGAGGACACCACGGTGGTGCTCAGCACGAGCGATTTCTGCGAAGAAACTCGGTTTCGTGGCTCGGAAACGTCCTTGCGGCAGTGGCTCATGGAGCTACCGGACAACATATCGATGCACCGCGTCGTTGGCATCGTGCTCGTGACTCCAGATGACACGAGCCACGATTCGGACCCCTCACTGTCCCTCTTGCTGCCTGAACTCGTCGTGAATGTGGCCGTGGAAAGTGCCGCGCACTCGGTCTCACACTTCGTCACAGCGCTGATGGCTGTCACCACTTCATCGTCCATTGACGTCAGCGATGAATCCATCGAAGCCCGCGCACTGGACGCGGTGTGCTCTCGTCTGGCGGCTCACGACGCGGCATCGTTCTGCGCCAACGCTGCGTCCGAGCGGCTGTTGGCGATCGGGTTCACTGCTCGTCACGTGGAGCTGTATCTCTCCAACGAGTCCTTCGCCAGTCAACTGCTTGACTCGCTCTCTGTGCTTTCTTCTCGTACGAGTGCGAGCGTCATGTTGGCTGTCGAGATCACGCGTCGCTTCCGTGGAGAGCGACATCGGAGGCTGCGTCGACACCTGGTTGAGTGCGTCGAGCGACGAGAGCTCACGACCACTGACGCGCTCACAGCGGTGCAGTCGTGGGCGTCACTCGCGTGTGATCCAACGGATAGAGCTCTGTACTTTCGCAACTTGGAGCAAACACTGCTGCTGTTCCGTAGAGAAGACAATGATGATGACTGTAGCAGCGACATGGCATAGATAACGATTGGATTGCGATCAATTACAGCGTCGACAGTCCAACGCCCTCAAAGCCTCCGCTTGTGATGCCCAGCGCATCGGCCGCCATCGCCTCCTGTGCGTCGATACTGGCGGCTTTCGAGCCTCGCTTGGCGGTGCTGGCCTTCTTTCCAGTCGACGCAGTCGATGCCTTGACTGGTCGAGTGACGTTCTACAGTGAGTCAGTCCGTGAGTTCGAAGCCTCTGCTTGCACCCTACGAGCCACAGTCGACGTACGATAGGAACGCCGAGCTCCTTGCACAGCGCTTCGGCCTCTGCCCACTTGAGCACGCCGTACTCGAGGCACCACTTCTTGGCCATGCGGCTGTTGGGGCGCTGCTGCAGCAGACTCTCATAGAAGACACGATCAGCAAAGCCCTACACAGAAAAGCGCGTGAGATGAAACCGCAGGCTGCCAGTCGGCGCCGCAGAAGAGCAGCCCATTGAATAGATGCATACGCACGGGCGACGGCGTCGGGTGCTTCTGTCCAGGCTTGCGGTTCGCCTCCTGCTCCTTGGACCATTCTTCCTCCTCGATCATCTTTCTTGGTGACTGCGTGCTCTTGCTGGCAAGCAGACATTGCTCTTTGGCTTAAGTTCGCATTCAGCAGCATGTCGCACGAATGTAGAAGGAGTCGGGCTAAGTACGCAATCTCCAGAGTGTTGGTGCGCTGGTCGGCGAAAGTCTGACCACCGAGCGCACCACCGCATTCGCATTCCCATTCGGATTCCCATTCGTATATCAGCGCTCGTCTCTGCATCCGCCGTCCGTCATGACCACGACCGTCACGCCGTCGCATCTCGAGAACAAGCTTCGTGCGGTGAGTCATGTGCCCACACTCACACAACGTCTCCCTATTGACAGGCAAGAGTGGGTCTAAACGGATGTCGCTGTGGCGAATGTGTGTGTGTGTGTATGGCGCAGGAGCTCGGCGCGACCTTTGTCGAAGCCGTGGATCTCTCGGACGGATGCGGTCAGAAGTTTAGCGTGATCGTCGTCCACGACGGCTTTGAAGGTGTGACGCCAGCGAGCGAAAGGATGTCGCGATGTCGATGCGTTGTTGGTGATTCGCTCATGGGATCATTGTGTCTGTCTTCCTTCGTCTAGGTCTCTCGCTTTTGGACCGCCAGCGACGCGTGAACGAGTGCCTGAAAGAGGAGATGACGCGCATCCACGCGCTGCAGATGAAGACGTGGACTGCGTCGCAGTACGAGCAGAAAATGAAGCAGCCAGTGCCTTCCGCGGAGAGCACGAGCAGTCAGCCGGCTGGCGAGAACTAGTTTGGGCGCCTACCAGTGACGCCCTCGCGACAGCATTCCAATACAGTTCAGCTTTCATTCTTCAATTCGATTGAACACATTTCTCTCTGTGTGTCTGTGCCTATGTCTCTCTCTCTCTCGCTTGGTCTCAGACTCGCATGTAGTCGGTCTTGGGCGTCGCTGGCGGCTCGATGGGGACCGCAACGGGCACCACCACGAGGTCGACGGGCGTCTGCTGCGGTAGACTTGCGTAGGATGCCGACGCGCGTTGCTGAGCGCCACGGGAGTGACTGGAGTCGCACCGACAACAGGCTGTACAGCAGACTTCGCAAGACACATGCGTGCAGCAGAACGCACAGTCGATGCACATCGAGCGACCGCAGTCGTCCATGCAGGAATCGCCAGAGCAGCAGCCGTGGCAGCTGCACAGTCCGTCGCAGCAGTCGCCACAGCAGCTACATTCATATCCGGTGCCGCCGCAGTCGCAGCAGTCGCCGCAGTCGCAGCAGTCGCCGCAGTCACCGCAGTCGCAGCCGTCACAGCCTCCACAGTCCATGTCGTCGTCGCACAAGCGAAGGAAGTTGCTTGTGGGGGGAAGAGAGAGATACTGGCGGAAACGAGCGACCGACAGAGCAGAGAGCACCCTCGTGACTCGCAACGTGAGCGTGAGTACCTTCAACTGGACGATCCCCGGGTGTCCAACGCAGCGATGTCTCTGTCTGTCTGTGCCTGGCTTTGTCTCGATCGTCCTTGCACTGAGATGGGCTTCCACGCGGTCCAATCGCCGATCAGGATGAAGTACCAAGAGCCAATGTGTCTCAACGTGAATTTTTGTTGATGGCTACATGGTACAACTGCTTCGTTTCCGCTCTCTCTCTCTCTCTCTCTCTCATTCTATTCTCTAAAGTTGTGAATGGAATGCGCCTCAGAGCCGCACGTAGGCGACCTTGGGCGTCGCTGGTTCGTCGATCGGCACGGCGACGGGCACGACCACGACGTCGACCGGCGTCTGCTGCGGCAGACTTGTGTAGGACGGCGGCGGAGCTCGTTGTGATCTTGAGCTGGATGAGCTCGAGGGGCAGCTCGACCCGGCGCACGCTTCGCAGACCTCGCACGACACGTGCGTGCAGCAGCACAGGCAGTCGATCCATCGAGAGATAGAGCTACTCGAGTCGCTGCCGCCGGTGCAGCAGTTTGAGCAGCAGTCGCAGTCGCAGTTGCAATCACAATTGCAGCAGTCGGCGTCACAGCAGCAGCAGCAGCAGTCGTCGCAGTCTCCACAGCCGCCGCAGTCGCAGTTGCAGTCGCCGTCGCACATGCGTGTCTTGAATGTAGTCGCGAGTTCTGAGGTCTTGAGTGCGCGTGGCGGAATGAGGATCGCGCTGTCAAGTTGGTTGCCGCTGGAGCCCTTGAGCTCCCATTTCCCTCATGCAAGGTGCCAAGCCTGGAGCCATTCACATGCCCTCTCGGAAAAAAGCGACTGGCTTTCTCGACAGTATTTTGACCAATCGCCGCGCTACTTGCCGACCTTCATTCGGGAGATCCGCTGGATTTGTGAACCCATCGGAGCAAGCGCCGACGAACTTGCTCATGAGATCTCTTGCGTTGAGACTTGCCACACGCATGTACACACTGCCAGAACCGTAACTTCAATGCAGCGTTCCGTCTCGTGAGTGCAACTCGCCAACGGCCTCAGGATGCGTTTGCTGTTGTTCATTCCGAAGGAAAGATCTCCGAGCCATCGTGCTCTTGCATTTGCCTGCGACGCAACAGAAGCGAATGGCAACTGGTTTTGAGGACCATCCCGAGCGCTTTTTGTGAGACGCGGGAAGCCAATGGAAAGGTCTTGGACCGCTAGCGACGCGTGAACGAGGGCCCGTATCTGTGAGCGCAGATCGCACGCATGTGTGCGACAGTCGGGATGGTAGTCGGCTTCGCACATGGGGCGTTGTGTGCTCCTCTGTTTGGTGCGCTGGGTGGAGCGATGGAGTCGCTGGGAGCTCAAGTGCGCGAAGAAAACGGAGCCGTGAGTAGCAACAGCGATCAGCAGTTTGTCTTCTCCTGTTTGTGCAGTCAATTCAGGTGAATCAATACTGGCGAGCTCACTTGGCATAGAAAAACACTCATCGGCTTCGACACCTTCACGACAAACAAATGAGAAACCTCTGGAGTCATCTACCACCCACGCTTTCCCAGGCCATACACAGCTCCTTCTGTAGCACTTGCGTGGGCACATGCGACACCACGTGACAGTAACACAATGAGAAGTGGTAGAATAAATATGGTGTTTGATTGAGGAGAGAGAGAGATAAAGAGAAAAAGTCTAGGAACTGTGACGTCCTTGCTGATGGAACTCGGGCGTCGGTACTTGTTCGTGGATGGAGATCTGCTGCGCGCACTGAAAGTACGTCTGCACGTGGCGACGATACTCTTGCACTGACCGCTGGATCGTGGGAAACTTGAGCTCTTCCACCCATGGGGCAAGCTTCGGCATCTCACGCACAGGTGCTGTGGAGTAGTTCGCGGGGGCTGACATTGGCGCTGGTGGTACAGAAATGGAGTGGCGCATTGCCAACGACGGGCGAGTTGAAGAGCGAGAGGACGGCTTGGGGCGGATCGACATGCTGCTGCGTCCGAACGATGCCGGCGCCTTGGCGCGCTGTGGTCGCGCGACGCGGTTGTACGCAGTGAGCAGCTCACACAGCGGCGCGTCGAAAGCCTCCCACTTCTTTGATGCGGCCGAGCGAACAAGGCCGTGGATGTCGAAGATAGCTGCAGCCTCGGAGCCCAAGATGAGCTCATCCGACTTGGCACCCAGAACGATTCGGTTACCAGGATATGTCAGGTACAGCAGAACATGGAAGTAGCAAAAGCGAACGTCTCGATGCCAGTGCAAGAAGAGTCGCTTGAACTGGGAGGCAAACTCCTGCACGATCATGTCGCGAATGGTGACTGAGAAGACAGAGAAATGCTTCAACAGGAAAAGCTGGGTACCCTTGAGAATCTGGAAGTGCTCCGATCGCAACAGACAAGTAAACACTCGCCCCATCGTCTCCACATCCACAGCGCCGTCGACACCAACACCAGCGACCGCTTCATTCATGAAGTACGACGGGAATCGAGTCACGAGCTGCTCCATGTACTGAAGACAAACCGTCACGTGATGCGCGCGAGTATAGCTGGTGCAACGCAAGATCGTCATCATCCACTCATGAATGAATGGACGGTGCCCGTCCATCATCTTCATCACACGCTGGTAGAAGATCGGAATCGTCGGATCACCAGAACGACTGAATGAGAACACCTGCTTCGCCACGTCAGACTGCTTCACGGTAGCAGAATCATTCTCGTCAGCGTCATTGACTGTTGACTCCATCGCTCGTAGCTGTGACTGATAAATCTCTTGCGTGGTCGCCAGCACGACTTTCTTCAACACCATCGCACCGGGAACCGACTTCCACTCCACATTTCCAGATGATGTTTCGATGAGGTAGTCGATCAGCTCGGCGATGAAACGACGCTGAAATCGCTGGTCGGCAAGCAGCGCTCGAATGAGGTCACTTTCCGCGCTCCAAGTGTCGTCACGATCGAAAGGCGCAATCATCCCAGCGCATTTCACTGAGACGTGTTGACTCCAGGAGTGCAGCGGAACATTCGCCTCGCCTCGAACAGTCGAGCTGCGGCGGCGAGCGTATGATCGGCGACGGCTTCGGGTCGTGGCCGGTCGACGACCGCGGCGGTTGCTTGCTTCCGATTTCATCTCGAAGACCGACAGAACTGCATTTCGAATGGGCGCGAGGCGGACGTAACTGGCAGCCATGACATGCAAAAGTAGCTCACGCTCTCGTTTCCGCATGCGTGAAGAACATGAACTGCTCGTATCCGATGAACGGGAGTCCGCGTTGACATCATCGGAGCACAGCGTTGGCTGCAGCGTTCGAATAGTCGACTGGTGGAGATCCAGGCAGCGTCGGGCCAGCTGGCAAAGAGGGAGGTCGTGCGTCTTGCCGTCTTTCTTCGTGTACGTCAGGGTAGGCTTGGCAACACCGCCTTTAGCCAGCGATCGGCGCGATTCACGACGAGAGACAGAGACTCGAAGGCGATCATCTCGACGCGCTTCGCTCGGAGTTCGCTTTCGGTTCATCGCGGTTTCTGGGTGCGCGTTACAGCGACCATTGCCGAGGGCCAGAAGCGCCAAGTCGAGTTCCTTCTGCTGGACAATGAGCTTGATTAGCGTCGTCGCTGCTGTTTCCAGCTCACTTGCTCGTTCTTCAGAGCCGCTCGAGTTGCTGCTGCTGCTACTTTCGGAGCTGTTTCGATCCGTGGACGCTGTCGCGATTGACGACGTCGAGTGCATGGACAAATCGATACACAGCAACGCGCTTTCCCATGCCATCAATAGCTGCTCGACTGCGATGTTCAACGGAATGGCGCGACTGTGGCGCGACGCCTTCTCGTTATCCTGGCGCTCTTGAAGCATCGTCACGAGACGATCGACTGTCTTGAGCACAGCGGCACGTCGGCGCGCAATGCTGCCGCTGCTTCCATTCGTGACGCGGACCAGTTTGTTGAGCTGCTGCGAGTACTCGACGATGTGGCGCGCTTGCCGCGCGAACGCGCTTGGAAATGCCACCTTGTTCGCAGAAGAGGCCACTGTCGACGAACGCGACGCAACCGCATTCGACATCAGGCCACTAAAGTGCGAGGCGTCATCGTGGGTGGAGTCGTCGTTGTCGCCATCGGGGTCATGCTTTCGCCGCAGCGACCTGAAGAGGCGCGTGATGGCCAGCGAGATGCCTCCTCCAGCCATGGCGTCGGCACTCACACAGCGAGAGTGAGAGAGAGGGCGAGCGACAGAGAGAGAGAAATGCCGATTCTGGGTCGCACGCTCACACGCACACACACACACGTGGGCGGCGAATCCCAAATCTCAGTCGAGGACGGTGGCGCTGTCGAAGGACGACGGGACAGCTGGCTCGTTGCTTGGAGAACGCAGGCGTGGGACTCGTTCGACCGACGGTGCAACGACAGACCTGTAGCTCTGCAGAGCACAGCAATGCAAGAGAGAGAGAGAGAGAGAGAAAGTGAGGCGCGTCAACATCGCGCGCGCGCGATGCGACCGTGATGAGAGGGGGGTTTCAGCCAGACGACCGCGATCAAGAGAGCGCGACCATCACTCTGCACGCGACTTGTCTTGCCATCGGACAGTCGGGTGGTTCAACGACCGCAGCGGGTGGCCGGCGTCTCGAAAGCACTCGCTGGTCCTCCACCCACAGCCACACACAGCGAGAGAGAGAGGTATTCTCGTGCTCGCGATGCCCCCCTTGCATGCATGCACGCGTGCATCGCAGGCTGTCATTGGGGGCGAATCTGCTGGTCCTGACGCCGCCTTCCCATGTGTGTGCAAAGCGCATTGACGCCGCAGTGCTGCCCCACAAAGACTGAAGGCTCGCCCTGGCCATGTGCTGCGACACCCCTTTGCCGCAACCCTTCGTAGGGACACGGACAGCTCTTCTTTCAGTATCTCTAAAATCGAAACGACCAAATGTACTGATAGAGCATGGTTAAATCATACAAGCTTTCCTGAGATCCACGACACCAACTCTCCATCTTTTCACACATTGCGGCCGGGGTGAGTTGCGCTGCGAAGCGGCGGCGAAGCCAACTTGCGTGACTCTCCACCATCCAGAATCCAGCGCAGCGGTGATTTTGCAAGCAGAACTCACACGGCGATTGTGGCTCTCCGGAATGATCCATGTCAGTTCGCCGGAAGTGTTGGCAACACTCCGGGAACTGTGGCTCTGCCACTTGGCAGTCGCCGTCCGGAGATTCGCCGCCGATGGTCGTCAGCATCCGACGCTGGGTGCGTCACCGCGACCGCCGGGTGGTGAGTGGGTTCACGCGACTGCCCAGGCACCCGAACGGCGCCCCTGCATCCACAGTGTGAATCATTACGGTATCATCCGGTGTCCAACGATGCTGGAGAGCACCATCTGCTTTGCGCCGAGTGCTGCGGCACTTTGCGGCACGCGCCGTCCAGACTGGGGCGAGAGATGGAAACGAACGGCAGCCATCCTGATTCGGCGGTTGCACTCGCAAGAAACCGGCAGGCAAGACGCACTGCCGACTGCACAGGCGGGGCGTTCTCTCTCTCACTCTCTCTCTCTCTCTCTTGCGCTGACCAGAAGAAGGAAAGAAAACCATGACACTGACTCCAGCGAGGATTCATCCATGCTGGTTGCCACGATGACGACTTGGGGCAATCCGGAATCCGGATGGCAAAGGGCATTGTTTACGCTGCGAACTTAACGAGTTCCCTGGCCTTCTGATGCGTTCGGCTCGGGTCGCACTTTCGGGCACCGTGGGCCGTCTCTTCAACTCCACCGTGTTTTGGCATCTCGCCGTGTCCGCCCAAGCGGAGCCGTCCACAATCGAAGGGACCCGTCATCACTCGACTCTGCCACCACCACGGGACCAAGAGCAACAATGACAGCGTCGACGACCGTCGCGGGCATCGATGCGCGGCCCGAGAGCGCAGCAGCGACCGGCGCCGCGCGTCCGTCGGACGTCGGCATCCTCGCCATGGAGGTCTACTTCCCGGCCACGTACGTGGACCAGCGCGACCTCGAGCAATTCGACGGCGTGCCCGAGGGCAAGTACACCAAGGGCCTCGGGCAGGACGAGATGAGCTTCACGGGCGACCGCGAGGACCCCAACTCGATCGCGCTCACGGTCGTCGCGCAGCTGCTCGAGAAGTACCGCATCGATCCGCAGGAGATCGGTCGCGTCGAGGTCGGCACCGAGACGCTCGTGGACAAGAGCAAGTCGACCAAGACCGTGCTCATGCAGCTCTTCGAGCCCAGCGGCAACACGGACATCGAGGGCGTCACGACGGTGAATGCGTGCTATGGTGGCACGGCGGCGCTGCTGAATGCCGTCGCGTGGGTCGAGAGCTCAGCGTGGGACGGCCGCTTCGCGATCGTCGTGGCGACCGACATCGCGGTCTACGCGCGGGGTCCTGCACGCCCGACCAGCGGCTGCGGCGCCATCGCCATGCTTGTGGGTGCGCACGCTCCGCTCGTGGTCGAGAGCCGCACGCGCGCGACGCACGCGTCCCACATTTGGGACTTCTACAAGCCCGATCCGGCGCACGAGTTCCCGACGGTCGACGGCCGCCACTCGCAGTCGTGCTACCTCCGCGCGCTCGATGACTGCTACCTGCGCTTCTGCGACAAGAACGAGCGCCTCGCGCGCGACACCAAGCAGCAACCGTTCGGTGTCACGTCGATGGACTTCGCGGTCTTCCACTCGCCGTACAACAAGCTCGTGCAAAAGTCCTTCTCTCGAGTACGTCTTGATTCGATTGCAGCGATGGGCTCGCTGGCTGCTTGCTGTACAGACTGACCGACTGAAGGACGAACGGACGAAATGTTTGTAGCTTTTCTTCCTGGACGCCCGACGCCGCCCGACGCCGCTGAGTGACGACGACAAGCTCGCGCCATGGAAGGCGACGCCGCTCGAGGACACGTACACGGACCGCACGCTCGATCTGACGACGCGCGAGCTCTCGGACGCAGTCTACCGCCGCATGGCGCAGCCGTGCCACGCGGCGTCCAAGAAGGTTGGCAACTGCTACACGGCGTCGGTTTACTTCAACCTTGCGAACGTCGTGGCGCAGCAGGGCGCTGCGCTGAGTGGCAAGCGCGTGCTTGTCTTCTCCTACGGATCGGGCAGCATGGCTTCCATGTTTGAGATCCGTGCGGCAGAGCGCGAGGGTAGCGACGGGCGTTTCTCGCTCGCGACGATCGCCGCGACGCTCGACATTGACACGCGCCTCGCGAAGCGCTCGCGTCGCAGCGCGGAAGACTTTTCGCGGTACATGGATCTCCGCGAGCAGTTCCACGGTCGCAAGTCGGTGCAGCCCGTGCAGCCCGTCGCGGACCTCTTCCCAGGCACGTTCTACCTCGAGGAGATCGACGACAAGTTCCAACGCAAGTACGCCCGCAAGCCGACGAGCGACGTAGACAATAACGTGGCGGCGACGGCCCCCGCGAAGCAATCGAGCAGCGCCGTGTCCGTGTATGTCTCTGGTGTCAGTGTTGTGCTTCCTGGTCCGACGGCTCGACGCCTCTGCGGCGGCGCGGCGCTCGAGCAGCTCCTGCGGGGAGACAACTGCATCGAGCAGCTCCCGCCGCAGGCAGTCGACGATCTGTTGGCGCGAGGACTCGTCCAGCTCCGCAAGACGCGCACCAACGATGGCAAAACGACGGTACAGCGGTGCCCTGTGACAGCGCGAGAGCAGTCGATCCAGGTCGCTGCCGTCGCGCGACCCGTAGACCTCGTAGCCGAGTACCAGCTTTCTCCAGCGATCGTCGATGCCATGGACGACGCCACGCGGCTCGCGGTTGCTGCGGGACTCGACGCCATGCAGCGCGCGGGCCTCGTTCGCGGAGACGGCGGCGACTGGCGCCTACCCGAGCCACTGCGTCCCTCCGTCGGCATCGTGTACGCGACGTCGTACCCGTGCATGCACGCGTCGATGGCCGAGGCCGCACGGTTCTACTCGCAAAACGACAAGTACGAGCTTGACCGCAAGTTCCTTTTCCGCGTGCTTGTGCTCGCGAACGCGCAGCTCGCGCAGATCACAGGCGCACAAGGCCCCAACATCCAGTCGAACGGAGCGTGCGCCGGCATGACGCAGGCCATCGCGCTGGCACACGACTGGCTCGCGCTGCAGCGCTGTGACCGCGTCGTCGTTGTCTCCAGCGACGTCGCCAGCAGCGCAGAGCTGCTGCCGTGGATCGGCGGCGGCTTCCGCGTGCTGGGTGCGTCGTCCATCGCTCCGACCGTCGAGACCGCCGCGCTGCCGTTTGACGCGCGTCGTAACGGCATGATCGTCGGCGGTGGCGCAGCGGCCGTCGTGCTGGAAAGCGCTCGTGCTGCTCCTATTGTTGCGCCTTCACTGACAGCAGCGGCGCCACTGCGACAGGTGCGACTGCTGGCGACGCGTTTCGTCAACTCGGCGTATCACGGCGCGGCGATCGATGTGCAGCACGTCGCACAGGAGCTCTCTCGCCTCCTGGACGACGTCTCCACGCGATTCGGTATCTCACGCGAGCTGTTTGCGACGCACGGCGTCTACTACAGCCACGAGACCTTCACGAATGCGTCGCCCACAGCTTCGTGCGCGTATGCCGAGATCCAGGCGCTGCGCACCGCACTTGGTCCCGAGTTGCTCGCGCGCCTGATGATCACCAACACCAAGGGCTTCACGGGGCATCCGATGGCGGTCTCCTTCGAGGACGTCGCTGCAGTCGAGGGGCTTCGCTCCGGTCGCGTGCCGCCAGTCGCCAACTTCGAGCAGCACGATACGAACCTTGGCGAGACGCCATTGCGGCTCGCAACGACCCGAGAAACACACTACGACCATCGCTACGCGCTTCGCTTCGCCGCTGGCTTCGGCTCGCAAGTCGCATTCACGTTTTACGCGGTGGAGTAGAGCAGAAACAAATTCACAATGAACTACTATAGAGGCCTACAAGCATTAAAACACGAGCTCCTGCACTGGCGATCATCATCAAACTTACTATTTACGATTAGAGAGGGAGGGAGAGAGAGGTACCTGGTTGAAGGTGAGAGCGGCCGTCGACGCGGTATCCGCTCTACTAAAACTCGACCGAGACGTTGCTTAGCGTGCGCTTGTTGTCTCGGTAGCTCGAGCTCACCGTGTTTCCCCAGACATCGCGTCCGCCTTCGTTGCTGCTCAGGCTCTCCCGCTCTTGTGTCACTGCGACGGTCGTCGTGCCGGCTCCCGCGCCAGCACCGATGATGACGCCCGCTCGGTTCGTGTTGAACTCGTTAGTGTACATTGCCTTGCCGCCGCCGACGGCCGTTGGACTGTCGTAGTCGATACCGGCGGCCGTCGCACCTCCGACGGCGTAGCTGGTCGTCGCCACGTTGTAGTTGGAGCCGCCGTACTGCTGCTGCGTGGCAGCGCCCGCGGCGTAGCTGGATACCGGTCGTCCCGGAGAGGTCTGCGCCTGCAAGCCATTGCCATACGGCGTTGGCGCCGCCCGACCGGCCGTGTTGTTCATGCCCGACTTCGGCGGAGGAGGCTTGTACCGGTAGTCCTCGTCATCCGAGTCATCGTCATCATCTCGGCGGCTCTTCCAGATAAAGAACACGACGGCTGCGATCACGACCACAGCGCCGCCAGAGATACCAATGATCATCGGCAGGTTGCTGCCCGAGCTTTTGCTATCCTTGCTGGAGGAGTTGGACGAAGGCGACTGTGTGATATCGGCTGACTGCGGTTCTTGTGTCTGAGGCGGCGGCGGTGTGGGGGACGATGACGGGGAATTCGTACGCTTGAGAGACGGCGTAGGCGTCGGAGTCGCCGTCGGCTTGGACGTCTTGGGTGCCTTGGACGTTGCCACCGGCGTCGATCCGCTCGACCCTGAGCCAGACGACGAGGTCGACGTGACCGGCGCCTTGGTCGTCGGTTTGGGTGCCTTGGTCGTCGGCTCAGGCGTTGGGTCTGTGCTAGATGATCCACTGCTGGTGCTGGTGGGAGTCGGTGTCGGCGTGACGATCGACGCTACTCACGACAGACGACGGCATCAGTCAAGCGCCGTCACGAACGAGACAGCCACGACGAAGAGCACATGCGCGCACGTACCCGAACACAGCGTGGACTTGTCGGGGCAGACACCGTCGCTGTCTTCCTTGTAGCACTCAAAGGTGGACGAGAGCACGCCAAAGAGTCGCTCGCGCTCGTACAAACACGGCGGACACTTTTCCTTCGTGCGGTCGCAGTCCTTGGATCCGCCATTGGCTTTGCACTTCTTCACGTCACAGATGGAGTCGGCCGCATCGGCGCCGCGGACTGCGTAATCAAGGGGAAACTCAGTGCCACGAATCCTGACATCTACCAGAGCGGTCATCGTTCAGTTCCCACCTGTGGACAGCACTGCGAGCGCAACGAGCGCCAGCGTCCAAACGGGGCGACGCATCAGAGTCGAGCGAACGAAGGAACGCGCAGGTGACGGGAACGAAGGAAGGGGGCGATAGAGATCGATCGGGGGAGACGCGTGGGGCTCGCGTGGACGAGAGAGATCGAGAGATGTCGCCGACGCTCGAGTCTCGTTGGATGGACGGATGGATGATCGATGATGAAGCGATCACCTGCCGCTTTCTTTTCCCTGGTGCGATCAGGCGACAGTCTCCGCGGGAGAAGTGCAGAAAAACTCAGTGCCAACGTTGGGGTCGGGTGTCGCCTCGATCTGTTGGTTTGTTGGTGAGGTGCCGTGAAGCGGACCGAACGAACCAACGAACTGGCGAGTCGAGAAGGTGGGGAAGGGTTGAATCCGTGTGTACCCCTCGAATCGGCGATCTGATTGGCCCAAAACCACATGCGGTTCTGAGAAAACAGCTTGGGCGATGGAACAGAAGCACTGAGATCCGGGAATCCATGGATCACTGTGGACAGTGTGTGGCGCCGATGGAGATGATGATGGCATGCAGATGCGGACGCACGCATGTTTGCGAGCGCACTGTAGCTCATGATGAACGACACCACTCGACCCAGAGCTTCGACAGAGGCTAACATGGCTCACGAGCTCGCAGGTGGCTGGTGGTCGACGGTCAGCGGCTGTTTGACGCCTGCTGCTGCGTGTTGTTGCGTCGCTGGGAGCGTTGATTAATGACTTGCGTCGTCGATGGGTTGAGTTGGTTGAGGAGTTGGGCGCTCAGCAACAAGACGTATTGATCGATGGCCTCAGTACTGCACCGCGATCGTATCTCTCTAGAAGGAATGCGGTGGCGATTGTCTGTCATGGCATCCCTGTCAACAATGCCGCCCCTGTCGCTGTCGACCATCTCCGCTCGAACATAGGGACCGGAATGCCTGTAGAAATGCAGTGCCGTGTGGGTGGCTTCGTGATTTCTGCTTGTCCACCCGTGAAACGATTTCTAGTTCAACGTCAGAGTAACTGGGGGGGGGGGGCAACGACCGCATTCTCCTTACAATCCATGCAGAAGAAGAGCTTACGGACTTGGTTGTATCGCACGCGTTACTAAAATGGAATGCAGTTCTCGCTTACCTGTGCGTGCATTGCTCCTCCGTGGCTGGTTGATTGCCGAGAAAGCGCGGATCAAGATAGCAAAGTGAGCCCATTTGCTGCTGCTGCCTGCATGACAGTACGCTGTGGCACACCTCTGCTCTCACGCGTCACCGTGGCCTTCACCAGCAGCCGCATCATCTCCGTGAGTGGGGCGGCATCGTGTCGTTGGGAGCATTCGACATGGGCGAGTATTCGTTGTCTTGGAAGGAAAACAATCAGTCGTGTACATCCAGTAATACGCTCTTGCATCGCTTGATGCCATCGTTGAGTGATAAGTGTTGGTGAAGAGAAGATCCAACGTCGACATCTCAAGAGCTTGGAGTCCGCGCTAATGTTGTCGCGATCACAGCTGCATATCGCTTGGTGCGAATTAGTATTCACTCCCGATTCACTCTCGTCGTGTTGATGAGAAGCTTTGCTGATTCGGAGAACTCCCAGCACTCCCATAAATCGCTGGCTAATACTGCTCCCTTGAAGTGTGAGTGGCAGTTCTTGTCGCCTTGGCTATCTTCACAGGTGACATATTCGCCCGGATAGTGGAGATGGCGTAACCGCAACCTTGCCGGTAGCTTCACATCATTTAGTGTTCCGTTCGTTGTGGAGCGACGCGATGATTCGAGTCCCAACACAAAATTGAAGCTGTCCAAAACGAACGGTTGTGAGGTAATCGTGATGTCTTTTGTAGAATTCCACCAAAACGCTCGTCGATGTGTGCATGGGCATACGCACACACAACGCATACAGGAGAGCAACAGATCATAATGAAATAGATTTGGCGTACGGCAGCAGCAATTGCTCTGTCCATGACTCAACATCATACCTAAGGCTCAGGTGGGCCTTGCTTGCGCTGAAATGTAGTGAATGTGATAGATCGACGTTTTGGAACCTTCTCACGGGGCATCGCCTCGCGGGCTGATGATGGCAGGCCGACTTCGATATCATCAACGCTACGTCGTGGGGCACGATTGCTGTTGTCGTGGCTAATCAGACAATCCATTAGTGCTTTCCTCACCCCTTAAAATGATGACTAACGTACCCCAATGCTCGACTGGAAGGCCTTCGCGTCAGCATAACACGTGGAGTACTGGAGCTTTGAAATCCAAGTCCATCAAGGATTTCTGTGAAGCACATGGTTGCAGACATATCGAGGTAATTGTCAATGACGTGTCTGCTGACTTCATCATCGCCTTCTCGGATTGCATCCGGATTCTCGTCTTCGTCGGACTCTTCGGTTGTACTCAACTCGCTTTCGTTCTCCGTAATCGGCGGCATCTCCACATGAACCTGGTCGTCGTGACGACTTTCTAGAGTATCGGGAACTTCGGCAATCGATGGCAACGGCCCAGGTTTCCCAATTGGATCCAACTTGCTGTCAGACGTGGTAAAGCTGGTACTTCGTTCCGACTTTCGCTTCATACTCAACTGAGTTGCTGGCTTGCGTTGCGATAGCAATCCAACTCCAAAAATTGTGGTCATGATACCCAGCACGAACATGCATGCCTGCTCGACTGAAAAACTCCGGATCTCCTGGAAGTAGATGACGCCACCAAGCACACCACTGATGATCCAATACGCCTGATAAATCGGTACCACGGATAGTGCGTCGTAATGAAGCAGGCCGCAATTCAGAAAATGAATCTGGCATAGCAAGCACAGAAGTAGTGCAACCATGATGAGGTATGTCTCGAAATGAGCGAATGAGTCATCTCCATGAAACGCCGATTTCAACAATTCTGCTGTAGACTTCGCGAACAGAACCGATTGTCCACCCATAGTCCCTGCCAAGCTGTGACACATAAATGAATTTCAGACGGTGGCGTCATGAACACCCATACTATGGCGTTACGGACTCACCCCGCATATCCAATGAGGCGGACTTTCGACCACAACATCGGTTGTCCGACTTGGATCATGCGATGACGTCTGCTCGTCAAGCTGAGCTTTTCAACAAAGCTGATAAGGGAATAATGGAGCGCAACACAGCACACAACCACTCCGAAGTATATGCCTGCGCGGCAAACATAACCGTTAGTGGCAAATCTTCAATCATCAGACACCAAATCTGTCGGTCGCACATGTCAGTGGATCTTTGTACAGATGCAGCAGCATGCTCAAATTGTAGCTCGGAGAAGAGTGTGATGCGAAGACCACAGCGATAGTCGCCCCAGCGAAGATTATCAATGTGGCAACAATATCTTTCTTGCTCAGCTTCTCTTTGTTGAAACATGGTGCAAGCATCTTCCATATAAAACCCATCGGTCACGACATCATTCAACAATGTGATGGATTGACGGACGCACCATATTCCAAACAAGGGTCAGCGCTGCCAGCGGAGCAAGCAAACTTTGAGGAGCGAGGCCGAATGCGACAAAGTCGAGAATGGATCCAGCCAAGATGAGTACAAAGCCTAACACCCACAGCGGTAATCGATATGCAGGTCGTGGTTCGACGTTGTTCTCGTGAGCTTGTACTTCATTTTGCTTGAGTGCTCGTTTCTGCAAGTTGATGCCGACACTTGCCAAGAACGAAAAGACGACAGCAATGGAGAAGCCGATCACCCATGCGGTGCGCTGTGGCCCCTCGTAATCGACGTCAAAGCATTTGCCGCCTTCCGTGACTCCCAACGCCGTGCGCTGTGAGGAGCCACACACAGTCGTTGTATCCACGGTCATCGAGCAGTTGGCAGCGATAGTCAACGCGCAGCTGCTGCGACAAAGCTCCTGGGGCGATCCCATCTCGCACACGTTGAAGTGCTTGGTGCAGATAGCGCGTTGGAGGGACGTGGAGCAGGATGGCGACAGTTGAGCGCCGAGTGCCTTGAATTCTGTACTTGCTGCGTGGTCCTACGTGATCACACACACAAGCAGCAGCAGCGTAAGCGTTGGTTACTCCTATATGCGTGATAGATAAAGAGGATACACGACGCCCAACCATCGTCTTCCACGAGGGTGCTGTGCGACAGGACGAGTACTTGACGACCGCAGCGCAAAATGGGATTTCCTGCGGTACTGGGACGTCGCACGCGGAGCACTCGATGATCGTGGGCATCACTGGATCGTCACTGCCGGCGACTGCCTCCGCCATCATCAGTGTCATGAAGAGAGTCGCGAGCACGACAAGCGAGGCGTCGCAACGTCGCCGCATGTTGCCGTTGGTTGGTACTTTATGCCAGATAAAGACGAAGCTCTCCAACGTTGGAAGATCTCAGCAGCACACAGTCGCGATGTGTTGGATTTCGTCGTTGGCGATATGTTGGATCGACTGAGTCTGAGTGCGCTTGTCTTGAAACTGTTGGGGGAGCAGACAGCAGCTCTTGCCAGCAGCGATCCGTCTGTGTTGGTTTTTGCACTTGGTGCCTTCTTCCAACAAAACGAAACAACAGGAAGTCTGCCTTTGCCATGCGCACTTAAGCGAGGTCTGCTGCTGGCGAGAGGTGGGTTCATTCCTTCCATCTGAGTCTGAGTTGAAATCGGTCTGAGAATATCTCGAAATTGGATTCGCGTTGTACCCCATACACGGTACATTCCATGAATGTTGGTCAATTGTGGTGGTACGAGCGTCATCACCGTTATAGGACCGCATCCGCTTGAATACAGCGCGGTCTCCAACGACCCAACCAGCCATCACGTGTCTCTCGATTCCCACTTGGGGATCATCACGACACGGCGCGGGCGCGATGGTGAAGCTCATGGCCAAGAAGTCCAAGGCGCTGGCGTCGCCGCACTCGATCGAGGAGTGGACGCATGTCGGCACGAGCAAGGCCATGCTGCTGACGCCGCACCACGCTGCCAGTCGCATCCAGCTGCGGTACCGCGTGTACAAGGACAAGGTGCGCGCGCTGCTCAAGAAAGGTGCGAGCGACGCCAAGGACGAGGGGTCGACGCCGACTGCCGACGGCGTCGCGGGCAACGTGAGCGGCTCCGTCAAGGCGGCGATCCGCGAGCGGGGCGTCAAGGGATCCAGCATGGCGCTCGCGGTGGCGTACAAGGCGCGCAAGGACCAGCAGCAGGTCGACGCGATGGAACCTGTCATGCCGTCGTTCTCCATGAAGAGCGGCGCCGGTGGCAAGGCGATGCATTCAGCAGTGCACCCTGATGCCTCCGCGACGGCGGCGTCGTGGGCGCCCAGGGAGTGGACGGCGCCGTCGAGTCGATTTCACCAAGCGCCAGTACCAGAAGCGAGTGAAGAGGAAGGCAGTGAAGCCTCCTGTGACAAAAGCAGTGTGGTCAGCTCGACGGAATCCGAGGCATCCACTACTGCGTTAACAGCATCCGCTGATGCAGCGTCGGCTCCGGTGTCCCCTGTCGCTGAGTGTGACGACGGCGAGTGGCCACAGGAGCAGAAGTTCGTGAACGTGATGCATCCGTCGTGGCTGCTGTCGACGATGGAGGAGCGCTGCGCAGACGCAGTCGCAGCGCTCGGAGCGCGCGGTCCGACGCCGCACGACCGCCGCCACCAGCTCACGGTGCTCGACATCCGCCACACGGTGCTGGATCTGCTGTTCATTCTGCGCTCGGGCGTGACGACGAACCTCAGCGGCCGTGCGCCGGCGTCGACGACCGAGCACCGCGCGAACCTCGTGAAGCGACTGTCTGCGGACGGCGACAGCGAGCTGCGGCGCCGTGTGCACCGCATCTTCGAGGCGCTCAAGTCGGACATGGTCATGCCGGCGGTGCGCTGTCTCGGATGGTTGCTCACGAAGACGTGGCGCAAGCTCTTCCACGGGCTGCACGTCGACGTCGAGTCGCTGCTGCGCGTGCAGGCGGCGCTGGCCGAAGCCGCGGCGTCGTCGCGCGACGTGAGCGTCGTGTTCACACCGACACACAAGAGCCACCTTGACTACCTCATCATCAGCTACTTGTGCTTCGCGTACGGCATCCCGCTACCGCGCATCGCAGCCGGTAACAACCTCGATCTGCCGGTCATCGGGCGATTTCTGCGTGCAAACGGCAGCTTCTTTATCCGCCGGTCGTTCAAGCACGACGCGCTATACAAGCAGGTGCTGCAGCACTACGTGCACGAGCTTTTGGTAGACGGCAACCCGCTCGAGGTCTTCATCGAGGGCGGTCGCTCGCGCCACGGCCGCGTCTGCAAGCCGCGCATGGGCTTCCTCGCCATGTTCCACGACTACGTGCTCGCGGATCCGACCAAGGACGTGTTGCTCGTGCCGATCTCGCTCGACTATGACCGCGTGTTCGAGGTCGAGGAGTACGCGACGCAGCTGCTCGGCAAACCCAAAGAGAAGGAGAGTCTCAAGGTGTTCTTCCAGTCGGTCTGGGACCTGCTCTTCCTGCACTGCGGCCACTGCTACGTGCGCTTTGGGGAGCCCGTGTCCATCTCGGCGCGTCCGGCGCTCGCCGACACGGCGCAAGTGCTGGCCGAGCGCATGCAGTCGTCAGGCACGATCACGAGCACAGCGTTGCTGGCGACGGTGCTCATGTGGTCGCGCCAGTACGTGACGCGCGAAATGCTCGTGGCGCGCGTGCGCTGGCTCGCGGAGGAGCTCTCGACGCGCGGCGCAACGCTGGCGCCGATGGACGACGTCGATGCGCTTGTCGCACACGCGCTCGCTGTGCTCGAGGTGGACGTCACACCGAACGGCGTCGTGCGCTCCAAGGTCGAGTTCCCGACGCGTGCGCTCGAGCTCGGGTTCTACCGCAACCACGTGCTGTCGGTGCTGCTACCAGATATGGCGCTGCTCGGTGCGATCGACGCGCTGCGACTGCGCTCGACGGCGGCGCTCGGCTGCGACGGCCGCAAGACCCTCGCGACCGCTCAGGTGCTCGAGTCAGCGGCACTTGTGTGGCGCTTCCTGCGCCACATTTGCCGCCACGAGGACGTGGATCTCGCCGTGCGACTTGAAGAGCTCGTGCTGCGCGTGCCGGCGCTGCAGATCACGGGCGGCGACAGTGGAAGTGCACTGCACGTGGATGAAAGCGCGTGGCGCCGCTCGCGACTCGTTGGCGTCGCGCTGTCGCTGCACTGGTCGTTTGTCGACTCGCTGTTTCTCGCAGTGCTGGCTGCGTTCTCGCTTGTGAGCGCGACGCCGGACGCCCGAAGTGGCAGCGAGCGTGAGGTCGTGCGACTGGCGCAGTTTGTCGCGAAGGAGCTGTTTGTGCAGCGCGAGGTCGTGCACGCGGAGGCGTTTTGCAGCGAGAGTCTGAAGCAGGCGTTCGAGTTTATGGAGGAGCATGGCGCGCTGCGCTTCGCGGCATGCGCAACGACGGGCGCGCGGTTGTTTGTGCTGCAGGACGCGGCAGTGCTGCAGTCGCTGCACGAGGAAGTGAACGCGATGCGCCGCCCGACGACCGCGCTGTACCGACCGGACGTCCCGCGCTGTCAACTGAGCGACGATGAGATCGCGCAACTGACGAACCGCGCGACTGCTGCGATGAAGGCGACGAGCGGACAGCCCCGCAGTCGCGGCAGTGGTGTCTACGCTGCGTGGATGGCGCATTAAGTGTTTGAGGAGAGTTTTTAAGTTAAACGGGACGGACGCAGTCTGGTACTTTCACAAGTCGTATCGATGGTGGAGCACAGGAGAGCGTCGTTGCCATTACCTTTGCCTTCGTCTTTGTCGTTGCCTTTGCCAGTGTGTTTGTCGTTCTCTTCTTGGGCGCATCGCTCGTCCACTCCAGATCCTTGTCGAACTGGTGACAAGGCAGTGTGCTGCTCGACCACACTCCGAACGGACCCTGACTTTGTGATGAGGAACAGGAGAACGGGTACGGCGTCGGTCGAGACAGCGCGCGGTGGCGGCGGAGGAAGATCCGAAAGTGAACAGACAGACAGACAGAGTCAAACGCGTGGGCAAAGCAAACGTTCAAATGCCAAACACACACACACACACACATAGCGAGCAACCTCACGCGACAGGAGCCGAGCTGAGCTCAGAGTCATCGCCCATCAATCGAGTCGAGTCGAGTACGAGCAACGGTCGCACTAGGCATCATCGAAGTAGCCCGAGTCCATGAGGCACTCATGCGCGCGTTCCGAGACGTTGGCGCACCGCCGGAGCATACGCGTGACGACTGAGACGTCGGTGCTCCAGACCACGAGGCTCTCGACGAGCGTGAGCGGCGTGTCGTTCTTGGTGTCGTCGTTGACGCCGCGAATGTCGGATCCAAACCTGCAGAGGCGACCTAGGGCGTACGCCAGCGCCTGCACGACGTGCTCCGTGATCGTCGACACGAACGGACACTCGTCACAGTCGCAGACGTACTGGCGGAGAAGTCTGCTGCTTGAAAGCTCCGGCGCTGTAGTCGACGTGCCGGTTACACTTGCACTGGTATATGCACTTGGACTGGCGATGGCGACCGACGCGTCGACTGCTTGCCCGCGGCCAAGGTTTTGCGCAGCAGCCTTCTCCGCCAGTACGTCTGCGACTGTGACGAGTGTCCGTTCGTGTCGACGATCACGGAGCCCGTCGCCGCTGTGGCTTTGGATCCGATATTCGCAGTGTCAACGACTACACCAAGAACGACACGCCGCTCACGCGCGTCGAGAGCCTCGTGGTCTGGCGGCCTGCGAGCGCTCGCCGTGTATAACGACGGAGAAGTCACCCGTCGTTATGTTCATCTGTCACGGCGAAGCACCTCACGAACAAAGCCCAGCAAAGCAACACAAGATGCACGAAGCGGGTTGCTTGGACGAAACTGAACTCAGTTGCCTTGAGCTTCGCAGACAGCGTTAATTAGCTTTATGTTCTCTCCACCTAATGTCCACACATTTACCTACGAAGCTTCAGGACCAAGTCGCGAGTCATAAGCCTCATCGACTATTCATCGCGCTCGGAGCGTTGGGCCACATCGCTACCCAACGATTTCGCCACACGTGGCATTGCACGACCATGACACGTGATGCAATCGAGCGTCAACAGATGATCAGATGATGAGAGTCAAGGGAGATCGCGGTAGATACATCGCGTGCTTCTTGAAGGAGCGCGAGGAAAACCTTCTCCTCAGCTGATGGGGTCTCGCCATCCTAGTGAGAATGATGGACACCATGTTGAAGTGCGCGTGGTGGTGTGGTCCACATCACCTGATCCCCGACAGACAGCGAGTGTTCTTCTTCTTCTGCGAGAACCGATGGGCTCTTCTTTCGCCACGCTGCCCGACCCACCGATGACAACCATCGCATCGCTCGACCCGCGAGGCTCTGCGGCATACAATTCGCGAGACCTCCGCGGTCCCTCGGGTCGAACCCATGGCCCGTCGCAGATCTTCCTTGGCGTCATCGCCTGTCAACGGCCGCACACACAGACACACAGACACCAAACGCATCAGTCAGTCTCTCTCTCTCTCTCTCTCTCTCTCTCTCTCTCTCTCGTCATCTCTCTCCGATGGCGAAGAAGCGACGCGTATCGACATCCACGGCATCGACAGCAGCGACGGCGACGACGGTGGCGTCGCCTGCCACGCGATCCAGGCGCAAGGCTAGCGCAGCGACGCTCTCTCCGGCCGCCAAGACAGTCTCCGGCTCCAAGCGCAAGGCACCGCTGGCGCGCGCGCGGACGGCGCTCACCACTTTGCTGGATGAGCAAGATGAGCGAGCACTCGAGGGCGGGCAGGACGGTGATGATGACGACGTGCGGTTCGTCGGCTCGACGACACTGAGAGGCGAGTGGGCGTCGTCCTCGTGTCGACAGCGCCTCACACCGCTCGTGCGGCTCGACCGGCACATTCCCCGCGAGTTTGGCAACGCGCTGCGCTTCATCTTGCACGACGATGGCTCGCCGTACGACACCATCCTCATGCGGGTGCGTGGAGAGATGAAAACGTACTGGCTCATCGCGCCTAGTGTCTCACTTCCTCTCTTGAGTGAGCGTAGGCTTGCGTCCACGCCAACCAAAGCGATTTCGTTGTGCTCCAGGCGCTCGCAGGAGACGGCGGCGTCTTTTACGTCTGGTCTCGCGCTGGACACGTTGGCAGCGTCGGCGAAACCACGATGGCGGGCCCGTGGACACGAGAAGACGACGCAATAGTCCATTTTTGTGGGCTCTTTCGCTCGAAGACGCTGCACGCATGGGCAGACCGACACACTTCGTATCCACCGCCTGGGAGGTATGCCACCTCAGCAATCGTGTGAACTCTTTATCTGGTTCTCACAAATGCATCCCTTGGTAGTTTTACATGGATAGAGATTGATCATGCAGCCATGCTCGAAGCTGAGGAGGTCGCAGCAGCAGCGATTGCAGGTGAGGTATCGGACAGAAAGAGAAGACGAGTCGGGCGCACGACGGTCAACTCCTGCAAATCAGTGCTCGGTATCCACCCACTCCAGCTCACTGTTCGACGGGACGAGCTGCCTGCTCACTGCCGACCGCCACCCTCTCGCTTGGATGAAGAAGTTCAGCAACTGTTGAATCTATTGCTTGATGCGGCTGAGACACAAGGCGCAGGGTACGGTAGTGCTCAGAGCCATCTCACACAGAAACAGTGCCTGAGAGACGAGATAGTGGTGCCTCTACCCCTCGGCCGTCTGTCTCGCTCGACGATGGAGAGAGTACGTAATTGGTTGGCATTGGGGATGGATCTCCTTCTCTCTAACGCGTGTCCGAGTAGGGATACAGAGCTCTGGAACAGATCAGCGAAGCTCTGCGTTGCGGCGCTGACCAGACAATGCTCTACCACCTCAGTAGCCAGTTCTACTCCGTTATTCCGCATCCTCCTCGCATCGATCCTATCGACAATTTGAAGAGACTGAGTGAGAAGGTTGACTTGATGGCTGCGCTCAGCCTTGGTCTTCGTCCCGACGACGCGCGAGCTATCGAATGGGTGCAGCGGTCGCTGGCGAGGAACTACCTCGATGAATGTTATGCGTCTCTCGACATCCAGCTCATTCCGCTCCACCAGTTCTCGAAGGAGCATGATCTCGTGCAGTCGTACATCTTCAACTCATGTTGCTGTCTTCAAGGATACGGAGCCAATGTGAAGCATCTCGACGATGACGCCGGCGTAGTGCAAGTATTTCGGATCGAAAACAGTCGCGACTCGATGCGATTCGAGCCGTACCGAAGAACGCAGAATCGCCGGGTATTGTGGCATGGGAGCAGAATGATGAACTGGTTAAGTATTCTCCGCAAAGGACTACTCATCTGTCCTCCCGGTGTCCCACACAATGGCTCATCGTTCGGCGCAGGGATATACTTCACTGACAAGATATCAAAAGCCATGAGCTACAGCCACGCGATGGTGGGAGACAGTCGGCAGGTCTTTCTGCTCAGCGAAGTCGCGCTCGGAGACTGCAGACCGGCGGCGCGAAGCGGACAGCCAACGAAATCCAAGTCCCCCCACGTGAGTTGCCACGGCGTTGGGCGGTGCGTGCCTGATCCTGCGGGCGACTACGAGGACGCGTTTGGTGCCGTTTGGCCGTTGGGGAAGCCTACGCCGGTGAAGGACAAGTCAGCGACGCTGCCGCACAGCGAATTTGTCGTGTACAATTCGGCGCACGCACGAATGCGGTACATCGTTGTCACCGATGGTCTACTGTCCCGATAGAGGAAAAGGTTATCGCCTTTTGTTTGACGTTTATGAGATGCGTGTTCGTGTGATCGAGTGAAACTGTGCGATCATCCTTCGATTTACTCGGTCTTCTTCGCGCGCAGCGCATCGCGAGCTCCAATGGCCGTGAGGCGCTCGAGCAATGGCGGATGGCTGTAATGGTAAGCGCTGTAAAGCGGATCTGGGTTCATGTTGGACAGATTCTCAATCGCCAACTTAGTCAGACCTGACTGCAGAGCCTTCGCATGTCCGAGATCGACCGCGAAAGCGTCAGCCTGAAACTCATTCTTGCGCGTGTTCAGCGTCACCAAGAATGAAAGCACGTGCTCGACTGGAGCCCACATCGTCGAAGCGAACAGCATAAAACCAATGATGACTGGTTTCTCGACCGCGGCGTCCTGAGTGGCAAAACCGAAACTGGCGAACAGTGTCGCGTCATTCATACACAGACCGAAGACGTAGAACAGTGCGAACGTGTAAACCTGCTGGATCAGGAACCCTTGCATCGTGTGCCAGAGCTTCCAATGACCAAGCTCGTGGCCAAGAACAGCCACAATTTCGTCGTGCGTCGCTTGCTCAAGAAGCGTATCGTACAACACGATGCGCTTGCTCTTGAAGAACCCAAAGAAGTACGCGTTGCTGTGGCTCGAACGCTTGGAACCGTCGACAACGAAGAGCTTGGTGAGCGGAAAGTTGAGTGACGAGGCCAATGCCTCAATGCGGGAACGCAGTTCACCTTCCTCTAGCGGCGTGAACTTGTTGAAGAGCGGCATGATAAACACTGGGACGATCGTGATCATCACGATCGAGAAGATGAAGAGAAACGCCCAGACGTAAAGGTAGAAAAGCTCGCCACCCCAGCGGATGACGTAGATCAGAGCCGCGACGACTGGGTATCCAATGACGACGAAAAGCATGAACGTCTTCAGTTTGTCCGTGAAGAAGAGCATAAGCGTCTGCTTGTTGAAGCCGTGGCGTGCTTCAATCACAAATGTCGAGTACAGCGCGAACGGGAGGCCCACGATCGTGTCCCGGATCGTCGTCAGCGTCAGCAGCATCAACGTGCGGTAGACCTCGTGGCTCGGATCGACACCGAGATACTCGAGCGCACGACCGCTGACGGTCCACATAAACGGCAGATACCCCAGCAAGAGAAGCGCAGTGGACTCGATTTGGCTGTATGCGCCAGAGACAAAGCCGAACGTGCTCTTGTCGAGTCCGTACGCGCGGCTCTTGTCAAACTTCTCCAGCGTCGCCTCGACGAGGGACTTCTTCTTCTCCTCACCAGCGTCATCGTCCACCTTGTCCTTCGCTGCGTCGCTCTGATCATCTTCGTCCTTGCCCTTCGCTGAGGTCTTGACAGTAAAGTCGCCGAGACCGCGAATCGCGGCCTCGAGTCGCGGGGGAAACGTGCTCTCGTGGAACTTGCAGTGCTGGCGCCAGTCGAGATACGTGTCGAACACGTACAGGAGCGTCGCGAACACGAGTGCGCCCGTGAAGTACGGCAGCGTGCCAGGCGGCGCAGGCGTCCAGTGCTCCTCGCGATAGTACGGCGCAGCGTGCCACGGGAGCTGCGTCGCGTTCATCGCCATGCTCGATCGTGCGTCGGACCGCGGGAAACGGGGAAAAATCACGAATTGAAGTCCATCAAAGACCCGAGGCCAAACGCTCTCAAAAACCACACTTCCGGATTCTCAAAAGAAGGTTGTATACCCACACCAAGGGTATACACTGTACATACCCGCCGCCCACAACCTGATCTCTTCGGCCCTGATTGGGTTCGTACTTTGTGTGGTCCACATAGTTAATCCACGTTCTGATGCAAAAGAAAGCCCCTCGTCATCTCACTCATCGCCTCCTCATTCATTCGCCAACGTCCGTCGTCCTCCCCGTCGTCGACCGACTCGATCGGAGCCATGGCGCCGCCGCAATGGACAGCGCTGCCACTCGTGACCTGCGACGGTCCCTCGCCGTCGTCCGATGCTGCTGCCAGTGCTGATGGCCTGCGCCTGCAGCTCGGCGACGACGCGCTCGCGTTCCTCACATCGCTCCCGTCTCCGACGCTGCACGTCGTCGGCTTCACAGGTCCGCGCCACACGGGCAAGCGACTGCTGCTGCGCACGATGTTCCACGCTCCACCGCTGGAACACGAGACAAGTGAGCGCCGGGTGCTGATTTGGCTCTGGCGGCCGACGGCGGCCGACGCGTCAGTGGTCGTTCTCACTGCCGACGCCGGCGACGACGATGACGAGCGACTCCACCGCGCGTCGCACGTGCTGCTCATGCTGCTCAGCTCTGTGCTGCTGTACAACGACGACGGCGAGATCAACGCTGCGGCGCTCGAGCGGCTCGCGTGGCTCGAAAAGCTCTCGACGTGGCTACGCATCAAGCCAAACCAGGACGATGAGGTTGTCGCACGCGACTTCCACCAGCACGCGCCAAAACTCGTGTGGCTTGTCCGCAACAGCAAGATCAAGTGGCTCACCGACAGCACGACCGGCGAAAAGATCTCGGCGACCCAGTACCTCGAGCAGGCACTTGCGGACGAGTCTGGCTTTAGCGATGCCGTGGCGACCCGCAACGCGCAGCGCATGTACATCAACTCGTACTTCCGACAGCGCGAAGCTGTCGCACTTAGCCGTGCAGTCGAAGCCAATGCCACAGAGTCGGCAGAGACACCACGCGATGCGTTGCGAGCGCAGTTCGTCGAGTCAGTGGACAAACTCTTTGACAAGTACATTCGGAGCTCGCGCCAGGTCCCGTCCAAGACGCTGCTCGGACGAGAACTCGCCGCCGCCGACATCACTGTCGTTTTGGAGACGTACGTCGACGCATTGAACCGCGGCGCGTTGCCTGTGATCCAGGCCGCCACGAACGCGGTGCTGCAGCGAACGCTGACGACTGCAGTCGATGGTGCTCGCAAGACGTACGAAGAGAGCATGAACGGAATCATCGACGCAATCGAGTCCCCAGTATCCGATGCCGATGCCGATGCCGATGACGCTGCAACGCGACCAGGAGTTACTGAGCGCGTTCTCTTGATGGCACATCGACGAGGTCTACAGGCAGCGATGATCCGACTCGAGCACGTCGCGTTTTCGTTGCCTGAATCCATGCGGCGATCGGTCTATCACGACGCAGTTGAGGCATTCAAGCAGGATCTGCTGTCTCGCTTTGATTCGCTGCAAGCGAACAACCAAATCCATTGGACGGCGCATTGCGATGCAGTGCTGGGACGAGTTCTACCCGATACGCTGGACAAGATGGCCGGCGAGCTCGAGACGCGCTCACGTGACTCGTTTTCCGACGGACTCGTGTCATTGTTGACCCAGTACAAGTCAGATCTTCGCGCGGCTATTGAGAGCTTTAAGTCCCAGTGTCGCCCAGTCATTGTTGCAAGCAAGGACGATCCCATTGGTGATGGCAAGGCAACTGAGAATCATGACGGTGGCCTGCCGAGCATCGTCTTTGAATCATTCGAACGCGCTCTACTGGCAGCTGTTGTTGGCTCTGTGAAGGCGTGGGGAGCGAGTGTCTTACGGCAGTATCAGGCTCACACTCGTGCACTCCACGACCAGCGCTCTGAAGTGGAACAGGAGCTGGAAGTCGTGCGCGCACAAGACACGCAAGCTTCATTTTCCACCGATGATCACAAGCGCTTGTACGAAGAGCAGATCGAGCAATCGACGCAACAGCTCTCGGAGCTCCGCAGCGTTCTGCAGAGCGAACTGAACAGCAAGAAGGACGAACTTGAGCGGCTGTTGAGCGATATGTCGACAATGGATCTCAAGCATGATGCACGCGTGAAGAACATGGAAAACGATATCACGTGGGAGCGGAATCGCGCGGCTGAACTCGAACGAGCCGCCATTGCTGAACGAGAGAGACTTGAGCAGGACGTTAGCGGAGCAACGAGTGAGATGCTAGAGAAACAGCGCGGTTTCCACGAAGAAGAGCGCACGCTGCTGACACAGCAGAAAGAACTGCTCGCTCGAATTGTGGAACTGGAGCGCGAGCTCGTTCAAAAGAAGACGCGCCACGTTCAGCAGGTCTTCACTGTGGAGACTGAGCTTTCCCGACAAACGGATGCATTGAAGCAAGAGCAGGCAGAGTTTGCTCGACAGCTCAAGGCTCAAGCCAAGACAGACACTGGCGTGCTCAAGCTCGCATACCAGAAGAAGAAGGCCGTCGTGCAGGCGGAATTGGATCGAGTTTCCCGCGAAGTCCAAGAGTACGAGACCCGACTCGCAGCTTTGGAGGCTGCGGCAGCACCTTCTTCCCGACGCACTGCCAGCGTCCCAACTGCAACCACACAGACCGCTGCAGCTGCTGCTCCGGTAACATCGACTGCTACCCCTTCGACGAATGGCGCGGCGTCGACCACAGCACAAGCGACACGGCCCACTGCCTCTCGCAGTGATACGGACATGTGCAAGGCACAGTAGCTGAGAAATCAATTCAGAGAGAGCGTACGCAAATGTGAAACATGTGCTGCATTCAAGCTGTTTGGTGCTCATGCATTGACTGCACGTGGCTGTGAACACTGACATCTGCGCCCAAATATCTTCTCGAGCCCCGAAAGATCTGGCGGCTAAGCTGCGGCGCTGGCCACGCGAGCTTCATTCACCGCGTTCTCCTGCACGATCTCCTCGACGTCCTCCTCACGAACGTTTTCGCTCAGCAGGTAAAGGTAGTTGGCCTGGATCGTCGTCGACTTGCCGAGAACAGCTTCGATTTCCTGAAGTCGAGCATTGGACGCAAGCAGACGATCAGTCACATGAGCGAGACGCGTCTTGTCAAACTTGGCATTGCGCTGAAGTTTGGCGAGCTTCCGCTTGTAGAAGTAGTCGTAAACGTTTTCGTATTCGTACTCCTGGTTCGTGACACTCCACCACGCGTAGCCCATGATGCTCACACCAAAACCCGTGAAGTACGTCACAGGTTCCATGATGTCCCAAGAGAAGTGGATAAACGCCAGCCAAAAGTAAAGACCGAAGACACCGACGAGCGACGTCGATAACGAGTACGCGATGCCGTTGGCGTGGCGAGTCGCGGCGAGATCAAGCTCGCGCTCGAGGTTCTTGAGCGCCTTGTGCTCGGGCTCGAGTGCCTGGATCTTGCGCAGCAGACGCTCACGCTCGGCTTCGAAGAGCTGCTTCGAGACAGGGTTGAGGCCCAGTGACTCGAGGTATCCGTCCAGTACGTTTCGAGGCTGAAGGAAGATTGAGTGCTGAAGGTCTTCGTCACCCGAGTTGCCGAAGTAGAGCACGACGCCTGCCTGGTGGAACGCCTTGAGCACCTCTGGAGCCTGCTTCTTTGGGATACCTCGGTCCTTGCACAGTGAGAGAAAATCCTGTTGGCATCCATTATTTGCTTGGAGTCAGCAATTGCGAACTGCGCGACCTTCAGGTCCATGAACACGAACCGAATACGAAATCTTCCACTTGTTGAGCGTCTCGAGACTGTGTCGCAGCGAGATGATGGCGGACTTTTGTGCGACGCTACGGACGTCGAGATCGCCGTCGTCCAACAGACTACGGTACGTGTGACCCGTGAACACGGGCGCCGTCACAGGCATGATGCGGTCGTTGATGACAAGCTCGAAGTCGTCCTTGAGCACCTCCTGCAGTGTGTCCGTCGACTTGTACGACTTGCCACGGCGCGTCCGAACGTCGACACTGCGAACCGTCTTGTCTTCGGCCTCAATGCGTGCGACAATGTCGGCGACCGTTGTCTCTGTTGTTCAATGACCCCCACACGTCAGGTGAGCTCCGTGTATGCGTGTGTGTGTGTGGTGATCACCAGGGTAGCGATGACTCACCCGGCGGAATGCTAAACACCCGCTCTTCGTCAAATCCATTGAGGGGCAGAGGCACCGACAGCGTGCAGGCTCCGTCGACGTACTTCATCTCGAGCGCACGCGGCACTACAATAGACAGAGAGAGAGAGAGAGGATCCAGCTCAGTAGCTGTTGGGACCATTGAGGCACCGGTGCAGCAGGCGCACCTCGCGACATGAAGACTGGGGGCGTCTGCGAGAGACAGCGCGCGTGGCTCCGCAGCCATGCAGCGCGCGCGACGGGGGCAGCGGCCTTCACTCGCGGCAGGATCATGATGGATCGGTCGATGCTCGAGGGACGCAAGGGGAGACTGACTGTGAATCCGTCCAGACGAAAAAAAGCAAATCAGGTTAAAACAGAAGCAAAAAGCGCTTTTATTATGTCAGCGGGAAGATCGGGTCCTTTTAGTCTCAGGTGGCTTAGTTTCTGAATCCAGTCCAGACTCAGACAGCAGGTGGGACCAGACCAGACTGGACAAACAAACCCAAGAAACACATCGAACGTGCCCTCCTCGACCTCGATGGCAGGCGTCGGTGCCGTCGTGGACGCTGTCTTCGGCTCCTACGACCTGAAGATCGCCAAGCAATGGCGCGACGAGGACATGCAGCACCGCGAGCAGGAGAAGCAGTGGCGTGAGGACGCTGTGCTGCGTGAAATCGCGTGGCGAAACGCCGACCTCGAGCGCGAGCGACGCGTGCTCAAGCTCGAGAACGAGAAGCGCATCATCGATGCTCGACACAAGCAGCTCTCTGCGATCTCGCAGCTGTCAGCACTGCTAGCGGGCTTTACAATGGTCTCAATCGTCGAGATCAACCTCCCTGAGAACCTCAATAAGTGGCTGTTACTGGCCTACGGAGCTGTGTGTTGCACCGAGGTGGGTTCTGCGCTATGTGCCTCGCTCACACGGGCTCTTTCCCCAAGGTTGTGCTAACTCGCTTTGCTCACGTGGCGTTCGATTTTCCCAGTTCATCTTCATGCTGCTGTGTATGCTCATGTGCACGCTCCTGCTGCTTGCAGTGACTCGCTACGTGACGCACACGCTGGAAGGAGAGGTCCGCCAGCTCGCGATGGTCGAGCTGGACCTCGTGTCGCCGTTCTACGCGTGGTGGGACCGCAAGTGCGAAAGCGAGTGGCTACTCGCGTACCGCTTCTTCCGACTCGGCATCACACTCTTCCTCGTCGAGGTCGCTTTGCTCGGCTGGGTGCAGTTCGGGCGCTCCATCCTCGCGTCCGTCACCATGACCGTCATGTGTGTCATTGGCGCGCTCTACTACCAGCTTCGCATCGCCAGTCGCTGGCGGTTCCTCGTGAAAGCCGCCGACGGTCTCACCGCCAGCGGCTCCGCGTCCGAGCAGTCGGTGGTCTCATGACAAGCAACGCTGTCGCCGTCGCCGTCGCTGTCAGCGCCGCTGAGACGCTCCTGCGCCGCCGGCTCTTTCTCCACACTCGCGCGCGCGCACAGCAGCGACCGACAGACAGCGATCGCGCCACAAGCAGCGCGCCGCTTTTTCTTGTGTGAGCCGCTGACGTTGGTCACATTGCGCATTCAATAATGACTGGTCTGTGCGCGCGACGTCTGCAGCCAATCGCACTTCACCAAATATACGTTTATAGAAGTCCCGGGGTGGTTTCAACCACCAACCGATGTATGTGTTTAAGAAGACAAATAGACTTTCGCGAGTGAACGATGCCTCCCAGTGCCACTCTCGGCGGATCCTCTGACGCCTCCCATCCCGACGCTCGCTCGACAGTCGACTGCTTGGAGCCTCTGCGGCGCAGACTGCGTCCGACGGATCCCACGCGATCCTGAAGTTGCCGCCATTTCCACATCCTCGCGTCGCTCCACAGCTCCGCTCCGCTTCGCTGTCCCCCCAGTCTCAGCCACAACCGACAGTCCACCACCACCACCACTACCACCACCACAATGAGCGCCCCTCAATTCGTCGTGCACAAGTTTGGCGGTACGTCCGTCGGCAACGCCGAGTGCTTCGCCAAGGTCAGCGACATCGTCGCGCGCGAGTCGTCGTCGCGCATCGCCGTCGTCGTGTCGGCCATTGGCGGCAAGCCCAAGGTCACAGACCTGCTCATCAGTCTGCTTGAGCTCGCGAAGGAGCGCAAGGCGAGCGAGTGCGACGCCATCCTCGCGACGATCCGCGAGAAGCACCGCGCCGTGATCGCGTCGCTGCTGCCTGCTGACGTCGGCGCGCCCATCGAGGCCGCGATTGAAGCCGATCTCACGCGACTATCGGAGCTGCTACGCGCCATCTCCATCATGCGCTCGTACAATGACAGCGTCGTCGAGTTCATCTCGGGCCACGGCGAAATCTGGTCGGCGCGCATCCTCGCGGCGGTGCTCTCGCAGCGCGCTGCACGCGACGGCCACGCACACCGATACGCGTTCGTCGACGCGCGCGACTTCCTCATCGTCGACAACGAGGGCGAGCACGGCCCCGTCGTGCAATACGAGCTCACGACGACGCACCTGCAGCGCATCCTGCGCGAGCGCGAACTCACGCACCTCGTGATCACGGGCTTCATCTGCAGCACGCCCGAGGGCGTCATGACGACGCTCAAGCGCGACGGCAGTGACTTCACGGCGTCCATCTGCGGCCGCGTGCTCGGCGCGAGCAGCATCACGATCTGGACGGACGTCAGCGGCGTGCTCAGCGCTGACCCTCGGCGCGTGCCGGAAAGCCAGATCCTGCCGCAGGTGTCGTACCAGGAAGCCATGGAGCTCGCGTACTTTGGTGCCAAGGTGATCCACCCCAAGACCATGACGCCCGCGGTGCTCGAGGGTATCCCGATCTACATCCGCAACACGTTCGAGCCTGAGCACCCCGGCACGAAGATCCATCATCGGCGCAGAAGACCCGAGAGCCCGCGGCAGAATCCTCCGAATCCCAATCCGAATTGCAGCGATGACAAGCCGAGAGACATCGTCAGCGGCTTCTCGACCGTCGACAACCTGGCGCTCTTCAACATCGAAGGCAGCGGCATGGTCGGCGTGCACGGCACATCGTCGCGGCTCTTCGGCGCGCTCGACCGCATCAAGGTCAACATCGTGCTCATCGCGCAGGCGAGCTCCGAGCACTCGATCTGTTTCGCGGTGCCCATGAACCGAGCGGACGATGTGCAGCGCGTGGTCGACGAGACGTTCTTCAAGGAGATCCACCACGGACTCATCAACAAGACCGAGTTTGTCGCGCCCATCAGCATCATCGCCGCGGTCGGCGATAACATGAGCCACACCACGGGCGTCTGCAGCCGCTTCTTCGGCGCGCTTGGTCGCGCCAAGATCAACGTCGTCGCCATCTCGCAGGGCTCGTCCGAGCGCAACATCTCGGCCGTCGTGCGCTACGAGGACTCGGCTGCCGCGCTGCGCGCCGTGCACTCAGCGTTCTTCCTCTCCGACCAGACGCTCTCGATCGGCGTCGTCGGCCTCGAGCTGCCCCCGGAAGGGGCCGACGGTGCCGTGCCGAGCGTCGGACAGGAGCTGCTGCAGCAGTACCGTCAGCAGTGCGAGTACCTGAAGACGCGCTTCAACGTGGACATCCGCATCCGCGCGATCGCGACCCACTCGACTGCGCGCATGCTGCTGGACCACAACGGTGGCATCACGGCGGACGCGCTGCAGTCGCGCGACGCCGCGTGGGAGCCATTCGACCATGAGCGCTTCCTGCAGCACGTGTGCGCCGACCACCTGCCGCACTGGCTCATCGTCGATGTCTCCAACTGCGAGCGCCACGTGCGTGAGCTATATCCGACGTGGCTCGCGCGCAACGTGCACCTCATTACGAGCAACGTCAACGTCGCCGCAGCGTCCACAGAGCTGCATGACGCGCTGCACCAGACCGTGCGCGCCAACGAGCTCACCTTCGACACGGAGGCGTGTCTCGCCATCGGCGTCCCTGTGTTCCACACGCTGCAGAACTTTGTGCAGACCGGCGACGCCGTCGAACGCCTCGAGTACTCGGGCAGCCGCGTGTTGCACTCGATCGTCGACGACGTGCACCGCCACAAGACGCCACTGGCCGACGCGATCCGCAACCGCGTGCGCGAGTTCCTCGCCTCGGGACTCACCACGCGTGACGTCGTCGAGGATCTCACGGGCGTGCGCGCCGCCAAGAAGGTCGTGCTGCTTGCGCGGGAGCTCGGCATCTCTTGCGAGCTCGCGGACGTCGTAGTCGATAGCGTATGGCCGGTAGTACCTCCCGCGGGCGACGACGCGTCGACTCTCGTGGCGTGGCTCGTGGACCAATGTGACGGTCTGCAGGCGCGGCTTCAGGATGGTCCGCTGCGGTTGGTTGCGCACGTGGACGTCCAAGCTAAGGCACTCGGCGTGCAGATCCAGAGCTCGAGCGAGACTATGGCACCGTCCTCTCCGCTGGCGACGCTCGACGCCCGACAATGCGGCTTCGCGTTCTACACGCGGCGGCACGCGCAGCATCCGGTGGTCGTCACGGGACCAATCGCCGACGCTGCGATCACGGCCGGCTCGCTTTTTGGGTCCGTGCTGCACGTCGCGCGGCGGTGTGGTGCGCACGCGCAGCCCGACACCGCATAAAGCAGCAGCAGTAGCGGCTCACGAGAACGAGCAGAGTATCTATCTATCATCGTCCAACACGAGACGCCCACAACAGTCCAACACCGACCGCTGTATTTCTCTCTTCATCCATCTCACTCACTGCACTGTCGGTCGTATCGATCGTTCTTCAAAACTGCACGCGACGCGCCGTCCGTCTAGTTAGTTGATCGGAGCGTAGCGAGGGTTGCGACCGCGTCCCGCGACGCGCGCCGCCGTGAAGCCGATGGCCGCACCAAAGACCGTGAACAGCGCGAGCATGCCGACCGAGTTCTGCGACGCCGGCGCCGACGCCGTCGTGGCGAGCGCCTCGACAGCCACCGCAGCAGGCGCGCTCGTCGTCGCGACCGGCGCAGGCACAGGCGCGAGCGTCGTGATGGTGTCGTCGTAGCTCCAGTCCCAGTCCGAGCTGCTGCTCGAGTCGGGCTCCTCCGGGAGCTCCTGCGACGTGAGCGGCAGGTCGCTGAGCACGACGTTGTCGGTCGACTCGACCGGGCGCTCAGCGGCGCGCGCCTTGTCGAACGGCTTGATGCCAAAGTGCGAGCCACCGTAGATCGGCGTCTCGGTGAACACGAGCTCCTCGTCCGAGATGTCGGGCTCGACATAGTGGCAGTCCGACTCGATCGCGAGGTTGTTGACGCCGCGGATGATCTTGAAGAAGCCGTTCATGCCCCAGTACGTGCCCCACGAGTTGCGCACGTTCCAGTACTTGACGCCGTTCTCCTCTCCCCAGCCGACGATCTCGACGTCGTGGTCAATGTCAACGAAGCCCGTCTTGTCGTGGAAGATGCCAGCCGTGTAGTTGAACGTGAACTCGTCGTTGCAGGCGATGCCGCACGTGATCGGACCCTTGCGCAGCTCCTTCATCATGGCGTGCTCGCCCGAGATACGGCCGTACTTCTTGGCGCGGTAGCGCACGACGTTCTTCACGGGGAAGCACGACGGGCTCTTGTCGCCAGGCAGGGTGATGCAGCTACAGGATCATGAACACGTCAGCACAGCATTCCTTCCTGCGTCCACTATCCAAAGCAGTGACGTACTTCATGCAGTATCCTTCAGGCGGGCACGTGTAGTTGGTGTTGACAAACTTGGTGTGGTCCGTCGCGTTGTACGGCAGACACGTCTCGTCCGGCAGACCGTAGTGGTGCATGAACTCGAAGATGTCGGACGGCTCGCCACCGCCGCAGCCGCTCGAGAGGCCGTGCGCAGGCGCGCAGTTGAGGAACGTCTGGCGGCCAAGCATGACGTCGGGGCCGTTGAAGCCGCGCTTCTTGTTGAGGATCTTGATGCGATCCTGCGCCGCCGAGAGCGCGCCGTGCGCAAAGCACGAGCCGCAGTACTGCGGGATGTGCTGGTTCCACGACGACGTGCAGTAGCCCTGCTCGCACCAGTCAAAGTGCGACGGGAACGCCGCCATCTCGACCGTCTGCGCGTCCGTTAGCGCCGGCAGCTTGTGCACCGACGGGTGCAGATGCTCGCGGTTCTTGAACGTGCGCGTGCAGACCTTCTTGGCGTCGCTGGACGCGACCAGCGCGCCAAGGAACAGCGCGACGCGCAGCACGGAGTGCATCTCGATCGACTCGACGGTGTCTTGGGTGGAGGCTCGACGGCGCGAATCAAGGAGTGAGCTGCAGCCTGCAGCGTCGGTCCTCGCAGTTCCCGTCGGATGTCACAGATCCATTCGCCCCGACACGCTCATCCATGGCGGTGACGATGACACAGACGGAACGGAATCCTGGCGCCACAGAGATCGGCAGGACGTATGATTGGTCGAAAAGCGATTCGAACGATGCGCCATTCGCCAATTATCGGTCATCGAATGATCCGTGAGTGCGTCATGCCGCCTGGCGTGCGTCAATCGGCGAGATTGGAAGTCCCTTATTGAAGTTGATGATCTTCGGGACACGTTGAACACACACAGAGCCCAGTATTGAGCATTCTGAGGTGCATCGGGGTGCTGTGTGTGAGACGTGTGACGCACGACGACCTTTCGATCGTTCACGGATGCGACGCAAATGGCGACTCGCGATGGCGCATGCTCAGCGCTCGTGATGACCGCTCTCGGGCGCGTGTTGCTGCAACACCACAACGAGACATCAGGTGTCAGCCGCCGTGCATCGCTGGATACCACGCGACTCGGGCAACTACTCGCGGCACTTCTCCAGTTTGCACGCGACCAGAGCTCGATTTGCGCTGAGCTACGTGATGGAATTGTCGTTGCTGTGAGCGTCGAGCATTCTCTGGGGATCGCCAGTGCCGTGATTTTCAAACCAACTACATCTGAGGATGCGTGTACCCGCTTGTTCGCGCAGCTGAAAAGCACGATGATACTGCGAGAAGTCATATCGCGATGTCAAGGCATCCTCAGACGCGTCGTGACCATTGACCGAGAAGCGGCTGCAACTAGAGCTGAGCAGTATACGCTCAGCAACGCGCTATTGGTAGGATCTACTGCAGGAGGAGAAGACATCTCCTGGCTTCCGGATGAAGTTGACGAATCGACGTCAGATGAGCTATTCTGGTTCCAGACAGTGTTCATGGCTCGAGCTCTGCAGACAAGCTACTCGGATGCAGAGCGATCCGCCACAAAAGCCATCGGAGCCATACGCCACGAGTCCAGCGAAAATGGAAACGTGATCCAACGTGCAAGCGTTTTTCACTGCGAGTCCGGCTCTGTGCTGTTCAGCTCCGTGCTCGACGGCGATGTCGACTGGATGTCGTCCGTGTACTGCGTGTCACTCATTCAGCGAGTTCTTCTTGCACTGTACAGTGCTTTTCCTGCCCTTCATGCCGTCTCCAGTTGTGACGAAGTCGGTGTCTGCGACAAATGGACAACCACAATACTTCTGTATCGACGCCAGACTAATCCTTTCTCCGTCGTGCTTCGTCTTGTGGCGGTACAGTCAGTTGGTGTCAACTGCCGGCTACTCTGAGGCCCTTGTCGTATTGACGATTGACTTCGTGTACAGCTAGATCCACTCGCATTGGCACCAGCATTCGCAGGAGTCATCTGCTTTGTCTCCCGTGACACGCTGCCTCTCCAAGATCATTCCGAACTGACAACAAGACTGTCGTCTCTAGGTCAAGCAACTGGTCTGGTTGAACTCCTACGTGATGCAGAGACCGCTCGAAGCTTTTCCCTGTGCTTTGGTATAGAGAACGTGCCTACGTCTATTCGAAACGCTCTCGACGCGTTGGACGCTTCATGTACAGCCCGTTCAACTGCTGCATGACGCATTCGAGCCAGTAGCAGAATGATTGAGAATTAAGAGCTTGCGACTAGTCCCTTGCTGTCGATGTAGCGCCGAATGTCACGGTAGCGCACCTCACATTCGGCTCTCGTCGCTCCGTGCTCCATGTTTTCCAAGTGCTCGCGCACAAGAGCGAGAAGTCCTTGAAGGTATTGAGCAGTTACTGCAGGCGTCTTGGCTTCGAAAAAGTAGATGTACTGGTATGGCAGAACGCACGTGAATGACCTTCAGTCATCGAGCAGATAGAATGATTTTGATGGAACGTACACTTTCTAGGATGTCGAGAAACAAAGGAACCTGCACAATTGAGCTGGAGCCGCCATTCGTGCTCGAACCTCCAGAACCACACGCGTCTGCGATGCGGAGTGACCGCTGGAGACACTCGAGAACTCGCTTTCCATCTTGGTGCGACGGATGCTACAGTTGCAAGAAGAATAACGTGAGTCTCCGGTCCACAGGCACGGGGGTTGACGAATCACGAACCCAGAACAGGTGAGCACAGCTCAGCACCATGGACGTCTGGTCCGTCTTCTTCAATAGCTTCGCAGCGTACTGCGTCGTCTTCGTCGCGAGAACCTCATAGTTCGATGGCGACAGATTCGCTGTTGCACGGACAGACGTGATCATCAATTCGAGGGCTTGCCATTGGTCACGAGAGTGCGTGAGTTGGTCTTCGTAAACGATAAACGCCTGTGTGATAAACTCGTATGCAATAGCCTCCAAGACGCAGCTATCCGCTACCAGAGCGCTTTGAAGGAACAGGTTCACGCACGTCAAAGACATGCTTTCCTCCACCTTCGATGCCAGCGCGGTCACCATCTCGTGAACAAATTGAAGCACATCCCGTGGCGTAGTCGTCCACTGTGAACTACCATCGCGAGACGCTGTGTATAGGTCGCGTGCCAGACGAAGGGATGAGAAGATAAGTGGTACCAGAGTGAAACGGATCCGATACACACCGCCTTGGCCAAACGCTCGCCGGGCGACTCCCAGAATCTCAAACTGCGCATCGAGATTCTCGGGTGACGACAGCAACTGCAACAGTTTACCGAGCTCCAGTTGTTCCATCGCGAAGGAAGCTGACGTGAATGACGACACGTCTCCCGGGCTCGTGTCACTCGGATCATCACGAATGACTGGAGCTAGCATCTCCAAAAGAAACTCCGCGTCAGCAGCGCTAGTGACCCGCTGTCTTCGCTTGACGAGAATATTGATCCATTCCAGCATGAGCGCCTTTCGCGTCGTACTCCACGGCAGAGTCTTCGTTAGCTTTGCCAGCGCTGCAGCACCAACTAATCGAAGTTGGTCAACGGGGAGAGACTTGAAGAGCGTCAGTAAAATCTCTCGCACGTGCTGGTGGTGGGCAGCCTCAGGCTTCGAATCACCTTGTTGCAGACACGTAAACGTCGCGTCGACGACTTGCCTGGCGTACATCACTGTTTGTTCAGCGAAACAAGGCAACGTCGCAAATCGTGTCATTGCCACCAACAGCGAGAACATCGACATTCGATCCTGTTCACTCTTGCTCACCAGAGCGTGATTTAGCATCTTGACTTGCTTCTCAACGTTCGCCATGATGTGCGAGAAAACGTCATTCTCAGTATTTGGGTCGTCCTTTTTCTCGACTGGCGGCACCACTGAAAGAGATGAGAGTCGTTTCAGCAGAGATGGATTTGCTCCAGTGTCGTGGAACTTGATCAACCGATCAAGCAGTGTCAGCAGGATAGCTGCAGTGTCGACGGACAGCTGCAAATCCTCCATAGTGCGCAGCAACGCTGGCAGATTCTGCAGATGAAACTCATCAGGAAACACTTGAATCACGCATTCCATCAGATACTCTTGCGCGAGCTTGTCCTTGCATCCGACCACAATCTCGAGGACTTGTGGAAACACCTGCGTGGTGTAGACGCTCGCCGTCATACCTTCCATTTGACTAAGGCGGACGAGACTGGTTCCGACAAGCAGTCGCAATTCTTGACGCTCCTTCTCCAGTGTGGCCTTGTCCTTGCTTCCGTGATTAGCTTTCTGACTTTGCAGGCGAATCCACAGGCGATTCGTTTCGCGAAGGTTCAACAGAAGAAATGCGATAGCGTCATCAACGCTTCCTCCAGTTCCCTCGTAAGGACTGCCGACGTCAGGCAGCTTGTCCTTCACAGTTATAGACAGATAGTGGCGGAGAAACAAACCGCGCAGCGGATGCTGAACGCCCTTGGTCATCTCCACGAGATCTGTGAGAACCTCTCGGGCGGGCGCTTGCTTTGATTTGATGTACACTGAGCCAACCGTCACCAGGAGGTATCTAGCAGTCAGTGGAGATAGCAATCGTCGGTCAGCAAGCTGAAAGATTCAACGAGAGCAGCATACTACTCACAGTCTCGGAAGAACGTTGCCGCTGCTCTGGACACGTTCATAAAGCGAGCGAATCGAAGTACCTGATGCTTGGAGCTCTTCAACGTGCATCTCCAGGTGTCGCAGCTCATCCAAGACCTGCATATCTGAAGCGAAAAACGTCCGTTTAGCCCAAAACATAATCACAAATCAAGATAGAGCTATGCGTACACAATTGGTAGTAGTTCTTTGGCGACAGCAGACTGGTGCGCAGCTCGCGCAGCACCTCTGCCGCGTGTTTAAGCACTGCGCTGAGCTCTCCCGCGTCCATGGCGCGTTTCATGCGGAACGCCTGATCTCGCACATTGCGCAGCGCCTCCTGAAGCAAGTCCTCTTGCCCTTGTGCGTCCAGCACGAACGCAGCGGCCTTGGAGTCGTCACCTTCTCCCATCTCTCACTTGGCTTCGCTTTCCTTCTTGGTATGTTGTGGCAGGCTGGATCTTTCCACGAAGGTGGAAGACTTGAGAGTGTGGACCACACTAAGTGCGCATCGGACTTAGAAGGGCAACAAGTTCTTGAGTCCATCAGATCATCATCAGTCGTGCTTACTGGCATGCAGAAATGAAGTGCTCGCGGGCAAGTCAGTCGGCTCGTTGCACCCGAGTGCAAGGGAATTAGAGAATCGAATCTCCGTTGCGATGTGTCTTGTGCGCGTCTCCTTTGCTTTGTGAGCGTGGTTCCACATTCATACACCGTTCACCACTAGATGCCTCATGCGGATCTTCATTAGTGGGTGAAACAATAAATAAAGTCTACGGTGGAGGACGCCCTGCCCTCGTTCTAACTAACTGACTATGCCTGCGCTGGCGCGGTGTGTGTCAATCCTTACACACGCTTGCGTGGCACGACCTTGATGGCGCCCGATCGCAGCGCCAGCATGACGAGCAGCTGCTCCTTGGTCTTGATGCGCGCGAGATCGCGAGTGAGCACGACGAACACGCGTCGCAGGTGGGCGACCACCGATGCACGCAGCGCCATGACGCGCTCGAGCTGCTCGATGAGGCTGAGCTCGTCGTCGCGTTCGTCAAGCAACTCCTGCTGCTCCTCGCACTTGCTCTCGATCATGTCTTGGTCTTCGCCCGACTTCTCCATCTCGGAGATCTCTTCCTCGACGTCGTCGAGGAACGCGTCGATCTCGCAGAGCCGGTCGCGCGCCTCGCGGACCTCGGCGGACGCGGCCTCGAAGTCGGCCATCGCGGCTTGCAGATGTCTACGCACGTCGCTTAGCTTCTTCTCGAGCGAGAGATGTTGCCGCGTGATCGTGTCGGCGAGTCGCGTGAGGTTCGCTGGCGAGAGGCGCGGATCCATGACTGTACTGTGCTGTAAGTGGCTGCTTCAGACCTGTTGACCTGGGCTCCGATTCGGGAATGACATGAGACCCACGAAGCGGCGCGGCGTCCTGGACGGCGACAACACCACAGCAGACTCCGCTGTGCAAGCGCCCAGTGACTCACAGCGCCAGCCGGTGCGAGCCAACAGGCAACTCAGCGAGAGAGCCCGAGGGACTGACAGCTTGCCAGCTCACCGTTGCACATGCTGGCTGCCCTTTGCAGACGCAACACAGAAACAGGTCAGTGCGTGGGTGCCTGTCCCCGCCTCGCGATTGGCTCAAAACCGGCGCCGAACGTTCGAAGCGACGTGGAGCTGGCCAGCACAGAGCGCCAGTGCCCAGATCCCAGAGCGACTGCTGAACGTCTCACTTCGAGCGAGGTGGCTACGCCTTCGTGGGGCCACCTCCACCATCGCTTCCCGAAAGGCGCTCGAGTTGAGTCAAATCGCCATCGAAGAGACGGTGATGCGTTGCCGTTGACTCGACGCTCTCGTGCGACCGCCCTTGTGGCGTGCTGACTGCAACAGCGCTGTTGGCGTGAACGTCCTCCGCCTTCGGAGTTGTCCTCACCAACTGAGTTGTTCACCACCGTCACTGGTGCCTGCACGAGATGACCGTCACACGCAGAGATGGCGGAGAGATATATCACAGCAATCGCTTCTTGCGCTCAACGACGCTCGTTGGAACCTCTAACCTACGGCGTCGATTTGACACATAGCCTGATCAACATGAACGTTGCACCCACTTCCTTCGAGTCGCTGGCCCAGCGACCGACGCATCCTGCCACCATCCGTGCGGCTGCCAGATTGGCAGCGTTCGATTTTGCTAATCAATCATTTCGACCGCGGTCCATATTCGTGCACATCAAGCTGCTTGGCTGAGGGCTGCCCGTACTTGACTCAAACGCACACAAGACGCTCCATGCACCCTGAGCTCAGGTCTTCACATCACACATGGCGTGACTCACAACTGAGAGCCAAGTGACGCATTGACACTGGATGTCAGCCCTGCGTCTCGTTGTCTGTCTGCGAGCGGTTGCACCCAACTGGACCTCTCTCTGCCTTTTTAGGGCAAAGGCCGTGTTCACTCGACACAGCACATGGACAAACAGCAGTGATTGATTGCAAGCGAGACGAACAGTTGGTCGACAGCAAATGGAGAGCTCTGGGTTAACTGACACATAAACACCCTTCAGCGGCTCCCACCAAAATTGATCTGCTAAAGCTTCTCCTGATAGAGGGTCTGAGTGGAGACGGAGATGCAGCTCTCACGAGTCACCGGCGAAGTCGCCGCCGCTATCTCCACCGTAATCTTCGCCATAATCACCACCACCCGTGTCACCCGCAAACTCATACGATGTCGGGGCAAAACCAGTGTCGCCTCCAAAGTAGCTTGTCGTTGTCGTGGTTGTAGTCGTCGTATCTCGTCCGCCACCTCCAAACATCGACCCGATGGCCAAGCCTGCTGCGAGACCAGCCACACCACCGGCAGCACCGGCCGCGAGCGAGTTACTCTGATTGCTTTCGGGTATGTACGGCGGCGCTGACGGATAGGCGTATCCGTACTGGGGCTGGCTGGTCTGTGTCGCTCCATAGTTCGTCGCTGGGGTTGCCACATACACCGGTTCGCAGTATTCTTGCTCCTTCTCGCGGGCAGCCCAGAAGCAACAGCATCCACACAGCAGGAGAATGAACACGATCAACAGCGTGGAGAACTTGGACGAGTCGCCTGATGACGTCGTCGTCGTCGTGGACCGCGTGACAACTCGAACATGCGGCGCTGGTGGCGGCATCGCTCGACGGCACCGGCACGCGTACTGGTTATTGAAGACACACTGCGCCCCTCGCGGACAGCAGCATGGTTGACCAGAGAAAAGCGTCAAGCAGAACTGACCTGGGTTGCCTCGGAAGGCCTGGTCGCAGTATCCGGTCTGTTGGCAGAGCCCACACCCCGAGATCGACGCCGATACAGCGTAGTCTAGCTCCTCGAACGTTGCCGCCTTGTCATGGGCCGAGTCGTCCGCAAGCGCAATCGCAGCCGTGATCGCAAGTAGCGACAGCAACGTGTCGAGTGCGAAGACTCTGCGCGTCATCGTGGAGAAAATCGAATGAGAGCGTTTTTCAACCTTCTCCTTGGCCCTGCCGGTTGTTGACATCAGACCGGTCCAAATAGACCACTCATGTACAATCATTCGCAACGAAGAACGATGGTATCTCCTCGCCTTGTCACAGGCTTCGCACCCACCTCGTGTATCGTCCAGCAATCCCACGTCGAACTCCAGAGCTGTTGACCGCATGATGCATGACATGAAGACGAATCGTAAGGGAATGAAAGGCAGTGCACTGCTGTGGTGAAGGATGGACATCCAACGGGGTTGTCCATGTGCTTGCAAAAAACTCGCGTCGAGTGGATGAATGTGAGTTTGATCAATGCCGTTCCCGATATTTGATTGTTCCGAGCGCGAGCTCTGCACAAGGCCGTCACCAGCAACAACAACCCGCCAAGCAGTCGTTGGGCTGCGGCCCTGTGCTCGACACTCCAGCGCAGTGTTGAAACTTTCGAGTTCACCAAAGCAAAGTTCGCGCATCGATGGGAGACTCGCCCCGTGGCCTCGCGTTCTCCACGGAATCAATTTGGTTGTGTGGCTCTATGGATCCGATCCATAGAGCCCATTGGATCGCAGCTCGACGCTCAACGAGCGCTCAACTCATTTTGCCAACGAGCCAATCACGACGCCGGGAGCGTAAAACACGGGCCGTTATCGCAAAGATAGCGGTTCGCTGGCAACGAAGCGGCGTGATGCGATCGTTCACACGTCACACGAGTCATGTGCGTTCAACGAGTGGCGATTTCCCGCTTCTCGCAGCGCTGTTCGGCTCGCATCCGCTCAGTGTGAGCAACGCATGAACCGTAGAGTCCGTCGTCAACTTCTGCGGGGCTCGATTGACAATGGAACCGTGCCATGGTTTCTTCAAATGCTGCGGGCAGTGCTATCGGTCCCGGTTGCTAGCAAGGTAGAAGGACGACGCAACGCAAAGGTAGATTTCGCCGAAGGCGTGCTCATCTCCAGATGGGTAGAGTACGGTATTGAATGCGACTAGCTGCGAGGATCCACCGATCCTGTCCGCGAAACCCGTCGCTAATAGCGGCCCGCTGTGAAGAGAGAGCATCTACTAGCCGGTTCATCTCGCTCGCCAGATTTCTGGGCACCACCAACATTGTTGCTTAACGCGCGGAGCATCCTCATGAGACGAACCGATGCCGACCAGGTATCCACAGTCAGGAACATGGGGACCTTGGTTGAACCATCAACTTCAAGGTCACTGCTGCACCATGTGGCTTTCTTCAGTGCTGCAGCAGCACTGCTGCTCCTACTCGAAGTGTCGGCCGTTTCTGATAGTCGTTTCGACGCTTCTTCTATTCTTCCTTTCTCCAAGCTACCGTTTTCTCATGCGACCAGTAGCTCGCTTAACTCAAGCCGCCAGGACAATCCGCCGCTGCCTCCAACCGCCATCGCAGCAATGCGGATGCTTACAAGTGGGCCACTCCTCAACTCGCCACACCGTGCGGAAGTGGTCCTCTGGCGGTCCGTCAAACGTGGCCGAGTCGTGTGACTGTCATCTCAAATATCAAGCAAGCTGTCGAGACGGACGTGCGATGGCTGCGGAACAGCGTCGACCAAACATCGATATCCATCCACTTTGGTCTGAGCACGCTCGACCTCGAACAAGGCGATGTATCACTCCCGCATCCCGAGAGGCACGGCGCTCGCGCTCTCATTCTCCGTCGCGACGGTCTCCAAAGCTTCGTCACACGAACGGTCGATTGCACGAGACGACGGAGCCTGCAGGTCACTGCGCTCATGTACTTCTCGACAAAGGCATCGAGTCGCTCCTCGCACAATATCTTCTGGTGACATCGGTCCGCGGGGTCGCGGGTAGTGGACAGCAGCTGCGACCAACGACTCTCCATTCGACGGATTCCGTCACTCAGTCGTCGTGGATGACGTCGTTGAGAAGCCAAATGAAGGACAGGACTGCGTCTTGCCGAATGGGTAGAACTATCATCAAGGAAAGCGGTTCGAATGATCGGGCACACCATGATGACAAAACAAACCGTCAGTCTCGACCGCTCCGCCGGCTTACGATCTTCTACCGCGACGAGGCATTGCGCGAGAGCTGTGCGAACAACACGCGTCGTATGATCCAGAGCGCAAGGCGTCTACAAGTCGACACCCCGACCGCTTCGACACAGTCGCCTCTCGACTCGACAGAGGCCCCGTTGACCAATCAGCAGCGACTCGCTCTAAAAGCCCTCAAGTACCGCAAGCTGCTAGACCGAATGCACGAGATCGATGACGCGCGACTGAAAGATCCGAGCTTTGACGTGCTCGCATGCCTTGGTGTGCAGTGGTGCAAAGTCTGACTGTCTGTGACCATGAATGGCTACACATTCGTGCAACATGTGCAAAAAGATCTGTCCTTCGTACAACATTTCCATGGATCCGCGAAACGACGCCGATCAATCCAGCGGATCCGTTGGTAGCCCACCATCACACTTGTTTCTGCTTCTCTCTACTTCGACGCCCACCGCTCTTCCTTCACGATGCACATCATCCAGTGGCTTCGTGTCCTCGTGATCGCTGTCGCTTTCGCGCCGTTCGCGTTCTCGAGCGAAAACGACACTGACAATGCGACAAACAATACCTCGGAGGCGGAGGTAGCCGCACCACCCCCTGAGCCAATGTGGGGACGAATCTACCTGCGCGACGGTCTCGCGCCGATTCAGTACTTCCGAGATCGATATGGGGGCCCAATGGTCGCCCACGAGGTGGAGTTCTTCGTCCCTCATCATCCGGACCAACGTTGGGGCTGCGAGCCACTCCCAGAGCGCGATCAGGCCGCACTTCGAGCCAGCAACGGAACGATGGTACTTGTCGTCGACCGCGGCACCTGTTCGTTTGAGACGAAGTCGAGAATCGCGTACGCGATGGGTGCCGCCGCACTGGTCGTCGTCAGCTCCGACGAGAGCAGCATCGCGCCAAATGCGGTGCTCGACGCAGACGACGATGCCATCCCGATCGCCTCCGTCATGATCCGCAAGACAGGAGGTGACCTGTTGCGCCACATCGCGTCTCGTCAGCGCGTCTTCGGCCGACTGATTCCGATGGTTTGCGAGCGCAAGCCGTACGTGTGCAGAGGCAGGCGTGAAGTCGAGAACGAGTACATGTCGACGCAACTTGTTCGAAGCGGCGTCCTCACAGCCGCACCGTCCAACGCGGAGCCGCTAGGTGACTTCCTGGCGGCATCGTACGGTGGCGTGCTGCCCGTAGAGCCTCAGAGCCTTGTAGATGTCTCCACTAGGCTGGGTCTGAGTGGGTGTGAGCCTATTGAAGCAGAAGTGGCAGAAGCTGCGCTGAAGAACCGTATTGGAATCGTCAGCAAGGACTCCACGTGTTCAGTCCTCACGCAAGTATCGCACTTGCAGCTTGCTGGGGCAGCGGCTGCGATCGTGGTCTTCGACGAGCACGCTGGCGAGTCGCTCAAGCATCCGTCGGTCAGTGAGAACTGGCATGCATACAACATCACGATTGTCGTCGCCACTATATCCGCGTCGACTCGTGCAGCGTTGACAGCGGATCCAGATCTGCGCGTCAGGTTCCTCACACGCAACAGCATTGCAGCCACGTGGGATGAGATCCGCAAGCTGGGTGTGCGCTCTGCGTGGCCGACGAGGACTGATCGACGCGAGAAGCTAATGCGGCGGCTGCTCTCGACACTCGCGATGGACGACGGCCAACGTCTCGAGCTCAAGCGAAACTATCTTACCATCGGAGGTGGAAGCGGTTCGTCATGGGAACGACTAGTCGAGGCAGACTCTAAGCTGCCGGCGACAAAGGACGAGCTCTAAGGAATCGCGATACAGAGTTTTCAATGAAATCTCAAAGGAAAACATCCGTAGACTCTGAGTTTATGTTGGTCTTGCGATGAATGCAAAGCCTGCTCTCTCAAAGACCGATCCAGTACGAGCGACCATTGGGGTTGTGAACGGGGGCGCGCGTGAGACCGCCACCGACACTGATGGCCCACTCGTACCAAACCTTGCTGCCGCCGACCATACGCCAGAAGCTCACCCGCATGGAGTTTCCTTGCTCCACACCAAGCGGCTGCCGTAGAGGGAAGTAGATCGGGAACCAACTAAACATACCATCTGAATGCGTCTCTGGATGGATGCTCAGCGTCACATCATCATACAGCACGGCGTCGAAGTAGCCAGCAAAGCCATGCACGACGGCATCCGCCTCCGCCTGGAAGACCATGTCTTGCTGACGTCGATTGTCGATACGGGTACCGAACTTGGGGTGTTGAAACGTGAAGCAAGCTTGCGGGGACGCAATCGAGTAAATGTTGTGGAGTCGCACAACGTACGGCGTCTCGAAGTGCTTGAGCCCGTCGAGAGCCTTCACGTCATTCCACAGCTTCGAGGACATGATTGGCGCCACATACGACGTGTACTTGCATGGAATGCTGACTCCACCCTCTACACAAAGGGAACGATAGTAGGTCTCGTCAGCACGGCACACAATCCAATGCATCTATCGAAACAAAACGCCAACCTTTAAGAAAAGCTTGCGCACCATCAAGACACTCGGGTGAAAGCTCGTTGTCGCTGAAGGAGCCCAAGAGCTCGCTCACCATGATGTCCGCCTTCTCTACGGCGTGCCAATGACGCATGTCACTGGCGATGACCGTTACGTTGTCCCACTTCTCCGAGATCTTTAGGTTCCTCAAGGTAATCACAGCGTTCGGATTCTTTTCCACAGCGTACAGTCGTGTACGTCTCTGCGCAGTAGCTGATGCGCGGAGAGCGCATCGGACAAGTGGACCGCGACCCGCGCCGACCACCATCACCACCGACTCCTTCTCGTCGGGAGTCGCCAGCAGCGCACGCGTGATGGCCTTCTCATACTGATCGTACTTGAAGTTGTCTTGTTCAAACGTCTCGTACGTTTGGCTCTCAAGGTTGTCCATCAACGGCTGAAGCGGGGCTTGGAGGTAGTCGAGATACGGCGCCTCAAAAAGCGCCTTGGCGTCCATTGCGGGTCGCTTACTGAAGAGGTAGTGGAGATACTGCACGTATGGCAACAATCTGCCGTGGTGTCGCGGTCTGCCCTTGAGGTAGAACTGGATCCCTGGGAAGCGGAAAAGCTCGAGGAAAAAGCGCTGGTGTCGCTGGGAAAGGGTCGGATACCCTTTGCGGTTCGTGAGAAAGATGTCGGTAGGGACAAGCACCGCGCGAACCGGCTCACCCAGCCAACGAGCGAGCTCCTCCGGCGCCGGTAGATCTGCTGTGATCTCAAGAGCCACACTGACCTTGGGGTGGAACTCGCACATCGTGCGCAGCGCATTCCAGTTTGTCCACGGACTGCATTCCATCCCATCATCAGAGCCTCCGGGCGAACTGGCCCCTGAAGGACGCCTGGCACCGGGCGCCGTGAGCGGGACACGCACCCAAAATTGCAGATACTGTGCTTGCGTCGCGCACTGCTGGAGCACACGAGCGTAATTGGTGCAGTCGCGAGCGGGAGTTGGCAGGACAACCGATGGCACAGACAGGTGCGTGGCCCATGCAATCTCTTGCTTGAACGCCTTTTCAGATGACAGTCGAACACGTTGGCACTGCGAATCAAGTTGAATCCAGGAGGACACAGCGCCAACGACGGATGACGTCCAGCCACGAGAGTCAAGCACGAGGTCAGAGCCTGATGTACAGTAAACTCAGTTCACATGAGCACCAAACGCTCCTGTTCAAGCCCAAGAGCGCGAACTTACGAGAACCAGGCCCGTCACGGGTGTCGGAAATGCCTTCGTCATCGCGCTGGAAGCTACAGATGTTGGAGGGGAGAGAACAGTCAGTGAAGTGTTGAAGCCCACATCTACAAATCGACGCACCGCGGGTGAAACAGAGGAGCAACGACAGCGTTTAACTTCTCACTGAACGTCTGCTTGCCTCATCAACTGCATGTTAGGTACGACAACACAACATGCATCGAAAAGTAGCGCGCACCTTGTCGAGGACTGCAGCGAGGTCATGGCAGAAGGGCACTTCATGGCCGATGAAGATACGGTCACCAGACATGGTGTTATCGCGATCAATGCGCTGCCAGTGGTCAGCACGGACGGATTTATCAGCCTAGCTTTTTGCCTGCAAAACTAGGCTGATGCATTTGCTTGCCTAAGAGATTATTCGGGGGGGGGAATATCATTTCGGTGCCGTTTTATAAAAAATATTTGGGGAAATGGCAAAATGCACCCGTTTTTTTTTAAATAATATCGAAACGGTACCGTCAGAACACCCTATTTTCGAGCCACACGAATCTTTGGGTGAACGAAAAGTAACCTGTAAACATCTTGTACCCGGTTAGGTGTATTCCCGTTGTATAACCTGTAAACAATGCGTGACCGGTAAACATCATAGACCAACTTTGGTATACTCCCGTTTTATACCCTGTAAACGATGCGTAACCTGTACCCAAAGTGTACCTTAATTCTTGCGGCGATTCTTGCGCGCCGGTGTCTTGCTCGCACGTGGAGTCACGGTCCTCTTCGAGCGTCGCGGTGGAGACTGCGAGGCGATCGCGTCCGATTGTTCGCTTTAACTGCTGCGAGCCGCATCGTGGGCCGTGTCGTCGGCTGGCGGCGTCGCAGGCGGCGGTGGCGACCTCGGCGTTGCAGCTGCTGTCGCGGGTTGCGCTGTTGCGTGGGCCTCGGCCTCGGCCTCCGCTTCTGTCATCGCTCTGCCCATCGCCTCGATGCGCTCGTTGAGCTGATCCAGGCGATGGGCAATGCGCATGAGAGAAGCAACCATGAGCGCTTTCAGAGGCCCGTCGTCGGCGAGGTCGAGCAGCGACGGGTCCAAAAGAGCACGCTCGTAGTCTCGCATCTCTGGCTCGTATGCATCCCCCGGCCCGAGATGGATCTTCACGAAGTGTTCCTTGAACTTCTGCGTGCGCAAAAACTGGAAGCAGCCGGGGTAGACACATATAACGCCGTGGCGCTTGGAGGCGCCATACTCGCTGCTGGACATCGTTCCTTAGGAGATAACAGGGGAATAAGGTACACGGTATACAATGTGTACATCGTATACCATGTTTACTACACCACCGTGTATACTATACGACATTGTACCTCGTCCACTAATTTGTACACGCAACATTCGGCGAACCTAAATGTGTGTGGTTGCCCGAAGGTAGCAAGATGATTTCACCGGCTCCATTCCTCACGCGAAGAAGATCAGCATGGAAATGAGCTCCGACGACGAGCTGCCCCCGGACACCTTTTTTCCTGGGGCGAGGTTTCCAAGCAGGGCATCGTTTAAGAAAGCGATTGGGGAAGAGCACGTCGTGGTTCGTGTACATACTTCTTTCGTGGCGGACTGATGCTTACTATATACACAGTCCGGACGCAGATGTAATTTCCCGGAGAATACCACCCAGAAGATGACGGCGCGGTGCCGCGATTCGGAGTGCGAGTACTACGTTCGCGCGCGTGTTCGTCACGGTGGTGCGTTTGTCGTGACGTCTTGTCATGTTATGCACTCGTGTCCTCCGGGACTCCATCCAACAACTCCAGCTGTCCTCGTGGCTAATGTTGCGCGAGACTCTCTCCGATACTCGGTGGATGCGAAGCCCGCGGACGTGATCGCTCGAGGTCGTGTTGACCACGGATACTCCATCACGTACCTGCAAGCGTATCGCGCGCTCGCGGCTGCGCGAAAGGAGAGCAGGACCGAGAGTGAGCGAAGCTACGGCTTGATTATGCCATGGTTGCAAGGTACGCATTGTTTACTGTACAGGTTGTTTGCATGGTATACAATGTTCACGGGTATACGATGTGGACATGGTCCACCAAGTTTACACGGTACTGAACGTTTACGTCTTGTCAGGTCTTCAAGAAGCCAACCCTGGTTCGGTGATCGACTTCGAAAGGGCAGCCGACGGAAGCATTCGGAAGGTGTTCGTGTTACTCGCGGCGTGGGCTCACAGTCTCAAGTTTTGCAGCTGGCTCATCGGGGAGCGTGACGACACATGGTTCGGTTGTTTGTCTCAACTCGTCCGGAAGGTTCAGCAGCGCATGTTCGATCTTCGCGTCAGAAGCGCCGCCCAACAGAACGAGTTTGTGCCGTGGGTCGTTGCCAAAGTGAGAAAAGCTGCTGTTTCCGCACGGAAGCGTCGCGTGTGGGCGACCAGCGACCACGTCTACGAGGTCATGCGAGAGTCGACCAGAACCTTTGCGGTCGTCGACGTCACCGATCGCGTGTGTTCTTGTCGCTTCTGGGAAGAATACTGCTATCCGTGTGTCCACGCGTGTGCGGCGATTATTCAGCGGCAGGAGGACCCAGTGGAGTATATCTCGGAGTACTACCTGGTCAGCCGACTCCGCGAAGTATTCGTGCCATATGCCTACCCCATCGACATTGGCAGCATCGAAGGAGATGGAAAGCTGCCTCCAGTCATCAACAAGCGGCGCGGTCGGCCTAAGAAAGTGCGAATCCGCAACCGGTCGGAGTATCTGAACGGTGACTCGCCCGTTCACTGCTCGTCGTGCAGGGAGGCAGGCCACAACAAACGCACGTGCGCTCGACGCCAGAAGGCTACGTGATGCTTATAGGGTACAGAAGGTGTACATGGGGCAGAAGGTTTACATGCAATACACCGGTTGAGGGCATCAAAATGTATTTTGTGTACAAGGTATGGAAAGTGCACACAGCGCTTCCCAAGAAGTTGCAACGGGTTTCCAAATTAGGAATCGAACGGTACCGTTTCGATATTATTTCAAAAAAACGGGTGCATTTTGCCATTTCCCCAAAATATTTACGTAACGGGGCCGTCCGATTCCTCATTGAGCAACCAGTGGAAACCGTTGAGGTGCAGGACAATCCGAGCACCGAATTCACAGCTCAGCCGTATCCAACACCAAAAGTGCAGCCACTGTGTCAAACATTCGAATCAACGGGGGAACATGTCGTCTGGCTCGTAGTTTGAGATATCGACTGGCATCGCGTACGGTGGCAACGGCTCTTGTAGATGAGACGCCAAGTAGTAGTCGGAGATGTAGTTGAAAGCATCGTGGCGACCACGCATGATGGCAGCACAAGCCTGGATGCAAGGGTACTGGTGCTCTTGCCAAAACTGGCACGAAAACTCCGTCTTGTCGAGACAGTCTCGTATGCCCGAGAACGCACCCTTATGACCTCAAAGATGTCGTCAGTAACACATGACACGATGCGCTTACCAGCTTGCTTGTACAGCTTTATAACTCGCGCTTCGACCCACGGCACGTAACGACAACTAAGCGATGCGGACTCGACGCACTTGTTGTACATTCGCTGCTGCGTTTTACGCACGATCTCGCTGAGACAGCTGAACCAGCGATGCTCGCGCGCGTCTATGAGCCAGTTATTGTTGCTCTCGGAGATGTTCGTCGATACCATACCAAATCGGGGTCGTGGAGATTTGCTCGCGAGCCATGTTGAGTTTCCAATATCTATAGATTATAGGAAAGTGAGTGGTTATCGGTCGTGGAGATGTCTCCGATGTCTATAGATTGTAGGAAAGCCAGTGGTTATCGGTCGTGATCTGGCTTCGGAAAAAATATGCAAACTTACCTTTGAGGTACTCAGTAGCCACCGCGTTCATCCCTTCACACTCTGGAAGCAGTTCGAATAACTCGTGTGGGCTCAAGCATTTCGCTAGTGCGTGCATTTTACTTTCATCTCGTTCTTTCAAGTCGCTACCTCGTTCTTCTTGATGTGGAAGCTGCGGTAGCTATGCGATAAATCATGGATGAAAGCACGGAGAGCGGCGTCCAGACCTTTTTTTAAAAAAATCATGACGACGGAATCAACCGTATACGCGATCCCTCGCGTATACGGTTGATTCCGTCGCGCTCATAGCGACGACTGAGCACAAACCGATGCACCGTCGCCTGCCACCGGCGCACCATCGGTGCTGGGACAGGGACGTGCATAGTGTAGTGCCACAAGCGCGACAACACCATGTTCTGCGCTATCCAGAGCCGACCTTCGAGTGTACGCGCTCGTCGAAACCACAGCTTGAAGCCTTCGTGGAGCTTGCGGTCGAGATCATCCAGGTGAGCCTGCACGACGGATGCTTGGCTAAACGGGATACCCGGGCGTAGCTCAGTTGGTAGAGCGATTGACTGTAGTGGTTGATATCGTCCTGCGATATCCTCAGAAATCAATTGGTCACCAGTTCGATTCTGGTCGCCCGGAATTCTCTATCTTTTTGCATCCACACGCAAACCCTCTCGTCGTCTACTCCGTGCGTGATACATCCACCACACAGCCCCGCTTCACTCTCCTCACCCGCCACATCGACACTCGACATATTGCCTCCGTGTCCGGGACGGACTCCCGTCTTCATCCGCTCTCACTCCACACATCCTGTAGTGTACTACCTACCACGGCACATTGATTGATGCTTATGCTTGGAAGCTGGTTCCCCTCCCCTCCCCTCCCATCTCCATTCTTGCGCCATCTTTATCGTGTACACTCACTGCACCTGCACATTGCATTGCATCGGCTCATTTTACATTTTATATGCACTGAGCACTACCATTACCATTACCATTATCATTACCATCATCACTACCACTACCACTACCACTACCACTACCAGTACCACTACGCTGTGCGCTCTGTTCTATTCTGTCTTGGCAGAGACCGTTGTTCGTGGACAAGTATTGCCACAGCTGCGGCGCATGATTGGAGACCAATCATGTCCAGGTCCAACAATCGACGCCTGTAGTGATGGAGTGAGAGGAGGGGCAGGGGCGATGAGGGGGTGATGACGAGGGGAGAGGCAGGAGCAACGGTGATGGATGAAAAGAAAAGAAAAGAAACAACATATACTCATTCACATAGAAAGAAGCAAGGCGAAGGGCGTATACTGTACTACATACTGTACATGTACTGGATAGACCGCACTGCACTGCACCGCATCGCACACCACATTGCTGCACCGACCACTGGGACTGGGATCGTGAGCGACGTGGTGTTCATGTTGTTTGGTCGTTGTAGGTCATGTCGTATCGATTGCAGTATGCAGTAGTGTGTGTGGTGGTTGAAGTGAGAGGGCGTGGTGGTGGCAGGTAGATGCTGGTTGAGCGCAGAGGACGTGTGTTGTGCAGCATGCATTTCCCTGTGATAGCGCATAATGGCGTGTATCTCGCGCCGTAAGTTGATGTAGAGGACGTGAGTTGGCTGGTTTTGACGTGTGTTGTGTGGCGGATGCGTTGGTGTGTGCGTGTGTGGTTGGTATGGGTTGTGTGTGTGGTGTTGTGCGGTAGGTGGCAAGCCCGGGCGTAGCTCAGTTGGTAGAGCGATTGACTGTAGTGGTTGATATCGTCCTGCGATATCCTCAGAAATCAATTGGTCACCAGTTCGATTCTGGTCGCCCGGAATTCTCTATCTTTTTGCATCCACACGCAAACCCTCTCGTCGTCTACTCCGTGCGTGATACATCCACCACACAGCCCCGCTTCACTCTCCTCACCCGCCACATCGACACTCGACATATTGCCTCCGTGTCCGGGACGGACTCCCGTCTTCATCCGCTCTCACTCCACACATCCTGTAGTGTACTACCTACCACGGCACATTGATTGATGCTTATGCTTGGAAGCTGGTTCCCCTCCCCTCCCCTCCCCTCTCCATTCTTGCGCCATCTTTATCGTGTACACTCACTGCACCTGCACATTGCATTGCATCGGCTCATTTTACATTTTATATGCACTGAGCACTACCATTACCATTACCATTATCATTACCATCATCACTACCACTACCACTACCACTACCACTACCAGTACCACTACGCTGTGCGCTCTGTTCTATTCTGTCTTGGCAGAGACCGTTGTTCGTGGACAAGTATTGCCACAGCTGCGGCGCATGATTGGAGACCAATCATGTCCAGGTCCAACAATCGACGCCTGTAGTGATGGAGTGAGAGGAGGGGCAGGGGCGATGAGGGGGTGATGACGAGGGGAGAGGCAGGAGCAACGGTGATGGATGAAAAGAAAAGAAAAGAAACAACATATACTCATTCACATAGAAAGAAGCAAGGCGAAGGGCGTATACTGTACTACATACTGTACATGTACTGGATAGACCGCACTGCACTGCACCGCATCGCACACCACATTGCTGCACCGACCACTGGGACTGGGATCGTGAGCGACGTGGTGTTCATGTTGTTTGGTCGTTGTAGGTCATGTCGTATCGATTGCAGTATGCAGTAGTGTGTGTGGTGGTTGAAGTGAGAGGGCGTGGTGGTGGCAGGTAGATGCTGGTTGAGCGCAGAGGACGTGTGTTGTGCAGCATGCATTTCCCTGTGATAGCGCATAATGGCGTGTATCTCGCGCCGTAAGTTGATGTAGAGGACGTGAGTTGGCTGGTTTTGACGTGTGTTGTGTGGCGGATGCGTTGGTGTGTGCGTGTGTGGTTGGTATGGGTTGTGTGTGTGGTGTTGTGCGGTAGGTGGCAAGCCCGGGCGTAGCTCAGTTGGTAGAGCGATTGACTGTAGTGGTTGATATCGTCCTGCGATATCCTCAGAAATCAATTGGTCACCAGTTCGATTCTGGTCGCCCGGAATTCTCTATCTTTTTGCATCCACACGCAAACCCTCTCGTCGTCTACTCCGTGCGTGATACATCCACCACACAGCCCCGCTTCACTCTCCTCACCCGCCACATCGACACTCGACATATTGCCTCCGTGTCCGGGACGGACTCCCGTCTTCATCCGCTCTCACTCCACACATCCTGTAGTGTACTACCTACCACGGCACATTGATTGATGCTTATGCTTGGAAGCTGGTTCCCCTCCCCTCCCCTCCCCTCTCCATTCTTGCGCCATCTTTATCGTGTACACTCACTGCACCTGCACATTGCATTGCATCGGCTCATTTTACATTTTATATGCACTGAGCACTACCATTACCATTACCATTATCATTACCATCATCACTACCACTACCACTACCACTACCACTACCAGTACCACTACGCTGTGCGCTCTGTTCTATTCTGTCTTGGCAGAGACCGTTGTTCGTGGACAAGTATTGCCACAGCTGCGGCGCATGATTGGAGACCAATCATGTCCAGGTCCAACAATCGACGCCTGTAGTGATGGAGTGAGAGGAGGGGCAGGGGCGATGAGGGGGTGATGACGAGGGGAGAGGCAGGAGCAACGGTGATGGATGAAAAGAAAAGAAAAGAAACAACATATACTCATTCACATAGAAAGAAGCAAGGCGAAGGGCGTATACTGTACTACATACTGTACATGTACTGGATAGACCGCACTGCACTGCACCGCATCGCACACCACATTGCTGCACCGACCACTGGGACTGGGATCGTGAGCGACGTGGTGTTCATGTTGTTTGGTCGTTGTAGGTCATGTCGTATCGATTGCAGTATGCAGTAGTGTGTGTGGTGGTTGAAGTGAGAGGGCGTGGTGGTGGCAGGTAGATGCTGGTTGAGCGCAGAGGACGTGTGTTGTGCAGCATGCATTTCCCTGTGATAGCGCATAATGGCGTGTATCTCGCGCCGTAAGTTGATGTAGAGGACGTGAGTTGGCTGGTTTTGACGTGTGTTGTGTGGCGGATGCGTTGGTGTGTGCGTGTGTGGTTGGTATGGGTTGTGTGTGTGGTGTTGTGCGGTAGGTGGCAAGCCCGGGCGTAGCTCAGTTGGTAGAGCGATTGACTGTAGTGGTTGATATCGTCCTGCGATATCCTCAGAAATCAATTGGTCACCAGTTCGATTCTGGTCGCCCGGAATTCTCTATCTTTTTGCATCCACACGCAAACCCTCTCGTCGTCTACTCCGTGCGTGATACATCCACCACACAGCCCCGCTTCACTCTCCTCACCCGCCACATCGACACTCGACATATTGCCTCCGTGTCCGGGACGGACTCCCGTCTTCATCCGCTCTCACTCCACACATCCTGTAGTGTACTACCTACCACGGCACATTGATTGATGCTTATGCTTGGAAGCTGGTTCCCCTCCCCTCCCCTCCCCTCTCCATTCTTGCGCCATCTTTATCGTGTACACTCACTGCACCTGCACATTGCATTGCATCGGCTCATTTTACATTTTATATGCACTGAGCACTACCATTACCATTACCATTATCATTACCATCATCACTACCACTACCACTACCACTACCACTACCAGTACCACTACGCTGTGCGCTCTGTTCTATTCTGTCTTGGCAGAGACCGTTGTTCGTGGACAAGTATTGCCACAGCTGCGGCGCATGATTGGAGACCAATCATGTCCAGGTCCAACAATCGACGCCTGTAGTGATGGAGTGAGAGGAGGGGCAGGGGCGATGAGGGGGTGATGACGAGGGGAGAGGCAGGAGCAACGGTGATGGATGAAAAGAAAAGAAAAGAAACAACATATACTCATTCACATAGAAAGAAGCAAGGCGAAGGGCGTATACTGTACTACATACTGTACATGTACTGGATAGACCGCACTGCACTGCACCGCATCGCACACCACATTGCTGCACCGACCACTGGGACTGGGATCGTGAGCGACGTGGTGTTCATGTTGTTTGGTCGTTGTAGGTCATGTCGTATCGATTGCAGTATGCAGTAGTGTGTGTGGTGGTTGAAGTGAGAGGGCGTGGTGGTGGCAGGTAGATGCTGGTTGAGCGCAGAGGACGTGTGTTGTGCAGCATGCATTTCCCTGTGATAGCGCATAATGGCGTGTATCTCGCGCCGTAAGTTGATGTAGAGGACGTGAGTTGGCTGGTTTTGACGTGTGTTGTGTGGCGGATGCGTTGGTGTGTGCGTGTGTGGTTGGTATGGGTTGTGTGTGTGGTGTTGTGCGGTAGGTGGCAAGCCCGGGCGTAGCTCAGTTGGTAGAGCGATTGACTGTAGTGGTTGATATCGTCCTGCGATATCCTCAGAAATCAATTGGTCACCAGTTCGATTCTGGTCGCCCGGAATTCTCTATCTTTTTGCATCCACACGCAAACCCTCTCGTCGTCTACTCCGTGCGTGATACATCCACCACACAGCCCCGCTTCACTCTCCTCACCCGCCACATCGACACTCGACATATTGCCTCCGTGTCCGGGACGGACTCCCGTCTTCATCCGCTCTCACTCCACACATCCTGTAGTGTACTACCTACCACGGCACATTGATTGATGCTTATGCTTGGAAGCTGGTTCCCCTCCCCCCCTCCCCTCTCCATTCTTGCGCCATCTTTATCGTGTACACTCACTGCACCTGCACATTGCATTGCATCGGCTCATTTTACATTTTATATGCACTGAGCACTACCATTACCATTACCATTATCATTACCATCATCACTACCACTACCACTACCACTACCACTACCAGTGCGCTACGCTGTGCGCTCTGTTCTATTCTGTCTTGGCAGAGACCGTTGTTCGTGGACAAGTATTGCCACAGCTGCGGCGCATGATTGGAGACCAATCATGTCCAGGTCCAACAATCGACGCCTGTAGTGATGGAGTGAGAGGAGGGGCAGGGGCGATGAGGGGGTGATGACGAGGGGAGAGGCAGGAGCAACGGTGATGGATGAAAAGAAAAGAAAAGAAACAACATATACTCATTCACATAGAAAGAAGCAAGGCGAAGGGCGTATACTGTACTACATACTGTACATGTACTGGATAGACCGCACTGCACTGCACCGCATCGCACACCACATTGCTGCACCGACCACTGGGACTGGGATCGTGAGCGACGTGGTGTTCATGTTGTTTGGTCGTTGTAGGTCATGTCGTATCGATTGCAGTATGCAGTAGTGTGTGTGGTGGTTGAAGTGAGAGGGCGTGGTGGTGGCAGGTAGATGCTGGTTGAGCGCAGAGGACGTGTGTTGTGCAGCATGCATTTCCCTGTGATAGCGCATAATGGCGTGTATCTCGCGCCGTAAGTTGATGTAGAGGACGTGAGTTGGCTGGTTTTGACGTGTGTTGTGTGGCGGATGCGTTGGTGTGTGCGTGTGTGGTTGGTATGGGTTGTGTGTGTGGTGTTGTGCGGTAGGTGGCAAGCCCGGGCGTAGCTCAGTTGGTAGAGCGATTGACTGTAGTGGTTGATATCGTCCTGCGATATCCTCAGAAATCAATTGGTCACCAGTTCGATTCTGGTCGCCCGGAATTCTCTATCTTTTTGCATCCACACGCAAACCCTCTCGTCGTCTACTCCGTGCGTGATACATCCACCACACAGCCCCGCTTCACTCTCCTCACCCGCCACATCGACACTCGACATATTGCCTCCGTGTCCGGGACGGACTCCCGTCTTCATCCGCTCTCACTCCACACATCCTGTAGTGTACTACCTACCACGGCACATTGATTGATGTGGAGAAGTGCGTCGAAAGATATCCTCGTGCTAGAGAATAGTGTGTAGCGCAGGTCTGTAATTACTACACTCCACACAGGTGCGCATGCGCCCCAGCACTGAGTCACAGTGCTAAGTTCGGCCCCACCAGCTCAGGCTGGTCCACTGTGCCGATTAGTCGGTACACGTGTTGGAGTGCCGAGTGCCCGGTTACGATGTCACGTAGCCAGGTGCGCACCAGTATGAAATACCGGTGCACGCAGGGTTTTACCTGTAGAAGTAGGTAGAGGTGTTTAGTCAACCGTTTATCGGTTTAAGGAGGGACCGCGGACGCGTGTCCCTCCATCAACAGGACTTCCGTTTTTGCCTCGTACATCCGAAGTGCCCAACCTCATCGACACCAACGACTAGCTCCCACCGCAGTGGACCAGCCCCTCAAGACACAGGTACAGTACAGACACAGTCTGTGGCAGTGTACATCTCGTGTGTGTGCATCGGCTCCGAGTTGCGTGGACCAGCCCGACAAGTGTCGTACCTGGTGCGCATCAGTCGTACGAGTGTGAAGAAGGGAGCCAACCCTCCTCACTGTGATTGCCGAGGCCCTGGCTAGCTCCAGGCACCTTGGCTCGTCACGCCCTATTTGCGAGTATCGACCCCCCATTGTGGGTGGACCGGTCCGCATTTCATATCCTGCATATCGAAAAGAGCTATAAGCCCATTTGTCTAGCGGATCGAGCAAGTGCTCCGTCCTAGGCTGTATTATATTGATAAGAGAACGAACAGTTCCTTCGTGTGGACTCGTTGCTCTCGTAGTATCCTTCGGTGGACCGGCTGAGCGGGGTATTTGTCCATTGGCAAGTGCATTTCCTCAACAATCCGGATTCAAACGAGCCGCTACAAAGGGTACACAACGTGAGACTACTGAGCCAGAGCTCCAGTGACCGGTCCCCTCACAAAGCTGAGCCCGAGCACCGGTCCGAGCTCGCGTGTATATCTGGTTGCCGCCGGTGCTACCCCTTCACCGGTGCGCAACCTGCAAGCCACGCCTATCCGCGTACTTGCGAATTCGCCGACCACTTCATCACAACTGGTGCGTATGCCAGGATCTGGTGTTGGTCACGCGAGTGTATCTGCCATGGATGTGTCTACTGTGTCCCCGAAGATACCGAAGACAATGAGGTCTGATGAAGGAACGACCGACACTGAAGAAGGATCCAGTGTCAAGATGCCGAAGGACGAACGTACGAAGATCGGCATGAGTCGTCTGGCTATGCTGGACGACGAGGAAGAAAAGAGCGACGACAAGAAGTCGACGCACGGTGCTGAAGAAGATGAAGGTTTCTATTCACTCGGTGATAGTACGGGCCCGGACACCCAGCGGCGTAAGGGAGCCGGGCCCTCCAACAAGCCGAAGCGCACGAAGAAGTCAAAGACTCCACCGGCACGAGCTGCTGCGCACCAAGACACAAGCCCGCGCCAGCGTCAAGCTCAAGCCCAAGCGCGGGCACGTTCGACGGGAGGACGTGAACGCCCTGGTGTTACGAACCAGCCCCGGAGCCGACGCGAGGCTGCTGGGGTCCCGGAAGAGCGATTCGCTCAAGTCGCGTTGTCGCCGCGATCTGGTTCCCTGCCTCGTTCGGTAGCGGAAGCGATCCGGCGCACACGGTCGTCGGCTCCGAACCAGCTCTCGACCGATACGCAAGTCGGCAGCCGACGCGAAGTTGACGTCTTCGAGCGCTACCTGGTTCAGGAGTGCGTCGTGTTCTGGTCACAGACGCCCGCGACCAGAGTCTACCCGCCAGCGACCGGTCCGCACTCGGTCACTTCGGAAGTAGTCGGCGCACGCACACGGGATGTGCTGGACAAGTTTCATGGAGACACATGGCTGCGTCAGTTCGATGTATGTCACGTATCCGGCCCAGTCAACCCGAGGACCAACCTATATGGCGTGCGACTTGATCAGCTGACGACGGTGCAAAAGATCGCGGTACTGCAGTCGGCTCTATACGAGGCTGGATACGCGTTCTTGAACCTCGTCCACGCGTTCGAACAAGGTGCGCCCCAGCTCGCACAGCTCCTCCCTCTCCAGCTGGAGCAGGAAGTCTTCATGGCTATGTGGCTCCTGGGGACCGAGGTCGAAGAATGGGCACTAGCCCAAGCCGAAGCGCAAGCGCACGGGCATAGCACCCCACGCTCTGCAGTCACTGCGCGATCCGTCGCGCACTCGGTGTCTTCGGACGCGCTGTCATCGCCGATCGAGCGCATGCAGCTGCCCCGATCAGCGTGGCAGCCCGCGGTGGAACCGGTCCACGCGGCACCAGCGGCGTGGATCCGCCCACCTGCACTCAACACTCAAGTACCAGGGTCAGTGCACCCCAGCCACGCTCAACCAGGAGTCGAACATCACGCACCGACCGGAGCCACATACGCTCCAGCCGTCGACGTACCAGGCCATCGCCCGCCAGCCTCAGTCTTCGACGATCCGATGGCGAGCGCAGCTAGCGCGCGCGTATCGCCGGTGCGCATCGCTCGCGGCGCAGCCCCGGATGACGGCGCGCGTGTCGCACAGGTGATGATGCGAACCAACACGGATACCGCACCGGCCGGATCGTACCTGCTGCCGGTGCGCCCGTTCATCCCGCACCGCTCGCTCGACACCTTCAACGGCAAGGCGGAGCTGTCGGACCGACGCGCGTGGTGGAAGGAGTTCCTTTACCACGCGCGCTTCGGCGCCTGGTCGGATCTTGAGAAGTGCCGAAACCTCGAGATGTACCTCAGAGGCGTCGCGGAGAGCTGGTATCAACAGCTCGACCGGAGCCTCCGAGACGACTGGTCACGACTCGCTGAGGCGTTTCAGAATGAGTTCTGCGTTGCGCGCGAGTCTGCGATCGAGAAGTACTTCTCGATCCGACAGAAGCACGGAGAGACGCCACGTCAGCACCTGTGGCGGTTAAACGCCGCTGCGAAGAAAGCACGCATTCCCCTAACCGGTCCGCATGATTTAAAACACCACGTGAACCGGTTCATCAAGACGCTCAGCGACCCCGATGTCCGGTCCGTGCTGGTGGGAAGAACCTTCGCAACGCTGGACGCGCTCGAGACTACCCTCCGAGCGCATGAAGAGCATACGCAAGGCAGTACCGACGACTGGAAGCGCAGCCGATCCCCGTCGCGAGATCGCGAGCGTGAGCGTTCCTCGTCGCGCACCAGTGCGCATGCGTACTACACGTATGACAGCGACGACCCAAGCACGTCCTTCCCTACGGAGCACCAGCCCACCAAGGCATCGACCTCACGAGTTCGATTCCAAGACGAAGTGAGCACCAGCGCCACCGACGCCGGCTACGACTCCGACTTTGTCTTCCAAGCGATCGCCGAGAAGGTGCGCAGCGACCCACGGTTCGCGGGAAGGTCGCACTTCGACCGCAGCCGCCAAGGCATCAGCTCTCTGCACCGGCCCAACGACAGACAGCGCGATCAGAGCCCAGCGCCAAAGCGCGACCGTGATAATCGCTGCTTCGAGTGCGGTGGCTCGGGTCACTGGGCCAGTGAGTGCCCGAACCGAGTCGCGTGTGTACTGTGCAAGGGCTTCGGCCACCCTGCCGAGCGCTGCCCGAACCGGTGCCCCGCGTGTAAGGACGCCCACCCTGGCGAGACGTGCGGCGTAGTCAAGGCGCTAGAAGATTTCAAAGTGTGGTGCAAGTCCGAGGGGAACGGGGCAGTGGCGAACACGCTGCCGCCCACCCTTCGTGACTATTTAAACTAAATTGCTCGCGGGGAGTTGCGCCCCCGGTACGCGCCGAGCAACGTGCACCCCAAGCCCAGTCGTGGGCTGAAGCACACGCCCTGTGCGTGTTTGCATATGTCGGAAATGACGAAGAGGATAACGACAACAAGGACTCAGAATTGCATATCTCAGACGAAGCGCGTTCGTATTATGCAGTCGAAGAGTCCCGAAGCCCAGGCACAACTGACGCTCGCAAGGCGTTCGAGCTACTGCCTGGAGAACGAAGAGGGTGGTGGTCAGATCACCCGGAGCCCGCTGGTCAAGTCAGCATCGCACTCGTCCACGGAGCTGTCTGCGATGTGCGGACTGACATTTTGCTGGACACCGGCTCCTCAACGAGCATCCTCAGCCTCGACTTGGCTCGGAAGCTCGGCCTGGAGCTGTCCTTCAAGGAGCGGCTTCGCGTCAAGGGGATCGGCGGTGTCGTGACACAGGTCACGGCCAAGGCACATGTGAAGATCACGCTTGGCATGAGCGTGGTCTACACGGTCGAGCTATGGTGTGGGAACATCGGCGGTGGTGTCGACTGCCTCTTGGGCATGGACTTCATGATCGCTGCCGGTGTGCGCATCAGCACCTATGACGGAACAGTCCGGCTTCCCAACGAGGAGTCAATTCCCTTGGTTGCCACAGGCTCAAGGCCGAAGCGCCCAACCAAGATTCCCGTCCACACGACCACCGACCTCTACATCCCACCAGCGCGAGCTGCATCAGTTACTGTGATATACGGGCGGAATCGCGCCAACGAGCTTGAGACATGGCTTTGCCGTGGACATGGGTGGGTGACTTCGCTCAGCCTCGCTGCGGACGGACTCCCCCAGCTCGTCCGCGTCGTCAACGTGTCCGAGAAGCCGATCTGCATCCCCGCAAGAACGCCAGTAGCTCATTTCGTCGAGCAAGGACACCTGCCTGACGGGGGCCGCTGTGCTCGGGTCGGCTCAGTCAAGCAACAAGAGTGGGAGATGCTGATCTACGAAGGATCACACTCCCGCGAGTTCGCGAAGAAACAAGACCGAGCCATCCACGATTTCAATCACTCGTTACCGGCCGCAGTGCCGAGGCGCACGTATCCGGTGCCGAAGCACATCCTGTCCAGGCCCACGAGCCCGAGCACCGAGGCGAAGGAAAGAAGCGTAGGTGCCACGACTTTGCTGGTGCGCCCCGAACCCGACAGGAGCAGTCAAGGGGCGGCATCGTCACGAGCAGCGACCGCAAGCCCAAGCGCAGCGACAGCGAGCATGAGCGAGGTTGCCCTGACGATGAGTCTGAAGGTAGCAGGGGGTGACGATGACCAAGTGGACCAGCCCGGTACACGTGCGGACGAGGTCCCCACGCTAGCCCACGCCTTCAATGCCGTTGCAGCAGATCCGGAGAGCGTCGAGTATGACGATGAGGCGAAATCGTTCTACTTTGAGGGCGACGACCAGATACTACTGGATCAGCTCAAGGACCAGCTCGCGATGCTGCCTCAGCTCGCGGAAGAGGTGGACGAGCCCGACCTCGATGGCGCCGACGTCGGAGAAGACAACGAGCCCACCCCCGCCGAGGTGGAACAGCTGCGCACGATCCTCAAGAGGCACCGAAAGTCGTTCCTCGGCAGCGGCAACGCGTTGCCCGCACCGGCGCGCGGGGTTGTGTGCGACATCGACATTGCGCCAGGCACGAAACCTGTTGCGCAGAGGCCAAGACGGATCCCGGGGCACCTGCTCCCCAAGGTTTATGAGCTGCTCAAGAAACTCCTCGAGCAGCGGCTCATTGAATACTCCGATTCGGACTGGGCAAGTCCGATTGTGATTGTTATGAAGAAAAACAAGGTCGATATTCGCTTGTGTATCGACTATCGGCTGGTGAACCAGCTGATCCAGCTCATGAACTACCCGCTTCCCCTCATTGATGAGCTCCTCAACGACTTTGACAAAGTCATGTGGTTGCTGAGCCTCGACATGGCCAGCGGGTTCTGGGCGGTCTTGATGACCCCACGCGCGCGGCGGATCAGCGCCTTTGTGTGCCCACTGGGGCACTTCCAGTGGATCCGCATGCCGTTCGGGCTAAAGAATGCGCCACTCGTGTATCAGCAAGTCCTCGACAATTGCTTGTGGGGATTTGTGCGTCTGCCCCCGGGCATCGAGTCGGAAGTGGAGCAAGAGGTCATGGACGCGCTGGGACTCTGGTGCACGGGTAGTGACAAGCGTCCTAACAAGTCCACGCAAGGTGTGCAAGATCCGGCGGTAGCAGGACGGAAGACAGTGTTCGAGCACGGCATTCCCATGCCCCGGTCCCTGGGGCCGGTCCTCGGCCGTAGCTCGTACGTCGATGACATCGCGTACGGAGCTCGGACGTGGGACGAGCTCTGCACTACCTTGGATCGGCTCATGTACCGACTGAGATATTGGAACATCTCGGTCAGTTTACCGAAGAGCTCCTTCGGCAAGCGCTCCGTGCAGTATCTGTCGCACGAGATCTCGCGCACCGGCTTGAAGGCCGTCCCCAAGATCGCGAGAGGTGTGGACGCGCTCCCGTTCCCCACTACACTGAAGGCTCTGCAGTCTTTTCTCGGAAGTGTGAACTATTACGCAAAGTTTATCGAGACTTCGCTGTGGTAGCTAGCATCTTGTACGAGCTGAGTGACGAGCAGTTGCGCACCGGTCGCGACCTTGAGAAGGCGAAGAAAGCATTCGACGTGCTGAAGCAGAAGATCACTTCAACACCGGTGCTCCGGCACCCGAACCGAGCCAAGCCGTTCGTCGTGATCCTGCATGCCAGTGCATGGGCGGTGAGTGCAGTCCTCGCCCAGGACCACGACGGGGTCCTCCACCCGGTCCGCTTCACCGGGCGCACGCTCCACGACGCGGAGTTGCGCTACCATCCAGCCGAGAAAGAGGTACTGGCACTGATGCGCGTGCTGCGCACGTGCTACACGCTTGTGGCCGGGTGCCCGCTCAAGGTCTACACGCGGTTCTCGGTCTTGAACTGGCTGATGACGTCGAAGTCGGTTAGCGGCCGGTGCCTGCAGTGGTCGACTTTCTTGTCCCCGTGGACATTCGAAGTGTACCGATGCACACGTGATGAGGATTGGCTGGCGCGCTGGCACGCAATCGGGATTACGCCGCGCGAGAAGCTCGACGAAGTGGCCGCTGAGCTGGTCCCCCCAAAAGCAAGCCGCGTGAAGCCGGTCGTGAGTCTCGAGATGTTGAGCACCGGGTGGACCGGGCACGTGCTCACTTTCGATGGAGCAGCAAAGTTGAAGACGAGCATGGGCAGTGCCAGCTATATTATCTGGTCATTACCCGGTTGGAAGCCGATCTACGCGCGCGGGATCAGCTTGAGCGGTGTGACCGTGAACGAGGCTGAATATCACGGGTTGCTGACCGGCCTCCGCTGCGCCCTGGATCGTAGCATCGACACGTTAGTCGTTGCAGGGGACTCAAGAATTGCACTAGAGCAGTGCCAAGGTGCCATCGCGTGCAAACAAGCTCACCTCCAGCTGCTCCTCAACCGGTTCCTCGACTTGCAGTCCCGCTTCAAGTCGCTCCGCCTGGTCCACGTGAAACGGGAGTTTAACGCGCCGGCGGACTTCCTTGCGGGAAAGACGCTGCGCACCGGCGCGGATGTGTGTGCCGACGCTGCCGCCGAACTCGAGGAGCTGCGCCAGCTCAATCGACTCGAGGAGCGGCTGTCGAAGGAGATGATCAGCAGCGCGCGGCCGGAGCAAGCAGCATCAAGCACGGAGAATGCCCCTCACGCTAATCCTCAACCGCAAGAAGCTCCACAGCAGAAGCCACAGTCGGTGCACAGCATCAGCACGCAAGAGCACGCCTCTAGCAACCGAAGCGCGGATCAGTCGAACAGGCACACGACCGACAGCGACGTGCCACGTACCATCGACGATGATGCTCGGCAGCAAGACAGCGCCGAGTGCGCACCAACGCCAGTCGACGACACGCCCGCGACCAACCTGTCGGAAGACGACCAAGCCTCGTATCTTGGCCACGGCGCCACGCCGAGTGCAGCGCGCACGCAGGGGGAGTCGTCGGCGGCGTCCGAAGCGACCTGCGCAATGCGTGTTCCTGGGGGAACCCGGGTAAGTGAGCGCAGGAGCGCGCATGCCGCGCGCGGCTCGCCGCGGCGACGATCTGCGCGGCTCTCACAACGCCAAGGGGCGTCGCCCGAAAATCCAGTGTCTGCGACCACCGATGCGCACGGCGCACACACTTTGGTACCACCTGGCGAACATGGAAGAACAGCGACGTCTGCGACGGAACGCCCCACCGAGGCCGGTGATTGGTCAAATATGGCGAGTGATCAGTCGCGCCCCAGTCGTGACTCAACGACCGCTGATCGAAGTGTGGATCGGTCCAGCGAACCGACGCGCACCCACTCCGATGATCGACAACCCGCCACTGAACAGTTGCAGCAGTACGAACACGGCAGTGGTATCAGTGTGGCCGGACCAAGGGCATGTGCGGACGGGTCCGAGACGTCGCACGAACACGTCACAGCTGAACGCCGCAGGCGCCTTTGCGCTCATCAAGACAGAGAGGACGAGTGGCGCCGCCTGAAGCGATTCCTGCGTGGTGATCTGTCCGAACTCTCCCAGCGCCAAGCGAGAGATGCAGCGAAGATCGCGGACCAGTTTGAAGTCGACGCGCACGGGCTGCTACTGTATGTGGGAACTGCGCGTCCCATCCAGGGGCGCGCGCGCGCACCAGCGCGGATGGTCATCCCGAGCTCTCTCCAGCGTGATATCCTGCATCTGTGCCATGCCGACTACCAAGGTGGGCACCAAGGTATCGGGCGCACGTATGACCGGCTGCGAGCAGAGTATTACTGGCGCGGAATGTTCAACGACGTGGAGCGGTTCGTGAAGGAGTGCGTCGACTGCGCGACGGCCAAAGGCAGTCCACCGAACCCAGGCCCGTCCCCAGGAAACATCATGCCTGAATATCCGATGCACGTGCTCTCGATGGATTTCGTGACTGAACTCCCAGCGTCTCGGCAGGGCAACACGATGCTGTTGTTGTTCCAGGACGCGTTCACCGGCTTCGTCATGTGCCAGCCGATGTCTGATACCAGTGCACAAAGCGTCGCAGAAGTGTATGATCGGTGCGTATTCCAGCGCTTCGGTGCCAGCTCGTACATTCGGCATGACCGCGACCCAAGGTTTATGAGTGAGGTCTTCGCTCACTTTCGGCGGATGATCGGCTCCCAGCAGCGCGCCACCCTGGCGTATCGACCCCAGGCCAACGGGCAGCAAGAGCGCTCCGTCCAGACGATCGTTAGGTCGGTGCGCGCCTATGTGGAGCAGCCCGACCAGAGCGACTGGGAGGAGATCGTGCATCGGCTAATGTTCGCGCTCAACACATCCGTCGACGCTACGCGCAAGGACACCCCGTTCTTCCTGATGCACGGATGGGACGCACGCTCCACCGTGTCGGCGATGATGCAACCCGCACCCCGAGGAAGGGATCAGCTAGACGCCTACGCGTGGCGGCTCAAGGCCCAACGAGAGTACCAGTACGCCCAAGCTTGGGCACGGGAGCTACAGGAAAAAGCGAAGCAGCGCCGTGCGGATCAGCACAACCAAGCCTGGACCAGCTTGCCAGACCGATTTAAATCTGGTTTTGACGTCGGTAACGCAGTCTGGCTGCACGTCGCACGAGTGCGCACGGGACTGTCGCGGAAGCTGGCGCACTCCTGGCACGGGCCGTTCCGCATCGAGGCTCGCGACGGCAACAACCGAGTCAAGCTCCGCGTCGAAGGCACGCCGTATCGCATGTATCCTTGGGTGCATGTAAGTCGGTTGAAGCCAAGGATCGTGTGCCCCGACCGCCCAGTCGATTCCGTGCCGGTGCCCCAAGGTGACGCCGACGATGACTTCGACGCAGCGCTCCTACCAGAGGACAGCTGGGCTCCGAACGAAGAAGCGGGAGAATTCGAAGTCGAAGCACTGGAGGACGTCCGATGGGTTGAGGCGCGGACGCGCACAGGCCGCCGACGAAAGGAGTATCTCGTACGGTGGACGGGCTATGAGGAACGAGAATGGGTGCCGGTCGACCGACTCAACTGCGGGCAGCTGCTCTACGAGTTCGACCAGAGCGTCAAGGCAAGGAACCGGTTCGCAGCCATGCAGACTGGCGACGGCCTGGCCGACGACGGTGCCTCGGCCTCGCCGTGAACCGGCGACCTAACGGAGAACGCTGACTCCGGCAAAATGATTCAGCGTCGGCGCTTTGTGGAGGGGCGTCGAACCCGAGTATGAATGGGTCACAACCTCCACCAGGGACTGCCCCGGTGACCCAGGTCCAGCACTCGCGCTGCAGAGGCTGGTCCACAGCCGGCGCGCGAGTGTGGCTAAGCACGAGCACAGCGAAGCTGGTCCACAGCAAGCGCACGAGCGCGAGCGAGAGCAAGCAAAGCGGAATCTCGTCAGGAGGGACAACAAGCCATGTATTGCAAGCACACAAGCAAGACACGAACGCAAACCAGGAAACTCAGATCAAGTCGGCACCTGAGCGCTCGAACGAAGGCCCAGGTGTCCCTTCGGTTGCTTCGTTATACGGCAGTGGAGCGTAGTCCGCCCGATCCCAGGGAACTGGAGCCTCGTAGCACGTGCCACGGTGGCTATGAAGCAGCGGCAGCTGTTCGGGGATCAGCGCTTCGACGAAGCGCGCCGGCGCAGACGCGAAAAAGGTGCGGATCGGCTCGAGCTGATCGATTTCCTTGAGCTGGCGGTCCATCGGCACGCCTCCGTCGGACTGAGGATCAGTCAACAGCCACGGGCACGGACGAGCTGGGATGTGCCAAAGCGCGGGCTCGGAGAGGATCAGCGCGTCCATGCCCGCCGGCGCCTTGAGCATCAGCTGCGCATACGCTGCCATGAGTGCGTTGTCAAGTGAGCGTCGGCGCTTGTGCAGGTCCCGCAAGCGCGCATCAACGTTGCGCACCCGTATCTGGTCGTCGGACGAGCTGCGCTTTCGCTTCTTCTTCTCTTCAGCGTCAGCAGCGGGAAGGTAGAACCAGTGTGTCCGAGCCCAGATCGCCTGACGGAACACGAACATGAACTTGAAGTACTCAAGGAGCCAGTCCACCTGCACCGCTGCCAGCGAGTTTGGATCCACAAGGAAAAAGTGGCGGATGCGATCCGTCCACATCGAATCCCACGGGCGCACTTCTAGCATCTCGAGCAGATCTTGAATCCCGTCGGGCCCGTAGACATCGCCGACGAAGTCGTCTCCTGTCGTCCGCACCAGCTCGTAGTTCGGAAAGAACAACGTCTGGTTGCTGACGCACTGAGTGCGAAAGCCAGACACCTCAGTACGCTGACGCGCCTTCATCGACCGGTACTCGACGGTCGTGCTCCGGCAGCAGACCTTCCCCAGCTCGAACGGGTGCGGGACAGCACGAAAGACGTGTGCCGTTCCTGCAGCTTGCTGAGAGCAGATCGGGATTCGCGTGTAGCGCGCCAGGTCGAAGGAACCGAACTCGTGCACGACCGCCTTCGGGATGTCGGGCACGGGCCCCAGCTTGACCGGTGATCGCGTCGCGCCTTCCAGCCCATGCGCAAGTCCGAGCATCGCGTACGGAGACGACTGGTCGTGCTTTAGCACTCGAATCCCGTTCCGCTTGATGTTGGGAGTCGGCGGCCGCTTGGCAGAAGACCCGCCGGCAGAACGTCCGGACTTGCTGCTGCGTGGCGTGGACGGAGTCACGCCGCCTTGAGCATCAGCCTCTTCGTCGGTCGCGGGGTCCGGCTCTGGATCTGACGCCACGCTTGGCTCCGGTGATGCAGGAGACTCATCGTCGCTGCCGAACAGGGACCCGCGCGCGGCGGCTCGACCGGTGCGCCGACTCTCATTCGTGGACGAGCTCAGCTTACGGCGCTTGGGAGGTGTCGACCCAGCACCGCTGTCGGCAGCTAGTGCACAGACGTCCGGCATCGCCTCGACCATGCGTGTCGCGACCATCTTGTCGCGCGCTGCCGTCGCAGCAGCGCGAGCCTTCTTGCGTGGACTCGTCAGCTGGAGCTCAACATCTTCATCAGCCGACGAGTCGAGTAGCTCGATTGCCGCCTTCGAGCTGGTCGCCGTAGGACGCTCCGAGTCGACCCGCCCCGCACCAGACCCCGAGTCGCGTCCGAAGTCGAATCCGCCAGACAACCGGCGCTTCGACGCTTTGTCGGCCGGGGCGGAGCCGGATGCAAGCGCGACGATCCGCGTGCCCGCGAGGATGTAGTCTGGGTCGTTCATCGCGAACGCCTTGACGAGACCAATGAGGGCTTCCACTGACCCGGTCCCGACGCCTTCGTCCCAGCAGAACCGCGCCAGCTTCTCAGCCGTCTCTTCGTCGATCGCGGTCTCCGCAGCTAGCAACTTGGTACGCAAGTCGCTGATCGTCTCCGCTTGACTGTCGACGTGCCGGAGCAGTGACGCGACGTCATCCGACGTACCCGACCACACGCCACCGTCGTCGAGCTCCACTTCGATCGTGTTGACGACGCGTTGTGGCGGCGCGGGTGCGTGAACGGAGTCGAACGACTGCCGGCGCGAGCGAGCGCGCCCCGGTGACGCGCCTGCGTCAGATGAAGAGCCAGACACAGCCCCTGCGCGGCGATCGCGAGGCCCAGGCGCGCTGCGGCCCGACCAGACACGGAGCGCGTCAGCGTCAGCCGCGAAACGCTTCGCCTGCGCGGCTTCTTCTTCGGCTCTCGACAAGTCATCGCGGAGCATGTCGGCGACCCCGAGCGCACTTCGTAGCCGATCCTCGAGCAGCTCGAGCCGACGTTCCGACAAGATCGCCAAGTCGGACGGAGGAGCACCAGCATCAGGAAGACGGAGACGAGCCTCAAGAATCGCGACCCGCTCGACCAGCACGGCACCAAGAGCGGAGAGCCAGTGACACGCGCGCGCGGTGCTGTCGACGCGCTGGGCCAGCTCAACGAAGCCGTAGCGACGGCCAAGCTGGTCCCACAGCGTGAGCGCATGAAGCAAGGCCGCAGACGGGGAAGCTGACGGCAGCTCGCGCCGATCGGGCGCCCCAAGGAGCAGAAGGTGATGCGCGAGCTCGGCCGCGGTGTCCTTGGTTACACCAAGCCGGTCGAGGGCAAGCGCTAACAACACGCCGCTTGCCGGAGCACCGGTACCCGAGTCCTGAAGTAGCTGGCGAAGCCGCTCCGACGCATCGCGGTCGCGTTGCTCGAGCGCATCAGACACGTCGCTCCGTGGCGGCACGGCGCCCTCTTCAACGCAGAACGATCGCTCCACGGCGCGCAGCAGCGTCGCCAACGTCACCGCCCCTGCTCGCACCTCGGCCGCCAGCTCTTCAGACGCGCGCTCAAGTGTGAGAACGCGCGTAGCAGCGGCGCGCGCAGGATCCAAGTACCGCTGATCGGGATCGACGGCTGGGCCAGCGTCGCCACTCGCCTGCTCCGCTCGCAGACGCGCGCGCAGGAGCTCATTCGCGTCAGCCGGCGGGAGCTCGGAGTCACGGGTCGATACGTTCGCCCCGAGCACACTCTCGCAGCGGTCGTCCGTGGGCGACGGCGCCGCAGACGAGCTAGCCGCAGCAAGGGCAGTCGACGACGACGGACCACCCGGAGCGAGCGAAGCAGGATCCAGCGGCGGCGACGGACTCGACCCCGCAGGAGCAGGTGTTGGCATGTCGGTGTGAGCCGAAGGATCGGCAAGTGAGGCGCGCACGTACCCCGCGCGGGCGACTCTGAAGAGGACGTGGTCAGCGCGGTCAGCAGGCATCGTCGGTGATGATGCGAGAGTGAAGCGATCCGACCCGGACCAGATCGTGTTCTCTAACTGGCACGTGCCGGATCGAGGGGCGGTTGTGGAGAAGTGCGTCGAAAGATATCCTCGTGCTAGAGAATAGTGTGTAGCGCAGGTCTGTAATTACTACACTCCACACAGGTGCGCATGCGCCCCAGCACTGAGTCACAGTGCTAAGTTCGGCCCCACCAGCTCAGGCTGGTCCACTGTGCCGATTAGTCGGTACACGTGTTGGAGTGCCGAGTGCCCGGTTACGATGTCACGTAGCCAGGTGCGCACCAGTATGAAATACCGGTGCACGCAGGGTTTTACCTGTAGAAGTAGGTAGAGGTGTTTAGTCAACCGTTTATCGGTTTAAGGAGGGACCGCGGACGCGTGTCCCTCCATCAACAGGACTTCCGTTTTTGCCTCGTACATCCGAAGTGCCCAACCTCATCGACACCAACGACTAGCTCCCACCGCAGTGGACCAGCCCCTCAAGACACAGGTACAGTACAGACACAGTCTGTGGCAGTGTACATCTCGTGTGTGTGCATCGGCTCCGAGTTGCGTGGACCAGCCCGACAAGTGTCGTACCTGGTGCGCATCAGTCGTACGAGTGTGAAGAAGGGAGCCAACCCTCCTCACTGTGATTGCCGAGGCCCTGGCTAGCTCCAGGCACCTTGGCTCGTCACGCCCTATTTGCGAGTATCGACCCCCCATTGTGGGTGGACCGGTCCGCATTTCATATCCTGCATATCGAAAAGAGCTATAAGCCCATTTGTCTAGCGGATCGAGCAAGTGCTCCGTCCTAGGCTGTATTATATTGATAAGAGAACGAACAGTTCCTTCGTGTGGACTCGTTGCTCTCGTAGTATCCTTCGGTGGACCGGCTGAGCGGGGTATTTGTCCATTGGCAAGTGCATTTCCTCAACAATCCGGATTCAAACGAGCCGCTACAAAGGGTACACAACGTGAGACTACTGAGCCAGAGCTCCAGTGACCGGTCCCCTCACAAAGCTGAGCCCGAGCACCGGTCCGAGCTCGCGTGTATATCTGGTTGCCGCCGGTGCTACCCCTTCACCGGTGCGCAACCTGCAAGCCACGCCTATCCGCGTACTTGCGAATTCGCCGACCACTTCATCACAGTACAGTATACGCCCTTCGCCTTGCTTCTTTCTATGTGAATGAGTATATGTTGTTTCTTTTCTTTTCTTTTCATCCATCACCGTTGCTCCTGCCTCTCCCCTCGTCATCACCCCCTCATCGCCCCTGCCCCTCCTCTCACTCCATCACTACAGGCGTCGATTGTTGGACCTGGACATGATTGGTCTCCAATCATGCGCCGCAGCTGTGGCAATACTTGTC